>OZ035877.1:23983656-25398291 GCA_964034865.1 Eristalis intricaria
AAAATATTTATAAAACTGAATATATATTTAAGCGTATTATACCAAAAAAAAACTCCGCGTTATTGTTCGACAGAAATCCAGAGAGAAAGTAAATTAAGAAAACCAAAGAAAAACTAATATACAAAAATGGCATAGGGCGCCTTATTTGCTACAACTAAATAAACAAGTATTTAATATGTGTAGAGATAAACCTTAACATTCTCTGAGAGAGGAACGGCCTTGGGTATTGGTATCCCAATGATCTCTCCTTGACTTTTTTTGATTTGATGCACATTTTATACATAGCCTTTCAAATCAGTCTTACTATAGTGTCACTATACCTGCTTTCAATTTACGCCCATTTTCAGTTCACCCTTATGGAGTCGCTATTCCCGGAATTGATGTCACCGCCTCGCCAATTTACGAAATCATTTACGTCCTACAGCTGCCAAGTCCCATCCTTCTGACGTCCATGTACATGCCATTTGTTAGTCTGTTCGCTTCGTACGCGATGTTCGGCACAGCAGTCCTTAAAATCATTCAAGCCAAACTAAAGACCATTTGCAGGCCAGGCAAATCAGAAGCAAGCGCCTATCGTGACCTAGTTGCATGCATCAAGTACCATAACCGAATAACAAGGTATGTGCACGTACAATTTATGCTGTCATAGGAGTAAACGCCAATTACATGCATTTCATCAAAGGTTCGTCGAGGACTTCAACTCACTGGTAACGTACATAGTGTTCGTAGAGTTCATGCTGTTCTCCTCAATCCTTTGTGCCCTGCTCTTTTGTTTAAACATAGTAAGTTTCAAGTAATTACGATGATTTCGAAAAAAAGGCAAAGCAACAAAGAGCTTCACTAGTAAAATATCCTTACTGCATACAGATTGAGTCGTTAATGCAAATCACTGCGGTTATCATGTACATTATGACGATGTTGTATGTCCTCTTCACTTACTACTGGCAAGCCAACGAACTGTTCACCGAGGTAAGTCACTCTCTGGCAGTAACAATAAAGAGGAAACTTTAAATGTAATAACGAAATCCATTAATGCAATCCGCCGGAAACTTTTTGGAAAATGAAAAATAAAAATAAAAGAGCATTGAAGTCTCGGAGGCAGCGTATGACATAGAATGGTTTCATTGTAGCGAGCCCTTCAAGAGGACGTTAGTCTTGTTCATAATGAGAAGCCAAAAACCTCTGATGGTATGTGCGGGGAAGAGAGGGGAGTTCATTGCTGTTTCATTCAACACAAGATGGAATGTTTTATGCTTTTTTTTTGGTTTTGACTTCTTTGTTTTCTCATTCGCAGATAATGGTGGGAAACATATACCCGATGACACTGGAGACATTTCAATCCCTTCTGAATGCTTCGTACTCATATTTTACAATCTTGCGCGGAGTTTACAACTAATCGACGTGTGAACTATGCGAAGGATGTTTCAATACAATTTACTCTTGTTCTTAAGCACCTTGAATTCGAAAGTTATGTTATTAAATAAATGTTGCAACTGTTGTATTTAAACTAAGATTGAACTTAACTCCCTGTAGATGCTAGAATATTACTCTAGAAAGATAGAGATCAATTTTGTCATTGCTAAGTATCTTTCAGACTCTATCTCTCAGATACAATTGATGTGATGAAGGTAATGCTTTGAGCAATAGCGCATATTTTGCTTATTGAGAAACTCACTGAGCCAAAAATGAGCGTCGTCGAAAATTGGAGTTAACGGCCTGAAAGTTGCGGTCACCAACTCCGAATTGCGGTAGAACATTTTCATAATTTTCGGACGTTGCTCATTCGTGTACTTTACCATGATGAAAATGTTGAGTTTACTGAATAAATTGACAGTGACAGTCTGAAGATTAGTAAAAGAGTGCGTTCACAAATTAAATTCAAAGTTGTCAAGTCCTTATTGAAAAACCCTATCAAAAAGAGCCAAGGGGCACAAATGGGGTCTTCGATCCCACATGACACACTGGCTCTTCACAGCTGTGATCAGGCCCATCCTCTTTTACGGCGTAGCAGAATGGTGGCGAGTTCTCAACTTCCGCACACATCTCAACATTCTAAGGAAGGTTTAAAGACGGCATCCTTATAAATGGAACCTTCCAACGATGCACTTGAAGCCATATTAAGCCTTTTCCCCTAGATATTCCTGGTAAGCAAATCTCAACCAACTGTGGTATCCGATTGAAAACAAGACTGCACATTCGGCCATGCCAAAATCTTGATTAATCTGGATTACATCTCACCTGTATACTTCTCAGAGTACAACTTCGAAACCGTGACTCCGTAAAGAGACTGGTGGTATGGCGGTAATATAGCCTTTGGTAACGCCATATACTTCTACACAGATGGATCCAAGATGGAAGATGGAGCAGGAAGTGGTGTATTCTCTGAACATCGTTACTTAAACAAATCAATTCACTGCAATGTCTCCCCAGCGGAAATAATGGCGATCAGCGAAGCCCTAACTTGGCTGAGGTGGAACATGGTATCCGCTAGCGACTTCTTTATCTTTACGGATAGTCAGGCAGCAATTAAATCCCTAAAATCGTTCTCTATAAACTCAAAAATAGTCATAAACTGTCGCGCATCTCTTGACGAGATATCCGAACAGTTTCGAATTCGCCTCTGTTGGGTACCAGCGCATAGAGACTTTATGGAAAACTGTGAAGCTGACAAACTCGCAAAAATCGTCACCACACTGCCAGCTACCTTCAAGTTACAATTCTATAATCAAATTAAACTAGAAGTCAGCTCCAGATGGAATACAGGCAATACTTGCCAAATCACCAAGTAAATCCGGCCCAGTCTCGGCCCTAAAAGATCTGATAGTTTGATGTCCCTAAAAAGGTCCAAAAATAGCACCGCAGTGGGTCTTCTGGCTATTGAGTCTATACGCGAAAAGACTGAGATTTTTGCAGAAGCTGTCTAGATGAAGAAGAGGAGGAAGGCACCTTCTCTGCATTCGCCTTAGCTAGAAAAGTCACACTAGGCTCCTACTTCCTTGATAACCTAAGCGATGTGAGAGAAACACCAAACAAAACTCTACTGGATTTCAGTGACAAATCTGACTGGCTCTTGTAGAAATGACATTAGGCAGTCGGCAGGTTTATTTTCTTTTCATTAGTGTAGTCCCTTTGAATTAAAGAGCAGCCGGTGTAAAGCACCGGGAAGGAGGATCCAACCAGGATCTAAGTGGGCCACAACTGCTACAGTGCTGGTAATTACCCTAACCTAACCTAACTAAACCTTTCCACTCGTAAAATATTTTTGAAATGTGTACAGTGCCTGTATATGAGAGGCTGTACTCTCTCATCACATCTTCAGTGACCCGAGTGATAAACTAAAGGGGTCGAGAGATTTAACCACGCACGAGAGATCCCCAGGCAACTCCACCCTCCGCCATCGACTCTAACTCCTCAGGAATTATGCCCAATCGTAACCTGGAGAGCTTATGGACTTGGTCATAATCCTGGGTTTGCCAAGTGGTCACCTACCTGATGGAATCGCCCGCCTCGGAAGTCGTGATGGTGGTGACTAAACCATCGGTAGTTCTTTTCGTTCGAAGAAGGGACTGCTTGATTTTCCCGAGCACTGTTGTGTTTTTCAACCTATCCCCCGAGTTATTCTCACAACAGCACGAAGAAATCTCATCTCTGCAGCTTGTATTCGCGATCTTATTCTTTCGGTCATTGAAAACTGCTAACTTGGTTTTCACACTAAGCTCGGCCTTGGAGATCTTTATCCCAAGCTGTGTCAAAACTGACCCAGCTTGACCAATCCTACAGAAAAGTTAGTATTACTCTTCCCATCACTGGTGAAGAAGACCCTGAGATACTTAAACTTGTCCACCTGCTTCAATGGGACTCCACTATCATGCAGAACATGTAGAGTGGATTGAACAGGCGTTCAGGGAATAACCATAACCTCTGATTTTTCCACTTTAACCTTCATCCCAGAATCAGCAAATACGGCCACAAATCTATCGAGTGCGCGCTGAAGTTGCTGAAGATATAGGCCCAAACCCATAGAATCCGTCGCTTACGTTGAGTTTGTAAGTATCTTAGAAATGCGCAATTTTCAAGTTCCCGATTTAGTAGGAAGTATTCAAAAACTATTTTAAATAACACACAAATGATTCTTTCATTCATGTATTTCCATGGAAACATCTGTCAAACGCACAGAATGTTAAAAGCAGAAAAGAAGTATTACAGAGATAGCCGACTTCACAGCTGATTGCCTCCTAGTCCATTGACGAATTTGAATGCCTTTTTGACAGATGTTATAATGCAAGTCCCGTCCTCTGATTGGTCAATCTGATTTAAGAAAACGTTAAAAAAAACAGTTGTCAAAAATTTTAAGGGGCAATAGAGGTAGAAGTCGGGCATCTCTGTAATACTTCATTTCTGGTTAAAAGCTCCCAATTACATCCGTCGTGGTGAATTTCACTTGTGTGCTTCATTCGCTGTCTGTCTCTCTCTTATAAGGCTTTATGAGTTGTCAATTTGTTGATATGAAGAAAGCGTACGCGACGGGTTCTATGGGTCTGGGCCTTAACTAAGTCACCCGCAAAGAGAAGATGACTTACCCTCACTTCTCCCAAGGAGAAACATTCCTCACCTCGGCTGAGCTGCAACATCCAGTCCATATAAACAACGAAAAGGAGAGGTGACAAGACGCACCCTTGGCGAAATCCAACGCCTACGGTGAAAGGTGTTGATTTAGCACCGTTAACCCGAACACAGTTGCGATAGTTTGTGTATAGACTGAATGGCGGTCAAAAAAGGACCCTCCGAAAGAAGAAAGGTCCTGTGTACGGGGCACCGTTTTCGACATATGGGCGCTTATTCAGAATTGTATGTTGGCCATGATTCCCCTCCTACTCCGCCTATTGGATTCCTGTGGGGCTGGTATTGGGGCTAGCAGCAAAAACCTGGCATGAAAATATTCGTAATTGGCTCCGTAACCGATGTGTCGACATCCACAGTCCTGCAGAACACTCCGGGGTTTCCCTCGAGGAACTCGGTCAAATGCCTTTTCCAAATAGATGGGCTTGGCATACTCCCAAGCCTTCTCAAGTACCATTCTCAGAGAGAAAAGGTCTTTCGGTCATTTCTCAAATTTCATGACCATAGGTAAGAGTTGGAGTAAATTCAGAATTGAAAACCGGTAACTCTAGCCTTGAGATGATAACAGATTTTCTTGCTGTTTCAAAATTGACCCAGCTTGGCTATCGTCACTATCTATCGCACCCATGGACCAATGCTCTATGCTTAGAGCCACGACACGAGCTATTTCGGAGCAGTTTTCTTAATGAGATCATCAGTCCTGCTATTCATGCAGGAGGGCCAGGTTTTCCAAGTACCCGTTGTTCTTGGATGTCCTATTCCACCTTCTACTAGCTAAGGGCAGGAAGTGTTGGTAGATGATGTATTTGAGGTGGTTAATTGGGGAGCCCACCATTTCAGTTGGGGGCGTAGCCGGAAGCTCCTTGCTTGGCCAGATTATCGGAAATCATATACTGAAGGCTGTACTGTGCCACTCAGAAGATGAGATTCAGTACTATGAAAGGTTTACCCTTGGGAATTTTTACCACTAATCTGAAGGACTTTTAATGCGGTAATTGCTGTGAGTTTCTTTTCTTTACTTTTGGGGCCCTCTAAATTAGTACTATAAACCACAGGACATTTCAGTGGCTATCAAGAAACGATAATGAGCCGGGTCATCACGGCTTAGTACAGACATCCTTCCAATCCCACCGGCGATTTGCAATGAACTTCATTAGGGGGCAAACAACCGGAACATTACAATTTTCGGGTGGCGAACGCGGTTGAGAAAAATGGAAACTTTTAAATTAGAAAATAAAAACCCACAACCGGAAAATTAACAAAACTGTTGCAAACAGCCAAGGGGAAATGGTTATGTTCCTTTCCGCAGATCGAAAGGGACATCGTTGTCGAGACGAGACGCAAGAAAAAACAAGAAACATCCCGCCACACAGTCAAACAGATGCAGATACATATCGACGTGTGCCGAAAGCATCCAAAGCGGAAATGACACTGCGTCCGCAAACGAAATGAAAGTCTGGGAACACGAAAAAGAAAAATAAAGAACAAACCAACCGACATACAAACGCCTTTGGGTTTCAGCTCGTGGCCCGATGCTTGGCAAAATTACGGAAAAGTCAACATGTCATCTTTCCGTGTAATCACGAAGGCAAATAATAATAAAATCCTAAAACATTCTGCTTAACGTCCCAGGCAACCACAGGAGTCTGTCTGCTAACGGCAAAGGACTCGAGTTCGAGTTGTATCCATCCGTGTGGTGTGTCTTGGGGAATGCTGCACTGTTAGCGAAAGTGCACAGATTGTAGACTATTTGCATGCAGATGCAGATAACAAAAAAATGAAAACCAAGCAGAGCCTTTGATGTTGCCATGGAGTAATGTCGTCATTAGATGATGACGTGAGATACGTGGACGACAGTGGACAGTTCTCTGTGAGTTGGTTAAAGTAAGCCAATTTCACTTTGTAGAAGGCAGCCAGTTTGTGCGTTGAGGAATGGATTCCTTGCACAAGATCCTGGCTGAAAGGCAGAATGTATTGAAAGCAAGGCAAGAAAGAACAGTTGACTTTTGAGGCGGACAGAAAGGAAACCAGGAGGAAATTGAATTGATTGAATCGTAGTGAATGTAACATGTTGCCACTTTTAAAGCTCTCTGCAGATGGAGTAATTGATGAGGTAGTAGCTAGTCGGGTGTAAACACTAAGTTGGCCTACATGTTGAACACTCCTTCTTTAAAGCCACCTGCTGGGCTTTTACTCGCTTTTACCATGATGTTTAAAAAATGGAAACGTAGGTACTTTATAATTAGGTACAATTTTCGAAGAACAAAAGAGGTTTGCCCAGACCATACTTGCAAATGCGGAATAGCAATCACAGTGGTCACAGTCACATGATCACAGTTTTTCATTAATTTCGTGCAGTACTGGTTTCGAAAAGCCAAAAAACACAGAAATGAACGAATACAATGCTGTTAGCAATGCTTCTGAATCCGCCCGTGTGTTCTGGCTTTCGTCTGCCTCACTCAGTTTTCCCAAGCTATTAAAAATTCCCTCATAATGGTTGCAGGTATTCTCGACTGCATTAACACTTGCTCTCCATATTGTTTCTTGCAGCCTCTTCAATGCTTTGTTTGAAGTGCCAAGCAGAATGAATATATACGTTCTAAGGTATCGAAAAAGTGACCAAATTTGGTTCAACAGTAGAAGCTTACATGCTTACAAAACAAATTCAAAGAGTTATCCAATAACTGTGTATAAATTCTGCTTTGAGGTTTATATTTTTCAGTCTTTGTTGCACTTCTGCATATTTTGCATCCATATTTCTGATAAAATGTTGATGTTTATTGTTAAGCAACATAAGGAATGTCTGATTACTTACGATGAAGCAGTGCCTTTGCCGTGGTTAGCGGGGTTCCCGGTTCGAATCCCAGTGAAAGCAAAGTTAATACGCTTTTAGCTGGCTTTCAAATCTCGTCCAGTCACCATTTGTCGTTGGGATCAAATTAACGGCACTATCACTGGAGTGGTAGTGGTAGTAGTCTAACTAGCGGTATCACAATGGGCCAACATTTTCCAAGTGTGCTGGTGAATGCACTAGCAGCCCCCCTATCTAACCCTAACTACGAAATATTGAGTAATGTGAGCTTGGACATTGGACTTGTTCCACTCAACGCAATTGACGATGATCGACGAGAATTCCGTCCCCCCACCTAGACGAAGTCACGATAGTGCAGACGGACTGTCTGCGGAACTATTTAAGGCAGCTGGAGATGAGCTGGTAAGGTACACGCACCAACTCATCTGTAAGACATGGTCGGAGGAAAGCATACCCGATGAGTGGAATCTCAGTATCGTTTGCCAGATCCACAAGAAAGGAGACCCCTTCAACTGCGCCAACTACCGAGGGATAAGTCTCCTCAACATCGCCTATAAGATCCACTCTGTCGTTTTGTGTGAGCGCCTGAAACCATTCGTAAACAACCTGATAGGTCCTTATCAGTGCGGTTTCAGGCCGGGGAAGTCCACCATCGACCAAATCTTCACATTACGGCAGATCCTGGAAAAAACCCAAGAAATACAGATCGACACCCACCACCTATTCGTCGATTTCAAGGTCGCGTATGACAGCGTGCATAGGGACGAGCTATACAACGCCATGTCTAATTTGACATTCCTGCCAAGCTCGTCAGGTTGTGCAGGATGACGATGTAGAACTCTCGCTGCTCCATCAAGGTCGGTACCGAACTCACAGAGACCTTCAATGTCAAAAAAGGTTTTAGACAAGACGACGCGCTGTCATGTGATTTCTTTAACATCATCCTGGAAAAGATCGTACAAGACTCACACGTCAACACTAGAGGCACGATCTTCCAGAAGTCCGTACAACTGCTAGCATACGCGGATAACATTGACGTGATTGGCAGAACACAGCGATCCGTCAATGAAGCTTTTGCTGGTATTGGCGGTATGTGCTGTCATCGAGAAAGGACGCACAACATCGACGACTTGGCCAAAACGTCACCATAGGCAGCTATGACTTCGAGGTAGTGAAGGAGCGGTATGAACAACACCAGTACCAAGATTAAACGTAGAATTACTCTTGCCAATCGCTGTTTCTTGGGGCTCAAGAGGCAATTAAGTAGTAGAGTCCTCTCTCGAAAGACCAAGCTGACTTTATACAAGACCTTCATCATCTCAGTCCTGCTGTACGGGGCGGAGGGATGGACAATCTCAAAAGCGGATGAGGAAGTCCTTGGTCTCTTCGAGAGAAAAGCTAGGCGTGCGATCTTTGGTCCTGTTTGCGTTGACGGTTTCTGAAGGAGAAGATTCAACCACGAACTGTACGGGTTGTACAGCGACATTAGTCTAGTCAGGCGTCTTCGGATCCAACACCGAAGATAGCTAGGCCATGTAGAGCGTATGGACAACTCAGCTCCGGCCCGAAGAGTCTTCGACTCCGAACCCAACAGAGGACGCCTGCGTTTAAGGTGGCGCACCCAGGTGGAGAAGGACCTCAAGCAACTTGGCGTGCGAAACTGGAGCCAGCTAGCCAGAGACCGCGCTAGCTGGAGAGGCTTGTTGGTTGATGCCCAGGTCCACCCCGGACTGTAGCGCAGACCCGGAGCTAGAGTGTGTGCTGGTTCATTGCCTGCAATTGTCATACTGGTATGTAACAAGAAACCATGCAAGAAAACATAATTTACAACCATTTTACTTTTGTAAATTGTGAGCATATCACAAGCAGAATACATGGGTTAAGGTTCTTTCAGCTCTGTGTGAACATTGTTTTATTTCGTTAGTGCAATTTAATGAAACATTACGCAACAGAGTCGTGCGTGCTATTCCTCGGCTCCATTTACATAACTCAGCATTACTCATTATAGAATTTGCAACACAAAACAATTTTCGAATACCGTTTGCTTTTGAATTATATCACCACACCCCCTAAATACTGCTTCTACCATTCTACCGCCATGGAATATTATATTTAAATTAAAATTCCATAGTAACAGTGGGTTGAGTACCTGTTGGGCTGTATAAGCATAACTTCAAAAATTTCAAACTACAGGAATTCTCCATCAGGGGTTTCATGCATTACTTTGGCAGGAGTCTGCCTTCGTGTGTCCTGCAAGTTAAAAAGCGTTGTCAACGAGGAAGCTGGTGGGTGGAAATATAAAGCATGTGTCATTTTAAATCGTTGAATAAGTATAGATAACTAGCGTTATCCCGTCCGCTTCGGTAGACGTTCCCTTTATTTGTTTGCTAACTTTGAAAACATTTGTTGTTTTCTTTCAAATAAGTTTATTGTATAGCTCTGTGATAAACAATATTTTTGGTTTTTTCTTCATGTGCGAACACAATCAAATCAGAAGGTTTCCCTATAAGTGAACGGGCTTACAAACATGGGTGAATGAGCTATTTTCCAAATTCTAACCACACGGTTATTCCTGCGCTTTATTGATAACACTGCGCAGCAGAATTGCAACTTTTGTCTGATGATTGACTGATGTTTAGTAATTTGACGTCGCTGATTTAGATATACCCTCGTTTTTTTTTGTTTTTGTAACAGCTCTTGTTTACAAGTTATAGCTTTCAAAATAAAGTCGACGTATGACCGTGTTATTTGCTTGTAATAATATTATTTATTTCGTTTTCTTAACCCGAATTATCCCAGAGATATAATTTTTTTAATTAAATTTTTGTTTTCCAATATTGAAAAAAAATTAATCTACATTATACATCATTTTCCCGTCAGGTTTGATTCTTTTAGTAAGTGTACCAGGTACAGTGGGATAATTCGGGTTGATATAATTTGATATGGCGTTGGCAAGACGAGTTTGTGTGAATGATCCGAATTATTTTTGTTTCATTTGCGGAGAGTATATGTTTAAAGAATTCCGTTTTAGGCTTACAAAAATTACTTTGGTCACCCTCTGGAAATGAAAAACAAACCTTGGATTCCGCAAAAGGTATGCAAAACGTGTGTTGAGTCTCTACGTTTGTGGACCAGCACGATGACTGTTATTTTTGCTTGGTGAACATAACTGGTATTAACCGAAAAAATCGAGCAAAATGGGAATATCCTTCCATACGATCGGCAAATAGACGTGTTCTGAGCCCTAAAATATCACCTGAACTTTAAGCTGGTCATTCTCAGCAGGAAGCTATGCATTTTTGAGCGGAAATTGACAATAGTGATAGTGACTTTGAATGTGACTTGAATGCGCAAAAATAATTCAACCAAGATGATTTAAACGACCTTATCAGATATCTGGGACTGTCAAAGTCTGCTTCAGAATTGTTGGCTTCTAGGCTAAAGAAAGAAACTAAGTAACAAAAGGAACTAAAATTTCTTATTACCGCACAAGAAAACGAAACCTCCTCAAATATTTTGATGAATTCATATTTTGTAAAAATGTACCTGGTTTAATGGCTGCAATTGGATTACAAAATTACGTTTCTAATGAGTGGCGTTTATTCATAGATCCGTCGAAACGGAGTCTAAAATGTGTTCTCTTACACAATGGGAATAAATTAGGGTCGTTGCCTATTGCCCATTCCACAAAAGTGAACGAAGAATATTCAACTATTGATCTTCAACTTATGTATGTTGATTTAAAAATGGTAATCTTTCTTTTAGGCCAACAAGGTGACTATACAAAGTACTCCTGTTATCTTTGCTTGTGTGATATTGGAGTTAAAAATCAACGTTGGATTAAAAGCGGGAAGCGCTAGTTCCAGGAGAATAAAACGTGATAAACCAAACTTTAGCATCAAGGGATCGTACAATTTTGCCTCCGTTACATATAAAACAAGCCAAATGGAAATGGAAAAAAATGGAAATTGTAACCTTTTCCTATCAAAATAGTTGCCACAACAGAGTGCAGAAAAGACAAAAGCGGGAATCTTTGACGGGCCACAAATAAGGTCATTAATAAAAGACTTAAATTTTAAAGAGTCCATGACAAATATTGAGAAAAATGCATGTAATGAGTTTGTTTGGCTGGTACAAACTTTTTTGGGAAATAAGAAAACTAATGAGTCACTTTCAAAAGCTCGGATGTAACATGAGCATCAAGTTACACTTTCTTCACAACCACTTAGACTATTTTCAAGCTAATCTTGGAATCTAAGTGAAGAACAGGTCGAGCGATTCCACCAGGACCTCCGTACGATGGAGGAACGCTATCAAGGCCACTGAAACGCTCACATGATGGCTGACTATTGTTGGAGCATTCAAAATAGCTATCTGCCTTCCGCTTCAGCAAGAATATCGAATAAAGGGAAGTTTTTTTTCACTAAAAATTAAGTAAATTGAAATCATCTCCTAATATAGTGTTTTATTATAAAAAAAACCAAGTGTCATATTTTTTTAACTAGACCTGATACAGAATATTTGAAATCTTCATTGAAAATTGGACTTATCATATAACATAACCCAATCATCAGAAATGTTGTTGTGCAGTGTAATCATTGGAAAAGCCTTTTTCTATAAAACTGAAATGACAACATAACGAAAGTAGCTGACTGTTTTAGAAGTGCAAAGGATATAAATCTCCAGTTGGCATTTTTTTCGATGTAGATTGTGAACAAAAAGTAGTGGTGCAGTAGACTTAAAAATGTTGTCCGAACCAGAAATGAAATATTACAGAGATGCCCGACTTCTATCTCTATTTCCCCTTAAGATTTTCGACAACTACTTTTTATAACGTGTTCATATACCAAATTGACCAATCATCAGACGGCATTTACGATATTTCGTGAATAACCGTCAAAAATGCATGAACATCTGTCAAAAAGACAATCAAATTCGTCGATGGACTAGGGGGCAATCAGCTGTGAAGTCGGCCATCTCTATAATACTTCATTTCTGGTCCGAACACACGAACCTTCTTCAATGCAGTAGACAAATAAAAAAAAAAGATGAGCGATTGCCTTAAATTTTTCAAAAATTAATTTTCATAAGGAAACTGAGCAGATAATAGGCACTTCTGTTCAACCGCACCATATATTCATCGCACTTCAGACGAAAAGCCCTTTCATTATCTGTTCCACATTTTGCAAATTATACAATTTTAGCCAGATTAGATTATTTGGAAATAAAGTGCAACTTTATTCCTCAGTCACGAGAATGTGTATTGTCCAAGCTCTTCTTCTTGTTGTGATGGCGCTACAGTCCGGGGTGGGCCTGGGAATCAACCAGTTAGCCTCTCCAGCCGGCTCGATCTTTAGCCAGCTGTCTCCAACTGCGCAGAGCATGTTGATTGAGGTACTTCTCCACCTGGGTGCGCCATCGGTTCCGTGGGCGTCATCTATTGCGTTGTCCCATTGGTTCGGCGTCGAAGACTCTTCGGGCTGGAGCAGTGTTGTCCATGCGTAGAGGAAGTCCTTCACTACCTCGAAGTTAAAGCTGCCTATGGTGACGTTTTGGCCAAGTCGTCGATGTTGTGCGTCCTTTCATTTTTTTTCCCGGCAGGCTTCTGTTCAAATCTTATATCCACTGGATAACTGTTTCACCCTCTGGTAAGACTTTCGGATATCGTTCCTGCCGTAGCACCTCTCCATCTCCTCGATCGCGCGCTTCTCGTGCTCTTTCTTCTTTCTCCTGAGAAGCCGGGTCTCGTCCCTTCGTCTCTGTTCCTAGAGCTTACTACCTAGAGCTTACTACTTACAGCTCTCGTTGTTCGTTGCTGAGTTGCTTTGTAGGCTTCCAGCTTCGTTGCATGTGCCAGTTTGCACTCGCCATGGGTTTTTTGCTGGATGGTGCTGTAAAACCCAGCACATCAGTGGCAGCTTCTTTGATGGCTTCTTGACAACGCCTCCAATCTTCTTCGATTGTTTGCGCAGGTGGCGACGAACTTAGAGAGATTCCGGAAGACTCGATCGCCAAAGATCCTAGCAGTCCGTTGCGATTGTAACTTTCCGACGTCAAACCATGGTGTCCTTTCTCGACTCCGTTGATCTCTTGATATTCGAGTTCTTACCTTGGCTACAACAAGGAAATGGTCCGAGTCGATGTTGGCTCCTCGGAACGTTCGGACATCAAGTATGCTGGAGGAATGCCTGACGTCGATAGCAACGTGATCAATCTGGTTGACGGATGATTGATCTGGAGATTGCCAAGTCCTTTGTGAATGTTGAAGTGTGGGAACCACGAGCTCGAGCACGGGCGAGATTCCGGCCCTGACAAAGTCCACCAGCCTGAGTCCATTATCCGATGTGGTGTCGTGCAGGCTGTCAATGTCACAATGTGAGGATTGTCGACGCTGAAGGAGAGACAAAAGCTTAAAGTTGAGTAACTATATCCGTCGCATGAGCGTCAACGTTGGTCTACGTGTCACCTCCCATAAGAACACATGTATTTTATGTATCCGTCAAAGTATTGCTGATTCTCACGCATGTAAAGTATTCTATGTGCCGGAGCCTTAAATAATTTTTTATTACGTTATTGCATTCTTTGTTTGAAAATTAATTCAAGATTTATTTATAATGTCAATCTGGTAGGCCAAGACAATTATACTTATGGTCACTTGAATTAACCATTGTTATTCATTTATGTATTTATTAGTAGAAGTATAGTTAATAAAGACAATAACAATATTAACAGATTTAAAGCAAAGAATTTTTGTGTATTGAAGGTTTTGTCAAAGTTTCCTTCAAATTTATGTTAAGAAATACCTAAAATATCTCACAATTTGAAAACCCAAAGGATAATGCTTCAGTTGAAAGATATTAAATAGAGTCGAATCTCTGTATTGTAAATCAACTATATACGAAAAGAATGGTAGCAAAGGAAAGTTAATTTGATCTTAAATTCAACATTATTTTATTTTCTTTAAATAACTAATTCCTTATGTGTTTTATGCTGTCTCGGTGGCTAAACTAACACCAAAACTGGAGAAAAATTCAAAACAGTTGGCGCTCAAAAAAAGGTGGCAACAAGTGTGTTCTTTGCTGAGTTCGGGTAATAATATTTTTTGAAATTGGTGAAATTCTTGGCGTGTCGTTGAAGTCTACGTTGAGATAAAAAGAGAGAAGACTAAAGAGAAAATTACTTTATTTTTAAAGTCGTTAACTTATTCTTCTTCTTTTACACTGAAATGCAGGGCACGTTTTTTAAATTACTGAAGAATTGTCGTTGATGTATTTGAACTTTTTCTAATGACAAATGAATCGATACAGAAGCTTAGCTCGTTACATATTTGTGAAGAGTCATTAATTCGACTCTCGACACATAGGACTAATTCCAAATTTAAAGAGCATCCAGTTCAATTTGTGTCCGCTTCTTTTCTTCTGACTATCTTCGTGGTCACCTTGTCTTGCTATACATTGTAAGGAGACCATGAACCAGTTGTGTATAACTAAACTAGTATCTTATGCTTATTGATATATCTTATCCTTATGGTCCACGCGATCGTCCGACAGCATAACATTGAGGTAATCGGATCCACCGATATATCCTTTCATGTCTCAATTTAATGCAATCGCTTTTCACCCGATAACGACACTGCCGCGAGTAAAGGTGGCACATCACTTAATCCGTTACAGCATTATGATCAATAAGCATTTACCACACTATAGGAGCAATCACTCTCGTGTTGGCAGGCCAACATGAAAACGGAATACTCGCGTTTATAATTCAATTTCCGAACGCGGCCACGAGTTTTATAGGGCGTCCTCATGATCTGCACAGCAGGCCGAGATGAGCCAGCCATTATTCCCGATCACATCTGTAACCTACGCGAGAATGCAAATTGCCTCCTGTTATCCCGGTTCTGCACTCAGGACCAAGAAGCACTAATTATGCGATGGCAAGCATGTAATTACATCGCAGTAAAATGCTACCAACATTGTCGTGGGTTTTCTCCCCTGATGCACGTCATTAGGATTGGCTTGAATTGTGCCCGAAGAAGCCAGGAAACTGAGTAAAAGTGAAGGTGATTCGACGTAATTGCGATCTACATTCTCGCAGAATAATATCTGCTTGCGATCGCATATACGTGAACCGTTAGCATAGCTTAATGCGTGTAGGATATAATTTCATGAAATTGCCACCTTGGATTACGGAACAGTTTATGGGGTAGCAATGAGGTTTATAGTGGGGTGGGTATGGCTCGGGGGGAATTGAAATCAATTTAACTTGTTTCCTTTGCACTTATGATTTCTAACAGTTGATGATAATTAACGATCGACTGTTAGTTATGACATAGTTTGCAGACTGATTGGAGAATGTAACGTTTTTCTATGCGACGAGTTTGGTCGCCGTGTATAGTCAATGAAGGAGAAGGGAGTCCTCACCGGAATTCTAGTGAATCTGAAGCGGGAAAAGTGGAGGCACTGAACCGGATTGAAGCACACTTTCCAAAAAGGTCATATCCTAGATCTCAAACCGAGAGATCTCTTCTCATCTTCAACAGAATATAGGGCTAGAGACTTAATCTATTAATTTGACACGCCAATCCCTGATAGAACAAGAACGCTTTAACTTAGGTGGCGGAGCCGATTTGGGAGTGTTCTCGGAATATCTGATTAATTTCAAAGTCTACAGTCTGCCTAAAAACTCCAGTGTGTTCCAGACAGAGCTATTTTCCTTTCAGGCAGTGTATTGTCAAGTCAAAATAAATTAGAATACACCCGAGGCAGCAGTAATAAAGCTTTAGCCTCTTTTCATATTCAAAACTAGTACAGGGACCTAGAGCGGAGCTAGCGTCGTTAGATGGCCAACTAAAAATATCCCTAATTTGGATTCAAGGTCACAGTGTCATTTCAGGAAATGATAAAGCCGATAAACTGGCTAGCAATGATCTGCTGTTCACTGCTCGCTTGCAAAGGAATTCATTGTTCGCTAGAGCCTGTGAAGGCAAAAATGTCTACGCACTTCCTTAAAATAACAAACCTCAGATAGACTGACAAGCTGTGCAATTGCAGGTAAATATAATCTAAGTAAAACCGATCGACAACAAATGATCTCCTTCGGCGAATTCCTCATCATGACGGTAAACTAGATATCCCACGCAACACACCTTGTTGCAGTTGCAACATTGTTGCAACAGATGCGAGACTTGCCAGTGACTCGAATGAGTTTGGACCGTGAAAATTATTATTTTGGTCGTACCGGCCGGGTATCGATCCCAGGCAACGAGGTTGAGTTGCATAGGGGTCGACGCTCATATCCACAACGTGATTGCCACCACTGACTAGATTTCTACGAGGGTTAATAAGAGACAGTGTGCTTCTTAAATGTCTCAGGTTAAATTTAATGATATATCAAAAATACACTTCATAAATAAGGTAACAGAGCTGTGTGATTAAAACGAACCACAAATTCTACCTCGCTTCCATGCAAAAATCGTCCGCATTCTAAATATCTAGTAACCGATAAACTGTGTTAAGCTGTGATCAAACAATAAGGTGCAAATTGCAATAATTTTAAAAATCATTTCTTGTCCTTCTAAATCGACTTCATTTATTACTAGTAGAAAAGTCTGCCTTACGATAGGACGAATGTCATGAACATTTATGTAATCAATTTCAATTAATAATATTTATTTCATTAATTATAATTTTCTTGATATTCATTGCAAATAAAATATTTCGGAAAACTGAATATGAAATATCTATCCATAATCTATCCATATAAAAAAAGGCAAAGAATAATAGCTCCAGCCAGATATGGGCACTGAAACTGCAAAAAGCGTGAGCAATGCAGCAGAGGCTGTTTAAGTCTTTTAGCAACCAGAAACTGAGAAATGCCTTATCCCCAACCGTGGCAAAAAGAAACATTTTTTAAGTGTGAAAACTAACTTATTTACTTTTTATTGAAAATTAACAAGAAGTAAAACAAATCTGTTTAGGCAGTCAGACTATTTTCTCATGACTACGATACTGTGTCTTCAATTAACAACGTAAAAACAGCTTCAACAAAATTAAATTGTTGATGCTACAATGTTATATGGTAGATTTTGAAATTACGCGAAATAATAGTAGATCTGCAACAAATGCCCAGAACTGATGGTGGTACTCACAGAAGAAATGCTTAGTCTTGATACAACTGTTATACAGCGTTTCTGCGTCAAATAACGGCAATGCCACAACACCTCAAAAAACTATTTGTCCCTTTGAGCAGACGAAGTTCTCAGTATCGTTTGCCCGATCCACACGAAAGGAAACCCCCTTGACTGCGCCAACTACCGAGGGATAAGTCTCCTCAACATCGCACACAAAATCTTCTCTGTCGTTTTGTGTACTCGCCTAAAGCCGTTAATAAATAACTTGATAAGTCGATATCAGTGTGGCTTCAAGCCAGGGATGTCCACCATCGACCAAATATTCACACTACGGCAGATCCTGGAAAAGACACAAGAAATGCAAGTCCACAGCCACCACCTTTTTGTCGATTTCAAGGCCGCATATGACAGCGTGCATAGGGACGAGCTATATAACGCCATGTCTAGTTTTGACCTTCCTGCCAAACACATTTCCTGCTATGCAGGATAACGATGGACAATTCTCGCTGGTCCATCAAGGTCGGTAATGAGCTGACCGAGATCTTCAATGTCAAAAAGGTTTTAGACAAGGTGACGCGCTCAGTCATGTGACTTCTTTAACATCATCCTGGAGAAGATCGTGCAAGACTCACATGCGAACACGCCGGTTTAAAAGACTTAATGCTTCTCCTTCTTAATCTTTTGAAAACACAAAAGACGAAATTCCGTCCAAATTAGACATGTTGTAAGAAAATGCAACACTTCTGCCCTAGTTTTCATCTCATGTTGCAAAGTTGTCCCACCTCCCGATAGCGCTCGTGACCATACTGTTGATTATTTTTTCATGCTCCAATGGTCATGCAGGTATCATGTTAGTTAGACAGATTTCTTAGAGTTTCACAAGATGCAAATTAGCAGACTGGTAGGCGTTATAACTGGCCATCAAATCAGAAGTCTTATAAATACCAACAATGGCTTCTTTAGAAGATTCAGGTATGAGAAGGAAAAAAAGGAAACAAACAGTACTGCATCAACTCGGTACTTGCTCCTCCAGAAACGAGAAGAAGATTTATATTCTTTAGACGACCTCAAAGAATTAATAAGCGTCAATATAAAGGGTATCATAAATTACATTTAAACCACCAAATAGGTATAAAAATAGTTACAACAGATATGACAAAAATGCTAAAACAAGGACAAATTCAGTGAGGTCAACGAGAAGTGAGGTTGCAAGCCGAAATATTACAGCATAGGGTTCAGTCTTTGAAATGATTAGGAACAAGGGTGCAGTGAGGTACTTTGGATTGAAGCTCACTAACTTTCTTGCAACATAGCAAGAAAAAGGCAAGAAATGTATCAGAAGCAGATGACGGCATCCATCGTAAAGCCGTGGAGTTCTACGCGTGACTAGCTCTTACCGATCGGTGTCGGAACCAGCAGTCCTTGTAGTTACAGGAGCGACTCGCATCGATCTTCTAGCGGCACAAAGGAAGTACGATCACGACAACATTACGGAAGTCGGATTGGAAGCGACAATCAACCAAGCAGAGCAGCAAACGATACGGAAGTGGCAAGAGCCCTGAGTTATGTTGCAGTGGAAAACGGTTAAAAATCAAAACACCAGATTACGTAAAAAAAACCAAAGCTGACTAAATATAACTATATTTCCTTAAAACATAAACCAAAAGCTAATACAAACATAAGCAATTTCGACAAAGAGAGACAAAAAAGAACGCTTCACAAAAAGGGAGTATGCAGAAAAGAGACACGTGACGAAATGTTTGTACATACTTGTTGCGGCGAAGTCTTTTGTTTGGCAGACTGTACCCGATCTTTGTGGACTAGGAGACACATTTTTGTCTTCTCCACTTAGAGACCTGTGTCTATGTATGCATGTTTATAAACATATTATATATATGATAATAATTATATTAATATAAGTGTTGTGCGTGCTATTGTTCTCTCACGCGTGGAAGGGACCTACAGTTTAATGCCGACTCCGAACGGCGAAGTTGAGGAAGCATTTTCTAGACAGGAATACTCTTTCAGAGTTTTTAGTGACTCGAAAGAGGTGGAGCCGTAAAATACGAAAGGTGGTAAATTAACGTATCGAACCTGGCAACCTCTGCATAGGAGTCGACGCACTTGCCCACTATGCCACGGCGACCCACATATTTATAAACATATTATAATATTGATATGCTGCTACTGGAGAGCATGTCACTCCTGGAGCTGGCAAAGCAAAGGAAGGTGGACAGCGTGGTTGAAAAGACACGTGGCTGGTGTAGAGTAGCGACCGAAACAGAGTGAGGTTAACTACTTCGTCACCCAGTTCCTCACCGGAAACGTAGATTCCAACGACCATGGAATTGACAAACTGCAAGGCCCAGCCTGCCAGTACACGCTCCAACAGACCTCACACGTTTTTTGTCTGCAGATGATGCACAGTCCTGGAAAGCAGCATTAGTGGCTCCTATCCAGAAGACATAGGTGACAAAAAGCTGAAATGAGACCTGAGTTGGGGAGGAATTTCAAAAAGGTTACAGTGTATAATAGTTCTTGCATTAAGCTTGCTTGTCATAATATTTAAATACCTTACCTACGGTGTGCTTGACAGCTTGTCAAAATCCCCACCTTTTTGTGACTTCACTCAGTCTTCGTTTTTAACATTGGATAGATGTGTTGCTTACGCGTACACCACAATTTAATTTTGTTTATAAAAAAAATATGTATGGAATACATGAATGATTTGCTTGATTTCGAAGTCCATGAAAGTCGTCAGATAATATGGTTCTTTAGGGGTGTTCGAATTTTGATGTAATACTGTGGTTTTGTTTTAGAGTGCTATCGATGCTTTCCTGATGCGTTCCTGAATGTTACGTTGCCTGTTCAATTTGCTGTTAACTATATCACCTGGGTCCTGTGGGTCGTCGTGGCGTAGTGGGGTAGTGCGTCGATTCCTACGCAGAGGGTGCAAGGTTCGATACCCGAATTTCCCACTTTTCATATTTCACGGCTCCACCTCTTTCGAGTCACTGACAATGCTCAAAGCGTATTTCCTGTCTAGAAAAAGCTTCTCAACTTCGCCGTTCGGAGTCGGCATTAAACTGTAGGTCCCTTCCACGCGTGAGAGAACAATGGCACGCCCAACACGAGTGGTTGCTGAGAAGCTAGGCCCATGTCCGCCTCGGACTGTAGAGCCAACCATATTATTATTATTATATCACCTGGGTATTTGACATGATCAGTGAAAGCGTCGGTGGGGCTATGCTAGGGACTTTACATCTTCTCTTGAACAGTACGTCGACATCGGATGTCCATTTCGCTGTGAGTTTGGGAGATGAATCCATCACGTCTTTGATAGTGCTGGGGAATTTGTCCTGTGATGGCTAGTGCGATATCATCCGCATATGCAATGGGCTTACACCCGGTCACTTAGTCTTTTGAGTAGACCGTCAACTTTTATGATCCAGAGTAGAGGAGATAGGACATCCCTTGTGGTGGGCCTTTAAAGACTCTTCTTTCTTACAGTTTTCTTTCCTTACAGTAGTTTCCTAATTGAGATTCAAATTTTCTATAATTCAGGACGTTGTTTATACATTCTCTGATACAGATTTCAAAGTCAAGCTTACTTGTGGCGCTGTCTATCTCCTCGAATTTTATGTTGTTGAATGGTTCTTCTGTTCCTTGGCCGGCTACCATCGTGCAACTACACGCCGGTTACATGTATGATCATGTCAGCAAGATCGGTGAACAGGAGAAAGGACACAACCATCGGAAAGCAGAAATCCATCGACTACACAGGATCCATCTACGAGGATCTTTCAAGCCATGCCTTTTGGTTTGAGAACGAGTGGAGAGCCGTATAAAGTACAAAGAGGCAGTGGACGCCTGCTTGGCCCAACATTAAAAGGCAACGGGCTCATACTTTAAGAACATTAAATTCTCTTTCGTATATTTGGTAAATTGCCTTTAGTACAGCAAGAAAGCGAGCAGTCTTTTTTTTCCTGAATAATGTAACGTGTGAAATGAGAATTTGATAAAATCTAGGCTTCCTTAAACTACACACCTACGTACAGCTTACATTTTAACAGCCACGCTTAACCAAGCCCAAGCAGGAGCCACACACTTCGCTCCAACTAAAGCGTAAACACCTCGGCATATCGTTAATTCGCAGGTCGTATAAGTGGATGATAAAAGAAACAATCATTCATAATAAGTAACTCCTAAACACTGATGCACGCTTCAGGGCTTAAATAATGGCCAGTCCATGTGGTGTCCGCTCACATCACACGACGCAGTGACGGCCAGGCATTTTTATCTTCCTTTCTGTTAATAGCCTCCGTCGTCACATCAAGCTCATTTCTGAGACCAACTATGGTCCTGCAAATGCCAAAAGTAATGCCTGACTGCCCGGAAATAAGCTTAGGAAATATATTTTACGATTATTGTTTGTTATGATGTCGGACATAAATGTTGGCCAAGCCACATGCATTCTGGTATCGTCCTTTAATTAGACTTTCCTACCACGTACTTTTTTTCCTTGGCAGTTGGCTTTATTCACATGTCTCGGCACGTCGCCGGGCGTCGTGGTCGTGTGCGAGGGGGTCGTTGTGCGTTTTTGTGGTGGAAATGTGGTGCCAGTGGATGGGTGGCCTTAATTTTTCTTGCTAATTGAATTGCCTTATAAATGGTCTGATGGAATTAATTAATTTTTTCACTCACAGGCTGGCCATATATCAAGTATGTCCGTAAGATTGTTACTGTTATGACTCCTGGGCCCTGGATAGCAATAAATTCGGTCATACGTGTGTATGTACATATGGAAGTTCACGGTTGTAACTAGACACAGCTCTATGTATGTAACAAATATTTGTAGGCAGGGGCATTTGGGAAATTCTAACCATAATTTAAACCCTCTTTCTAAGAAAGAAATATTCGAAATTATGCAACAAACGACGGGATTGGGTATAGAATTCCAGGAACTGCAAGACACAGTGGAAAAAAGGTCTTTGCAGAAAGTCCTCTATATCCTTCTTAGTTTTATGTCTACTCTTAGATACTCTTAGATAACCAGAGCTTATGATTTCAATGCCAGTTTTAATATATATCTACTATACACTTATTTACAAGCCCTCAAGGTCGACAAAATATTTATTCAAATTGCGAGCCATATTTGCAACAGAAGCTTACATGTCCTTATCCCAAGCTTCATAAAATATATTCCCTGTCTTTGTTTTTGTTTTGTTTTTGATTCATTTTATTTGCTTAAATCTTCCTAGACAAAATGTTTAAAACTAGCTTAACACTAACAATTCATTTGAACTTATAACTAACTTACTGACCCTATGCGGGTACTCTAAGCTAATCTAGTCTACTACTCTAATTGCCTTTCGGCCTATACTAACGTACTTGTTTGTTCCGTCCGAGACGTATTAAAATGTTTTTTATTTTTCCAAGAAGGCTTGAAAACTTGGCTCTTCCAAGATATGCCGTGTCTTTATTCATCATTCTATTGATCTGTTCTTGGCTATTTAAAATAAAAAATATCTTCAAATATACCTTCGATAAGTAGCTTCAAACATATGTGCTAAAGAAACCATTTGAACAAAAATCTACGCCAAGCTATGTAGCGACTTATACCAACGTGTGCTTCATACTTTCAAGTAGCAGCACGAAAGAAAGTAGCTGCAACTTCTTGCAACCTTTGGAGTTTTATTCAAAATTGTTTCGCTGTATCGGATTTGGCCATGTTAAAAAAAGTCACAATACCTTGGCTAATAATGGTTGGAATGATGCAATTAGGACTTTATTTTTAGAAAAAATATAAAGCTTTCTTTTAGGAAAAATAAACTGGATCCATGAACGGAGCTTTGACATATTCAATTTCTTATAGTAGAATGTTAATATAGCACAAATTTGCAGAGAGCGTGTTTCATCGTTTTGTGGACTGTAGACAAAAAGCTACAAGAGGCTCCAACGGCAGACCTAGTTTTTCTGAAAGCTGAAACGAGCTCTATTAATGTTGGCGGCAAAAGTCTTGACCTAAACTACAAAAAATGGCAATTGGGTTGTAACTACCAAGCTGTGACGAATGCTAGTTCAACAAAATAGTAAATATGTAACTTTCGAACCCGTAGAACGATTTTAATGAAAATTGAAACATAGTACAAGTGCCAAGAAATCTTTTCGTAGTTCAAAAAAGTGATATTTTTATATTTGTTTTCACTTAATTTTACTCCGTTAATGGGTAATCCGTTAGAGCTACACCAACCAGTTTTTAACCGCGAATGGGTGGTACACTAGTGGTACATGTACTATGTTTCAAATTTCATAAATAATATTTCCGCGACCCCATACAACGTGAACCACTGTGCGCCGTCGTGTATATTGTATATTTATTTAGTTGTGAATGTGTAGCTTATTATAAGCAAACATTTGGACGGCACTACTCGCCATTTTTGTGACGCTTTTACGAAGGGATGTAATTTTTACATTCAACAAACCCGATGATGACACTTGCAGGCTATGCAGGAAGAAGAAATGACATTTGTCAGATCTGGATGGAAACTTCTCGGTGAAATCAACAACTCCATGCCATTGAGCATGAATGCGGATTGCGTTGGATTGTGGAGGATTTATACAAGTTAACACAATACGGATTATAAATAAGGAAACCGCCATCAACTCATAAACATCCGACGAACGTGTGAACGATTAAGACCATGCGGTTGACACTTCACTACACACAGGCATATAGGATATGTCGCTGGTTATAAATATGTAGTTATAAATAAATACATAGGTTAGGTTGAAAGAATTGCACAAATTGTAAAGTATATTATGTTGAGCAGCCCAACAAGATGGGTGTGCGTAAACAAAAATTATAAATTGTTTTAATACTAAGCCCGTGGGGCAGTAGAAACAAACTACAAAACTAATACTTTACATAATCATGTCAATCTTACCCGGAATTTGTAAGCGATTCAGTACTTATTTACTTCTTAAGGCGGGGACCATTAGGTGGACTGATGAGCACTCTGCTTTCCATTGTTAAAGATTTCGGCACACTGATTTCAGTTCTCAATGCCAACCAACCAGTCTTACATCCGCCATGCCTTGGTACATATTTATACTAGATATTCGGTCTTCCTCTCCTTCTCGAACCAGGAGCAACGGATTCGATGATCCTCTTAGCTGAAGGATTGCTAAAAGGGTCTTCATTCGATCTGTGCGAGTCAGTGTAGTCAACGGGTTTTTGCTTTCCAGACTACATTCCTAGAATGTTGGCGGTTATTCACTTTCCTCACAGGCAGGTACATATATATCCGTTAATGAATTTTTTTCGAGAGCAGCAGGAAAGAGCTAACCAGGACTGGCGAAATAAGAGTTTGCTAATATCGGTTCTTTGTGTTTGGAGTTAATAACAGCTTCGTTTGGCCTGTTCTTTTTTTGGCACGAAGGCTTTCGCCACTATGTATTAGGAAACTGCGACGATGTCTACGTCATCTGTGTAACCAAACAATTGGACTAACTCCGCACTTCAGAGATCACTAATTGGTCGTAGTTTTTCGTCCGGCTTGAATTTCGTTTCGATCTTTACTCTGAGATATTTTATTTACTTGCGGGAGCATATCCGGGTTGTTAGATCGTATAAGCCTGATTTTATTGCCTCAGTGCAAGCTGGCTATAAGCTATTATTGAAGGTTCTTGATCTCCGATTATAGTGTCCTGACTTCCGCGTTTTGTGGGTGTGAATCGTTCGTGCAAGAGTTTGAGTCTTGACAGCAAACTACTTTGGAAGACATGTGGAAGACATCACTGTCAACGGAATAATTCCTTCGGAATAATTTTGTGACGTCTTCCATTTGTGGGATGTACCTGTCAACCTCTTCGTCGAGGTTCGTTCCACTCGAAAGTAGTTCTGTGAATAAAGTCCTTGAGAAACGTGGCCAGCGGGCTTTCCTTAATTCTTATAAGGGTGACTCTGGGCATATTCCACAACCTCTTTCATGAGCTGAAGATCCAATAAGAGACCTCTTTGATCACTACCGCAGATACACACAGTTCAGGGTGCATTTTTCCACATCCATTATAGTCAGTCGGATACCTATCAGCAACAGATCCCGATAGGATCCACTTTTAGGATAGGATGGTCTATCGGTTGCAAGCTAATCTAGCTTGAACTGAGTATTGTTATACACAGCGGTTCTCCTGTCATTGTGCACCCCGCTCTCTATGTTTGGAATTCAATTCCCCAGCTACAAGCTCGGAGAAAAACTTTTATACTATAATCGAAGGCTGGTGAAAAGAATATTGAGTTCTGGTATAAAACTCCGGTTGATTTTTTTCTTGTCAGATGCGGCATACGTGTGATCCACGTTTCTAGCACTTCAAACCTTCGCTCTCCACAGCTATACATGACCATATGATAAAGGCATTTTTTGATTAAGAGAGCGACCCCACCCCTTGTGGCGATTTGGGACAATCAATAAACCTTATCATGGGGTTCATCATAAATTAACTCTTCTCTAACATAATGATGACTTCCACTTTCCATGCGAGAGCCTAACAAATTCTTAAGACAATCCAAGCAACCAATAGTAAATGGATAGAAGGTACTATCTTCCTTAAATCACAATAAATATAGTCAGCACTTACTCTTATAATATCTCTCGAGACTAAGCAGATCTTGACTCCGGACCAACACTGCTCAATTGGCATACATGCCCGCAGGATGGGTGTCATACAATGACTTTTGCAAAAGTTGGGTAGATGAAGAGGAGGTATAAACAAACTAACAAGTAAGATGCATACATGCAACAAATCACCTTCCTTGCTCGTGTAGCGCAAGTCTTGGCAATATACTATATTAAACTTTCAACAAGCTAATCAGCGTAAGCATCAGCCAGCTAAGCCGCTTAATTACAAGCATCACCTGGTTCCAAGATTAGGAGTTGTCAATCCACCTCAATCCACTTTGGCCATAGTGTGACTCTCTTCCGTAGTAACCTAGGAAGGAAGAAGAACTTGACGAATGTTAATATAATTTACTCAACCTCTTTTGAATTTATTGGCTGCTTAATTCCCGGGAACACAAGAACTCTCATCAAGCTCGACACAGATTAGTTAGACATTGTAAGATATATTTTAGAATAGGACCTTGTCAATGCAGAGCCCAGAAATAAATAAAGCCACTCATTGATAGAAATCATCTTAAATTAACCCACCCATCGTTCGCCATCCAACCCTCAAACCAGTGACAGTGTAATACAAGAAACTCAAGAACGTAATTCACACTCCGGCTGGCATAAATCAAAAACAATACAAACGTCTTTGCTACCCCCATTCAGTCCGTGTGCAACTTAACTCTTTATCAACTGCGAAAACGTGTTCCAACAACGATAAGGTCAACTGTTTGCCGATGTCGAAGGAGCACTCACTGCCGCGGCGCTTTGCATTCGAACGTGAGGCTAATGAATATTAATTTCGTTAGCTCTTGTATTTATGAACCCCTGACCCGCGTTGGCCGCAATGAAACAAAGCCCCATTCAAATCAGACGGCACTTTCCCTCTGTTTGTTTATATGAAAATGAGGTAGCGTCGTAAATAACCCAAGATACAAGGAGCGACCTGGAAGAAGAGAAGCACTTCCAGAAGTGGCACGGGGAAGTGCCTTTATGGTTTCCGCATGCCTTTGAAGACACTGCTCAAGTGCAAAGCGTCTGAGTTATCAGCTGAAAAAACCGAAGCTCAGCGATATTATGGACCGTAAGCATTTGGTTTTTCGATTTCCTTCCTGCAAGGACACCAGACCGCTGCGCCGCGCGGTAGCGAAATATGCTAATGAATTGCTCCACCCGGAAGGGTTAAATTAATAGTGTCAACGGCGGGCTGCAGTTCTCGAGGTCCTGGCTGGCAGTCTGTGTGTACATGCATATTGTAATTGAATTCGTATATTAAGGGCAGGCTTTGGCTGTCGGCTGGGGTGCATGACGACGTCCTTGTTCCATTATAAATGTGGTTTGGCTGATTTGCATAATTTGAAATGTTGCGGAATTACGGCTGGGGAGTGGTGACAATTTGAAAACCTGCTGATTCACATTGTGGCAAGGACGCAGACAACGATAATGGTTCTGATGAGGTGTGTGAATGTAATGTCTGCATGGACTTAAGCTGACTCTGACCGTTATATATTTCAATTTCCATTGTCTTACAACATATACGTGGATTGAATAACTGTGGTACTGTGAACATTCTTCAGAACGAGGCATTTAACTGCAGTTTCGGGGAGTGATTTGATATTCAAGGGTGTTTGGAAATGCCTTTCTCCAATTATCAGACAAATTTATGTTACTTAAATTACTTTTTTATGTAATTTAAAATGTTGTTTTTTAATTTCAATTTTGTATTCTAGTCGTTCTATTTTCGTTAACATTACATAATTGCACTGCAGTTTGTACCAGCTTTTGTCAATATTCTCTCTTTGATGTACCGCCATGTGCTCTTTGCTATTGTAGATCATGTTTGTCCAAATATACTCTCGTGCATTTGGATTGAAGGTTGGCTGAAGGTAACAAGTCTTTTCTTCGTAAGCTGCTCGATCGTTATCATACAAAGGGGATTGGATCTCTTTACACAAATTAATTTGCAAACACTAGTTATTTCCTTGATTATTCATTTATTTACTACTTCAATTGTTCAGTCTTGCAATAATTTTTTTTACAAAACAATCAAATCCTTGTGTCTACCCACATACCCGGGTGTGTTTTTCATTTACACATTGACAAATTTTGAGTGGTCAGGTGCCGTATCGACTTTTTTTAAACATTTTAACAGCCTCCTAAAATATTGTGTGGCGTTTATACATTAGCCAATTCAAATTTGTGAAATTAAAAAAAAACACATGCCTCATCCACAATAAAGGCGATCCTACCTCTTGCAAAAACTATAGAGGTATTTCCCTCCTCAACGTCGCCTACAAGATCCTGCCTAGCGTACTGTGTGAACGACTAAAGCCGTTTTGCACCGCACTAATCGGCACGTACCAGTGCGGCTTCCGGCCCTGCAAATCAACAGTAGACCAAATCTTCACACTAAGGCAAATCCTGGAAAAGACCAGCGAGTTTCAAATCGATACACACCACCTCTTCATCGATTTTAAAGCCGCATACGACAGCATTCATCGCACGGACTTATTCGGTGCGATGGCCGAATTCGGGATCCCGGGAAAACTTATCCGGTTATTTCGCACCACGCTAACAGATACCCGATGCACTGTGCAGTTTGGCTCGGGAGTTCCTGAGCCATTTGCAACCTGCACCGGATTTCGGCAAGGAGATGCGCTGTCGTGTGATTTCTTCAATCTGGTACTGGAGAAGATAGTGCGGCGGGTAGATGTAAACCCGGAAGGCACTATCTACTACAAGTCAGTCCAACTATTGGGATATGCAGACGACATCGACATCGTGTCGCGTTCCCAACGTGCATTTACGGCAATTGAAAAAGAGGCGAAGCGATGTGGCCCCTTAAGGTCGGTGAG
This sequence comes from Eristalis intricaria, assembly GCA_964034865.1. Lineage (NCBI taxonomy): Eukaryota > Metazoa > Arthropoda > Insecta > Diptera > Syrphidae > Eristalis > Eristalis intricaria. Next base: position 24,012,742 of record OZ035877.1, read on the forward strand.
GATAAAACGCAGTATATGCTGTCGACCAAAAAACGATCCGTCACACACCACCTAGGACAAAATATTACAATCGAAAGCTATAATGTCGAGGTAGTAAAGGAGTTTGTCTACCTCGGGGCAAACGTAAACTCCACAAACTACATCACTGTGGAGATCTGACGTAGAACCGCCTTTGGCAGCCGGTGTTACTTCGGTTTGTCAGAACAACTGGCGTCAAAACTCCTGACGCAAAAGGACTAAGATCATGCTCTATAAATCCCTTATTTTGCCAGTCGTGCAATATGGAGCCGAAAGCTGGATAAGCAAATCTGAGAAGCTGATTCTTAGGGCCTTCGAAAGAAAAATTCTACATCGGATATATGGTCCCGTCTGCGAGGAAGGTGAATGGATAGAAGACACAACCGCGAAATCTACGAGCTATACCAGGATGTGGATGTAGTCCGGAAGGCAAAGATCCATCGACTGCACTTGCTCGGCCACATCGAGCACATGGACAACAATTCTCCAGCTAAAAGGGTCTTCGAATCCGAGCCTCTTCGTTCGAGAAGGAGAGGAAACCCGAATCTCCGGTATAAAGACCAAGTAATCGCGGATGCAAGACAGTTTGGTCTTCATGACTGGAAGCAGCGTGCCCAGGACCGTCAGGATTGGAAAGCAGCTATCGCTCAGGCTCAGACCCTGCATGGGTCGTCAGCCTGATAAGTAAGTAAGTAAGTAAAAAAAAATTTTCTGAAATTCCCGCCTAACTACCATATTTTGTATCCATTCTTGCATGTTCCGTTTCACTTTCCACTACATTAGAATTTCCTTGTATCCAATAATTCAAATACAAAAACTCTTTCCCTTTCATTGTCGGACTTTCCAAGCGAGCAATGAATGGAGCAGAATAAAGTGTATTATAACGTGTGAAGTGTGCCTTTTATTTAAAGAGTATTAAATCCATTTGTGATTTTCTATATTGTTTCTTTTTTAACCACATTCGAGAAATAATAATTTTTGCAATTTATCTCTTCTGTCGTTTGGCAATACAGGAGAAGATGTATTTCCAATACGTACTGCAATTTTTCTATTGGTCATGAAATTGAAAATGTAACCGATGATGTATGGTCCTACTTTCCATGACTTAAGTTGGTCAATAATTGTATGGACTCCAATTTTATCAAATGCTTTTGCAACGTCAAGTGAAATGAGCGACAGGTGGTATTTTTTGACAGTGAGTTTGTTATCTGATGGTCTAGATACAATAAACATTCGTTTACAGATTTTCCTTTTCTGAATCCCATTTGGTCACTACTGAGCAGTTTGTTGCGGTAAACAAACCACCAGAGTCTATTGGCAACTATTTTGTCGAGAACCTTAGCACAATAAGGATTAAGGGATATCGGTCTGTATGATTTAGGAATGGACTTGTCAGAATTTGGTTTAAGGATGGGGATAATAGTGCTGTTTTGCGGGAGAAAGATTTTTTATCGTTTGCTGGTGTTTTTCCTTTAAGCATAGATAATGCTGAGTTTAGTTCAGAGAGGGAGATGTCCGCATCAATGATTACAGCATTGTGGGGGACGGAGTAGGATATTGTAGAGGAAGTTTGGAGTTTATTTTGACAGAAGGAAGGAGGGAAATTGGAATCTCTCGAATCTAGGGACCAATAATTGGCAAGGTGATTTGCAATTTGAAATGGGTCTGCAGTGTTAATGTTAGGGGGGGTCTGTAGAGTGGATGGAATGGATAGTGGAGTACGATCTAAGACCACAGAATCTTCTTATTGAATTCCAGATTTTTTCCCGTAGGTGTAGTAGGGTTGATTTCTGATGTGAGATAATGGATGGAATCGCTTTTTGCCAATTTTACTTTTCTTTTGAATTGAGCGTTGGCTCTTTTACATTGGATTGCCAGAGTTTATTTTTATTGGATTTGAGTAGTTCCAGTTCCTTGTTCCACCCATTGACATTTCTATTGGATTTTGAAGGGGAGGAATGAGGGATAGATTTGTTTGCGCTTTGGAGGATAATTTTGTGGATATTGGCTGCTTCCTTGTTATTATTACTACTGCAAGGGCGAATAGTATTAAATTCGTCTACATTTTTTTTTGATAGAGGTTCCAATCGGCTTTTGAATTTTGGTCTAAATCTGGAAAAAGGAGGGTTTGACTTGAACATAGTGATAATTATGGGAAAGTGGTCGCTTCCGCATTACTCATCAAAACGATTCCATTTGGAGTCAATAGCAAGGCTTGGGGAACAGAATGAAAGGTCGATATTGGTGAAGGAGTGGTGGGTGCTGAAGTGGGTAGGAGAACCATCATTGAGTAATTGATAGTCGGATTTAGTTAAAAAATTGGAGACAATGTTGCCGCGTTTGATATTTCTAGGAGAACCCCAGCTAGAGTGCCATCCCTTGAAATCACCAAGGACTAGGGGTGGTTGATGAGGGTGGTCTAGGACATTTTTTAGATTATTTGTATTGAGGGGTTGCTGCGGATGAATATAGTCATTAATTATAGAGAATTTTAGTTTGGAAGTAATAGTGATTCCAAGGGCATCAAAATCATTTTTAAGGTTCAAACGAATGTACTGTACTAAGAGTGCAATACCGCCATAGGAGGTATAAGCTTGATTTAGGGAGATGAATTCATAATTAACTGGGATAGAGATATTATTTGAGGAAGTAAGGTGAGTTTCTTGTAGGGCTATTATTTTAGGGGAGGTGGATTTAACTAAAATAAGTAGTTCGTTATAATTATGTATATATCCTTTCATGTTCCATTGGATGATTTTCATAGCAGGAGTAGTATGAGGAGGATGAATTGAGCTGTCTGGTGTTATGATGGTACTGTTGCGACCCCGCCATCCTGTATTTGGATGTTGTGTGCCCAAGGTTGGACTCAGATGTCCTGTGGATGACGGGGTAGGTGTTGTTGAGTATATTAAGATTCATCATTGTCGATTCTTGAGTGTGAAGACGTATGCTTCTTATTTGGGTTATGTTGAGATTTATAGGTAGTTTGAATAGATGGAGTGTAATATGTATTTTCACTTATCAGTTTTTGAGTTATGTTTGAAATTGGTTATGTAGGGTTGATTCTGTTGTTCTGTGGAGAGAGGAGAGGTTTGCAGATTTAGGAACTTTAGTTGTTGGAATGTTCAATAAAGGTTGTGTATATAATAATAATATATAATAATATGGGTGGCGCGACAGTCCGAGGTGGACCTGGGCCTAACTTCTCAGCAACCACTTGTGTTGTGCGTGCTATTGTTCTTTCACGCGTGGAAGGGACCTACAGTTTAATGCCGACTCCGAACGTCGAATTTGAGAAGCTTTATACTAGACTCTTTGAGCATTGTCAGTGACTCGAAAGAGGTGGAGCCGTGAATTATCAAAGGTGGTAAATTCGGGTATCGAACCCGGCACCCTTTGCGTAGGAGTCAACGCACTTACCCACTACGCCACGGCGACCCACAGGTTGTGCATTGGGTTCGATTTTCAGATCAGTGTTGGGGTTAATTGTAGGTTTCGATAGAGTTATTTGTTTAGAAGTAGTCGGTTTCTGTAAAGATGATTTTTCGGTTGATAAGGAGTTGTTATTTAGCTGTTCTTTCGGTAGATTTTTTCTATTGGTTGTGTCAGTAGTTTGTCTGGTTATTTCGGAGAAGTTCATTGAATTGGATTGTATTGTGACGGGGTTTTGTAGGTTGTATATCCGTTTAGCATCAGCCATGCTGCATTTATTCCTAGTTTTGATGGTGAGCACTCCTTTATTTTGAATACATTTTGGGCAGTTACGGTCAGAAGACGTGTGATTTGTACTGAGACAGTTAGCACACATCGTGCGAGTGCAATTAGACGGAGCATGTGGTGGAAAATTGCATGTTTCTCATGATCGGGTCTTCGTACATCTTTTGGTTGTATGGCCGAGTTATTGGCAATTTTTGCAACGCATGGGGTTGGGTATGTACTTCGATCATTTTGGTGAATTTATAAATGTCGCTCACACCTTGGGCGCTCATTTCTGTAATGATATCTGCTTCCGGTACGTTTATCAGACATGGTGCATAGAATATACCTTTTGAGGCGTTCAAATTTGTTTGGTATCTGATTGTAACGGGACACTGATTTACCAGATTTGATACAGATATGAATTTTTCTGCTGTTCTTTTGTTTTTGGTCAAAACCAGAATATTCCCGTAACGAAGTTGAGTATTGGTTTCATATTCCTTACTTATTCCATCAATTGCTTTTTTTAAATGAGTATACTTACGCTAGTAAGTGGTTTTTTTTCGTCTTTAGGGGTAACTAGAATAGAAGATCTGGATAATCTTCCAGATTTACCGGTTTAGAGCGTTTATAGGGCGGTATTCAGCGGGCGCCTCGGAAGGCAACCCGCTGAACCTACTTCCTCTCATCTTGGCTCAAGAGCCTAGTATACCTTGGATGGATATCACTATATAAAAGTTTAATCGTATGGTAATTTGTAACAAAGAGAAAAAAAAGGTAAGTCTGTATTGGAACACAAGTGGAAACAACTGTTTAAAATACCTGCACTTTCAATAATTGTCGCTGAGCTAGACGACGACTGATGTTCAAAGTTAAAAGTTTAATTTATTTGTAGTTCGTATGTACAGTTTTAGTTACATCTAACATGTATTATAGCGATACAGAACAAAGTATATACAGTTCAAAGTATATAAATTAAGAAAAATGTAATACATTAATCCCTTCCCTTTTGGTTTTTCTTTACTACAACTAAGTTTCCTTATCTAGTAGCTTACATTTAAGGATATTTTCGCGTTTTGCAGGTAGACCTTCGGAATAATCACCTGTCCTGACCATCGTTAGGATGGTTTATTATTATTGTGCCAAATCGAGCGGTCTCGTACGCTGGAGTCGGCGTACTAAACGTCTCATATCCAAAGTTTGGAGGATGGCATTGTTACAATGACTACGAAGTCTGATACTTAGCTTTTGAGCGGAGTTTGTTATTTCTTCGTCGACGGTAGTTATCCCTAGGTCCCTTTGCATATCACAATTCCTGAGATACCAGGGAGCTTTCACAATATCCCGTATAATTTTATTTTGAAAGGACTGAATAAATCCTCTGTTATTTCATTTGGTACAACCCCATAGTTGTATGCCGTAAGTACATATAGGCTTCAGTACTTGCTTGTATAATAGCAGTTTGTTGTACATGTTTAACTTAGAGTGCCTTCGAAGTAACCAGTATATTTCTCTATACCGGTGTTCGAGCTCATCCTCATTTCCACTTGAGATTCGCATCAAGTGTCATACCAAGATATTTTGCTTCATTGGTAGATTTTCAATGTTTCTGTAGGTAAAATGTATGTGCGTTGATTTGGTCTCATTGGGAGCAATGCGCCAGCTTTTTCACCATTCGTTTATTTTGTCCAGAGCTCGTTGCAGTTTTTCAGTTGAGGATTCAACTGAACGTCCCGTTGCCAGGCTCGCTGTGTCATCCACAAATGTATCCACAAGTGTGCCCTCAGTTTGAGGTATGTCTCTAGTGCACAACAGGTACAATGTAGGGCCAAGGACACTCCCTTGAGGGACTCCTGCTCGGCTCTCTTTAAAATCGGAGTATTCTGTTGCGTGTTTAACTCCTGTTATCGAGATAAGATTCTAGTATCTCATACAAGCTTGTCGCTAGAAGCCTGCTTAGTTTGTATTTTAGGCTTTCATGCCAGACTTTGTCGAAGGCCTGGGAAACGTCAAGTAGGGCGGTGAAGCAGATCTTTTTCTCCTCTAATGCTCCTTCAATTTCATTCCTTATTCTGTATACCTGGTCAATTGTCGAGTGTTTCGCTCGAAACCCGAACTGATGGTCAGGTTTTAGTTGCTTCTCTTCGATAAATTTTTGAAAGCATTTAAACAAAAGTTTTTCAAAAATTTGGATATTATTGATAACAGCGATATGGGTCTGTACGACTTTTTGTTGTTTAACGGTTTGCCCGGTTTTGGAACCATAATCACTTCTGCAACCTTTCATGAGTCTGGAACATAAAATAACCTAAAGGAAGTGTTAATTAAATAATGGAGTTAAATTAGCTCCTTTTTCGGGAAGTTCTTCAGGATTTGTCCGGTTATTAGATCATAGCCAGCAGCCTTGTTGTTTTTTTAGATTTTTGATTGCCTGACAGAGTTCGTTTAGCGATACTCTTTCAATACTAGAGCTGTCAGATATAGAAGTTACACTTGGATCAACTTTCAACATTTGTCCATCAAAGGGCTGGAATGTTTCCTCCAAATGTTCGGCAAAGAGATCCGTCATTTCTTTATCATCTTCCTTAATTTAAGATGTTACGAATAAGCTCACTCTCAGAATGAGAGCATTTGCTTAAAAAATTCTTGTGTAATTTATCAATGAGATGTGACATGGTATTTACATTTGCTTTTTCATGGAGCCTCATGGTAGGGAAATGCCAGGGCAGATTTAACATTAGCTTTAGCACCTTGTTTTGACATATTTGTAGTTTTTTAATGTCAGATTTGGCAGAATCGGTCCACACAGGTGCACTGTACTTTAAGACTGGTTGAAAAATCGCTTGCTTTCTGAACCGTACTCGATATATGTTTTTCAAATGTGAGTTTTTTTATCGAAAGTAACTTCTAATTACTTACAGCTTTCAGACCCCTCGATGCTGGTCGAGTTCAATTGTACGTTTCAATTGAACTGTTGGCCAATTGTTGTTTTCTGCGTCGAGTAAATCACATAGTCTGCGATTTATCTGAATGAATTTTGAAGAGAGTTAGCGTGTCGTGTGCTAAGATATTGGATGAGAACAGGGCTGTGTCAAGACTGAGCAAAGTGTTACCTATAGGTACTGGTATGGCTGACATGAAACTATTAAATAAAATGGGATCCAATACCGAACTTTGAGTTACTGATGACCATTTATGTGTTGCGATGAAACTGACAGTAATGCTTCTACAAGGAAAAATTCAATTCAACACGAAGTCACTGCGTCTTCAATTTAGATCATTATGCCTCCGTCACTGTTGTTAAATGACCAAGCGATAACTTTTCAAATCTTGTGGGGCATAGCGCAGTAACCCCCAGCACAGAGATATGCAGTTGAAATAAAATAAAAACGCGAGTTTAGACGCCATCATAGGAGTTATGTTCACCATCATGACTGAGTCATAAACCAGGCAGTAGGCAGTAGCGGAAGGAATTTAATACAATTCCATAAAGCATTATGGTCAAATTTGTGTGTCCGAATGCTGAATGCTGAAAATCGCATAAATCTGTTCGATTTTTACAACGTATCAGAAGCTACTGCTGGCCATCCAGTAGTTTAGTAGTCATCAGTTCAAATAGCCAATAATGGCTGCCAAACGTATCAGCTCTGCACAGATGAACGCTCATCGGGGATGCTTCGAAGACCGCTACATTAAAGCGTTATGCTGCACTAAAGAGTAAACAACATCACGGCCTATTTATCCGGCATGACCGCCACCTAAACTCAAGTCGCAAATCACCATGGTCCTTAAATAAAACGTCGCTTTATGCCCTCTTAAGGTTATATATGCTTTGTTTAACGATGATGCTTAAAAATTTTACTAGCAGCTCTAAAAGGCAAACCCGCACACACCCAGTCCACACGTCAGATCGTGTCCGTGTCAAGACCATGCCAGATAAGCAACAAGTTGAGCCAGACGAACGTCACATCGTCACACCCACGTCTAAGCGAAAATATCATGCATAATTATATTATCAAAACATTTATCTCCCCAGCGCCATGTGACCCCAGTGCTTTGGGTCTGGGACAGTCATTTTGCCCTGCCCGCATGCCCCAGGCTCCCCGCTAAAAAACACATTAAAGTGTGATACAACAGTTTAAATGCTAAACCACCCCCAAGCCGGTGGGGAGCAGCACTTTTCCGCGCGCCAAAAGTTGTGTAAAGCACACAACGACGAGGGTGCTCGCAGTATGTGCTTATCCTCGGGCAGTCGAAAGGATACATCATACGTTTATGGCCGTGCTTTGACTCCCCCAAAACGCACAGTTACATTAAGTCGAAACTCACACACAGCCACAGTCGGGAGTGGAAAACGTGCGGAGCATCCTTCGACGTTTTAAAGGATATTCAAATCGCAATAAAAGCAAGTCCTATAAATTCCATTATGACAGATTGCAATCGGCCCGCAGCGGAAATTCAACTCGTAAAATGGTTACGAAATTTTTGATATGTTCCTTCTGGCGTGGTGTACACTGTACACAGACGACACATCCTTAGCTGATACCTTTATGCCCGTGGGTTAAGGGGTCGCATTCCTTTAGCAACATCCAGCGACAGGAGGGCGAGATTGCAATCACGACTTCCAACACAGAAAACCTTGAATTCCCGAAAAGAACCCGAGCATCCCGTCCCGACAACAGCCCGCCAACTTCGTCACTGTGGCAACGGAAATTTGGGTTGTTACCGACCGACGACCGGGAAGGAAATTTTGATATTGAACATTCCACAGGATACAGACCTCTGCGCGTGTGTGTGTGTGACTGAATTCCAGACAAAGTTTTCGAAGGCGAATCGTGTGTTTGTCAAATAAATCGATATCGTCCTTGACGCAGCACCTGTACACGTACCATCATCTAATTATTACCTCGTAAAATTAAGGTGTGCCGAGGCAGCAGGACAAGACCGGGTGGTGGATGGGATTGGTCTAGAGAAGCAATTATTCATTGATGCCATGGGATTCGTTGCTTCCTTGGAGGACCAATTTGAATGATTAAAATATGCAAATCCTTAGTAATCCACAAGGCTGTCGTGCAGATAAAATATGTGTTCCATTGTTAGCAGCTAAATTGGATTGTACTTGTATTCACACTCTGAGATGAGCCCAGCCCACACGGTTGTCTGGTGCCCTTTCTGATAAAACAAAACGATTTCCTTGGAAACTGAAATGCCCGGACTGGTGGCGATTCAGCCCGGAGTTGATGAACTGCGAAGGCGAACTATGTGAACGCATAAAAGTGAAAATTACTAACGCTTTGGGACGCGATGAGGGCTGAAGTTTTTCAGCAAGAGACTTAATTATTTTTAGTGCAAACTGAGGACTTAGGGACGTTTACCATTTTATGAGGGATTACTTGAGCGACGAGCTCAACTTGAGAGGCAAATCGTTAATTTATTCGTTAAGTGGAAACTTGCAGTTCCTGCAAGCAGTGTGGCGGGTTCTCTTCGAAAGTCGATTAGTTAACGACTCAAAAATATTCACTTCATTGTTAATGAGGTTTTTAGTTATGATTTATGTTCAGACGTGGGTTATTTGTGGTTGTTGGGAGATTGAAGAATGGTTGACTATTTTTCTTAAAAATATGTTTAACTGATATTGGATAACTTATGAAGTTCCGCTCTTGGGAAGAAGAAAGGCATATTTAGGATTGTGTTGAAAAGCTTATTTTCTTGGAGTCTGCGCAAATGGCTTTTGGCATGAGACCCATAGATCATAATCCATTGAAAAATAGACTTAAAAATCATGTTTTCATTGAATAGTTTAGAATTTCTTTCATTTCAAAATTCTAGGGCTGTAAAAGTCACGACAAGTCGTGTACCCATATGTATTCTTGTCTAGCTCTAATGTATAAGTTCTGGCGTCTTCGAAGAAGTTCTACGCCACTTATACGAACTTTTCTGTCAATATAATCAATACGTTCTGTTTATTATCCGGAAACGACTTGTTTTCTAACCTGGCTACAGGATGAGTGCGATAATCCTCAGTTTATTTACCCATTTATTTATTTATTTTATTTTTTATTTATTTTCTTTTATATTTATTTTTTGTTTATTTATTTATTAATTTATATTGTTGTAGTTAACACCGCGCATTTGGCCATGAACCCCATATACGGTAGCAGTCTGTATGAGAATTGCTGACTAAGTTTCACACATTTATAGAAGAAGAATTTATAGAAGCGGCTTCTTATGGGAATCAAGATAGTTTTGGAGGGCAGTCTAATTTTTGACTTGTATCGAGAAGGAATAAATTAAATTGACATAAAGATAAATCGATTTGTTTTAATTAACGTAAGTCGAAAGGGTGGGGGAGGCGCTGCCTCCCTGTTTGCGATTTTTTTTTTCTGGAATCTTGGGACATATTCCTTAACTTTGATTTATGTGTTTATTTCTCTATATGTGTAGATACTCTCCATTCGTTCCACTAATGATGATTTAATCACTATGCTTGTTTGGTCTTTGTGGCTTTAGAATCGGATTTCAGTCAGAGCATATGCTTCCAGTACATCCGCTTTAATCGCGACTCGGTCTTTCTCTCCTTCTCAAGGAGCCATGAATGTTGTTCAAGCGCTCGAAATGTCTTATAGACGGATCGTTCCCTTCCAAACTATATTAATATCTTTGGATAACTCTTCGTTGAGAGTATAGAGTTAAGAATTTTGTCTTCCCCTTCATTACTTTTTCTCAGAGAAGGGATAAAAAATTCCACAAAATTTTTCTTTCAAATAAAACAAGTACATATTATCGTCCTGTTGTAGATGTAGAGTAAGGGTTTTGTGGAGCAAACTCTAGTCAAGGGTTTTGAGCTGAAGTTGATCCAAAGAGTAATTCTGCTTCCAACCCTTGGGATGTCGTCGGAAGAGCTCACGTTTGTTTAGCGGTAGATCTTTTAAGTCACGGGGCTAGTTAACCATCATGATGTAGCGCTCTAGCAGTCGGTGGCGCTTATGTCTCGTGGGCTCGGAAGGCACTCATGAAAGGAGCTGTGAAAAGAAGTCAAGAAAAGATTAATTCGTCTTTTGAATTCGTGTCTCGCTTCCCGCAAATTTTCACTAAAATCAGTGCCAAAAAATTACATTCACTAGCACGTCTACTTTAACTCTCATTTTTCGACACTCCATCGCCATTCAAACAAAATCTTGCACGTATGCGAAAACGTCAAATCTCATGCCCAACTTTTGTACAGAGCTACAGCTTCTGCTAAGTCGTAAGATCGAGATTCTCCGATACGATTTATGTACGTTTGGACATGATTTTTAGTGCTTCCACTAGATTTTTTTCATATCATGTTCCTGAACCGGCCATGTCCACTGGAGCCCCGTGTAATGGCGTAGTTGCAACTTGCGTTTACATGCAAGTTAACACGTTCTCGCATAACGAAAGATGTGCAAACCGCCAGATTCTAGGTCCGCGTTTCAAGACAAGCAAAATGTGGGCATGCAAAACGACACCACCTTATGAGCGTCGCCAATCATCCATGGTGGGACAGAAACGTGTGAAGGCCATTTCTCATCAACATCGAGCAATTAGATAAGTTAGTTTTAAAAGAGCGGTGATCGCGGCAAGATTTGTGTTGAAATAAAGTCCCTCATAGAGGGAAAGAAAAAAAAAAACGACCGACTTTGCAAACATGACACGCTTGTATCGAGATTGCGATGCAACTCAAAACTTTTAATAAATCAAAACTTGCCGTAATGTTGCTAGTTTGATTATAAAGGGTGGTCGAACGAAAACGTACGATAATATTTGTAAGTAAAATAAAAACTTCTCAGAGAACTATCTTTCTTTTTTATTATGATAGAAGGATCTATTACAATTATTATCTATTACAATTATGTGCCACGGCTTCGGTGGCTAGAGGTATGCCGTAAATGGCTCTGAGACTTACTTGAGGTTCAATGTCGTTAATGAACCGAACGTTAATGCGATGAGATACATCCTTTAGCTCTTGAATTATTCTACGTACACTTTTTCTTTAAGACATCTAAAGTAGGAAGTCCAATGGTGTCAAATCACATGATCGTGGCGTCCAATTAACATCGCCACGACGTGAGATAACACGGCCTTTGAATTTCTCGCGTAAAAGAGACATTGTTTCGTTGACTGTGTGGCAAGTGGCACCATCCTGTTGGAAGCACATGTCGTGCAGGTATAATAAAATAATACCAGAAATTGAGGTTCTGGCCACAAGAAGTCCGAAAAGGAGGAACTTTCTTCGAAACTAGAAGGAGAGATCAAAACATCCTCACGTTGCATTCCCATCACGTACGCCCCCCAAATATTGATTGAATCAGGGATATACAATGAAACTTTTTCCCCAAAGAACGGCCACGACCACTGTCTTGCTGGGAAAAAAGAACGGCAGCACCACCACGCCAACACTCGTTTGGTATTTATTAGAAAATTGATTCCAGTGATTCGCAGTTATTTACGTATGGAAATTTAGTTAACCTATGATTAGTTAATTTACGTATCGAAAACGCTTGAATAGTCATCATCTCGCGATAGCGAACACCATTCACGGTCACTGCTTGATCGACCTCATTTTCGTAGAAAAGTACTGCCCGATGTTGCCGCCGCTCAAAAGGTTGAACGAATTGGGCGAGCATGCACAGGTGCTTTCACATTTCCTACAGACCCGGTTTGCTGAAATTTGCTCACAATTCTACCGATTGTGTACACATTTGGTCGATTTATGCTGACCAAGAAAATCACGAAGTGCACAAAATACATTTTGATTAGAACGCCCATTTTCGTAAAAGGCTTCACTAATCTTAAGGCGCTGCTCAATTGTGTACCTATCCATGGTCGAAATTAACAAACACTGAAACAAAGAAATGTCAAATTAAGTTGGGCAAGAAAGCTTAACGCTAAGGTGTGACTCACAATAAACACCGTACATCATGGTTGGACCATCCTTTAGATGTAACAACTAAAACATTCTCTGGATCACCTCTTGAGAAAAACTTCCCAATACTCAGTATAAATCCTCAACTGTTTGAGAAAACTTAACATTTGACGAGAATGTGGCAAGTGATTGCTGTAGAAACGAGTGGGCAGTCTAAATGTCATTGACTGACAATTAGACTGCCTTCGCCTTTGTAGTAGAAGGTTCAACCACGAGCTCTATGGGCGTAACAGCGACATGAGTCTAGACAGATGCTTAAGATGGTAAGGCATGTAGAGCGTATGGATAACTTAGCTGTCATTGAAGCGATATCCGATAACTTATGGTTTGGATACAGGAAATTAGAAACAATCAAATACCGAATTTCAAAACACCTTTTACAAGACCACGTAAATCAGACAGCTCCATTAGCCTTTCATTAATCGATTGGCCACGGCAACAAAGCCTGCTTTGTCAATTTCCATAGGCTTCGCACGGGGCATAGATCAGATCAGCTTGGAACCTGCCATGTATCTCTTCCCTTAACCATTAACAACACCTAACGTTTATATGAATGCTTTAACTTTTTGATCTTAAAAAAATATTGAAAGTTCACGATTCACAGGATAAATATGTATTTTCTGTCGTCTGCACATAATCTACACTTTTAAGTAAGCTTCCGTCTCATTTGGGGGCGAAAGACGGCAATCCTAAGAAATCAACTTTTTCAATTTCCGCTAGATTTGCAGACCCCGAGGGATAACCTTGTTTGTTTGTGCACTTGTCTTCTAACGCACTGCAAACATTTTCTTTTCTTCGGATTAACTTCAAATGGCACACGACTAACTCCGGTGTTTATCTAATGACACACACCCTTTAGAAAACACCACCAACAGTAGGCAACCCCATTCTGGTGCTTAAATAAGAATTGCATCAAATGGTACCAAACGTAAATACGATGGGGGATGCGTTGAAGGATGTTTGAAATACTCGGGTGTTTGTTCATATAATTCAAAATACGTTTGTTTGCCTTTAACTTAGCCAACTGGAAGATACTCTCCCTTATGGGGAGTGATTGTTTGTTGGTTTCCTGTTCCTGTTTTGTTATCACTCATGGATGGCTGGCGAGTATCCGACACTCCTTCGCACCATGTGCGGAGATGATTTTTTAATCATATTGTGATTGTTATGCGCGTTGTACGGGGGTAGTTATAGCTCTCGGGTTAAAAGACTCGAGTATGATTAAGGGGAGTCTGCGCAAATTCAAAGCAAACAACTTTTAAATTTTCATACAGAGGAGGTTTGAAGTGTATTTGGACTTCTCAGCTTCTGTAGACCTACATAAGTGCACATATTACTTTATTCTGCTTCCACTAAGTTCACTTGAAAGAATTAAAGCAACAGCTGGCTACTAAGTCGTTATGTTTCAAGATAGAGCCGTTTTTTTTTTTTTTTTTTTTTTTTTTAATTCATTTTTATTTTTAATTCATTACATACTTAGGTACTAGACAAAAATGCTTAAAACTAGTTAGACGAACATTATGCTAAATATAACTTAATGGCCCTCGGCGGGCACTCTAAGCTAAGCTTAACCTTATACAATGTCTTTCGACCTAGACTAACAACCTTTCTATTTACGCTAAACATAGATATTGACTGACACTTTCAGTTAAAAATTAAGAAAATTTACCAAAAACTTAATGAAATAACTGTTTTCCTTAAAACTTATATACTAACTTACATACTACCTTAAAATAACTTAAACTACCTTATGCTAAAGTTAAATACATATACATATGGATATATGATAACATATACACGTATATATAATGCACTTAATTAATATATATATACATATGCATACACATAAGTACATACAAGTGTACACATGTGTATACCAAAAATTATTATTTTTTTTTTTGTACAACTTATGGCTACCTTAAAACTACCCTAATATGTGTAAGTCGGCCAAGGGATGCAGCAGATAGACCTACTTCGAATCCACTGCAAGACGGAGACCGACTATTCCCCCATTCGGGGATACGCACTTCCCTTTTTACCCCGGGTCTAAAGGGTTCGACGCTGGAGTTCTTTCGCTCCCCAGCCACCAGAACTTTCGATGTTGCATAGCAACATCCCATTTATCCCGTCTTGAGACCACCGTACTGAAATGGAGGAAATCCTCCGCAGCTCGTTGTGCGACGGAGCGGTCGTTGATCTGGCGATGTGGTAGATGAGCGGTACCGCATTAATATCTTGTATCAGTCCATTTTTGTCGAGGTGCAGAAAAACTTCTGGGGGGATGAAGCCACTAGAACGTACCCTTTCGTGGTATTCTGGATTGGGGTAGTAAGCCCCCGAGATCAAGTTATTGACCGAGTTCATCGCTCTAGCAGTGTGACCTCGAATCAACTTCACCAGGAAATTGTCCACTCTTATCAGGTTTGCCCTGTTGTATAAGACCTCATTGGAATAGTATTTTATGTACTGGGACTCTGGAGTTCGATAAAGACGAAGGCAAGCCCTAAGAAAAGCCCTCTCGAACAACCGAATCTTTTCCATCAAGCTTGCACTCACGTTGAACCACACGGGACACCCATAGGTCAGCATTGGCCGGATGAGGGCCATGTAGCAGATAACTTTCACCCTCGCATCGAGTTGGCTGTTGTAAAACAGTCTCTTTGTAAGGGCAAAAGCGCCTCGGGCCCTGGCCAGAGCAGCATCTACATGTTTATTAAAATATAGATACTGATCTAGCCAGATCCCCAGGTATCTGACTACAGTCCTTTGCGCCAGTGGTTCCCCGTGTCTTCCAACGATTGAGAACTTTCGCCAATTCTTTTTCGTATCCGCCGAGGCCTTATACAACGGCGTCCTGAACAGAATGGTTTCCGACTTCTGAAAGTTGATACTCAACTTCCAGTCATCGCAACTTCTCATGAATGAATCGAAGTCACCCTGCGTGAGAGTAGTGATTTCCTCGATCTTTTTGCCTGATCTGTACACGATCAAGTCATCGGCGTACGCAATTGCATGAGGAAGAGAACTTAACAGATCACTCAAGTAAATGTTGAACAGGATCGGCGAATTAACGGCACCCTGTTGGAGACCATTTTTAACTTGGAATATACCTGTGGAGGTCACGTTGCCATTCTTGACTACGAACCGTCTACCGGTAAGCATGTTACACAGTAGGTACAGCAGTGGTTTGCTTATGCCTAGCTGATTGAGCTTGTAGAAAAGTCCTTCTAACCATACGGTGTCAAAGGCCTTCTCTAGGTCAATCAAGCAGGCACCCGTACATTGTTTCTGGCTCTTGTTCCATTGGATATCCGACACCAGTTTCGACGCAGCATGAATAGTGTCATGCCCCGCTTTGAAACCGAATTGGTTATCCGGAATTATATTTTTGTCCTTAGTCCAGTTGATCAGAGTTCTATTGATCACCTTCTCGAATACCTTGCTGATGTTCGGAAGGAGACTAATTCTTCCTCTCTTGGATATGGGTTGCACAATAGCCGTTTTCCAATGCTCCGGATAATGTGCATTCTTTAATGATTCGAAGACCGATTGGAGTTCTGTCTTCGATATGAACGGGGGATGCACCCCTTCCTCGGCGATGGCATTATCTGCCATGTTATCATCATTGAACACGACAAAGCCAGTGTTCTCAGATCGCCATTGTTGCATGTCTTCTCGAAGTTGAGAGTTGCTAGCCAGTACGCGGTTATCCAAGCCGTGGTTCGGGCGAACGCTCTCATTCACCTTATATACTTCTTGGAAGACCGCGCCTAGTACCTCCATTTTTTCTTGCGGATCTTCGACCACAAAGAAGTTATCGTCGAGTACAGCGTTATCTGGATCAATACCTGCTGTAGTCAGTATTTGTTCGTTGTCCGTCGTTCTTGGGAGCTTAAGACACGGAAGATCGCTATATTTACTTCGAAAGAATTTGTTAATTTGCGGGAACATGCTCGGATTGTTAGATCTTACAGCCCGTATCTTGTCATTCCAGTACGAATTAACAGAAAGCCTGTAATTCTGGACAATTAATGTTTGGATGTTCTTAATGAGCGATTTCAGTGTCCTAACTTCCTCATCTCGTCTGTCAGTAAACCGCCTGTACAAGGTTTTTAATCTTGACAGGAGTCTACTTTTACGTTGGTGGAGTGCGTCGATTGTCGCATTGCGGTACAAGTTTTCGTTGTTTGTCCGTGTATACCGAGGTATAGTAATGTCCATGGTTCGTTTAATTGTCTCGTCCAATTGAATTAGATACATGTCAATCTCTTCGTTTGACAAGTTTCTATTGGACGGTATGTGGAGCGCGTTCGAAGAGAGTGCTCGCGTCATTTGTCTGGAGAAGCGTGTCCATCGTGCTTTAC
Source organism: Eristalis intricaria (assembly GCA_964034865.1). Lineage (NCBI taxonomy): Eukaryota > Metazoa > Arthropoda > Insecta > Diptera > Syrphidae > Eristalis > Eristalis intricaria. The sequence goes on from OZ035877.1 coordinate 24,029,767, forward strand.
TGTAGTTGTAGGTGTAAGTTTGAACATACTCTCCTAATTCCGCAATGTCGTTGGGGATCTTGAATTCGGCACTGAGTCCGCAATGGTCACTGAGGTACACGAAAGTGTTCAAACAGTTTACCGTCTGTGCGTTTGTGCCTGTCAGCTGCAGTCTTGCGTCTAACAGCAGGAGATCCAGATATGACCCGGTTCTGGGGAACGACGAGATCTCTGTTGCTTTCAAATCGAGTCTATACTCGACATTGTGCAAGCAAAACCAGCTATATAGCTGGCCCCCCCTGTGATTGGAAACCATGTTCCCCCAATATCCATGCCGGGCATTTAAGTCCCCGGCCAAAATGAAATAGTTCTCCTCCGAGTCCAGCCTCAGACATCGAAAGAGTGAATCGAGCTCTGATATAGTTGTTCTGGAACTAGGGTTGCCAGAGGAGTAGACCGACACCGCATACAAACTCCTTCCACTGCGGAGCGAAATGCACACGATGCAGGCCTCCAACTCCTGAAACCTTCGTACTTCACCACTATACACTACTTTATGTTTAATGTTGATTTTAATGAAGATAGCAACACCGCCTCCACCACTGGAATTGGGCCGGTCTCTTCTAACAACCTTATAATTACTGTGCTCCAGTATGCCTCTCCGAGTTAGCTTGGTTTCGCTAATCAGCATCAGCTCTGGGCTTTGGTCATCCAAAAGTTTATAGAGCTCGTTTTTTCGAGGGACCCCTATCAATGAATTTGCATTCACTGCAAGGATCTTGTAAGTAGACTCGTTCGTCTGCGCAGCCATTAAAACGGTTGACGTGGTTGGCTCTGCAGGAGCGCCAAGATTTGGTCTCAAGATAGAGCCGTTGTACAAGGACTATTTCTCCAAAGAGAACACAGACAAGACAATGAAGAGAATATTTTTTCAATAAGTGCGGGCTATCCATCAAACAGTGTGAAGTGCTAGTACAATTTATTTAATTTGGTAATTCTTCTCCTTCTTAAGGTATTACAGTCCGTGATGGACCTGGGCTTCACTCAACATGACGCTCCAGCCGGCCCGATCACTCGCCAGCTGTCTTTAGTTTCGCACACCAAGCCGGCTTAGGCCCCCCTCGATTTGTGTGGTGCACCTCGTACGTGGACGTCCTCTGTTGCGTTGCCTCACAGGTTCAGAGTCGAAGATTCTTCGGGCTGGAGCTAAGTTGTCCATACGCTCTACATGGCCTAACCATCTTAGGCGTTGGATCCGTCGACGCCTGGCTGGCTTGAACCTTCTCCTACAAAGGCGAAGACGGCGCGCAGATAGCAGACAACTTGGTAGTTGGAGGGACTGAAAGAAAGGTATTTCTTAGTAGGCTACACTGCCCAAGACCCTTCTCGTGCTTTGCAATAAATTGAAATTTGTGAGATTTATTTACTTTTTGGATTGATTTAGAAGAGCCTTTATATAGACTGAAAATGTTAATGCTTTGGAATATTAATAATAATAATATGGATGGCGCTGCAGCTGGTAGAGGCCAGGGTCTACCTTCTAAAGCAACTATTCGTGTACGTGTACGTGGTATTATTGTCTCACTAGTGGAAGGGACATCCAGTTTTATTCCAACCCCGAACGCGCAAGTTTGAGAAGCTTTTAGAGCATTGTCAGTTACTAGAAAGATGTGCGGCACGTTAAAATTATTTTGGTCGCTCCGGGAATCGAACCCAGGCAGTAAGGTTCTATTGCGCCACGGCCACCTCCCTTTGGATATCACCCTTATCTTGTACCGAGATATCTCACATACCAATCTATAATATCTACTACAATCCAATCTTCAAATTACCAAAGTTTAAGGGTTGTACTTGGTTGTACTTTTTTTTATGGACCAACAAATAAAAAAGGTTAGTTTGCCTCAATAAAAAAAATAGATCACCACATTTAGTTCCTAGCGACTAAGGCTTACTTAGAATATTAATAAAAATACCCTCACAAGTACTTACCAACAGCGTAAGTCTCATTTTTATTTCACTAGCTGACTCGCCCCACAACATAAAACGACTTAAATCGTCTGTGCAACCAACTAAAAAAAGCTTTACAAGTTTTTAAAAACCACGAGATATCCTATTTAGTCCGTAGGAATGAAGGATTAATGGCGCAAACGTCGAGAGAAACACAAATGGTGCTGATCTTCAGGCGGAAAACGACCACGTACTAGGAAGTAAAACCATAACCTCAGATCTTCTTTCAGATTTCGTTGTTCATAACAATCACATATAAGCTCGAGATGATGGCACAGATGTTGCAGTAGATGGGATGGGCGACATAAAATACGATGTCCTGAAGTATCTGGCTAGGTTAGTACCCATCGAAATTGGGTGACCTCTGGACAGATACGCAGAAGGGATAGACAAAGAAGCCACTGACCTGACTTGGACAAACGTGGTAACTCAAGGACGTCTTCATAAGCCGAATCAAAAATTTATGGCAGAGTTAGAAAACATAGAAAAGGTATTTGATAAATGCAATGGAAATGGTTATGAACTAAGACCGTATGTATGTATGTAATAATATGTTCAAATAATGTTCAAATTCCACTTTAAGCCCGCAAATTATTAAAAACTTTTCTTGGATGTAAAATGTGCTTTAGAATAAGAATTCAAAATAGAACCATATTCGAAAATAACTTCCAAAATAAATTTCACGCAAAAAGATAACTAAATAAAACCTTTTCATGAATATGTAAATATGTAAATAAAAACACTTTCATATCTGTATATACATTAAATTATAAAATCTTTGCACAGAAATAAAATTTCAATATGAGTTTCATTTACTTTCTTATGACCGAGGTATACAGGTGACGTCACATGGTTTGACAGATAAAGAGTATGGTACTGTAGCCATACATTGCAAAGTTCAAGTAAAAACCTCAATTCTAAGAAACAACTGCCGGTACGATACACTCATAGTGAGAACAATATTGTAAACCATTCATTCGAAAAGTAGGCAGCAGTGAGTGCGGACGTGAAATATAAATAAAGTTAGAAAGAGTAATAAAGTGGTGTGTTTTTTTTTATTCAAAGAATTATTTCTTAGCTTGCTACAATTTCAGAAGTGGGATACACCTGAATATCTAGTGTTTAATCATGCAATCTGAAATAGATATAATGAAGTCATACACGGTTGCGCAGCTGAAGCAGTGCTAAAAAGGGAGCTGATGCTATGCTTGATCGAAATTCCGGGAAGTCAACGAGGGGACATCCATTCTTACGTGGAAAAGCAGGACGCGGTCGATGCTGAGAACGATTCCGATGAAGATTTTGAGGAGAGTACTGGTCACACACAACCAGAAGTTGATGTCGCAGAAACAAACATTGATGAGAGGGATAAAAGGCTGTAGAAACTGATGCCAGAGGAACAAATATTGAAGAGAAAGGTAAAAAAAGGAGCGACAACTTAAATAAAGGAGAAGAGCTAAAAAAAAGAGAGAAGACAAATGAAGAGTGCAGATGAAATAATGAGAGCTGATAATGAAAAGGATACTGATGAGCGAGCTGAAATGAATTATGATGACTGGAAATTCATAAAAAGAGAGACCGATATGTTGAAGAGAGAATCAGTAATACAGAAATAAGAAAACGAGCGGAAGATAAAATAATGAAACGTCAGAGATACAATAAGGACAAGAATAGAATGCAATACTGGAGTATGGGAAGCCGCTAACCTTAAACCTTGGTTAAGTTAACATAAGTGATTATGGTCAATCGGGACGATTGCATGTCAGGATGGCCGAATTGTAGCCATACATTGCAAAGTTCAAGTAAAAACCTCAATTCTAAGAAACAACTGCCGGTACGATACACTCATAGTGAGAACAATATTGTAAACCATTCATTCGAAAAGTAGGCAGCAGTGAGTGCGGACGTGAAATATAAATAAAGTTAGAAAGAGTAATAAAGTGGTGTGTTTTTTTTTATTCAAAGAATTATTTCTTAGCTTGCTACAGTACCTTGTATTCTGTGTACCATGGGTTGGAATCATTTAAGCTGTTAGTGTATGTATTTAAGTTGTTAGTGTATTTTACTTGCAAATACAAATTTAAGCGGATACACGCTTACAAAGAAACACACCTAATACTGTACAGATACCGTACGCCAATGAAGCAAAATATCTTGGTATGGCTCTCGATGCGAATCTCAAGTGGAAGGCCCACGTGAAAAAGAAACGGGATGAGCTCGGACACAGCTCTAACACCGGTATAGAGAAATGTACTGGTTACTTGGAAGCCACTCCAAGTTAAGCATGTACAGCAAACTGCTATTATACAAGCAAGTACTGAAGCCTATAAGGACTTACGACTTATACAAGTATGGGGTTGCACCAAAGCAAATAATAGAGGCTTTATTCAGTCCATTCAAAATCAACATTTACAGGCTATTGTGAAAGCTGTGGTATCTCAGGAATTGCGATAAACAAAGGTACCTAGGGATAACTACCATCGACGAAGATATAACAACCTTCGCTCGAAAGCTACGTATCAGACTCAAACAATGCCATCCTCCAAACTTTGGACATGAGACGTTTAGCACGCCGACTCCAGCGTACGAGACCGCTCGATTTGGAGCAATATTAATAAACCAACCTAACGATGGTTATGGCAGGTGATCTTAACGAAGGTCTGTCTACCTGCAACTGCAACAACCAAAGTAAGCTACTAGATAAGGAAACTTAGTTATAATAATAATATATAATAATATTGTTGGCGCGACAGTCCGAGACGGACCTGGGCCTAACTTCTCAGCTACCACTAGTTTTGTGCGTGCTATTGTTCTTTCACGAGTGGAAGGGACCTACAGTTTTATGCCGACTCCGAAGAGAATGGAGAAGGTTTTCTAGACAGGAATACCCTTTAAGCATTGTCGGTGACTCGAAAGAGGTGGAAGCCGTGAATTATGAAAGTTGGTGGAATAGGGATTCGAACCTAGCACCCTCTGCGTAGGAGACGACGCACTAACCCTCTACGCCACGGCGAGGGAAGGGTGTTTTTATTTAGTAAAAATCTGACACTACTATGTGGACACGGGTGAAATAGTGTCTTGTTGAAGATTTTCATCAACCCAAGGAAAAAAAAAACACTTTAAGAAGAAATATTTATCCGCTAAGGGCAAATTCGACACTTCACTTGATATGCTTCACATTGCTAAAGTAAGGGAATCAAAACATTTTTGTATATTTTCCTTGTGATTTGGGTAGTTGACTTCTAGCCTAGCGGTATTTCTTGTTTTATTTATCCACCTACGTTGACTTAATCCACCACTGTGCGCCGGTATGCCGGACGGAAGAACACAACGTTCAACGATGAAATGCAACAAAATTAATTTTTGTAAAACTGATTTCAAAATGGTATGAACACGTACGTGCACGGAGTCATTCACACTTCATGTCATAAACGAATATAGTGAGTGCCACAGTGACAGACGTAAATGCATCCACCAAACCACTATTTTTGGCATGTCTCCGCCCAAACTTGATCCCAATTCCCATTAATTATATCTGCAATACCACAAACGAACGTCATCCACACAATGGAACAACAAAAGCATCAATAAATTGTCATCCGTCCACCCCGCCTCGTCTGGGGACTTCCGACATCCAATTGAACGCATGGCTAGACAAATGGCAAACCAAAGCCAACACAAAATGCATCATTTTGCCAGTTACACGAATTCACCATTTGCGAAAAAGCGTAGCAGACCGCCGCCGCCGCATCTCCAAATGGTTCGCAATAACTCCATGTAGCGGACGTCCGACATGTGATAAAACATGTTATGATGCCCCCGATGCAAATGAATGTCTCCCCCTCACACCCTCGCCGCGCTACGATAGGCCGGCATGCAAATACGCAATTTGCTCGCTTCGCTCCTACACCATGCGTTATATCTATCCCAAAGTGGTGGACATACATCATGTACATTAATTGCAGACATTTTGTCCTTTTTTTTGCAAACGTGTCGCATCGTGCGTCGACCGCCGCAGCCATCTGCCGTGCAGCAGAACTGTGCTACAAGATCGAACATCTATTATATCAGCGGTACATATAGATCGCGATAGCGTACGTCAGAAGCGGGTTCCACTGACCTTCAGCATGCTTCTTTAAATTACAGCCTTGGCAACAGTTAGCCGCAGGCCGCAGCAGCAGTAGCAGCAGCAGACGCCAATTAGGCCGGCCCTTACCACGTTGGTGTTTTCGAAAACAAGTAGATTAATTTGATATCATTTGGAGCTTCATTTGGGCCAAGCTTGCAATTATAGAACCTGTCGAGTGTAGGCCAGCGAGCCGCGGCGCACGGTCCAGCAATTTATTAATCACAGCTTCTGGGGACGTCACTATTCGATTAAAACAACTCTGGCAACATGACTGCGAGCGGTTTGATGTCAATTTCAGCACGGAATTAATAGTGTCTCCGCCACCGACACACGGGCCAGCCGCAGATGAGAGATGAAAGACTACAAGCATCCTAGTCGTGCCCCGGGGAATTTCCCGCTCATAATTACGACTAGAACACCTTCATTCTGCCTTCGCAGCGGGGGATGGCGGTTGACGGGATGTCCCCCGTCCTGTGCCGTGACGAACTGTTAAGAAAACTCTGTCAAAGTAATAATGACGAAATCATGTCGTCTGTCAAATTTAATTTTCGCCCTCTTCGATGGATAATTGTCTTATGGTGGTTTACATCCATCCGAGTCACCTTGAGGGGGCTGCAGTATCGTTACCCACTCAGACTAATCAAATCAAAAGCAGCTCGAACCGAAGACGTACCCAACCCGACCGGAGGAGTTGCGAGAAGAAGCTGTCAGCCGCCTAATTAAATTTGAAAATTTCATCCCGTATAAATGCTAATAAGCCCCTGGGGGCAAATTATGCAAACAACCCTCCGTCTACGGCCATTGTGTGGCACTGCTGTACGATGTATACGTGCACACTGTACAAGGTCCTGCGGTTTTCGGGCCAAAAGTTTTCCCATGTCATTTCGGTTAGGTATACCACAGATTGTTATGCTCATCCGGACGGTGCGTCAACTGATGCAAAAGGAGACTGACTACGTCGCATCGACGACGACGACGACAACGATGATGATGATGAAATTTCCTTCTTCTCCTTGTACGTTCATAAAATATGAGTGTGCTTACACATGCTCCGTTTGCGTGGGGATTGGAGGAGGGATTGTGCTCGCAATAATCCATCATCATAGTTTATGTGTTTCGATACATGTGCATGCAGGAGATTCCGGATACGAGTACATCCTTGTACTCTCGTATACGCGCGCTAAATTGCCGAGTTTAATCGTTTAATTTTGAAATTTTATTGCTACCGTTGTTCCTGTGTGCTCGTGCAGGAAGCCAAGGGCGGGTTTTTATACGCCTGATGGTGCCGCCTACTCAGAGGGAACATCAAGTGGTCGCAGTAACAATTCTAATTAACGGTGTACCATTTGTAGATTGCTGAGCGTGGCAATTGTGGTTACCCAATGGCTTGAAGTGATGTTGATTTGAGTCCCTTTCGAACTGGTTGAAGTTGGTCGATGCCTAAGGTCGCCTGAAGTTGAAGCAAATAGAAATATAAAATGTGTACGTTTGATCGAATGAATACTCCATTAGGGGGGCCTCTGAAGAGGCATTGTGACAAAATTGTTTTTCCATTCATCGAGAATCAGGTTCCTACGGGCGAATCTAGATTTTTAAAGAGAACCCCTCGGGTTGAATTCAATTAAAGTTGCTGAAGGAATAATTGGCTTGTCAAATCATGGATGCATACAGCGTATATATTTCTTCATAATTGCTTGATCCGATGTGTGTGCTCGCAGTGAAGACAGATGAGAAGAGTTAGTTATTGGGTTATTGTTTTTTTTCTTCCATTTCACTGGTATTCGTGGAAAGCCTGGTGTTGGGCTGAAGAGGCTATGCATCAGAGGTTGCAAATCTCTTACAACTTACTTACTAACCTATCAATACTGCCACCCATGTAGGGTTTGAATCTGACTTTCCCTACTTGACGGTCCCAGTGAAGATGCTCCCAGTTATCAAGACCAAGCTGTCTTACGTAGGTGATGAATTGCCATTATTTCGGCGGTTCTTGGTCTCCTTATCGAACTTATTCGAAGACCCCTCTAGCTTGACTCTGCGTGTGCTCGATCCATGGCAAAGCCAGTACAGTTGATGTATTTTGACGTCTCAGTGCAGCCTATAGAATTCTCGGTTGTATCTCTTCAACCATTCTAGAATAAGGGTTGGTTGAGTATCAGGATCCTTTGGTTAAGAGCTTTTACTTTATTTATTTACACAGAGAAAAGTAGAAATAATTTTCGGATCTGCACTAGAATGCCGTTTACATTTGCGGTAGACGAGGTAAAAAATCTACTTACAGCTGCTTTTTATTTTTTTTTTGTTGAATTTTTTTAAAAATTCATGTCAAACTTACATTCTAAACAAAAATGCTTAAAACTAGTTGAACGAACATTGTTACTATTTCTAACATACTGGCTCTAGGCGGGCACTCTATTATATGTATTTTTTTTTATCTTTTTTTATGTGTCCGGGGTCGAGACACAGCACGGCCCGAAGGTATAGAGGGTGAAATGGCGAGGGTTGTAGTCTGTGGGAAAGGTTAGGTTCGGAAGAGCACGCCATATTCGTGTAGTGCGGCTGAATAACAAGTCTCTCAATTTAACTGCTCGTCCGAAAGTATGTTTAAAGGTATACAGATGGGCATTCCTAGCGAGACGGGTATTGCAGAGTTGAGAATGCAGTTGGCTAACTCACTTGAGCATCGTTTGTTTAAGTAATGATAAAACACGGACAAAGAAGAGACGGCACTTCGATGTTCGAGCGAGTCTAATGACTGTGCGATATTATTGTCTTCTATAAGTTTTATTGCTTGCTTTTGGAATCTATCAAGTAGGTGCAAGGTGGTCTTGGGGGCACCAGACCAGATATGAGCGTTGTACTCAAGCTTGGGGCGGTGTACGCCTTATAAATTAAAGCCACGCCAGAAGAGGTGAAATATTTCTTGCATCGATTATACATATAGACTACAAATATGTGATCGTTCCAACTAAGTGTTGTGTTGATAAACCAAGGATGGAAAATTTTCGAGTTTCATCGACACAAGCGCCATTCACGGATAATGGCTGATTAACAAGGGTTTGCTTGAGTGACAGTAGAAAGCATTGAGTTTTTGATGCATTGAATTCGGAGTCTCTCCTCAGCTCGTTTTGAGTCACCCATTCCCAGTTGATCTGGCGATGTGAAAAATGAGCGGTACCACATTCATATCTTGTAATAGGCCGTACTTGTTTAAATGGAGAAAAGCTTTTTGGGGGACGAAGCCACTGTGACGTACCCTTTCGTGGTATTCTGGATTGGGATAGTAAGCCCCTGAAATCAAGTTATTCACTCTAGCAGTATGACCTGGAATCAACATTAACAGGAAACTGTTAACTCGTATCAGGTTTGCAATTTTGTATAAGACCTCATTGGAATAGAAGTTTCTGTACATAGAGAGACAAGGCAAACCCTAAGACAAGCCCAATCAAGGAACCGACTCTTTTCCATCAAGCCTGCACTCACTTTGAACCACACGGGACAACCATAGGTGAGTATTGGCGGGATGAGGTCCATGTGGTTGGTCCTCGCGCCCTGACCAGAGCAGCATCTACATCTCATCTCATCTCCTTACAGTTTTTAATCGTGATGGTTTCTCATGGGTAGCGTCCGACAGAACTATTCTTGCCTGACGGTATTTGTCATGATTTTGTCCTTATTGGTTTTTAGACCACCTTCATTCATCTGCTCTTCAATTGCCATAAGAACTTCAAAAAAAAAAAGGTATCCAGTCCACTTGTAAAAGAATGTTTGACTATTTTTTCGTATTTCCATGAATAAGAACCAATTTTAATTTCTGTATGTTCGTCAGGAATTGTCAAGGATTAGGTTAGGTTAGGTTAATGTGATTGCCACAACTCAAGCATTTCTGGCCCACTTAGATCCTGATTGGATCCATTGAGATATCACTTATCGGCAGCTAACGTGCCGCTTCCTCTTTGAGTACTAAATAAATAAAACACATGATACCTACTGGTATACTAGTGGCATATCCTGGATGATGCACTCCTTTGCTGGGTTACAGCCAATTAGTATGTATATAAATTTTGCTACGTCAGGAATTTTCCATAAAATTCCGTCCACCTCCGATTTGCAGCGATGATGGCATCTGTAAGTAACAAAATGTTCATTACTTGAAGAGAGGTATATGGGGCGTCCTGATTGCTTGCCATTGGCAAACCCTGCCCTGACAAACTCACCCACCCCTCTCGGCCCTTTCGTTGCCTCGAATACCAATCGATACCAACGAAATAGACGGCAAAGTTTTAAAATCTTGATTTTAATTGATGGTGTATCCAGAGCCTTGATGGCTGCCTGACTGTCTATGTATATAACGATAGATAGCCCGTCTATCGACGGGACAGAGAGAAAGATATTTCCTGTGATGTCGCAAATACTAATAGTCCAGTGCCTTCTTCCGTTTTGTATACATTCAGATGGGTCTGATGCCCAGTCCTCTCTATTTGGGATGAGTGTTTTATACCCAAATTCGAAATCTACAACGACCGCGATATAGTCTGTATGCTTTGGGATTCTTGTTTATTTACATGTGACCAAAACTGTGCATTTTGCTCCAGCGGTTGCATTCCCTAAACCTGATAACTGCCTTGGTAGCCACCAACTTCCCGTAAATGCCCATGGCAAGTAGCTGTCAAAGATGTCAAAGATTGCTATTGGTACAATTTCGTAGGCAACACTAGAGTAATTGTCGGTAGGATTGTTGAGTTTGTAACAACTTCTTCAACACCTAGCAATCAAATCTCAAATCAAATCTAAAATGGAAGTGCTGAACCAATTGTAGGTGATGTGAGCCATGATCCATGATAACCTCATATTGGCTTTTCGTGGTTGAATCTTCGAATCTTATATAAGGTCAGTTTAATGCTTGATAGAGTGAGAGAGCTTAAAGCAGAAGAAAAACAGGGAAAACTGAGGAAGTGGAAAAGTTATTCTTCTGTTATTGTGTATCTCATTCACCGTGAATGTCCTCGACTTCCTCGAGTTATAGTGTCTTGTCACTTTGTCGAAGATATCGACGTGTGTGTCCTTTCTTTAGGGCGACATAAAATATAAAGGTTTCTTTTCTAGAGAACCGCTGTCACCGTCAAACTTGTCAGACCTATTTTAGTCATTTTTGTCTCAATGCCGACAAAGGTCTTGTTGATGGATTGCTCTTTTCTCTTAATTACGTCAACGTCGTGCATATATGTGTTGGTACGCATTTTTGAAAGATCGTGTCTCTAGTGTTGGCGGCCAAGTTTTCCATCTACCTCTCCAAACTGTTGTTGAGGCAGTCACAGGATAGCTCGTTGCCTTGCCTAAGTCTGTGGCAGTATGAAGATAAGGACTATTGGACCTGAAGTCACAGTTATGGAGTCCTATCAGATTGCTTAGAAAGCCTTAAAGCCAAACAAAATGGCAGGGAAGATCATGTATGCGAGGTCTCATCCCTTGATAGTAATGGGTGATAAGAATGAGATTCCACTTACCACAAAACCATTTCTTCGACCATATTCCATAGATGACCTCGTGCATGTGTTAAGATCATCAACTACTTGGGGCAGTTAAACATGTCTTACAATATCCACCAGAAGTAAAGGAATAACGGAAAGCACGCAAGAAATGGCAACAAGCCCACTCGCCACAATATAAAACTCGTCTTAACCAATTGTGTAATCAGTTGAAGGCGAAAATCAAAACATTTAAAAACAATAATTTAAATACTTATCTGGAAAAAAAGGAAGTAACTACTCACTCTGGATGGCAATGAAGGGATTAAAAAAACCCGAATCACATAACTCGCCAATTCGAAAGAATGGAGACGAGTAGGCTAAAGAAGATAAAGACAAAGTAAATATCTTCGCAGACTACTTGGAAGAAACGTTTAAGCCATTCGACGGTCAAAGTCACTTACAATGGATTTGACGTATACGACGACAATCATGTTCTGAGAAGTGCTATCTTGGCAGAGCTCAAGGAAGAACTAAAAAAGCTCAAACCGAAAAAAGCTCCTGGTTACGATTTAATTACAGGAGATATTCTTAATGAGTTACCTAAGAAAATAGTTCTTAAGTTGCTCTACTTAACTAATGCCGCACTTAGAATTGAACATGTCCCTAGTCAATTGAAAGTGGCTGAAGTTATAATGGTACCGAACTCCGGGAAACCACCAACGGATAAAAAGTCCTATAGACCTTTCTCAATACTCCCGATAATGTCTAAAGTAGTTGAAAAAATTCTGCTGAGACGAAACAGAAAAACCAAATCATACCAAATCACCAATTTAGTTTTAGAAGTAAACACTCAACTATTTCCATGTACATTTGAACTAAAGCTCGTTTGTTCAGCCACATTTCTCGATGTTTCACCAGCCTTTGACAAAGTTTGGCATGAAGGCCTGAAATACACATCCTCACAAAATTATTCGCACAAAGACTTTACAGCCGAATTTATTTAATATTTTCTATGTACAACTTAAAAAGTAAGTGTTTTTTTTTGTATTATACATCTGCTCTATATATTCAATAGTCATATTCAAGGTTCAAACTGATGCAATAAACCCTAAGGGTATTTTTTTTCGACTTCTCCGAATACGGCAAGAGGAAAGCAGACACAAAATTATCCGCACAAACTCAAGCGTTGTGTTATAATAACTGCTCATCCTGTTGAATGCTGTGATCGAGGCAACAAGCACAATGATAGAGGATATTTCTGAGAAAATAAAATAAAAAAATAAAACGAAAAAAGAGCAAAATGGTACGAAAAAAATCGGAAACGTCTATAGAAGAGCGAAAGGTTTTTAAAGTTAGTTTGCGAAGGCAAAACGTACCGAGAGACTGGTGATCTTGTTGGAAGATCTTATACCGTAGTTAAGGATGTTGTCCATAAGTTCAGAAATGAGGGTTGTTTAGAAATTCATTGACTATAGAATGAACCAATATGACTACCTCGACATCCTAAAAAGAAAATTGCTACTAAAATGGGACTAGGGTCAAATTATGTCTTTCAACAAGACAACGACCCAAAGCACACTGCTCACAATGTCAAAATGTGGCTGCTTTTCAATGTTCGCTCGCAGCTCAAAACGCCTCCACATTCACCCGACATCAACCCCATTGAACATTTGTGGGTTGAGCTTGAAAAAAATTTTCGAAATCGAGCTATCAGCAGGAAAGCTTCTCTTAAAGAAGCTCTACAACCAGAATGGGAACTTTTACGCCCAGATTTTTGCAAGAAACTTGTCGGGAGTATGTCAAAACGACTAAGAGCCGTTATTGATGCTAAGGGTGGTGCAACTAGATACTGATGTGCCACTCACCTACTTTATTTTATGTATTTTTTCATATTTTTATTTTTGTGCGAATAATTTTGTGTTACGTTTAATTGAAGTCAGTTTGTTTATTTTCGTTTTTGCCTACTTGGATTTATTAATATTTGATTTTTTTGTACTAATTTTTAATCTTTTACTAATTCTAATTGTTTTTAATTTTATTTAATTAATTTTTCACGACTAAGCTAGTGGAATTTAGCTCATTTCGTTAAATGAAGTCTTGTGCGAATAATTTTGTGAGGATGTGTATAAACTATGCCGATATCTAGCGGGGAAACTGTTTAGTATTTTAGCGAAGTGTATCGCTTACATCTGGCGAGACTTGCCAGCACTAAGAAGAGTTTCAGAAAGTGTTGCAGGAAAAGGAGAGTAGATGATATTGCTTGTTGAACGTTCAGAGTGAACAGTGTACGAATATTTAAGCAATAAAATACGAAATATAAATTTAGTTTGTTCTCTTGACTAAATTAAGTGTTGGCGTTAAAGAAGTATCTCTCTGGTAGGATATTCCGTGTGAAGTATGGAAATGAATATTCTGTTTCTAAAAATATAACTGCTGGGGTACCGGAAGGGAGTGTTCTTGGCCTTCTGCTGTACCCACTCTATTTTAGTCATTTATCACAAGAAAAACACACTGTTCTAGACACATTTGCTGACGACACCGCCATTTTGGTAACAGCCAAAACGGTTGACGAGTCTACAGCAAAATTACATCGTTCACTAGATCAGATACACGAATGGGTGAATTTCTGGCGAATTGTCGAAGCAAATCAATCCATATTTACTTCACCAAAGGGCATGTTAATAACTTGCCAGTCTTGTTAAATCGTGTCCAAATACCTTTTGGCAATGAAGCGAAATACCTCGGGATGACTCTTGACGTAAAACTCAAGTGGAAGAAGCATGTTAAGAAGAAACGTGCAGAACTTGACATGAAATATAAAGTTCTGTACGGGCTTATTGGTAAACAATCCAAGCTATTGACAACAAACTGCTTGTATACAAGCAAATCCTGAAACCTGTTTGGACGTATGGCGTACAACTTTGGGGTTGTACCAAAGCAAGTAATTTGAACATAATACAGACTTTTCAAAATAAGGTGCTTAGAACCATCGTTAATGCACAATGGTATATCAGAAACGACGATATTCAAAGAGATCTTGGAATATTACCACTCCAAGATAAAGTCAAGAACTTTGCTTATAAACATAAGCACCGCCGCTCTGCAGTTTACCCGATCCTTGAGGAAACTAATGTCTTGCGCCGACTTCAAAGGACTAGACCCCTTGATCTCGTGCGATAGTCTACACCCGCGCATGGTTGTGGTGTTAGTAGGAACATTCATTGGAGAGAGACCTGCCGATCAACGACTGCATGGCGCAGTCGGTAGAGTGCCTGCCCCTGGTTAGCGGGGTCCCCGGTTCGAATCTCAGTGAAAGCAAATTAAATACGCTTTTATCTAGTTTTCAAATCTGGTCCATTCACCTTTTGCCGTTGGGATCAAATTAATGGCACTATCACTAGAGTCAGTCAATCAGTGGTAGTAGTCTGACTATGGGTATCACAATGAACCAATACGGTCTAAGTGTGCTGGTGAATGCACTAGCAGGCCGCCTACCTAACCTAACCTAACCTGCCGATCAGTACCTAAATCATGAAATGCAATCTACTGGTTAAGTGCTTCACTTAGTTGTCTTAAAAAAATTCAGAGAGGTGGTTTTAGTGAGTAAAAATCTCAAACTTCTATGTGCGAACACGGAAAAAAAACTAAGTTAAAGATTTCAGGGGACAGCTCGACCGCATTCCAGACGTTGTTACCTCGACCTTGTCTTCGTCCGCCTGGTGGGAGTATTTGGATCTTCATCGCCGTTTAACAGTCTGCAGAAGTGTTTCCTCCAAAATGTCAGAGCCTACTGCGGTTCTAGCAAAGAGTTGTTAATCTTACCTGTTGACATCTAATATGATGGATGGAATGATTCTTTCACTTTCTGGTATAATTTCAGACGTGATTCCTGCCAAAGCACTCTTACATCTGCACCATCCTTGCATGCCTGCTTAGTAAATACTGCTGGCTATTCAGAAGAACGAAAGCTCTCTTTAGGCCTGTCATATCGCACGGTTGTCCAGTGTGATGCAACGTGAGTCCAGTTCAAAGAAAGATTTGTACGATCGGACACCTGAAGTGAGTTCAAGAAGTTCTATCACAACGAATCTTGTACAACGCCGAAACTTGAATAGGATAGATCTTTGTGTTATTGGGTGTTGTGAATAAAAACTGAGTGTGAACATTTCCTTAGCATTATGGAGGAAATGCTCCATCTGGTGTGAATAAAAATTTATTTCGTTAAGTTTAACGAATCCTCTCCGCTCATATATTTTGACAGCTGAGTCTTATCTCCATTTTGGTGTGAACAAAGATGGAATGTTTTCAGATATCGCTTGTAGAAGAAGAGAAAAGTGTGAAAACAATAATAGAAAAAACTGCGTCGGAAGAGGAAGGAAGGAATACTTTGACGGTTTAAACCTTAATCCTCAAAAAAAAAGGAAGCCTGGAATGGACGATGACGATTTCATCAAGTGTTTGCAATTTTATCCGCACTTGCTGGAAAATAGCCAAACTCCAGACATGACAAATAAAAAGCAATCTGAGTTGAAAGCTATGGAAGAAGAAATAAAAAACATCCATGGGTTTAATTTGAACACAAACATCTCGTCAAATCAAAAAACGATAAGCAAAAGACGGACAATCTTCCCATTACATTAAAAGAACAAAAAGCAATCAAAGGTATGGAAGCACCATCGGTTTCTTCGGGAATATCGGAAAGGAAATGAGTACTTAACCATTCCATGCGATCAAACTCGAATCTATACACGTTCTAGAATAGATTCGTCCCCTGCGTCCCCGAAAGGACATGAGTTATAATTCTTTGTTTTTCGCGATTGTATGTTTAAAAACATTGGATATGCTTTGAACCCAACATTACCCGATGTTGCACTCACCCTTAAGCGCCAAGACCTCTAGTTTTCAAACATCAACTGAAGGGAGGGTTCCTACTTTGAGGAAATTGTTTATTCACACCAAATTGAGTATTTCCTTTAACGAAAATACTCGACTCATGTGTTCTTACTTGGAGTTTTTTTTTTTTAGGTTTTATTCACACCACCCATTATGTTGATTCGGAGACATTTTGAACCGAATCTGACTTTTGCTTTTTGAGGTTTGGTTGCTTGGCTGGCGCAAGGGTCAGGTTGAATCTAACCGCTTTCAGCTGTAGAGATACATATAAAAAGGAAGACTTACCATCTTGGAAGTAGTTGATTGTGCCTCCTGAGCCTTGTTTTGCAAAAACTATAAATCTTCTGTTAATCGGGCACAGTGCTGCCTCTAGCTTCTAGATCTGCAGTGGTTCGATAGTCAGAGACCCCGAGATACACACGTGAACCTGTACCTTTACCTGCTATGGAGCGATCAGTGTAAGCTGCTGTAACTTCAGATCCAACGTATCTCCCAAACCCAGTTTAAAAAATTAACAACAAGCAAATATTAAGTTTTAATCAAACACTTTATTATGCATTAAATTTGTTAAAAATAGTTTTTATGTCTATTGCGCTATAAAAAAATATACCAAAACGTATATGTGTTAAGAATTTGTGTGTGGTTTGTTGTTAATTGCATTCACTTCTATAGATATTCTTGTTTGCTTTCCTTTTTGTTTCTTCCTTTTGTATAAATATATTTAAATCTTTGTATACATATTTTATATTTTTGGGAGTTCTATTTACAGTACGATTCTTTGTTTTGTTTTGAATACTAGTCGTTCAACGAAATGCTGCAGACCTTGTCCTCAGAGGACGCGGAGAATGCGAAACCCATATGGAGTTAATTGCGACGAGACACAGCGACGGCCGCGGGGGCTTGGTTGATTTTTGTGGAACCCGCAGTTGGCCACGGGTGAATATAATGCAGTTAAATATCGTCACGAAATGATACAGTTCTTGTCTTTGTCTGCGCCCAGATCGGAGGGCTTGCGCTTGCGATCGTACGCAATGGCATCGTTGGGCACGTAGCTGACACGCACTCCGCCGTAGTGACGCCTCTGGGGCAACTGGTACAGGTAGTCCTCCGAACTGGACGAGCTCGACGAGCATGTCGAACAAACGCTCGAGGCGTCAGATTCATCATCGCGATTTTGTGCCGTCGTCGTGATTCCCTGGAACGACGAAGATAATGAATGCTGTTGGTGTTCTTTGCTGCCGTGGCGATTTGAATGCGACGAGGACGAGGCGGTGTTGCTCTTGCAAGATGATTTTCTTCGACGTCGGCGTCGTGAAGAGGAGCCGCCGCTGCTGCTGTGGCCGCCGTTGCTACCACTGCCACCGCCGCCAGTGCCAGCGCCATTGCCCGAGTAGCTTCTGGATCGTGGCAGGGTATCGGGGATGCCCTCGAAGCGAACGCCCTTTTTCTTCTCAGGCAGTGGCAGCGGGATCGACGGAGACGTTGGCGAGAGCGAAGACTCTTGCAGAGGACTGGTCGAATGGAATTCGCCTTCGGGGGATGTTTGTGCGCCCATTATGTCGGGAAGGGCCGCCGTTGATGCTACTGAGAGATTTGGCGTAGGGAGCTCCGGCACCTCCGACGGCGACGCGATCAACGAGGGGATTTCGGTGAACATTGGCTCGGATGAGGGCGGTGCTGGGTGATTAGACAGCTCCGGCATGCTGGAGGTGAGGGAGGTGTCCATTTTGTTGCGGATGTGCTGTGAGAGGCTATAACTATTTGTACTACTCTTGTTGTGTTTGGGACTCCAGGTGTCGAGGTTTAGGCTCATTTCGGTAAAGTTGTACGGTCCACCGTCTGCGCTGACAGTCTTTTGCTGCATTATCTGCTGATACTCACCGGGTGAGGTCAACGGTGTCATGTTGTGCGACGAGTTGGATGGGCCGCCGCCCGAAAAATCTGTAAAATCGGCTGTGCACTGCTCGTCCTTGGTGTCAGGCGACAGGGCATATGGAGCGTGTTGGGATTTCCGCTCGTACATCGGACTTCCGGCCATCACCGGTTGGCTGCGCAGCTGGTACATGGTTTGGTGGTCAAGCGTTGGCTGCTGGGGCACTGTTTGCTGTTGCAACTGCGGTGACAGCGATGGTGTAGCTGATTCAGTGCTCGGCAAGCGGGCCTGTGGTCTGACACGTTGCGTTGCAGGTGGATACATCCCTGTTCCGGAACTATCAGATGGTGTTGGCGGCTCACCCTTACTGCATGCGATTGAACAGTAAATCGCCCCGCGTCGTGGGAGAAACGCCCTGCCAAGCAGCGAACACCGACAAGTGTTGCACGAGAAACATTCATCTGTGGCGTGCCAGTGCTGCCCGTCATGACTCATTTGTCCCTGATCCACACCAATCGCCTCGCCACAGTAGTCGCAGTACTCGGCAAACATCGAGTCAAAGCACTGCAGGCAATACGGCTTGCCATCTCGCATTATATATCTTTGGCCACCCAACTGCTTCTCGCACTCGAAGCAGGCGAAATGATTCATATGCCAGGCACGTCCTTCGGCTTCGGTGCACTCATCGGCCAGGATGATCTATTAGGGACGAGTAAAATATATTGCATTTTTATGTGAACTAAATCGCTGTGTGTGTGTGTGTGTTACTTACCTCGTCACAGGCAGAGCATCTTGGCTTCAGGGTCTCTGCATGATGTCGCCCGCAATACAGTCGTCCATCTCGATGGAAATAGATGAGGTCGACTAGAAGCTCCCTGCAGATGCAGCAGGCGAAGCATCCCGGGTGCCATGATGTATTCGGACCGAGGCGTGAAGCGAACACAGCTATGTCCCCAGTGGATACAGAGTCTTCACACTGAAAATATCAAAGAGAAAGGTAGCAATGAGTATGGGAAGAGTTCACTTTGACAGGGTTTTGCGTCCAAAACAAGGGCGGAGCACGGGTGTACACTTAACGACGTCAATGATAATAAAAATCAGAGGATACACATCTCATGAGTGGGGGCGAAATAAATCCTTGCGCTTGACAGTGTGACAGAAATGTCTACTCATCGTCCTTACAATAGGTTCTCATGCTCGTTTTCGTTTTCGAACACGAGAACAGCAGACTTTTAAAGGAATTTCGAGAAGGATGTAATTACACAGCAGAGGGTGTCGCTTAAATCTTATGATATCTGAATTTGGCTTGTCCTGTGGGGGAGTGCATGATGTCTGCTTTCAGTGTTGTTTGCAGAGGATATCGCAGCGGCGGTGGCGGCAGCGTGTCGTATGTCCTTTGAAATTGAAACAGACAGTGAGAGCTTTGCGCACAAAGCCAAAGAAGTCTCAAGGATTCGAAAGAAGATTCAGTAAATATTTGCGCCGCTTGAAATTTGTCTTTGATGCGCGCCAGTAAAGGCGAGCGCACTTAAAATGTATGAGTGAGGATTTGCCATTTGCATGGGGGTGTTGTTTAGCATCCTTTTCTGGTTTTTAAGCATCAAATTGAAAAGCAAACAAGTGCTAAATTGAGCATGGACTTCTGGCAAGGAATATTTACTTTGGGTTGTGTTTAAGAATGCATGGGGGTGTATACATGTGTGTAGTCACTTTGTCGTTGTCACTCTTGAGAAGAACAGCCTTTGTGTTGCATCGTGACGATGGGGAGGGTGATGGTTTTGGATTTCAAATTGTCAGAACGTCAGGTTATAGGCACGTTCTGTGTTTGATGCTACCGTTTTTATTAGTTCAAGGGACTATAGGCTTCAAAAGCATTTAGTGAAGAACTTCGACGCAACTTTGGAAAAAACAGGCAAAGGATATAAAGGAAAAATTCATTAGTCCGAGGCCTAGAACAACAAACTGCCGTGCATGCCAAGTTGGTTGAGGTGCTTCTCCATTTGGTTGCACCAACTTAGACGCGTTCGTCTTCTTTTACATTGTCCCACACGCACGTCATCATAGACTCTTCGGGTCGGAGCTAAGTTTTACATAAGTTACCTAAGGGGTTGGATGCGTAGACGCCTGCACGGCACATACGTACATTAAGGATACAAGAGTATATGCAGAACTGAAGACTACTTTATCCGCTTTTGAGATTCTTCATGCCTCTGCACCTTTCATTAGGACTCGGATGATTTTATAGATTACAGAAAGTCAATCAGGTCTTTCGAGAGAAGGCTTGTTCGCTGTTCTTAAGACACCGAGTAGCATGCCAGACGTATTACTACTTGCAGGATCATCAGTGAACAAGTGAACCGTCTCCATGGTTAACTGATAGAATTCTCATTGCTATCAGAAAGAGAGATTTTTACTGTCGAAGATGGAGATATTTTCGCTGCACTGATACGCACAACGAATATTAAGCCTCTAGAAACCATGTCACTGCGTTGATAAGGTCAGCCAAGCTCAATTCTGACAAATCAAGGTTCAATTGTGAACAATCATCTAGATCTCTATGGAAGCCGATCGGCAATATTGGATTAAATGAAGCATATAAACGAACAAATGATCATGATATCAACCCTGATGACCTAAATAATCGCTTCGCCTCTGCAGCCCCCACAGTTGCACTCAATGTGTCTCCGACAGTCTCAAATAACACTCGAGATGATGCCTTTGAATTAGGTAGAGTCGATGATTATTCAGTCAGTCACCCTGATTTTGTTAACGTCTTAATCCCTATTTTACTTCCTCAAATCACCCATATTTTCAACACCTTTATCATGACCTCGACTTAACCGGCACTATGGAAGAAAACAAAGATAATCACAGTCCCCAAGATCACCAACCCGCCTGATATTCCTTTTTTCCAAAGCTTTCGAATCTGTCGTTAGCCAAATTCTTAAAGACCACATTGAGTGAAACAAACTTCTGAATCCTTTGCAATCAGGCTTCCGCAAAGGGCACAGTTGTGTAATAGCGTTATTAAAAGTATCTGACGGCATACGAGAAGCCATCGATGAAGATAAAGCATTACTAGCCTTTCCTGACTTTTAGAAAGCATTCGACTCTGTTAATCCATCATATCACAAACTGTCCTCCCAATTTAACTTTAGTAATCCCACTAACAAATTAATCTTCTCGTACCTATCCATCCTGTATCCAAGCTATTTTCCACAATGTAAAACTTTCTTCCTCTTGTGATGTTTCTAGTGGCGTACCCCAAGGTTGTATTCTTGCGCCGTTATTATTTTCAATGTTCATTAATGATCTTCCAACTGTGCCGTCCTATTGTAAATTTCGTATATATGCAGACGATGTTTAAATATACTTAAGTTTTCCTCTTGGTATGATTGAAAATTCAGCTGCTAAATTAAATGAGGATTTGAGTTCTATTACCATGTGGGCTATCGTAAATGCTCTAACACCCAATCCTGGCAAAACCAGATTCATCCTAATTTCTAAACTCCCGCCCTTCTATCCAATGTCCCGCTCATAGAACTTAGCTCTATCGGCATTGAATATGTTACCTCTGTCAAAAATCTTGGGATCATGGACAGATCATATCGATAATGTAATGTCCAAATATATGCGCCTCTTAGAGGTCTTTCAATAAGCAAATTTATGCTCCCTATTAATGTAAAACTAAAACTTGCCAAATCTGTCATAGTGCCCATCTTAAGCTATGGTTGTGAGCTGTTTGCCGAAGGCGATTACGTTTCCTCAAAAAACTATTAAAAGCAGTTAATGCAACTGCACGTTGTCTCAGATCAACGCCGCCAGCTACTGGGATGTGATTTGGAAGCCCTCTCAAAATACATATACAATACACAAAAAATAACCTAGTTATCTTTATGAAAAATAACCTTCTCTCGATCGAATCGTAATATTACTATAAGAACCTCTGTTTATATTTGTTTAACATAACGTTTTTCATGCTGTACATCTCTGGAATCACCTTCTTCTCCAGTTTAGATATAAGGTCAAACACAGACAATTTTGTTCAGCTTGTTTTTCACATTTTCTAACTCGAACTGAAATGAATCCTGATTCTTAACTTTAATTTTTTGTCCATTTGATGCATTAATTCCAAATTTTACATTTAAATTCACTGTAACCTACATGTATGTCACTTAATGCTATTTCCACTTAAATGTACTGTACTTTTAAAAGAATTCAAAGTTCTTAATTTACAGCGTCCTGAAACAATGAACATGCAATAAAATGCTCGTTATTACAGTGAAAGCTCCCACAGGCGGACAACCGCGGTCGCAGCACTTTGGCCGGGTAAGGGAGTTGTACGTCCGTGCGAATGCATGGAACTTCAATTCAAAATCCACTGTCGTGAGAAATTTTCCGCTCAAGGGGATTGTCCGCCTATGAGAGTGTCCGCAATACGAGCTTTCACTGTACTCTCAAAATTTTGGGCAAAAGGCAACAGTTGTAAGCCGATTAAATCTATTGCTCATTTTCCATGTTTTGAGTTGAGTTGGTCTGTACGTTGGGCTCATGATCATCCATGGGCTTATTTTATAAAGCTTTAACTTATACTGCATCATCGCTCTCAAATGACTGACAATGAATATCGAAATTCATATTTGTCAAGTACTAAAATTCAAACATTTAATCTGAAGTTCTTAACTGTGAGTCTCTTGGTTCGTAAGTGACCGGATAACACTTGTGTTTGCTTTAGAAACTATTTCTCCGCCAATTGTGGGTCCTCTCGAAAAAGAAGGAGAGTGTGCGAAAGACCAGCAGTAGCAAGACTTATATTTTTATTTCTCGCATTGAGAAGAGTTGAAGAGAAGACGCTTTCTTTGCACAAAAGCAAAATGGTGTTTTTTAGCTGCAGAGAAGACCCATATGGTTTCCATCACAGCTACTACTAGGAGACTTTAAAGCTGAGCTGGTTATGGATAAAGTCTTTGATAGTCACCCAGAAATTATCCATCCAACATTCTTGGTCTTCTTCTCTCTCTAGCCCCAGTCAACACGTCGCTCCAACTAGCACGGTCTTGTGCTAGTTGCTTGTAACTACGGATGTTCAGCTGATATAGGTCCCTTTCCAGTTGCGTGCGCCACCAGAACCGAAGACTTTCCGGACCGGAGCATTGATGTCCGAGACTCGAACTCGTTTGACCAGGTCGATGTCGATACAAAGGACCTACCTCTCGAAGCGACGAAAAATCTCCTCTTCCGCTTTGGTTAGTGTCCATGCTTCTGTGCCATATAGCAGTAGTGAGACTATATAGGTCTTGTAAAGGGTTTTCCAATTGGAACTTGACAACTTTGATTTTAATTTGTGAACGCACTCTTTCACTAATCAGCAAGCTGTCACTGTCCATATATTCAGTAAACTCAACATTTTTATCTTGCAAATTATAAAAATATCTACCGAAACTCGGAGTCGGTGACTGGAACTTTAAGAGCGTTAACTCCAATTTTCGACGAGTATAATTTTTGGCTCAATGGGTTTGTCAATAAGCAAAATATGCGTTAATGGTCGGGTGAAAATCCACATGCGCTTCGTGAATCACCTCTTCATCCACAAAAAATAACTGTTTGGTGCGGTTTGGCGCGACTGGTTTCGTCGCGTTACTGTGAATGGTCAGGGTTATCGTGCCATAATTACCGATTACTTTTGATACGAATTGGAAGATATGGACTTGGACGACATGTGGTTTCAACAGGATGGTGCCATTAGCCACATATTACGTTAAGTCCTCCGTTTGTATCAACAAGCCGACAACATTGGAATATCTCAGAACCAAAAGGAGCCGATTGGTCGAAATGTGGGGCCGAGTCGTTGAAAATTGGGTCCAACGAATTGGGAAAACGTGCCCGCGGTGGTAATATGAACGAAGTCGAGTTCCATTCGTAAATGATTTGATTGTTCTTCAAGTCGATAGTAAAGTTTTTGACACATTTCAAATGGTTTGCGTGTTATATAAAAAAAAATATGGTCAAATCCTTATTGGAAAACCCTTTATGGGGAGCTCAAAAACACAGCGTGTTCGTTCCGTTTATATCCATGGTGGTGTCATTGCTTTCGTTAACTACGGCGCCTAGGTAGACAAAGTCTTTCACTGAATCAAACGTATAGCTGCCTACATTGACGCTCTGTGCAAGATGTAGGTGTTGGTGGACCTCTTTTGTAGACCGCATAAACTATCTCTTACCATCATTGACCGCAATACCCATTTTAGCCGCTTCCTTCTTGTTGTCACGCCCCACTTTACCGATGTCAACATCGGAAGAAGCAATTGCACAGATTTGTGGAAGAACTTGCGTCTGTTGTAGACGTCTGAGTCACTTACGATCTTCTCGAGAGTGATGCTAAAGAAATTGCATGCCAATGCGTCTAAATCCTTTTTTGACATCAAAAGTCTCGGTAAAGTCTTTATCTACCTCGACGGAGCAACGGGCATTCTCCATCGTCATTCTGCAAGGAAAGACATATTTTGCAGGAATGCCAAAGTAGGCGATGCGCTGTATGGGTCGTCTCTGTAAATACTGTCATAGATAGTGGTTATCGACTTGAAAACCCGTGGGATCTGCCGTAATGTGTATATTTAGAAATTTTTGTTGGAAGCTAACAATGCACTGATATCGGCCAATCAGGCTGTTGGCGCACGGTTGCGGGTTTTGTATAAAAAGACGAAGAAAAGATATTCAGGACCTTCTTACCACCAAACTGTGTATCACAATGGATCCAACCGGACGTAAGTGAGGCGTGGTGCGCCTGCCCACGTATCGTACCATATATTCAGGAGACTTCTCCCTCTATTATTGACAGTCTACAGGGTTTCATTTCTTTGGGATCGAGTAAACGAGGCTGAGATTCCACCCGTTAGATACATTTTCATCCGACCAGATTTTACAGATGAGTTGGTGTCTGAACCTTGCCAAATCATCGAACATTCCTTTGAAAGGTTTGGCAGGCAGTCCATCGGCAGCAGCAGCATTGTTGGACTTGAGCTCGGTCGGGAGTTCGGAATTCTCGTCGTTCATCGCTTATATTGAATGTATGGCGACCTACTCGCTCAACAACAGATCTCCAGTGGCAAATGTTGTATTATTGTTTGAAAGTCTTCAGGAATATTGGGTGAAACAAATAGGTGGACATGGATGCTGTAATAATAATATAATATCGGTGGCGCGACAGTTCAAGGCGGACCAGGGCCTAGCTTCTCAGCAACCACTTGTGTTGTGCGTACTATTGTTCTTTCACGAGTGGAAGGGACCTACAGTTTAATGCCGACTCAGGCCGGTGAAGTTGAGAAGCTTTTTTAGACGGAAATACTCTTTGAGCATTGTCAGTGACTCGAAAGAGGTGGAGCCGTGAATTATCAAAGGTGGTAAATTCGGGTATCGAACCTGGAACCCTCTGCGTAGGAGTCGACGCACTTAGCGACCCACGAACATGGATGAGCGACCTAGTAAAAACCAAACAGGGTTTTCTGGTCAAAAGGCATCTATATGCGTGATTTAAAAGGGATCATCCCTGCAGTGATTTTGCGCCGGACCACCTCAGGGTTCTGTTCTTGGACCAGTAGTTTAAAACGTGTACACTTCTGCGGTTTACCAAGACTTCCAGATGTGTAAATAATAGTATGAGGTACAACTTTTCTCAAGAGCGATATTGTGACCAATCGATTTGGGTCAAGAAGGATGTCTCCAATTATCTCGGATGCACAAAATAAAAGTACAACCACTTAACTTGTGAAATACAGTGCTTGTAGGGTATAGCACTAAGTAGTCGGCATGAACTCATGAAAACACGCACAATGTTTCTTGTAGCTGTATAACCTAGGCCCTGCTCCACCACAGACTGTAGTTCCGTCTGCATTAATTATCGTAGTACATCTCTCGTTCCGGTTGAGTAGCTGAAGACACATTCACTCAGTCATAAATTAATAATTACATCAACTGAAGGGGCTTAATAGATATCTGAACCTCCATTGACAGGTAAAAAAAAAAACTCTCCAATAAGACATCATCACAATATTGCAATGATCAATGATTTATTTCCTGTTGCAGAGCACAAAGCACAAAGCGCGTTCTTAATCCAATCAGAGTGTCAACGAATTGCATCTACGCGAAATCATCTACAACGACAAAGAATCATCCATCAACAGGCCATTGCGTCCTGCAGTCAAACAGGTGTAGATGGCAACAACGACATGGGGCACCATCATCTGCGTGCGTTAATTAACGCAAACATGAGCGGTAATAAATGTGTCTACCACGAGTATATGCATCCATGTCGTGTATGGGACTGGCCGGCAACTTGTCAAGGCACTCATAATGTTCAATTAGCACGGTAAATGTTTAAGCGTCTAGAATTCTTGTTCAAAGTGCACTTACCCCATCGCATGGTCTGGCATTCATCAGTTGTCGCACAGTGCCACGTCCGAGTGCATCGCGTTTTCTTTGAGACGAGAACAGCCGGAGTTCCTTGCGTTCCTCGTCGGTCAGTGAGTGACAGTAACGAACCTAAAATGACAACAAACAATGATCATTCAATGGGCAATGCGATCGATGCCAAAGCAAGCTATTGTCGTCACCCGCTCCCTCACTCTGTGCGTCCCTGGTACTCATGCAACTTCTAAGCCGAACAGCGCAGCACGCTAGCAGAATTATCATCCCAGAAGTGGTCAATCAACTTTATTCGGTTCATTTGAATGTGCTTCACTGCCAGTGCCACTACCACTGCCACTGGCCACTTAGAGCGCACTAAAACGGTAGCCATCCCATCAACTGCCATATATGCAAATCGCTTGATCCGGTACACGCTTGTTATGTAAGAGTTGTTGAGGGGCAGCGCACCGCGCCGCAACTGTAGTCACAGCCGCCGACGCGAACGCCGCCACCGCCATCGCCACAGGTCGATAGCAGGCAGAGGAGACAGCAGGTAACTGTATTTTAATCTAAGCCTAGTCCTCTCTCTCGCAAGTGGACAATGGAAAGGGGATTATCAAGTGTCCTGTGAGTGATGCTTACCTCGTTATCATGTGGCGGAAGCTGATGCAGCAATTGTCGCACTCGGTACTGCTCGCCGGGGCTGTTCACGTATGGCACTTTGTCATCTGGTATCTGCGAGAAATACAATCGCACCTGAAAGTAGACGAAACGAGAGGATAAATGCAGATGCGGGTGAGTGCTGGCTGTTCGCAATAAAACGGTTATTAATAAGAGCGCATCAACTGGAATTGGCCATGACCGCAGGTGCACGAAAGCTTCCACCAGCTGGAAGTATCCGTGGAATTTATGACGACTATTAGCTTAATGCACACATAAGGAGGACTTACGAGATCGACTTCGATTGCAGCAGGTCGGAATTAGCATTTCACGGACTCGGCCGATGTTGGTTGGTATGCCGCGAACGTAATGGCATCCAGCTGAGTGGATGTTCTGGGATCTCCGTAGGTTTGTCTTGTCCTCGCAACACCATGGTGCTAGTGGTGCAGACGTTGCACGGATCAAAGGTGAGAATTGAGATAGATTGGAAATAGCGATTGCGTGAAATTTTGCATGCCCTCATGGTAGTCCAGATCGTGTTAATATTCTGCGAATTATCTTTTGCAAAAAGTCATCGCAATGAGTGTGAATGACTGCAACCGATTGCCACTGGGATAGACGGCTAGTATACCGCGTCTCAGCGGTAAGCTGTACAGATTGTAACGATTTTCTCAGCTATTTCGTGTCCGCAGACAGGTGTGCATGGGTAGTCAAGGTTTTGCGACAGGTTCGTAATCGCAATGATGTTATCCGATTGCTGCTTCGAGAGGAGTGTGTTCTCCTTTTTTGCGGATGAATCCTTTTGTGGCGGTGGGGCAAAGAAAGATACGATTTTAACATACGAGTACGTTCACACGTGTGTGACGTGTTTGAAGATAGGATTCTTGCTTGATACAAAAATCGGTGGTAGATTAAGACACTGAAGAATGGAGAACGGGATAAAGTGGATTTGGAAACAGACTTCTGTACAAGTTGAGTTCCTAACCCAGTTTTCTATTCAAAATTTTGCGTATGCATTGCACTGTTCCATCAGAAATAGACATTTCATTCTTACTCAGTACACAGTTGTGACGCTTTGTACCTGGAAAGCAATAACCTGAATTTGTGTACTTGTTAGTAGGACAGGAAGTTGCTTGTGCCTCCTGCTATTCATGTGAAATATGGGTACAAGCATGGATGGCGATCTTTATTTGTTGAATGCGTCGTGTAACCGGGAATTGGAAGACATTTTTCCACTGAACATGATCTCTTGATTTTAGATGCAGACTGAGAAATATTGCTGTGCATTTATTTCGAAGATGGAAAAGTGAAATGGTGTAAATGTTTCACGAAATCCGTGCCCAATAATTGAAGTCTGTGTGGTATCAGTGGGCTGTACCCTTTGGAGATCCGGAGAAAGTTTGATAATGACGCATTTTTGGAC
This sequence comes from Eristalis intricaria, assembly GCA_964034865.1. NCBI lineage: Eukaryota > Metazoa > Arthropoda > Insecta > Diptera > Syrphidae > Eristalis > Eristalis intricaria. Next base: position 24,058,602 of record OZ035877.1, read on the forward strand.
TCAGCGAGTAATAAAAGCTCAAAGATTAAACTACAATACTCCAAGGCCGTTACTACCAATCAGGATCTCCGTCTGATGAGAATACATTCCTCATCGCTATGCCCCCGAGTTATCAAGGCTTCTTCGCCTTTAATAAAGCGAAGAAGAAGGCTGATTCTGATGCGCCTCAGTTCAGCCAGATTATCAAAGAAATGGGCCCTCAGAATGGGAAACGAGATGAGACACATAGTGTTCAATGGTTTCTTCCTCATCCTCGTTCATGCAGCTTCGGCAGAAATCGTTGTAAGGAAGGCCTAGTCTACAGGCGTGAGTTCCGATAGCACACTGCCCTGTTAAAACGCCAATAAGAGATCTGAGGTTTGGCATGCTTAATCTGATCAAGCTAAGCGATCGCCTGGGATCAATTATAGGCCACAGTTGTTTGGTAATGAGGCATCCTGTGCCAGATGTTTGTTTGAGCAAGTATTTCAAGCTTTAGCCGATGATTTATAGTAGCGATTGGCGTGGAAGGTGGGTCTCCACCCGGAAAGAGCACGGAGTTTGTGCCCTTTCTAGCGAGTTCATCCGCTTCGCAATTTTCTGAAATGTCACAGTGTCCCGGCACCCACATAAGTTGGATGTTGGTGTTGCGAGGGATAGGCGCTAATTTAGGGAAGTCTTGGAGTTAAAAGTGACTGGATTCATTGAAATTTGATGTTTGCCTGGCTATCGGAAGAGATAACGATATCTGCGCACGATATAACATTGTTTTTCAGCCAGGACAGGGCTTCAGCCTGAAAGACGCTACTGTGATCAGGTAATCGAAAAGTTAGCTGGAGGTTAAGACTCTTGGAATAGACTCCCACGCACACATGGGTTCATCTTCGATCCATCAGAAAAAGGTCCGCAGTGGACCTTCCAGCGTCTGGTGTTCAGACTCCCAGTAAGATCTGGGCGGTATGCTGGTTGAGAAATTCTTCTCGAAGAGGAGTTTAGGTAGAGTGAGGTCTGTATATATGAGTATAGAGGCATTCCTTCATAGGATCGTCCAATGTCCAGGCTGCAGTTCATTCTGCTGCTCAGCGATCTTAATTTGATCGCCGTACTAACTGCTGGCTCTCTGCAATTTGTTCTATCAATGGCAGGTTGATCAAAGATAAGGAGAGGAAAGGTTTTTTTGGATATTAATCTAAAAGTATTTTTCCTTCCACAACATGGTTCACATGTCCGAAAATCTACTTGAACGGAAAAAGGGAGACAAGGTATTCGCCCAACAGTTGAACTACAACATGAATGCTTTAAGAAGGCGCTTTAGGAGACGTTCATGAACAACTTTTCAACAGACTTACTATTTAATGCCGACCGAGTCAAAATGGGAACTCTCGCGGGAATGGGGGTTCCATATAACGACTCCTATAGACCAATGTTTTTTAAACTGTGTGGTCGCCAAGAGTTCTTTCAGGGGTCGCATTGATAAGGTGGGTAGGTAGGTAGTTAGTGGCTTGGATGCACTTAGGCCAAAGTAGACCTGTTTTCCTAAAAAGAGTAGTGTAGGGCCGTCGTGGTTATTACGACAGCCAGCCAGATCTGTCAATGTAGTCTAATAGCGATTGAATTGATGTCTGTCTCAGACTTCTTTTCAGAAGAAGATTATCGAAGAAGTAGGAGCCTATAGTAGCTTTCCTAGCTGAGGCAAGTGCAGGACAGTTGCAGAGAAGGTGTTGCACGCTTTCCTCTTCTACTCGTATCGGCAACTTCTGCAGAAATCGTTAGAAAATAGTCCTTGTCTTTTCGTGTGTAGTCCCAAAAGGCAGTGTCCGGTGATAATTACCACTGTCGTGCTAACTTTAGGTCTTTCTAAGAGTATCAAACTAACAGATGTTTTGGAGTCAAAACTGGGCCAGGTTTGTTTGGTAATTTGGCACGTATTGCCTGTATTCCATCTGGCATTGACTTTTAGTTTGCTTTGGTTAGTGAGCTGTAACTTAAAGGAAGCTTGAGGAGTACAAGAAGGATTCGCCATCTGGCAGTGTAGTGGTGATTTTTGCGAGTTTGTCAGCGTCGCAGTTTCCGTGATGTGGGCGTGATTAAGAAAACAAAAGTCATGCGCTGGAAAAAACACAACATCAAACTCGACCAAGATGTTATTGGGTCAGAATTAATGACTCGATATCTTCTACCTTCTTCCGTGAACATTTATACATATAACCCACTTCAGTCCGGGTTGAACCTGGGCCTAGGCCAAGAAACCCCTCCATCTGGCACAATCTGTAGCCAATTCGCACACCAAGTTGGTTGAGGTCCTTCTCCACCTATACCCACCATCGGTTTGGTGGGTGTTTAGTATTGAAGACTCTTAGCGCTGGAGCAGTGTTGTCCATGCGGTCTACACGCATAGGCGCCCACAGGTGGGTCAAGGAAGGAAAATGTCTACGGGCGCCTATGTCTACATAGCCTTCCCACCTTATGCATTGGATAAGTAGATGCTTAGATAGATTCATGTCGCTGTACAGCCCGTACATTTTAAATTTCGTGGTTCAATGTTCTTCTCCATAAAACCATCAACACAAACAACTTTTCTCTTGAAAAGACCAAGAGTTTCTTCATCTGCTTTTTGGATTGTCCATATTTCCGGGGTCTTCCAAGCTGATTCTAATTCAAATGAGCTATCAAAATTGTTTCATCTGAAGAATAAGTCTATTTCCTATTTTCAAGCGTCTAACTTTCTTGAAGAATATCAAAGTACATACCCCCAGATACGATTGGTGCTATTCTTTCCTAAATGTTGTACAAATAGTGTAGTGTGTTAAAGGCAGAAGCTATTCAGGAGGCTGCCCGCATACTGTCAATGAGCCGTATAGACGGGTTATCTATCGTTATATACGTTGACAGTCAGGCGGCCATTAAGGCTCTGGATACACCATCAATTAAGTCCAAGATGGTAAAACTTTGCCGTGTCTCTCTCCCTCTCTCGGGGAGATAGCTTTTCAATGCAACCTCAGTCTATGCTGGGTCCCTGGGCAAAGTGGCCATCTCCACGCAACGAAAGGGCCGACGAGTTTGCAATACCATTTGGCAAATAATCATGACACCCCACATCCCTCTCTGGAAGTAATAAACAACTTGTTACTTACAGATGCTATCAACACCGCTTATCATGAATGGAAAGAACTAGCCACTTGTAGGACTTCCAGACCTATTTGGCCTTCAAAAAATGCGCTCCTAAAATTAAACAGGAGTGCAAAAAGAAATGGGGCATTATCCCGGACTGTACACCAAAAGATTGGGAGGCCCCCACAACGACTTCTGCAGAAGCCGTAGGTACCTGTCCAGTCCTTACAAGGAAAAGAAATGATATACTAGGCAAATACTTTTTCAGCAGCCTAGGGGAAATGTCACACTTTAAGAAGAAATGTCACACACGATTGGATTATTCAAGTTAGGCTACTAGGATACGACTAGCTAGCTACCAGGTGTTAGTGTAGTCCCTTTGAATAAAAAATGAACGGTTTAAAGCACCGGGCAGTTATATAACAACGGACCCAATCAGGGTCTGAGTGGATCACAACTGTTACAGCTGTGACAGTCACCTTAACCTTATCTAACCTAGGGACACAAAAGGACTGGAAGGCACAGTGGCAGAAAGAGTACCTTCCCCTGGTTAGCTTTTATCTGGTTTTCAATTCTGGTCCAGTCACCATTTTTTTTACCGGCACTATCACTGGTAAGACAATCAGTGGTAGTAGTCTGACTATGGGTATCACAATGGGCCAATACGATCCAAGTATGCTTCTGAATATACTAGCTAACCTAACCTAGCCTAGGACTACACTTTCGTGCCGTGTGTTGTTGAATTCATTCAGCAGTTTTCTTTACAATTAAAGTTAAATAATATCCACCGACTCAAACTACGCCAAATAATCAAGTTAAATGGTATCATTTTTAAAAGCTATTAAATGCTGCCCAAAGGCTTTTGTCACAAATGAAGCCCCGAATTTCTGTTTGTGTCTATTACATTCTGAACAAAGCAATTAAATGTTGGTTCCATAGTCAAAAAGCTGCACCAATGAAACAAGCCCTTTTTTCACTTCGCCGTCGTATCAATTCAGTAACCATTCCGTCGTCGTATACACTCCTGTGCCATAAAAATCCGTCTGCATGAACATTTTGAATCAATCAAAATTGGATCCCCCCCCCCCCCCCCCCCACCCACTGATCACTTGTTCTATCTCAACAAAGTGCATTTCATATTTCGCGCATGCAATCTTTCATGGATTCGCTTTGAGTCAATACACCTTATCGCTCCATGGCAGGACAAAAAGGTGCTGCCATCCGCCTCCACTCAGTGCAGATGGCAGACAAATCAAAATTGACTCGCTTACAACGTACGCCCGGAATTTTTTATCAAATGAATGACCAGGAAGTCAGCAGGGCCCCTATAAATCTTCAGTAATCTATTTCCCATCGCGCTTAATAAAAAATGAGCCCACAACTCTCAGGATCCTGAAAAAAGAACATTCCTCACTTTGACTGTGGGTTGACAGAAAAAATATATGTATGCTCACATCCATGCTCAGTATTTGTTTTGCCGATACAGTCGAGCGCCAGAGGCAGAACAACAAAAAGGAATATGTGACAGTTTCGTCCGCTGTCTGTTTCAAGTGAAACACTGCGTGGTGCTTCAGCGAGGAGTGGAGGAGAACAGAAACAACTGAAAATGTACACCACTTGTCTGGAGATTGGTTGCTGCCACACAAATGCCACACATTGCCCGATGTCTGTATATCACGTTTTAATCCTTGCCCGGCTGCATATCAAACAGAATCCTGAATTTATTCGCACATGTATCATCCTTAACGACCGTTGACCGAGGAGCAGTATTTCCTCCCCTTTTTTTTATTTTTATTCATTCACAGCACACCACGACCGCAACGGTTCGTGGACAAACAACTTTCGCTTGTGTTAATTGAATCAAACGATCACTTCTGGGTGCGGGCAGGAAGAACTCGTAGTTTTTAGTGACTTTGTCCTTCGAGGATTCGACGATGTTCGCTTTTCTGTTTTCTGTTTCTGCAGTCTTAACCACACACTTGCGGATGAACAATGGGTGTGTTCAAAGAGACCACCGGTGTGTGGAACATGTCGCCACTTTATGAATAGATTCATTTAAATTCATTTGCATTTGCTGAATAGGGTGTTCATTTTGTGATACGAAAATCCTGATTATGGCTAAGACACTGGCTTTATTTTTGAAAGTCTGGTGGGGTTGGTATCCATTAAGCTACGACGTAGTGAATTCTGGTTCTAAGGTTGTCTCCAGTCTCCGATTCATCACGGTAGACTTGTTACTTTACCTATCCTCTCTACCTAATACTCAGAGGCGTGGTAAATCATGATCTCGGGGACCATTCATTTCCAGTCAATTTATGAAAATTAATTGTGCCGGATATTGTGTGGGTGGTTGAAACCAGACCTGTTTCAAGTCAAATTCATTCTGAGATCAGCTTAAGTCATCATCGCAGGCCGTCGAGATATTGTGTATAAGTAATAATCGACTCCTACATTGAAGCTCTGTGGCTTGACTATTGAGAGATAACTTGGAGTTTTTCGCAACTACTCTTATTCATTCATTGGCACTTTTAAGAGAGTCAACTGGTAGAAGACCTGTCTTTAGAAGCATACAACTCCAGGTTTGACCCACTTGTGAGATTACAATTCTACACACTGAATAATTGAATGAAGTAGAAGCTGCGCCTCAGTTGTCCTGGACTGTAGTATCAACCGAAGGTGGTATGATGGAGCATACTTTGAATCTATAGTCCACATTAATCAGCTGTTTTGATTTATCGAATGTCAGTTGACACAAAAAAACCTTGGAAGTATCAAAAGAACACACTCTTTACCGTGAGAAAGTTCGTTGCTGAGGTGAAGTTAAAATTTTTTAAATGCATTCACTTGTAAATTCTATTCTCTTCTGTCTGACCGGAGAAAAGAGGTAAATTGGATGTCAAGCTGTTGTGATTCGTTCGAGAATTTAAAGTAGAGCTAACAAAACCAAAATAATCCGCGCAGTCAAAGTCACCATTGTTGAACGATATTATTATGTAACCCCCTTGAGTGAAAGAGAGGGTGTCCAACGATCGCGTGAATCAGAGAGGACATGCATGGGATATCGTCTTTGGAGACGAGAGGGTACGGTCGTTGGTTTACCCGTGGTAGCAATATTTTGCCTCTAATACCATTATCCCTTTACTTGTGGACATACTGCCACAATGTATTGAAAGTGTCGTCGAAAGCTAGTTCCGAAGACATTCTTTGCACTGAATTCGTGTCACAACTGATTTGATAGGTCTTGGTTGTTTTGAGGTAAGATTGGTAAGTAAGGCAAGTTAGGTACTTAACCCATTATTAAAACGTTATATGCCACGGTGTGCAGTACAGATACATTTAGGTGAATACCGACGCGTTATTGCCGAAATAAAGTCGGATATAATGCAATATAATATGGTCGCCGTGGCGTAGTGGATAAGGGCGTCGACTCCTACGCAGAGGGTGCCAGGTTCGATACCCGAATTTACCACCTTTGATAATTCACGGCTCCGCCTCTTTGGAGTCACTGACAATGCCCAAAGAGTATTCCTGTCTAGAAAAAGCTTCTCAACTTCGCTGTTCGGAGTTGACATTAAGCTGTAGGTCCCTTCCACCCGTGAAAAAACAATAGCACGCACAACACAAGTGGTTGCTCAGAACTTAGGCCTAGGTCCGCCTCGGACTGTCGCGCCACACATATTATATATCACAATTGAGTTGTAGACAAGTAAATTATTTTTCAAATAAATTCATTTCATTGATATTCAAACTATTTTTCTGACTTTTAAATCAATTGTAAGTTTTCCACCTCTATACCACCTGTATTCCTAAAAAAATACAAAACGCTTACTCTGAATAGAACAACAAATAAATTATTATTTATTGAAATTTCACGCACAGGGTGGGTCATATATTGATTTTTTTTTTAAATCAAAGGTTACTTTGACACTGACAGCTGTTTCCCGCTCGAAATCTTGACAGAAAGTCAGTGCCATACCCCGACGGCACGAAATGACTCGCTTTGCGATTGCGCTTTGCGACGTTGGGAAATATTGAAAACTTATTTCAAAAGTGATTGCTGTGTAGGCCAAACAGTGTGTTTTTTGAAAACAAGTTTTGGGTGGAATGAAGCACCCACAGCTACTGTTGTGCGCAACTTTGTGCAAAACGTTCGTGAGACTGGTATGCTAATGGACAACTCTCATGGTTCCCGTTGTCATACGACGCACAGACGAAAATGGGGCTGGCAAGAGTGGACAACGGTGGACGTTACAGAGACATGTTAACCGAAATTGAAGACATAGATTTAGACGACCTATCTTCATGCAACAATCTACCTGTCAATTGGCCACCTCGAGAACCGTGAAGGACCGATGTTATGCTAAGAATCCGGAAACGATTCAAGCACTTAAGGCCAATGTCATCCAAGCAATCCGTAAGCTACAGTCCGAAACCACCAACAATGTCATGGAAAATTGGGATGACAGAATGCGCTACTGCGAAGCCACCCGAGGCAGCCACGTTGTATTTTCTAATTAATGGGAATCTTTGTTCTTTCAAATAAAGCCATAATATATGAGAAACATATAATTTTGTTGATTTCATTGTATTTTTAAAAATAAATTGTATTTGGCCCTTGCTCAAAATTAAAGTTACTCCTGGTTTATGTGACAAGTACGAAAGTAAAGTCAACTATCAACAGCAGGTCATGTTTGTTTTTTAAGACCCAGCATCAATCTTGACTGTAATATAATTTTGTCGTATTTGCCTTCAAGGGAGGTTCTTGGTAGAGTCCTTCAAAACTGTGATGCACTGAGATGAATTCAGACCTTCAGAGCAGGAGTCGACGCTCCTCGGCATTGCTAGGGAGGTGTGTGTGTGTTTCAAAGAAAAACTGATCAACACGTATCGCAAGATATTCAATGGGAAAATAGTTGGTAGCGAGGAATCCCACTTACCGCAGTTCCTTGTTCAAAACAACATACCATACCCTTCACACCGAATGCTTAACCAAATCTTAGAAATTTTCGTGAGTGTCACGACTTTTTCTTCGAAATTCCTCATCAAGGCAAACCTTATTAAAGGCAATATTTTACACATTGTTGTTCAAAATAATTCCCTATGCCCACTGTCGCCTGCGACATCTAACAAAGTGTTTATTGACATCCCCAGTCGTTCCTCGGGGAGTATTAAACATAAAACGTGCCTTTGGTAAGCATTTCCTTGATCTCAGATTCTCTCACCTATACTGGCCGCGGAGTCAATGTCAAGCGAAGCAGTTAGAGTCTGCAACCAAAAATGAATGCAAACAATCTTAGCCATCATCACGTTCCAAGGCAGAATGCCGCTGCATGCACGATGTGTATGACCCGCTGCGGCAAAACGTTTCTGCCTCGTGGTGTACGACTGACTATACGTACGTTCGATGAATGGTGTCAATGGTAGTGACCTTGTGATGAGATTTGCATGGAAATGTACCTATGTGCACAGTTGCGCTGTGCGGTGCTTCTTCAATCGCTCTGCGTTAACCGAAACGATAGGGCTTAACAAAATTCAACTGACCGGCATTCGAATGAGAAGGCAGAGTGTTTTGTATTGTTACTCTCGTCGACACAGTTTCATTTGTGTTGTCAAAAGATGATATGTTTGCTTTGGGGCCGTAAATGACAAGAGGTTAATGGGGCTACCACAGGGATTACAATACAATGGGTATGATTTGTTTTCAACCACGTGAAGAGGCTGTGGTGACGAGGAGGAAAGAGAGGACACTCCTGATTGCCCCAGAGAGTTCTTCCATGGCCTCCAGGAAATAGCAAACGTGTTTATGGTATGCCTTTGCATGAGTCTAGCTGGACTGATGAGTGCGGCGCGGCTAATTCCTGTCTATCCACCAACCTTATGAAAGACGACTGTCACTTAGGAAAGTAAACATGTTTTCAAACGGTTTTGTTATAGATCTGACACCGGCAACGAGGATCATTTTTATCTTCTATTCAGTTTCTATTCTTCTGCTTCTTTCCCGACCAACAAACTTCTTCAGGCAGCGAGAGTTGTTGTCCACACAAATTTGCTTAAGGTCATTCTTACGCACTTAAGATGGTGGCGTCTTCTGGTCGGATTTGTCCCAGAGACGAACAATGAATATTCGTAGACTTAAATGTTGCAGCCACTTAAGGTGTCTGATCAGCAGACGCATAGCTTGACTCGTGCTGCTACACAGTCAGGACATATGGTGGTTGAATCTTGTCTTTCAGATTCATTCAAGTAGAACCAAGGATCACACGTGCAAGTTGTCTTTCGAATAGAACAAGCCCCTCTTCACCCATTCATTGTCTTCAAAACGAGAACTTCGAAAGCACAAGATTGGATTTATGTTAAGTTATTTTTCATGACGATTTTGAAGACTGCCGAAGTTATTTCAGAAACTAAGCTAAATAATAAGGCAAAGTTCTTAGGTCTTACATATAATGGACACTAAACTAATATGCAGGAAGGTGTCAGGAAGGTCTCAGCGGCTCTCTACTGATGTAAAAGGGCAATTTGGTGAAACGGGGACTTCAACTCTATCTATTTGTTTCAATAGTCGGACCCATACTGCTATGAGGTGTCGCAATTTGTGGACTGCGCCTGATCCTGATACCAGGTTGATCCTCGACAGAGTGCAGAGGATGGCATGCAAATGTAGCAACGGAACACTAAGGAAACCCCATCTGAAGCTCTAAACATACTCCTTAACCTGCCCCACCGATAGAACTAGTTGGCAGAGAGACAGGAGCTTATACGTAGATCAGAGAGTATTTCAGAAGTCGTTTCACATCTGGAAAGAAACACTCAACGATCGTCAGCAAAAGTTACGTGCCACCCTGTCACTTAACCCGGCATTTATTTAGCATTGAACATTGATGACAGCTTACCATCGACTTACCCAGCAACAGCGGCTTATCACAGCCAAGTCATCGCTGGTTTGTATACAAGTTCCAACAGCCAATCAGATGAGGGCTTTTAAACTTCCAGCCAAACTTTGCTTGGTTGGTACCAAGCCAACCTCGGCTTGAAAACAACAAGTCACCGTTTTGATCTCTCGATGAGGAAAAATAACATCAAGGCAGACGAGCTTAAGTCAGTCCGTGAAACGAGTTAAAGTGGCAACATCGAACAAATCATAATTAAAGATATAATAAATAAACATAAACATTTTTTGGTGGTCGCCGTGGCGTAGTGGGTAAGTGCGTCGACTCCTACGCAGAGGGTGCCAGGTTCGATACCCGAATTTAACACCTTTGATAATTTACGGCTCCACCTCTTTCGAGTCACTGACAATGCTCAAAGAGTATTCCTGTCTAGAAAAAGCTTCTCAAATTCGCCGTTCGGAGTCGGCATTAAACTGTAGGTCCCTTCCACTCGTGAAAGAACAATAGCACGCACAACACGAGTGGTTGCTGAGAAGCTAGGCCCAGGTCCACCTCGGACTGTCGCGCCACCCATATTATTATTATTATTATAAACATTTTTTATGTCAATACTTAGTGTTAAGTGTGAGTGTTTTATTTTTTCCACTTTCGCTACTCTAAATACGTAACTCAGGTGCCTCGCGATACCAAAACTGCTTTTCGAAAATAACTTCTCAAACCAGCATCCCCCCAGATCCTACTGGTAGTCTGACGCTGAACGGCCGACTTCGAACCCTTACAGATGGCTCGAAGTTGGATGCGCAGGTGTGGGTGCTGGCGTCTTTTTCAAGGATATAAACACCCAGTTATCTTTCCGAAAGCTCTCTCCTGAAAGGACACCCTTGCCAGTCGCTTCGGGAGAGCCACCCCTCGACTGTCGCTTCGGGAGGGACCTCACCCTCCATGCCCATCGCTTCAATGAAACATCTACTAACGTTAGAAACACTTTCTCAAATGAATCGCGGATGGTCAACTGTCACAGGATGCCAGTGCGTATGTGTGATTACATTGAGCAGGCGGAATCTTAGAACTTTCATTGGCGTTATAACAGAGCATTGCGCCGTCGGTACTCATGGCTCTAAGCTACGCCTAGACGACGACCCCTACGACTTCTGCAAAAGGTGCATAGACGAGGATGAGGAAGAAACCATTGCACACTTGCTATGCAACTACAGTCCTCTTTCATCCCGTAGATTCAGACTTCTTGGAGCCTATTACTTTGATAGCCTGGCTGAACTAAGTATTACAAGAGTCAGCCATCTTCTTTGCCTTATTAAAAGCACTAAATGTAACTAAACGAGGTGGGGCCGCGCCACACTGAAGTCCTGAGGTCCTATTGGACCCCTTGTGATGCCCAAGGGGTAAAACCTTTCTATCTTCTCACTCGCCGGATGAGGAAAACTCCTGACTCCAAGGTGTTATTTGGTTATTGTCCTCCTTCCAGCCATCCAGAGATCCTTATAAAACTTCAAAGAGATTTTAATGGGATATCAGATATATCATGGAGGTCATGGAAGCAAAATTCTACCAGGGTTACTTGTCTCAGTTAGCATAGACTGGGGCATTGACAAAGATAGTGGGATGTATCCTCCATCTCCTCTTCGTCCCCACAGCCTCTGCAAATGGTGTCATGGGTAAGTTCCATTTTGTGTTCATGGTACCTCAGATGGTTATGACCAGTAACAGCTCCGACCATCATCTTCAGCAGTTCCCTGCTACATTGGAGGGGGGATTCGGTTTTTGTCGTACGAGTGGTGGTCTCACATGTGGGGAAGGAACTCCACCTTTCATTAGCTAGCTCCATGATTTTACTGTCCACCTTTCTCTTGATGTCAGACAGAGGTGGGGAAAGCCATGGGATTGCCTGGGATGGGTCGGATTCGGCACCTTTCCTGGCAAGTTCATCTGCTACCTCGATTCCGACTATGTCCCTGTGACCTGGGACCCAGCACAGGATGATCGAATGCTGTGTGTCAAGAACCTTGAGCTCTTCGAGACACTTGATTTCAATAGCCGAAATTGCTTTCATGGACGCTTGACTGTCAATTAAGAAGGTAATATCAGCTGGTGATATTTCCAACAATGATATCAATTTGGCTGCTTCTCTGACCGCAAGGACCTCCGCTTGAAAAACACTGCCGTAGTCAGGTAATCTGATAGAGCAGTGCATCTTTAACAATTCGGCGAAGATGCCTGCGCCTGTTCCATTTTCCATCTTTGACCCGTCTGTATGGACATGGATGGAACTCGAGTCAGTGATGGGTTCATTTGAGCTCCACTCCTCTCTTGTAGGGAAAAGTATTTCGAAGTCAAGGGTGGGGAGAGAGTAGTCTCTTTCTACTTATTCTATGTGAAGTTTGTCAAGAATACATGCACGGCCATAGGGCTGGGGTGCCAGTTTTTGGATTGGAGGATCTTAATGGCTCCCTTTGCGGCAGTCATCTGTGAAATCTGGGCCCGAGTAAATGCTGCTTTTTATTGTTGACGGTCATTCTGTTTCTAGTTATCGTTTGCAATGACTTTATCTTTACAAAGAGATTCAGTCTTGATCCCCTTCTCGGAGCATATTATTAAAGAAAGCGGATAGCAGTCTATGCGCTCGATGTGCTCCTGTCAGTGTCATAGCAGATTTTTTCTTTCTAGACCAGTTTCACATTTTTGAAAAGCTCAGAGAGTTTGCGGCCGTTTCTTCCATGGAGCTCATATTTCTTGCAGACCGACACAGAATTGTTCTTTTATAGACAACAAGAGTAAGCTCTTAAGTCTCGTTTATATTTGACAATGTTATTCTCATCACTGTAAACGGTTTTGGTTCTTTTTTGGAAAACTCTATTCTTCAATCCGAGTCCTCTTATATTTAATAGTGTCCTCGCTCGTTGTGTTCAATCAGCTGTGAACGAGCATATGTATTTCAACCTCCCTATAAGGGAATTCATTGTTTATTCTACATCACTTGACGGGACATCAAATGTCAATGCATAAGACCTTACAGGTGTACTGACAGGCTAGGTCGTTTGTAGAAGCACTGCTTTGTTCGTTACTGTAACTTCCATATGAACGACACTGCAATCATGCTTTGTTTAGTGTTCTTTCAATGAAAGTATAGGGTAGCTTACAGCTAGCACACCAGGCGGATCTAGGCGATCCCGTCGAGATGGTACTTTTGATAAAGTGGTTAAGATGGCTGAGACTATGGCTACTTACTTCGTTTAGGTTGTTTAAGAAGTAAGCCCGAAGTAGCATATACTTCAGTTCTTTGAGGGCGTTAGTCGGCACGATGCCCAGTGATGACTCCCATAAGAGTTCTGAGATTCGGTCTACACAATCTTAACTGGGTGTGTTATCATCTCAGGTTGGAAGTGCTACATAACATAATAGTATTGGTGGCGCTACAGGCGTGGATGCCCAGGGCCTAGCTCCTCGTACTCTAAGTCTAGAGTATTGCACTCTAATTCATGTTGGTCTATCTATTTGTCTATAACTGTAATAAAGTACACAAAATTACTATTTTTTTTACTTAAGCTAACTTTTTTCCCTTTTCTCTTTTTCCTTCAAATATACTTTATATAACAAAATTATTTTCAATTCCACTTCTTGATCAATATTTCCCCACTACACAAATGTTACAGACATGTTATCTTCGTTCTTTATATAATAAGGACGAAAGGTTTAATGTGAACTAAACCTAAGATTAGGTGCAACAAATACTGGACAAAAATAGCATTTGTTTTTAAAAAGAGTCCTGATGAATTAAATTATTTAAAAAAAATTTGTTTCTGCTACTTCAATATTCACTGAGGTGAGAGAGTATTTTCGGTCATGAATGTGAAGTCGCGAGAGAGAGGAACAGAAAGTCATTAAAATTTGATAAAACTGAAACTCCTGGTCCATACGAACCTAGAGGTAGACTGTTTGAATTCATACTTAATTTATCATTTCTGAAATCAAATATACTCTGTACCTACTTTAAAGGGACTTAGAAGCTTTTTTCTAGACATTCATACATTTTGAGCTTTGTCAGTGACTAGAAAGAGGTGGTGCCGTGGAAATTATTGTGATCGTACCGGGAATCCAACCCAGGGAGCGAGATTCGGTTGCGTAGGAGTCGACGCGGCCACTGCACCACGGAAGTACATCATAGTAGGCCAAAATTGTTTCAGCTGCGTTTCAGTAGCGTTTGGCATGAATGACACATCTCTATCCGCAAAGAGTACTCAAATAGTGTCCTTGTTAGAGAGTTTGTCGGCTTCGACATTTTTCTGGAATGTCACTCATAAGTTGTATGCTTCAGGAGTTCATAGGAGATCACTACTGCAGTATTTGTGTTTATTTTCTAAACCCCAGAGCGTCAGTTTTTGTACTTGCTCCAGTACGAAACTCAGCCAGAGTCTCAGCAGATAGGTAGCTATTTCTGTACTCCCTAACGCGGTGAACTGAGATAGATTTGAACACATAGAGTTTGTTGTTCCAGATAAGTGCGCTGGTAAAGCTTCCTTCCCTCAATGCACTTACTTAACGTGGAGCTACAGTCCAGGGTGGACCCTGACCTTAACCAACAAGCGTCTCCAACTGGCTCGATCTTTAGCTAGCTGCCTCCAGTTTCGCAAGCATAGATCTTTGAGTTCTCTTTCTACCTAAGTCGCGGTCTTCCTCTACTACGCCGTCCCACGAGGGTGGATTCGAAGACTTTCCCGGCCGGGACACTTTTACATGACCTAGACATCTCATTCCTTGGATCTTCACGCTTCTGGCAAAGTTGATGTCGGTGAACAGCTCGTACAGTTCGTCGTTATATCTCCTCCTCTACTCACTATCAATGCCGTCGGGACCGAAAATCACTTGAAGGATTTTCCTCTCAGAGCAACCAAAAGCACCTTCGTCTGCTTTTGACAAAGTCCATGCCTCTGCGCCATATAGCAGGACTGGGACGATCAAGGTCTTGTAGAGGGTTACCTTGGATGTTCGAGAGAGCTCTTTTGTATCAATTGCTTTCTTAGCCCAAAGAAGCAGCCATTGGCAAGAGTTATTCTTCGATTGGCTTCAGCGCTGGTGTCGTTGTCTGAGTTGATGCCGGTTCTTAAGTCTTTGACTACCTCAAAGCTATATCTGTCTATAGTGACGTTCTGTCTGAGGCGTCGGTGTTGGGCCTCCTTTATCGTTGACAGCATATACTTAGTCTTTCCCTCGTTTACCGTGAAACCCATTTTCGCGGCTTCTATTGAAATACTCACAAAAGTGCCACTGACATCACGCAGTGTTCGTCCGATAATGTCAATATCGTCGGCATATGCGATTAGTTGGACGGCCGTCTGAAAAATTGTTCCTCTGATGTTGCGGAGCAAATCTTTCAAGAATGATGTTGAAGAAGTCGGATGCCAGCGCATCGCCTTGTCTGAGCAGCGTATATTCTCCAGCGTCGTCCTACACAAACAGATGAGTTTGGTAAGGATGCCAAAACGCGACGTTGCCTCCGTTGCCGTATAGCCTCGTTTCTATAGGTGCTGTCATACGCGGCCTTGAAATTGATGAAAAGGTGGTGGGTATCGACCTGTTGTTCCTAGCGATGATTGATTTTGCTGGCTAAAGCCACACTGGTATGAACCGACCGGTTCTTGACGAAGGATATTCAAGAGACTAATGCCTCTATAGTTGGCGCAATTCAGAGTGTCTCCTTTTTTTGTGGATCGGGCACACAATGCTGAGGTGCCATTCATCGGGCATGTATTTCCGAATTGGTGCGTGCTCCTTACCAAGTCATCGTCTGCCTCTATGAAGAACCCGCCCGCTAGGCCGTAAGCTCCGGCAGTTTTGTTTCAGTTTCGATGTGGCTATCTTTACTTCATCCGCGTCGGTTGGACGGGATTGTTAATTCACGTCGTCCTTTTCATTTGGGTTGAATGGTTCATTCTGCTTGGCAGCGTTATTTGGTTCTTCGTCGTCATCATACAGTCTGTAGAAATGGTTCCTCCATATCCTCAGCACAGACTCCGACTCTACTCCCTCGATCATCCTTACAGGCTTCGGTTCGGGCTTAAT
The DNA here is from genome assembly GCA_964034865.1 of Eristalis intricaria. Taxonomy (NCBI): domain Eukaryota; kingdom Metazoa; phylum Arthropoda; class Insecta; order Diptera; family Syrphidae; genus Eristalis; species Eristalis intricaria. Next base: position 24,074,657 of record OZ035877.1, read on the forward strand.
AATCTTGCCTGGCTAATTTTACTCATTCCTGCAATAATATCCTTCCATTCTACCGATCGCGTGATTCTCTTGCTCCTTCTCATATTTTCCTATTCAAGTGGACATAAACATGTTCTATTATAGAAGATTCACGAGCGTTCCTGGAAGTAATAGTTGTCCACAACTACATGTGGGTCTTTAACAAGTCCTTAAGTGAATATCTCGTTAAAAATTGTGTGATTTTCGAGTCCCTCTGCCGTCGTATAAGATTTAACATCCTTCAAATGGCCCTAAATCATTCTGGTTCAAAATTCGAATTTTATTAAGACTGCTTGAGAATTTTTTATCACTTCAGTTTTTTATGACAGAAGCAATGATTTGGCTGCATCGCTGCCTTGACTGGAACAGCATCCCTGCATTAGTTAATGTCCCCCTTGCCAGCCGGTGGATCCTACATAAATTGTCGATAAAAAGAAGGTGCCAAGCGAATGCTTCTAAAGACATAATCGAGTGTACTATCGCACCAACTGACAGCTACAAAGGGAGAGAGTCTGATGAGAATCTACGATATGCTACGCTGACTGAAACCTAATCCTGAACAAATGACTCCCATTAATGATGCGGTCAAACTGAATATCCATGGATTGGAATAGAACTTGCAATTTGCTAGAACTAATCGGTAAGTTACACGGCTTCGATTTCTTTGCATGTTACGGCTCATAAAATGGAGAAAGGATAAAACCTCGACGAAGCGGATAAGTGCCTCCTTATTACATGCCTCTTTGCCAGATTCAACACTTCATGGTTGGGCTCGGGATTATTGGCATCCGACTTAAGTGTGAGCTATTAGTTTATCCTTGTGCCATTTTAGCGCGAAACTGGCTGCGGTCGTTAACGAATAAGTTCGCTACGCAAACCAATAAAGGTGTTGAGCTCGGTTTTCATAGGCAATGCAAAGTTACGCTTAAACTGGTTTAAGTGCAAACACGAATCTTAAGCGACCAGGTGGTAACGGATTAAACTGTCATAAAATCATCTATTAGCGCTAAGCGCTGAACTTGAGTATGGGCGGCCGTCGGCACCACTCTCATTAGAATCCATACAAGGCGCTGTGGGTTCTGTACAGTTTTTTTTTTTTGCGCAGTTCCACGAGTGGTGTGACCACATAGGAAGCAATTGGTATTAATGTGATAGTTAATTTACTCCCCATACGCACTGAAGCGACACGGATGGATGTTGATACTGTTTAATCGAGTGTTTAGACAGGGGCATAGCTGGACTTTAGTGCCATCAATTAATCTTTTTATTGACGTGTCATCATCCAGTGCAGCGAAGTACAAACATGTTTTGAAAGTGCTTGGCAAGGCATGTTGCAGGATGATCGCATGTGTGTTGGAGTTGGTGGACGCTTCACGGGCGCTAAGATGGATTGCACTAGTTTAGGTCCTCTTTAGGCAAATTGGTACTTAGAATATATCTTTGATTGATCTATGGACTATCTACGTCCTAGTTCGGTATCTAAGGAATATATCTACCAGATCTCATCCATATCCTGTCACACATTTAGGACATACAGCTCCACAAACAATTGAATATTTAAGCATTTACACTTTCTCCATTTTCATCTGAATAATTGTTAACAGGGTTGTTTTCCGAAAAGCTGATGTTTGTCTGTCCAGTATTGTAAGTCGACTAGACACATGACATTCGGTTTCTTATGCTATTTGTCAAGCTCACTTCAGGCATTCTCCAATTCGTTCACCCTCCAGGAATATTTTCATCCCAGCGCAAAACACCGGTTGTGGACTCGAGAAGACCAATTTCTCTGTCCATCCCAACCAAGGGTACAATTGAGGTCACCAACGATGTGTCAATCTTGAAGCCTGGCGACAAGGTCTCCTTTCTCGTACGATCTGCTCGTCAAGCAAGTGTACGCCTCTGGCTCTATCTTCTCCCTTGAGATCTTTGTCATCTCTTGTCATCAAGAGAATTTGCGTGCCAAGTTCCAAGCTGGGATCGCCAACTTGGCTGCTGTTTGATTCCAAGTTGGATACCCAACCATCGCTCCCGTGCCACACAGCGTTGCAAATGGTTTCAAAAACCTTTTGGCTGTCGCTGCTACCACCGGGGTTGAGTTTAAGGAAGCTACCGTTAATAAGTTTATCACGGATCGCAGCAAGTTCGCCGCTGCTGCAGCTCCAGTTGCTCCCGTCAAGGAGGCTGTTGAGGAAGAGTCTGAAGATGAGGAAGACGATGACATGGCTTCGGTCTTTTCAACAAGCACAGAAGAGACAGGCACTCGGTGCCTGAAATATACTTTAGTGTAATCGGGAAGTGGCAAATTATAGTCGCATTGAGAACCCAATGGCGAGTTGCCACCATCTTTCAACGAATTTAATAAATAGCATAATGGGGAGATATGCGTGGATTTTAAATGGACAAAGTACAGTGATGGCTTCACGAAGGGCGGCGGGATCGGTGCGGGTGTTTTCTCAGAATACTCCAAGATTTGTGGCGAGATCGGTGCGAGTGTGTTCGCTGAATCTCTAAACATTTCTAAGGCCTACAGACTGACAATTGCAGAGTGTTCCAAGCGGAACTATTTGCAATCCGGAAACTAATACACCAAAATAACCTACCAGAAGGTTGCAATATGCATTGATAGCAGCCATAGCTATTGCCTCCTTTGCTTTACATTCAAAATTTGTACAGGAATGCCGGGCTGATATAGCGTCGTTAAAAGCCCTGCTCGTTTCCCAAATATGGGTTACTGGTCACAGTGACATCACGGGAAATGAAAGGGCGTAAGGCAGATCTGCCCTTCAGGCAAGCCGTTAAGGCTTATATATCTTCACACTTAATTGAAAAAGTAAACCTCAGATGGGCCTGACTGACAAACTGTGCAACTTCAAGGAAAGTATAGCCTGAATACAAACAATCTAAGACAAAAGATCTCCTTTGGTGAATTCGTCATGATGTTGCTAGACTAGTGGCGGTCTCTACAAAACACGGGCCGATTGCAGGTCATGCCGTTAAACGCATCCCACGCAATTCACATTGTCGCAACTCTAACAACACAGCTGAGAGAGAGAGAGACCTCTAATACATTTCCTTGGCACCTGTCTGGCTCTTGCTAGATTTAGAGCCAAGTCATGAGCATTCGGTAGACCCTTCTACAACTAGTTTGATGAGATTCCTGCGGTGCGAAGGATATTAAGGATATATGAGATATATTAAGGATATCTCAAAATATACAATGGCACATAGTGCTAGTTAGGTTCTCTCCGAACGACCACTTCTTGAAAGTTACTTGATTAAGCAGCGGCAAGAAAGTTCTCTTTATGTCTAAAGTGATTATTTTGCCTACCCAAGAAGAAGTAGGAACATGGGTCACATAAAAGCAGCGTTGGAGGATCGTAGACAGCTGTGGCAAGCTGAGGTCAGGAGTTCTTTGACAACAATTTGGGTTTGGAGTCTAAAACGTATTGTTTGCGGCATACCTCTAGAAACTCAATACATATTTCAATAAACGGGAGAATTTTCTCAAAGGTTCTGGGAATCTCCTTTGCTCGCTGTCGTGGCCAGAGAAACATAGTCGATCTGAAAAAAAGACTGAACAATTATCTTAGACACCCAGCCCCCTATCGTGATACGTTTCTCATAACTCTATATGTAATCAATTATTGCTCTTTTCGGCTCTCACGAGAAACTGAAACAAATTCTGCGAAGAAAGACAGATCTGCAGACCAATTCACTGCCATGACAAACGCCCAAATGATATTGTTTCTGTAGAACACGCAGAACAAGATGTGATGGTCAATGTTGCAAAGAAAATAAAAACAAATCCTTACCTGATCCGGTCTGAGGCCAGGTGGGACCCAGGTGTACTCTTCCAGAGCGCACCCGCTGTCATCGTCCGATTGAGAGTGCCTTTGTATATCCAACTGTTGCCCGACCAAATAGCTTGGGTGCGTCGTCTGATGATGATGCAGCAAGGATGGCGGTGATGGTGACGAGATCGATGTGGATACCTTGCCTCCCCCAGCAATGATGCCACTGCCTCCGACTCCGCTGGAGAGATTTGCAAGGTTTTGAGATGAATTGAATTTGGCACCCTGTGCAAGGTGTTGCTGATGCGGCTGGAACTGATGATGATGATGGTGCTGCTGCTGTTGCTGTTGCTGGTGATGCAATTGATGATGATGATGTGTTGGATGCTGATGATGCGGTAGAAACTGTGGAAAACCACTCGGTGGGGCACCGATGGAGTTGGCCGTGGGCTGAAGACTTGGCGGTACTGGTGGTGGGAGACGATCGTTCACGGGGAGTCCTAGTGCGTTCGATGGTGCTGGCATCGATTGGTTCGTCAACGGATTGAATTGCCTCTGCATAGGAAGTGGCGATGTGGGTAGGCCGCTTCCCAGAGGTGGAGGTGGAGACAGCGATCCAGCTGGAGAGTACAGTGCGCTGGCTGACGAACTGCTCGGTAGACCGCAGTTAGCTCCGCGTGGTCCGATACCCCCCGCAGGCCCAATGACACCGGCCAGAGTACCCTCCTTTGAGAAGTGCCTCGGCAGCGTGGGGATCTTCTGGAGGTACGACACCTGGGACGCGGGTGTGCGGCTGATTGGTCTGAAATGATAAATGGTAATGGAAATTATTTCTAGCACAAGTACCGGTCAGCAGACTGATTTCATTTAATTACATTGCCCAGCCAGAGCGAAATCAAATCAAAACGCAAAAAAAGACCCACGGTCTGGTGGAATTAATTTAATTTCTGATGTCGCCCTACCTCCTGGCGAGCGACGTTTGGGCTTAGGGCAGAGCACAATCGCATCCGCAACTCAAACTCCGCGATGACTGTTCACAACCCGTCCCAGGAGGCGCACAAAAACAGGCGTACGCGATGCGGTAGTCTGAATGTTTGTACCCTCATCGGACAGTATCTGACAAAGGCTCATTGGTATTCCGCACAGATATGCAAATTCTTCGCCACTGTAAATTTGTACTTTTTATGCGGGCTTAGGTTATGCTCGCCATTGAGGCGGAGGCCTTCAGCTGACGTGGAATGTGTGTGTGGGATGATCTAGGGGTGCATTCGATGGGAGGAATGTATTTGTTATTTTTTTTTCTCTCGTTACACAAACATTAAACGCTGTGGCATCTGTTGTGGGAGCATTTTAGGGAAATTAATTGGAATACCTGCGCCTGGAGCGGAGAGGAGAAACTTTAAAAGGTGGTTCTGTGGTTGAAATGTCTGTCTAGCAAGGGGAACGGTGAGGAGTAACACAAATGACGCGTGTGCATTTTCTTTAAGATTAAGAGGGCAATAATGACTTCATTTAAGACTGGTGACCTTGGATTCAGCAGATGTTGCCAGCATTTTGACTATATTCCTTGAAGGATGTATATTCCTGAAAGGATGGATATGAATGACAAGTGAACGTGATATTAGATCTCAAGAGAAAATTCATTTTAAGGCCGACAAACAAACCAAAAGCCTCTTCAGCAAGGTATATATCTCCAGTTTCGCATATCAGCTCGCTTGAGGTTTTTCTCCACTTCTCCTGGACGATTACGTTATTCCACAGCCTCTACTTCGAATTCGGAGAGAAGAATTTTTCAATCCGCTCTAGGTAGCTACTAACTTTACGGGCAGGATCCGTACAGGCCTGGATGGAGTCAGGTCGCTTTACGGACCGTATAATATGATAATATTAATAAATATAATATGTGAGTTTTGTTCTATCTTGCTTGGTACATAATAACATTGGTGGCTCTACAGCCCGTAGAAACCCAGGGTCTAGCTTCCACAACTACCACCCGTATTGCGCGTGCTATTTTTCTCTCACGAGTCGAAGGAACCTATCGTTTTATGCCGACTCCGAACGGCTGAGTTTGAGAAGCTTTGAGACACTCGGTGTACGGAACTGGTCCATTAAGAAGATGGGAACTTATTCCCTTTTCTTATGGGAAAGCACACTCAAAAGTCCGCAGAGGGAACTTACTTCCAACAATTATAATCGAAAATCTCTTTTAATTTGGCCTTATTTAGTAATTCGATTTAAGTTTAATTAATCAAATAATTTCCTAACATAAACAGTGCAATGGGAATAGAATCCCGCACGTACCCCATATTCTACTATGCAGCATGCTCTCCCCCGGCCCCTTTCACATTTCCCTAGGTGATGACAAATACGGTCGAACGAAATAAGATCAAATGTCAAGTTTGGCCTTATTTCGCTATGAAAATAAAAAAGGGCAATTCATTTTATTTCCGGATCGAAACAAGGCCAAGTTTAGGAAAAAACATGTAGGTCGCCTTGCCTCACAGTTGTTGACATACGAAGTCTGGTGAGCGAGTTAGGAAAAAGGATTAGAATCCTGTAAGCGAGCGTAGCGAATCACCCATACTTTCATAATTTAAGTACAACAGACTTTCTTACAGGCTAATTTTCAAATTTGGTCTTATTTCATTCGGCGTTTTAAAAGTGGTCTGATACTGCGAATTTGGAAGAACCATTTCTGCAGACTGCTAAGCGGCGATGAAGACACCAATACCGCTGTCAGGCAGCATGTTCCACTCAATATGGACGATGATCGACGAGAATTCTCCCCCCGACAAGGTCAATGTCAATAAAGTTTTTAGACAAGGCGACGCGCTGTCATGTGACTTCCTTAACGTCATCCTGTAGAAGATCGTGCAAGACTCACACGCCAACACTGGAGACACGATCTTCCAGAAGTTCATACAACTGTTAGAATACGCGGATGACATTGACGTGATTGGCAGAACACACACACGAGCCGTCAATGAGGCGTTTGCTGGCATTAAGGCGGAAGCGACTAAAATGGGTCAAGCGGTGAATGAGGGAAAAACGAAGTATATGCTGTCATCAAGAAAGGACACACAACATCGACGTCTTGGACAGAATGTCACAATGGGCAGCTTTAACTTCGAGGTTGTCATGGACTCTACCTCGGCTTCGGAGTAAATAGTACAAACAGCATCAGTAACGAGATCAAACGCAGAGTAACTCTTGCCAACCGCTGTTTCTATGAGCTCAAGAGGCAATTGAGTAGTAGAGCCATATCTCGAAGGACCAAGCTGACTTTATACGAGACCTTGATCATCCCAGTCCTGCTGTACGGCGCGGAGGCATGGACAATCTCAAAAGCAGATGAGGAAGTCCTTGGTATTTTCGAGAGAAAAGTTCTGCGTGCGATCTTAGGTCCTGTTTGCGTTGACGGTTTCTGTAGGAGAAGATTCAACCACGAACTGTACGGGCTGTACAGCGACATGAGTCCAGTCAGGCGTCTCCGGATCCAACGCCTAAGATGGCTAGGCCATGTAGAGCGTATGGACAACTCAGCTCCGGCCCTAACAGTTTTCGACACCGAACCCATGGGACAAAGTAACAGATGACGCCCGCGTTTAAGGTTGGGAAGAACCTCAACCAACTTATCGTGCGAAACTGGATACAGCTAGCCAGAAACCGTGCTAGTTGAGAAGTTGTGGGGAAGTGGAAGTGGGAATTTATTACATATTAGGTAATTAAAACCAAGCAGTTTCTTTGAAATTAAATTCCCATCTCGTATGGGAACTAAGTTCACTTTGGTTCCCATCTACTGCTTGGAATAAAAGTGAATACGTGTGAAATACGACTGGGTCTATTTGAAAAGGATTGGTTGCTTGAGTTACCCGCTTACGCGGATTGTGGCAATTGCAGCAAGTTACTTCTTATCATAGTATAGGATTCCATCTTGGCGAGGAGTACAATTTGTGGGTCCTATGATCCACCTGACAAAAATTTATTCTGCACGGCGAGACTCGAAGATACAACAACTCCATCATGCATCCTAATATACCCATCCCTTCCTGGGTGGATCATGTCAAGGTTCTACATGATCCATACCGCCAACTAGTCTGTCTGGGGACGACTTGCAATTACTGGCTCAGTCGCGAATGGCATATCCAGGACACTTGGCAAACTTCCGAATAAACTAAGCGTTAGCTGTGTAAAAAGGAAACAAAGTGCTGCTTAAAATAAATAAAACAAAAACTAAAGCTCTTAGCATTGCCAACAGAATATTGGCAGACAGGAAGTCGAGAAAGTAAAGAGCGTTCAATACTTAGATAGCCGAGATCACATAGCCACAGGAGAATCGGGAAGGTTTGGTTGCTTTCGGAGTGCCATCTACGATCGGGAAGAGAAATAATATCAACTTGAGAGCCAAGCTGCAACTGTTCCGCTGCACCCTGGAATCTGATTTATGGAGCAGTATCTGGAGGAAATCATTACCACATGAAAGCTTCAATCTTCCGTAAAAAAATGTTAAAGAAACATCCGTATCTCCAACGAGCAAGTGTACATGAGAACAGACTAATAACATATAAACATCACTATGCAAAGGAAAAAGTGGCAGTGGATTGGACAGCTTCATTGCGAAGTACGCCGAGGAGTCGAGGAGAGGGATCCCTCAACATTCCTGAACAAAGGACTATGGGTCTTAAGATCATATAAGGAATGGCGGTATGCAACCAGGATTTTGGGGCGTTGTTAAGGCATTCTTCCGCCGAAGTCAAACAAATTGGTGTATGGAAATGGAGGCAGCTAGTCAGAGATTGCCACAAAGCGAAGAAGAATGAAATTAATTGTTTTTCGACCAGCTCCGTGTAGACTTTCTAGTTGTTTAACAGTGAAATACCACCCAAGCAAGAGCGTCCAGAGTCTATTTCTAGTGGTTTGAACTACTCAATATGTCCTTTCCTGTTTTCCTCCGCATTTTTGTTTCCCAGTAGCTAAATAACAGCTGTTTCCTTAAACATGTCCTCCTTGAATTAAGACCATTTGAATCAGTTTCTTAAAACACATCTTATAGACCTGAATTAATTCAAGAACCAGATTGCATATTCTCCTCTCAAAATCTGCATATGTGCGGTGGCTGTCGTGTACTCCACACGATCGCCGGCAACTAACACGGTACTTGGGCAAATTTATAACACCACACACTGCGTTTTATTATTGTCTGATCGCCTGTTTCTAAGATTACATCAGACCCCACCACCGCCTCAAGTCTAGTTCTGGCCGCGGACAATGTATCACATCCCACTGCAGTGCCTCTCGCAACGAGGATGTCCCCGCCAGAACGCGCGCACACAAAATAGCCCCGCACATAATTTATTTTTAATGGAAATGAAATTCGTGAATGTCAGAATACAGAGAATGCTGCATTTCCTCCCATGCAACAGCAGTGTCGCTGGTGTTGACAACGGCCAAATACCAAAGGAGAACTCACGCGACAAGCGCGAACTTCAACTTCAAAGATTTATAGTCACACGTATTCAAGAATCTGTTGACATTTCTGCCTTGGTTCCCATGCAATTAATCGCTGTAATGGATCCCTGAAAAATGTATCTTTCTTTCTCAATCACCACTTGCCGACGCTGCGCGCCGCCTCATGTCCGTGCTGGAGACATATCAAAGTGGGCGATGCTTTTTGTTCGCGTCGGAAGAGTTCTCGTCTGCGGAAGCGCGGCGCGGTGCGGCTGTGGCCGGCAGATACACTTCCTGATAAAGAACAAACTGAAATTACTCCGTCTGAGTCCTCCCCTCTAATATGCAAAAACTACAGTCGCTCTAATTGGATTTAATACCGGGAAAATACCGCGGCAGCTGAAGGCGGCACAGCGTCAGAGGAAATTAAAACGGAAGCTGCTTGCCTTGCGGGACACAGACCTCACGAAACCGACCGAAGAGTAATTGTTTTGACGTGTTTGAAGCCGCTTAGCAATTTGTCCCCATTAGTCTCCTCCCTGGTGACGTAACCCTAACTGCAATCAGAATAGTTGTCACCCGTTATAATGGCTCCCCACATGCTGGCGCTAAGAAAAAGAAAAAAAATGAAGACAAGAGAATAAAACCGTCAATGGAGTTCATATTTTTCGAATTTCATTGTCCGTTAACTACACACGTTTCAGACGGCTGCGCTGGTGGTAGTGACGGTGGCGGCGGTGGTGTCCTTTGCGAATGCGGAACATCTTCCGCAACAGCGATAAACAGGACGAGTCTCTGAGGTGAAATTCCGAGACGGACTTTTATGGACCACCTGTCGCCCGGCTCTGCTGTGCTGTGTGTGGTGCATTCGCCTTCTTGTCTGTTGGCAGCGCAGTTACGTGTTTATTTGTTAGCAAGTGGTTGGTGGGGTGTTGTTTCGTGTAATGTTTCAATGAAAGCCAAAGGAACAGAAGGGAATGTGGGAATAATGGCGACTTGAATTATCCCGCCATTTGGGATGCCAGCATTCGTTGGCTTCTTAGCTGGTGTTTGCATTTAAAGGTGAAGTCAAACGAAGGAGCGGCCAGTATAAAGGGGAGATGGGGTATCTTGCTCATGGCATTAGTTTGTATGTTTTACAAAAAATAAAGAAAGACGAAGTGGAAAAAAGGACGTGCGTTCTGTCGATGTGCAGGGGACTGCCTTTCGGCGAGCAGATGTAGAGAACCTGTTCTCACAGCACATGTTTAGGTGTCAATTGACGGTGGGGGGGAATAATTTGTACTGGAAATTACGAATTGTGTGAGTGCTTTTAATTAAAACTCAAGCTGTTCCGAGAGAAGAGAGTGCCAGAAAGGAAGAGGGTACACAGAATTGTGTTCTACGTGTGTACACGTCAGTCCACAATCTGGTGAACAATTCAACGATTTAGCACCTCAGCGCGTTCGGTCTTTAGTCATTCGTTAGTTTCATTTAGAGGAAATGAGATTGTTTCTGGTTAGAAAGCATACTGAGACTCCTGCATTTTTTTTTTAAATTTTCTTATTTATTTAAGATCACTGCAGAGGAGGTTTTCGGTGTCACACAAAACAGGGGATGGTCGTCGAATGACTTGAGGCTAAAGGAAAAAGTCTTGCCAACTCTATCATCATACGAATACCACGTACGTAAGTACCACATTACGCCAAATTGACGCGATCACGTAAAGGCCTTAAATATACGGAACAACTACTTGACCACGTACGTTTCAGTGCTTTATACAAGAAATAAGATTGCTTGATGGCAATGAAATTATGTATATGGCTATATGGGTATTTAAAATAGAGCTTCCGATATAAAATTCTAATAACACGTGCAATTATATTCACGTGAAATTATTTAAATCATGTAGTACGTGCGAATTTAACTATGCGTCCTGTTGGTTTCAATTTGGTCGACATTTTGTATTTCCAGAAGATTGACAAATTAAATCTAGTAACATCTACGTTTCCACCAAACGAAACCGCGAGGGTTCGTCAAATTCTTCCAAACCTCCCAGATCATATATTCATATTAGAGGGTATCGGAACCTCGCGCTTCAAGCAAAATATAGTTGAAACCCCTTTAAGTTCATCCGTCCAGATGTTACTAACCCGATTCAGCCCAAAGCGTGAATCTTAGTCAACTTTTGGTAATTTTGGTGTACATTTTCTTTTCTGATGTTTTAAGCACTTGCTTCCCCTTCAAAATTCAAAACCCATAAAAAACACTTCAAACTCGTTGGCAACGGCCTATCGAAGTCTTACTAAAAGTTCACCCAAACACCTCAGCTTCGCTTTGGTGGGAACATAACATTACTCAATTTTGAAAATAATAGCTGTTGTTGTTTCAAGTGTCGAATGGAGTAATAGAGAACGTACACATCAGCAAATGCAAACACAGACTTATTTTTGCTTATTTATGTTTCAAGAAGGAATAGTAGCGCTTCTCATATAAGGCTTCGCCTTGCTTGTTTTTCAATGACATTTTGGCCAGGCTCTATGATACAGAGCCAAAGAAAATGGACATGGTGTATGAAATTATTGATTGTGTCAGTATAAGTCCATATTAGTTCTGGACGTGTCATACGCAATATGCTTCTAGTTTCTACTCAGCAATTTTCTAAATGGAATTTAGTAAAATTTGAGATAAAATCAGTCATGCCATGTGTGGAATTAATCAACGATAAATAGCATTATATTACTCTGTATAAGAGATGCATTATCATCAGCAAATCAGGCCAGTACTCAAAAAACAGGAGGATGGTGTGAAACAGATGATCGTCACCTGCCGTCGATTTCGGTTTATTGCTACCCAAGTCAGAAAAGAAAAGTAAACCATAAATTTGACCTCTTTTTCGTTTACTCCTTCAGCGATTTAGGGCCAAATTACCAACTTAACAAGTTAAGTTGACAAGTTAAGCTAACATGTTAAGTTGGTTCGATCGGCTTGCACGAATCGAAAAGTAGATCCTAAGGTCGACTAAGTATAAATTAAACTAAGTGGAAGAAATATTCGATCATAAGACTTCAGTTTCACAGTGACATGAAATCGTGGACAAATATGTGAATAAATAAAAGAAAAACTGGATTACAATATTATAGAATGGAGTAGGAATTATTTGAAGACAATGTGGAAGTGATAGATAGAAAATGAATATTTTTATGTTTACATGTTAATGTTTTTATGTTTTACAAACATTTTCAAGAAATAGTTCGATTGGACGGATCAATCAACTAATGTCACATTAGCAAAGGATTACATTTCGGAGGGATGCAAGTTTCGAATGAATCCAGGATAGTTTTGATATATAATAATAATATGGGTGGCGCGACAGTCCGAGGTGGACCTGGGCCTAGCTTCTCAGCAACCACTTGTTTTGTGCGTGCTATTGTTCTCTCACGAGTGGAAGGGACCTACAGTTTAATGCCGACTCCGAACGGCCAAGTTTGAGAAGCTTTTTCTAGACAGGAATACTCTTTGAACATTGTCAGTGACTCGAAAGAGGTGGAGCCGTGAATAATGATAGGCGGTAAATTCGGGTATCGAACCTGCCACCCTCTGCGTAGGAGTCGACGCACTTACCCACTACGCTACGGCGACCCGATATACACATACGAAATAACCGAAGACAACTATGGCAAATGCCAAGAAATACTTCTTTCGAATAGCCTCGATTCCATTTGTTTGGCGCCTGCTATCTAACCGACATCATTTACACACTCATTTACTTACAAAAATAACGAATTTGACATTTGAAATCGAAGTAAAGTTGGTTGCATTTAAAGATAAACGTATCTTAGCTAATCCCAACTTAGATAAAACTCAAGGTTAAAATGTAACTTGGCTAAGAAGAAGTTTTAAGTGTAGTATCAGCAAGCAGCCTTATATGACAATCTCACATAGGATGGAACAATTTACTACCCATTTTTGATTCTAGGTGAACGAGGTGAATAAAAATTTATAACAAGGTTATTATTGCGACATACTTCGAACTCATTGCCACTACCTGGGAGCGACACATATCAAAACAATCGAGAATTATTTTTAAATCGAATCTAAGCATCAACAGCTGATGTAATACTGAAGATAACCCGTTGCTACCATATTGAGGTAGGTTTGTGGTCGAGATTGGATGATGCAAGGCCTGCTTACCACCGAGACAGCCAGGCAGCGCTCATATCTCTGAGGGCAGTCACATTCAACTGGAAGACTTCCCTGAACTACTGCACTGCTCTCAACGTGATGGTCAATCACTTTAGCATCCAACTTATGTAGCTGCTGGAGCACTGTGACATTCCAGAGAATTGTGAAGCGGACGAAAATCACGAACTCTCCTGAAAGGGCATTGGTTCCGTACTTTTTTTAGGTGGAGATCTGCCATCCATGCTTATAGCTACTGCAAAAAATCGATTAAAGCTTGAAACGCATACTCATACAAATCTTGGATGGTCTCCTGGCACTGGGTGCTAATTCACATTATTGCCTACTCTGCATCCAAACGGCGCGCACAGCTCGATTTGAATGAGAAGACTGAATCATAGAGCGCTTCTCGGAATTAACTTATGCTTTTAGATTAGGCCTTCCCTACAGTGACGTTCTGCAGAAGCTAAAGAGATGAGGAGGATGAAGAAACTATTGTGCATCTTCTCCTGTGCCACTTAAATGCCTACTACTTTAACAACTTGGCCGACTAAACTGCTTTAGCATCAGTTATCTTGACCGCTGTATCAAAGCGCCGAATACGATAAATTTGATTCGTCTGAAAACACAATGGGCCTATCCTGGCTGTTGCCGACTAGCTTTGAAATCCCAAATGTATATGTTCCCACTGTCTACCTCTAGTGCGAGTGCGTGAGATAAAACACAATCTCAACGTTTATAGCATCCGGTTGAATCCACTTAGCACTCCATACCCATTCCTTCCATCCACCTGTCATCTCCGCCATGAATTCCAAAATCAAAATTAACTTACAAATCCTCTGCATTAAATGTCATTACACTCAGTCAAATGCTCTGCATTGATGAAGATCATTACTTCCAGCCTCAAGTTCGCCGAGAACTGTCAGGTCTAATTTCAATCTGAAAACTAATTATACTTTATAGTCTTTCAAAACAATTTCCCTTTTCACCGCACAAGGAGCGCACTGAATTCCATCAATGAATTGCATCCCGGAGCGCTCAGTCATAACTCTAGGGGAAACCCCAGGTGATTGCAAAGCCAATGCTCCAACTCTTCTTTTTGCGAGCACCAATTTATTGAACCACAAATAATCGGATTCTATAAATTGCATTCCCAGAAAATACTCATACCTCTCGACATTGCCCGGATACACTTATACTATCGATTCATGTTTTTATTTCGATCGCTCTTAATTGTGCTGCGTCGCTGCGATGTTTAAGGTATTTCCACGGGACTAGCTGAGTTCTTCTCGCCACTGGAGTCCTCATTGCAATGCAAACTATTCCAACGCGAGTGTGACGGAATTGCGGATGAAAAGTGATTGTGAGAACGAACTATTGTTGAGTGTGTGCGCCTTTTGATGGCTGAACCAAGTTCGATTTGTAAGAGAAATGGTTTTAGACTGGCAACAAAGTTGATGGCAAACTCGGGGGAAATGTCTTACTCAGGAATTCCTGGCTCTCCTATTATCAATTTCTTTCGTTACGCAAGTATCCTTAAGTCAAGAATGGCTTGGATTGCATTCCGGAGACTTTCTTTTCGGACTCCATTTCCATCCAGAAAATCCGCTTCGAATTGCTCCCGCTATATTTACCCAACAAATTGCATCTCCGATTGCGATGTGACTAAATGAATTCAGAGGCCACGGCGTCGGCCATGATAATCTAACAGTTTTAAATATTTGACCTGCATCCTCTCGCGCCCGAAGATCGTGATTCCCAACTCTGGCGTAAATAATAACAATAACAACAATAATGATCACAATCATCACGGAGGCTCACATAGCGAATCATCTGTCCGTGACAGTGTTGCCGGTCGTCCGTCGTCCGTTGTCTGTCCACCGTCGACCGGCAACTGTACCTGCATCACGGTCGCCTCACTCACAGATAGCTCCAATCATAACTCTTCTGGCCACCATCTGCTAAAGGAGAAATAAAATAAATTTCACTACACAGCGGTCTTCAATTTTAGCAGTTCTCTGGCCCGCTGCTGGCTCGTCGGGCGAGAGATCCAGATTTCACAGCGGTACACGTGCCCAGTGTGCCCCTGCCGCGTTGCACATCAAGTGATTACCCACATTGCTGTTTCCATCTAGAGATGGCTGGCAACTGCGATGACGACGGCGAGTCCATTTATTTGCGGCAATAAAGATTTTTCCCATTTTCCGTGACGCCCCATCGCTCCCTGCCAGAGAGCAGTCCTTGCGATTGTGATTGGTGTGACGCGCCGCGGATGACGCCTCGGCTGGGGCGACTATCGAGAATCCCTCAGTGGGCTTCGTGCGCTCGCGCCACAGTGGTCCTCCAGAGGTGAGAGACAGTGCAGCGATTATGCGGTTTTTGCAGTTTTGTCGCTCCGCTCTAGGTAACTGGAGTAACACACATTGGCAGCAGTCAGCAATAGCGACAGCAATTCCAATTCGATTCTGAGGAATCGCGCGCTAGGACTGTGCACAGTGCGATCGGTGGTCATGTGCACAGCGACCAGGTCGAGACGCTTCGGGGCTTGATTAATTTATTTGCAAATTGCGTAGGTAAAGGCGTCCCAGATACACAATGGCACTCTACAACTCTCCAACAGCGGCGAGTGCCGCTGGCGGCAACAGGGATACACAATTTCCCTTTATTGCACTGCGTGGAACGGACACGGATGGATCCTTCCATGAATTTATGGCCGAGTTGATTTTTTTACCACTTTACTACTTTAAAGTGGGCTTGCCTGACGACCGGTGCGGCGGCCCAGCAAATGAGTTCCTATTCCTAGCCATGACCAATAAAAGCAAAACAAAGAACGCCAGGCGGCTGCTAATGGAATTGTAATAAACTTCATATGACCGAAGGACTCTGGCTTTTGCGCTTCGAAGCTCGTGTGGTTTATTTTTCGGGTCGTAATAATGGAAATTTTTCGAATTAGATGGGCTTAAGGGTGGCCGAATCTGCATATGGATGGGATTGGCGTTTTATGGTCGTCACTTCATGGCTTGCCGAGAGAGAGAGGAGACAAATGGGCCGTGGTTGGGGTACATTGTTGCGAACTGGAATGTGTTTGCGTGCCGTTGTCGTTAAACAATTAAATCTGATTTAACCACTTCCCCTGGAAGATTCAAAAAGGCACGGTCGGGGCCGTTTAGTATGCATAAACTTGTTATTTACGAGAATAGAGCTGTCTTAATGTTGGCCTTCGAAGGAGTCGAGCTAATGAAGTGTCCACCGGGAGGAGTCACGTACTCGCTTCGGGAGGGGGATAAGCAGACTTGATGGTTATTTTTATTTGTCCGCAAGATGATAGTCCTAGGGGAGATCTACTTCGCCGGAGAGCTTGTGGTCATAATTTGCACTAAAAGCTGCCCACTGCGGTACCAGTTTTCTGATTGTGATTACTGCACACTTTGTTGTGAAGCCTTTCAGTCTGGTTTTAATCAATTGCGACGAGGTTGTAACATTTTCAAAGTGGATAAACATATTATGGGCGCACTTTTCAGACCGGGGCTTAGGTTGACTTAGCCAGTGAGCTCTGCACTTCTGCAGCTTAGCAAGTGCCAGTGATGAGTGAGTTCGACGACATCGACGTGTACCAAGTTGCTGCTGGAAAGATATAAAGGTGAGGTTTTTTTTTTACAGAAACAGCTGCCAGCCAATACAAGAAGAAGGTATCCTTTTGAGTGTCATCCGTAATGAATATCGAGTTTTCAAAGTTATGGCTTTCGAAGAAACAATCCTGCCTTGCTTTGTGACTTCGGGAGGAATTTTATAAGAAAGGGAACACTTCACCAGGCAATCAAATTGAATGCTATATCCAAGTGGAGAAAGTAATTCTTTAACAGCCCTGCTTTTAACATTTAAGAAACGCAGCTGGGCCTTATTAACGGGCTAACTTGCTAAAATGTTTGTAGTAGTTCTGGTCTTCTTCAAGAGATTTTTGGCGCAGCAGTTATCTGTTGAGTTAACCAATTGAACGTTTCTAATGTGAAGACTTGAATTGGGAAGAACAAGTCAGATGGAGATATCGTCGCGGTCGTGGCGTTGTGGGTATGAGCGTCAACACCTTTACAACTGAACCTGGACTCCCGGTCGGTAAAATCAACAAATAATTTTCACGGCCTTACCTCTTTCGGATTTGACCGTTTGGAGACGGCATAAGACTGTAGGTCACTTCCCCTCAGACAATAGCACACACAAAACGAGCGGTTGCTGTGGAAGCTAGACACTGTCTCTCTTAAGGCTGTGACGAAATCTGTATCATTCTATATATATTATAATACATTTTTACCATGAAATTAAATTGAAATTGATTTTAAATTGTTTCTTCGCGAATCCATCATTCTGTGCGAATAAACAAAGAGGCGGACGCGATCCACAAATTTCCGCCATAAAGTGTACATATTCTGAATATTTAAAAATTATGAATGAAGTGCACTCAATTCTCTTTTTATGCGGTTTTGAAGTTATGCGATTTTTCCCGAGAATCTAATGCTGATTTTTTTGTATTGTTTTTCTATAGAATTTTGTATGGGATTCCACTTTTTAAATTTCTTCTATACAGAGCAAATAAACAATAGTTACATATGCTTAGTGCTATTTGTGTTAGAATGAATTATCACTTTTTGGAACGTATCCCGTCGATGTTGTCATTGATGTTTCGCTTTAGGGATTAGGCACATTGAGCCGCAGTCTGAGAAGGTAACGTTTATTCTAAGTCCTTAAGATCTTCTACTGGCTCATCACTATACTTTTTTCTCTGTTAAAAGAAATACTAGTTCGCTGCGCAAGTTTGGGGAATGATAAAATTACATAGATTCATAGAAGTTCCATAAAGACATTATTCTAAATAATTCTTGTAACAGCAACAAATGCTTGTTTTGTTTTCCGAAATAGATTTACCATAACGATGAATTTTAAGTTTAAAGATACAAGCTGACAATCAAGTATGTTATCTTGATGAAAATCTTTTAAATACCAAATTTATGACTAATGTAATTAGGAATAAAAGCTGGTGGTTGAATTCCTTAGTCGAATCGTTTGGATTCCATCCTTGAACCTGTTAGCCAACTTAAAAGTTTTTATTTAAAGAACCCTCTTAGACCTAGTGGGTCGCCGTGGCGTAGTGTGTTAGAGCGTCGACGCCTACTCAGAGGGTGCCAGGTCCGATACCCGAATTTACCACCTTTGATAATTCACGGCTCCACCTCTTTCGAGTCACTGACGATGCTCAAAGAGTATTCCTCTCTAGATAAAGCTTCTCAACTTCGCTGTAGGTGTCATCCATTCGTGAAAAAACAATAGTACGCACAGCCCGAATGGTTGCTGAGAAGCTAGGCCCAGGTCCCTTTCGGACTGTCGCGCCACCCATATGTATATATATTGGACCTCGTTAAATTTACTTCGAGTAGGGTAAAGTACCCTAATTCGAGCCCCCTCCCAATAGCGAGCCCTCCGGATTGAATTGCCTTAAACGCTAAGTACCTGCATTTCAGAAGATACCGGTTTTTGAACCAATGATGATCACTTATGTCTTCCTTTGCTATCATACAATTCTTTTTCATGTAATTCGCTAAGTTGGTAAGGAAAATTGAAAGTGCGTTTTATAAGTGAATCAAGAATTGTGTAATTTGTGAAATTTCTTAAGGAACTATAAATCTTAAACAAGAAGCTAAGTTATTTTCTTTAACTTTTGGTTAGCTAATTAGGCTTAATATAACATAAGTTCCAATAAGGAACACTGCCGATTTTCAACAAAAAATTAAAATACGCCATTTTAGGAAAATAGGATTCGTACTAATCAAATTTTTAATTTTTGTTTTCATGCAATATGTCATACTTTTTTTTAAAGTATATTAAGTAAAGGCTTTTCCACTAACGTTATTAGATATTGAAATAATACTCTTTGAAATGTAAAATTCTGTTTAGGTATGTATTCATAGATAGTGTCCTTTTTTGTCCGACCATCCTAGATTGATCGTTTTAGAGCAAGATCAAATTAGATATTTATAAAAACCAGTCAATGGACACGCATACTTTTGTTGTTAATATATGAAAACCTTTATTTTTTCTGAATTTGAATTGTCCTTTTTGATTCTCTCTCGTACAGAATGATATAGAACAAGGATATTTATAAGGATACTCATAAGACTCGAATTAGGGACAGGGGGTCTCGGTACTGGTTCTTGTCACATTTTCTACTTCGTCATTATTTATATCACATAGTAATACATCAATGTTTCGTTAAATGATAAAATAGCTTTCATATATTTAAGCAATTAATTTTTAAAAGAGAGCAACGAACTCAAAGCTTTCCTTAAGGGGGCTCGCTACTGGGTGTTGTACCCCATTCCAACTTCCAACTGACCAAAAATCAGTCACAAGTCGATTCGACTAAGGGTAACCGCGCAGGATTAAGCAAAAAGCAAGTCGCTTCGTTTAGTCGGTAGTCGTTCTAATGGACGTCCTTGTTGGTGTAAACTGTCAAACAGTGACAACATTAACATCTTGTACTGAGAAAGCATCACTGTGTGAGTTATAACTTCAAAGTAGTCAGCGGCTTTGGTCATCTCAACTCAGCGATGAAATGTACTAACATCAGTACTGAGGTCATACGCAGAATAATTCTTGCCAATGCTATTTCCTTCTTTAGGCAATTGAGCATTAGAGTCTCACGAAGCCGGATTAATATATGACGTTGGTCATCCCAGTCCCAGTTTAAAAATGGATAAAAAAGTCGTGTGTATCTTTGGGAGACAAGTTCTGGGATGCTGGCCCTCTTGCGTTGATGGCATCTGAAATGACTTACAACGTCTTAAGTGGGTGGGCCATGTGTGCTGTTGCTGCAACTAGGGCGGTGCCAACTGTGCCCAGGCATAGGGCGTAGGCCGAGGAGGGCACAAGAATGAAAAGGACCATCCATTACATCAATTACACGCACACGAGGGCGCAAATATAGAAACTCGCATCAAGCGCGTAAAAGTATGTATATACCAATTTCATGAATGAAACAAAAAATAAATACATGTAAGCTTATGTCAAACTACTCGGTCTTTTGAAAAAATAAAACGAAATTAAAGTTGACAGACACAACCAAGGTCACAACCAAAAATATCTTCTGTGAACCAGAATGTTTTGCTGCGCAATATTATGTGACACCCTTTGGAGCGAATCTCTGAGTTTCTATAGCAAACTACGTGTGCTTATTGAAACTTGTTTTCTGAAGGCCTTAATACAAAGCGTGGCAAAACAACATCGCAAGAAGCGAATGATGAATGCCTTTTCAAGTTGACAACGTCTCAATAAAACTTATTGTTTAATAATGCAAATGAAAATTAGATATGCAATAAAACTTATCAACAGTCCAAACATGAGACACCGATAGAGCACAGCTTTTATGACTTTTTAAACGGGGAATTATTCCGTACTCTTGAATAGTGTTCCCATCGCAAGCCCCCTCTTTTACCCCAATATTAAATTTGAACAGCAAGAGCAGACAAACTCATTAGTAAAAAATAAAATTAAACTTTATGTATTTTTTATTGTTTTAAGATTAACTTAGAATTTATTAGCTGCACCCCTTAATTCACGCGATTATTACGCCCGAGGCCATGACGTGTTTTAAACGAAAAGAATTTTATAGCCCAATTCGGATGTAAATCACTTGTTATATTTTGATTTTCGAATACTCTACCCTTTGGTGCCCAAAACGAACGCACACACTCACCGAAGCCGGAATACTTCAAACAATTCACAAATCAGGTCCGTTTAGTTATCAAATTCAAAACCAAATGTCATGCGAACGCAAATTTGGCACTTACAACACACATACAGACATAGTTGAGTGTTTTTAAGAAGAAATCACCTCAACATGAGGCTAAACAAATATGACATGGCACTTATGTTGGCCTCAAGAGTGAATGACAGTAGGCCCTGGGCAAAGATAAACACCGCTGCCACGCCGCCCGAAGAGAGATACTTTAAGCCGATAATTCAATAGGTGCGCGTTTTGTAATTGCGCTCTTACTCCGGCAATGTCAAGCCATAATGACCGACTTTTGTGAGGGTTTTCGATCAAGATGAACAAGAGAACAAAGGGAAACGAAAACGAAAATAAATGGACTGGAGTCGCGTTCGTGGGAGGAATCGTCACACAGCCCAAATTGAGAGAGACGAAGTGAAGTGATTTCATCCAGATGTTCGTTATCGTAGGATCTGAGCTTGGTCGAACCCGTTGTGGTAATCATTTTCATTTTCAAATTCACGAGCATTTCAAGGTGTAGCACAGATAATTAGAAAACTTTTCGACGAATTTCGGGTTGTCCGAGGAGCGATTTAGAGTGGGGAAAGAACAAAGTCACATTGAGTTAATGGGACTAACCGGAGCTAATTAGTTTCTGCGGTGAATGTGGAGATAGGAGCTCGACATTAGATGGTGTGAAATGTCAAAACTGCTGGGTGGGGGAAGGATTGATTATCTTTTTGTTTCAAATTGTAGCTGAAAATACAGTCATGACAAAGAAGCAATTGGATTAGCAACTCGAAAGATGTTGCGGTTCATCGGAGGCGTTGGACTCCGCCAAGGGTGCATCTTGTCACTTCTTCTTTTCAGTATATACATATATGGACTGGATGTTACAGCGAAGCCGAAGTGAGGACTGTTTCACATCGGGAGAGATGGCACACATCCCTTCAGACGCAACTCTAGAGCGATATAGATTTGTGGCTGTTTTTTTAACACTGAGATGAATGTTATCGTGGCCAAGTTCGAGTTTTGGATTGGATTCCCATTGAGTCAGGTCGAGAAGCTCAAGTATCTTGAGATCTTCTGCACGGCGGATGGGAGGAGTAATGATGAGCTTTCCTGTAGGTTTAGTCAATGATCGACATTAATCTTGAAAGATCTGTGCTCGTTTAGGCCGTGCATGGTGTCGAAGCCAAGATAGCCAATATAGCACATTTGAGCTCAGTATTCAAGTCTCACCTATGATCATGCATTTTTGGTCATGACCGAAATAATAAGATCGGAGATAGAAGCTGCCGAGCGAATCTTTCTTCGCGCTGTTGTGGGAATAAGTAGCCGGGATAGGGTGAGAAACACGCAAGTACGAGAGGAACTCAATGTTGGGACTCTGCTTCTTCGAGTGAAGAGGGATATGCTAATATGGTTTGGTCACGTGGCATGATTGACCCCATCATCACGTGCCTTGAATGTAATTCCATCAGGTAGACAACAGCTTGGTAGACCCAGAACGATGTCATTGGAGTAAGTACGCAAACTTCGCTTGGGCATTACTCCTTATGACATTATTGAGACATTTGATGAATAAGCTTTGTGAAAGCAGGCTAATAACAGCTCGGAGGCAGATCATTTTTGTGTTTAACATCCCGGATATCAGAGTCAGAGTCAAATACTTTTAGTGCCATTAATGATAGCTCTGAAAGATATCTTAGCATGATAGTCTCATACATCTCATACATTATAGTTACATCGTGAATATCGCTAGGGTATGAAAGAAATTTCAAAATTAATTCGGTGCGATTTTGTCATCGCACAGGACTTATCGCACACGGGCTTATTTCTAGAATCTATTCCCAGTAGAATTAAAGTCGAATAGACGGTATTGTGGAATTCGATTCGTAATAGAATTAGTTTCGAATGGAAATAAAAGCTATTACCGGTTTATTGCGAGTCTCTTTTGCTATAGACATTTTTCTAATTGATAGAAATGACAATTCTGTCAGAAAATTGTGAAGTTCGGTGAAATCCCAAACAATGAAAATAAGTGAATATATTGCGTTGTACATAAAAATCGGATTTAATATTCAAATTTATTAATTTTTGTACAAAATAAGCGACATTTTGCGAACAGGCAGCATATAGCTAAATAAGTGATTCTAATGGAAAAAAATCCACTAATTGCAAAAGGCATTTGCAAAAAACTGGAGGCAGACCAATTTCAGTTTAATTTTCAATTTCAATTTACTAAAGTACAGTGGACTCTCCCTAAGTCGAACTCTCCTTAAGTCGGAACTCTCTCTAACTCTTTCCATACAAAAACCTCTCTCTAAGTCAAACTCTCTCTAACTCGAACAAATTTTGGTATCCCGTGACAATTCGACTTAGGGGGAGTCCACTGTATATCATAGGCACATTAAGATGAATATCTTTTACAATACTAAGCTTAGTGGGTTAGAAAAATAATTATCAAAAGCTTTATATTAGATGTAGATTATAATGAAAGATACAAAAATGACGAAGGCAAAAAGGGTTAAAAATAATACAATAGTTCAGCATTTACGGTAATTGTGAAAAATGATCAAAAGTTGCATTTTTAAATCGTGTGGCACTATGAATATTTCTGATTCTTATTGGAAGTGAGTTCCACAGTTTAATGGCAAAGACCATCATTGGAAGAAGTTCAAAGCGTTGACAAAAGAAATCGCTAGAATTAAGCATATTCACTAGGAAAATTTACCTATTTATTCTTCGTCAATCTAAAGTTATTAGCTTTTCTCATCGGAGATGTATTTCCTTATTCATGTTCATCCATTACCAGCGGATTAGAATGCACTCATAATTTTATTTTCTCTAGTCTTCGCTCTAGTCGTGTAAGGCGGTAATCGTCCAGCGCGAGCGTTTCGACTATAGTTTCGCTTCATATAAGCATAAAAAAAACGATAGCGTCTGAGAGATATCGTTTTGCCTGCTTCCCATAGACTGAAAAGTGTCATTAACTATCGTCTCGACGACTGATTTTTGGCGATACTTATTTCAGTATCGTCTCCTATTAAATGAGAGCAAATTGTGTATACATATCTTGTTCTACACTTTTGAGCAGAGATGAAGTATTACAGAAATAGCCGACTTCAGAGCTGATTGCTCCCTAGTCCATCGACAAATTTGAGTACCTTTTTGACAGATATTCTTGAATTTTTGACGGTTATTCACGAAATAACGTAAATGCCGTCCTCTGATTGGTCAATTTGTTATAAAAACAGTTCTCAAAAATTTTACCGAAAAGAGAGGTAGAAGTCGGGCATCTCTGTAATACTTAATTTCTGCTTTTGAGACATTTTAGAGTGATAGGTCCCATTTGTATTAGTTTTGTTCGCTAACTGAAACGAGAATATGTAAGTGAAATTTGAGAGGAATTAGAGCACAGATGTCATTTTTTCGTGGGAGATATAATATTCGGGGCACTCAAACTGTAACGATAGGCGAGACGATGGTAAGTGTGTTACATGAAGCAAATCATCGACGATATCGTCGAAGTGAATCAAAATCAAGATAGTCGTCTGAAAAGTTACGCCATGAGAGCCCTGTATCGAAGAGTTGATAAAACTGCAGCACCTTGAGTCTCACCTAAACTCACCAAACAAATCTCGTTTTTGACTTAAAACAACAATTCTTTGCAAGACAATAATCAAACTTGAAGTTTGATTTGACATTTGAGTT
Source organism: Eristalis intricaria (assembly GCA_964034865.1). Lineage (NCBI taxonomy): Eukaryota > Metazoa > Arthropoda > Insecta > Diptera > Syrphidae > Eristalis > Eristalis intricaria. Next base: position 24,099,551 of record OZ035877.1, read on the forward strand.
CAAAGCTCAACGACAGGTTTTCATTTTCTATTTCGAAATTTGATTCTATTTAATCAATTCTATTGCATTACGCGATACCACCAATTTTTTTAAAGAATCGAAAAAAGTCGAATAGGCTCTCGCAATAAGCGCATTAAAATGGAATGAATTGCGTATTCATTAAACTTAATAGATAGACAGATGGGTTTTAGATTAGTTTGAGGAAACGCAGCTTTCCAGCTTTCTAGTCTGTCGTAGGGAGTAGGGAAGTCGTTTTTTATTTGGTGGGGTAGACTAATTAACCAAACTATTGCATGAGAGAGAAATAGAAGTTTTCCGCAAACGGCTGCAAACGTGAAAGACAGTTTGAAGTGGTCTAAGTTCAGTTCCATAATGTGATCACATTTGATAGCGATGGTAGTTGGGACATTCACTGTCTACATTTATGAAGTGCCATGGGATAAAAATGGGACAAGCTAACGACTAAATAAATAATATGATGGGGCTGTGGCGATGAAGAGGAATAATAGGATTTCCAAACTACCTCTGCCGATGTAACTGGGAGAATACTTCTTGCATGATCTTTCAGACATAGCACACATTTCATTACTCTATGTATTCAGATATGATAAAACATCGGAGTGGTTGAACACAGCTCATGATTATATGGCACAGCGGGCTACCAACAGGGATATCTGCCTCCGGAGCATCACAATGGGTACGTCACGATCTATATGAGACGTGACACATGGTTGTCCACCCACATCAGGTACTTAACTTAACGATTTTATTCAAGTAAATAATGAATTCAAGAAAATAAATTGATGAGATTGGGGCACAAGTCTGTACCATGTTTAACCCATCTGTCAATAAGTATGTCTGGCCAGCCACTTTCGATTTTCGAAACCATTTTTTTCCTAATCGATTGTGTAGCTATCTTTACAGTATTTCCTGACTTTGTTAGCCTACATCTTTTTAATGCTTAAGTTTCAACAGTAAATTGAAAATCTAAGTGGGTGAGAAAAAAACACGTTATTTCTACAAAAACCCTTAGAATCAATGGAATAATTATTGTGGCCAGACCTTACTACATATTGTATGAAGAAATGCATTTGTTTCATCTTACCTATGTTTGTTTTGTTTTGTGGATAATATATTACCAACAAAATCAATTGTTAAATTAGAAGAAATTTGCGATTTGTTCAGTTTGTGGGTATCTATCAGACTGAGAGTGAAGGTATCATTATCGAAAATCAGTAATCATTACTTTTTTTTTAAAGACACAGCACGGGGCGTAGGTATAGGGGGAGAAAGGGAGAGGGGGTACCTGTGCACATTGGTCTTAGATATCTGCGGGTTGTAGTCTGTGGGAAATATTAGGCTGGGAAGAGCATTCCATATTCGTGCAGCTGAAGATTGAGTCTCTGAATTGAACTGTCCGTCCGAAAGTAGGCTTAAGGCTTGAGCGAATTAGAAGCAAACTTAGGAACAACATAACTATCGGAAGTAAATTATTATGGCTGACAAAATAAACGCGTACAACTGGAGCTTCAGCAGGCTTGCTGAAGAAGTACGAGAAAGCGGCTCTGAAGGAGACGATTTTAGTGGCGATGGCGATGAGGATAATGTTCCTGATGAAGATAATTCTGATGCTATGTCAGTCGAGATTTCGGTGGATACGCAAGACAAGGAATTCCTCGTAGTCATCTTGGTATCTTCAATACTATTTTATCAGAATATATAGTCGTTATCATCATGTCAAAAACTCATAGAAGGGCTCAACAGGAAATTGTGAAATGCAAGGGAAGAAAGCCGCCAAAAAAGATGTAAATCACGTCAATAGCTTCGAATGCTGGGAGAATAAACATGTAAACGACGGACGAAGCGGTGGCCATTGGCGCAGCATTATCATTACAAAAAAGTAAATGAATAAGTGAACAGTACGAACAACACCAGCACCGAGATTAAACGCAGAATTACTCTTGCCAATCGCTGTTTCCTTGAGCTCAAGAGGCAATTGAGTAGTAGAGTCCTCTCTCGAAGGACCAAGCTAACATTATATAACACCTAGATCATCCCTGCCCTGCTCTATGGTGCGGAACATGGACAATCTCAGAAAGCGGATGAAGAAGCACTTGGTCTTTTCGAGAGAAAAGTTCTGCGTTCAATCTTTCGTCCTGTTTGCGTTGATGGTTATTGGAGAAGAAGATTCAACCACGAACTGTACGGGCTGTACAGCGGCATGAGCCTAGTCAGGCGTCTTCGGATTCAACGCCTAAGATGGCTGGGCCATGTAGAGCGCATGGACAACACTGCTCCAGCCCGAAGAGTCTTTGACTCCGAACCAGTGGGACAACGCAATAGAGGACGCCCACGGAACCAATGGCGCACCCAGGTGGAGAAGGACCTCAACCAACTTGGTGTGTGCAGTTGGAGACAGCTGGCAAAAGATCGTGCCGGCTGGAGAGGCTTACTGGTTGAGGCCCAGGTCCACGCCGGACTGTAGCGCCATCAGAAGAAGAAGATGAAGTTATTGCCCCATCAGAATGAAGCAAGGCTGAAAGAGGCAAGGAGGATTTTCCGTTCGAAATGGTCAAATCTTTCTTCAGAGCACAGTTCAATGGTATCCAGACATCAACGAGGCAGAAAAAGTAGTTTAAAAACATGATTCACAAAAAATGTTTTGTGGTATACAACACATCACAGTTGTAATAAGTTTGATTCATCGCCCTTGCATAATAAATAACGAATATATTGCTGGAACATGTATTCACTCGTTCAGCTATTCCATTCTGTCAATTGTTTATTGACTTCCGCTGCAAAAAACTTATAAGCCAGCAATGCTCCCAAGTGAGTAAATTGATAATTGCATATTTTAATTCCGCAGGTCACAAAACATGATTCAAGCAAAATTCCTACACACGCATTGTTTGTAAGATTTTGCTATGTTCATTGTAAATTTGACATGATGGTCATGCAGATTATGCTTAAAGTGTTTCACTTTAAGACACGTCCCATTTCGAGGCACCCATCACTGGACAAAAGAACAATCATTCCGCAACAACGTCTGTTCGTCAAATTCGTGATTGATCATAAAATTGCCTCATTCTGACAAATTGAGGAACACAAAACAAACATACCTCAGAACACAATCTCAGATACATCGACTTAGTCAAGCTTGCGATTGTTGTGTGAGGGTTGTGTGCTGTGCAAAAACAAAAGACAACCTCAAAGAATCAAAGAATAGAATGTTAAGATGTAAAAACATGACAGGCATGGATATACATAAGCACATGTGTTTGTCTTCTGTTTTTTGTGTTTGGGTGCCCCTCTTTTTCTCCCTCACTCTCGCACGCAAACAGGTTTCGGCTGTGCACTTGCGTGTGTGCAGAGCCCCAACTCACCGACTAAGGATGCTAAGGTCAGTAATTGCCCGATGCCGCCTAAGAGCCTAAGAGGTTTCGATCAGACTTGTTCCTGGAAGTTATTAAAACCAAAAGTGAAGTCGGCGTGTGGGGGAAAAGGCAATATTAATGAGTGGGTACAAGTGCATTAATGCCACGATGAGTTCTAATGAACCAGTGTCAGTGGAGACGACGACACGAGGTCTCGTGGCGGCAACTTGTGGAATTGTATCGACGGCTATAATTAATAACTGTTTACAGCAACTTAAATGCGTGTCAAATTTATTGTGTGTAGCGGTGTATTCAGCGAGGTCATGATCCTGTGATAGTAAATGGGGTCTGTTTCGTCTCTCCGACGAGAACTTGTTTTCATCAGTCAAAAATTTAAATTCACACAGAAATGCAAATACTGACCCTTTCTTGATGAGTCTGACAGCTTCAGGAGTACAAAGATATACATATAATTTGTGAAATGAAATTAAGTATGACAGCATGCGCTTGGATAATTGCCAGTGACTTGCGTGAGGAGGTGTCGTAAAACGGTTTTGGCACGCATTACCAAGACACGGCAAATAACAAGTGAAAAATTCGCGTTCGTTACATGGTCAATAGAGGCGAGAATGGGTTGACTTCATGCCTGACAGCACACTCGGAAAGAGTACCTTTTGGCCCGCAGGTCGAAGTCAGTGAAAAAGACTTGTTCACAATGGAAGTCTTACTTAAATATTTTAACGAGGCCAATAGCCAATAGACCATCAGACTTCAGGAACATCGCATGCAAGATTCTATCTGCCGTGTTATATGAACGCTTAAAACCTTTCGTCAACAGCCTGGTCGGACCATACCAGTGTGACTTTAGCGAGGAAAATCCACCATCGATCAAATATTTACAACATGGCAAATTCTGGAGAAAAACCCTGGAACAACAGATCGATACCCATCACCTTTTCAACGATTTCAAGGCTGCGTATGACAGCATCTACAGAGACGCGCTGTACAAAGCAATGTCTAGCTTTGGCATCCCTACCAAACTCATCCGTTTGTGTCGGGTGACGCTGGAGAATGCATTCTGCTCTATCAAGGTCGGTAAAGACATAAACGAGACCTTTGACGTCAAAAAAGGATTTAGACAAGGCGAGGCGCTGTCATGCGACTTCTTCAACATCAGAGGAACAATCTTTCAGAAGTCCGTCCCTCTAATCGCTTATGCCGACGATATTGACATTATCGGAAGAACGGAGCGTGATGTCAATGGCATTTTTGTGAGTATTACAATATAGGCCGCGAAGATGGGCTTAACGGCGAACGAGGACACGACTAAGTATATGCTGTCAACGAGAAAGGACACCCAACACCGACTGACGTCTCGGACAGAACGTCACAGTCAAAGACTTTGTCTACCTAGGAACCGCTATCAGCTCAGACAAGGACACCATAATAAGAATAACTCTTGCCAATGCTGCTACTTAGGGCTTCTTAGGCTAAAGCAATTGATAAACAAAGCCATTTCCACAACAACCAAACTGACCCTCTACTATAAGGCCTTAATAATCCCAATCCATCTATATGGCGCAGGGGCATTGACTTTGTCAAAAGCGGACGAAGTGCTTTGGGAGATTCTTCGGGAGATTTTCACCTCTGACTCTGACTGTGACTGATAGTGAATTCCCCAGCAGACTTAGACTTAGTGACAGTGCCGTTAATTTGATCCCGACGGCAAATGGTGACTGGTGATGGTGACATGTAAAACGCATGGAAACCAATGCTCCGGTCCGAAAGGTCTTCGAATCCACCCCCGACGGACGGTGCAGTAGAGAAAAACCACGGTTCAGGTGGCGCAGGCAAGTGGAAAGGGGCATCAACCAACTTTGTGTGCTAAACCGGAGGCAGCTAGCTACAGATCGAGCTGGCTTGTTGGTTGAGGCCCAGTTCCACTCTGGACTTTAGAGTCAGCTTCAGTAGGTTAGCTGCTAGTGCATTCACCAGCACACCATATTGGCCCATTGTGATACCTATAGTCAGACTACTACCACTGATTGACTACTCCAGTGACAGTGCCGTTAATTTGATCCCAATGTCAAATGGTGACTGGATCAGATTTGAAAACCACACATGAAAAGCACACAAAAAAGAACATAAAAAGCACTCTGCATTACTATAGGAAAAAAATGTATGGCTTGTGATAGTCAGATCAAATCCCAAGTAAGACGATGTAGTCCGGAAGATCAATGCTCCAGCTAACAGGGTCTTTGATGCAATGACTCCGAGAAAGGGAGACAGCCCGAATCTCGGCTTTACAGATCTAGTGATCGAGAAAACAAGACAGTTTGGCCTTGTTGGCTATACACAGAGTGCCAAGAACGTCAAGGATGAAAAGCAGTTGTCACTCAGCCTCGGACGTGTGAACTCAGAAATCACCAAAGGAGCTCCAGTTCAGTTTATTTTTCGGGTTAACATTCAAGCCAGTTATTAACGGAGACCATGATTGTGAGTTTTAAGAAGCTTCCCCAATACGACTTTGATCACGTCGTCCGTAATGGGTGCACTCTGAGAGCATAACTTTGCACCGTGATGCTGCATGAATTCGTCAACCACTAGTATTCAGAGGAGGGGATTCCCACTAGAGGTGTCCCTCTGTTCACATACCTAGTGCAACATAAATCACCTAAGGATGACAGCATTCGCCCGATCCACTCGCCCCGAGCTATATCGACTCGGGACGATCCAATTTGCTTGCGAGTATAACTGAAAGCTTGTCGGAATTACGACTTTGCGTGATCCAATATCTGCTTGTTGATTAATTTGTTACATCCCCATCTCTCGAATTCTTGGAAACCATTAAATTATATATGGTATCCGTGTTAACCCACCACCTTCACACGAGAAATTATTTCCCTGAGTATCTTAAATGACACATGATTATCTTTCATCCCTACGAGTGATTAATCGGCATGTCATCCTTTGCACATTAGTCTCGTCCGCGAACGTAAGTATCCCATGAGTTATTGGTGTCAATGCCAATGTGCATGCATTTACTTAACGAGGATTCGACTGCACCGTCATTATTTGCTGGTGAGGCTCTCACAAATCATCTGAGTTTATTTCTTGAATGAATCATTCTGGATGGTAAATGTCTTCATTTTAACCGATGACTTATGTGGCACGTTAGCGTTAGTTTGTTGCAGTCGCAGATTTTACTTTGCTTCTGGTGATATTGTTTGGCAGTAGTTAACGTGCATTTCTAATGGCTTTGCACTGACAAGGGACGAGTTTATTATAAAATATAAGTCTCAAGTTATGTCGAGGACTAATCAGTGCGTAGGGGATAGCAAAACCGGGGATGTGAGATTCCGCCATTGAAAATATAGCATGAAAGCATAAACAATATTGTTGAACATTCTAGAAAATAGATTAAAGTAAGATTGTAAGACCAAATTGACATTCGAATATTTACGAACATTTTATTGTTTGCTAAAGTGGTCCGTATTTTCACGAAGGGGGACAGAGGAGCTTGATCCAACAACAGGGGCATATCTCTTTTAAGTCTCCTCGGGAAAGTCTACGCTAAGGTGTTGGAAACGCGTTCTAGAGCTGTGGTCGAGCCCAGGATGGGGATGAACAATGTGACTTTCACCCGGCAGAAGTACAACCGACCAGCTTTTCACTTTAAGAATGGTACTTGAGAAGGCTTAGGAGTATGCCAAACCCATCTACAGCTGATGTCTAGATTTGGAAAACACAACCCATCGAGCACCTTGAGGTGAGCTCTGGAGTTCTGCAGGATTAGGGGATGGATGGTCCTCTCTTGAAGGCCATTCAGTCTCTATACACAAACTTTAGCAGCTGTGTCTGGGTTAACAGTGCTATATCAACACCTTTCACCGCGGGCGTTGGACTTCGCGAAGTATGCGCCATGTCACCTCTCCTTTTTATTGTATTTATATATGGAATGGATGTTGGAGCGCAGCCGAGGCGAGGAATGTTTCATACTGGGAGAGTTAAGGGACAGTCATCTTCTTCTTTCAGATGCTGGGATGAAGGCACATGTAGGAAATTTCCTGAACGCCTGCCCATTGTACTCCGCATGTTTGTGGGGCTTCATTGGAGCAGATGCATAAGTTTAATTATCTCGGGGTATTTTTCACGAGTCATGGGAGGAGTAATGCCGAGGTTTCCTGTATGATTGGTCCAGTTGGGTCTTGAAACTTCTTGGAAGTTTTGTAAGTAGGAAGGCCGAGCTTGGTGTTAAAGCGAAGTTAGTCATGAAATTTGGGTAAGAACCGAAAGAATAAGATCGCGAATAAGAGATTTTTTTGTGCTTTTGTGGGAATTCCTCCCCAGAGTAGGATGAGAAACACGACAGTGCGCGAGGAACTCACCATTCGATGGTTTGGTCGCGTGGCACGAACCATTACGAGGTGGTAACCAGTTGATTTTGCTTAACTTGACTTGCCTTTAGGATGAAAGCAAAAATGAAAGAAACTTAACGTGCGAAGTTTTAATTAGTGCCTAAGTGTAACATATTATTTCATTCGAGTTGATTTGATTGGCGTAAGTTTTTCTTACACCCACTACGGTTAGGGACTCAGTGTCATTATGGTTCATATAAGGTTGTAAAAAATATCAAAATTCAGCTTCGTGATAGGAATTGCAGACGAGTTTTAAGGCTTGACCATATTACACATTCCAGTGATACATAATGCCGATAATTGCCTGCAAGATAAGACTCAAATGTAAATAGCACACAATTAATGTGACAAGAAATATAAATATAAAATTGTTCTTAGTTTTTTTAGTTCAATAAATGTTGAAATATCGGTGCAAAATGTGTAATGTCTCGAGAGAATAAAAGTCAGTTGCCACCGGAATGCGATCGACATATCCTACGATTGGGTTGGATGCATGTGCATGTGCATGAACATCAGTGTTCGTCTAAATGATTCACCAACATTTTCGAAGTGTAGGCTAGGTGTAAGTCGATCCGTCAAAACACATTTGTCGTATAATAAGAAAGGGGAAATCAAAAAATAGGTGTAAGCTTCGAAAGACCATTGCATCAAGACTAAAAAAAAGCACAACTTGGTCTGACCAAAAACGCTGGTCCAAACTCCTTCGAAAATAAGGAAAGTCTAACCGCCACCTCCAGTTCTCAGCGCTATAGCCAAACGTTGACTGTTTTCTATGCCTTCAAATTGAATGTGGGAGACTTGTGGTTTATAAACATTTTTTGAACGGGAGAAAGGGAGCTCGCGTTCTAGTGATTTGAACTGTCCGCCAAAATTGTGTAATGTGTCGAGGTTAAATGCAAAAGTTCATGTTAAGATAACTTGACTTATTGTAGGAATCACAACATGGATGGCCCCTCATGACTGGATGAGAAGAGTGGCTATTTTTTGTATGGCACTATGGTTCGGGATTAACCCTTAGCTAGCTGCCTTCAATCAAGCATGCCAAATCGGTTAAGGCCCTTCTCCACTTGTGTATGTAATCAGTCCTTAACAAACTGCTCATGCCTCTGAACCATAAAGCACGCGTGGGATGATCAATGTTCTGTATAAATTCGACGCATTTTTCCAAAGAGAGGTCCTATTACTTCATTAACACTTGAACCAAGAGAAAAAGCGATTGAGGAGAGTTATTCTGCTTTTGAGGTGTGTATTCAGACAGATATTGATATTGGGTCCTGGTGGATTTATTGTCCTGATGATGATGTTGGTCGTATCATTCATGGCGGAATCGAAGCAGGCGAAGTTTCTTATGCAAGCTAAAGCTGCTCAAGTAGACGCTATGTCCAGGACGTGGAAGTTGCATATCCTTGCTTGAGAATATCAGATGCTTCAATTTGAACGCCAGACCCATTTTAGACTCAGTGCTAGAGAGAGCCTTTTGTCGACTCGCTGCATTCGGTGCGTCATGCCAATGTCATCCGTATCGCGTTAGTTAACAGCTGAAATGGCTTCCAGAAGCTCGTGCTTCTAGTGAAGACTTCCACTTCACTTACTTACTTATGACAACGAATGGAGTGCTTCTTTGCAACATGTTTCCTTTTTAAATGACGTGTATCTGCAGACACTCTACATCGAAACCCTTGTTCTATTTGCACACGCGTACGTTAGGTTTACGAGTATACCCACGCATTCCATAACTTTCGCATCACCGTATTTCAAGTGCATTACGATACGCTTTCTCCCGCATGCACACTCAAGATTCCATAAAGTTTCTTAACATGTCAATTCCGTAAAATCAGAAGGCATCTCCTGTTGCCAGTTGGTACGGCAAACACTGAAGGTTCGCTTCGCTATTCATTTATCGATACGATTCCGGAATGCATCTCGCCCATGCGCTGAAAGTCATAAATTGGCAATTAAATGGAAAAACTCTAGCCAACTACGGATCCTCTGATCCTCGCGAACGCGTTAAGGCTGACTGAAACCGGATCCATACACAGGCGGACTCCTGGAAGCAGAACATCTCATTCTCCTACGAACCACGACTAGGGAGTTCGGCTCAATTAAGTGTCTCAACATAAATTGTGAACTTTATGGCATGAAGAGCAACGTCAGCCAACGAAAGCGAGATTGCGGCGATCAAATGAATTCGACCAGAAGGACACAACCGGCGAGGGAGCTCGGTAGTATGTTCTAGGCCTTAAGCGCAAGGCACTCCCAAGGATATTAAACTCGCATAATTACAGTGGAGTCATTTAAAGATGGCGTTATTCGAATTTTATAATCGCCCGATGGTCCCGCCTAATGAGTGTACTTTGCCATTTGCACAGCGCCTTCGGAGGAGTATGCTGTGGGTTGTGGTTTTTGCTCGGCTCCGAAATTGTAAGGTATCTCAGCTTTGCTCTTATAAATAGTGCAGCCGCTTGCAAAAGATGCAAATTGATATTGTAATTGATGGCCTTTCCCAACTGAAAAGAAAGAAACACAGAAATGGCTTTAATTGGCAAAGGAGCGAATGCAGTGCCGCTGAGTGTTGCTTAGAATCTTGCGTGATGCCGTGATGCCTCTTGGATCTTGCTTGGCGGGGATGTAACCATGCGAAGGAACTGAAATTATTGTTTGGCATTTAATATTTTGACCCTTGGGGCAATGATACGCTGTGAAAGTAATCATTTGGATTCTGCGAAGCATGCTTCTCTGCAATTCACACGAAACGGCCGGCCGTAGTACGGCCTAGGGCTATAACTGGCCCACAGTAGCTCTATGCTTAGTGCATACTTTATCCGGAAATGCATAGTGCCACAGCTTGGATGCCAATTGGAGAGCAATGTGAGGTCTGTGCAGTCTTACGGAATTCGTGTTCGCGATCGAGTTAATATAAAGAAAAGGCGTGTGGCTAAACGCTTGCGAATGCAACGAGGAGGATTTTAAAATGATGATCAACTACTGTTGCTGTGTTTCTTGGAATTTTCTCAGAATGCTATCCACGAGCTTTGTTCTTTGCGTAATTTAATTAAAATAAGATTAACAAGTGCTGATTTACACAAGAATAATGCAATTGAAAAATAAAGTAAATATGCTTTGCTTTTTAGAGGTTTGATTTTTAGTCATCACATTAGCCAGTCAAGTTGACAATCGGGAGTTCAGTCATTGTCATTTTATAATATGTATGTATGTACATAAAATGTAATTTTCTTCGGAATTCATAGTTATCTTTATTCGGAGCCACACTTCATCGATCGACCACAATCGATGTTTCATTCCCGCTCCAGTCAAGGCAAGAATAACAGCGAATTTCCTGAAAGTGGGCAGCCGTAGATGGGCTAATTTAAGTACCTGTGCAACGTCTTGAAAAACATGAAAAGATTATAATTTGTCTAGAATATTAGATAACCTTTACATAACTTGGGCCGATGTCGAGAACAATTTTTGGACTCTTCGCGGGAAGCTGGCCAATAGTCGAACATGCTGCCGAATCGGGCATGACGTAGCTGTGAAACTTGCTAGAGCTAGACATTGTGTACATTCATCGAATCTCTTGAAGAAATATCCAAGATGACAATTAAGTGATTGCGCGACAGTCCGAATCGGACCGATCCTAGCTTGTACGAGATGAATAGGTACACAAAAATGAAATATAAATAAAAACTAACCCCAATTTTTTGTCTTTACAGTTCTGTGATATCAAAACTTTTCCCTTGCTTTCCTTCTACTCACACAAGAGTTCCATCAGAGCCTAAGTGAAACGTTGTTAATTCTTATTTACCAGCTAGGCAAATCTAACCATATCTTAGTCTGCTCCTGTTGGGATTTCTAGGTTTTTGCTGTACAGCAATATCTATCAGAAACGTATGACCATGCCATTACATGTTGCTGCTATTAACTTCTCCTGGGACAGTCCATCAAATCCGAAGTCAGCTGGGTTGTCTTTCGTTCTTTAAATATTGATCCAGTTAAGTTCTGATTTTCTGTAAATCTAGTTTAGGAAGTAGTGCGATTTGATGGCCTACACCGAATGCTTGCCAGGAGAACACTCCAATCAGATCATATGGTGCGGATATTGTCGGATTACATGACAGTTGACAATCGGTTTCATAATGTGGCAAATTTACTTTACCAGAGCTTCTTTTAGAAGCCAGGGTGTGCATATATTCAGTGAAATAGCGTTATATTCATTAAGCCAATGCAATGGCACCATGGACCCAACACTTTGGTGTATGTGAGCAACGGCCACACATCGCCCACTAAAAACTTTAAGATCGTCGAGTTCTCAGACAACTAAATACCTAGCGCCCTGGGAACTTAACCTAACCGATCGTATAAATAAGGTGACATTAGAAAAATAGAATAGGTACAATATGGGATCTATAACCTATGCATCCATCATAGGAAGGGACTTATATACCCGCTGACCTTTCTCACAGACCATCATTGAAAACAATACAAATTTAGCTGTAACGAGAGGCTTGGATGGCGCTGAGGCCGAAAAATGTTAAGGCAGTTCAACGGCTTTACATTTTCCTGTAATGTCGCACTCTCCTATACGGCAGTTCAGGACGGTCTTTACGTAAAAAGAGACTGCAGCAGAGATTTGGTGAGGAAGTATAAGGATATATTATTTCCGGATAGAATTGCATTTGAGACAAGTGCCCGCAATGATATTTGCCTGAAAGGCGCTATAGATTCATAGATTTACTATAGGTCGTTAAAGTGGACACTTTTTCTCAATTGCTCATCCCTGTTTGTGAAGAATAGCGAAGGACCATTCAGTATCGAGAAGTTAAATTGTCAGTTGGATCTGGAGAGAATACTGGTTCAAGGATTCTTCTCGATTGATTTAGTAGCAGGTTGGTGTCACGGGAATATCAGGAATGGGTCTCAACAATACAATGGAACTTGTTGTGTCACTTGTTTACCGAATGTATTCCACGGAATAAGCTAAAGAAGTGTGTTTAGCTAAGTTAAATCACATGGACCTGGTGACGCATTAGGTGTGGTTTTTGAAAGCGTATATACGTTTAAATTTCAATTTGCATGTAAAATACACTAACAACAAATCCTATATCCGCCTAAGTTAATCATCATATCTATCGCCGCTTATGAAATAAGAGCGGATAAAAACAATGCTTCCAATCATTATTTTCTGTGTGTCCATTAATGAATCTTTTCATTCATTGTTTAGGTTGCTGTATGTGGCTTATGATATTAGCCCCTGATCGCTTTTGTTCACGCATTTGTAGACGTGGTTGATGTATTAGATCATTTTTAAATGTTTTTGCATCTATAAGTATGCAACTTTTGGTATACCCAGAGTGTCTCTGCTATACATTCCATTTAGGTTTCGCAATCGATTCATTTCATGTGATGAAAATTCTTTTTATTTTATAATTATTAAATGTTTTTGCTTTTAAAGTGATGGTCACACTACACAATCGCAAACCGAAGATTGTGCCCATTATAGATCAACTACCACCTTCCACCCTCTGACTGTCACAATTATCATAAATAACATCGGTGCTGCTAAGACTTTATGATGAAATATTAAGCGCCGAAGATTGTTTTTTTGTGCACTTATAATTTAAGCGTATATACGCTTGCAAAAAGAATACAGCTATTATTTCATGATAGCAAGCGCCGTGATGTAGTTCCTACGGTCATCTTTGAAAAAATACCGACCGATGGTCACGTCAGATCATAATCTGTATTGCCCCGGCTCATTGACACCTTTTGTATTACCTGAAGTCACTCATCGGGAAGGTGGCTTGATTTGGAGTGCACTATTTAATCACTATGACTTGAAATGCTTGATTAGACAATGAAGGCCTTATAATGGTCGGAGCGGAGCGGAGGAGCATTTTTTTGTTGAAAAATTCAATAATTTGTAAGCGTGAATACTTTACATGCGTGAGCGTTAGCATTACTTTGGCAGATACATAAAATACATGTGGTCTTATGGGAGGTGACACATGGACCAACGCTGACGCTCACGTGACGGATATAGTTACTCAACTTTTAACTTTTCTCTCTCCTTCAGCGTTGACAATCCTCACATTGTGCCATTTCAAGACAATTCGAATTTTCTGTTAAAGTTTGGGAGTTGGTCCTCGTTGAAGCAACGTTCAAAATAGGTAAAAATAAAAATAAATGCTTATAATTGAGTATTTATACTAAATTATCTCAATTTAAAATTGAAACTGTCAAATGAAATCAGCTGTGCGTTGAAGTATTCATTGTGTAATACCCTAAGCTACGCAAGTAAAGTAGTCTATGCGCCGGAGCCTTAAGTCTTCCCATGATGAAAGGCTATTACTACCTGGGCATGGTTGATTTTAACGCATGAGCTGTCAAAAATAAAAAAAACTGAAAAACCAAGCAGCCCACAAATTACTCATTTCCAAGATCAAGGCGATCTCTGAACTCGGTTCGGATGCTGTTGAGAGCTTTCAAATTCTAATTCAGTGCAAAAGTATGATGTTGGGTTTTTGTTTGAACATCCAGTGGACAATGATCTGATCCGGTTCAGTCCCCATTCATGTACCTGTAGTGTCGAATCAGCACTACTGCCACACTTGCCGAACTTGGTCAAATCGCAATTGCCCTGAGAGAAGATTGAAAACGCACACACGACAACACAGATAAGAGCTAATATGCTTTGATATTATGACATATTGAAGAGCACTACCCACGTTCCCTCCCACAGTCCTCTACCGCAGTGTTGCGAGTACAATACATACCCCAATGGCCTTTTTACAGTTATTGGCTTTTATTTTCTTCATAATTTCCAGCTCAATTTTCATATTGAGACCAGAACATTTTGCAGTCATCTTGACAGTCACCCAGAATGATGTCACATTTCAAATTGTTTCCTTGCGGGTCAATCAGATTGAACCTTCTTAGATTCAAGCAAATGTCAAAATTGAATGACAAGTACTCAACTGTCAAAGTGATTCCGGGTACTTAAGCAAATTTTCAATATCAACTGTCGTTCGAAGTGACTTGAGAGCGTTTCATTTCGCTCTCACTTAAGTAAGCAAAAGTGAACGTTTCCAACGAAAGTGAGTGGAACGCATCATTTCTGTGTACTCGCTCGATTGCTTAAATTGATTCAAGCCTACGTACCTTCATTACGTTTGAGCCTTTGCACTCATGGTATTCGCTATGCCATTGTGTTCACATCACGGTATCAACATCAGCAGCTTATATCTGTGTTCAATAGATGGCCGAAGTGTGTACGACATTTCCCCATCCCCCGACTAAATTCCGCCCAATTTAACAAACCGGTTATAGGCATACAAGGTCCTCCTTGTAATTCGCAAGAAGCATCCTTTTAGCAAACAACACATCATTTTAGTCATACATGATTGATTGTTGAAATCCGTCACTTGTTTATCACAACAAACACGCGCGTAACTTTGTAACTTTGTACTCTGTGAACAAATCCACCCAAGGATACGCGAACACGTTCAGTATTTCATTCAAACCTAACTGAGTCGCAATGAGCACGTTTTATCAGATAATTGCAAAGTGTTATAGAATTTTTGTGATTACAAGCTGCGTGCTGCATGATGCACTCCAAGTCCCTGTTCATCGACGCTGAATAAAGTAGCATCCATCAACAGAGACCGCTCCAAAACTAATTATAGTAATATGGCTGGTCAGAATTTCCTCGTGTCTGTTTCGCCAGAGAGATGTCAAAAGCAAAGGGTAAGCATCACACACCAACACGACCGCATGAAGGAAAAGAACGAACAACTGAAAACCTGCGGGCTTTCTGCGGCGCGGCAGCAGCATCTCCTTCCACGCGATACCACGCTATGCAACCGCACACAAGCAGCAGGATAAATTGGCTGGCGGTAGCCTAACATTACTGCGCTACCTCTTGGGAGAGTCAATCACAGCGCGCGGTGGTGTCCATTGCCCAAGTCGACAGCAGTGTTTACATGCACTCAAATCCAGGTAATTTCGAGTTTCGAGTTTTCCTCCGCACAGTTGAAGACAGACTTTAGACGTTAGACAAGTGGAAGGTCGGTCTTCGGCTCGTCCTCCTTCTGCCTGACTGCTTACCGCTACCACTTGAGTGCTTTGATGCTTGGTGATGATCAGCACAACACTTCTAGGAACCGCTTGTGCGGAACTCCGAAGTAGGTTCCAATTCAAAGCCACGTGAGACTAGGACTGCTTGGAGTGAGAAGAATTTTAATTAAATCTGTGACTATCTTTCGTCGCTGTCATTCAGTGTGACAGTGCGGCTGACAGACAGAAAAATCATAATAATCGAACGGACGAGGCATGGTGTTGATTCGTTTTGTAGGCGGTTCGTATCCGGGAACGGGTTGCATTGCTGGGCTCGCAGTACGCGTGCACCGTGCAGATGCTATGTGCTTGTACTAGCTCAGTCATTTCGTTCGTTTAACGGGTGACAGTGATATTATCTGTACAACGACGTTACGTAAGATAACGCCGCGACTTGTTTGATGTGCTGTTGCCTTGGCCGTCTTCGGTGCGTTCGCCGTTTGCCGGCTCCACTAAGAACAGACTGCTCACCGTGATGACACCACATTCGAGTGCAGGTCTTGCAATTAACATAGCACACAGCCTTAAACGGTAAAACAAAACAAAACCAAACACAACGTCGACCATGGGGAAACAAAATCGGTGGAAGTTGCCGTGCATCCAAACAAATCGTTGTCGTCTTACAAGGTCCGATGATTTATTTACAATTTTATTAGTCGACGTTAAAAGGCGATTTTATCGTTTACTATGGCAGTGCAGAGCGGTACCATGGCCTCTTGAGATCGTCAGATCACCAGATCGCCATCGTTGATGTAGTCTTTATTTTTTGTTGTTCATTTTCATCGTCATCCTGGCCGTTGTCGTTGTTCGTTTTGCGGTGTGTCGTGTTGCTGGCGTGCAATGATTACGTACACGCGCGTACAGGACGCAGGCAAATTTAAGGCTAATTAATAATTAAACGAGCTCAGATGTAGGAAATCGTGGCAACTACAAACAAGAGGCCAGACCCGACCATCATTAGATCCTCTGCAATGTTTAATCGTTGAAATTCCCAGCACATTGGTTTAAGGTATTTTTAATGTTTAATGGGGTTTTGATACGTTCGCCTGATTGGTATCTCTCTCTTTGAGGATTCACGTTGAGCCGGTCGTGTAATTATTAAACTCAGAAATGCTTGCACTTTGAAAATGGTAATAATGAGGTTAGGGTTTTTGATAAGGTTGGTGCTTCTACAAATATGGTGACCTTGATATATCTTCTTTTCTTTGCCGAGTCTAAGAAATTTAATTGATACCAAGATCGTCGAAGGTACCGAAATGAGTTCGATTGTAAGCAAGATTCTTGCATGGAAGATGCTCTGTCTTAAATAAGATCAGCCGTAGTCCGTGGGCTTGGCTCCCAATAAGAGACTTTTCAGCTACAATGGCGACTAATAAGTTACATCCCCTGGATTGTGGGTTAAAATGTTTCGTTTTTGTGGTACTTTTTCACCAGAAAAGCTTGGACAGCTTAGAGGATGCAGCCCATTGTGGGCTCCTCTATGTATTTCAGCATCGATTTTAAAGGGTGTCTTAATCTCATTTTATGTGTCTAAAGAGAAATAGAGTCATCCTATTCGTGGAGTCAATTGGACATCCCGTACGTTGAACATAGACATCACTCAACACATTAAAAATGTACTATGCAAAAAATTTATGATCCAAACACATCGTCTAGTCAGGGACTTGTCAAACAACATCTTCTGTGTGGGTGCATGTGTATGGCTGCATGAGGGGGGGCTATGCAAGCAATCATAAGTCTTCAAGCAGATCCTACCTTCATAACTTTTTAGATCAAACAATCTTTAGCGATGATAGCTTGTACAGCCTAAAAGCGTTTTAATTGTGGAAAGAAGCAGTGGCAGAATGCAGGAGAGAATGCCGCAATGAATCTTTAGTGAAAACTTCGCATCCGATCAGAGATTTCGCTACCTGCTAAGGCTTGTTAATGCTCTGAGCCCCAGGTCCACCAGGAATGTAGCCACACGCAAAAAGCATTAAAATAACGACTATTAGGCTAGAAAAATCAACAAAAGTGACATCATCAACTTCAGTGTCCTGCATGATCCTCTGGTCGTGAGGGCAAATCACGTACGAGAAATCTTCAGACCACAAAAGTGGCAACTTTGCTTACCTTGGTTCTCGAACACCATGAATGTCGAAGATTATTTACTCACTTGAAAAATTATTTCTCTAAGCCAATTATACTACTACAGATTTTTGAAAATTTTCTTCTTCAGATGTGGCTAATTGAACAGTTGATATTCTGATCGCTATAATCTCAGAAGAAACCAAAGCTTATTTGTCAACATTCCAAGATTTCGCACTACTTTTTACAGAAATACTTGTTTCATTATTCCATGTAGATTATTCAATCAGCTATCTGATGGATTGAAGTCATTAGGCTCAAACAAATTACTTAATAATCAGAATTCATGGCTTCTTGAATTTGCCCACAATCAGAAGGCAAAATCTACTAGATCTTATTGTTTGAATAAAATTTAACTTTTTTGCTTAGATAGTAAATATTAAGATATTAAATTTCAGGTTTAAATCACGCCTTTATAGTCTTATATTTTAAAATATTAATGAAGTAGCATTAAACACTATATCTTTTGAAAACATAAAAAATGCTGCTACTATTCTCAAATTGTTAAATTATAAATGTATAAAATACCATTGAATTGTAACTAATTTAGAGTACATGAATAAAAAATAAAGATTAGTTAAGGGAGTTTTAAGCTGGTCCTCGTTTATTTTAGTGCAGTGGACTCCCCCGAATTGTCACGGGATTCCATAATTTGTTCGAGTTTGAGAGAGTTCCGACTTAGGGAGAGCCCACCTCTTTCGAGTCACTGACAATGCTCAAGGAGTATTAACTGTCCAGAAAAAGCTTCTCAAACTGGAGTCGGCATAAAACTGTACGGCCCTTCCACACGTGAGAGAACCATTGCACGCACAACACGAGTGGTTGCTGAGAAGCTCGGCCGTTGCCCTCTACGGACTGTAGCGCCTCACATATTATTATATTATATTCTTCTTCTTTATTTGGCGCTACAGTCCGGGGTGGACCTGGGCCCCAACCAACAAGCCTCTCCAGCTAGCACGGTGTCTGGCCAGCTGTCTCCAGTGTCGCACGCCAAGTTGGTTGAGGTCCTTCTCCATCTGGGTGCGCCACCTTAAACGCGGGCGTCCTCTGTTGCGTTGTCCCATGGGTTCGGAGTCGAAGACTCTCCGGGCCGGAGCTGAGTTGTCCATACGCTCTACATGGCCTAGCCATCTGAGGCGTTGGATCCACAAGAAAGGAGATCCCTTTGACTGCGCCAACTATAGAGGACATCGCTTACAAGATCTTCACTGCCGTTTTGTGTACTCGCCTGAAGCCGTTTATAAATAACCTGATAGGTCCATATCAGTATGGCTTCAGACCAGGGAAGTCCAACATCGACCAGATTTTCACACTACGGCAGATCCTGGAAAAGACCCAAGAAATGCTAATCGACACCCACCACCTTTTCGTCGATTTCAAGGTCGCATATGACAGCGTGCCCAGGGACGAGCTATACAACGCCATGTCTAGTTTTGACATTCCTTCCAAACTCGTCAGGTTGTGCAGAATGACGATGGGGAATTCTCGCTGCTCCATCAAGGTCGGTAACGAACTCACCGAGACCTTCAATGTCAAAAAAGGAATTAGACAAGACGAAGCGCTGTCATGTGATTTCTTTAACATCATCCTGGAAAAGATCGTGCAAGACTCACACGAGTAGTAGAGCCATCTCTCGAAGGACCAAGCTGACTTTATACAAGACCTTGATCATCTCAGTCCTGCTGTACGGCGCGGAGGCATGGACAATCTCAAAAGCGGATGGGGAAGTCCTTGGTCTCTTCGAGAGAAAAGCTCTGCGTGCGATCTTTTGTCCTGTTTGCGTTGACGGTTTCTGTAGGAGACAATTCAACCACGGACTGTACGGGCTGTACAGCGACATTATATTTTATTAGGTAATCGAAAAAGTCTTTTCGTATTTTGTCAATAGATGTGATTGGAGTCGTCTATCTTCAGTGCTACCAATGACATTGTGTCATACCATATAATGTTGGAAAGGTGGCATTTTAAGCTTCATTTAACCAAAAAAAAATATTTTCGGAGAAGTATAAAAATAATTCGGAGAAGTTGAAAAAAAAGTTACAGCTGTTCAAAAATTAGTGAAAATAATAAAGAAATTCGCTATATTTTGAAATTTTTGCATAAAAAAGGGAAGAATGCCATGCAAGCCACCAATGAAATTTGTGAAGTTTACGGAGACGATACTGTATCAGTTCGTGTAGCACAACAATGGTTCGCTCGCTTCCGTTCTGGAAATTTCGATGTGAAAGATGCACCTCGCTCTGCTCGACCTATCGTTGAAAAAGTCGATGAAATTATGGAAAAGATTGACCAGGACCGTCACATAAGCAGCCATGACATCGCCAAGGTATACATTCATCATCAAACGGTTTTGAACCATTTAAAAAAAGCTGGCTACAAAAGGAAGCTCGATGTTTGGGTACCACTTGAATTATCTGTGAAAAATTTAATGGACCGAATTAACATCTGCGATTCTTTGCTAAAACAAAATGAAATCGAACCATTTTTTAAGCGTATGGAGACGAAAAGTGGATCAAATACGACAATAATTTGCGAAAAAGATAATTATGCAAGGGTGGTGAAGCTCAACAAATGGTCGCAAAGCCAGGATTGATCCACTCGAAAGGTTATACTGAATCTTTGGTGGGATTGGAAAGGAATCATCCACTATGAGCTGCTCCAGTCTAGTCGAACGATTGATTCTACACTTTACTGTCAACAACTGATGAGATTGAAGCAAGCAATCGAAAAGAAACGGCCGGAACTGATCAACAGAAAGGGCTTCGTCTTCCATCAGGACAACGCTAGACCACACACATCTTTGATGACTCGGCAAAAACTGGGAGAGCTTGGTCGGGAAGTTTTGATGCATCCACCAAATAGCCCTGACCTTGCACCATCGGACTACCATTTGTTTCGGTCAATGTAGAACTCCCTTGATGGAATAAAGTTGGCTTCAAGCCTGTGAAAATTACTTGTCGCAGTTTTTCGCCGAGAAACCACAAAAGTTTTACATTGATGGAATAATGTCTCTAGCGGAAAAATGACAAAAGGAGGTCGACAAAAATGGTGCATATTTGGTTCAATAAAGTTCATTATAAATATAAACAAAAATTAGTTGAAGTTTGATTAGAAATATGAAAACACTTTTTCGACTACCTAAAATATTATTAATCGCAACTTTACAAGTAGACACAACCCATCCCGTGTTTCTTTTAGTTGCAATAATCGAAAATGTACTGAATGTATATGCATAGCCAACGAATGCGAAAAACGAATAACTATAATTCTCGGTGTTTTGCGGACATTGGGGATATTGTCAAGAATTAGTATAAATTCGAGTTTCTGAGCGTGGAATGGTTAAGTAATCAGTTGCCTTCCGATATTCTTGAAGAAACCCGTGGTGATGCGACACCAATGATTGAGAAGGTAAAAATATTCCTTGGATACATTGGTGAACCGGGACTACAAGTTGCAGTTGGTGAGGACATTGGGATTCATAGATCCACAGTTTGAAAAGTGTGCAAAAGCCAATCTATGAACGTTTTTTTTTCACAGCTTCCAATGCAACAAGTCTGAAGTTTGTGTGTTTTTTCAGCAAGGTCGAATAAAATTGTAAAACTTTAATGAAGTCGTGTTCTTTCATTCCAGATTTCCCTTTTTTAAGATGCACTTATTCCGCTGAAGTATTCCACTTTCCAATCGGTATTCTCCATTTTTTCGAATCTACCCCAAAAGTACACACAATTTCTTCAAGTGTTCCCTCTATACATTCCATCTATCCACACCAACTACTGTCAAAATATGTGACTGGTGGGTTTTCTTTAAACTTAACGAAATTTACTTATATTTACACAAAATGGAGTGATCCTTCCAAAATGCTGAGAAAACACTCGCACTCAATTTTTATTCATATCACCCATTATCGCGGGATAGCTGATTTTATTTCGTTTATTTCCATTATCATTTGATAGTTGATCTTCCTCCGCCGTGAATCTTCGATGAATACTGATAACGCGACTGGTTCAGTTCGTGACCTACGTGGTGCTAGGTTAGGAGTGGTCAAGATTTTGATGTTGGCTGACTTCTTTTTGTGATTAAGTTTTGTTGTGCTTTAATTGCTTCCGCCAATCAGTGTCTTTGTATTAGGGTATCATATATGTACTTTAAAATATCAATTTACAATAGCACAGAAAATTAAAATTGATTAATTCCCTCTGAACGTCCTGGTTGCGTGGACATTACCTCCGCCACCATTTTATTTGTTTAGCCAACTCAGCTAACATGGCTAAGTGTGGTTTGTGGTGTGTGAAGCAAACATTTGATAAAGTTTGCACGTGCAGACATTATGAGTGATGGTAGCCGTCGCAAGTTGGTTGGTCCGTCTAGTCATGCGCAGAGGGTGCCAGGTTCGAGTTTAGCAACTTTCACAATCCACGGCTTCACCTCTTTCCAGTCGCTGATAATGCACAAAGAGTATGCCTGTCTAGAAAAAGCTTCTACACAGAGTCGGCATTAAACATCCCATCCACTCGTGAAAGAACAATAGCAGGCACAACACGAGTTGTTACCATTGAAGCTAGGCCCATGTCCGCCTCGAACTGTCTCGCCACCCTTCCTATTATTCTTGTGAGTAAAAACTTCATCCACCTAGCAATAATGACATATATTAAGTTGAGTGGCACAGTCATTGTTGGCGCTGCGTTGGGTCTTACATCTACAGCAACCACTCATGTTGGCTGTCCGAGTAAGCCGAAGTTTTGAAACGCTTTTTCTAGATTTTGCCATATTATACTCGAGAAAGACGGAGCCGTGCAAATTTAAAGGATTGCATAAAGACACTCGAACGCTACCAACTTAATCCACATAAAGTTCCAACCATAATCGACATACGTAGCCTTATATCAACTTAAATAATCGACCGAAGGCAAAAAAATTATGCACCATGGCTATGATAAGTACATCGCCTACTTTCGTACGGTTTTTCACTTCTGCTTGCTTAATTAGACTCAAGTAAGTCGGTCTCTACGTCAGTAAACGTCGATGTTCCCCGAAGTAAATGTGAGCACTAGCCATGTGCGTCCATTACGGTCAGTTTCGCTCATCCAAATCTACATGCAAAACCTGCACACTTCAGCTCCCTACTTCACTTTCAGTCAAAAATACTTTAAAGTCGTTCACATTTTATTCATGATGGTGCAGTGACGGTCGTCAATGAGAGCGACGGAATACAAAGCACGAAGGGAGAGAGAGAGAGAGGGAAGAAAGAAACGTCTGAACAGCAGAAAACAAACAACCGACGACAAATCGCCAAAGAAATGATATAAAATATCTTGCGGATGTCGCGTTCTATTGTCATAAGAAACGAGTCGGGAATAAATCATATCTGGCCGGACCCATCCGCACAGGCGCATGGTGATGTGATTCCATGCAAATCAGACACTCACCTCGTGCACCTTACTCAACAGACCATATTATGGTAATTGAGAAAGCAAGCTAGAACCGAACGAAGCCTGCGCATGTTTATAGGATCGATCGGTGGGATTGAGTTTCTTAAAGGCGAATCTCTTCTGCTGCGTTGCGTCGTTGGTCCGAGGCTCAACGAGACTCACTGAGACTCACTCGGGTGAGGTTGGAACGAATGTGGACGTATGATTCATGTCGTTGCACATCGGCGACACGGTGACAAACTTGACAAAAAGCCTGAGCCGAGATGATTGAATGAATCGCCGACCTCAAAGTGGTGTCATTTACCGGCGCGGCGTGGCTGGCTTACTCGTACTCTCATAACGCCACCATTGTGCGTGTGTGTGCCATTGTGTGAGATGGTGTCGTGTTACAGAGGAGATGCGCAAGCGGCTTTGTTCTGCTTTGTAGTCTTTTTTGTGGCTTTGAGAGGTTACAAAAGATCAAGCAGCTCGAGCAGGATGTGGCCTGTGTACGCGCAGTCAGTCGGTGTGTGAATGGTGTTCAATGGGATCCCTTGGGATTGGGTGGCTTTGAAAGAGAACATGTAATCAATCATCTAGCCAGTGGTATGGATGGAAGTGTGCACTAGTTTTCAAAGCATCCTTGTATGGATGTGCGTCCTGACAGCGGCACCTTAGATTATCGGCGCAAAATTTATGTGAGTGACTTGGAGGTGTGGTCCGATGGCGGCATGGGGAAACAATTAGTTCCGCATTGCGGAGATAATGCGAACGCACGCCCGAGCGTGTAGATTTATGTGGCAAACAGTTGGCACAAGGACGCTGTCTGAATGATGAATTAAGTTCCATCGCATTTTTTATGCCACGAGATACCGCTGAACGGCGAGATGTGCAAGTTTGAATGTTTTAAATCACGACTGTCCCCTTTGAGGGTATGAATGGGCAAGAGAGCGGTCTGCGCCCGCAGAATTCACTTAGAAGCTGCCGGCAAGGCGATCGATGTGAATGGGGGTCCGGTTGGGATTACTTCCTTGTCACTTTTAAAGATACGTTTCGTCTTCAGTCCGGAAAAAAGGGGGGATTTTCTGCAATGTAGGGAATTCAGGATATCCCCTTGACCTGACGACATTTAGCCTCACTGCTACACAGTAGCTCTCGTCACTTGTAAGTTTCCAGGCGAACTTAACGCGTAAGAAAACATTTTTGAAACAAACTCCCACGCTTCCTTATTTCATACCATCCCCGGGCCCCCAAAAATGTTCTTTTTTTTTTTACTTACTCGCTTGACTGATCCTGACTACCCTCAGTGCCTGCCGATGGTAATCCATCACCCGTATCCAGGATTTCCCTGAACGTGAAACTAATATCGTGAGCATCTTTGTATGGCTTCGAACTCTTTGGCAAAGTACTGCACTCATGAGCACCGTTACGATTGCGTAAATTCAAATTCAAGAACTTCAGATCATTTTCACTGAGCTGCAGTTCACCGGCACTGCCCGTGCTGCCGCCACCGTCGTTGAGTGCTGCAAAGGGATCGTGTGTTTTCTTCACGTTTTTCGGAGGTAATTCTGGTTTCTCGTCATCTTCCGGCGCGACGTGGTGATTGAAGTCCACTTGCTCTTGGCCTGGCTCATTGTCCGCACACATGCTGAAGTAATTCTGAATGTGGTCGTCGTTCGGCAGCAGCGAATCCGGATAATGCGTGGAAAGCGTGAGCGGGTCAAGGTGCGAATTACCTCCGTCATCAGTGGCATCCACACCGAATAGAAACGGATCGTCGAGTACCGTGACTCTGGCGTCCGATTTGGTCAGCTCGCTGTTAACAGTGCCGTTGGTCTTGGGGCCACTACTGTTCGCACTGCCGCGTAATGATCTAAGTAATTTTTTGCTGCGCCTCTGCGTCTGCGTGCTCTGCTTGAGCGGGAACAATGGTGGGCTGAAGTGACTGATTGTGTTGGCATTGCCAATATCGTTGCAGCCATCGCTGGGGGTTTTATTAACGCCATTGCTGCCGCTGCCGTTACTGTTGTTGGTCTTGTTGTTATTGTTTTGTTCATCATCGATGCCGTTGGCTGGGATCGGGGTACCGTCTGCGGTCTTCTGCTGCTGCTGCACAATGGAGGACAATGCTAAGCGTTGGGCAGCCGCCTTACTGTAGACCTGTCGATAATATTTCTGCTGATCGCCATACAGAAAACAAACACGCCACCATTGTTTGCATGCTAGCAAATTGGCAGTACGCGGCATAACCGGCTCAATTGATGATGACATGTTCTCCATGTTGTCCGCTTGGGGTGGTTGCTCTTGTTGTTGGTGGTTTTGGTTTTTTGTCTCTTGGTGTACAATCTTTGGTTTACTCTGCGAGAGATTTCAGTCTTCCAGGCCTTCGTAAGTGAGTGCTTCTCTCCGGTATGCCCTCGTTGCTGTGGAATTCGGTCTTGCTGTGGGGCGAGCTGGACACACTTGGCGGCGACAGGAGCCTAAATAAATTATGTCATTGTCAGTGAAACAAGGTAATTTAGTTTTAATCTGGAATAAATGCATGAATCGTCGACGGCGAGGCTGCGCGATGTTGCTAAGTATGAAGAGGTAGTAACCTACGCTTATGCCTGTGCTCATGTAAGTTAAGTGGAAAGAGTATAGTTATTTATCGTGTCGTAAAATGCTATCATCGTTTGTTTTTAATGCCTTTAGTCGACTACACACAATGAAGTCAAGTGTAGGCAGGATTTACAATGAATTTCTGGTTTATTTTACAAATTTAATGAAAAAGAGACTCTTGAATCTGTTTGCCTTTAAGCACTTAAGAAGCTTAGGAAAGCACTTCTGCGAGTTCTGTGTCGTAAGTGGGTATGTGGACCGTCTCTATCCGTAATCCCTTCACATCTGCGACGATGTTTTATCAGGTTATTAACTCCGAAACACAGAAGTGCTTTTATGAGTAAGTGGTTTGGTTTATTTGCTAAGCTTTTGAAAGGCTTGTGAATATTTATGAAATAAATGACCAGCTTCACTTCACTTCAGCACTTTGACAATTACTTATCCGAAGTGCTGAGTGGTTAGGTGTGGTCAGGTTCTACTTGTTGGACGATGCTTGCAACCCGTTGGATGATGCCAGACTCTCACTGCTAACTCAGATTGTAAAGTAGGGCTTTTGCTTTCAAAAATTGAAAACCTGCTTAGGCACTTCTGAGGAGTGGCTGAGTACTGTGAAATTAGGTAATCCGGCGAAATATGTGCATATGTATGACAGAAGTCGTTGCTAGGGCCGGTCCAAGCTAAATGAGCGTGCTGTGCAAGCCCCACAGTCTGAGCAGCAATATGGTATACAGATGAATAAAGAACTAATGAAGGAACAGGGGCAGGGGTATTTGGATCCCAAACAATATAATTCGAATCTATGGGCAAACGCCAAAACATCCGTTAAGCAGAAATCTATGCCATAGACAGATGAGTTCAAATAAATATAGACAGGAAATATAACAAATGGAACATAACAGTTGTACAGGCCCTAAACCTTCACAGGCTATCTTGGTACTAGACACCTATACCATCAGATCCAAGCTTTTGTTGGAAAGCCTACAGAAGCTTAAAGAGTTGAGCAAGAGAGACAGTCTCTACTGGATACCTGGCCATATGGCCGACACCCTAGCTAGGAAATGAACATCGGAACCCTTTACATGCCCTGAATCAGTCTGCGCTGTAGAAGACCATGTCCTCAGCGAAGAACTCAGGGAAATAGAAAGAAGGAAATGAGCCGAAACCAGGAACAACGCTTATGGCATGGAGCTAGCCAAGAAATTCTTCGTTCAGTATAACTGAGCAAGAACAACCACCGAATCTTAACAGGCTTCCTAACAGGGCTCTACAGACTCATGGAGCCACTAAGGAAACTAGGAGTATCAGAAGGAGGCCTCTGCAGATTGTGTGAAGAATCAAATTAAATTGCAGAACATGTTGAACGTACAATTTCTCAAATTGTTTTATACCGTCTCATATAGTCTACAACTACAAAGAAACCCCCATTATTTGTTCAGACAACAGACCTACCCATCTTAGAGAACTAAAGGAAAATGTTCTTAGAAATTTAGATGATATTTCAAGACTACTAGCATTAAGCTCAGTTAATTGAACATCAGCACGTAGTACTGCATAGGCATCTTTGTTTAGACGAACTCAAATTTAAAGAATGGCAGCATATCGACGAATTATTATTTTTTTATTTATGCTTCGCCCTGAAGCGCTTGGTCTTCTGTGCATTGCCCACAATGTGTCCGACGCTGGTAGTGGAGTTATGGCACTTGATATAGTACGCCACGGCCACCACGCTCTTTGTTCATCTATACAACAGTAGCCTACATTTGCTACTGCTCTATTCCGGGACACATACATTACATGAGATAGCCAAGTATGCAACAATTCTGCTCCACCTGTACACAACTGAACGGTTTCAATAAGAATACCATTCAACACTCGCAAGCTGTTGGTACAAATGACAGTGTTCGCCTATTGCGGATTGTGTTCATAAACAGGATCTTATTAAATAAAACGGCAACGAATCACATGACCTTGATGGCCGTGGAGAGTCCACATCACCAAGTCTCGATACAATTCGCCCAGGGACTTGTTTTTGTTATAAAATGAAAAGGAGTCCTGTTGCGTGATCTTGTGTGGTGTTTGTCGATCGATCCACGTGTCCCCCACATTCGATTTGAGGCCAAATGTGGAGTCCACCTTCATTTTTTCGAAGACGTATGTACCGTGGCGTACGCATCTTCAGTAAAAAGTGAGGTCTCCACCCGTTCGATTCTTACTTGTAGATCACAAAGCACCACAGGCGCTCTACGGTCGACTCCATCAAAGACTCTGACGGTAATCCTACATGTTCTACCTTTGGACTTACAGATTAAAATTATTAGAACACTTAGCGGCATCAAGCTCAGAGTGTCGGTCGATGGACCCCAAAACACTATGCTTATAGAAGCTTCCTAGATACTATACGATCCCAGACTTGACCTGTCATACGGCTTAGACAATCTTAGTCTCCAACGAATTGAATATCATAGCGGGCAGATGTGCAGAGGTTTTAGGTCTACAACGAACACAGACGGCTCTAAGAAGAGCGGCTTGTTCTCGGAATTCCTGAACATATCCAAAGCCTGGAGAATGTCGGGCAATTCAATGCCTTCCAGGCGGAGCTATTTGTAATACGGGAAGTCAAACTATCAGCAGAGATCAGCTCTACAATGCTTGCTTCCTACTACAAGCAGTCAAGTCTTATATCCAATACGAACTAAAACAACTCAGATGGGCCAGACTGACAAGGTGTCCAAGAACAACAAAAATAAAGTCCTGATTGTAACATATCTCATTCGGCGAACTCGTCATCATAGCCCTAGATTGGTGGCGGTTTTCACGGGAAATTGAGCAATAGGAGATCATGTCGTTTAACTCAATGTGTCAATGAGTTGAACTTTGTAATGGCATAGTAAACGCAAATTAGTCATACTATAAATATATAATAAACAAAATGCTGCGATTACCCTGACATGAACATAGATTTCAGTTGTCTTCATACGCAGGACGCAGCTTCTACAGAATATTTGTTTGTAGTTTCACAATTTCAGTACATCAATAGATTGCTATACGTATCGTATCGTAGAGTGGCAAACCTTGAACCAAGCACATTCAGTCTTCGATAACAGTTCAGTTTGAAGTATGTGATTGAAAGAGGAATGTCAAATCCGGACACGACCACGACATAGGCGGGCTTCTGTTGATTATTACTGGCGACTTGGTTGAGCTGTATTCACCCGAAATACTCTCAGTCGTCGAAAGAGTGGTCAAAAAAATGTTTTATTCTGACGGCATGCGGCATTCAGGCGGAATTCTAATAATTTTTGTTGAGTCACATTCGTAATTCTAAATCAGGCCGTTATCAACAATGTATTAACCATAGAAGACAAATTATCATTCTTCTTCCCAAAAACTAGATTACTCATCGACTGAAAAGGAAACTATCAAAATGCAAATTTCAATTGGGCATTCGTGAGTCAGTTCAGATGGCAGTCAGTTCAGACACTCTGAATACGCCAGATAAAGCCGAGAAGGAGAACGTCATGAGATATTGACAGGTACGTGTGCATTACTTCTTACCTACATGAAAAAAAGTGCATACATTTGGCAATATGGAATTGCATTTCAATTCGATGAATAGTTTCAACATTTTATTAGCCCTAGGATGTCCTTACTCTCTACTACAGTAAAAGGGTCATTGAGTGAAAATGGGGTCTACTACCTCCCATGCATG
Source organism: Eristalis intricaria (assembly GCA_964034865.1). Taxonomy (NCBI): domain Eukaryota; kingdom Metazoa; phylum Arthropoda; class Insecta; order Diptera; family Syrphidae; genus Eristalis; species Eristalis intricaria. Next base: position 24,129,300 of record OZ035877.1, read on the forward strand.
GTCTACTATAGTGTCGTGATTTTTTGGATTGCACTCGAAAATACCATCAATCTCAAACTACTACGAAAACCACCTCCACAGCTCTAAACATACTCTTCAACCTACCACCGACTGAACTAGTCAGTGGACAGGTAGCAGCTAATACGATCAAGCTGAGATTGCAGCATATCCAAACAGAACTCTGGACTGGACACATAGACACTTCACGATACCTAAACTCAAATTGTTTTCACACTCTTATCTTCTCTCTTATCCCCATAGCGGTCAGATGTGCAGAGATTTTAAATCCACAAAGAACACGGAAGGGCGGCTTGTTCTCGTGATTCCTGAACATTGCCAAATCCTGAAGACTGCCAGGCGAAGCTATTTACAGCATCCCACCCAGATCTTACTGGGAGTCTGAAGAGCAGACGCTGGTTGGTCCATTGCGGACCTTTACAGATGGATCGAAAATGGATGCAGGTGTGCGTGGGAGTCTAAGAATCTTAACCTCCAGCTAACTTTCTGATTACCGAACTACTGCAGGGCCTTTCAAGCTGAAACTAAAGCGATTAAGGAAGCTCTTTCCTGGCTAAAAAAAAAACAATGTATTGTCAAGCACAGATATCGTAATTTGTTCCGATAACCGGGCAGCGATCAAATCTCTTCGCTCTCAAGTCACTTTCAACCCCAAGACTTCCCTAAATTGCCTACTTTCTCTTAACGTGATGTATCTTAACATCCAACTTACGTGGGCGCCAGGACACTGTGACATTCCAAGGAATTGCGTAGCCGACGAACGGGCTAGGAAGGGTACAACCTCTGTACTCTTTCCAGGTGGTGACCCACTAAAAAAACATCTACAAAATCTAGAAGCACTTACTCAAATTAATCGAAGACGGGCAACTGGCAGAGGATGCCTCATTATCAAAAAACTCTGGCCTGCGCTGGACCTTAAGTGATCGTTTAGCATCATCAGATTGAGCAGGCCGAATCTTAGAACTCTCAACAGGGCAATGGGCCTTCGGAAGTCACGCTTTTAGACTAGGCAAGACACCATTGTACACTTGGTATGTAACCGCAGTCTCTCATCCCGCAGATTTGGACTTCTGGAAGCCTATTACTTAGATAACCCGGCTGACCTGAGGAGCATAAGGGAGATGGTTCTAGTGACTTCAACGATTTTCTTCACTTTATTAAAATCACTAACTGGTTTGCGGAATAGGCATTCAAAGAACCGCGTGTTAGCACAATGGACACATGCTACAGTGTTAACATACAACAGTCAGCCACTTTAACCTAGCCTAACCTAGAATCCCTTAGGCAAACAAATAGCCACGTTTGGTCGTCATGTTCTAATCACACTACAGAGCAACATGCTGGTTTCAAAACAAGTTTACTATGTGCACGTCATGCTGATGTCACCTCGTTCAAACGTGGACTATTTCAATGGAACGTGAATTAATCTTCAAATGCAACTCAGGTAAGACTACATTCCCATATCAGTCTCCTCTGCAGGTAAGCCACCAAGTCGCACAGACACCGGCTCAATTCCCTCTCACCTTGAATGATTGTGATTTATGACTGTCATTCCGAATCACAAATGGTATCAAAAATTGCCTCATTCTTGGAAAATCTAAAATTCCAATGATGTGTGGCAACAAAGTGTCGACTTTCATGCGTTCACTGTCGGTTGTGGACATGTCATATCAGAGATCAGTGCACATGACAAGCGGATAATATGTCACCACGGTGTTAGATGGAAACAGCATTCTAAGCAAGCACTCATCCGGAGCAGACTCAGACAGACTATAAAAAATGCACCGCATTCATCACCGTTAACCATTTGAGACCCAGACCCCAGCTCTTCAGAGATCTACAATTCAAGCGAAGGTCTTGATTCTAGAGTCCATCGAACTACTTTATTGTCGTTTGTGACATAAAATGGGGATAAGGTCGTTGTTATTGAAGCAACCAGAAATACGAGGCACAACTAATGCTGGTTTTAAGTAATGGTACGTGCTGATGCAAGATGACGCGTCGGTGCGTGGCTTTTACGATCTCATTAAGGCGCCCCTACCACACGAATGCCAGGGTCGTTTCTTTGCGAAATAAATGCCGGCTTGCTTTGACAGAAATCTCGAAATACATTCGCGTTATTTATGCAGCGCATAAAAATAAATTATCATCAATTTTGTTCTGAATGGATCTGAACTAATGAAGGTGTGGAATAAGTGAAGCATGCTGCGGAGGGCAGGATTTTGTTGGAACTTCAGTACCTCAGGAGGTGTGGATTAAGGCATTGAATTCTTGATTTAATGGGCACTTGAAAATACTGCTGATGGCTGAGAACTGTTACAGATACATAGCTTTAGTGTATATACACGTAAATGTTGGTTTTCTTATGTTCCCCTCGGATTTTATTTGATCACTACATCGGTTTTGATTTTACCTGTGAATTGGAGAATTTGTAAGAGTAGCCGATGGCGTGTTCGAGTTCTTAAAATAATTTGTTCTAAATGACTACCTTATTGTAAATACGAGGAGAGCACTGAAAATTTCAATAGGCAACAACAACCTCGCAGAGACTTCGATACAGTACGGGGTGAACTTGAACTTCGCTCAACCAGAACGATTTCTGACTCGCTCCCTCTAGTTGCCACATGAAATTGTTTAAGGAATTACTTCACTTGTAGGCTCATACTTCGACGCGGACATTCTTTGTTGAGTCATTTTACAGGCTCGGAATCAAAGACTCTTCCGGTTGAAGCCAAGTTGTCTATGCGCTTTAAATAGCTCAGCCATTTTAGGAAATGCGTAGGTAGTTCAGAGTTGAATCTAAAGTGCCATCCACGCAAATACACAGGACTTCGCGTTACGGAAGTAGTGCGTCAAGTCTGCGTTGAAATAATAACTAAATTGATATTATTTCTGAAATGTCCATTCACACAAAAAACTCTCATCATGTAAGATATGTACCAGTGGGGTCGAGTTCTACAGTGTTCCAAGCTGAAATGCAGCCCATCGAGATCTGCCCCAGACAAAACCTCCATAAAGGTATCAAGGGCGCTAAAATACAGATATTCGCAGACACTCAAGCAGCACTGATGGCACTTTCGTCCAGTCTAGTGGACTCCAAAACTGTCTAATGTTGCTAAGACTGTCTACGATCCCTTGCCAGACACAAGAAAGTGAAGCTTGGGTGGGTTCCTGTACACAGCGGGATTGCATGCAACGAATTCGCCGATGAGCACGGCACAAGGGCTTAATTGGAATCTTCGTTCATCGGTCCTAAACGGTTATGTCAATTGGAGAGGAGCACAACTCTGATTAACAAACTTCGCCTAGACAAGTGGTCATGGTCTTAGGCAATGCAAACGATCTAGGGCATTATTAATATAAGAAAGTTCTCAATCTTAATAAAGAAAGCATAAGACAAGGTTTGGCGGCTTTGCCTCGAAGAGGACGAAACTTCCGAGTACATTTTGTGTGAATGCCTTGCGCTAATCTGCTTAAGGAAACATATTTTCCCTAGGGCGATACTAACTTCAGTGCAATTGAAAAATTCCACTACAAAGGACTTATTATCTTTCATTTCACGAACTGCTACGTCTTTTGATTTAACACCATCTCTGGATTTTCTGGTCGCGTTGTCGTTGCCTTCAAGGCAAGTGTTTTACAAGAGGAAAACAATTATTTGTGTCAAATGAAATGTGGCAGCTCTCTCCCAAAAATGAGTGCGTTCATCCCATGTTTGACGTTATATTACTATCCTCTCATGTATATCATTATTTAACAAACGTTGCAGGATGCAGTATGTTGGGCATCATTGCATTGCTTGACTGGTGGGAAGATCAATGTGTTATACAAAGTCAGCTTGATTAATCGAGAGTGGACTTCTAAGAAAGACTTATTTTGCTTTTGATCTCCGTACTCGGTTTCGGAATTGAGCTAGACGAAGTTCATAACTACCAATGTGAGGCCTTGTTCAAGGCGGCGATGTTGTATGTACTCTCTTGGGTATAGCATGAATTTTGTTTCCTTCTTTAACCAACATTTTAACCGCTATCACTCACGACTCGATGCTTTTGGTCAATCAACTCATTTCAAGGGCTGGGCGGACTTATGGAACATCGTGTGTCTTGCATTGGCCTGTGAGTTTTGCACGGTTTTCTCAAGAACAATGTTGAATAAGTCATATGAAAGGGTGTTGCCTTGTTCAAAACACTTTTCGACATTGAAAGTCTCGCAGAGTTCATAAATGAACTTAATCTAGCAGACGAGTTTAGCAAGAAAACTAATAGACTAGGCTAGGCATGAGTCTGTAGTATACGGCGTTGAAATAGACGAATATGTGGCAAGTGTCATTCGTCTCGTCTTGGATTTGTTCCAGGATCTGATCAATGTGAAGATCTGATCGATTGCGAACTTCTGTAGCCCGAAAACACCCTGAGTGACATGCTCTCTAGTAGCAACATATCAACATTCTAATATGTTTATAAACATGCATATATAGACACAGGTCTCTAAGTGGATGCATCATATGGAGAAGACAAACATGTGTCTCCTAGTCCACAAAGTTCGGGTAAGGTCTGCCCAAGTCCAAGCACAAACAACCTGTTGTCAAGCAGGCTTGACAAACAAAAGACGCCGCCGCAACAAGTATGTACAAACATGTGTTGTCACGTGTCTCTTTTCTGCATGCTCCCCTTTTGACAAGCGTTATTTTTCGTCTCTTTTTGTCGGTATTGCTTATGCCTGTATTAGCTGTTAGTTTATGTTTCAAGTAAATATAGTTCACTCGAGTTTTGGACGACTAAGAACAAAGTCACAGTGGTTACCGTGGCGTAGTGGGTAAGTGCGTCGACTCCTACGCAGAGGTTGCCAGGTTCGATACCCGAATTCACCACCTTTGATAATTAACGGCTCCACCTCTTTCGAGTCACTGACAATGCTCAAAGAGTATTAACAGGCCAGAAAAAGCTTCTCAAACTTGGTCGTTTGGAGTCGGCATTAAACTGTAGCTCCCTTCTACTCGTGAAAGATCAATAGCACGCACAATGCGAGTGGTTGCTGAGAAGCTAGGCCCAGGTCCGCCTCGGACTGTCGCGCCATCAATATTATATTATAATTATTAAGAACAAAGTCAACTTTGGTTTTTTAACGTAATTTGGTGTTTTGATTTTTAACCGTTTTCCACTGTAACATAAATCCTGGTAATGATTTATCAAATTGATGATAAACGACTTCAGCCAAATACGAAAGAGAATTATCATTCGATAGTAGGTACTGTCAAGCGAGTATGATTTGTAGGCAAAAGTAAAAAGAACATAATAAAATTCAAAAAAAAATATATTAAATATTATTTGCACCCTGTGCAAATACAAAAAAGAAAAAAAAGCTTTCGACTATCCAGTGACATCTATTAACAAAACTGATAACATTCGTACCATCTGATCAGGTTGTTGACCCGAAGTTCGCTTCGCTATAAATAGAAGCAGAATGCAGTTTTCTTTCTTCTCTTCGTAATAAAGATAACATCGCCTGTCAATCAAGTGTTTCATTTTTTGCGCCCACCCCCACCCGCTCTCTACAGATTTCTCGTGGATCACGAAACGAAACTTAGATACTACTGCCATTCAGTTCCTACAGACTACCGAGTACTTGCGCCTAATAAGATCATCTCCAGCTACCTTAGAAATGTCAGCAGACAGCTTGTGCGCACCTGCATCATTGTTAGACTTGATTCTAGATATTGCTAAATTGCAATTGTCTGGGTCGGGCTCAAGGGAGCGGAATTCTTGACTATAATCCTTCAGATTTAGTGAAGCGATAATCGGGTATTCATCGCCGTTTAACAGCATTCTCTCATCAACAACTCAACTTATATCAATATGCTGATCCGGCGATATGAGCATAACGGCCAGGCTGAACCCCTGGTCTAATGACGTCATCATGGAAGAAATTGTCAAACAAATTTACTATCTTATGTTAAACGATCGCCGGATTAAGTTTCATGACATTAGCCATCTCGGAGGGAGGGGCATTTGCAAATGATACCGTCGTTCCAATCCTGCATGAACATTTTCTCATGAACTGTTTTTCGACAAGAGGATGTACCGCCTTTGGTGATAGCGTGCCGCGGTGTTTCGTAAAAGTTAATGAATCCAGAACATACCACTATACGCCATAAATGAAGGAACAATGATCTGGCATCTACATTCATTTCAATATTACTGACATCAATCGTTGCTCTTAAATCGCAACGTTCTTCTCTAAAGTTCAACATTGAATGGGAGGATAATCCACGACACATTTTCATCTCCTCATCACAGGCTGAAGTGAATGAGAACACTCGTGCATAGTGTGGCTCGTCGTTTCTTTATCGCCTCATTTACTATTCAATGACTCAAACACACTCCACAACGAATACACACTTTGGATTGATCTATAAAAATACTTCCTTTTTGAATTCAATTTAAATTAATCATCGTTAATCAGTTTGTCTCAGACACAAGCTATCATTCATAGAACAACGCATAACACTAACATAATCTTGCCTTTTTTTTCTTGTGATTATCTTACGTTTCACGTGAAGCTTCAGACAGCAAAGGGATCAATGCCACTCCGTGGTATGCGATTAAATTTTGTATTCAATTCACAGCATGTCCATACCAACATTGACTTTTAAAAAGCAAAAGATACCCCTTAAAGTGAAGTATTCGAGATTGATGACTGATAAAGTGCCTTAATGTTGCTCTTTAGCTGCCTTCTGGTAAATCCAATCAGTTTCTTTTCCACCTCTTTTGGTCTGCAGTCATTGGCCAAGGAATTAATGCACGGCGAACACACTGAAAGTGATCCAGTTCTGTAACAGGTTATGACATTAATGGAATACATTATTATTCTACATTAGCTCGGATAGAAGGTTGTAAAGGGTTTATATTGTGGTTTAACACTGGGGGTGTGCATAAGTACGTTTGATTAAGCAACGTTTTGTGGGTGGTTACGTTTGTGGGCACACAAGAATTAAGAAATAGTGTTTGTTTGGCCAGTGCCTCTTGAAATATATCTCTGGGAGTATTCAATAAATCATTCCAGGAATTCATCTGCTCAAATGGGTATTAATATACAATTTTGGATGAATACTTTATTTATTTTCTTATAAGATCCCGCCGACTGACTTCGAATTTCTCGAGAGGATTCATTGAATGTTGGAGGCGAACGACACCCTGCTCCTTTTTGTACGCCAGACGAAGGCCATAACGACCAAAACGGCAAAGCAGATGAGTCGCAAATGGTATGTTCATATGTGGTAGGCTTTAGCGAACTATTTTGCAGAACAACTAGATGTTGCTGGGATTAACAAGGGTCCCTCACTTCCACACGATAAAAAAAGGCCTTAAATGTTTCCTTTATGAATTGTAAAAAGTACTTTAACCCAGAACCCAAGTTCGGGTCACAGTATAGAGCGCAGTTTAATCAAGCTGCATTGACGGGCCAAACTTTTTTGAACAGAAGACTTGCTCCTTAATGCTCCTCTTCCGCTTCTCCATCTAATAAATGCCTTAGAGTCGAATTCGTCCCAAGTCAAAGGAGAGTGGCTCAAGTTATAATGGTATCGAAACACTTTGTAATAGCGTGTAGGCCGATATCATTCATTCGCCAATGTCTAAGGTATTCAAATGAATTTTTCTCAGACCTACAAGCCCGGTTGTTAAAGGGAAGCTTCTTGTTTCAAACCACCGATTCAGAGTAGTAGCATTGACCAATTACTTCTCGAAACTAAGTGGAAAAAATACCATTTTTTGACGTTGCAAAAGCATTTGATACAATTTGGCATGAGGGCCTAAAAGGTAAGCCCAAGATTTAGTGACTACTATTTTTTTTTCCGAGTAAGCCTTATAGCGTTGTATGGATTGTACATGATTCCGATCGTTTTACCTACTTTGCAATTTCTCGCTGTCAACATGCGTCAAGTGCCTTAGTTGCAATATTGGCTTCATGCGTGTAGGCGTTGTGGCGTTGTGTTAGCAATTGTTTGTGAAAGAAAATGTTTAAAAGAAGGCACGAAATTATGTGTCGAGTGCAAATTACGAGCGCATTAACAACCCACGTAGTTTTATTTGTCAATATTAACTTTCTCCTATTGCTTGCTTCTTCACTTTCTCCATAGCGCAAAGCTAAATAAGCATCAGAATAACTAAGACTGTATTTTACACCCTAAGCATGATGAAGAGTACTCTGAAGTCAGAATTCTTAGAAATAAGAAGGACTGGTATACCGCAAGGAAGTGCTCTTGGTACTCTTCTATTACTAATTTCTTTATAGTTTTGATATGTGACAATACGAATAAATCCTACTTAAAGCATTTGATGATGTTATGGCCATTTTGGTAATAACTAAAACCGTCGAGAAGTGGACAAAGGAATAACAACGGCGTTAGACAAATGTTTGGTGAACCGTACCTAATGAGTCAAAGTTCGTTCGTATAAATGTAAAAGAATATAATATAAATAGCCGTTTTTATAAATGATGTTCAAAAAATTCGATAAAAGGAAAATTCCGCGATCGAAAAGTAACGTCAAGATCTGGGTGTATGAAATGATGTAGAAAAGTGATGATGAAGAAAAGATGTAGAAATATGAATTTATTATTTGAATGTGTTTTAAAACTTTGCCTGTGGGACTCCTTTAAACCTAAATTATAGCGCAAAATTCGTACATCTTATATTAGACACGAAGCTACATAAGATGGAAGCTTAATTTTCAGGAACGCGTCAAATAAAAATAGGGGGAATAGGGACGACAACCCCGTGTGGTCCACTAGCTATTTGTTTCAATAGTCAGACCCATACTGCTGTATGGTGTCGCAATAGGTGGACTGCACATGAAAAGAAAATCAGCCTCATTCCACTCGACAGAGTTTAGAGGATAGCATGCGTATTTATTAGCGGAGCATGCTTCCCCTACAACGACTTCTGCAGAAGCTGGTGAGACGAGGATAAGGAAGAAGCCATTGTACACAGTGCTCTCTCATCCCATATATTTGACTTCTGGGAACCTATTATTTTGATAGTCTAGCTGAACTAAGAAGCATACGAGACAGCCATCTTCTTCTTCTTTGCTTTATTAAAACCAAGCACTAACTGGTTTGCAGAATTGGTACTCATAGATCCGCGTGGTAGAACAATGGGCCAAGGGTCTAATTGTGGCTTCCAGCGGTCAGCCACTTCAACCTCACCTAACCTAACCTTTTGGTCCTATGTAATCACTCTTATTTCGTCGACTTCATTGGCTCGAACATATCTAGCGCATGGACATAAACGCTCTAGGAAAGAGTGTCCTCGAAACTGAGCCTCCTAATTTGAGACGGAAAGGAAGACCGAATCCCCGACATTAAGACCAAGTAATCGCGCATGATAGACAGCTTGATGTTGATGACTGCAAGCAGAGTGCCCAGGACCATTAGCGATGGAAGGCATTGATTGCCCAGGCTCTGAATTTTCATGGGACGCAGGTCTGACAAGTAAGTGAGTAAGTAAGTAATACAACAACAAGTAAGTAACAACAACGGTATGATTCGGATTTTACATTGTAGCTACATTCATACCATTGTGTATGACATGGTTCAAACGGCCACCTCGCTTTCGCTGTCTGTGCTTCAAGCTTCAATTTAAATCAAATATTTACATTTGTGATAGGTTAGGGTTTGGGTGATAGCCACCGCAGTAGCTGTTGTGGCCCACTTAGATTCTATAGTTGTGATACCTAGGTTCAACATATTCGAAGATGGCTTATTAACGTAGACTTAGGTCTGTACAAAGCCCCAGAGGGAATAATCACGTCGTGTCGAGTCGCCAACACTACTTGGATCATTGTAAGGCCGTTTTGTTGGAATCAAAACTGGAATATATTGATGTTCTTCTGCGAAAGAAAGGCGGTTAACATCGGACACCGATAAGGTTTCTTTTTGCTTTTTAAGGGAAATAGGTCCAATCAGCCGTAGTAATAAAATATTGATGGCGCTCCAGCTCGCATACGACGAGTGCCTAGCTTCTACATCAAACACTCGTGTTGTGTGTAGTATTGTTCTCACGAGAGGAAGGCACCTACGGTTTTATGCGGACTGCGAATTATGGCCAAGTTTGTTATTTCCCTTTGATCATTGCCAGTGACGCAGAAGAGGTGAGAACGTGGAAATTATTTTTGTCGTATAGGGAATCAAACCAAAGCACCGAAGTTCAAGTGCGTAGGGGTCGTCGTAACACCAAGACCGCAGCACCAAACAGTCAAGGCTTTAAAACAAAGATATTCTGTGGCGCATTAACTGGCCACTTCTCATGCATAGTCACCTGCATAATCGAGGCACAGCAGCATAGACAACTGTAGACACTTCAAGGAAACTAGGGAAAACCTACTCGTCGACTTAGCAAACACGACACTAAGCAGATATAATATAACGAACAGAATCGCCTTAACAGGAGTAGACTAGTAGGGCATTCCATCAAGAGAGGTTAACAAATTTCTCAAGATCTCCAAGTCCTAGATCAAGGAAGGCGGTACAACAGATCTATCAGAGCAATGTTATTGCCATCTTCACTCCCCATCCAATTCAATTTAGAAATGGAGATACGTCAAATTACTCGTCTATGCCCATAAGTCAATTGCTGCCTTGGGAGAAAATATACAAATAAAACCACATGTAGGACCAAGGGACCACAGAATATTAACATGCTTACACTAAAGCTGATGTTATTTGCTGACATTCCTTCATACCTATTGTATGTTTTTCCTTATGCTCAGACTATTACACGGCTGACACAAGTGCTTAATCTCCTACAGCGTCCTTCACATCTCTCACACGTTTTCCACCAGGCACTCTACGCCGCCACGCACTCTTTGCCAGCCAGTGAATGTGTCAATAGATGATTGACGACATTTGGCCAGTAGTTTTTAAGCTCCTCAGAGATGTGCGTCGATGAAAGTTGAACTATTATACGCACACAATTCCAAACCACTTCGTAAATTCGCAATCTCACGTGTCCACCAGCATAGAAAGCTCATGGCTTATGCAAATGGACGATGAGTACGGGAATATTCGCCCCGAAACGGAAGTCAATCAGACTCGAGCCCATAAATCGGATTATAAATTGGATGGAGATGAGGATTTAACTGCGTCGTATGTAATCTGTTTTCATTTCCATCAATTTCCGGTCGCAGGGGAGCCTCTCAGGTCCACACAATGCAGAGCATGGAAAATGGAAAATTGGAAAGTCCATCCTTATCGGAGCGGCGGAACGGCGGGACGGTGGCGCGGCTAAACACAAACCAGAGCACAGCACTCAAATTACGTTTGAGTAGACCCATTTTCAATGTGCCCGCCAGCAATTAACCGACCAACCGACCGACGTGACTGACTGACATTTTGATGATGCCTACATTTAAAACCGAGATCATCTGGACCTCTGGGCATGTATGCTTCCGCCTTCGTTCAGCCACTGCGCCATATACAGCATGACTAGCTGTTGGCGTGTGCTGCCCTGAAGCCTTTATTTTGGATCAATCATCTTGTGGATACACTCGCGACCGATGTGGTCGCCAGTCAGCCCACAAATCTAATCATTCAATGTAATGTTCCACTGCACCGTTCGATTCGATTAAGGGAACTCGCCGATCTTAATACATCAATTAAGTGCGGTCATATATGGCGCGAAGGAGCACTCTTTTATTGAGCACCCGGTTAAGCGGGGTGCCTCCATTAGGGGCCATCAGAAGCCGCACTGTGGTCGCAGACATAATTAAGACAAAGTCTTAGGCAAAATTGTAAGCGACTAGCTCCGCTTGTTGGCTGGATGAGTGGCTCCTCAAACCGCACGGAATAACTTAAATCCCATCAAGCAACCGGCCAGACGATAGCGATACACACACTTTCAGAGGATACACGGCGACGAGACGAAGTGAATTATACAAGCTCACTGCTGTTGCCCGATCAATTGATGGGCCGCGCCACAGGGCCGGAGGGGCTCTGTTCTGTTTAATAAGACATTTCGAATAACTTATGATGTTCTCGAGCCCGTAATGCCTGGCGACTTCTGTTCAAGGGGGGGAGACGATTCACCCGAAGAAGGCATGTGGCAGTGGCATTCTGCGTCTGGGAGAAGATTGAGTGCTACACGCCTCAGGTAGGGCTGCGGTGTATCACTCCTCACCGGAGCGGTTGCTACTTCATGATGCAGCAGCTGGAGCGCTAGCGCTTTGTTCTGACTCGGACTGCTGCTCGCTGATGCCATTGAACCACTGAACGTGAATTCCATAAAGTGCAAAAGTGTACTCTCCCATCGACAGAGACGGAGATGATTATGATAATGATGATTGTGTTGAGTAGGACCAGCGAAATGGACATCGGACAACTCGGGAGCATCTTGTCCGACACCAGGGCCGTGTTCATTTCTTTCGAAGAAAAAAAAAAAAGAACAAGGATTGATTACAGAATATTTCCGGAGATGCTGCCTGTCGGAGATTTATGGAAAAGCGAAAAATCAATTAACATCGTAAGAAAGGAGGTAATCAAAAGGAAGTGGAACGAGACGTGGCGGATGAAAGGCGGGCACTTGAAGTGAGTTGAAAAGGGGTTCGGGTATTTTTTGCTTGAATTTCTGGGAAACCACGGTTCGGGGATACGGGTTTGAGGGGATACAGGTTGTATATTCACACATGTGTTCAGCTGCAGAGTCTGTCCCACTTCCGATGGGGCTGGATTGACTTATAAGCCAACAGCATCTTCATCTCCGATCTGATCCCATCGGTTGTTGGTGCTGCGTGAGACAGTAAGAAACTGTCTCCCATTTTCGATGATCACTACTACCCACGTTCTGCCAATGATCTGGTGCTTGCTCTCTACCAGGACATTGCCACGATCATACCGATTATTGCGTTGTACTTGTAGAATTTAGATGACAAATCCCTGGAGTTTGCGACCATCTTCAGCCTTGTGATAACCGTGCCGACCTTTTCAGGGATGGGCTGTGGGAGACTTAATCATCGATTTAAGTTGGGATTTATTTATTCCCTACCACCGTCTGCTGGTCCAGGGATGCCAGACGCCCCTCTCAGCGCCGGACTGTCCCGATAATGGGTCCGCATGAACAATTATCCCGCGAAATGTCCCGATATCAGCTTGTTCGAAATTCGCCATCAAGCCATAAAATTATTTTTTCAATCTACATAAATGTAAACCTTAGGGCAATGAGTTCAGTGGTTTTCTCAACCCAATTTATAATGTGTAGTTAGTTAATTTTTCAGTTAGGTTGATTATTTATTTCACAAAAAATAATGTATTATTACAATCATTAGGTCGTAGTCTGTATGGTTTGGCTTAAGGCCGGCTACGACATTAACATTTAAAATATACGTTCTTTAAAAGTTCTCTATAATTCTATAACGAAGTGCTTTTGTTGTGTACTTGTGCAATATATCCTAGCCTCGGACTTCGTTTAAGATGCGTATTACTTCTTCAAGCGAAAGTACCTGTGCTCCAAAGCTGCAGGAGAATTCTTTAAGAATGGGACATATAGAAATGATGTTGAATATGTCCTGTTGTTTTTGGAGGCTGCAAAGGTTGCATAAAAGCGGAAGTTCTTGGCTGTGCGGTATAAAGATTTAACTTCTTAGTTCACCTTTTATTTTAAAGATGTTGCTTATCATATCCGTGAAGTGACTTGCCATGAAATACGTTCTGTCTTGCAAATTCTAGTTAAATTTTCTGTAATAAGTCCTGTTTTGCGACTACTGGGCTTCATCTACAAATTGCTTAAAGGTTCTATGGTCTGTTTTCTCCAACAGTATGCAGAACATATGCCTAAAGTGGAACCATTATATTCACCATATTTTTCTTTTGCTCGCTCGACTTTTGTGGTTTGTTGTGCCGTTGCCGAATTTTTGAAATAAGGCATTCCAACGCTGCTCACGCCTCTTAATGTTACGTTTTCACCGAATCGAAACCGCGAGGTTTGGTTGAAATTTTACTGAAACCTCAATAGGCCATTCGCACCGAGGTTGCAGTGGTTTCGCTCTCAATATTTAAGTCACTCGATCTCAATTTGCAAGTGCCCGCCATAACAAACGTCACTCGCTCTCAATTTTTAAATGGCCGCCAGAAAAGCTATCTTTTGAGAGAGAGAGCGAGAGAGACATAATGGGAAAATGAACAACAAAATGACGGAAATTCACGCTATAGGCTTGTTCGGTTCAACCAAATCTTCTGGATGGATGAGGTCAAGGGGGCTGCAATGAGGTTTATCGGAAACCGCGACGTTTCCAGACCCAGGAAATGTATATTGGAATCTGATAGGTTCGGAGAAAATTTATGGCACCTCTCGGAAACGTAGCATAAGAAGCTGTTTGAAGTTCCCCTCAAGTACAATCACTTCACCCTAATTTGGGTCGGTTACCTTCCTCAAAAATTTGAAGATTTTAGTGCTTTCTTAAATTCTGCGGCTAGAATTTTGGCTTTAAGAGCTTATTCTACTCTATTACTTCGGATAATGAAGTCTTCGAATCCGAACTTCCGAGAAGGAGACCGAATTTCTGATGTAGACACCACGTCATCGCGGAGAGAAGACATTGATGTCTTGATGACTGGGAGCAGCTTAACAAAGATCCTCGACCGGATTAAATCTATTCCTCACAATTAAGTGCACGACCTAAAACAGTGGTTTAAATATAACATACCTATCATAAAACACAAAAACTATGCATACCTACATAAGTTGAAAAAGACATTCACCTTGAATGAATGAATCGCACCGCAACAACAATGACTAATTCTAAAACAATCAACAACTTATGACACAAGCGACTCTTCTCAACGAACGCTCGTCACAGTCGTAATTGAATATCTTTGAGAATGGCAAACCTGTTTTTGCGGTCAAATGCGAAAAGTAAACTTCTTCTCTTGAAAACGAAGATGTAGAAATGGAAACCAATCGAGTGGCTTAACAAAGCGTGAAACATAGAAAATCGTTTCTAATTAGATGGCAGTAAATTAGACTTTATGTCACGCAAAGTAAAGGTTCACAGAAAATGGCGCGGCGGCGGCGTCTGTTATTCAAAACCACATCAAAAGCGATGAGTTGCGATTGTGGGACAAAAAAGGTTTCAAGTTTTGCGTTTCAATAGGGTTCTGACTTTGAAGAGTTTTTTTTTTCAACTTGGTAAATTGTCTTATATTTTCCTAGTGAAACGCCTTAAAAGCTTGTTTGTTATTGGTTTTTGATCCTTTGTCGAGTTTGTCAAAAACAGTTCTCCGATTTAGGTAAGAGGAGCTGGTAGTGAAGCACTCTTAGACCATATTGATCCATTGTGATGCCAACAGTCTAACTGTGCACTTCACTACCAGGCCTTCCTACTATGCATATGTAGATACGTTGAGTGTCGTGGTTCATTTAGACCAACGTGTTGAGTCCATAGAGGATCCTTGTTTACTAATAGACCCTATTTTGTTCCTAAAAACATTAAAATTTATATATCAATCTTGGGAGGTTTTTCAGATCAACGCGGCCTTCCACCGTCCTCCAGCTCTACGAAGACGTGCTTCCTAGGAAATGCCTTGCTTTCTTCGCAGAGCAGATGTTGGACAGATTATATTTCTTCATCACCGCTGCAGCTTTTACAGAAGTCGGCGGTATGTTAATGCCTTCACCATGGAGCCCTTGCTGTTGCTACTATACTCAGACCAAGCCCTCGAGTACGATCTCTGCCCAATGCTTCGTCTTCTAGTTTTTTCTCATGGAACCAAGCTGAGTGAATGCATTAGGGATTGCCATACATTTTTCCAGCTCGGATCCCTGTCTCGCTAGACTTCCCGCTCTCTCGTTTCTTTGGGGGGCAGTATAGGTATAGGTTCACCAAAGACATCTGACTGACACAACCTGACCAGTGTCGATCCCAAATGTTCGATGAAATGGTCAATTCTACTGACCTACTTTTTTACTAACAATATAAAATCGATCAAATAAGCACAAGTTAGGTTAAGTTGCGGTGGCTGACTGCTGCGTACAAGCACAGAAGACACACTTTTGTCAAATGAAAGCCCATTGTGTTACCACGCGGATCAGGGTACCTATTCCGCAAACCAATTAGTGCTTTTGATAAAGCAAAGAAGAAGGCTGATTCTGATGCTGCTCAGTTCACACAAGTCACTGATCCGAATTATCTAGAGAAGTATTTAAAAACTTGTTAGCACATACTGGCTGAAACATCCTCACTTAACACATTTTATGTGAATAACCTCCGAATTCATCAACAACTGCGCGACCTTTGAAAACATTAGAATACCTTTCCGATCTCTTTCACCCAGGCAGTTGATGATGTAACTCTGTTGACGAATGAACCTTTTGAATTTAACACACATTAAGGTCCCTTAAACCAACAAACATCTCCATCCGCCATTCGCCCTTCCAACGGCGGCATAATTATTTCGCTCGCAGACATCTAGACGTGGCTTGAACTGGAATCAATCGAAGGTTTTATTTCCCGTTTTACAACCTCTTCTCAGTTATCGAGAAAATTCAAATGAAGTTTTTGCTATTTAATTAAGCACATTCATCAATAAAACGGCGGGCAGAGGACTGATTTAATAACTTCCAAATATGCGATGGGCTCACATCGACCATTCCGAACAGTTCCCACTCTTAATTAAGTGAATACTGTCAGGGTGTCGCTGCGACCGTTGATCAAAACTGTGACTAAGTGTGAAGGTTTCGGGGAATCTGAAGGGTCTTGAAAAATAGTTTATTGACGGACAAATGTTAACGTTAGTTCATTTGAACTCTGACTGATGATGATGATGGCTGGCGGCTGTGTGCCCAATCTGCTGGCTTGGAACAAATTTAAATATTAAGCTCGCTCATGGCGTGTGAACTTCAAACGGGAAATTGAGCAACGGACAAACAGAAGAGAGAGATGGCTTTCCTAACGCCATGATTGCCTGGGTAACAAATTGCAGACAAGACAATCGAACTTGTTATGAATCCGAATTTAATTCATATTTGCATAGCGACTGCTGGAGCAACGAGGGAGGATGAGCATCATGATCTAGTTATACAGAGAAAACATTCACGTGACCAAAAACCTGTCAGGCTCTGCCTGTGCCTCCATAAAGACGATTGGATTCCATAGAAAATGTGGAACACGTTGCATAACTAGTCTTCCCATTCGAGTTGTCATCGGTTTCACATGTGATGACTCAATTAATCAATCTCAAACAAGAAAACGTTTCATTTGCATATTTATAGCATCGGACAGGAAACCGAGAGAAAAGACTTCTGCTGAACTGGAATCTATGGAAAACGGTTCAAAGAAAAAGACGTTACACAATTTCAGCCAAGACGACGATCTGTGTAAGATAGCGTTAAGAAGTAATCACTGCGCTGAATATATCTACAGAAATTATCAAAGAAGACTGATTACATGTCTCACAAGCAACAAGTTGCACTTGCACGATTGAGGTGGTAGATCTCTGGGCACTGAGTGTAAATTAAAAAGCAATAACTGAGCAGTTTGTGCCACAAAAAGCGCTTTGGATTCATAGGGCGGCCAAGAAACTTGTTTTCATTGTATTTGAATGTAAATTTTGTCGTAATGAATACTTAAAGGCGCCCACGGACGTTTTTTTTTCAAACAACTACTACTTTGTGGTCTGCAGGTCACCTCCTTCAACGTGACTGTTTTAATGATCTAAATTGAATTCAAGAAAATTCGTCTTCCGTCGAAGACTAAGAGTGTCTTATGTTAAGATAGGTACCGAGAATTTAAGGTGATATATTCAAGAGCTAAGTTTTTTTTGGTTGCTCTGCGACCAACTTCAGACATCAGGTGGTGAACAAAGTTGGTAAAGTTGTTGGTCCGAGTTGGCGATAGGGCGAAGTGGCAATAATTCCTGTTTAGTAGATTTGAGCGACCATCTCAAAATTTTCCACCGTGACTGAGGTGGAACTCATCATCGTTGTCATCAGGGTATGAGCAGCTCACACAACAGCAGACTCGTCGAATGATTTCTTGTATTCACATGATCGGTGGGCGTGTGTAATCGATAGCGTCAAGTAGACGTGTATACGTGTACGAAGTCACTTAAGTAACATCCAAAATGTGTAAATTTAAGCGGGTTATACTTTTGCATAATTCCCTACGAGTGTTGTGTAGAATAAACAATGTATACTCGCCCTTAAAGAAAATAAGTTGAATGTAATAGGTGATTTCTTTTCTTTTTCAGTGCTCTGTCTTTGACGGTTTACGGCTGAACTCACGTAACAACTGAACCCGAATAACCTGCCACAGCGTCTAATATTTGGTGAGAGGTCCTTAACAAATTGAGAGAAAGATCAGCATTTTAATCGAAAAATTCTTTTCAGTGGCTGAGCTCATTTCTGGTGGGGTAGGTTAGATTTAGGTGAAGTGGCTGGCTGCTGGTAAAAAAGAGACACCTGCAGCTACAGTTATGCCAACAACATATGGATCTGTAAATAGCTATTCCGCAAATCCGTCGGTGCCTTAGTAAAGTGCAGGAGATGTCTGATGCTAATTAGGTCAGCAAGGTTGTTGAAGAAGCAGACTTCGAGATGTGCATAGTTTATTTCTCTTCCTCGTCTCTGCAGCTTCTGCAGAAGTAGTTGTAAGGAGAGTCTAGTCTAGAGTTGTGAGGATCCGACGGGGCTGTGCCCAGTTTTAATGCCAATGAGAGTACGGAGATTCGGCCTACACATTCTGATCAGGCTGGGTGTGCTTATCTTTACCATTTGTTCGACTGTAGACAAAAAGTTGCAAGAGGCTTCAACAGGAGACCCTGTTTATCAGAAAGCTGGAATCGTGCTCATGATGTATATTGACCTAATTTGCAAAAAATGGGAATTATGTTGTTATTACCAAGCAGTGACGGATACTAGTTATGTGACAAATATGTAACTTTCGAACCCGCATACCGATTTTAATGACCGATTTGAGGAATTTGAAGAGCCAAGAAATCTTTTCGTGGTTCTAAAAAGTGATATTTTTATTTTTTTCTTCTTTACTTAGGCTTATTCCGTTAATGAGTAATCAATTTGAGCTACATCAGCCAGTTCTTAACCACGAAAAGGTCTCGTGACATATTTACTATGTTTCAAATTTCATTAAGATCGGTTCATGGGGCCAAAAGTGAATGAAGTTTTTTTCCTGCTTTACGCTGCTTAGTCTTGAGTCTGGGAACTTAGATGTGGTTCCTATTACGGAAACAAATTGGAGTAAATGTCGCTGCGCTACACGAGATGGTGGGCATGTGCGGTGGCAAGTATCACTCATTCGATCATCATGTGCGAATCTCAGTATCCTGGTCCAATAGTGGTCCTTGGATCATCCTAAATGCCAAACATCCTAAATGCCATCTCAGAAAGACGACTCATGGAGAGTATGAGTATGTGCTAGTACTATGTACTTCAAAACTTGGAAGGAGGTGGATACATGTCGACTGGATGTGGAGGCAGTGCCAATAAGCCATCTACGATTAACATGAGCAAGTGTTTCGAGATTCAGCAGATGTGTAACAGTAACGATTGTCACGGATGGCAGATCACCATCCGGAAAGAACACTGCTCTAGTACCGTTTCTAGCGAGTTGGCTCGTTTCACAATTCTCTGAAAAGTCACAATGTCCCGGCACCCACATACGTTGGATGTTAAAATATTGTCCCTCTCGTTGAGAGACTGCACTCCTAGACTTGATCGTTGCCTCGCCATCAGAACAGAAGACTATATCTGTGCTTGATATTGCATTGTTCTTTAACTAGGACAGACTTTCTTAATCGCTATAGTTTCTGCTTAAAAGGCGCTACATTGATTCGGTTATCGAACAGATAACTTTAGGTAACTAAAATAGCCACCCGCACACACGCATTCATCCATCTGTGAAGATTCGCAGAGGACCAGCGTCTACTGATCAGACTCTCAGTATGATCTGGGGGGATGCTGGTTGAGAAGTTCTTCTCTACGAGAAGCTTAGATATCATGAGGTCTGTGTATATGGGTAGAGATCAACACAACTACACAACTGCAGCGATTTCGGTCTGATCGCTCTACCAGCTTCTGTCTCCCTGCCGTTAAACTCTATCGGTGGGAATGTTCAGAACTGCCAAGGGGGTTGTCAATAAACAAAACTGCCACATTTAGTCTAATGAGCAACTTTAGGCAAACAAGAGCTGCCAATGCACTTTGAAAATGCTTTCTTTGATACGGTTAAGGACAGAATAATTGGCCGTTTTTTTTTTTTCAAATATGAACGTGAGAACAACATCGTCAATGGCACCCGCCATCGTTCAATGAATTCGAACTTTTTGGTTAAAATGAATGAGCTGATCCTGGTCATGTGGTTCCAGCAAAACAGCGCTTCTTGTCACACAGCGCTCGCATCCGTGATTGAACAATGAGTACGGTAAGAAATTTGTCTGTCATTTTGGAACGGTCGATTGGATTAATTAAACGATCTGACGCGATCATAGTATTTTTCATGAGGATTCGGAAAATCACTCGTTTATGGCGTAAAATTTTGAAAGGCAACTATAGAAGAACAATTTGTGAGATACCAGCCAATATGCCCGAAAATGTTACTCAAATTAACCAATTATCCGTGAAGACGCTCAATGGCTGTTGATGAGAACGGTATCGAACGACATTGTCGTCATCTACACCAACAGTCCAGCAGTGATTATAGCACTCGTATCGCCTTTTATACATCGAAATTGGTAAGACTTTGCAGCCTGTTGGGTTCCTGGACATAGAGATATTCCAGGCAACTGTGGAGCAGACGAGTTAGTCAGCAATGGAACAAACATCATTGGATCAAAGGTTGAAATAATCAGGGTGCCAATAAAAACTCAAAAAACTAAGATCACAGAGTTAGCGGTCGGCACTGCCCGTGAAAGATGGAATAATCTTAACACATGCCTACACGCGAAACAAATATGGCCAAAACTGGGCTTACACAGAAACGTGGCCATCATCAGTCTAGGTAGAAAAAAACCTGACTAACCTAGTAGAAGTCCTTACGGGATATATACGACGCAAATGAACACGCCACAAGTCTAGGATTACCATTCTAACACGTCTGTAGCAGATGCATGGGTGAAGAATAAGAGGAGAGCCTCCCGCATCCTCTGCCATGCAGTGGCCTCCATTAGGAAACAAAAAACCTGGGAGAGCACTACTTAAACGAAGTAACGTACATATCCGAAAAGGATGTCAAGTCAATCTGGACGTTCATTCAAAAAAACAAAATGGCTCCAGGAGTATCGCACGGCAACTGGTTCAGTGGCAACAAAATGAGCCCATGGATCTAAGTGAGTCCATCGCTCATGATTGTAGCCACTTTACCTAACCTACCCAAAATAAGTCACGTATGGGCTTAGAAGTCACAGTCGTGATTAAAAGGGTAAAACAAGTGGTTTTTAAAAAACAAACTCTCAAAAAATCACTCTTTATAAGGTTTGTCTGAAAAAGGTGTCAGTACATCTTAGAGTTTCTCAGAAAAGAACCTGTAGCAAGTGAAGTACATTTTTTTGTTCACTTCTTTAAACATTGCAGTGTCTTCCAAGCGGAAATAATGGAGATCAACGAATAACTTCGTGGCTGAGGTGGAACGTGGTATCTGCCCGCGATATCTGTAGTCTTACGGATAGCTAGGCAGCAATTAAATCCCTCATATCGTTCTCTATAAACTCTAAAGCAGTTATAAACTGTCGAGTTATTTAAACAGTTTCACACTCGCATGTACCCAACACAGGACATAGAGGCCTTTAGTGAAACTGAAAAACTCCCAAAAATCGCCACCACACTGGCAGATGATGGAACCCTTTGTGACATAGGTACTCTCTTAGCTATCTTTAAGTTACAACTCAAACATCAAACTATATGAAATAGATGCAACACTTGCCAAATCAGCAAACAAATCTGGCCCAGTCTGGACCCTAAAAGAACTGGTAGTTTGATCTCCTTAAACAGATTCAAAATTAGCACCGCAGTGGGAATAATCACCGGACACTGCCTATTGAATCTACACGCAAAAAGACTGAGACTATTCTCTAATGATTTTTGCAGACGCTGTCTAGTTGCAGAAGGGGTTGAAAGTGTGTAACACCTTCTTTGCAGCTGCCCTGCACTCGCTTTAGCAAGGAAAGCCACTCTAGGCTCTTACTTCTTTGATAACCTAAGCGATCTGAGAGAAACACCAGTCATATCGCTAGTGGTTTTCACTGACAAATCTGGCTGGGTGTTGTAGAAATCACGCCGCCCCAACCCCTTGGTGTAAGCCCACGTGTCAGTACAACGGGCAACTTTGGCCTAAGTGCTACAAAGCAACTTACTACCTACCTATCTACCTAAATCAAGTACATATATGATCATTCATAGACGTGGAGTCGAATACTCCGTAGCCTTCTTCTTCTTAGGTGCCGTAGATGCTGACAACAGGTTACTTATTATGATTTTCCCTCTAATTGACCAAATATTGTATCACCAATCTTAGATTATGTTAATTATTCAACTGCATATAGCAACAATCTCCCGTGGACTTCTTCTGCAGATGAGTAAAGTCTACCGCACCCACGGTAGAGTATCGAGGCGTGAACTGCTCATTAAACCTCCACTAGGGTCTCTAGCTAAAAAAAAACTTAATTGTTAAGCCCCCACATGCATTAGAACTTTTATATCTATGATCTCGTCACATGCTGGGAAGTCATTTTTCAAGAATATTCATTGGAACACACACATGCTCCCAAACTCCCTCACCTCCTTTTAATTGAAATTAAGATTCAATTCTGCAGTGCGTTGAAAAAGAACAACACAAAAGATGAAACTCAGAAATTAGAATTACATTTGAATAACCCTTATAATCAGCGTTGACCGCTGTTAAGGGGGAAACGTGTCTGGAGGAAGAAATTTCAAAATTGTGGCGCAGTCATTGTGAAGAATGTGAATCTGTTTAACACGCATTTTACTTCAGTACATATCCATGAGTAAGACGATAATGAGGCCAACAATGTTGCTACAGTTGAGTTCCTAATTTTTTAAATGGACTCAATGCTATCCTAAATTCGGTATAGGCCGATATTTACCGATATTTTTTTATTGAAATATATACAAAATATTTTTTTTGCAAAAACAGTACCCAAACAGACTCCTTCGCAAAGTGAACACACAAAACCAAGTGTAAGCCCACCCACCTGTGAGCACCTCTGGCGACTTACTCAACAAAATGATTTTGTCCCTCGACAACGTCATAAAAATGTTTTGCAAATTGCAACACACGCTCGCACATGTGGGTGTTCACTGTAAACGATCAATTTATGTCAATTAACGTACGCAAATGCTCGAGCATGGTGTCGAGACAAACATTTGCGTGAATCGAACACATGCAAACGATTTACCCGCGAACCTTCTATTTCCTGTGACAACTTATTTTGCATAACGACTGCAACCGACACCAACACACCGACCGGTTCAACAAATCAATTCAAAAAGTGTATCTAACACCTCTGCATCGAGTCAAAACTGAAATAAGAGACCCCGAGTTGTATCTAGCGTGTCACTCATGGGTTCTGACTGGCCCCCCTCCTGGCCGATAAATTACTTTGAGGCCCCACAATGTGCTGATTAAAGCAATCTGTTTTTTGTGTGTTCGTTGGTGTACACAAACTTTGCCGGGGATATCGAAATGTTTATGTTGCCCACGTTGCTCGTTTGGTATGAAGAATTCAAGAGCATGCACTTTAAATGCGATACTTTCTCAAAACGTCTTTTGCAAATTGGAACACAGGCCATTGAGCGAAGTGTTGCAACAGCCATCGAGTGTATCATGTTCAAAGGGATTTTCCCCACCTCCCCACACCATCTCCATCAAATCTTGAAAAAAAAGGAAACCCTAAGTCATGGGCACAACGATGTGTATACCTTCCGTGATAACCACCATCGTATGCAATGTTCAATCTGTCCGTTTCGACATATCTGTCTTGTTCCATTGGAATTAAGGTGCACCTACTCGTAGTCTGTGGTGGATGTGTGTGGTGTGTGCACTCTCCTGTGCTGCATCCACGCGAACGAACAGGGTGCAGATTAAAACTGCGGCATAATAGATTAATGCGCCCGAGATATGGATCACAGATAAATTGGTTTCGATTATGGAACATGTTGGCGCAAGATTGTTGAGGGCACCGGCACACCACTTTGCATGTTGTCAGTAACTCGGAGAGATAGAGAGCGAGAGCACACACTTGGCCAAAAGACGGTCGGTCGGTCGGTGAAGATTCGCCACTTGATATGAACCGACATTGAGGAATGATACTTTTAATGGGCAACGATGCAAATTTGATTTGTTTGTCTGCCTCTTCTCTCTTTTCTTCGCTCAGTTTTGCACTCTCATTCGCTAAACATGTTAGAGGGCAATAAATAGGCGAGGGTTCCTAGAATTAATTGGTACTGCATAACAAGAGTGTTGAGACCAAGATACATATGATTGCTTCGAATGATATTTATAGTGGTCTCAACTAGCGAAACACCTTCAAGAACATTGCTCAGCTGCGTCTCTATTGAGAGTGCACACCTTTGAATGGATTCACTCTGAAGATAGACAAAGCTGATTTATGTCCTTGATAGTGAGACATTCTAAATCAACCAGTCACCTTGAACTTACCGATGAAGTCAAGGTTTTTGCCCCCACCTCCCTCCTTGAGACTGTAGAGGGCACTAATCCTAACTGAATACAGGCAACGTGATGCATTGGTTGAGATTGCTTCTGAATTAAGATACGGGATGTTGATTTTTTGATTTGTGTTGCTGCATGTCTTAGTACCTGAACTTGAAGAAGACTTTGATGGTTCTGGTCGACTTTGTCTGGGCAAAATTTTTTAATTGGTCTTTGCCGACCACGTGAAGTGGGCGATCCCAATTGATTATGAAGTGACAAAAATCCAGTTATCCAGGACCCTCATCGCGTAACTTTTCAGACGACTATCGTCCTTTTGATTCACTTCGGTGATATCGTCGATTATTTGTTTATGTAAGACTATCAATATCGTCTCGCCATTCGTTACAGTTTGAGTGCTCTGAAAATAATATCTCTCATATAAAATGACATCTGTGCTCTCATTTTTTTTTTCAAATTTCACTAACACATTTCACACACAAATGTGACCTATCACTTACAAAATGTCTCAAAAGTGTAGAACAAGATATGTATACACAATTTCTTCTCATTTAATAGGAGACGATACCCAAATAGGTATCGCCAAAAATCAGTCGTCGAGGCGACAGTTTTCAGCTTACGCGAAGCAGACAAAATGATATCTCTCAGACGCTATCGTGTTTTTATGCGTATATGAAGCGAAACTATCGTCGAAACGCTATCGCGAGACGATTGTCGCCTTACGCTATTAGAGCCCAGTTTTTATAGCTCAGTGAACTCAGATGACTACAATTTCATTGTGAAAAAAAGAGTTGTGTCGTTCGGGATGTATAGCTCCCGGAACTATGTCCTCTGTCGAAAACATTTCCTATCGTTCCATAAACTCAACCTAAACATTTCCATATCCACCCAACATGTCCACAATTTATATACAGAAATTGTACACAAGAACACACCGGCAAGCACACACAATATATTACATGGCACACAAAATGGTGCACACACGTTTGTGCATACCTGAGTCCGAACTATCATGTGACATACGTCCCTACATGTATTTACAGCCTATCAATCCATCCATTCTCTTCGGCGAATTATGAGTGGAACTATGTACACTGTTTGACGGACATGTTTAACACAGCCATGTCCAATGGACCTACACAGTTTTGCGCACATGTTTCACGCATGGAACTACATAGTTCCGCGGAAATGCCTCCGAGAACCAGTTCCAACTGCGGAAATAAATGTCCGTTCCGTCCTCGGAATTTCTTACTCTTTTGTTAACGACGAAGATTATTTCTACTGCTAGGAAACCGTAATTGGGACATACATACCCGTCAAATGACACAGCTAGGATCACTTTGCCATCTTAGAGATACCGCAAGGTGCATCATTTGGTTTGACGCTCCAGGCTATGTAAAGACGAGTGCCAACGATTGCAATATCAGCTCCCATATGCCGCACCCATAAGAAAAGCGAATCCATAAGGAGTACGGAGGGATATTCTCCGCAAATCAACGTCGCATATAAGATCATGCCCAAGGTCATAAGTGAACTTCTAACTTTGTTTTTTTCCTTCGCACTAATCTCCACGTACTAGTGCGGCTGCCGAACTAGCAAATCGACTATAGCATTCGCAGACGCAGAGCATTCACGCTACGACGAACCCTTGGAGAAAGGGTTTCAAATTTATGCGGTTAGCATTCATCATAAGGAGCTATTCGTTGCCCTGACCCAATGCGGATATCGGCTAGGAGATGCACTGTAGTGTAATTTGTTCAATGTGGGAGTGGAGAAGATTATGCAGTGGGCTGTTGTAAACATGGAAGTCACTATCCTCTACAAAGCAGTTCAACTCAACAATTATTGGCGTCTGAATCTGGCATTCTGCCATTGGAGCGCACGCCCATAATGACTTTTGCAGAAGCTGTAGAGATGAGGAGAAGAAAGACCATTGTTCATCTTCCGTGAAGTTGCAGTTTTTTCTGTTCCCTCCCGTGGAACAATTCTTTAACAACCTGGCGGCACCCAGTAGAATTCGTATCGGTCATCTCCACCGCTGTATCATATAAATCTGGGGCCTACCCTGACCTATGTACAGCTGATGTCAAGCAAACCAGCAGTCAGCCACTCCAACCTGGGTTACAAAGATAACATCAAATGAGTTTTGTCTACACGTGAACTCCAAATATAGCAGCCTAGTGTAGATCAACGTAGAATCGCCATTGGTAACCGTTGGTACTTTGGAATGTCGAAACAACTCCAGCTAATATTTTGCCTTCATTTTGCTTTTCGAATCTGAGCCTCCTGGCTGAAGAGGAAAGATCGGCTGAAGCTTCGTTAGGCTATGGTCGGGTTAATGTGATTGCCACAACCGAAGCAGTTCTGGCCCACTTAGCTTTTGATTGGATTGAGATTGGACTTAGATTTCATTGGATTGTGATCGGCAGCTAATGTTCCGCTTCCTCTTTGGGTACTAACTAAATAAAATACCTGAAGATGTTAGTGTCATATACTGGATGATGCATTCCTTTGCTGGCTTACAGCCAATTAGTATTTTTTATAAATTTTGCTATGCCCAGAAGCTTAATGCCAGACATTTCCTCAAGGCTATTGAATGAATAGCTGCCTAGCGTGTTTTTCCTTGTCCTTGCAAGTGCTGGGCAGGTGCCGAGGTAGTGAAGTATAGTTTCTTCTTCCTCTTCGTCACTATAGCTCCTTCAAAATTCATTGTAGGGGTTCCGATACTCCTTGCGTGTGTCTTTGCCAGTAATAATGCCAACTACATTGCTGATTTCCTGTCTATATAGATTTAGGAGAGTGCTTGGTTTTTTTGGGATTTATTGAAAGGCATGTTAGCCTTGAAGTCCTACAATAATCTAATTCCATCCACCTCCGATTAGCGGCGTTGATGGCAGCTGTAAGTAACAAAGTGTTTATTACTTGAGGAGAGGGATATGGGGTGTCCCTGTTCCCCTGTTCTTTCGTTGCCTGGAATACCACTATGCCCAGGGACCCAGCATAGGGTAAGGTTGCATCTGACCGCTGTCTCCCTAAGAGATAGACGGCAAAGTTTTACCATATTAGATTTGATTGATGGTGAATCCAGAGCCTTGATGGCCGCCTGACCTGTATCAGGCATCGACAGCAAGCGAGCAGCCTCTTGGATAGCTTTTACTTCTGCCTGGAATATACTACAGTGGTTGGAAAATCGACGGGACAGAGAGAAGGAGATTTCCTGCGATGACGCAAATACTACTAGTCCAGTGCCTTCTTCCGTTCTAGATCCATCTGTGTATACTTCCAGATGTGTAGCTTCTCTGACTACGTCTGATGCCCAGTCTTCTCCATTTGGGATGAGTGTGAGTGTTTTATACCCTCAAAGTCTTCAACGGGCGCGATATAATCTGTATGCTTTGGGATGTTGGCATTCTTGATTATTTCCATCTGGTCTAAACTGTACATTTTGAGCCCCCATTTGGAACCGAGGATCCTCTTGCAAGTAAGTTCGTTGGGCTAGGTCATCGTGGACTCACGACAGCGTGGTCTTAACGAATGGGAGCAGCTTGCACATGATTGTCAAGGACCGAAGGCAGCCATAGATTAGGCTCTGACCTACCATTCTTTCTACAACTTTGTTAAAATGCGATATCTTTATTTTTTTACTGTTAGCGTCCTACTCTTTAATCCTGCGCCTGATAGAACGGCGAGATTTACGACCAGTGGGCAGTTGGTTGCACAATGCCAGTCGGGCAACTTGACACCCAGTCGCTAACATTCGTGAGCGTATGCGACGAAACTGTGGAAATTATCCTAGTCGCAGATGTCCTTTTTGAAGGACTCGAAGTGGTTCTCTGGATTGAGTCCACTACTGCAGTCCGCGAACCTTCTGGACTCCTTGAGTGGATCGCATAAGAGCATTTGCCGGCGGCGTTGCTTGCAGAAGGGCTGCAGGCACTCTGTGCTCGACTGCACGCCTTTGGGTCTCCCACTCGACAGAAGTTCGCTAAGCGCCACTGTTCGTATCCCTCATTTTCAGCTCCACACTTCTATATATCGTCCTGAGACCCCCGGTATCGTACGCTTAACTTAGAATTGTTTTCCACGTCATCTCTTGAAATTCGCTAGAACCTTTTGGGGAGGCAGTTTTGGAGAGCCATTATCTTGTTTTTGGCATTTCTCTAGTTGTCAAATTACGTCAATTGCAATCATTTAAAGTTTGATTTTGCATAATCTTTGCCACCATGTCGACTTTGCGCAAGGGTAAGCATGCATTTTATGATGTTACTTTGCTAGTTTTTTTAATATTTAGTTTAAACTCAGTAGAACACATGAACAGTAAGGTTAAATACATAAAATTTAAAGTTTAATGAGTCATTTTGAAACCACCCCTATTCGCAACAGGGTAGTATTTTGGGGTAATATTGTTTTTACTGAAATTTGTGGTATTTTAGGTGGTATCAAGTCATAAAAAAGGGTCTTGCTAATGGAATGTACATGACTAGGTCTTGGATCTCAGGAGTTTAAAACGCTGAGGAACAATCTATTCATTTAGCAAAAGGTTATTTACAAAATTAAATTTGTTCTTAAACCTATTAAAAGAAAACATTGAAATCGAAAATAGACCCTGTGCCTTTAAATTATAGATTTCAAGCAGCATCAATTTTTACTGATGTCAACCACATTGTACGCCTTATCTAAGTAAATCCATGGTTCTGACACTGCACACAAAAGTCGAACTGTTTATGCCTCTCAACCAATTCATCATAGCAATTTAATCGACTGAAGCACGGACACACACATAAGCCCACCGCTATGTCACCTGCTCATGAATATCTTCAGAATTTTTCAATATTCCCACTTGTCTCGACTCACCTTCATCGTCAAACAGTTATGTGACACTCCTCAGATGCCACGGATACAGATCAATTTAAAAATAAAACCCTCACAAAGCCCATCCAGCAGTTTGGACGATCGAGAAAACGGTGTGAAATAACACAAATCAATATATCCAAATGATTGTCAGTAGATCCACACAATCCACCTGCTGAACGCAATTAATGCCCCATGCCACCAGTTATTGTGTTGTAGACATCAATTTTTATTTAATCTATGGAAATCATATACGAACAGTCAATTCTTTTTCAATTTTTCTGTCCGACTGTCGGGAAAAGTAGGTCTATGGGTATTGTGAGTGCAGTGTTGCTTGTGACCCAAAATCAAACGACGGCACACCACGTCATAAGGCGGCACGAAGAGTACATGAAGAAGCAATGCACATGAATTGGGTGAGTGTGTGAAAGTTTCTACGAAATTCTCCGATTCTGATGAAGCACGAAGGTTGCACTGGAAATATACTTCACCCTGGTCTTGAGACGTGGAATACATTTTGCTCACCGCTGAAGACAAGTGTACCGGGAAAGTTATATGAATTGATTTGTTTTTGAGATGGAATGTTAAAAAAAAAAAAAAAAACAGTGAATGAATAATAGATTCCAGGGGGATTCACAAGGCGGGAGTAATTTCGCGACTACTGCGGGAACTAGTTGTCTAAGGGCGACTAGGAAAAAAGTCGAAGCAATACCTTCACTAATTATCCACAAAAGCTGGAAGTTCGACTGGACGTTGATATTAAATACGCACTTCGTGGCATGCAGTGTTAACCCAACGCAATCTTCAACGCAAATTTTTTGCATAGACTACCTTTGTCATGCCTGAGAGTTAGGTGAAGTTAGGTTAACGTTGCTGACTACCATCCAGCAGTCGCACAGGCCAGCGAAGACTCGGTGAAGGTTGCCTAGTTAGGTCAGATTATCAGATGTGCGATGCCGTAAGTTACCTTTTTCATTCTGGCGGAGGGGACGCTGAAATTGCTGAGCAGTGTCCACGGAGTCTGCAGTCTCTCATTTGTGGGCAGTCACAATCTAAAGGAGTACGTTACAAAGGCGCCGATAAGAGTCCTTGCCCATTCTATACCGACAGTGCGATCATTTCGGATTGGGATAAGGTGACAATTACTTCGATAATTGTCACCTAATCCCAATCAGATCCAGTGTGATCAGACCATTTACGATTGGTGTGATCAATCGCCTTTCCAGCGAGTTCTTCAGACAGTACTAAAGTCAGTTTTCAAATGCTACGCTACTCACTATTCTTGGCGTATCCCATGCATTGCTCCGAAAGGAGGCAAGCCAAAATTGTTCTTGACAACAATAGATAAGGCTCCAGAAGGATATATTAAGAGGATGTAAATATGAATATTGTCTTCACAGCATTTCCGCCGCGTTATATTAACTAACTAGCACAGTAGTTCTCATTGCAATATAAATACAGTGGACTCTACCTAAGTCGAAACTCTCTCTAACTCGAACTTTTTCGCCATATTTTACATACATTTCCCTCAATTTTCCATACAAAAACCTCTCTCTAAGTCAAACTCTCTCTAACTCGAATAAATTATGGTATCCCGTGACAATTCGACTTATGGGGAGTCCACTGTAATTCTCTATGAACACTTTTTTCGAAACTGAGAGTGCTCGTCAATAGCCAGAGTTCATCAACTTCTACGAAGCTGTACAGTGAAAGCTTCTATTTCGGACACTCTCTAAGGCGGACAATCCCCTTGAACGCACAATGTCTTGTGATCGTGAATATTATTTTGAAGTTCCATACATTCCCATGGACGGACAACTCCCTTAGCCGGTGCTGCGACCGTCGCTGTCAACCTATGGGATCTTTCACTCTATTGGCAAACTAGGCTATCACAGCCTAACTACTCAGTGACTTTTAGAACCGCAATAAGAGCTAAGTCTGAGGTGGGACCTAACCTTTGGGTATTCACTTCCTATGGGAATTCTAACTCTGGAGTCAATTCTTCACAGTCTCACTAGCAGGACGTTGAAGTCGTCGCTTATGCGAATAATATTTTTAACTTGTATCACCTAGACATCATGAGCTGGAGGGATGAGGAGGTGGAGGAGACTGTACTAGACTATCTCGCAACCAGCCCAGCCCTTGCAGCGACCAGAAGAAAACATATGGGCAGCTATTTCTTCAACATCCTTGTAGAACATAAATATAAAGGACATCCTTAAAATCCTAAAAATCACCAACTGGTTACAGGTTATCAACAACATCAACTGTGCAGAAGTGCGAACAAATCAATTAGGTCAACAGAGCGATGGGAAGAGCCGATGAAGTGGCACCACAATAGACTATGTGAGGCAAATATGCCTCCGAGGAGTTTCTACTTACCTACATACCATGAGCTGATTAAACAAATGGCCTATATTCTGAGACAATAATGTTAACGTCTTCACAGACGCATTAAAACAAAAAAAACGGCATTGGTGCTGAAGCACTCGAAACCAAGTGCAGTGCTTTAGGGTGTCAAATGCACGCAGCCGAAGTCATAGCCATTAGAAAGCAACTCAATGCATTGGATAAGGCTGTGCAAAGCAACTCATCAAATCTGAAACGATTCTAAGTTCTGATATTACTCATGAGAGCTTAGTCGAAAGTAATAACACAATCTGCTTATACGGGGAACCTGGACACCAAGGTAATAAAGGGAATAAAATACATTATTATACTTCCTGTACTAGAGATGTGTCCATGAGTCACAGGCATATGCAGACGACTGCACGGCGCAGTTGGTTCAGTTCGTGCCCGTGGTTAGTGGGGTGCCCGGTTCGAAACCCAGTGAAAGCAAAGTTAATTCGCTTGTATCCGGTTTTCAAATCTGGTCCAGTCACCATTTGCCACTACCTACCTAAAGGTATACATTCCACTACCACAGTACTACCCCTACACAAGCAACTGGCTTAGAGGTGACACTATAGATAATGTAGAGGAACAGGAGGACACTCCTCAGTATCTGTGACAATGACAAGTCTCTTTCAGCAGAGAACTTCCACAATATTGTATGTCCTAAAGGTCATTTCGATTCGTTGAAACATCAAAATACTGAACGTTGACTAAACGGTACAACGGACGAGACTAGCAAAGGATTAGCTTCCCCCAAGCCATCACAGTGGGTCGAACAGAACATATACATGTGGTATGTGCCAAATGGCCCACCAACCGGATTTCATTGTTCAAATAGATGATCTGGAACTTGTTGACGTAACTAGCATTCTGCGGAAAAACCCACTTGCCCCCAATTTATTCAATCTAAGGTACAAAGTGCAAAACCACTTGATCTCTTGGAAAAAAATAATATCCTTTGGCATTGTTTGCGTTGATGTTGTACATTGACATCAGATTAGCCAGGCGTCTATGGATTGAATGCCTGGCTGGCTTTTGTGGTGATCATTGGTATCGAGCTTTCTACTACGCAGGGGACGACCCTGGTTAAGGTGGCGCGATATAATGAAAAAGAAGCTACCAAGTGATCGCGATGGCGGGAGAGGCTTCGTTGATACCCACGCTCACTTCAGACCTTAAGGTCACACATATAACAAGAAGGAGGCACATTTTGCTCCATTTTAAAAACCCACTAAGTTGTGCGTGCAACTGTTCTGACAGAAAAGGTGAGAATAAAAGTTGTCTATCCAATTCAAATTGCATTTCAAAGATAGTTATTTGCGTTATGAAGTTGATATTCACATTTCATGAGAAGTCATGACCCACCATTGATCTGCATCCCGATGCAATGGCACACTTCTTTGCCCGGAAGAGTCCTGATATATGCGTGAGAAGTCGATGAGAGTAAAGGAATGCTCTTCCCAACCTAATATTTCCCACAGACTACAACCCGCAGATATTTAAGACCAATGTGCACAGGTACCTCCTCTCCCTTTCTCCCTCTATACCTTCGGCCCGTGCTGTGTCTTGACCCCGGACACATAAGGGTATTAGCAATCCCTTGAGCACGCGCAAATTATATAAAAAAAAAAATCGTTCCCGTCCAACTATCCTTTGGCTTTCTTAACCTACCACCCTTCAAAAGCAAAGGAACGTCGTGTTCGCTAGTTCTCTCCTTTAAATCTGCAATCGCATGTCATTCCCCCACACAGAGAGCAACGTCCTCTTCGAATTATCTTCGAATTTGGCACAGATACGGTCCAAGTTAACTGGCTTTTCATTTAATGGCATTTCCTATGCAAACACGTCTTGAAGTGGATGGAAAATGACTCGCTCTCAGGCAACAATAAATCATGCGAAATATCTCCCTCTCAGCATAAAAAACCCACTAACAATCTTAGCGGTTCTCCAATTAGTTCTGATGGTTTTGTAATCTGCCTCCGACACGCGAGGCATACGTGCGTCTTCATCAAATGGTCTAGAAACCACCCAAACCTGTCGTGTCGTTGAGAGGTCGGTGTGAATTTAAAGATGTCTTAATCAAATTTGAACTAATCCACATTTGATTTGCATTAAGACACACTCATGTGCTCTGTAAACCGAGTTTGAATCTGTTCAGAAACATGTTTTTGGAATTTGTACGCCGAAATGGATCCCCCTCCACTTACAAACACGAATTAAGACGTCTCCGATCAACACAGCCACGCAAAGGCATCTCATAATTGAAATTTACAACCGATTAGAGTCATCATTATGCACAGACGCTAAAACTTCTGTTTTCCAACGATTCCCCGAAGACATGTTTATTGTGTTCACCAATGACAATCCCCTTTTGCTTATCTTAAACTTGAAATTCCTTGGCCAGACTCATTTTCGTCTCTCGCAAGACACCACACTTAAGCGGCGACAACAGAATACCAATACCAAATGGAGGCAACAACTGAATTTTTGATTCCTATGTAAATTAGATGTAAAGTTCAGCTGGATTGAGCTGTCAATTAATCAACTAGTGTCACCCGAAACTTTGGAACAGCTTCATCCCAGGCCGGATGGGCCCGTCCCGATCGGCCCGCCTGAATGGGAGCTCGTTAGATCAACAAAATTTGCATTTTCATGAAGAAAACACAAATTGTTGCTCGATTCTTTTCATGTATCAGAACACAGAATCGCGGCGCATGATGCGGTCTCGAAAAGCTCTAAGAGCAGACACACATCCGAGAATCATAATTAAATTTGATTTAAATGCTCGTAAATAAGCGAAACAAATTAGTTTCGGTCGGTAAAAGTGCATAAATAAATTACGGCCCACTGGACAAGTGCCGGCGATGCTGGGCGAACCGCAGATCTATGGTGCCACTCGCCGAACTGGCGTGAGTTCGCCTCGAAACAGGTCTGCACATGCATGCGCAATTCTAATGACCGTATTAAATGCTATAAATTAACAGATAAAGATTGTCGCCGCTGCCATTGGGCGCAGAAGATAGGTTAGAATTGCTAAATGGTGGTTATCTCTCAGACAGCGACGAATTATTACCTCGCCGGCTGCCAGATGAGGTGGGGGGCAACATGCAGATTTTTAATTAGCTCTTGCGATCGGCTACTCCATTTATTTTAATTACCACCACTTCGCGTGAAGGTTATGTCATCTCAAGAGACCCTGACGCACGTACTTTCTGCAAATGATCATGCAAACGTGTATGAATGTCTTTGCCGAAGAACAGCGTTTCGACGATGGCTTCGAAGTTTGGTCACGTTCGGTGACAAGATGTTTGGGCGCTTGCTATGTGGACCTCGAATGAAGACGGGGCTGTTGCCGTGCGAAGAACATGCTGAGCAAACAGATATATTTCAGATATGTGAATTTCACTTAAAGGGGTGATTCAGTCCCGCATGTTTCGAATGACAATCATTCAAATTGTTACTCAACTTAAGGGCAGATTAGAAGCTACGAGTTGAGTTCTATCAACAATCAAACAAAGAGCTTGTATCATTTGTGTGTTCTGCTTGAGAGATGACAAGAGACACCATTTTATTCATACGTCTTTCACATCGATATTCTCGTTTTGAGCAAGATACGAGATGAAAATTGACTTCAATGCATTTCCGGCTGCGCGTTCTTCAAAATGAAAACCAAATCAAGACGGGAAGAGCGCCGAAACCGGACGTGCGATTAAATTATACGCAACTAAAACAAAGCGATATTGTATATTGGGACATGGTACCTCCCTGGGATCCCAGCTTCTTTCGAGCAGAAGTCTATGACACATTATGAAATTCAAGATTGTGTGGGAATGCCTGCTGAAGTTCAAAGAATTGAGTGCGAGAAACAGAGTAAGACTGCGTAGGATACTTGGCCATATAGAGGATGGAAGGCAATGTAATGGCCGACTCCCAAGTCCCGAATCTCTCTGCGTAGGAGACCATGCTCTCAAAGGAGAATTCAGGGAACAAGAAAGAAGGGACCGAACGGCAACCTAGAACAACGCTCATGGCATTAAACAAGGCAAGTAACTCTCTGGTCAACATAACCGAAAGAGGTTTGAGGCTTGTATCAAAATGGGCACACATCTTAACACGGTTTTTAACAGGGTATTGCAGATTCAGAAAGCACCTAAGTGAACTAGGGTTATAGGAAGAAGGTCCTTGCAGACTCTGTGGAGAAACATGTTCTGGGATTTTGCAAGGCACTAACCAAAAAAGACAAGGATATCTGGACAGAAATTCAAAAGACTATCAATGTGTGTAAGTCATGCAGATGGTTTGACACATGTAATTGAAATGGGGACGCCAAATACGGACCACTCATTAGATAAAGTTGAGTGCTGGTTCTAGTGTTAATCTTGACCTGTACAAACTTTGTTTACATACCGTGTCACAGTAAATATAAAGCATTAGAACTCTGCCTCGATGATTATTCACTTAAAAGACACTTAGAAAGGTTTGCTTTGTTGTCTTATTCAGTCGTAGTCACAACACAAGCCTTGTCAGTCGACTTGACGGATTATTATTTTGAACCTGTGTACCAGTAAATAACCGTTTTCTGAAATATCGTCCGTTGAGTTATTCAACTCGTTTATATGTACAACAATTAGTATTGGTAGTTTACCAGTGACATGAGAAATATCAAGTGTAGAGAGTGTGTTATATGTGAAATTTGGGAGAAGTCGTCGCATATACGGCTAAAAGTAACGAAAGTCTTCGACCAGAATTTAATAGTTTTGATATTTCGTCAGACTCATATCCGACCTGGCCGTTCAGATGTGGAACTACTATGTTCTAATCACGAAATCATGATTCAATGGGTATATAATCGAGTAGAATTGATTGGTTCGGACAGAAGCCTGCCGTTACGAGAATGCACAACTACTAGTAGAGTCGCAGTCGATACTGAAAATTTGGAAGAACCATTTCTACAGGCTGCTAAACGGCGATGACGACACCAATACCGGTGTCATGCAGAATGTCCCACTCAATATGGACGATGATCGACGAGAATTCCGTCCCCCCGATTTAGACGAGGTCACGATAGCAATATCAAGACTGAAGTCTAACAAAGCTGCCAGTGCGGACGGACTGTCCGCTGAAATCTTTACAGCAGCTGGAGATGATCTGGTAAGGCGCATGCACCAGCTAATCTGTAAGATATGGTCGGCGCGCCCGATGAGTGGAACCTCAGTATCGTTTGCCCGATCCACAAGAAAGGAGACCCCTTTGACTGCGCCAACTATAGAGGACATCGCTTACATGATCTTCTCTGTCGTTTTGTGATATTATGATAGTTCCATATCAGTGTGGCTTCAGGCCAGGGAAGTCCAACATCGACCAGATCTCCACACTACGGCAGATCCTGGAAAAGACCCAAGAGATGCAGATCGCCACCCACCACATATTCGTCGATTTCAAGGCCGCGTATGACAGCGTGCATAGGGACGAGCTATACAACGCCATATCTAGTTTTGACATTCCTGCCAAGCTCGTCAGGTTGTGCAGGATGACGATGTAGAACTCTCGCTGCTCCATCAAGGTCGGTAACGAACTCACCGAGACCTTCAATGTCAATTTAGACAAGGCGACGCGCTGTCATGTGATTTCTTTAACATCATCCTGGAGAAGATCGTGCAAGACTCACACGCCAACACTAGAGGCACGATCTTCCAGAAGTCCGTACAACTGTTAGCATACGCGGGTGACATTGACGTGATTGCCAGAACACAGCGAGCCGTCGATGAGGCGTTTGCTAGCATTGAGGCGGAAGCGGCTAAAATTGGTTTAGCGGTGAATAAGGGCAAAACGAAGTATATGCTGTCATCAAAAAAGGACACACAACATCGAGAGAGCGTCACAATGGGCAGCTATAACTTCGAGGTAGTCAAGGACTTCTCCTACCTCGACTCCGCAGTAACTAGTACAAACAACATTAGAACCGAGATCAAACGCAGAGTAACTCTTGCCAACCGCTGTTTCTATGGGCTCTAGAGGCAATTGAGTAGCAGAGCTATCTCTCGAAGGACCAAGCTGGCTTTATACAAGACCTTGATCATCCCAGTCCTGCTGTACGGCGCGGAGGCATGGACAATCTCAAAAGCGGATGAGGAAGTCCTTGGTCTCTTCGAGAGAAAAGCTATGCGTGCGATCTTTGGTCCTGTTTGCGTTGACGGTTTCTGAAGGAGAAGATTCAACCACTAACTGTACGGGCTGTACAGCGACATGAGTCTAGTCAGGGGTCTTCGGATCCAACGCCTAAGATAGCTAGGCCATGTGGAGCGTATAGACAACTCAGCTCCGGCCCGAAGAGTCTTCGACTCCAAACCCGTGGGACAACGCAACAGAGGACGCCCGCGTTTAAGGTGGCGCACCCAGGTGGAGAAGGACCTCAACCAACTTGGCGTGCGACACTGGAGACAGCTGGCCAGAGACCGTGCTAGCTGGAGAGGCTTGTTGGTTGAGGCCCAGGTCGAAGGAAGAAGAAGAATTGAATGCTTTCAAACTTGACACTGACTTTTGCCAATGTCTACCAAAGTGGTTCCTAACCCTGTTTCCACTGTCCAGGAAACCGAGCAGAGTTCTATTTCCGGTAGATGTGCGCCCTAAGCACTTGCTATGGAGCGACCACATGGGTACAAGATACGCCAAAACTGTGCAGGTTCCATTTGGCGTTGCAAAACATTTCGTTCTCCAGCTCATCTAGCTGTAAATTATAAAATATATTCATTTCAAAACTGGCTTTTATGGATCTCATTCAGAAAAGAGCGATAGGAGACAGATCCGAAATTGAAACATGTACATCTTCTGAACAACGTCTTAAAGTTTGTTGTCTCTCTTTATTTTTCCTTAAAAACAGTGGTCTACTGAAATAGTCAGCTGTATTCCTCATCTTAGGCAATTCAACTGGACACTTCTCGGAATCCCCATCACATTTCTGTGAAGCACAATTTTGGGCAAGCTTTTCACTAGAGAGATTATTTTTTTAGTCGTACCCTACGGATAAGGGCTGCTTAATCCATTCATCCACTTATGTTTAGAAACTTAAAATCACAGTTCATCGGTATCTCCTTTCTAACCCTCCCCCATTTTCCCAACGAACGCTCGGTAGTGAGCATGTTAAGGGCATACGTCTTGTTGAACGACCGAGTGGTATAAATTTTCAAATCTGTCTCATCGCGTCCGGTTGTCTGCAAACAATGCGAAATTCCAAGGAACCTTTTCTAAAAATTGCTACCACTGGGAAAGACATTTACACTGTAGGCATTTACAATCTTCCCAAATCTCCACAGAGACAAGATAATAAATCCGAAAGAATGACACAAATCCAATCAAAACAATAACTACTTTGTCACTAATTGCAAAGAGGTTTCTTCAAACGGATTGAGTTCAAGTCAAAACGGAAGTCAAGAAAGTTTCACATATTTTCGATAGACACAGAAATGCGCGTCCAACGATCCACATGGGGCTGGTAAGACATCACCAAACCCGATGTAATTGATTGCAATCATGCCCATTTCAGATGCAATAACTAATTTATCTGTATTCTACGACTACCACACTCTAATCTAAATGTGTAACAAATTGCACGTCATGACCAGGAGAAAGTTTAATCGCGCGACATTCCGAGTTTAAGGCGATCACCAATTAGCCATGTGCTCCATCATCAATTCGATCCAATTGCGCTCGACTTCACATGTACGAGAGCTCGGCACGTTTCGCTAAAATATTCCGCGAAAGTGTTACTACACGCTGCAACGACACGGCTCGAAAGTGCAGTCCATCCCCAAAAGCGGGCATATCCGCTCAATGGACGCTCAGTTCATCTGAAACCCCGTGCTCCCCAAGAGTGGCTCATTCATTAATAGGTTGTTTTTTTTTTGTTTTGTCTGCTCATTCATCATAGTCATCGCGGACCAGTAGGTGCATTGATTCTGT
This sequence comes from Eristalis intricaria, assembly GCA_964034865.1. Classification (NCBI taxonomy): domain Eukaryota; kingdom Metazoa; phylum Arthropoda; class Insecta; order Diptera; family Syrphidae; genus Eristalis; species Eristalis intricaria. Next base: position 24,169,208 of record OZ035877.1, read on the forward strand.
CCATAGTTACACCGTAAGACTGTGTGTCTGTGATCAGAGAGCTCGGGACAGGTGAGTTTGCAATCAACCCCCAAGCTAGATAAATGAGTAGAGATACACAAAAAATTTACATTTTAATTACATCGGCGAGTGTAATTCATTTTTCACGAGACATATTTTGCGCGTACGTCGCGCCGAGAGATGGTAAATTGAAAAGCTAATGGACGGCAATTTCATGTACCACGTACCGAACACCTCATTAATCCGATAATTGGTGTGTTGAGAATGCCGAGAAGGCAGCCGTCCGGGGCAGACCCAAACGGGGTGAATACCCGTATAACGATGATTAACTAAGAATTCCTTTGATGGTCGTCTCTCTGAGGTTCACGGCTGGCGGTCGTCATTCAAGAACAAACCACGGAAAGTGGTTATGTAAATTTTCTAAATATGAAATTCCCCCCTTACTGTTGTTCTGCTTCTGAACGAGGCCCATAAGCGCACACGTAACGACCCAGTAGGGGTCTGCACTTATCTAATGAATTTACGGCCCGGAATCTTATCGTGTCTAGTAATTTATTGTTTACAATTCAATTTCGGATGAGGCCGAAGCTCGGATTGAGACCTTATTCGCGATTTTTCTCATGTGCTTAGGCGCGATACACTGTGTGTGCGATGCTAGCCGTAAATGAGCTGCGGCAGCATCCAACGTACCTGTGTTCGCAGTGAAACAGTGGTGTGTGCCTGTCGGGCAATAAATGTTCAAGAACGACACGGTGTCGTCTCGGATTCAACAGCAAGATACATGCCACAGCTACGTACGGCTTCGGCCGACGCGACGCGATGCGGATGTGACGTGCGGTGGGGAACTGAAAGTAAAGCCGCCTCTCTATTGAAAATCAGTTTGACTTGTTCGTGTATCTTCGAGAGTGTTTTGAGAAAAAAGGGAAAGAGATTAAAAATTGATTTATGGCATAATTGAATGGCACAGTGAGAGAGACCCACAGAATGACTCCACGGATTGTGTGATTTTCGTTGAAATTGATGATAGCCCATTTGTGTGGAGTGGTCTATGTCATTTAACTGTTCTTGGAAGAGTTATTTTGTACGTTAGGCTTAATGTCCCAAACACCAGCGGCACCCAACAGATCCCAGAACAGAACAGAACATCCCGACAGTTCAACAGTTCAACAGTAGTAGTGGTACACTTTTGTTGTGATTAATCAGCGGATTGTGTTGTGTCGGAGGAAAAATGCGTGGAAAATGTACAATGCGCGGATGAAAGAAGAAATGGTGGAGAGTTTTGAATAATGGCGGCAATTAAGACATTCGGGGTTACGTTATATCCGCAGGTTGGCCAACAGTTCAAATGGCTCTATTCCATGGGTGTGTTGGCTTCCGTTGAAAGTGGGCGGACATCGGTGGTTACTTCACTTGGTCAGTGTGCGGACTTCGGAATCACTGAGCTAACTTGCACATTCGCGGATAATGGTTAATAAAATTATACTAATGTACATAAAAACAGAAAAGTATACATGACTAGGGCAACGATGAAATGAATGGTCTTCTTTCTAACGAGGCGAAAGGAAGTGGCAAACTACTTCGTTGTTTGGCTTGCGTTCAGCTCTCTATTCGCTCGGGAAGAAGACGTTGTCCGAGATCGCACTCTCGTTTTGAGCGGCGAAGGAGTGTGGTCCAATTTATTTGGATGGGAGCAATTTGTTTATGGCCAGAAGCTGAAATGGGACCGGGTTAAATTGCCTCAAACGAGAGTGGGTTGCGTGGAAATTATCATATTTACATTACACATTAAGGAGAGGAAGTGAATAAAGAAGGCAAAGTGAGTTTTGAATGTAGGACATCATTTTATGATTTTTCACTGAATGAGGGTTCATTCAACCTTTTGGGACAAGTTAAGAAGTCAAAATGGCATAACATGTGCACAATGAGGGAGGCGAGAGAATGTCTGAAGGGAACATCTCTAATCACTTCACGGTAATGGCCTGGTGAAGATGTGTGTCGACTACAACGACTGGTATCCTTTAATTTTCGTTTTACGGCATCTCCACTCACGGGTTATTGACAATGGTTTAAGAGTAGTTATACTGTCATGTGAAGTCCCCCAGTCGAACAGATGATTGGTTGTTCCTTCAGCGATAATGAATTTATAGAGGAGAACGTCAGCTGTGACGCACAAACTCTCAAGTGATCGAACAGTGTATTGAATATTTGTTGGCGAACCAGAGAAAACCGCCTCTATTCCGAGCACAGCGAAGCGGAGGTAAACGGTGATTACGGATAAATGAACATAAGAACTTTCAACTTGTATTTACATTCAACACAGTTCATGAGAAGAACAAATTCACAGGCTATAACAAGCGACACGATCTTCCAGAAGTGCGTCCAGCTTCTAGCACAAGCGGATGATACTGAGTTGAAACGGCAATATTTTGTTTAAATGAATATTGTTAATACGAAAAACGAGTTATATGCAGTGTTGGGACCTAAAATTTTCAAAGCGTGGTAGATACCGAGGAAAATGGGTGGTAGATTTGAAAAGAGCTTGGTAGATCTCGTTTACCTACAGAATTTCTAATAAATTTCAAAAACAACGTTAACGCTTGCTTAATGGAATGCAACAGCCGATTACTTTCCGGTGGGTTCAGATTTTGAAATACAATCGTACTAGTAACACTAATTTTTTGCACATATTTTCCTTTGAAATTGTGACTTGAGAAGGGTTTCAGAAATGAAAAACATCAATAAATGGCATAAAATGGATGCATTACAAAGTGTGGTAGAGTTCCATCACTGAATGCTGTCCTAAAGAACTGACATACAAGAGCGGCTTCTCTCATAATAATAATAATATGGGTGGCGCTCCAGCTCCAACTCTCTCTCTCTCTCTCACACACACTCATATCTATTGATAATTCTTGTTTCTTTGGACTAAAAAGAATTGAGTAAGAGAGGTCTCTCACGAGAGATCGAGCCAACGTCATGGAAGACATTGACCTTCCTGGTGAATGCCCCCTTTTTCCAAAGCAAAAAAGGAAATATTTGGTCTCTTTGAGAGAAAAGTTCTTCGTGCGATTTTTGGTCTGTTTTTGCTATATTATATGTCAGTTATCGCGGTGGGTCGCTGTGACGTAGTGGGTAAGTGCGTCGAATCCTACGCAAAGGGTGCACAACACGAGTGGTTGCTGAGTAGCTAGGCCCAGGTCCACCTCGGACTGTAGCGCCAATCATATTATTATTATTATTATTATTATCGCGGTTGGATAAATAAAATTACTTTCGAACAAATTCGATGAGCATAAAAAAGGTTACAAAAGTAACAAACATTTTTCTTATAACTTTTAAAGAGTAAAAATTCCATGATACATGTTTGCTTAACTTACACCGTTTTCAATTTTTTCTTAACAGTAATGTGTTCCTTTTAAATTTCCATTTATATTTTATTCGTTAGGTTAGGTCGAAAGATATAGATTAAGATTAAGTTTAGCTTAGAGTGCCCGCCTAGGGCCAGTAAGTTAGAAATAAAAAAATTGTTCGTCTAACTAGTTTTAAGCATTTTTGTCTAGTATGTAAGTTTATTATGAATTAAATAATAAAAATGAATTCAAAAAAAAAAAAATACACCGTTTACGCAGTGTACGCAACTGATGCTCTCAAAAAGGAATAATTTGTCTCTCGTTTTGATGATTTATGCTTCGCTGTTATTGGGCGCAGCTACAAGGCCTAGAGCCTTCCTCGATAACAAAAATTCCTCCAAAACAAAAATTATTTTTCAATTCAAAGCACTAGTTCCTGTGATTGGCGCGTTAACCAAAGAAACTCTTCAGTTTTATAATATTACAGCGACGTGGGTCTAGTCAAGCTTCTACTCAGGCTCGATCATATAGAGTGCAGGGGCAGCTTTGCTCCCACCCGGAGAGTTTTGCACTCTGAGCATGTGGGGCAATTGAACAGAAGGCTTTAAAACGGTGCAGCAAATGTCAACTCTGCAGAGTTCACCAGAGTCCTACAAAGTAGGAATATCAGATCGCCTTGTCTGGCCGTTCAAACTCGGAGACAATTTTGAATTAGTGTGAGAGATGGAATGACGCTTAACAGAATCACATTTAAGCTGGTAGACCTAAGTGAAAGTTCATACAATGTATGTTTTTGTGTTTTTTTGTTGTTTTTTGTGGTTCCAAATTTTTTTGCATCATGAAGAATATTTATTTGAGAGAAATATTATAATTCTTCTTCATAAAAATATACGTGGAACACAATAAATTTGAACGGAGTCAAAGAAAGAGATTTGCGGGATCATCAGTTAATGATATGATGCTTCGGATGAACAAAGGCATTTACAAAAATTTGATGCTTCGAAAAAGAGCGGACGTTGAAACTCACATTTTAACCAAAATTTCTCTCACATTTTCGACTATAAAAAATAGGGACAACATAGGATGTCCCTGAGGACAATTTAATAAAGAATAAGGGATAAATATTTCATACTGATCGGTAAAGCAAATCTCAAGTTTCAGTGATCACCGACTTCGAAAACATGGTTTCGAGTGGTTTGAGTACAATAAGCACGCCGATACAGATGACTGCACTCGAAGTTTTTTATCTCATAAATAATAGTCCGATCTGGTTAAAATTTTATATTGAAATTAAAAAAAAAATAAAAATCGGTTTTCTCATAAACCTCACTAGGTCTAACCCTAAAAAGACTTTGCTCAAAAAAATCAAAAAAAAAATGTCTTGGACGAAAGAAAGACTTTAAGCCTTAAATTTATTTATCCCTTAATTTGAGAGAAATAAGCTTAAAAACAATTTAAGACTTGATTTAGCCAGAAGCTAGAACTTCGTTGGAACACAATAATATTTTTGCGTGGTGCTTCGAGGCAAATACATTAAAAATTTCCCACTGCGGACACCACCCTTAGACGGACACATTTACTTGAACGGAAATTGCTCCATATAGGTTGCATAGTTTACAGTTTCCATTTGACGGACATTCCCTTGAACGGACACGAACATCAATTAAGCATAGAAATCTTCTTCTTCTTCAGGTGGCGCTACAGTCTGGGGTGGACCTGGGCCTCGACCAGTAAGCCTCTCCAGCCGGCACGATTTTATGCCAGCTGTCTCCAACTGCGCACACCAAGTTGGTTGAGGTCCTTCTCCACCTGGGTGCGCCATCGGTTCCGTGGGCGTCCTCTATTGCGTTGTCCCACTGGTACGGAGTCGAAGACTCTTCGGTCTGGAGCAGTGTTGTCCATGCGCTCTACATGGCCCAGCCATATACGCATAGAAATAATAAAATATATTCCTTAGGTGGACACCAAAGTAAAATGAAACATATCGACAATATTCTGGCAATAGTATTTTTTTTTTACTTGCAGTCTATAGCTAATACATATGTACATAGTAAATTCTTCTCATCTTTCTCATATTTCTGTCGTAAGGCAATTCTAAGATGGCCGATGTAATCATTGCTGTATATGTTCATGTAAATTTATATGAAGTTGAATAAAATAAAAAAGAAGAAATGAACCCCTGCTCTTCGATTTTTTTAAGCAAAAATACAACACAAAGGTACCCAGGGAACATAAAGTTCTACTCGATTTCAAGAAAAAATCATACAAACTGGATTTCTAAGAAAAAACATTCTTGAATGCACATTTGTATTATAATTAGAAATGTGCTTAAAACTTGAAAATATACGGATTACCCAAAAACTACAGGCACAGCGGATTACAAGTCAGAAATATAAAGAAATTCACAAACAAACAGAGCATTATTTCCAGGCGTTTTTGCTGGTTGTTCTTTCGGATATTCAACCATCCATGTTTTTACAAATGGCCACTAAATTGACCACACAAGAGCTACCATACATCCCCATAGCAGATAGACCTTTTAGTACTTTTGTACTAAACTTTTGTTTTATGTACACTATCTTCTAATGAATATTTGAATTAATTTTCAATTTGAGAACTAAGAAATCTTTATGGTGCGTGCTTACTCTTGTGACTTGGTACATGATCGACCAAGTATGTTGGTTGCATCCTTTGTGCACTCAATAACTTGAGTCTGTGCAACACACTTCATTGGAAAATATATTTCCGATCACTAAGGGGGATCAAAACAGAAGCAGATCAACGCACAGATCAAAGAGCGAAGAATTTTGCAAAACCGAACCGAAACTTAATCCAAAAGTTTCCATCCACTAGTTGAAACGATCAAAGAATGAGAAAAAAAAAAACATGTTTGCCTCACTAATTAAGACCTAACCAACCAGTCTGACATAAATTAAGAAAATATAAATAATTTGAAATCACTGTTTCCAACGAGCACATTGAACCCGATATTTAAAGAACTCTTCTCCATTTCTCTGCTAGACACTCCACCCTCCTAATCAATGGGTCAAGCTGCACACATTGCATGCGTAAGAACAGAACTGCATCCAACATGTACTTGCATTCCAACACTCACCGAGCGGTTAGAATTTCACAACCCGTGCCCATTACCATTCAGATGACACGAATAAATTTCAACTCATTACTATGTTCATTTGTTAACACACGAGAAGACACAGCAGTCCTTACGGCCGGCGCAGTAGCCCCAGTGCCAACACAATGTCTGTTATGAGCACTGTTCTTATCGAAGGAAATTTTACACTCGTACCCGGCCCATCCACAATCAAGGTAATAACTTCGTGATAGAACGCCATGTAAGACCCTTAGCCACATCGGGATTAGCATAATATCTATGTGAAGGCATTCGGCAGTCGGTGGAAAATCGACTTGCGGCTAATGTCCGCATTAGAGGCCTCAACCAACCACAACCAGCAGCTACGTACTCGTACATAGGGAATTCCTTTGAAAACAAAATCTTAATCTCTCTATCCCGTTCACTCCTGCCCCAGGCCAGTGGAGACATACGAGAGCGGGCCACGTAAAAACCCCCCGTGCGACGACGATTCATGCATTTAAACACAAAAAATCACAACCTAGCGCACATACCACATGCATATATGATCCTCTGATGAGAGAAGCCCATATTCATGCGGCGCGGCGTAAGCGATATCAATGCTGGCCTCAGCCAAACCCACCTTCGTCTCCGTATAATTTTATTGCTATTTATCCATTCAGTAGTTGTCCATGCGGGGAGGAAAGAAATCGACGCCCAATTGCTGTTGCGGCCAGAAGCTCCTCTTGAAGGTGATCCCAGCACACCCTCGGCACCAGGTGTTCGCAGACCAACGCCTTCGGTTTTCTTTGCATCCAAAACTTGGATGCGTAACTAACTTTCGTACAACCGAAACGAAAATAGATCTACAATATCAAACCACAGCTACCACCGGGAGTAGTGTAAATGACCACAAGGTAGCACAGTGTACGTGTGTATATGATCGCACTTATTCACTTTTGTGTACACGCACACACTCACTCGCGATAGTGACGGGGACGGCGGTGGCGGTGACGGTGACGGTGACGGCATAAATAACAAAAAATATCCAAACGTGATTTATTACCCGTCCAAATGATACGGCCCGGTCTGTATTCAAACACACACGCCGGTCAACGGATCCTTGTAATACGAATTCAGCGGATGGCTGCGTAGGACGTGGAAACACTCCACTCGGATCGCGAGCGGTTACAGCTGTGAATGAAAATCCGCCTCACACTGCCTGGCCCTTGAGTGGGCTTAAAATTGAACTTTTCCGCACCACGGATGGCTGTTCTATGCGCAAGAACGACAACGTAATCCACACCGGCACGCCGCATACACGAATTCCATTAATACCCTGTTCACACTATAATGCCGGCGACGACGGGGAGGGTTGGTGCAAAATGATGTCGCCTTATACGACAAATCCCATCAAAACAACCGTCCGACGAAACGGATACAAGAAAAATCCAAATCGAAATTTCAGTGTTCTCTGCGTGTTCCTTTGAAGCGTTCTTTTCGTCCGATTACCTGCGACGAGCCAACAGGTGCATCCGATCGCGATCACGTTTTCTCACTTACTGATCGCGAGGTTTGATCGAACGACGCAAGAACCCCGTTCAGACCTCAGAGCGTGGCTCAATGTTGCTGTCTGTGCAAGGTTTAGGCCAAGCTTCGTGTTGTCTGTTTATCTGTTCGAACCGACCGACCATCGATCGGTGGTGGCAATGAAAGTGAATTTTTTGTTGCTGCGGCGGATAAACCTGTCGATCTTGTCGCGGTTGGCTGGTTGCGGTGCGGCGCGTTTTGTATGACACTGTGGGCATTGTTTTTGAGTAATACTCGTATCTCTTACGGAAACGAATTCCCCATTGTCGAATTCGGGACAGCCTTTGGCGCCAAAGGGTTTAGCTGCTCTCTGAGTGTGTGTTATTGGGCCTTACACACGAGCTTGAGTTTTTTATACCTCGAAATAAATGAAGTTTCTGTCTTAGGGTAAATACTCTCACAAGAGAAGTGCTTACAGGTGAACATGAGCGTTGCTCAACGGCTATGTAGGGCGCGTTGGTTTCTGATGAACGTTGACATTGTGTTGCATTTGAAGGCAAACGCTTTGTGAATTGAAAATGTGTCTTCGGTCAATTCACGGCGGAGTGAACTATCAAAATAGGTTGAAGAAATCGTGGGTTAATTCGGGAAATAAGTAACGATCTTCTATTTTGTGCGGCATGTGCTAAGGTTTGAAGAAGAAGAAGGTCAACGCACGAAATAGTCGACCTGTACGTGACTTTACTCGTCATTCGACTTTGGTGACAATGTCAGTTCCCCAATTGAATTTCCACAGTCTGACATGCCTCAAGAAAAGTACTGAAGAAATATCTCTGATGCACCTGTAGTGAGATTTACGCAAAATTGGAATTCTTTCTCTGTTCAGGGTTAATAAAAATGGAGTTACACACGAAGGAACGACGGATGTTCTTGGGTGGAGCAACGTATGGGAGATATCCATTCCATGGTCGATTGTTTCTTGCAGGCTGCTTTTAGACATAAACACCAGGTTGTACTTGTTGGACTTCATATTCAGACCTCATTAAGAATTTCTCTCTTTCTAGATCAAGGAGGCTCGCATTTGAAGACCCTCTTATCCATTGGGCATTTGCTATGTATGTATGTGTTGTCGACATAACTTTGCCTTTCGGATGAGATCCATATCTTTGGATAACTCAGAGTTCCCGGTTGTGTCTTCCCCGACACAGCATGGTGTTTTCGAAGACACCAAGAATAAGCTTCACCGTTGTGTTCGCCGAGCTTTCGGTTTCCTTTAGCTGAACTAGAAAAAATATGATTTTGTAGAGCAAGATGCTCATTCTTCGAGTCGGGAGTTTTCAAACAAATTGTTTGGACCGCATTACTCTCGATGTTTAAGATCGGTTTTGCATCGCCCTTCTAATAGGACGCAATTGTGGAGTTTACGTTTACCTTGTGATAGACAATTTTTTTTACCACCAAGTTGTGACGTTTTGTCTTCGTTGGTAAGCGACGAATGGATTTTCGCTTGCCACCATTTAATATTATTTGTTGTTCTTCGTTAAATTTAAAATTAGAGCGTTTCGAGTGAAGTCGTCTATCACGGCACGATGGGAACGCAAGACTATGTCACCTGCGTAATTCAACAACTGAATTGAGAGATAAGTAAGAGATATGTTTGAGCTGTCCCCCACATTATTGTCTTTAGTATGTAATAAGGTTTGAAATAATAAAAACGGTTCCTTTTGTTGTTTCAAATTTCAAGGTGCTTATTAACTTTTTAATCTAATTACGCCTTTTCAATTGAATTGATTACTAATGAATGAATGACTGCCGCACTCTCATCGTCGAGTCGTCTCTCACACCCATGCTGAAATCCAGTACAAGTTTCAAAAGGATTGGCAGCAAAGCTCGAAAAAATACTGTTTTGTGTGAGCGCCTGAAACCATTCGTGAGTAACCTGATAGGTCCTTATCGGTGTTTTCAGTTTCAGGTCGGCGAAGTTCACTATCGACCAAATCTTCACACTACGACAGATCCTAGCAAGGACGCGGGAAATGCAAATCGACAAACACAACCTTTTCGTCGATTTCAAGGCCGGATATGACAGCATGTATAGAGACGAGCTGTACAATGCCATGTCTAGTTTTGACATTCTAGCCAAATTCGTCAGACTGAGCAAGATGACGATGGTGGAACACTTGCTGCTCCATCAAGGTCGGTAACGAGCTCATCGAGACTTTCAATGTCGGAAAAGGATTTAGACAAGGCGATGCACTGTCATGCAAACTTCTTTAATATCAATAAATTTCGCCAACACAAGAGGCACGACTTTCCAAAAGTAGGTACAATTCTTGACATAAGGGGGCATAGACGTGATTTGTCGAACACAACGAGCCGTCAATGAGGCGTTTACTGGCATTGGAACGGATGTCGCTAAAGTGGGTCTGGCAGTAAGCGAGGCCAAAAAAAATAGATGCTGTCATCAAGAAAGTACGCACAGCATCGACGACTCGGTCAGTGCGTCACTGCAGGCAGCTCACTTCGAGGTAGTGAAGGACTTCGTCTACATCGGCTCCGCGGTAAACAGTACAAACAATATCAGTACCGAGATCAAACGCAGAATAACTGTTGCCAAGAGTGGTTTTATTTTTTGGGCTCAAAAGGCTACTGAGTAACAGAGCCCTCTCTCGGAAGATTAAGTTGACTCTGTCTAAGACATTTGTCATCCCCGTCCTGCTATACAGCGCGAAGGCATGGACAGTATCCAAAGCGGATGAAGGGGCTTTTTTCGAGAGATGATGTCTGCGTTCAATCTTTGTACCTGTTGTGCGTTGATGGCATTTGGAGAAGAAGGTTCAACCACGAACTGCTTGGGCTATACAGAGACGTGAGGCTAACCAGGCGTCTAGCATGGCTAGGCCATGTAGAGTGTATGAACAGCTTAGCCCTCGGCCCGAAGAATCTTCGACTTTAAGCCCGTGGGACAACAGAGGACGCCCATGTACTGGGTGGGGCACATAAGTCAAGGGCGACCTCATCCGGCTTGGCGTGCGAAACTGGAGATAGCTGGCGAGTGTTCGGGCCGGCTGGAGAGGCATGTTGGATGAGGCTCACGTCCGCACCGTACTCAAGAAGAATTGAAAAGACTCTATTTTCTGCTGTTTCTTGGTAACAGGGGCTACTACTAGCTCCAATCTCCCCTAGTTTCAGAATGTTTATCTTCAGCAATCGAACTTTCGGCAAATTGAGTTCGATTGAGAAAGCTTTTACAGCAACCATCGAGATACCTTTTTTATTAAAGCCATTCGTTTACGTATGAATCTCAGGCGAGTTCAGATTCATCAAGGTGCACCTTTGAGAAGCAATTACTACATTATTCTTCTTTTTGGCAGGTGTGACCGTTTCACAGATGCCTGGAAAGCTTCAGTGACAGAGGCGATTGTTAAATGCAGATGAACAACTGCTTGGTGTTAACTTAATACTAAAAGACATTATTTATATTGCATGACATTGACAAGTGACTGTGTGAGTTTCCACGAAAATGTCACTAAAACGAGTGGAATCATGTTGCACCTTAGCTCTCAAAATAATCACCGATGTCACAATAAATCAGGATCTGTGAAAACTATTCGGAGCAATTAAAATTGGTATCCCCTACACAATGTTTATAGCCACAAGTTTAAATTTTGTCATGGAACATTTTATACCGAAGAAATTGTCGCTGTGGCGTAGTTGGTTGTGCGTCGACCCCTAACAAGGTGTCTAGGTTCGATTCACGAACACGAACAACTCTCACAATTATCGACACCAAATCTCTCGAGTTCTAGGAAAACAAAAGCCCTGTTGCTCCACTTTTCAAATACTTGTAAACACTTAAATAACATGGTAGTATTTATTTCAGCGTTATGTCACGCAAGCCAATGCCTATCATGTAGAAGCAAATGGCGGATTGAAACCAGAAATCAGGTACAAATGTTACTACTTGATTTCTGATTGAAACCGCACTGAAACATTTCCCCTCCCACCACACTTTAAGTAATTGCAGATTGAATCTAATATTTCTTTCTTTCTGAAGTGGATGGAAGAAATGTGATATTGCTTTATTTACCACACATGCTGATTCAACACATTTAGTCGACATTGGTGGCACACCGGCCAAGGGCGTTCGTCTTTATTGATTTATTTAAATTCAGCCATCGTGTAGCGTGTTAAACATACTAACGAGGACTTATGAGGTCAGTGGCCCTTGAAAATTTAAAGCAGGAATGAAAATTGCTATTTTAACGAACTGAATGTGTTCTCTCAATTTTGTAGCTGTTGAGCAAAAGATTAGGTTTTTTCTGACTTGACCTACATGAATAAAGTCAACAAATCAAGTTGATTGCTTAATAAAATGGATGCAGGGGTGTGTCAAAATACTGCCGTCTTGACTATGGTGGAAGTTGGCAGATCTATAATGTTGTATGTTACTGTGTTCTTTAACTGGTGGGGAATTTTAAAACGATTAGCAAAATCAAAAGGATTGCATGGATACGTATTGTGGGAGCTTGTATTGCATTCTTTTACTAGACAGTTCTGTATGTGCTTTCGATCGACATCATCGAGATTGTATAAATACTGCAGTCAGACATTGAGACTGCAACTGGTGGAACAAGTTCAGGGTTGTCAGGGGAGGCTTTAAAATTTTATTTGGTGATACAAAAAACGGTATATCGCCAAACCCCAAAATTCGCTTTTTTGATAGCTATTGGCGATTTTTCTGCATCGAAATCATAAAATGGCATATTGTTTCTCATTTTAAATAGAACTCCACATCTTTCGCATTCTTGAACATACATTTTGTTGATTAAGTATTCGGAGCTCAGGTGTAAAAATGTTCTGCCAATACAAGATCGAGGCCTTGGAGTAGAGGTGGTGGCGGACGAGCTTTCTCGTCTCATGATCAGCCGTGGTACTCATAGCTTCAACAGGCTACATGACCCAGCTCTTTTATAAGATTTGGTCGGAGTTTACTCGATCTACAAGAAAGCAGCCCTCTTTGGCTTCGCCCATTGTAGTGGAATAAGTCTCCTTAGCAGCGCATACAAGACTTCTTTGCCATTTTGTGTGCCCGTGTGAAGCCTTTTATAAATAATCTGATAGACCCATATCAACGGCTTCAGGCCAGTAAAGTCCACAATGGACAAGATCTTCGCACTACGACAGATCCTGGGAAAGACCCAAAAAATGGAAAACAACACCCACCAGGTATTAGTCTATTTCATGACCGTATATGATAGCGTCCATAGAGACGGCCAATACAACGCCATGTCTTGTTTTGGAAATCCTGACAAGCTCGTTGCAAACATTTCGGTAACGAATTGACCGAGATCTTTATTGCCAAAGGACATAGACAATGCGGTGCGATGTGACATGTGGCTTGTTCAACATCATCCTGGAGAAGATCGGGAACCACTCAAAAGCCAACAAAGTTCTGGGTGTGATTATTGGTTCTGATTGCTTTGATAGAATTTGGAGGATATGACTTAACCAATAACTGAACAGCCAAAGCTGCGACATGAACCTATCTAGGCGTCTACGGATCCAACACCCAAGCGCATGGAAAACTCAGCTCCGTCCCAAAGCGACTTCGAGTACAACATGTTCGCACAAGGCAACAGAGGACGGCCGCGTCTAAGGTGGTGCACCTTGGTGAACAAGTACTTCAACCAACTTGGTACGCGCAACCGGAGCCAGCTAGCCAGAGATCGCACAGTTGCTGGGGCTTGTTGGTTGAAGGCAGAGTCCACGGATCGTGTACCTAGACGAGCTATTGAGGGCAGCTCTTCGGCTTTCTCGTTTCCAGAAAAGTATGTATAGCCTGAAATCCATATTGTGGTTATTTTGAAATTTTCCGCGACTGCAGCAAGTTCATTGCCACATTGACTAATTTTGAGGGTGTCCATGAAACTACCTTGATGGCAGGTTGACTGTCAACGAAGATAGCTAATCTTTGCATTGGCGTTGTTTGGTGGGACTTAAGTTGACGAAACGCCTCCCTAATGGAGAAGATTTCCGCTTGGAGATTTCCGCTTGGAAGATGCTGGCGTAATTTGGGAGTCTAGGTATCTGAGAAAAATCCACGCCCACTCCGCATTTCATCCTTGAATAGTCTGTGTAAACACACAGCCGGGATGAGGCCTTTACGCTTGCAATCCCAGTCTGCTCTAGTAGGGATGAGTGTGTCGACATAATTTCAAAAGTCTAATTTGTGTGGAGTTTAGTCTGTTCGAAGCCGTACGAGTTCCCTAGATATCGAATCCAGGATGAAACTGTAGCCATATGGTCTTGAGCTCGAGACGAGACTGTCTGAATCGGATCGCAATATGCGTCACTATACTTTGAATGTAAAGATCAATAGCTAGTTAGAAGATGTAACAGGTAATAGGTAGAAGATGGAGCGTCCGAACGTCTGACAGTGTTGTACTTAACGCGCCTGTTGTAAATCTACATACCACTGTCTGAATCTTGATGAGCTTCACAATGTTGTACTTTTTTCAATGCCAAGGGCCACCAAAGTGGTGTTCCATAAGTGAGAAGGAACCACGGCTGTGTAGGGTGTACATCAAACGAAGGTCTGATATTAACCCCCCCCTCTTTTTTCCAAAAGTTTTATTGCCAGCATTGAAATACTATATGTACATCCCTTCTTAGGCTGATCTGTATTAATATTCCAGCTAAGTTAAGGATCAAGATAGATTCTTGGATTCGTTAACGTAGTTCTACGTTTAATCTTGTGTTTTTTTTTTTTTGATTTTTGTGTTTTGTGTGATTTTTGAGATTTGGCGACTTCGCTATTTGAAACATGACAAGCCTGGGTATAACTCATTCAGAGGAAGAAACACTTCCAACCGAGGACTTTGAAACAAACTTTACCATCTCCATCACAGATTTAGACGACTGGATGGCTGACAGACACAAAGCTAGCCTGGAACTGTACACAAAGAGCAGAGTAACATCAATGATGCAAGATGCAGGTGGTTAAGATGATCTCCATCGGAATTAACACCATTTCCTGCCCGAATTCGTTCACCTTCCCGCTTTGGTTTGTTTTGGATTAGTTTATGTAGTGCATCAAGAGAGTAAAAATATACTACTCACGTTGTATACTCAACAAAAAGGTTAACAACTCTATTATGTTCATTTTCTCAAAGCGATAAGATAAATGTCTTAATTTTAGCACTAAAACTCGGCAGGTTTTATCGATTCCAGCGATAAATCTTGCGTTGCCGCCTCTATGTCATTTATCTGCACCTATTTACACACTTCATTGGCCTGCAGAAAGTGAATGTGAAGATGTGCGAAAAGCAATGCTTACAGCAGTGGACACATTTCATATTAATAAAAGCAACCTGAAAAGAAATACCACACTCCCCGGGATACCCATTCAAGCATGGAATCACTTCAGCTATGAAAACTAAAATAGTCTCCTTCTCTTCGGCATCGCTTGTTGCAAACAAGTTTTTCTGCCCTCATCATTCCATTCGCACTGCGATCCTTTGCGTAGATGTTCCAATTCTGCTGCACACTCGCCGCAATTAATCATTCTCGCAGTGACAAAACGCTATAAGACTACGAATGATTGATTCGCTCGCAATCTCAGAGAGATCATGGCGCGCTATCACCGAAAGTAGGTACTCTCGATTTTGCACTGAAGCACGATGACATCAATCATCCCGCATTCCCGTCTGAAGTGCAGTGCGCTCACTTTGGCTATATAGAATAGCCGGCTGAGAGTATGGCTTAATCAGAAATGTACACTACACACCGCTTGGGTACATCCTTGGTTGGATAGGTAATCAAATCCCATCGGTGACTGAACATGATCCGGTGTCAAGCGCACTTGTATCTTTTCCTTTCGCGGATAGAATCCGCTTAAGGCACCCTACCCAGTTGTTGGTTAATTAGAAGACCATGTACGACCAGCGACCTACAAAGTTAAAGGGAAACTCAAACTGAAACTCAAAGGAGATCCCAACCGCACCGATGGACACTGCTGCAGACACTAGACACTAAAAGTGTTTTCCTGTTTCCACCAGAGCAGCTATGCAGATCACACGAGAGAAGAAGCGTGTGCGCTCAGTCTTAGTACGTAGCATTCATTGAACGCGATTATGGCCAATGAATTTTAAAAGAGCCGCATTCCCTGTCGACGGCATCTTTTCTCGGTTCTTTTATGTAATCCAACCGCGTATATGGTTTAATTAATCCGCAACTCGGACCATGAGCGGCGAACGGACCAGAGTCCATGAGGAGGACACAAAACTGAACAATAAAAGTCAAGCGTTCTTAAGGAACGAAACCAATTAAAACGACCCTAGTGCTGGATATGTTATGCAAGTTGTGTGTATGCACATGTACCACAGGCCCTATGACAGCGATCCTACCACAAATTGGCCTCAAGTCCGTATCAAGTATTAACCAGTAACTAGGTAGCTTCCGTAGAAACAACATACGGTAATTACTATGCAGTGGAACAATAATCCACTGATGCAGAGGAAAGTTGGAATTTGCATCCTTTGCCTTTCTCCAATCCCGACGTAAAGAAAAAGGACACACTTGCTGACAGATGATCCTCTTTAGGTACTGCAAAGCGGTTCTCCCATACTTACGCCATTTAATGTGCTGGAGGTGCTTTAAAGCTATCCACTGGAAACTACGTGCATTACCTGAAAATAAAAGAAAGAAGCTCTTTAAAATCGTTGTTGTTCAGAATTAAAGACGAGAGTGTTTCAAAAGTCGTATTGGTATCCCCAAGGGGGTGCTTTAATCGATTACACCGTAGCTTGCGTCACAAATGGACTATCATTGACAATGACAATTCTATTAAGGGTTTCGATTTCACTTGGCTGTTGTCATGGTAGGGCATTTGAGATGCTCCCTTTTATTGGTGTGGCAGGTGCCACAGGGAAAACAAGATTCCATACACACATGGAGACATTGGAGGACGATGGGGTGGTGGGGATGGCGAGAGTCTCCTCCATCTTTCTTAGTACATAAAGTGGGTCATTGAATATCAATTTAATTGGTAGTTGATTTGAAATGGCTTTCCTCTCGAGGACAGCCTATTGAGAATGTTAATGGATTCGATTTC
This sequence comes from Eristalis intricaria, assembly GCA_964034865.1. Lineage (NCBI taxonomy): Eukaryota > Metazoa > Arthropoda > Insecta > Diptera > Syrphidae > Eristalis > Eristalis intricaria. Next base: position 24,186,294 of record OZ035877.1, read on the forward strand.
ATTCGTGAGAATAAGGAGTGCGATGACTCGCAAGAAGGGGTGATGAAGTTTTCTTGTGTCGTTAAGTAGGTATTACATCTGCGGATGGCATGTAGGTACTTAAATCTCAATGAAGAGTTTATTACTTACCAAGCGAAAGGTTGTGTAATAGGATTTTTTTGTATACACAGCTTATGAGTATTTGATGTAATAACGTTTCCTATCAAGCCTCGGGCCCTAATCATCCCAAATTCAAAGAGGGGCTCTTATAGTGTTTGTCGATACTAAAGCAACTCCGACTCTCCGATACTTCCAGCAGTTCGATTTTACAAACACAAAATATAAAATGCAAACAGATGTATTTTCTTCCATAGACAATATTATTGGTCTTCAATTTTTGGTGTTAAAGCGACTCTGTTAGAAAATATTTTTCTTTAAAAAGAAAACCTTTAGTTTGGCTGATTGCTGCACATCAACTAGGCATGCGGTGCTATCCGATTTCTCATATCGCATTCCACTCTTCTTTCAACAATCGCTCAAGTGGTTTCAATGGGATTGAGGTCAGGGCTCTTTGCCGACCACTCCATAACTTCATTCTGTTGAGCTCTGAATTTCTCTTTAAGCCCTTTGACTTTTGAGGCATTTCTTCTTCACCATGGGGTAGCATAACATAACGGTCCATAGTACCAACTTCCCTTGGCACAGGACTTTTACAGTCATACCCTACTGGAAGGTCGCAATGCGTAGCCATCGAAAGGTGAGTATCGACGTTTTTGAATCTTAAGAGAGGAGTTCCAGAGGACTAAATTCTCGGTCCCGTCGTTCAATCACAATACTTACTTAAGTATCAGGCTGGGTCGTCAGGTTCCGAGCCTGAACGATAGCTGCTTCCCATTCTTGACGGTCATGGGCATGCAGCTTCCAGTCATCAGGACCAAGCTGTCTTACATCAGCGATTATATGGTCTTTATACCATTCAATCACTATATGTCAATAAAATCCTACAATACTCGAGCATTATTCTTATCACATTTACGTCGATGACATGCAACTTTATCTTAGCTGTCCAGTCTGGAAGTTGCAGATAAAGAGTCTTAAACGATGCACTTAAAAGGTTGAATTTTGGGAAAGTAAATACAATTTGTGTCTCAATCCCGAAAAATCAAAGATATACGTCATTTTCAAAAATGTCCTTGAATTATTTTCAAATCCTCTGTCGTGGCACGACCACGACCACGCACGACATTGACAAAGTGTATGGCGCCCTTCGTCTTATTCGATCTTCACAGCCTTCCTTAGCACTTAATACGAAACAAGTTTTCGTCACAGCATCATTCCTATATTACTGTACGGATGCGAAATCTTTTGCAACGTTGATAAGATTTGCTTATAACGTGCGTAGTTATGATCACATCTCCTTATTCTGAAAACAAATTTGTTGGATAGTCCATTGTCAGCTGATTATCTCTATAGCAGACTTCAGTTCTTCTAATGTACTAGGTCTTCCATTCTAATTCATCTGAGACATGCCTGCCCCGCCCGTGGAACTCATTACCCGTCGAATTACGAAGAATAAGAAAAGCAAAATAATTTAAAAAAGCGCCTTCTTTAGACTCAACTTTACTGGAATATAAGTTTCAGTGCTTTTTCTTTCCGCTCTATGTATGAATAACTTTTTGTTGCTGTAGCTTTACTAAATAATGTTGTGTCTATGAAGCTAGGCTCAGCCTCACATAGACCTGTTGGTCCATAGTGCTACCACTAAACGGAGTAAACCTAATTGCCACTGTAGTCTTATTAAAGTAGAATGTTCCAGTGGTTTTTGCGAAATGTATAAGATGTTGTTCACGATGGCCACATCATTTAGGGATTTAAAGAATGGTTGATCTCGAATATTATATCGCCTTTTGGCTAAAGCCGGGCACCATCGCCGTTTCTTTGTAGTTTCTGCATCTGTCAGTGGGAATCTGACCTAATCTTTGAAGATGGCATGGAGAACCACCAGACAGTGGTCTGTAATGAACCTACAAGTATACTTGAGTTAACTATCGGTGACGAGACAGTTTTGTTTTGCTGTATGTTGTATTTGTGCTACTATTCCACGCATTGTTTGCTGTAATAAGTAGGTCATTGTCGAGTCCATTGATATCGGAGCTGCGATGCTTTTTGTTTATCAGCTGACATTATGAGGCCACACTTAGCTAGTACGTCAGTTGTTTCGTTTCCCTGCATTCTCATCTGTCCAGGAACCCATTGTAGGGAGACTGCATTATTACTGGTGCTGCACCGCATCGAAGCAGTTGAAGCCTTACTCGCTTATAAGCTTACTGTGTCGGACAGTCAAGCAGCACTAAAGGCACTTTCGTCCAATCTAAAGCACTCCAAAACAGTCAAGTGCTGCTATGACGCCTAGTAATCTCTTGCCATACATAACAAAGTAAAACTCGGTTGGGTCCCAGGAAGGATTTAGGGCAACGAATCCGCAGATGAACTCGCGGGATCTGGCTCTGAATCAGCGTTCATCGGCCCAGAACCGTTCTGCAGTATCGATTGGACAGCAGCTACAACTCTGATTAACGAGTGGGAAAGCAAACTTCGCCTTAACCAGTGGACACATGGTCACAGTCCTATACAGTCCAAGAGATTAATCAGGCCTTATTCATAAAAGCAATTACTCCATATTTATAAGGATGGCTTAAGATTGCTAACAAGCTTTCTTACCCGCCACTGCGGTCTGAAATATCACCTTAACAAGCTAAACCTGTGTCAAGACATGGTTGTCGGCCTTGCCTCTAAGAGGATGAGACTTCGGAGCACATCATGCGTGAATGTCCAGCAATAATCTGGTTAAGGAAACGTATCTTCCATAGCGAGATACTCACTTCAGTGAAATTAACTTCAACTTTTTTAACTTCACTGCAAAAGATTAACTATCTTTCATGAGGGAAGTGGTTTGTCCTTTACCTGAACTCCAACACTTCGATACAATAGATCTACCCTGGTTGCTGTGTCCTTGCCTACACGGCATGGGTTGTACAAGAGGAAAAAAAAGGTTACTGTGTCAGCATAAATATGCAAGTAAATTACAAAATACATACACCTCAACAACAAACTTCAGTCATGTTTTATGAGCGTGCTATTTACCAGACCACCATCAACGGCTGTTTGACGAATTGACCTGGCACAAGAATAGAGGCTATTTAATTTAAGTTGTGTCTTAACTCCGTGGATGATATAAAATTATTAATTTCCCGGTGGGTGTACATTTTCTTGCCAACAGTGAATAGTTTCAAATCTATTGAAAGGCGTTTGCCCAGTTTCACGGTGAACGTTTAAGCTTCAGTTCAGCTGAACCTTAAAGTTTAGAGTTTTCTACCAGTGGACCCTCAGATCTTTGCACCTCAGCTCAATTTTAAAGATGGCTCTTTTCAAAATAAATAAGAAAATGCGATCCATTCCTTGATTGATTCCACACCGCAACTCTTTGCTTCCTTTGTGCTTTATCGTTTTATTTTTTTTTTTCGACATCTGATGAAATGTTATTTGTTCTTGTTTTGCACAGCGGCTACCTTAATTCATTTTCGTTTTTATTTTTACCATTTTTCTTTGAATTTTCACATGTGATTTCGCCTTAGTTATCCTTCAGGGCAAAGGTACTACAAAAGTAGCACAGTACTTCAGCAAAGACTTTTTAAAACTAAAAGAAAAGCAAATAAATCGAAAAATCATACAATTCATTGCAAATACATGCACCGAATGTTGCCATATTTTTTTCAATCGCTTTGATATTCTGTTGAAATTCTGTTTTAAATTGATCAGCACTTTAGCCACAGAAGTTTGCCAAAGTACCGCGATCTATTACTAGCTGTTAATAGATCTACTCATTTGTCAGTTACTATAGACCTAATTCAACATGATGCAATTAATTTCACTGTCTCCTTGGTATGTCGGTCTCCGCACCTGTGTCTATATATTTTTAAGGCAGGCCACATGAAACCACAAGAGTGCTTAGATCCAGGCAGCAAAGAGTAGATATCAAATTCGTTTGATTAGACTGACAAAATCGGGTTCAAAGCACCCTACCCACATGAACCTCTGACATAACGAACAGACCATAACGTGAAAAGTCAAACTTTTTCGAAGGTTGTAGAGAAACTTCTTCTTTGGAGTGTGCTTACATACATTTTGTGCATATTCTTAGAAGTTCTAAATTTCATCTTAAAAATACCCCCAAGAAATTGTACGAAAGAGTGTGTCTTCAAGCAACTTGCGTCATGTCCAGCACCAGCTACGAAACTGTTGAAGAGATGCCGGTGGGTCTTTTGTAAGCTATGTTCATGTGTTCATGTGTTCAAGTTTTGGAAACTCAACAAGCTTTCATGTATGACACTTGAACATTTCAGAATTCATACTACAAGTAGTTATGTATGCACATTGTTGTCATTAGGTCAATAATAGCAACGCCAAGGAATGAATATTCATAAGTGAATATTACTCCGCTCTGTGACTGTTGACCATTTCAACGTTAAGTGCTCACTATCTTAATCAAAATTCTTAACTGTACATATGTACGTACATACATGTATGTCACATTTCAGTATTATGAAAAAGAGAAAATCAGGGCAGACTCTCATATTAATACTTTATATGAAAGTGAAAGCGTTTCCAGTTACAGACATTGATAGCTTCACATGGCCTAGGAAGGAATGCGCCAACCAGGCCCTTTTTATCTAACATGTCTAGATCATATTTATAACAGTTTTAAAAATTAGACCCGTCATAGTTTTGTTTTCAATTCAATTAGTCCACTTTAGGTTTAAAAAATTATTGGTGGTCTATTTAAGTCGAATTCGAATTTTGTCCTCAATAATGTTCCATGCTTTGGGGTAGTACTTCTGGCTGATATGTTTAATCGGCACCCACTTTCTGTCGCAGCATGCTCTGTAGTACACAATTTCCTAGGACTTACGATCGACTAAAATCGATAGCTTCAAAGAATGATCTTATGTTGCCTATGGCCTAGGTTACCTTCGAAACAAGGACAACTTGTACAGAGATTTGTTCTCAGCCACTTGTTGAATTACTGAACTCCAAAATAAGCAATTTTAATAATAATTAATGCCTTCAAGAAGAAAATAATCCCCATGAATAATGATTTGTGTAAAGAATATATTGTTGAATAGTGGTAACGCCAGTGGGACACAAGGAAGGTTTTTCGACAATATTGGCGTGCACTTTACCTTAAAGTAAACTTCCACCCTGAACCATTATATACGCATGTCCCGTATCCGTATCTCAAAATTTCAGTAAATTACAGAATTATGGAATCACCGCCAGTCCTGAAGGACAAAATGACAATCCGAGGCACATCTTGCATTAAAAAAATGTGGTCTTATATCGAGACCATCAATGTTTCGCACAAAGTCAAAGCACAAATGAAACATGTGCACAGAAATAATTTGTTAAATTAAAACACAAAATAAAGCTCCAACGGAAATAGGAAGAGATCATTGGATACCGTGGTGTACACTTTCAAGGAATAGCCACAGCCTCAAACCCATTCCATTTTAATTTCACGCTGCTTATTTTAATTCTATTAATGACAAACCAATCGCGGAACTCTATTTGATAGAGACAGAGAGACACAGAAAGAAAAACAGGAAAAAGAGGAAACAAAAAATAAGTCCTTGCAAATGGCTTCGTTTCCCGCAAGAGGCGTCTGAGGGTAAAATTGGAAGTTATTATTTTTGTCACACAGGGAAAGGTTGAGTTTCTCCCTCTGTGTTGTTCATCGTCGACTGTCGGATAATCAAAGGACCGCAAAAAGACACCATGCAATGATGGAAAATGACGCAGCTTACTTCTTCTTCACCAGTCGAGGGTGAAATGAGTGTCCTTTGATCTTAATGTTTCATTAATGCGAACAAAAGTACTCAGTTCCTCATCTCTGTTCCAAGGTATAATTAAAAACAATGTTGCAGTGCAATGTGTAAAGGACATCGCAAAAAAGTATTCTGCAGGAAGAAATAGATGTTTGGATCGGGAAGAGAAAACACTGTGATTGCTAGCCGATGAGTACGCACCTACATATAATTGATTGCACAATCCCCTTGGGATTTTACCGTGGTTTGTTTTAAGACATAATGTTCTTGTCTACATTTTACGCGAGATGTTAAAGCACATTTCAGTGAGAGGAATTCGTTGAAGTCGATTTAGAGCGAATTGAAGAAATTGCAAAATGTTGACTGAGAAAAGTGATTTTTAATTCAAAGCAGTCTTGATACAGAGATTGAACAAGAAAGCCATTGGACACAAATGTGGTTTTTGACACACTGGCTTTATATAGCTGTCATCATACCCTTTTTAGATATTTTTGACAAACAGGCAGCAACCAACTGCGCAGTTCGTGTAAAGGTTTCCTCTTAATGGTGTGATTACACCTATGAACTTGTCAAAAACTTTCACGAACAAAATATCTTCTCGTTACACTTAGACTACGATGGCACACACGACTGGATGGCAAAGTTGGTTAAGTGCCTGCCTCTGGTTAGCGGGGTCCTCGGTTCGAATCCCACTGAAAGCAAAGTTAATACGGTTTGATCTGGTTTTCAAATCTGGTCAAGTCACCATTTGCAAATTAATGGTAATATCACTGGAGTAGTCTATCATTGGTAGTAGTCTGACTATGGGTATCACAATGGACCAATATGGTCTAGCTGGTGAATGCACTAGCAGCCCCGCCTTCCTACCAACCTACACTTAGACTATACATCACCACGACACTTCCCAGAGAACAACTTCGAAATTCTGATGCCAGACCGAGATCTGTGGTGCGGCGGCACCATACTCTTTGTAAGGCGATATATTTCTACATAGAGGGATCCAAAAACGATGATGGAGTAGAAAGTTGCGTTTTCTCGGCGTGTCTTAGCCTACATAAGTCTATTCGTCTACCAAATCATTGCAGCGTCCTCTTTTAAGCGGAAGTAATGGCGATAAGCGACCTTAGCCTGTCCTGGGTCAGGTGGCACGGATAGCCATGCAACAATAAAATCCCTGGCATCTTTCTCTGCTGTTGAGTTACCTAAACCAATAAACTGTCAGTTTATGGACTCCTTTGGAAGATATGGCACCCCTATAGGTGACTTCAAGTTATAGCTCAACTATCTCTACGCAAAGATAACCACTGCCAGATGGTTGACAGGCATCACTTGTCGGATCTGTAGACAAATCTGGCTTCTTCTTGGTCCAAAAAGATCAAGTAGTTTGATCACCATAAAGCTATCCAAAATTAGCACTGCAGTGGGAATAATTATTGGACACAGTCTTCTAGGCCTCCACTCAAAAAGACTAGGCATATTCCCGAATGACTTCTGTAGAAGTTGTCTAGACGAAGAGGAGCGGGAAAGCATCAAACACTCAAACACACAAACTGTCCTCGACTAGAAAAGCCACTACAGAGTTTAAGTGATTTCAGCAAAATACCCGTCAACGCACTAGCCAAATTTGTTGAGAAAACTTGCTGGCTGTCATAAGTCACGGCAACTCTTTTATTTTGGACAGCCAGTTGGCGGAAAATAAACCTACTTTGGTCTAAGTGGATTAATGCCACTTCCAACCTAACCTGACCTTATATAGAAATAAGAGCCTCAGAATCTGACTGACGTGCCGCGTTACCCAGCATGAAACTTACCTTATCACGTGATCTCTAAACGTACATGAACAGGTACATACGTAAGTATGTACTTATGCTTCTGTAAATTAGACTGAAACTGATCAGTGAAAATCGATCAGTGTAAGCATTAAAATTCAAAAGTAGCTTCGGATTTTATGTACTTTTAAGAATAATTTCAAAACTGTGAAAGTTAAAGCCACTGACAGTTTTCCGAAGTACAAATAAAATTTAGATGGAAATCACATTGATTACAATGCGAATACACTTTTGTAATTATTGTCTTCGGTGATTTTATGATAACAGTACAAAATTGAATAATGAATCGCGCCACATCAAAACAAATCGTTGAAATAGTGACGCTACGCCTTACATTGAAAATGGACGTTCTGTTAAGTTAACTTCACAGTGCGTCGATAATATCGCGTCCAACAAGCATCGTCTGACAAAATTATTCGTCAGTGGGAAATCGGTGACATGCTATACATTAACGGCCAAGATGTTCCAATGAATTGGTTTAAACGTTAAAAAAATATCAATGTTGCCGAACTTCCCTGTGTTGCATTTGTCAAATAAAGTACAATTGACTTAAAGTCTAAGTCGCTTGGAATACGGCCAAACAGTCATAAAGTCACACAGAAAGGTTGATAGCAAGCCCGACTTTTAGAAGTAAATTTTGATGAAAGGCAATGGCCATTTCAAACTTTTTGGTGCCTTTGACAAGCAGAATTGTGCATGATTTAAAAATTGACTGTTGCAATAAACCATCATTGGGCCATTTACCTTCAGAGAAGATCCGGCATGGAAAACGTGGTGGAAAACGCAGCAAAAAGGGAACATATTGACTTGTTTAATATTTTTTATTGTTGCTGTATTCACAAATCAACTAGCCCCAGTTTAATACTTTTTCTTTTTATTTTTCCGACGAGGTTATGATCCGAATTATGGGAATCACAACCCTCCCACTTTACTGCATCCCTACTGGTCCGCCTGTGGGGTTCGCCGATTCGACCTCAAGAAATATCGGCAGGCCTCCCTGTCTCGGATCACTTCATGACTGAGGCCGATCAAATGCTGGTGTTTTGCATTTGTGTGATCCAGGAGTTCTTAGGCCTGCCTTTCTTTCGCGCTTGCGTTGGTATGTTGATTGATATTGCCTTTTTAACGGGGTTCGAAGGATCTCTCCTTTGAACATGACAATACCAACTGAGCCGGTCGTAAAATACACTGTTTCTTCAAACTTTACAACCGAAGAATTGTTTTTCTTTATTCACTGAAATCTCCTTTATATAGTTTTAAATGTTTGTTTACATTTTTCTTGTTGACATTTGTTGTTTTTTGTTCTTGTGGGGCATTGTTTCGTGTAGTACATGTTTGATGGATTCTTTAACACGAAGGCTTCCTCGGATCTTTGAACTTCTAATTCTATCGAGCTTCGTTACTCCTGCTGTCATGCTAAGCATCATCATCTCAGTTGCCGTTAATTTGCCCTCATACTTTTTGTACGCAGACCAAGTTTAATACAAATATGGAAATCTGTTGTTTTTTTAAGTTCTCTAATATTCACATACTGATTGATATAAAAGATGTTTTTAAGTAAAGTCGTAGTCTCACAAAGCAATATTTAACGACCATAACTTCATGAAATTCGATTCTTAAAAATAAGACCTGTGAAAGTGCTCTCCAGGCACAAAGACTAACGGATACAATGGAATTAGAAAGCTCGATTTTGCTGAATGAAAATTGAACAAAGCTGATCAAGCGCTAGTACAATACGCGTTTCTTAGTTTCAGTGCTGTATAAACAATGAATAAAAATAATGTCTTTATTGAACAGAATATCATTCGTAATCTCCATTTCTCCATCGTGTCCATAATCTAGAAGCAAACCAAATCACTATTCACTCCAAGCGTGTGTCAATTCTTTGTTGTGGTTAGGGGACTGAACGTGGGCGATACCGCTGTGATATGTGTAAATTAGAATTTGAAAATATTTTTTAATTTGTAGATATCCCGTATAAATAATAATACAGTCGAATAATCGAACCGCGAAAAAATCGAGTTATCAAGTAAAATACAAAATTGATATATGTAAATATTTATGTATCTGCGATATAACACATAAATCGAAGAGGAGCATAATTATTTAAAATTGTCTGTTACACATGACTAAAGAGCAGATATTTTATTCTATGGTCTTTAAAAAGAAATCTTCAATGGAATTTGCAGGCAGGTACACAGAATCGGTTGTTGTTTCATGGTATAAACGCAAAATGAATAATGAATTTGCAACCAACTCGTTTGAAAGAGTTTGAATCAAATCATCCTCAATCATCGCATAGTCTTTCCCTCGAGAAGATTCGGGATCACACCTAAATATCTCGACAGTATTTTCATCTGTGGGAAACTCCGAAGTAACAGCTGCGTTTTTTTGCAATCGTATATAGGCTTAAATTATAAGTTCACAAAAAAAACGATCATCGGCGCTTAATGTTTCATCATTAAATCTTGGCAGCACCGACGACATTTATGACATTTGCTAAGCAGTCAGGGTGTAGTCTTGGAAGGTCACAACCTTCGTTTTGTGACTGTGTAGCGTGACCATCACTTTAAAAGCAAAAACACTTAATAATTATATAATAAAAAATTTTCATAAAATGAAAAGAATCGTTTACGAAACTTAAACGGAATGTATAGCAGAGACTCTCTGGGTATACCAAAAATTGCATACTTATGGATGCCAAAAGATTTAAAAATGATCTAATACATCAACCACGCCTGCAGATGTAAGCCACATACAGCAACCTAAACAATCAATGACTAAATTCAGGAATGAACACACAGAAAATAATGTTTGGAAGCATTGCTTTTACCCGCGCTTATTTCTTAAGCGGCGATATATATGATGAGTAACTTAAGCGGATATAGGATGCGTTGTTAGTGTATCTTAAATGCAAATTGAAAATTAAGTGTATATACACTTGCAAAAAAACACGGTTCCACCTGTGGAAAATCATTATACGTAACACCTTGCATATTTGTGGTATGTTTTTCAAGCTTTAAATTCCATCTGCAGTGTTGAATTTCTTCCTCATGCCTTTCGTTCTGAAAAGCAAAGCAATTTCATCCTCTTTTCCCCGCTCAGAATATTCACTAAAACCGCGATTTTTTTTTATTCATAAAAAGGAACATACAAACGCAGTTCCCCGAAAGCGATTGCTTATAAAAAGAACTCGTAGAATACGCAGAATTTAGAAATTTCTATTTAGAATTCGACTTATCGATGGTGACGCCAAATAATTTGTTCGAGCTATCAAGATTCGAGTAATCGAAGTTCGAGTTATCGAAGTCAAATTACATTTAAATTTCAGTCTTGGCGCTAATACAAACCAATTTTATTCGAGTTATCAAAGTTCGATAGTATATAGATGTCACTACAACCTGAACATGGCCAGGGCCTAGCTTCTACAGAAACCCCTCATGTTGTGCGTGCTAGAACTCCCACGAATGGAAGGGACCTACTGCCGACTCCGAACGTACCAATTTTGGGAAGCTATTTTTTTAGACATTTATTACCTCTTAACCATTGTCAGTGACTGGAGAGAGATGGGGCTGCGAAAATCATGTTTGTCCTACCGGGAAACGAACCTAGGCACCGTAGATTCAAGTGCTAGGAGTCGACCGACAGACACAACCCCACGGCCACAGCCAGCAATCAGGGTCTTAATGCTTGAAATATTTTAAAATGAAAGAACTCTTTGAATGAGATTATTCACGACTCCTTTCAGATTTCTTGACACGCTTGAGTTGGAAGGATGATAGCGCCAACATCTACCCTCTTTGGAGCTTAATATCATCCAAGTGGATCAGGGAAACAGAAATACCATTTTTCGAACATTTACTTTACAAATATAATTCAATGCGGTGGAAGAAAATTTCAATGCTCACCCTGTTTTCATGTTAATGAGAGCCACCCTTAAACTCACGCAATTGAAGTGATATTTAGTCCCAAAGTTTCTCAAAGTTTCAGTAAAAATTGACGTACATGACGGATGGATGCGCCTAATTTATAAAGATTACGTTTATATGTTATGCAATTCAACCAATTGGTATTGACAGTAACGAATCTCCAGCAATCGGGTGTTAGCTATTCCTACTTCACCATTCCGTTCCTATCGCCACAAGATATAATCTTTTTCTTTACATAACATTGCGTGCTTAAGCTATTGCCATGGCTTAGGAAACGTCCCTCCTCCAATGGCCAGTTCATTCAACGTACATAAAGCTCGTAGACAAATGTATTTCCAATGGCACATTAAGAGGCATAAACACTACTGTGGAGTCTAATTAAAATAATAATTATAACACGCAAGTTACTGCAAAAATAAGAAACGATATAGCTCTCAATCCCGTCTGCTTGAAACTCGATTCCTATTTTCTTGAACTCAACTCAATGAGTTCCTTCGGAACTCAACCTATTCTACGACCGTCCTAATTCATCCTCTCAGTGATGGCGTGTGTTTCATTTTCACTTTCCTTGCACATCATCTCTGGCAGATAAAGTTTGTTTTCTCCCCGAAACTCAGGAAATCGCGTTCAACTTTAAAACTGACTTGTCATGCTTTTCCCTAGCCCGTACTTCCAATGCGATCGATAACATCAACTTTAACTGGTATGGGAAAGAAATGACATAAAAAAGCTATTAGTCCCTCACTCAAGCGCCCGTACTTTGAGATTTAAGAAGGTACACGCTATAACTCTTGTAATGTTTGCGAACATGTGAGTACAGACATTTTTAGTCAACTTGTATATGCCGAATGATTTTTAAGGAATAGGGAGGTTGCAAGAGTGCTGGCAAATTTAATGTGAGTTGATAAAGCCATTTACTTTTAAATCAATTTGTCTTGTAGATACCATTATCCTCTAATTCTTTGGCACAGGTCAGGGCGGACAGTTGCTGCTTTCACTCGGAACAAGCTGCATCGTATAATCATATTCAAATACAATCTCAATAGCAACTATCTCTAAGTCAAAATCACGAGAAATGATTGATTTGGTTTTCTGGCACTCAAATCAACGATGCCGCACCAAATTCTACACGAAACGTTTACCGGCTGGCCGGCTTCAATCGAAGCAATCATCCCAAAATTACATTCCCTTGCTTACCTTTTCACAACAAACACCTTCTTTTCGCTAGCAGAGGAGATTGTAATTTTTTCTTTGAAGCAGCAACAAATTCACAAAAACAAAAATAATCCTTTCACTGAGTTTCTTTACGAAAAAAAATGTACCAATTACTAAAACCCCCAAACTATTCCCGTTCCACTGCCCAAGAGTAGACCACACAAAATTGGAAGCAACAGATCGTAACCGTTTACCGGCAGTAATTGCATATTCACAGGCGACTCATTAACAAGTTTCATTCCGAAAAATACGAAAGTCTGCCTACAGGCAGCCGGAAAAAAACCGCCATGCTCACGAATATTGGTGTCTATCGAAACTGAGAGTCCAAAGTGGACAGACACCCCAGTCGAGACGATTGCTTCGCTGCAGGGACGACTTCACGCTGCTGGGCAAAGCAACAACTCTCAACTCAACTTGAGGTGTTTGAGATGGAAAAGTAAAAGCGAAATTTTGTTTTTGTTTACCTGCAGTTCTCTTAGGATGATTTTAACGCAACCGCAGTCATGATTTGAGAAGAGAGTGAAAACTGAAGAGAGATGCATTTTTAATTTCTCTTCAGAATTGTACTAGATGCGAAGTCCATATTTGAAGAGAGACTGGGGTTCTTATCTTGGATGAGAGATTTTGGAGAGTGGTGTGTAACTTTGATAAGCTTATTCACAATGGACGAATTGATGTCGCTCTTAAGGTGAGACTTTGGATTGATAATAAATTGGTGTAAGGGTCCATTGTCGATTATTCATTTGCCATATTTTAATGGTTGCAACGAAGAGTGCTTATTGGTAGATTGGACATTATCAGTATTTTCGGAGATGAATTAATGAGGAAAAGTCATAGTCATAGATTCCTGCAGCTTAAATTAGCCATGAGCCTAAGTTTCCATCTACTGTGCGGTGCACAATCGCATCAAGCCGCATTTCTGGGTCGGATTTGGAAAGACCGTTCCTATGTATTTCCCCACAGCTAACTTTCTTCTAAGGAACCTTAAAACACAGCCTATGTACAAATGCGGACAGCAGTTCTGCGCCACGTTTGTCTAGACCGTCCCGCTGTTCGGCCTGCCTGGGTAAGCAGATTCCACAGCATGGCTTACTTCACAAAGAAGTTGTCTTCCCGCCGAAGGGTGTGTCCAATGCACTGCCACTTTCTCCTTCGTATTGGGATGTGTATAGGTTCAACAAATCCTAAGAATATTTGTTAAACATCTGTTAACGAAAGATTGCAGCTTTCGCGTGGTTATGGTGTCCACTTCCCAGGTACTGCATCCACATAGCAACACCGATTCCACGTTGGAGTGGAACAGTCGCAGCTTGGTTGTCAAACTGCTAACATTGCTTTTCCAGATCGTGGATAGCATTCCGAACGAAGCCTTAGCCTTTCTGCTGCTCACATCTAGTTCGGTGCCTCGCGAGACCACACTTCCTAAATATAGACAGCTGCTAACTTTCTCGACTGCCTGTCCGGCAATGTTAAGTTGAGCGCTGTTGTCAGAAATGCTAAGGGCTTTAGGTTCCACTGTTTTTATTTTGAGCCCCACTTCGTTTGCTTCAGCTTTTAGATTGTGGGCCATCAAGTGAAGATCCATTATCTGATGCGAAAGAAGTCAAACAACTGCAGCATGTTTTAGGTGTTTAAGGTAAGATGTCATAGTCCATCGAATTCCCGTCCGCCAGTGCTGCACGGAGTAAATCGCTGGCAACCACCAGAAACAGTATGTGGTGAAAGTATGTACCCCTGACGAACTCCACTTTGGCCCTCAAACTCCTGTGGCTACCTACCATTGTGCATGACGTGGCACTTTCTACCGACATATATAGCCTTCTTCATAGCTATGAGTTTTTCCGGAATGCAAGGCCGACCAGAGTGCATCACGATTGAAGCTATCGAAAGCCTTCTCGAAGTCGATGAACAATAGATGTTACGGAGACCTAATCATTAAAAAAACCAAGCTAAGTCGCTTCGTTCATATGCTTTAAGAAGTAATCCGCATGACATTACAATGAATCTTTACGCCTATATGTGATTTATCCCTGCAATCAGCCACTTAAACCACACCTAACCTGGTTAAGAGGAATCGCAAGAAAGGGACCCAACACGATTGTCTGAATCGATATCCATTGAAGCCCTTATACAACCAAAGTAAGTGTAGGTCCACTGTAACCGAGCTATGGGCACGAGGCCATGGAGTCGATCTGGATGAACTTTAAACTTGTATTCGACTGTCCCTCATGTTTGGAGAACAGTTCCAACTTCTTCTATATTAGCCCCTAAAGGCATTCCTGGCAACTGGTAATCTAACGAGGTCGCGAGGCTAGCAAGGGTCATTCTACTTTTGAGCAACAATCTGAACACTCCGTTGTAGGTATACGAATTAAGGAGCTTACGACCCAACTCACGAACACAAGATGGACATGAGGCACCATACGCAGATCTGACTCATGCTATGTCCCTAAGTTTCTAGAAAACTCTTCACACGTCTAAATTCAGTACGTCCTCGAAGTCCCCTTCTAAGAACGATCTGAAGGGGAGGTCGGTAAGTGTCTTCAGCTCTACTTCGATAGCCCCGCCCGGTTTCTTGATTATAAATAAATAAATTCCAAATAAATCTGCCTGGTCTAAGTGAATACAAGACTAACTCCCTACCATCGTGAGCTTATCTTTGTTTGGCCAGTTCGTTGAGTTTTTCGCACCCACTTACCTGCACCACTCGCCACCATTGATCTGCAACTCATCTTTAGGCCTTACTTGGGTCATTTATAATACCTTGCTTATCAAAATACAATTGGTTTTGAAATGTAAAACACCAATCCGAGCCAGTGGATGATGCCTGCCTTTAAGATAACATACAGAAGTATAGGCGGGTTTCAACCAATTTGTTCTAATTGGAGATAGCTAGGTGCGTAGCGTATCTGGAGAGGTTTGTTGGTTGAGGCCCAGGTCCATTGCAGACTGCAACGTCACAGAAAGTAGAAGGAGAATCATTTGAATTTGAAATGAAACAAAATTGGAGTACTTGTCTTGAGATAATTGAATTTTAGAACCAATTCAGCATCGGTTACACTGGCGGATTTGTTAATTCACTGCAAACGCCTGGCAGATGTGGGCGAGGTTGATCCAATTGCTTCTGCTGCTACCTGTCAGCTACATAAACTTCACCCGCATCTGACACTAATAACTTGTGGAACATATTACAAATGGATCCAGTACGACTTTGTTTACAAATTGTTTATTAATGAACGTAAGTTATCTCAAGGTGGCTGTTTCAATTTCTATTCGAAGCACCTGAATAAATTTGAATGAGTTACTCTTATTTGATGTGAAATTGTATTCGCAGGCATTGCGCATTTGAGTCCAAGACAAGACTAGACGTACTGTAGCAACGATAGGGGACAAGATACTGCGCATCATGAGATAATGGATTCTTGTGCTTAAAACATACCAGGTCCGTGGATTTATATTGATAATCTTAACATAATAATAATAATTATATGGGTGGCGCTACAGCCCGTAGAGGTCCAGGGCCTAGCTTCCACTCGTGTTGTCGCAACCACTCGTGTTGTGCGTGCTATTATTCTCTCACGCGTGGAAGGGACCTACAGTTTAATGCCGACTTCGAACGGCGAAGTTGAGAAGCTCTTTTCTAGACAAGAAATACTCTTTGAACATTGTCAGTGACTCGAAAGAGGTGGGGGGTAAGAACATGGCAGTTGGTCACCGTGGCGTAGTGGTTAAGTGCTTTGACTCCTACGCAGAAGGTGGCAGGTTCGAATCCCCAATTTACCAAGTTTCATAATTGACGACTCCACATCTTTCATGCTCAAAGAGTATCCCTGTCTAGAAAAAAGGAGTCGGCATAAAACTGTAGGTCCCTTCCAATCATGAGAGAACAATTGCACGCACAACAAGGGTTGTTGGTGAAGTCCCAGGTCCCACCAAACATTTCTGTTAATTGTGTCTTTAAAAATGTGACTAGAAATGTGACAATATTTCTATTAGTATTATTTGTGTGTATATATCCCAATTCAGCCGTCAGACTCAAAGAGTACAGCAATGACCCATCCTTCTTTAATTACTTCCAAGTTTTCCGAGACTTTAGGATGTCGTCTATCCTTAATAGGAAGGCGATGACCGGACAGTTTAGACAGACAGTGGAGTGCTTGTGATTCACCCAAAATATCTCTGTTCCTTCGACGGCATATCCCTTCTAACATATTCCTGACAGAAGTCAAAGCAATTTAAGAGTATGCAAGAAAGGCTCTGAGGCGACAAAAATACATGATGGTATAGCATTAGCGTGTATCTCTGGAGGATATATCGGACCATGCAAACCTTACCAAAAGCAGGGTCCCTCGAAATAAGGATAATAAAGGCAATTAAGATAGGTAAGGTAAAGATTGAGCAATATTGAGGCATATGACCTTACTGCTCACATGAAGCAATCAAAAGCTTAATACTAACAGAAGAACTGTGTCCAAAACCTTCAAAGAACCCAATCTTCCTATTGGTTGGTGAGGGATTCAGGATTACCCTACAACAACTTCTCTAGAGAATGTAGAGATGAGTAGGAGGAATGAATTATTCTATTCTGCATCGGAAACTTTCAATCACTCGCAATAACTAGACAGAAGTTTCTAGCAAATGTGCGCTTCATTACCAAATAGATCCACCAGAGGTAAGGATCCATTACTCAATTTACTCAAATATTTGAAGTGGATGTGTAAACATAATTCGCTGATGAAGAACCGAATTTCCCGGTTTGATGACATAACAGTGGATCGGATAGAGAGTTAGGAGGGTCTTAGATGCCAATACTGCCATATGATTTGGATTAGGTTCGGTTAGAGCCCTGGTCTGTTGCGCTATACAGAAGTTTAAAAATATTATCTGCTCTTTCTGGTCAAGGAAGAAGTGGTCTTATAGTGTCCAATATTTCTTATGACATAAACTAATTCAATGAATGGCGTAGTGAGGTCATCTTCTTGGCACGTAGTCATTAGCCGTGTTTTTTTCATCGCTATCGATAGTGAAGTGAAGTGAGATGCGAAAAAACGATTCGCAGTGGCTTTGATTTTTATCTGTCAAAAGATATGAAGAAAACAATTTATATGTTCGAATCGATTTTTTATAGGCAGTCACTTTTCACTGCCGATATTAGAGGCAGTTATAGACAGTAGGTTGCTGTTTGTGCTTTACGTGCAAAATCCTACTTTACTATTTATAGATTTTTGAAAAAAACACGACTATTGGCATGTCCGATTTTGATCGAAAAGCGAAAGGAATCGGAGATGACATTGGCATTATTGGTTGTTCGTTCCGTTAGGTGTTGGATAGCACTGAGACTTAAGTGGCTAAAATGGGTTTGGAGTTGAACAAAGGAAAATCGAAGTTTATACTGTCTTCATTAAATGAGACACAACATCGATTTGTTGGGCAAAGCTTCCCACCGAAACGTTATAACCTTGAGGAAGTCAGGAGAGTTGTAAACTTCGGTTCCTTGATCCGAGATCAAACGCAAAATAACTGTGACAATTGCGCAATAGAACACTTTCTCGAAAACTTTTGCTACCCCGGCCTGCTCAACGGGGCAGAGCAATAGCCAACTGCAAAATGGATTAAGGAATCCTTGGTCTCTTCACGATGAAAAGTTATGCGTGATATCTGTTTGGGATGAAGCAATTTGGACCAGAAGATTCAACTACGAACTATACGGGGTGTATACCGACATGAATTTATGTCTGAACGTGGAAGGATCGAATTAGTCTTCGATTCTAGACGCCTGGGTTTTAGTGATGACCACAAGTGCAGAAAGGCCTTAAATAACTTTGTTTGTCCAATTGGAATCAGCTAGCAAAGGAAGACTGTCGATTGATGTCCAAGTCCGCCCCGGAATAGAATACAAGCAAGATGGTACTGTCAATCGTGAAAGGATATCCGCTTGCCTGGGGGTAAGTCTGGTCACTCTGATTCAGCTGAAAATAACATGCGTGAGGGGAATAATTGTTATTCGTGTGCTTCTGTCCGTGCCAGTCGAAACGATGTAGTTCCTTATATGCTTGACTATCTATGAACACATCTCAGGCGTGAAAGATTTTGATCCTACACCGACGGTATAGGACCCCATGTATACTTCCAATCGAAACGTGTTTTTTTTGCGACGGCATAGTGTATACCTTTGAACACAGATGATGAACAATCCCCAAAATACCTAGATTCGCAGTGGAAACTTTTCGTCGATTTACTTTTCGTTTTTTCCAAAATATTTTACACCCACTACGCCACGCGGCCGCATGTTGTTATGAAATATTTCAACAAATGAGGACAACCTCTCAACCGGTGATGCACTCTCGACACAGCTTGCCACAATGGTCGAGTACTCTCTGGATGCTGAATGAACATAAGCACTAGTGTTCCCAACGCCCTACGGCCGCAATTGCAGTTTTCAAGTGGTAACTACATGACTCTCTAATGCGAACCCATTTCTGTCGATTTTTAATACGTTCTGTTTTTTTTGTTCAACACACATATTTGCGCGTACTTATTTTAATAATTTCATTCGCACTTCTGCCGCGTCCCACACGCACCCTACAGCCGCCCGCACCCCCTGACCCATTAGTTCACCCCGAAACCACATTGTCATCAGAATAACGCATACCCAACGACTTCACCCTGCGTGTGTGCTTGGCTGGGATTACACTCGTATGGCAGTGCATGAATATCACCCTCTTCTTGTTGTTGTTTCGAGTTTAATTAAAAATTCAACAAACGTCACCACGAGTGGCTCCCACTGAGAGAGTGAGTGTTCAAGGAGACGCCATAAGGCACACAAAGAATTTTGTTTTTCTTTTGACGCACAAAGGAAAGATTATGTGCAAGGAGTAGAATCCCAAGCGAAGAAGAAGACGAAGAAGAACAAGCAGACCTTATACCATTGTATTAAAAATGTACACACGCATGAAAAAGTATCCTTCTGGTTGATACAAGTACGTACATGCGTCGATAGTGCGTACCGACTGGGGCGTTGTTTGATGAAGGAGCATTCTTAAAGGCACCACAGAAGCTGTCAGCAATTCATAAAATGTCAAAATCAGATTTTGTGCTGTGAACATGAGAATTTTATTAAATGAAGAAAAATCCAAATTAAGCGGTGTGCCATCGTGACATTGTGACAATTACCCTTATGCATAATTGGTTTTGTCAAAAGCTCCTGATATAATAACGAGACCGAATTAATGTGACGAAAGTCTGTGGGGTGAGGCCATATTTAGGTCTGGCTCTGTGGGTGTCACATTAAATGAATATAAGTGTACGTGCATACAAAAGGGCTAAGGCGAATATGAGCGTGCGTCATTAACGAGCGCCAAGTCAGTTGAGCCCGTTGAGTGAGTCGCTGTGTGTATGGCTCAATTTAAGTAGAATTGTGCACTCTTTTTAATTTAACATTGCTTATGATAATCCCAAATTAGTGTCACGTATCGTTCGCTTTGTATATTGAGATGTAGAATTGAGAAAGCAGTGCTTTTCTCCAGTGCTTTCCATAGAAGTGCTTTCCATAGAACTGTAAGTCAAAATGGGTCTTACTATCATTTAGTATAGACAGAACAGCACCCTTTGTCTAAGACTGATTTATTGAAGGCATGCTTACACGTGTAAGCTTTACGTGTAACTCCTAGAAATTTTGCTGTCTATTAGAATTTGAGTTGAACTCCGTTTATTATATATTTTGGCAGGGGAACTGGAGAATATTTCTTTTTCAGCAGCAGTTCTGCCATCTATTCGGGTTGACGTTTAGACCTTGAGCTTATGCCTAGTCATTTACCAGCATTAGCTCATGACTATGGCGCTCGCTAAGTGTTGCTACACCTGATTTGCAGAGTAATTGGACGTATATTGTCCGGTCCACGAAGCCTTTTCTAAGATTTTCTTGTTCTACACCCTTACATAATGTGAATGAGTCAACATAAGCTTTGAACAATTCTAAGCAGCCTGGAAGGTGGGTCCCAAGAAGGTTCTCTTCATGAGAATTTGACCTGCTGCCGCCATTTAGAATGAGAACAATATATTTGGAGCATTAACACGCTGTCTGGACTAAAATAGGTGCGTTGTAATTTTCTTGATTTCAAAATTATTTCAAAAACTTTACTTACATACCTTGCCGAGAATCTTCATTAGAGCAAAATTAGCAGCATATTCTGGCTATTGCCAGTTTAGCTTTTAATTAAAATCATGCACATTTTTTGTGAATTCTCTTCTGTCAAATGTTAGCAGTGACTTGAAATAAATTTAATGCATTCTTTTGAATAATCGTCTAAATTTTAAGATCGATTCTAACCTTACTTAGTGTGAAATAAGGGTAACTGCAATATTAAGCTCATCACATTATCATCTTTTGACCCGCATGATCCATTATCGGGGTCACGTGGGCAAATCACGCACGAGAGATCTCCAGACAACTCGATCCTCTGCCATCGAATCTCAACGACAACTCATCAGGGACAAGTTCATGGACTTGGTCCAACCAAAGTCCTCCTGACTCTGCCAAGCAGTCGCCTAACTGACCACTGACATTTAACGCCCGCCTCGGAAGTCGTTATGATGGGTACACTGGTGCCACATCACCAAAGCATCGATGTATACGCCTTTCTGTTCGAAGAAGCAGATGCTCAACGTAACATCATCTTTGCGGCTTGTATTACCGATGTTATTCTTTCGATCATTACCCAATTTTTCATGACCGTAGGTGAGAACTGTTAACTCAACTTGCCCAATCCGACAGGAGAGCTTATCTTTACTTCCCCCAGCACTAGTGATGAAGACCCCGATATACTTAAACCTCTCGTGCGTTTTGGAAATTGGTATAGCCTCTGATTTGTCCACGTTAACCTTCATCCCAGCATCAGCACACACGGCCACAAACCTATTGAGTGCGCGCTGGAGTTTCGTCTGAAGAAGGAGGATAACTAAGTAAGGATAACTAAGTCATCTGCAAAAAGAAGCTGGCTTAAGCTCAACTCTCCCAGTGTTAAGAATCACTGGTCTCGACTGCGCTGCAACATCCAGTCCACATATACAATGACAAGGAGAGGTGAAGACGCACGGTGAAAGGTGTTGATTTAGCACCGTTAACCCAAACACAGCCGCTACTGTTTGTGTATACAGACTGAGTCAGTCAGTCCCATACTGCTGTAGAACACGCCTGAATTTACCTCGAGGTTCTGGGTAGCATGCGTTTTCCAAAGCTAGAAAACAGCTGTAGATGGGTTCGGCGTACTCCCAAACCTTCTTAAGTATAATTCTTAGAATGAAAAGCTGGTCGGATGTACTTCTGCCGGGACAAAAGCCAAACTGTTCATCTCCCATCCTGGAATCTGCAATATGTCTACAACTCGCTTCCATCACCTTACTGTAGACTTTCCCGGGGAGAGTTGAAAGAGATATGCCCCTGTAGCTGTACCGATCTCTTTTTCACACTTCTTGAAAAGAGGGATAACCTTCCCAGTTTGCCAATTGAAAGGTGTCACCGCGTTCCTAGGCTACCTAAATGCTACGTCGCAGCCATAAGACTCCTTGCATGATTAAGATGTCTTTCAAAATTGTTTATAAGGAACTTATACTCGTCAACGACTTCAATGAATTGAAGTGCAACTAACATTCGAACAGGGGGTATGTTCGTAATGTTGATAACGTCTTAAATATATCCATAAACCACCTTGATATTATTGTCATACTCAAATTTGTATCAATCTAAACTCTGCAATACGCATACAGCCCTTTAATCATTCTCTGTAGACGTTCGGCTACGTGCGGCATCAAAACCATGTCAACTGCTAATAGTAGGACAGCTCCAGCGTTTAGCTTATCGACCATATCCATAATTGACTTAAGTCTGGTCCAAGCGAACATCCATCTTTAACTTTGTACAATGATTGATATCATCATGACTACTACATAATGTATGTATTTTTTTTTAAACTGGGTCAATAACATCCGAAAAAGACATATTCACACGGGAATTTTTGTCAAAAAAAAAGCTCTTCTTGGAATTGGCAAGACTTACTGAAGTGAAAGCGTTACAAATTAATCTCTGGCTTGTCACTGTCTATAATCTACACAAAAGGTTTTAATTTTGTTCTTTTCTTTCTTTAACATCAAACTGTGGACGAGCAAATAAAGCTGAAAGTTAAGAGAAAAACGGGGGAACACTAAAAAGATGTCTGATGAACAACAAAACATGTGCGTTGATAAACAATGAACAATAACCACCGTCTGTGGTTTATGGATGCAGAGTAGAGGTGTTAAGGTATGACGAGAACTCACGTCCATAATTATGCGACCAATCGTATGCTATTGCGTTCAACAAAATAATTTTATCACGTGCTGCGTTTCAAATTGCATCGCCATGTATCAACTCTTCGGCACACTTCATTGACAGCAATTCAAATAATTGACAGATCAACATTAATGACGGGCATAATTCTTGAATAAATACGAGTACACAATGGGACCAACCCAGAACGCACATATCTGAGACCATTTATGAAAGGAATGGTGGCTCGGTTTTAATTTGAGCATTTTTCTTACTCCAAATTCGATCTCCACAGCGTGACCAAAGACATGAGTTTGCTATACCATATTAGTATGGAAATTGTTTTAACCTTTTATTGATTTTAAAAGTGCTTCAATGTAACACATTTCTATCCGAAGTCAACTTAAGCAATCGTACAGTATTAAATAGACGAGATTAAGATTCGTCGAATATGTACTAAGTGGTCGTGGCGTAGTGAATACATTTACATTAACTCGGCATAAATGAGAACAAAAGTGTAAAGAAAGGCAAACTCTCGTCCACCAACTTCGCATTCCAATAACAAGTCAATGTATCAGTTAGTCACAGCAAGGAGAACCGCCACAGTTAAACGATTGTAGGATTTGAGGATATCAATAAAACTCCTGCATCTCCTGCAGGATCCTCTCCAGCGTATTGTGTGAACGTCTAGAGCACCTTGACACCGCACTAATCAGCATGAATCAATGCGTATTCCGGTCTGGCAAAATATGGACCAAATTTTTACACTAAGCAGATCCTGGATGAGACTAGCTAGTTTCAGATCAATACACAACACCTATTCATCGATTTTAAAGCCGCATACGACAGCATTCATCGCAACGCACTATTCCAAGCGAGGACGAATTCGGGAACCCGGGAAAAAAATTGTACCACATTCGCGATGCACCGTGCAGTTCGGCTCAAGGACTTTCAAGCCGTTTGCTGGCATGTGATTTCTTCAATTTGGTTCTGGAAAAGGTAGGCCCGGGGGGCAACTGTAAACAAGGAGGGTACAATCTTCAACAAGTCAGTCCAACTGTTGGGTTATGCAGCTGAAGTCGATATTGCCGCGCATTCCCAACGTACCATAGTGGATGCTTTCATTGCAATTGAAGAAGAGGCGCAGCTAGCTGGTCTAAAAATCAGTGGGGACAAAACAAAATACATATATGCTGTCGACCAAGAAATGTTTCGTCACACACTACCTAGGACAATATATCACGATCGACAGCTACAATTTCGAGACAGGAAACCCGTTTGGCTACCTCGGCAAACATAAACCCCACAAACGACAACGCAGTGAAGATGCGACGTAGAACCGCCCTTCTCAACCGGTGTTACTTCGGTTTGTCTAAACAACTGAACTCATAACCCCTGACTCGAAGGACCAAGATTATGCTCTTCAAAACTCTTATTTGACCATTCCTGCTATTTGGAGCCGAAAGCTGGACGCTGGGCAAAACCGCAGAGCGGATCATATGTCGAAGAAAAAAATATACGTTCGTATGGTCCCGTCTGCGAGGAAGGTGAATGTATGAGAAGACATAACCGCGAACGGTACAAGCTGTACCAGGATGTGGATGTAGTCCGCAAGTCAAAAATCCGTCGACTGCACTGGCTCGGCCACAACGAGTGTATGGACACTAACGTTCCAGCTAAGATGGTCTTCGAATCCGAGCCTCCTGGTTCGAGATTGAGAGGAAGACCGAATCTCCGGTACGGACCAAGTCATAGCGGATGCAAAACAGCTTGGTCTTGACGACTGGAAGCAGCGCGCCCAGGACCATTAGCGATGGAAAAAAAAACTCCTGTAATATTACAATTCTGCTTACCGTTGTCAAACATGATCGTAGCGGGAATCGAATCTAGGCAAGTTCGAGTGTGTTAAGGACGACAGTCAGGTGGAGACCCACAACGCCATGGCCCCCGCACACGGAAACAGAATATCTCTCCAAATGCCTATACCACCTCCTATAAAGGAATTCAAAGTAATGCAACTGCCAGCTACACCATTATTTATACGCACAGATATCTCAAGTTGTCCATTATAATTAAAAGTGAACACGTTTAAGGACGTTTGGCATACCAAATAGGGAAAACTTTTTCAATTTGGGATTTAAATATGTATATACTGCCAATCACGGCAACGACACCTGTCCTTTCATCACGCATTCCGAAATAAATTTCGAAGTTCTAATGGGACAGATCTACTTATTTATGTTCGCATCTCAACCTTTCACCGCAACCTTCCTTCCCCTCCACCGACATTCAATCATTTCAAAAATAAAGTGATTTCGTTTCAAGGGCTCCGTCCCTTTGAAGACCAAAAGGTCTTTGACTGTACAAAATTCATAGTCATAATCATTCTTCTTCCTCCTCAATGTCATTTTCAGGCGAAAGCAAAAAAAAAGGAAAGAAACAGAAATGCGTCCCTCACCTGTCGGAAATGTCCTGTGGTGAGCTTGTAATGTTACATTTCGCCTACACAAACATTTCCAGCTGAAGCATAGAAAAGGGACGCAATTTCCCATTTCTATGCAAATACCCCACAAAATGTGTAGACAAACAAAAAGTTTCGCATTTCATCACAGCATTTGCAACCCACACCCCCACAGCGGTGGAGGATGTCTGCGAAATTATTTACGTTGCGGGGACATGAAAGCTGAAATGGAATTGGGCTAATTGTCACCACGCAGGTATGGTCCGTGGCTGTACGAGGATCTGTGTGCGTCTTTTTAATTCAACGCTATTCGCTGGAGACGAAGCCATTCCGCCAAACTGTGTGGTTTTGAGGGTGAAATGCGAGAAGTGTCCTTTTGGGAGCACTCAGCCGCGTCGAGTTAAGTTCTTTTGTTGGAATATTCCGAAATTATGTTGACTTGTCACACACGACTCTGCTGGCTGCTGAATGGTGACTGCTACTGCTTTGCTCATCGCTCAATTTGTTTGGCTGAAGGCAGCAATGATTTGGGGGAGAATGGATTGACGGTTTTACATCGCGCTGCTGTGTTTTGCTGTCAACTGTCTTGTAATTGATTTAAGTGATCTTGCAGAGCCCCAAATGAGTGAATAGTCTTATTCAGGCAATATGCAAATCCAACTGGGGATAGTTGAGTAAATTTAGTCATAAACAGGCCGTTAAGAAGAATAACGACGGGAACGTCTCGTATATTACCTGTTCATAATTTGCTTGCTCAAAGAGCTTTTATTACAGTTTTGTGTGAATTTCTGATGGCTTAGGTAAACCACACGAACCAGAGTATCACTTGGAGTAGCGATAGACGACTGAATGGCGAAGTTGGTAGAGGGCCTGCCCCTGGTTAGCGGGGTCCACAGTTCGAATCCCAGTGAAAGCAAAGTTAATACGCTTTAATCTGGTTTTCTGGTTGCCGTGGCGTAGTGGCTTAGTGCGTCGACTCCTACACAGAGGGTCCCAGGTTCGATACCCGAATTTACCACCTTTCATATTTCACGGCTCCACCTCTTTCGAGTCACTGACAATGCTCAAAGAGTATGTCCTGTCTAGAAAAAGCTTCTCAACAGCGCCGTTCGGAGTCGGCATTAAACTGTAGGTCCCATCCACTCGGGAATGAAAAATAGCACGCACAACACGAGTGTTTGCTGAGAAACTAGGCCCTGGCCCTCTAGGGGCTGTAGCGCCACCCATATTAATAATAATAATAATAATATGGGTGGCGCGACAGTCCGAGGCGTACCTGGGCCTAGCTTCTCAGCAACCACTCGTGTTGTGAGTGCTATTGTTCTTTCACGCGTGGAAGGGACCTACAGTTTAATGCCGACTCGAACCGACCGAACGGCGAAGTTGAGAAGCTTTTTCTAGACAGGAATACTCTTTGAGCATTGTCAGTGACTCGAAAGAGGCGGGGCCGTGAATTATCAAAGGTGGTAAATTCGGGCATCGAACTTGGCACCCTCTGCGTAGGAGTCGACGCACTTACTCACTACGCCACGGCGACCCACCGCCACCCATATTATTATATTGTAATCTGGTTTTCAAATTTGGTCCAGTCATCCTTTGCCGTTGGGATCAAATAAACGTCACGGTCACTGGAGTCATTCATAGTAGTCTGACTGTGGGTATCACCACGGACCAGTATGGTTTAATTGTACTGGTGAATGCACTAGCAGTCCCCTACCTTACCTTACCTAGAGAAGCGATATTGAAAGACAGTTATTACTTCGTCAGATACATATATAACCACAAAGCATAAAGCTTCGTATTAGATTCTGACGCTCCGAGGATATCCTAGCTCCCATCTTTTTAAATAAATCCAATCATGTTACCGTGCAGTTCACAGCCAGCCACTTCGTGCGGACTCATAGTACCAACGTCTTTTTTGCTAAGGCCATGGAAAGGCATATTAAAAGTTGTCTTTTGAAATACAGCCAAACTTCGATAAGTCGAACTTCGATATCTCATTTTTTTTTGTGGTGTTACATATTATCGAAGTTCGACTGTAGTTTTAAACAGGAAGGTGCTTAATGAGCTGCATCACGGTGTACTCCACTCCACAGCACTCCTCACTAAGTTTTCACATACACTGCTGAACTTGAGTTTGGGTATGTTCTGTGCAAAATCTGGACCTATAATGTCTGCTTTTCATATTCGTTCTAAGACTCACGACTTTGTAGACATCGTGGAAGCTTTCAATTATAGGCCCCTTTTACACGCTCAAATTTCGTCCAATTTGAGCTCTTTTGAAGCTGATCTTGGCAACGGGAGCGAAACGTTGGAAATGCTTTCGAGAGAGCTTTCGTTATTTTAATGTGTGCATCAGAGATCGTCGTGGCGACATTTGAAGCGTACAAATATGACCGTGTAAAAGCAAAATTCTCAACACTAGTAAAGCTCGGGTGGAAAGCTCTAAGATTGGTGATATTATGATCTGCAGTGCTGATGGAAATTCAAATGAAAACAACCGGCATAATGTCTTGCCCAAATCCTGTGAAAATCGACGAGTTTGGGTCTTCTTTAACGCTTTCACTAATCGCGAATACAAGCTGCTGATAGGGTGAGACACTGCAGTACGCGAGGAACTCAACGATGAGCAGCTGCCTCTTAGAACGGAAAGAGCTGAGCTTCGCTGGTTTGACCCCATCAGTTAGGCGACAACTTGGCAGACACAGGTGGTTGGACCAAGGCCAAAAGCTTGGGTATAAATCATGACGAGTTAAAGTCGATGACAAAGGATCGAGTTACCTGGATATCTCTCGTGCGTGGATCATGCGGATCAGAAGATAATTATGATGATGATGGATATACTTTAAGACTTCAGTAATGGAGCCAGTCTCACCCTTGCTTACATAACCCTGATATGGGCGATTATATCGAAAGAAAATTTACTTGTATTGTTTGATTATTTTTGCACTAACCTCTCATAAATTGAACACGTCCAGGCATTATTAAGCTTTCCATACTATAAATTTGGAAAACTTGAACTTCAAAGAAAAGGGGATGGCAAGTCCGAACCGAACACTAACTGATACTGATAACTAATCTGATGTCTACAAGCTGTGACGTTCGCCCTTTCCTTGTGTTTATTTCGCAATTTTTATGTTCTTCTTCTTCTTCTCTCTCTAGTCCGAGGTGGACCTAGGTCTTAGCCAACACGCTTTTCCAGATATCGGGCGTTGTACGCGAACGTCGTCTGTTGCTCTTGTATATGGCCTAACCATCTTATGCGTTTGATCCAGAATCATGTCGAAGCAAGTTCAAACAGTTGGTGGTTGAACCTTCTTCTCCAGATGCTATCAGCGCAAACAGAACCAAAGATCGCACGCAAAGTGTTTCTTAGTCCTCCGAGAGATGGCCCTGTTGCTCGGTGGCCTTTGGAGCCCAAGAAAACAGCGCCTTTTCTAGGTCGACTAGATCAATTTAGGAATTTAGTTGAAGGCTAACTTCAAGCTTAAGGTGCTGTAGGTGACTTAACATACATATGTACAACCATTGTATTATTCTACTTGTTTGGTTGTATATACTACTAATACCGTTGTAATTCGTAGGGAACTGTCAAAAAGCAACGAAAGGAACAAAAATATGTGACTCTCTGCAGGTGGCTGAAAATTGCCAGTCAAACCCCGTGTTCCGAGGCATATTCAATCAATTTATATATTTTCACATCAGCTGACAACGAACCACTCATTTCACAAAAAAGGATTCCATCACTGTCACCTTATTCAGATGCCATTCTTTCCCTCCCATCAATAACAATACCAACTCCCACCCGTACACCCACCCATTCACGACCGGCACCAGTGTTCAACATTCAATTTAAAAGCAAGTACTTCATCCTTCTACTCTCAGCGATGTCAATCAATTTCAAAAATATGAAATCCAGGCAATAAAAATCGGAATAGATGGATCTGAAAAACCCGTCCTCGACGGCGGCGGGGGAGAATCCTTGTCTCCTTTTATTCTCCATTCTAAAAATGCAATCAGCCCGAAAATTTATGTAATTTTCTGTGCACTGATTCCGTTTTAAATTTATAATCCTCAATTTGCATTTTTTTTTCGTTCGTCCTGGATGGCGTCAATTGAAACTTCCTGGAATCCAATTTAACACCCCCCAAAGTACGCTTCCGTTCGCTGTCAGAGGGTCTTCAGTTGTCGATCTGCGCGCTGGGACGGAGACATGTTATACGCAAGGGGAGAAGCACTATATTGTTTTCAAACAAATCTATTTTTGTGATGCAGCTGCATCGTTTCTGAATCATATTCCTGTCGAACGTCTGTTTCGCGGTCGATGAGCATAGAGTTTCATTTCACTTCAAGGCCCACCCACTCTCATGGGGCGGCTGGCGTTGCTGGCAATGGGAGGGTGAAGACATTTTTGAAATTGTGATTTTTTTTTCTTTTATTTGTTTATTCTACTGTCGTACTCCTTTGTTGTTGTCATCGTTGTTATTCTTTGTTCTGACAGGAGTTGGGATAGACAAACAATTTGGAAACTTATTCTGGATCAGGTGTAAAATGATTTTACTTCAAATTGGATTCGTTTCACTTCAGTGGGTTCGTTGGCGGTGTAATTGCATCTTTTCTCGTCGTTGCTGACGGGAAAACTTGTTTGCATTCAGTGATATGAAATGTTTGCTTATTCGATCGCCTCTGACTCTAACAATGGGTAACGAAGGAATATTAGAAATATATTTTGTTTGTTGTAATCACAGAGATTGGTACGAGTAATGCGTCTGAAATAATTTGCGTTTGTCCATCATAAGCTTGTCAACATTAATGTGCTCATCGCTGTGTATCAGACAGTTCAGTGAATATAAGCTGCGCAGCCGAATATCATATTCACGCAGAGATTAAGGACAACTTCAGAGCTCAGGATCTAAATGCCTGACTGCCTGTGATCGCCGTGTCTGCGTCGACTCCTACGCAGAGGGTGCAAGGTTCAATACCCGAATTTACCAACTTTGAGTCAATGACAATGCTCAAAGAGTATTTCTGTCTAAAAAAAAAGCTTCTCAACTTCGCCTTTCGGAGTCGGTATTAAACTGTAGGTCCCTTCCACGCGTGAAAGAACAACAACACGAGTGGTTGCTGAGAAGCTAGGCCCAGGTCCGCCTCGGACTGTCGCGCCACCCATATTATTATTTTAAAATGCCTGACTGACTGTTTGTCGTCAGCTGATTTTATATTTCACCTAAGCCTTTACAGTGCCTTGCGAATCGCCAAAATAGTTGCCTGAAACACGCTCCAATGATCAGGAACTCCTCCCTCACTTTCGTGAAGATAGTTCCTAATAATAGCGCTACAGCTCACAGAGGAGCAGTTGCTGGCTTCTAAAGCAACCAGATTAATTCTGATTTCGAACAGTCAAATTTGAGAAGCTTTTACTAAACAGTGTCTTTGAGCATTGTCAGTAACTCGAAGTGGAGCACTGCAAATTATTTTTGCTGTGTCGGGAGTCGAACCTAGACACCGTAGATTCAAGTGCGTAGGACTTGGCGCAGAGAATAAAAACACCGCGGCTGCCACCAGTTCCCAAAAGGAGCTAAATTTCTCACTCAGAGCTCCAATTCGGTCTTTTGGCTGTAAGATCAGTAGGAAACTGTTGTACAAATTTGGGGGGTCCCTACGACTATCGGACCCACTCAGAGGGGGCAGTGAATCTCTGGCCAGATTGCAGAAATCCTCAAGTGCACTCCAGGGGATGCTTTTGAGAGAGCCATTTATACAGATGCAGACCTTCTATTCAATGTTTCTCTGGATGTTATGGAGACTATCCCAAGCCTACTTGATAACTACGGCACAACATGATTCGAACAATGGCATTGTAGATCCAATGAGTCATACTTATATGGTTTGAGACCCCATTTTTACGTACTTCCTACTAGGCAATGTGACCGTGCATATACGGGTTAGTTAAAGTTAAATTCTGCAGACGGCATGCAAAACGATGGGCCTATTCAGACTGTTATTCTATTAGCACGGTGCTATGTTTAGCTTTTGTTTGACCCTTTACATACTTTTCGTTTTGACCCTCCGATCTAACAAGCTAAAGATACAATGGTCTGAACACACGCAAGTACGTTGCATAGTATGGACCTTTAAAGTTGGTCGAAAAGCAGACCCGTTAAATTTTTTCTTTAGGTCTTCGAAAGAATTGAGGGCTTGTGTGTTACTACGCCGATGCATCATCACATGTTCTTGTCTGCTCATTCTGATCTAACAAAAAATTCCGTGTATCTTTGGAAGCTTTTCTGTTTATCATGAAAGTAGAAATGTGATCATGTCAAAAAAGTGGAACATATTCAATCTATAAGAAAACAATAATAATATTGGCGCCGCTACAACACGAAGTAGTCTAGAAATACCGTCTACAGCAGCCTAGCTCGGTATGCATGATTTTGGGCTCTTGAGAGTGATCAGGTCAAACTTACATACTCCTTGAACATTTCCAGTAACTTGAAACAGGTACAGCTCGTGTGGGCGATTGCGCAGAAGTCGACGCACTATCCACAAACACATTTTAAACTGCTCCGTGACATGTTTTATGGTCCACACTGCATGACAGTCAGAGGCCAACTGGTAAACGCAGCTGAAAACCGAAATTTATCCACACCACAAAACCATACTGTACCCTTCAGCTGATGTCTCATTATTCATGAGACGAGCTTGCATTAGGTTTTCCCTAGGTCGTGTGTAAAGTAGAATCCGCTAGCCTCGATTTAACGCCAATTTCAGAAGTCAATATCATAAAAACTCAAGCTGTTCACAGCCACAGATATTTATCAGCAATTATGATGGGTTGTTGCGATAAGCGCCCTGAGCATTCTCTTCTCATTTCAGAGGCGATCTCTACTTCACATAGAGAAGTGAACGACGTTGGTCACTTTAGGCGCAGAATTCACACTAGCCAAGGCGAGTGAGTGTTTTTTTTTACATAGCCCGCTTATTTACGAAAAGCCAATGAATAAAAAAAGATTTGTATTACTAACTTTCCGACCACTAGTACGCCTAAGCAGACACAGCACCAGTTGCTTTCGACATATTCTCACTTTTGTTGCTGTAAAGTAGACAGCTGATAAAAAATACACCCTGAGCTATAACTCCAGTCACTGAGCTCTAATCGCAGACACCGACACCTAAATCTTAACGACCCCAGAGCAAACCAGTTTCCGCCAAACAGCTAATTGCCAACATACTTGTATGCGAGTAGATTCACATCTCGTGAAAGTATGCTTGCACATTCCCCAAATGCAACCCTAATCTGTGCGATCTCTTGGCTGTCGTCCCTATCTTCGCAGCCACGGTGCTAAGTAGTCTGACCTCGATTTTCAGTTCAACGCACTAGCACATTGCTGAACGCTCTTTCCGTATGCCGTAAATTACTGGCCCAGAATGCATCCCACTCAAGTTGCGCCGAGTTCTAATTCACAGCCAAGACTAATTAGGGAAATCTTGATTTAATCGCAGCCAATCAGCCGTCCAACTCCATGCGCCGCAACAATCGTCAGCGGCTTTGTCAACTGACACATGAATCAAGCTGCATACAAGTGACGCCAATTAAGGACGCCGCGTCCCCTCCCCAGACGTCGCATGCATCACGCCGGTCAATTCTAGAGATTTTAGACAATAAGAATATGTTTCCTGTCAGCTGCAATTGGCGCAGTGGACTGATGGGGCAGAGATGGACGTGATGTAACAGTGGAGGGGGGACATCATCGAAATGTCGCAATTTCACAGTTTACACTCAATCAACTCCAGCGATTCTTTCCAAGCTGTGTTCAGCAGCGAACAAATTGCAAGCCTTTTACGCAGCCACCCGCAAGCGGTGGTAGTTGGAGAGCATGGATGGCATGGATGTACACATATTTCAAAGCCAAGGCACACTGTTACTTTCTGCGGATTAAAAGCATTCGACGGGGCCACCAAGCAATGCGTGGTGGAGGTTGGTTGGCCGTGTTTTACTGGTGAGCTAGTGGCGTGCGGCTGTAAGCGAAATTGTATCTGAACAATTCATTTGGAAGTTTTTCCGTGCATATTTTGCAGTTTGTCGTTTTCAATTTTCCACCCCGGCAAAGATCGAATTGACGTTGGCTCGCATTGACGCTGCAGAGTTCAATTAAACTGAACATCGTCATGTTTTTAAACGAGTCGCTGGCAACTTCGCCTGGGGACAACGATGAGAGTCGAGTGCGACTAAGGGTTCCTGACGTACAGACATGGTTTTATATGGTTGGTCGTTGACCTCGAATGTGACCGGAAATGATTACGTTTTGATTGGCAATTCATTAAAGAAACACACTAAACTGGGGCAATCTGTAGATATATGACATGAGTGACATGTGACAAGATGTGCAAATGTTTTCGATTGATTGGAGAGACGCTGAAAGATGGTATGTGTCTAGGAAATGGTTGATGAAGTTGTGAGTTGTTGGAGCTGTGCATTCGTTTGATTGACTTCGTCGTTTGTATTAATTTATGCTTTTTCTACACTTGGAATCAATTGACCATTTGTGTGGGACGTAGTAATATTCCCTCATGGCTCGAGCAGTGATGTTGAGTTTATCTTGATAGTTCTGCTCCCTATGATTTGTCAGTTCTTCTGAAATTGGTAGCGATGAATATTAAGGTTGATATGTTCGGAATCGAACTTAGTCCTCTGGGAAACTTTTATATTGGTACATTGTACACATTAGCCACGAACGGTGACGGTTTAGTCGCTCATATGTAATATCACAAAATGTAGTAGCACAGCATCCTTAACATACTGTACACCAAACGGCTATGAATAATCTATCAAACGGCTAATTCCCGAAAGAATTTTAACAGGGAAATCTACACTGACGGCTCTAACATGGACGATTGAGTCAGTGCGGATGTGTTCACCGAATTTTTAAACATTTGAAAAATCTAACAGATTGACAGACATTTCCAGTGTCTTCCAGGCGACGGTATTTGCGACTCGGAAAGCGTGCCGTCTAGTAAAACTACGTCCAAATATTTTATCAAAGCGGATGGTTGCCATATCTGTTGATAGCCAAGGAGCCATCAAAGCTTCCTGCCGCTTTACTTCACATTCAAGACTTGCACAGGAATGCCGGGCTGAGCCAGCGTCGGTAGAAGCTTAGCTCAAAATGTCTCTATTCCGGGTTGCAGGTCACAGTGACATACCAGGAAATGAAAATGCCGATAAACTGACTTCAGTACTTGATTGCAAGGATTGTTCACATCCCACTCTAAGCAGTCAGGGTAAGTAGCTCTACGCACTTCTTTGAAACAGAAAACTTCAGAAGGACCAGACTGACAAGCTGTGCAACGTTAAAATATGCCTTGAGTGCAGCCAGCTTAAAACAAAATATTTAGCGGTCGGTGCTGATAGGAGACAATGCCGCCAAACTAGGTTTACCACACAACACACATTGTCGCAATTGCAACAACATAGCTGAGAGGGAGGCCGGCTGCCCGGCATCTGAGACTTGACGTGTCTTAGTTCAAGGTTTGCCATTTCGGTATAAAAAGGTTTCGGTATGAAAAGATACTACAAAAAAATGATTTTTTAGAAGGTACGGTTCGAGTATTATGCGCGAATTAAGGTAGATATAATCGTCCATCTGCACTGTAGTTAGAAACTTTAAGGACAAATCGGAAGGCTTGGCTCTGTTACAGATTTCTTAAGTCTCTCGAAATGCCCATTCTGCAGAGAATTATAATAATTAGTTGTAATGTCTAGAAATCATTTCAAAAAATCCAATCTATCGACTTTAGGGCGAGGACCACACATAAGTTCTGTCACAACGAGCGAGGAAACATAACAGCCTCAGCGAGTGATATTTATCGGCTCAACTTCAGTTCAACCGATGGGAGTTGGTTGTGATGTGGTTTAAACCTGGTTACCTGGAGAAATGAGTGGCCTCTATTACTTCGTATTCATAGATCACTCATTCTATACCCTATTCCATCCAGCCAGATAACCAGAGAATACTGGTTAGAGTTAAATTTTTAATAGGATAGGTGGATAGATAAACAAACAAGATTGTTGCAGATGGGGAGTAAAATTCACATTTAAGTATCGAAAGATCATTGCATCCACAAAAACACTCTCGGTAAGGTTATGTCAGGTCAGGTCTATACTTCAACAAATATTTTGAAGGCGTAACCACCACCATGGATCCCTATAACCAAATGTGAAATGAATTATTTTGATTTGAGTCTTGTGTTTTTAAGACAACGCCTCAGCTCAAACTAAACCAACCGCTATTGCTTCTTTGCTAGAAAGGAAATAGATATGCTGGACATTGTTTTTCGTGACGTGAACTGACCGCCGAATACGTATAATATGTCGCCGTTGGATACCTTATTGAGGGCCTATGCCGAATTGCACATAATCCCTTAAACCTTAACGCTTTAACCCTTTGTTCATGGATGTGTCGATTTTATTTTTTTTCGTAAGAACGATTGGTTTTGCTATGAGCTTACTAGGAATATAGAAAACACACATTAAGTGTGTGTTTTCACTGTGAAACCACTAGGAAGCAAAGGTTTAAAACTTATATTCCTTAAGTTATGGTCGATTCATTGTGGAATTAGAATTAGATACCTTGGTGGAATCTATTACTATACAAACGTTAATGGATAACATTTGAATGATTTTAGATTCCGTTCGCAAGATCCAAGCAATATAATGTATTGAGGTATAAGTCATAAATTGGATTAAAGTCTAAGTCATGAACTTATTTTACATAAATTTACTTTTGAAACCGTAAAATAGATACTGATGATTTGCAGTATTTCCTTGGAGCCAAAAAGTACTTTAGCCTCAATGTTGTATTTTTGGCGATAGGTGAGCAATACGTTTTTTTAATAGCGTTTAGCAATGCTCATGTCTCATAGTTATTAGTGTCACAGAATAGGTATGACGCACCGAGTACCGACCTAAGACACATAACATGCTGGATAAGACCAAAATTAAAACTTAAAAATGTCCATGCTCAGAAAACCACAAAGCCAACTTCTTAGAAATTTTAGGTCCAAATTAATACCCGGACGGCATGCACTGTGGGAACTGCATAACTAACCCTCATCATGTGCGAAAGAAATGAATGAAAGTAAATATGACCCAAATCTAAAGTGATCATATGTCCGGCTTTTGGTGGGACAGTCCCGCTTTCGAAGAAGTGCGCTTTTTGGACAGTCCCGCTTTCGAAGAAGTTCGCTTTGAAGGAAGGCTACCCCATATGAGTACTTAATAGGCAGTTTGTGCTTTGTCGCTATTTATGAGAACAATTATGAACGAACAAAGCATACTTTGATCGTTTTAACACTTCAACGGTTTTGGAGGAAGGACGTACGAGCGACGTACATACTTATTTCTTTCATAAAAAAATAGTGTCCCGTTCCGGATATTTGCCTAAAGAAATGTACATGTGTCCTGGTTTGAGTGGAAAAATCATGGTGCTTTATTGACAAATTTAATGCGATGTTTAATGCAACTGTGTCAAATCACTACATATTTTCAACCAAATTTGTATCTAGCCTCTTCTTATAGCTAAGAGTGAACACACAAATCCATCTTACTTTCTATTCAAACCATTGAATAGGCGCTCATATATAATTCTAAAGTTGATCTCTTTTATTTTTTCGTCCAATTCACCTTTCCAAATTATACCACAATATATATCGCACCCATTACCTGTTTCAGATAGATGAAATATAGTAGCAGATATGATTTCTTTTATGGCAGTGTAAAAGCATTGTCAATACCGAATTGACAAATAGTCTAGGCTCCTCGATTGTTGTTTCCTATTGAATACAAGGCACAACAAAAGATTTATAAACATCACCACGAATACAATGGTTCATTCTTCAAATGCATCGTAAAACTTTGAAATTCATTATCATAAGATACCGAAAACTTGAGTGTGGATAGCATTGGCCGCCTATTGTTTCCATTAGAAGGGGTTTTGATTAGACAACTAACGATGCCGATCGGAGACCACTTAATGCATTTATTTCCGGTTTAATTGGAAATGGACGATGTAGCAATGTAGAGTGAATGTGTGACCACTCAAACACGAAGACCACAATAGGCAGTGAAATTGTGTAACATTCATTTGGAGTGTGGTTGTTGAAATACTTGCTTCTGGAAGAGTCGTTATGGGGGGGTATTGCCTTTTTTGGGAAGAAGATGAAATGAAAAATAAAACGTTTTCATTTCTTTTTACACCCCTCAGATAATCTCAATTTTGTCTTTGTGAACTTTGAACACAGACGAAAATGGAACAGTAACGAAGGCTTCTCCGATGAAATGAACATTAGTTGCTCTGCAAGAGGACTACGGTAGGCTGTTTCATAAGAGACATTTGGACAGTT
The DNA here is from genome assembly GCA_964034865.1 of Eristalis intricaria. Classification (NCBI taxonomy): domain Eukaryota; kingdom Metazoa; phylum Arthropoda; class Insecta; order Diptera; family Syrphidae; genus Eristalis; species Eristalis intricaria. The sequence continues at coordinate 24,224,294 of OZ035877.1, forward strand.
CGTGAGGGAGATGTGCAATATGAGGGTCGGTGATGATGATGACTTTTTGAGTTTCCCGAGCAGTGAGCTAAATGGCGAGCAGTCAGTTAAATGGAGAACTGCACCCGTAAACTGTTTTCTACTCTCCACTACCCTACGGCCAAGTTGTGAGCAAACATCGTCATTTAGTTTCTTTTTGACAGAATATTTTAACGAAAATAGAAAGAAGGTAATTTCTTGTGCTGATGAAGTATTAATTTTTTGTTGTGGATGCACTAGCACAAGCACACCAAACGAACAGATCGTCCAAAAGAAGTCATCACGCCATGGTCCAATGGAATGCTATACGACGATCGGATAATTAAAGTGCGTGAGATGTCTGATGGTGATGACATCTTAAATGAGCATCACATTTAACATGAATATTTGGACATGAAAAAACGCGATGAGTGTTGTGATTGCTTACACTTGACTATTGGCGAACCGTGTGCCATCTTGCCACAAAAATGAGGCAAGAGTCATAAATTGGGCTATAAACTTCGACCGCATTCTGCATGTTCGCCACATTTAGCCCCACGACCGTTTCCTATTTCGAAACCTGAATAAATGTCTGGATACTTGGATCGAATGAAGAGGTCGTAACTGAAAAAACGTTTATTTTGAGGGTCTTTGGAACAGGAAGCCAAAAAACGTTCAAGAACCATACACATTTAATCTATCGAGCGAAAGGAGCTGACAAAGAAAATTTTTATTAGACGAAAAATATATTCCTTTATTCAAAATGTCCCTGACTTATATATAATATCCTTAAGCAATATTGACAGTCAAGTAGCCCTGAAACTGATTCCAGGTTCAAGAACTGCAGGGTATCGAACGAAATCGAAACACTGGAGCAATATAGCGACAAAAATTGTGATCGTAGTGCTCCTAAGTCTCTCTTCGATTTAGCGTGTCTATAAATCCAGAATAATTCATCAGAAGTTTTCCGAAATTCTTCTAATTTTCAAGTGTTGTTCCGGGAAGAGGCTATTCTATTATGCATGTATCTAACATGGCATGAAAAGGTACAACAAAAATTTGAATTTGAATGCGTTGTGGGCCAATAATGCTCTATATAAGAAATAATCATTGCATCGAGAAATATAAGCAGAAAGAGATAGTGTGCGAATTCAAATCTTAGCTGTTCGTATAGAACCTCTTTCTATTTAGATTTCTTATACAGAGAATTATTGTCTAACAGCGCATTCTTGGATATCCTCAATATATTTTGAAGATGATTAATTGCATTTATTATCATTTCGTAGCCAAGGGTTTGTGATTATTATTGTTATTGCTGAGAGTATATTGCACCGCGACCTTTAGATCTGTTGTGCCCCTTTTCATACTTTTGCTCCTTAAGAGTTTCCCTCACATGCAGTTTTTTTTCAGGGTTGTGTTGAAGGTTATTAACTCTGGACTCCTGTTGTGTAAAGGTAGAAGATACTTCTTTTAGAGTATTCTCTCTAAGGTAGAATCTGAGAATGTGAGATGGTCCTAGTGACTTCAATTCTCTCGTGCTTGCACATATATATTTGTCCCTTTGTGAGCTAGTGCGTCAGAAAATCCCAGTACATATTCCGGAATTTCATTAGAGAGACCTTTTTCTGCTAACACATCGTTTCCTTAGGTGCTCTCTGAGATACAGTGGTTGTACTTGCTCATCTTGATACATGCCTCAAAGTTCTGGTGATAATAACCCAGGAGTCTCTTGGCTTACTTCATGCCATGAGCTTTGATTAAATGAAGTTTGGTGATAACCAGCTACTTTCAATTGTTTTCCCTAAGCAATTTCGTAGTAAAAGGTATTCAACCTAATTAAAAAAAAACCGTTTTAAACCTTCGTTAAATTTATTGACTACTTTAAGTTGAAGGTTCAATTGATTAGCTCCTCCCCTCGTTTTCCAGCGCCGGCGGCAGCAACTTAGAAGCCTGCCTAGATAGCGGCGGAGAGAATTGTCAGAAGTCAGGCATGAATCCTAGAGCTAGTGTGATTTTATCCCTCGTTACGACTCTAAAGCTCTATCGTAGAGTAAGCGATTTGACTTTTAAGCCCTTCACTATACTCACAGGCCTATTGAGCCAATTGGCACAGCGCCAGTGGTTTAGCCTACTCGGAGTGGGCCTTTTGGGTTCCAATAGATAACGGCTCCAATCATCGAAAGTGTTCTTTACAATCTTATTTCCCCATGCTTTTTTTGCTCCAATATAATAGCCAGAGGGGTATCCTTAAAAGTGCTACAATATCCGGGAAACAATTTAACCTTAATCTTCAGAAAGACCTATCTGCTTCGAGACACAGGCCATACTGGGGACGGACAGAGGCTGAGGGATTCTCTCATTGATCAGTAGGAGTCTTCCTGCAAGATGGGGAAGACTCGTGCGTATGCTCCAACCCTCCTTTCGCGGGTGGATAAATCGTATGGAAGTCACTTTGAGTCCCTACCGAACAAATATAAGAAATTGCTTTCGCAACGTTCCTTGTCCATATTGTTACGACACATGGCTTCCAATCGGTAGTACTGCAGACAAGACCAAATTTTTCTCTCGACTGGTCACAAATCTTACATATCCTCTTAACTTGAATTAACGTGGTCTTGAAGTACGATTTATAAAGATAAATTAATCTTAGACAAACTGATATTTATATCTCGACTCGCTGTGCTGGTCTAATCACTTTAGTTTCACACGTTTCATCCACTAGCTGGACAGACCTTTGAAAAATCGATCCGTACTTGTTGGTCAGTAAGTCACACATGAATTTATTAAGTTATATAAAATAATGACATTTATTAAAATAAATAAATTACACTGCCATCGTAGCACAGTGAATAGGTGCGTTAACTTCTAGACCGAAAGTTATTGTCTCATAAGCTTCTTTCACGACACGATATCATGATTTCTGAAGAAGCTGGCCTCAAGTCCAACTCGGATTACAGAGCCAAACAAAAAAGAAAGAGGAAGTTACTATTACGTTCTCTAAGTTGGAGAAGTAAGAATTATCATGAGTTTGGTATTTTACATGACGATGTTTGTGTTGGTCTCTTCTTGTACGTGCGTGTCGATTTCCATTTCATGAGTGCTTTCTAGAACCTGCTCTACCGGAAGATTCCTCATTTTCTTTGTAAGGAATGCGTTCAAAGGAACGAACGTCCGCACGTTATTTGAGGATGTAGCGCCAAGTGACGCATTAGCCTACGATACACACGAAATAGGAAGCATGCTCATTCACAAAATTTCATTAAGGAGCATTAACAAAATACCAGCATTTCAAACACCTTGACAATCTACCGTCTGACTTCAATTACTTCCACAATTCCAGTTTACAGAGTGAAGTACCTAAAACAATTTTATCAAATGCACTTGTCAAAACCAATAAGGCAAATCCTCGACAGTGTCTTCGACTTCCAGTTCAGCAAACAACACAAAACGTTCAGCCACAGTGCTGCCTAAGTGCATGTCAGATCACTTAGTGACCACAAAATAGTGACAACCCACTCAAACCGGTCGAATTGTCTTAGTCAACGTTACACTCATTGCACCGGCGAGCGGCAAGTACGTTCTTCTGCTTTTGTTAATCTTGATTACCAGCCTCTTCCCTTATCGGGATGCATTTCTTCACACTTTTCCAGCTCGTTGCATCCGTAAGACAGAAACACAAGTCTTCTCTTTGCCACACAACACCATGCACGGTTGCATCGGCAAATAGGCGCAAACCGCAGGCGTTCCACAAGAAAGACAACATTGCCCACTGTGTCGTTGTCCCCAGCTAGTCAAACTGGATCTTGAATTGTCCAGAAGAAATATGAAATTGCACTTCCTTTCCCGTGCAGATCGTCATTTTGACGTTGCCTCACAGTGACACCAACTGAAATGCAATACCAACCGGCACGGCGGCGGCGATGTGCAGCTAACAAAATGAGAGAAACGACCAAGAGATATAGTTTGCCAGAGAAGAGATACCATCTAGGGAACACACACTTATTGTATGTAATCAGTGCTGCGCACTTCCCAGCAAGTGGAATCCATTGTGATCACATGGACAGTAATTGTTATGTGAAGAAAACAATCAAGAGGAAGCGATAATAGCCCGCAGAAGGGGAACGCTTTACGCTGAGACGTGCAAAGGGGGAGGAAGAAAACAAGAGCATCCGGAAGGGTTCAGTTTTCTGTCAACAATTGGAATTTATGGGATGAAAGCTTCTGCGAAGGCCTTTACTTTTGGGTTTCACATCACCGACACGGGGGCTATGCAAACTGCGGAAAAGTAATCTAAAGCAGATTGGTGGGGGCTTGTTGCGTGTCTTAGAAAATGTATACAATAGTGGCAACACTCATTTCCTGGGACTGAAAATAAAAGGAGTAAATAAGGTCAACACTTCCCACCTATTGATTTTTACACTCAGAAAGTAATAAGGTCTGCTCTCGAACGTCCATCTTGACAACCCTATCTTATCCCTGCTTTACAAGGCAAATGCCGCAAAGTCTCAAAAGTCGATTAAGAGAATGTGGAACGGGAGACCCCTTTGAGTGGCCAAGGGAATGACAAAAGATAAGTCTCCTTAACATTCAAATTCATCTTCACACCACGGCAGATCCTAGAAAATACGCAAGACGACACCCTGTCATGTAATTTCTTCACGACTTTCGCGTAGTTGGCAGATTGAAGCGCGACGTAAATAAGCCATTTTCAGACATTGAGAGAAAATTGGGCATGTAAGAGTGCAGAAAGGATACATCATTTAGACATTTTAGATAGACTCCGCAATGGGCAAGAATAACTTCGAGCCTAGAATAGCTAGTCAGGGACATCATTTGCCACACTTCAGCAGTGAATTGCAATAACAACGGCAGTACCGAAATCAAATACTGAATTTCTGATCCTGATTAATGGAACCCTCTCTAGATCGAGACATTGAACATCTCAGTCCTTCTGTATGGCGCAGAGGCATGAACAATTTAAAAAGTGGATAAAGAATTTCTCCGACTTTTTGCAAGAAAATTGTTACGTCCGATCTTTGGTCCTTTTTACGTGGATGGCATCTTAGGAAAAATATTCAATCATGTGTTATATGTCCGTCAACATGTGTCTATACAGCCGTTCACAGATTCAATGCCAATGGCGGCCGGTTCATGTTTGGATAGCTTGGTTACAGCCCCAACAATTTTGAACCCTGAGAGGCACATCTAACCTCAACCAACTCGTTCTGCATAAATGGAAGCAGCTATACAGAAAACACGCGTGTCCAAATTCACCCTACAATCATATGAAGGATAATAATTAAATGGAAAGCACACATAAGCGAAACGCAATTAACAGAGGACTTCTATAAACTGTAGGGCGACGAAAATCAACTCGAGGACATTGAACGAATCACTGAAATGAGACCAAGACAGAAATGCTTTAACTGAGCGCATTGTCATAAACACAATGCCGCCATAATGCTACCGTCAAAAGAAATTGACGTCGAGTACTTTTCGCTGTTTTAACATAAGCTGTGTGTTTTTGCAAGCGTATACACGCTTAATTTTGAATTTGCATGTAAAATACACAAACAACAAGTCCTATATCCGCTTAAGTTACTCATCATATCTATCGCCGCTTAAGAACAATGCTTCCAATCATTAATTTCTGTGTGTTCATTCCTGAACTCATTCATTCATTGTTTAGGTTGCTGTATGTAGCTTACATCTGCAGGTTTGGTTGATGTATTAGATCATTTTTAATTTTTTTGGCATCCATAAGTATGCAATTTTTGTTATACGCAGAGTGTCTCTGCTATACATTCCGTTTAGGTTTCGTAAACGATTCTTTTCATTTTATGGACATATTTTTTTTATTATATAATTATTAAGTGTTTTTGCTTATAAAGTGATGGTCACGATACACAGTCACAAAACGAAGGTTGCGACCATCAAAGATCAACCATCACCTTCCAAGACTACACCCCTGACTGCTTAGCAATTGTCATAAATGTCGTCGGTGCTGCCAAGTTTTGGCTTCCTAAACAATTCTTTTCATTTAACGAACATTTTTTTATTTTATAATTATTAAGTGTTTTTTCTTTTAAAGTGATGGTCACGCTACACAGTCACAAAACGAAGGTTGTGACCATCACAGATCAACCATCACCTTCCAAGACTACACCCCTGACGTCATAAATGTCGTCGGTGCTGCCAAGATTTTATGATGAATCATTAAGCGCCGATGATCGTTTTTTTGTGCACTTATAAATTAGGCGCGTATACGCTTTGCTTGAAAAAGTGCGTTGACACTTCCCTTAAAAATTGAGAGTTGACAAACGCAATTTTACATAACTTTATTATCACCATAGTCAACTGACATACCGCCTCGAAATAGTGCGTCCATCCATTTCTGAAGGCATAGAAAAGCAAGGCAAAGTGCCAACCCTATCCACTAGTGAGAAATAGTAGCATATGGATTACCAGAGATTTCTGTAGAAGATGGGCTCATGTTCTCCGCGGACAGAAGCGATGACAAAAAATGAAGACAGCTGAGTCAAAGTCATGGCACTCAAACCAACTTGCTGTAGATATTTCTACAGCTTTAAGGAGAATTTTTCATTTCCACTTATCGGGAACTACGTATATAAGGGCATCGTCGGATTACAAGTAATGCCTTAATATATCCCAGATGTTCAAACTGATACAGATAAGCTCCCTAAATTCTAAAGATGTCATGGCCTACTGGGTAGATCCGCCGATTCCTACGATAAGGGTTATGGGCTAAAACTCGATATGAACTGAGAATGCTCACAAAGTTCAACCTGTTTGGAAAATCTCCTCAAATTTCGGCGTTCGGAGTCGGCAGGCATAAGAAGAATGGTTGCGAATAAAGTTTTTTTTTCGTTAAAAAATATTTTATGTTCCATCTTAGTCTCATTTTAGCTCGACTCATTAAACATTAAACTTTTTAAATTTTTTAAATTTCCCTATGGCCTCCAATATAGGCGCCTGCATTATTAATGACCTCCTCATTCGGTACAAAGTAATTCGGAATGCCGCAGAACATCACCAAACATACATTGGAAGACGTCGCATGGTTTAGCTCATGATCGAGTGTGGTCCATCGCAGCACCAATCGCATGGATAGTCTCTTAAAATATAATTTGACCCTTACCACCAGACAAAGGCCGATAATACCTACTATGGCCCTGTTTATTATCATCATTATTATGGACAAAGCACACTTCAATCAACTTTTCTCAACAAAAATAACCTTTTACAATCCCCTTCCATTAGTGACAATCAGAGCTTATTAATCACATCCCGTAAAGTCAAAAATATCCTACATTGTCAGGACACCTATGAAAACAATTTGTGATTCATGCAATTTTTGATAGAAAATAACTCAGTAAAAAAACGGAAAACCGTTAATCTGTCAAAACATGGCGAAAAATTTAAAATAAATTACCATAGAGCCGAAGCAAACAAAAATATCTTATTCCGTGCAGGTTTCCGCTTACTGCAACAATACATATTTATGATAAATTCTCCAAACGATTCATTAAACACTTTTTGACATTTACTACCCGCCATGGCAATGGAGAGGACCATGGACGTTATTCCCTATCCAAGTACAGTTGCCCACAGGTGTTCTTGACACTTACTTCATGCGCAACGACCAACCTCCCATGGCCGAGGTTACCTCAGTACACTTCAGTCCACTGATATGCCTGCTTTTCGTCATGAACGTGATTTATTATGACATCTCCCCGCTGTCTGTCAATTGCTGCCCCATGACGAGGAGCAAATAACGAAAACCAGTAAGTCGTCGTCGCTGGTCGTCGTCATCGTTCGCACACAACAAACGCCTCCTTCCACCCCGTCGCACTCGTGTCCTTTCAACATCCCATTTTGCTGAACACACTCGGTGCTGCTGACGGACACCACTAACACACCACACGTCAATGCCCGTTCGCCCGACAGCGTCGGAGCAGAAGACTGCAGCATTTGTGCCTGTGGCCTGACTTTCGCAGATATCACCGAGCAAAGCCTGTTCCTGAGGCTACGGAGGTATTCTGTCGGTTTGGTTGGCTTTTGATGGGGTGTCCATAAACAGTTGCAAGTTCAAGTCGTTTCAGTTGCACGCTCATGATAATGGGTCCCCCATCAACTCCAGCCGCGAAGTAGAGCAAACAACGAAAATGGCGGCACCTATAGAGGAGTTGATGGACGTGGCGCGCGCGTTGACGAGGCCACGACCCACAAAAGGACGAGTGAATATTAATTACAAGGAAAATTGCAAGTGTTGAACCAAAACCCGGCATCCTGGCCGGCCGACCGAAGCTGAGGTGGGATTGTTTGCGCGCTTATTTGTTTCTGTTGGGCGGGCTGTTGCTTTGTTCCTTTGATGGATGATTCGCTTGGCATGGGTGGAGGGCATGCGGTGGCTGTGGCGTTGCCCATAGAATCTTGCCGGCTGCGTGGGTTTCCCTAGTGATTGATGAATAAGTATAAGTGGGTGAGTGCGGCAGCGCAACGCTCTGCTGATTAATTGCGGAAAGGGAAAGTGAGTGAGTTATTGGATTTGGATGAGTGAGTGGAAGAGAAAAAGGAATTGCTAATGCGAAGATAATACGTTGATTGGAGTTAACCAAGTGCATATGTGCTTAGGGCGCAATTTATTCATCTGCCACTGGCGCCGCATATCCCAGACATAAATGCGTGCGGACAGCTAATGGTGGAAGGGTAATGGTGTACATGTGTACGCACATACAGGATATGCATGAAATATGAGCTGAAAGATGTGCACAGATGTAATTCGAAAAGTAGTTAGCCTTCTCCTTTGTCCGCGATGGACTAGGGTCTCAGCCAACGTCGGTTTGTTTTAAGGAAAAGGAAGGTAACGCATAATGAATAGGTATGGGCACTGGTGTCTATCTGGGTAACAAAAGTCTCAATCACTGACGAGTATCTGCAAACAATGCACTTGCAATCAAAGTAAATCACCTCTTCATGTGTCACATGTCCTTGCAGAAAATATAATAGGTGTAGTCAACATAAATCAACTTTTTTGGCATGGTATTGAAGGCTTTATTAAACATATTTAGAGAGACAAGTCTTGTAAGTTCGGTTCTGCCATTTTGAAGATAGTTCTATTTCGGCTTTCCCAGAGAAGCCCTACACTTCTCTCTTGAGGTGGAGTTTTCACCAACTAAATCGTTTGTCATTGATAGGAGCAATCGCATTCACTTGGTGTCAGGTGCAGACTATAAGGACCTCACCAAGCTCCCGGAGCCTGGCGATGTCGTGATTATTATATTGTGTATTTGTAGTGAGATTATATAGTATTTCAGAGAGTGAGGTGGTTCAATGTCCCACATTATCTGGGATGTAAAACTTGTCACATAAGCATGACTTCATTATTTGTATGACGTTGCAAGTGTTGCCACAAATGTGAACAAATGATTAGAAAATTTAAATAATTTGGGATTGTTAAATTTGCACGATAAATTGTCAATTAATTTGTGCAATAAATTTTCCTTTCTTCTTTTATCTACAAAACTGTATTGTCCTGCAAGCGTCCCATACATGACAACAGAGACGAAAATGTCCCATCTATAAGCCAGTATGACAGTTGTAGTCTATGAACCAGCACGCACTTTTATTTTTGTTACTCCGTCTACTCAAAGGACAAACCATCTTTGAGCATTTTGTATGAGTAACACAAGACTAGTCCTGATGGTAAGTAATTCCATCAAATTGACCAAATCTGATTCCACGGGATTCGACTATGGACGTTTTTCCTTGAAGCTGTCATAAGTCATCATCGCCCGTCACGTGCGCTTCAGAAATGCGTAAATTTGTTACCGATTCAGCCACGATTTGCACATGGCACCTCTGTCCATGGTGTTTTCTTTGCATTAATTCTCGTAACAACGTTTTGTAACCAGTCTCAGTCATATGGTTCCAGTAGTTGTTTAGCTCCATAACAATCGAGACAGTGCATGTAATAAGAGACTTCAAACACGACAAAATAAGAAAGTGTTCTCCCACTGGAATTCATATAATCAATGTAAGAACCAAGCCATGGAAAGAAGCTGAATAAAGATAAAAGCATTTGCGAACACATGTCCTTGGGAAGGAAGTTCGTGAAAAAATTTCTTAGACAATCCAATAAATATCATAAAAAGCGAAATATGGGTGTGAGTAAACATGTAAGCACAATTGGGCCTATGCTGGCCTAAGTGTGGCTGTTGCCTTTCCTTACGGCAGTCAGGCACTTTAAACATGTGTCCGGGCTCTCCTCATTGTAAAGATAACGACAGGGATGACTTATGAATTGGTTAGCCAATGCTGACGTCCGCAAGAATACTGCACAATCCATGTTGCTTCCACAAATCTAGCTGACGGTACTAATAGGTTCAGTACGATGCGCTGGAAGGCAGCAAGTTGCACTACTTTACAGCTCAATCCAATGTGTATGTGCTGAATTAAAGACGATCAAGGAGTACCAAGTGCTAGTGATCCCATTCGAAAAACTACCTGAATCCCGAAAGGTGTACCGGAATATCAGGCGAACGCACCGCCTTAGTTGCGTATTACGGACTCTGCGTAGCCTCGCCTTAATTTCTCCCATATAATAATATGGGTGGCGCTACACCCCGTAGATGGCCAGTTTCGAGCTTCTCAACAATCACTCGTGTTGCGCGTGCTATTGTCCTCTCATGAGTAGAAGGGACGTACAGTTTTATGCCCACTCTGAACGGCCGAGTTTGAGACGCTTTTTTTGGACAGTTTTTACTCTTTGGGAATTGTCAGTGACTCGAAAGAGTGAATCGAACCTAGGCAGCGAGGTTAACTTGCATAGAGGTCGACGCACATTACTACATACGCCACAGCCACTACATGGTGGAACATAATAGCCGTGTTTTTTCGAAAATCTATAAATAGTGAAGTAGAATTTTGCACGTAAAGCACATACAACAACCTACTGTCTATAACTACCTATAATATCGGTAGTGAAAAGTGACTGCCTATAAAAATTCGAGTTTGAATTTTTTTCATATATTTTGACAGCGATTCGAACATATAAATTGTTTTCTTCATATATTCTAACGTATAAGAATCAAGGCCACTGCGAATCATTTTTTTCATCTTACTTCACTTCACTATCGATAGCGATGAAAAAAAACTGGGCTAATATGCCTTCTTATAAAATAAACCCGTACCACTCCCCATAAAAATATAAAGCAATGAGAGTGTTGCTGTCTGACCGATAGTCAGATCCGCACCTAATGCCTACACATGTCGCACACCACTATTCCTTGCGCGAAACTTCCGAAAACTCAAGGCCATCAGGCAAAGATAAGATAGTGACGCATAGTGTTTTCTTTGCCGACAAAAAAACCCAATATGTTGAATTCAGCTTCACTTTAAATTCACCTTTGTAGCAAAGTACATATTACCCAAATTTTGTATCAGTACTCCAGAGGGGTTTTACCGATGCAAAACAGAATTGAATCAGTTCTAAAATATTGGTATGACTACGTTTGAATGCGGATCTTTTTATCATTGTCGTGTCATAAAAGTTACATACCATAAAACTCTGTACAAATTCATGAAACGAACTCAATCCGTTTGTACTGTTCCAATTGTTTTCCATCGTTTCCTTAGAAGGGCACCACTATGTGGCGTTCCAAATCCCGTAGTATTATTCTAGTGAAGGGCATCGCGCCAGAGAAGCTTTTAACAATAACGGCTCGACAATCCGAGGTGGACTTTTGCCTAGATTCTAGAGCACCTGAGTGGATGGGTCCTTCGTTTTTACCCCAATTCTGAACGACGGCATTTGATAAGCTCTTTCTCGACAGGATCGAAACTGGGACCTCCTGCGTAAGAGTCCATCCCACTACGTCACTGCGGTGACCCCCAAGAGAGGCTTTTAGGAAACGAATCAATAGACTTTGCGGTAAAAGGCCTAAACGTATTGACTACTACACCGGGGTTGGCGTCTAAATATACAAGATCGGCAGACTTATCACCCAGTAATATGTCTTAACCTAACCCTCTTGAGGGGTTCTCAAGAGGAACATAAGCGTAAGAAGTGATGCTGACAGCAGTTTTTCCCACTGTAATTGAAGGTATGTAGAGTTCTGCATCAACCACTTCAGAAGCCTGGTGCTTGACGCTTTTGTCCATTTAACGATAACATCTGACACCTGAAAGATTGTACTCGTCTTCAGATTAGGCTTTCAGTAGAAATGAGAAAGAGGAGGAAAACATTGTGCATCTCGTTGGAACTTGAAGTGCCCTTCCCTCCCGAAGGGAAAATCACCCAGGGGCGTCCTTCTGGGGTAACCTGGCTGAACTAAGCAGGTGTCAGACATTAGCATAGGTTCCGGTTTACTGGTTTAGGCATTAAAGAGTAGGAACGACTAGATCCGCGTGATAACATGGGCCTGCGCTGGGCTAAGTGTGAATGCTGTCTGTTGACCGTCAGGTACCTTGCTTAACTTACATCGAACTACTAAAAACTTCCTGTTATTTTCCTTTATTAAGTTATAAAAAATTATGAAATTATTAAAACTTAGCTGCGACATCCACATCCGATCATTCAGGGTGGCGCTCATAGGCAACGCAGACCTTTGAGGCCCATTTAACCTAAGCTTGGATATTGTGACGGCAACTTTCTTACATTGTTTTAAAATAATATTTATAAAAAAAACCAATATCCTCTGATAATGATGGAAATTATGAAACTACGCAAACACCTGGCTCGTGATTATAATGATAGACACGTGTTCATGTGCGCTTACTGTGTGTTGACCACCCCTGAGGTAACAATCCCTTATTAAAATTGAAATCTTATAATGAAAGGAATAAGCCGACTTAATCTCGGCGTTATAATTAATGAGAAAAATTGCACAAGAATAGATGTGCATTTTTCAACTTTCTAACTGAATACATGTCAAAAAAAATGGTCTAATAAGAAACTGCTAATGACCATTAATGGAGTACAGAGGGGATTGATATGGATGCCGTGGTAAACATAAGTTATGTATGAAAAACCCTTAATTAAGGATGAATGAAAGGATACAGCCAGAATCATATCATTGGAAATTGAAAGAAGTGAAGCCAGGATATACATATATATAAGTTATAAGGTTAACACAGGCAGTGTTGAAAACGAGGTATATGCTACGTACAACATTTCGACTGAATTGATGTGAGCACATAAGTAAATACGGCACTCTTTCCCAGAGTTACAACTGAGTCTACGAAGGAAAACACCACTAATTTATTCTGTTCAACTTCATTGTTTCATCACCAAAAAATGACCGAGTCGATTCTAAATCTTACTTACTAGCTAATGTTAGACTGTACATACATTTAAAAAAAAAAAAACTCTAGCACAACATTATTCCCAATTCAGAGCATGATCCGAAACAGAGCGGCTTGGCTTGGACTCTTGTTTACGCAACTTAACTGCAAGACTCTCTGAGAGAGCGTGCTTAGCAACAGGTTAGTTTCGCTTTGGTTGCAGAGAGAGGTGTCTGAGATGCTGTTGGGTTCGTCGCTTTTCCTTTGTACAGTCATACAATGCACAATGCGTATGGATTGTATATGACTCCAGAAGTGGGGTGCACTGGACTAAAATAGATACATTCTGTTTTGTTCTGTTCTATTTGAGAACACTTACATACAAATGTAAGTAGCTTTCGGGGATCTTGGAAACCAATTTGCGTTATGGCAAGATTCTAGGGAATATGAATCTGGTATTTTCCGTTCAAGCGACTAGTGTAAAACTCATTTAAATACAGTCCACCTCTTTTGATTTTTGTGCCTACAAGGCGTTTTCATATGATAATCGCTGATAAGTGCTTAGAATTTATTCTTGTTTCATGAGAGATAGCAAACTTTTGGAACGAGCGATGCGGATGTATTTTTACACGGATTTTTTTTTTGCAATAACTTAATCGAGTGCCTACTTCTTGAAGCACCAGATTAGCAGTTTTTATCTGTTTAGCGTTAATAAGTTCTCTGTGACTCTGTGGGTTATTGTTTCGTTCACATCCAACATCCAGTTGAAGTGACCCAGATGAATTATTCCCCATCATAATCCGCTCAGTCTAGCAAATAGAAAGGAATCGTTTTGCCGTGGTTTAAATTGTCCGGCGAGCGCATATTAAATTGTAGTAGCTAATGACAAGCCCGTCTTCGACTCTAAGACAATTGAGAACTTTGGTGACAAGAGAACTTTGAAGTGACAGATGAACAGTTTGAAAATGAAAACACCTAATAAGATATCACGCTACCTGAAGAGGCCTGTTGTTTCACTAGTTTAATAGTAGCTAGTAGCTTATTACTAGCTTAATAGTTCCTTAGTCGATTCCGTCAAGACTCTATCAACGACTGCTTAATACCAACTTTCAGTTTTTTTACGACTTCGTCAGTGAAAATGGAAACCATAAATGGATAATTTTTTCCGTCAGAAGCGAGATGAGACACATCTTCTTCTTCTTTACTTGGCGCTACTGTCCGGGGTGGACCTGCGCCTCAACCAACAAGCCTCTCCAGCTAGCACGGTCTCTGGCTAGCTGTCTCCAGTGTCGCACGCCAAGTTGGTTGAGGTCCTTCTCCACCTGGGTGCGCCACCTTAAACGAGGGCGTCCTCTGTTGCGTTGTCTCACGATTTCGGAGTCGAAGACTCTCCGGGCCAGAGCTGAGTTGTTCATACGCTCTACATGGCCTAGCCATCTTAGGCGTTGGATCCGAAGACGCCTGCTTGCCTCATGTCGCTGTACAGCCCGTACAGTTCGTGGTTGAATCTTCTTCTCCAGAAACCGTCAACGCAAACAGGACCAAAGATCGCACGCAGAACTTTTCTCTCGAAGATACCAAGGACTTCCTCATCCGCTTTTGAGATTGTCCATGCCTCCGCACCGTACAGCAGGACAGGGATGATCAAGGTCAGCTTGGTCATTCGAGAGATGGCTCTGCTACTCAATTGCCTCTTGAGCACATAGAAACAGCAGTTGGCAAAACAGCGGGTACTCTGCGTTTGATCTCGGTACTGATGTTGTTTGTACTGTTTACAGCGGAGCCGAGGTAGACGAAGTTCTTGACTACACCGAAGTTATAGCTGCCCATTGCGACGCTCAGTCCAAGACGTCGATGTTGTGTGTCCTTTCTTGATGACAGCGTATACTTCGTTTTTCCCTCATTCACCGCTAGACCCATTTTAACCGCCTCCGCCTCAATGCCAGCAAACGCCTCATTGACGGCTCGCTGTGTTCTGCCAATCACGTCAATGTTGTCCGCGTATGCTAACAGTTGTACGGACTTCTGGAAGATCGTGCCTCTAGTGTTGGCGTGTGAGTTTTGCACGATCTTCTCCAGGATGATGTTAAAGAAACCACATGACAGCGCGTCGCCTTGTCTAAATCCTTTTTTGACATTGAAGGTCTCGATGAGTTCGTTACCGACCTTGATGGAGCAGCGAGAATTCTCCATCGTCATCCTGAACAACCTGACGAGTTTGGCAGGAATGTCCAAACTAGACATGGCGTTGTATAGCTCGTCCTTATGCACGCTGTCATATGCGCCCTTGAAATCAAAAAGGTGGTGGCTGTCGATTTGCATTTCTTGGGTCTTTTCCAGGATCTGCCGTAGTGTGAAAATCTGGTCGATGGTGGACTTCCCTCGCCTGAAGCCACACTGATATGGACCTATCAGGTTATTTATAAACGGCTTCAGGCGAGTACCAAAACGGCAGAGAAGATCTTGTAAGCGATGTCCTCTATAGTAGTAGGCGCAGTCAAAGGGGTCTCCTTTCTTGTGGATCGGGCAAACGATACTGAGGTTCCACTCATCGGGCATGCTTTCCTCCGACCATATCTTACAGATGAGCTGGTGCATGCGCCCAAAAAGATCATCTCTAGCTGCCTTAAAGATTTCAGCGGACAGTCCGTCCGCACCGGCAGCTTTGTTAGACTTAAGTCTTGATATTGCTATCTTGACCTCGTCTAAGTCGAGGGGATGGAATTCTCGTCGATCATCGTCCATATTGAGTGGAACATCTCATCCTCCTCCTTACCCCCCTCCACACAACAATCTATCAACGCCTCCATATGTAAGTTCCTGTAAACAGACAAATACGTAGCCATACGTTGACATCCTAATTTAATTTTTTTTTTTACAATATAGAATTTGAAGGGGACCACAGCGCAGGATTCCGTGCACTCTAAGGTTGCTGTCTTCCTCTCGCTGAGTTTAAAGGAAGCAGAATACTCCTATCGTGTGGAGTATTGTAATATTTGTGCAAAAGAAGTAGTTTAAGGTCTCCCTCTCAGGTATACCAAGTTTAGCGGTACAGACCGCAACCAATCTAGTGATGTTATGTCGAGTTCTCCATCCAGTCCATATTTTTATTGACGTAGCTCAGCTGCCTAGAAAGTTCATCGGCCTTCTCATTTCCTGGTCACAGTGACATGACCTGGAACCCAGATAAGGGAGATTTTGAGTTAGCTAAGAATTTGAAGCACAGCAGGCAATAGCTTTGATCAATGAATGGCCACCTTCTGCCTTGTCATGGTAATTGGCTGAATTTTGACTTGACGATATGTTTTTTTGGGATTGCAAATAGCTCCGCTTGGGACACACAACAATTGTCCAGCAGTCTATGGGTTTTACGAAGGTTTAGAAATTCCCATCCCATCTTAGAGCTGTCAGTGTAGATTTCCCGTTTAAAATCCTTGCACACCTGCCCCCAATCAGTTCTCTCAGGAATAAGAGTGTCAAAGCCGTTTGTTAGTAACAATAAAAAACTATTTTTTAAAAATCGTATGTAGACTTTTGTACTACGCAACAGAACCCCGCTGCCTGGGTTAGATTCCCAGTACGACAAAAGAAACAAACAAATATATCTCACGGCCCCACCTCTATCGAGCCACTTACAATGCTCAAAGAATAAGTGTCTAGAAATGGCTTCTCAGACTTGATCGTTCGAAGTGCGAAGTACAAAACCGTGCATCGACCCCTATGAACTTGAACTTATGTTGTCTGGGTTCGGTTTCCGGTAAGCAAAGCAGAGTTTCAAGGCGCTAAGTCTCTCGAAGTAATGAATATGCTGAAGTTTATCAAATTTCTCTGTTCCTAGTCGGCATTGCAGATTGTTGTAAAATCTAAGCCCTGGACATCTACGTGCACTTACGCCATTGTATTATAAACCAATGCTTGCCATTCAGTTTTAAAGGATGTAAATGCTTGCCGCCATTACGGGGTTAAGTGGTCCATAGGTTAGGTTATGTTGATTCAAACGACTGGATAGTGCAGTTGGTAGAGTGCCAGCCCCTGGCAAGCGGGGTCCCGGTTCGAATCCAAGTGAAAGCAAGGTTAGTATGCCTTTATCTGGTTTTCAAAACTGGACAAGTCACCATTTGCCGTTGGGATTAAATTAATGGCACTATCACTGGTGTAGTCAATCACTGGTAGTAGTCTGACTAGGGGTATCACAATGGACCAATCTGGTCTCATTGTACCTGCCTAACCTAGGTTAGGTTGAAGTGGCTGACTGCATATGATACCAATAATGATACCAATTAATATCCCCAACTTTTAAAACCAGTTGGTGCTTGCGAAGAAGTGGTTTAGCTGGCTAGTGCTGATGCTATTTAGCATATTAAGGTTATGAAAGTAGTAGGCTCCAAGGTGCAGGTACCTACAATTTGCCAGAGCGATGCACGAGCAGAGTAGGTGATCTGTGGTTTCCACCCCCTCTTCATCCACGCAGCTTCTGCAAAAATCATTGTGAAGGATACCCATCCGGCGGACATGAATGCTAATTGCGCAGTGTCCGGTTATAATGCCGATGAACGTCCTGACTGAAGATCTGCTAAGTCTAAGCGGATTGAGCGATCGTTTGAGGTTCAATGATGGCCATACTTTCTTTGTTTTAAGGCATGTGATGCCTTTTAGGCATTTACCATTCGTAGTATTGCTTGTATGTGTCTTGAGTAGATGGTAGGCTGTAGCGATTGGCAATGGCGGTGGAACTCATCCTCTTGGATGGACATTGGGGCCAAGATTCTTGCGTAAGATCTTCTACGTATTGAAGTAACAAAATCACAGCATTTGCTGTGAAACACCGACGAATAGAAACTATGGTCTTTAGAAACTATGGTCTTTTTAATACTTAACATTATCAGCATTTGCCGCTTATGTTTATAATTTTACAAATTTGTTCGTGTCAACTGACGTCGCATCGACTGCGCCATATTCGCGTGTGAATCGAAAAGTGTGCGGGCTCCCGTCTTGGAAGGGGCAAAAAATCATATCAACTTTCGTGTGAACTTTCGTACTGTTCTTCTCTTTTTTGTATTGTTGTTTTCGCCATTTGATATCGGATGTATGTAGCGATTTGTTAGTAAGAGACAACGGATGTGTGGATAAGAGGGAGAAGGAGGCAAAATTATCTACTGTCGAAATTTGGTAATTTGACCGTTGGTACATTTATTTCCGATAGATGCGGGTATATGATGTGCCGTGTATCGTGTAAAAGCGGCCATTGTCATGTTATGCCAAACAGCGTGTAGTTGGTGCGAAATTTCGGTCGCACTGACAATTAAATAACTTTCTCAGTAATTTCACGTTTCCACCGAACGAAACCGCGAGATTTCATCAGTTTCCTCCGAACCTACCAAGTTCCGCTATGCAAACCTCGCCGCTATGCAAACCACCTCGTTGCAGCCTCGTTGGATTCATTCGTCCATGAGAGGTTGTCAAACAGAACAAGTCTGAAGAGTGAACTTCAGTTTATTTTGGTGATCATTTTCTCATTCTATCTCTTTCTATCTGCTGGTGTTGTCGCACTATTATTTCCTGTCAAGAGACGGCCATTTAAAAATTGAGAGCAAGTGACATTTGTTTTGGCGGGCAATTATACATTGAGAGCGAATGACTCGAATATTCAGAGCGAAACCCTTCCAACTTCGGTGAAACGGCCAATTGAGGTTTCAGTAAAAGTTCATCTGAGTCTCGCGGTTTCGGTTCGGTGGAAACGTGGTATAAGTAGTTTATGATAATCGCAAAATAGTCGTATTGAGCGAAGAACCTTTTACAGAGCCCCAAGTTTAATTCTAAAGTAAGTGTTCGGAGAAGTGTTAACTGAGAATGTTTGCTTTGACACATGTCACAAATAACGCTGGAGCTCTCATGACTGGAACGCTGTAAAGTTATGATCATCTTCAGTGAGTCGTTCCAATAAAGGGGTCGTTAATCATTAATACAATCACCCATTAGAGTATTGTTTTCCTGCTAACGGATGAGAGGATTAAGTCTAGAGTAATCCACTAAGCATTGAGAATTGCTGAGAAGCTAGGCCCAGGTCCACTTCGGACTGTCGCGCCACCCATATTATATTATTATTATAATCCACTTAGCATAGATTAGACCTAATCCAGTCTAGATTCACTATTATCCCTCTAAGATGTTACATTGGAACTATATTAAGGTCTTATTGTATTCGAGCGTTAGTTCAATGCAGTACTAGCTTATATTCCCAGTGCATGAAGTAGTTTTAAGACACGTTCACATCCAATTGCGCATTGCGTGGCCTCTCCGCACTGACAAACTCTGCTTAAATGTCTTAACCGGCAATAGAGAGCGATGAACATCTGTAAAATCGACAAATAAATGTTCTGAGTGTTACCACGCTCATATTAACAAATCTGACAATGAATTAAGTTTGCATTTCAATTGATAGAGAATTGAATTGTTTATTTTCACATTCACAAAATAAGCGCCTTGATAATGGCACTGGTGTATGCGCATGCCACTCACTCACACCAACACCACGAACATAATGTTTTCAAAACACAGCACCGGCCATACCAAGAGAGGTCACACAACACACACAAGATGCACCTTTGTAAACACACAAACCCACGTAAACATCGTGCATACCTGACTTCAGCTGATTTAATCACAGCCTTTGGAGGAGCATCCCAATAGTTCGGCGCCGGTGGTATCCATTGTTTGAAGACCTGGTAATTGCCCTCGAGCAACTCCATTCCTTCAACGATTTCCTCATCCGAATCCTCATTCATTTCAGCAACGAATCATTGAAACACTTCACCACACACTGACACTCAACAATAGATACACGGAGTGAACAAAAAAAAAAACAACAAACAAACAAAAAAGCAAATATTTTCGTTTTGAGCAATTATTTCGACGACCCACTACCGGATAACTTTGAGCGAACGCGAACTCCACACGCTACACCGTTCATGCGTCATGCGCAAGGACATTCCCACGTGCGATTAGATGCTAGCCAAGAAAACACACTTACAGTACGATAATTACGCAGCAGATTCGCGAAGGACTTCCGCACCGTTCAAGGAGCCAAACAGAATCTAATCAGAAAATTACTTCTACCACAGTTTCGGATTTGAATCCCTTTTCTCGCTTGTCGTTCCCGTGCCACTGGTGTTGGTGTCTGTGACCGGGACTGTGCCTGTGTCTGTGAGTGAGAACATAGCGTGAGGCATTCGCATATTCGTTTCTATGAAAGACATAATGCACGTGGATTCGGCAATGGCAACAGCAACGGCAGCCGCCATTATTGTGTTGCCGTCCATGGAGTATTACGGTCGTAAAAAAGGACTTAAGTACCACAGACACAGTCATATCCACACGTAAACGCATGCATGTACAGCGAGCGCGAACTCTGCTCAATTCACCCTCACGTGCCCACGGTAATTTATCCAAGCGCGCGGTGGCTTTCCCAAACCGGATTGCAGCAGTACTCCACCGCTCCGAGCCTGATCTACAAAATGTGCTGCAGTCATACTATCCACCACCGTCAAGCCGAAGGGTTGCTCCTTGCTTTGTGAATCAGTCTCTACTCAAAATGTGTGTATGTGTGTGTCTGGGAGTGTGTGTGTGTTAGACCAGGGGTTGCTTGACTTTGTTTTGGGATCATTCTGGGATATTTCTCTGGGTTCGACTACCGGCTGGTAACCTTCAAACGACGCAATAAAACCAACAAAACATCAACCCTCCCGTGTGGCTGTCTAATTGGGATGGGTGAGAGCGGCTCGTGGCGGGTTTCCTTCAGCGTCGTGGTCCTTTGTTCGTCCTCAGTGTGATCCTGTACAGCAGCAGCAGCAGCAACTCCTGGGACTGTTTTATTATTTTCATTTAATGTTTTCGGTGTTTTTTGTTGTGCGCCCGTGTACGTACGTTGTATAAAATGTATCGTGTTCGACCACGTGCGTCCCCCTCGCAGGTTTGTTGTTGTTGTATCGATTTGGGCCAAAGGATATGCCAGCACAAATTTTCACCCCATGAAGATGTAAGTGAATACCGGACGGAGTCTGTGTGTGCGAGTTCATTTCTCACTTCACGAGGACCGCGTTGAGGACGCACAAAGGAATAAACATAAAATGTAGAACATTATTTGGTTTTGTTGCATGAAGGATTCCTGTTCTTCGTTTTTTTCCCCCGGTTGTGTGAGTGTGTCGGCCGGATGATAGAGTGCCGGCAGGCGGCCAGGTTGAGGAGACAAATGCTACTTTTTGGCGGAATTTAATGATGGAGTGTGAAGTGCGGAGATAAGCGAGCAGTGGCGTGCGATGGTAATGGGGTCGAAGTGGCTCGGATGGAAAGCTGTACAAGGATTGAGACAAGATTGGGCTGAGGGTGTATGTTTTTATTGATTACAGTGTATTATTCTTAAAGTCTCTGTGCTTCTCTGTACATCACCGTTTCCCTGATAAGTCGGGTAACTTTCAGACTAAGGGCCTACGAAGTCTTCGAAAAAAGTCGGTGTCTTCAAGGATCATGGGATGCTTAGAGACTTATGAGTAGACAGCCAGTATATCTTTCCTCTGAGTGTCCAAAGAGTTGCCAAGACTACCTGGAACATATATTAGTATGACGCTAAGGGCGACAACTACCACTGAAATTAGTCTACTAGGGTAAAGGTTTATGCTTCAAGGATCTAAGTAGGGAGGTATGAGAGAGGAGAAAATTCACACACCACAGTATATTGGTCAATTGTTATAAATACAGTCAGACTACTACCACTGATTGGCCACTCCTGTGATGGTGCCGTTAATTTCATCCGAACGGCAAATGGTGTCTGGACTTGATTTGAAAACGAGATAAAAACGTGTTAACTCTGCTTTCACAGGAGTTCGAACAGGGGACCCCACTAACTAAGGGCAGGTACTTAAGCAACTGTGCCATTCAGTCGCAAGGAGAATCCCTGGATGCACCCAATATCTCTCTCTCTCAAAGAATTCAAAGTATATAAGAACTATAACATTGGTACACGCCTTTATGATGGGGAAGAGGAAACAGTGAGATCCTCTCCACTCGAAGAAAATGTCACAACGCATTAGTAGCTTGAGGTCCAAACTGCTTTTCGGAGTGTTGCTAACCCTCTTAGAAGGACAACAGGCCAAATTTTGAAATCAAATCTTTCCACGCATCTATTTGAACCTAACCTAATAGGAAAATACGGGTTCATATTGCATGATGCAACATTTCGCGCTTGTTGAGTGTACCCAAATTACGGGGTTCTCAAGTGAGTCCAACCGGCTTACTAGTTGGACTTTGTACTAGCAAAGAATTGCATACAAAGGTAACTATTTGAGTGCGTTAATTGGTGAATTATTGGCTCAGTGGATTTGTCAACTAACAAAATTGCCGTCATTGGAGCGAACACTTGTGAATTGCACAAGTTTTTGACCATTTATCAATGCAAGTACAAAGATTGGCTGCTTTCTGGGGTCATCGGAGACATCGGAGCATATTTCGATCGAATAGAGAGGGACACTGTAAAAGGTACAGAGCGATGTTAACGAACTTTCTGTCCCCAGAGCCCGACAACATCGATACCGATCAAACCGAGCTGTGGTTCCAACTAGACGACGCTCTATTCCGTACAAGTGAAGCAACATTTTAAGTTGTGGAGGAGAAGTTTGGCGACTGGCTCATCTCACGGCAAAGTGATCATGAAAACTCTGGAGTGTGAACTACATTAAAAAACCAACGCATTTGAACTAGCTCAAGGCCAACATTCGAGACGGACGGACATATTCAACATGTCATCAACAAGGATTGAAGTACTGATGGCGAAGGCAATTCGGCCATTGAGAGGATGTGCTATTACATACATAATGGCATGAATGTAGTCCGAACCAACTTCATATCTCATACAGTTGTAAGCCACAATACAATGTTATGCCCATTAAATGGTGGCCATTAGGTAATAAAATCACGCAGACTTACAAGTTTTTGTTCTGGGATAAGGTCGTGTGATGTTCTGCTAAACGTAAATATGCCTTTAGTTTAAAATCCGAACCAATTTAAGCGAGAGAGTATGTTTAGTACCTGAAGTCATGCAAGGATCGAAGCATTACATTAAGATATCTCAGTTCTGGCATCAATTTGATACAAATAAAGATACGACAGAGTCAAATTATGCATTCCGACATGGCACGGTAAGAAAGAATGGTGTATTAGTGTAAAAACACGTAAGCACTGTAATGGCATGATATTATGAGTTTGGGTAAGTCAAGGCTTCATGATATTCTTATATGCAAGTAAATTTTTTAACTAAGGAGGTCAACAGGAAACGATCGATAAAGCCAAAAAGCTTATGAAAAACGTTATAACCTACATATTACGAGCACTTTCAAGTTACCGCTCACTTAAACTTTGAAACGGAAAGACCACACAGAAGTGCAGTGCATTAAGCTGACAGTTTCTTAAAGACGTCAAGTTGTTGCTGTTTGGGTTTCGTAGAGCCGTACTTGAGGTGTAGTGTGCTGGCGAGTTTGAGTCTGATTTGAGTCACACTCTCAGCGCCAATAAGTACGACGACATGGAGATGGTGTTGTTGCATATATAGATTGAACTTGAACTCGCAGTTTTACAATGACAACACGATCTCCGATGTAATTAACTTATTGATACATGCTCGGTTATTCCTAACACTCTGTAGAAGTGATCTTGTATATTGATTCATCTTAGTGTCTGTTGCCATCAATCGTGCAGAAGCACCACAATAATGATAATAATATAATATGGGTGGTGCGACAGTCCGAGGTGGACCTGGGCCTAGCTTCCCAGCAACCACTCGTGTTGTGCGTGCTATTGTTCTTTCACGAGTGGAAGGGACCTACAGGTTAATGCCGACTCCGAACGGCGATTTTGAGAAGTTTTTTCTAGACAGAAATATGCTTTGAGCATTGTCTGTGACTCGAAAGAGGTGGAGCCGTGAATTATGATAGGTGGTACATTCGGGTATCGAACCTGGCACCCTCTGCGTAGGAGCGACGCACTTATCCACTACGCCACGAAGCACCACAAGCCTTCAATATTAGTGAGAGGAAGGAACAGGCTGCGATCATAGAATGATACCTGTCCTTGAAATGATAGTATTTATTAACGCATTGCTTCAAGAGATATCTCGTGGTGCGACGGGGAATCCGATGATGAAGATGCCTTTAATTAAGATCTTGAAATATTCAATTGAGTGTAACTTGCGCAACTTCGGATCCCCCACGAAATCCGTATAATATCCGGATTTCGAAACGAACTGATAATATATGGGATCGTCTGAAGGAAAGCTGATGAGGCAATGAAGAAAGGATTTATGCCACGCTCTGCTATGTTCTTCTTATAAGAAATAAACAATTATGAACAAAGTAACACACAGTGGACTCCCCCTAAGTCGAATTGTCGGTGTACCAAAATTTGTTCGAGTTAGAGAGAGTTTGACTTAGAGAGAGGATTTGTATGGAAAGTTGAGGGAAATGTATGTAAAATGTGGCGAAAAAGTTCGAGTAAGGGAGAGTCCACTGTGGTTGTTTTCTTGGACTGCTAATGGATATCAAGGCCTGCAGAAATGGCTACTACCTGACACGTGTTTTTATTTTTTTGTTTAGTTTTGTTCCAAAGTTCTCTACATGGTTTTCGTTTGGTCATTCAAAGGCAAGACTTTGATCGTACCTTCTTATGCGAGCGAATTCTTGCATTAATTATGTTCCAACATCGATGTGAATTTATGTGCGAACTGCTTTCTACTCGAGTTGAATGCAAAATGACTTACATATGTTCGTCGCTCATAAGGCAAACTGAACCCCTCATAACTACAGCATAACTACGCCACTGTACCTTCCACAAGAGGCATTAAACCAAGCTCGGCTGAAATCCACCCCAAAACTGATTTGATTAAAAAAAAAACACCCATACGCACAGAACTTCTATGTGTGCACGAAAGAATTACAAACCAATAAATAACGCACATGCTAAACATTAATAAAGAGGGTGCCCTCGGTAACGTCCGAAATATGCCTTGGTAAAGTGAAATTAGAAAGCCATCTACCAACACGGTCTCTTGGCGACAGGCACAGAACTTACCACGCATTCAGCGTCTATGTGTGTTTGTGCATGTGATTCGCCAGCAAAAGGAAAGCCACCCTTTGGTGAAAAAAAAAATAATTTGTTCCAGTATGCTGCCAACCCCTTTTTGGTGTTGATTTTGTCCTCTCGGAAACGTACTCAAGCACTTGGGGGTGTTTCTACGTTTAAAATTCACAAACAAATTCATTTACAAACAGAGGGCGCTCTACAGAGCCACAATGACGCCAAAAAATATCCTTCAGAGATTCACTTCACACACCAACAACCACAATTGTTTACGCAGTTTAGGGTAGGTTGAGGATCGAAAAACAATGGCGAAGCGCATAAAAGCCAGAGATATCGTTTTCTAATTACGTCGCACACTCAAGTGCATAGGGGAGAGCGGAAATCACGTAAATTTTAGATACCATAACAAAAGGAACGAACACTTTTTTGCCGAAAATCCCCACGGATGGGTTAAGAGGGTTTTCGGATATAAATTCATTTTGGCGTGCAAAATCGTGCATACCTTTGAGCAGTACCCACTTATAGGCGAAGCCTTAATAATCCCCCGGGACCATCACAACGCGGCACAGGACCATCTTGAAAAGAGTACGAAAAAACACCCCTTTTTAAGATACAATTTGGCAAGGGTCCTGCAAACCCCAAGCCTCTGGCATCGAGAGGGTTTCGTCCATTGTGCAAGGTTTTGCAAATTTCCTGAGGGAAATTTCATTACCTCTGCCAAATTCACCTAAAACATGCAAGGGAGGTTTGCTATGTCGGCGGACTGATTCCTTGAGTCGATAACAATGGCAGAGGAGTTATTAAATTTTCCCGATGCTTGATTTGATTTAATTCGATTTGTAGTGCATCACTGGCTGTGGCGCCAGTTGGTGTTGAGGAATCCATCTCGTGTTGGGGTAACTGTGAGCAACCCTATTTTAATCGAGTACCGAGCCATGGTCGGAGAAGTGCCGGCCGGAGTTTCGATTTGAGCAGATTAAGTCGTTTACCGACAGGTTATTCCTGTGGAATGTATTGTTGACACAATTATCTGCGAGAACAATGCAACGATAATTTCTTGGTTGGGGTCGAGAATGAGGGTGTAATACATTCATAGCAGACCCGCCGAGGGACTGAGTGAATTTGATTGCGAAATGGGCCATATCCGTGGTGGCAGTGGGTAGACAACACTTCATCAGGGCTTGATTGAAAACATGAGTGCACACATGTAATTATGTTTGTACGAGTATGCCCACATGTGCAAACTTACCTTCACTCCTTTGTGAATTGTTTACACTCCCTGTGAGATTATTACGAGTGAATGGGGGGAGAAGATGGTATTCTATGATTGCTTTGGAATTTGAGGATTTGTTGTATCAAAATGCAATCTCGCCAGCTTTTGTGCAAATACTGGAAATATTTCACGATGCAAACCAGTCGTTAGATTGGTTCTTGTAGATATAAGCTTTAGAGATTGATTACATTGATTTGGGGTGTCTCAGAATTGTCATTACAAAATCTCTTTAAATTTTGTGCAAGATGATATTTATTAATTTTGCTTGTTTACTTGTTTTTATGTTTATGAGAGCGATATGCACTCGATACCTCGGCACAAACGTGACGAGTTTTGGTTTTCAAAGCTTCAAGGACTTTCCAATTGTGTCGGAAAAGGAAATACAACAGCGACATATCACACGATCTTGATGGTCAGTCACATCACCATAACTCTTCGACGACATTTTTTGTCAATACAGCTGGAACGGAATTTGAACCGAGGACAAAAATCTGTTAACATTCAGAATAATATTCCGGAAAAGGAAGGCCAACAGCGATATATCACACGATCTTGATAGTCAGTTCTTCGTTATGGTGAACTCTTCGACGACATTTTTTTCCTATACAATTAGAAGGGTTTTTGAACCGAGGGCAAGAACTTGTTAGCATTTAGTTACACGTTTAGGTATGAGAATTGACATTTACGCTTACACCTTCCGTGAATCAAAGACACCATCAAACACAATTCACTGTCGGACATCATACACTTTTAA
The DNA here is from genome assembly GCA_964034865.1 of Eristalis intricaria. Taxonomy (NCBI): domain Eukaryota; kingdom Metazoa; phylum Arthropoda; class Insecta; order Diptera; family Syrphidae; genus Eristalis; species Eristalis intricaria. The sequence continues at coordinate 24,251,746 of OZ035877.1, forward strand.
AGGCACATCCTTCCAAATCTTTGTAACTTACGTCCTTCTGACATGTTAATGTTTCACAGATCCGACATTTACGAAGCGACTAACGTTGGATTTGAACTTTGAGGCGGGTACATGAATTTATATGAATTCATATTTCAAATAGGGGAGTCTTCGGGGATAGCTTCCATATCAGAGTCGGTGTGGAAATTGGTATTTTGCCGCACATTTAGAGCTCCACTTTTGAGATATGAATTTTCAGACTGAGTAAAACGGTGTTCTCTCTCAGATTTCTAAGCCAAACGGGCTTATAGATATCATAGCTCATTTATAATTAAGTTTGCTGCGACGCACAGTGTGCTATGTTGCCAACTAGATTGTTTTGGAAGTACATACTTCGTGACATGCGCAAACATTTTAAAAACTCAAAGTCACAAGTAAAGTATTTGAACTCACGCAAAAGATTTCTCATGTAACAGAAAAGAAGTTAAACAAAATTAGAAGGATAGCGTTGCTAGCGTTGTTTACTTACTTCGTACGAACACGATGAATTCGGTTCACGTAATGAGTTTTGCTGTTTGAGATGTCAGAGAACGGTAATGTCCGTTTCCAGACTTATTTTATATTCATTCGGGCAACTTTCATTTTTAAATTAAGTTCCGCTATATGCGCAAAATTACACACTGTACGACAGAGTTGAAATTTTGATTTGTACACACACATTTTTTGAAAATTTGAGTTCAGTGGTGAAATTAATATCATCCCTTAAAATGCAACAGCTCACGCACAGTAGGCAAAGGTTCTGATTGCGTTCAATGAAATTGATATGGATATGTAGACTTCAATAATATCCATTTCATAATACATATGTAGCTTTCGATATGTGTGTGCATCTGCCTAATTTTACTTTTCAAGGGTGTGGATAGGGAGGCGGATAACTTGAAATTGGCAACGTAGTCGTCTGTAACAGCTGATTTGACATTTCATAGTTGTTTTGATGTTATTTTGGAATCTATTTAATTTAAATCTATTTAATCTAATATCTATTTAATATAAATCTGAAGTAATACACTCACGGCTGAGCAACTGAAACTAAATCCATTGCCGACACAGTATTAAGTTCTGAAAAAGTCATGGTTCGGTGTTCTTTATGGAATATGATATATATGTGGAATATATATATATATATGTGTAAATTGGACCTTCAATTTAGGCCTCGTGCGGCTTCGGCTGCATGCCCGAAATTATACATGAACAATCACTATATTATATCAATTATACATCAAACATTAATGGCATCAAATGATTTGTCAAATAAATACAGTTTTATGGATATTAACATAATAATAATAATATAGGTGGCGCGACAGTCCAAGGCGGACCTGGGCCTGGCTTCTCAGCAACCACTCGTGTTGTACGTGCTATTGTTCTTTCACGAGTGGAAGGATGGATATTAACATACATTTTCTAAAAAACACAATCGACAATTTAAGGTAGTATGCCTCGAGGAAAACGTGAACGTCCACAGCATCTTAGTGGAGATTGGACGCAGAATCGTCGAAATTCGTCGAAACATTTGGGTTCAAAATAAAGCTCTTATTGTGTATGTCACCATCAGTGACGCAATGGAATCAGCCCTGATAAATATTACTTAAATGGACGGACAGTGTCAAAAAGAAGAAGAAGATATAAAATACCAAACATAACTCCACTAAAGCTGACAGGAAAATATTTAAGTTTCACTAATCGAACGAAATACTCGGGTGTTTTGATCGACAGCAAATTAAACATTCAAGAGCGCATCATGGAAGCAGCAACTGCACTTTACACCTGCAGGAAAATTATCGGACCCCAATGGAGAATCCGACCAAGAAAACACACACTGGCTATACCCGGCAATAGTAAGACCAATACTCACTTACGGCGTCTTAGCATGGCAGACGACACTGCAAACTAAACTAAATCCGATCCGACTAAGCAGAATACAAAGATCGGGATGCACCTGCATCACAGGTCCACTTAGACCAACACCCACTGTGGATTTCGCAATTTTACTGAATCTCCCTCACATATACATGAAGCTTATAGCTACGTATGTGGTAATTAGGCTAAGCAAGGAGGAAAATCCCACATCAGAGGGCATATTGAGCTACTTCAAAAATAGACTATTCATAAATAATCGGACTATATATCACCTTTTGAGGTCTTCGAAATAAAGCTCAAAACAATAATACCCACAAGATAAGAGTGGGATGAAGTTAAGGTGTGCAACTCGAATATCTACACTGACAGCTCCAAGTCGGAGGAAGTCACAGGCTCCGGTGTTACTCTAGGTCACCTGAGCTTGGCTTAGCTATTCGCCTTCTACACCACTGTAATGTTTCCAGGGGACGTTAAGTTGACAGATGCAACCTTGGCATGTGCTGGATCTCTGGGCACAAGTGTATTCCGTGAAATGGAAGTGCCGACGAATTAGAAAGAAAGGAGTCGAGGGTATCATTGGCACAAAATCAGAAGACAACTCATCCCCCAATGAAAGCTTTAAAAACAATGCTACTCACGCCATTAACAAAACCAATCGTTGATGGGCGGGATTGGATACCTGTAGTACATATAGAACGATGTGACCTACAATAGATCCATCAAGATCTCCTAGAACTAGATAGGAGATAAATTAGTAAACTGTTGGGCGTACGTAATTACTGGTCATTGCCTAAATGACAATCAGGCTAGAAGACCTGTAGTGCCCTACAATGACCTCTGTCATCTACAAAGATGAGGAGGGGGAGGAGACTAATACACTACCTCGGAATCTGCTCGGCCCCCATGCAGTGATAAGAAAACATTTGGGCAGCTATTTCATTAACAGCCTGGAAGATATAGCGAATATAAATATAAACCACAGTCTTTCATTTTTAAAAATCATTACCTGGTTATTTGTTATCAATAACATCAAGAGAGGAGAAGTGAACAAATCGAGTAGGTCAACAGAGTGTCGGGAAGTCACAGCACAATGGACCTTAAAGTGAGGCAAAAATCCCACTTTGCTAGTCACATCTACCTACCTACCCCCCTTGTGTATGGTACCGGAAGTGGGATGATGAGGGAAACAGCAGAGCTGATTCTTAGTGTCTCTGAAAGAAAAATCGCTGGTCCCGTCAGCAAGGAAGACGAATAGAGTGAAAGACATAACCGCGAACTCTATGCACTGTACCGAGATGTGGATGTTGACCCGAAGGCAAAACTCCGTCGATTGCCCTGGCTTGGACATGGGCACAAATGTTTCGGCTAAAAGAGTATTTTCTCTTTGGATGCTATTATCTTTAGCAGTTATATATATTATGCGCAAATGCGACATTTTGGTGTATTAACTTTTGCAAGTGTAAGATAAGCCTAATTGTCAAGGAACTTACGATGTGAAAATTGGTCATCCAAAAGCTGGTGTTGAAGCACACAATCTACGTATGACTTCCCCTGTCAGCAGAGCTCCGTTCATGAGTTCAACATTACAAAGGCAAAATGCTGTGGTAGATTCAAATTGATTAGCTTGGATCATCCTTAACACTTTTGATCAACATCTTTTATGTAGAGGAATCTCTCGTACTTAAAATAACCGACGTAAGCGATTACTAGAACTTTATGTTTATTTTTATTATATTTTACTTCATTTTTATTTTATTTTTGAGGTTAATCGACAAAATAAAGATCTTAAATTGTCTCCTCCCAGCCAAAGAGGTAAGGAAAACAAAACTTGTCAGCATTCGTTACATTTCACTTTCCACGATTTTCCTTTCTCCAAGTGAACCGCATAGCCCAGATCTTGCCGAAGACAATGCTTTCTAAATCATTCCTTAACTCCCATTTAATGCGCCACTTAATTAGGCAAACATCCATTCACTTACACGAATTAAAAAGAATACAACATATTTTCCACAGAATATCTGCAATCTATCGCCTGGCGGTGCTGTAGAGGGAGATAACTCGTTTCTACTTAATAGCTACAATTGAAGACTTTGGCACATCCCCTGTGAGGACGGTGAAAATGTGCAGCACACAGCAATAGCAGATGTTGCCTCCCTGCCAGTCACGTCCAAGAACGAACGCTCCACGGTAATAATCATATTAATATCCGGACTACACAGTGGCGAACTCTGTGCAAAGGGCCTGAAGGAGTGAGAGTAAGCTTACGCCGCATCTGGTGTTTGTTGGTAAATTATTATATTTCAAACGCACATGAGTTATTTTTAGTTACCGGCGTTTCACTGGTATCCGAGGCGTTGAACCGAAGAACAGTTTGATTATTTGCAAGATGCTGTTGCAGTTCATATCTGTGAGTATTGATCTCTGGCAGCGTACTCATTGTGTTGCTATGTGCATACATAAGAATAGACTTCAATAAATACAACTCGAATCTGCTGAATGTAATTTTCAAGAACACTCCTATCAATGCTTTCAAGCGGAGTGGTTACTTTGTGTAAAGGAGGCGCAAAGCCTGCTTGCCATTAAATCTATTTTAAGTGAATGATTGACTGCACGTGTGCGTTGGGAAAAGTGGAAGACGTGCTGATTGCGTTGCCTCTACTAAGTATATCCCATCTTACTTACTTCGCCTGCTTACGCAGCGAGATCTCGTAGCTTTTCACGTCTAGCCAATTTTAAACGTACATACCTGAAATGAAAAAAAAGAATGCATTAAAAATATTTTGTTGACTTCTTTATGAAACTAGGGGTCAGAGGTTAGTAATCTAAAATTGTACTTATTAAATTTGAAAATAGAGTCAAACATCTGTAAGTCGTTCGTTATACATAATTCCAATTTTCTATAAGTCGAACAAATTGTTCAGAACTTAGGTACAAAACTTACATTTTCCTATATCCGTAAGACAAAGTCGGATACCTCCTACAATCGAACTTGCGACATATTTATTCGTGATGCTTTTCATAGAAAATTCGTTCCCTATCTCAAATCCAACACCCATTCAAGGTTTGCACAAACAATAGAGAAAAGAAACAAAAGAAACGAATAAGCGTAAGTTAGTTGCAAATGCATAGGCGGAACTTTGGATTTGTAGATACGTACAAAACAGATATACGTACGAATTCTTACGCGTTGACCGTCGTAGAATCATTAATTTGACGTTTGTAATTTTGGGACAGTCTTCGATTCCGAAGCAGTGGCACAACGTAATAGAGGATGCCTACGGCACCGATGGCGTACCCAGGTGGAGAAGGACCTCAATCGACTCGGTGTGGACAGTTGGAGACAGCTGGCTAAAGATCGTGCCGGCTGGATAGGCTTACTTGTTGAGGCTCAGGTACACCCCGGACTGTAGCACCACCAGAAGAAGAAGAAGAATTTTGGGACACTTCGCTAAGATATCATAGCGAACATTAAAAAAAAAAAACAAAATTTAAATAAACAATACTACTGATTAAGGACGGAAGTTGCCAAGAAATTTGGTATTCCTCGATGCACTTTATAAACTGAGCATGTGTAGTTTGGTTTTTGATGCTTTATAACTCGAACATTTCATACGTCGAACACAATATTTGTTCCTGTGACTATTCGACTTATGGAGATTCGACTGTATTCGTGTCATTCGGTACAAGGATAAATGAGAGGGAGGAGCCTGCGTAGTTTCTCGGAAACTATCCTAACCCCCAATGACCAAATCTTCACTGGGTGTCAAGATTAAAGTCGTCTCGAATAAATTTAAAGCTCTCCCGAGCCACTGACAATGCTGAAAGAGTATATCTAGCAAGAAAAATTGTCTCATACTTATCGAGGCATAAAACTGTTGGTTCCCTGTAGTTGCTGTAGAACAATGGCTCAGTTTCAACTTGGACTGTAGTGCCACCCATAGAAGTGTTATTAATATAACAACGATTTATTATTTCTATAAGCATGGTTAACATATGCCGTCACAGGGTCGACAACTGAGGGTCTATGGTTTGATCCCGAAAACTCTAACTACAATTTTTACTGCCTTACATCTGACATGTCAGTGACAATGTGCATAGAGTATATCCATTGACAAATTCTACAAAGTTCGCTTTCCGTTACAAAATATAAGCTTATACAACAAAATAAAACGGAAAACAGACAGAAGCATCGCTGTAGAGTGTCCAGAATTGATTCTGGGAATTTAATTAATACTGGTATATACATTTTTATAAGTAGATGGCGATTCATTTCATTGTAAGTGACCGAAGTCAACGAAAGTGAAGTGGTAATTATGGCCACAGTGACTTGAGGCTGTGTGCGTCCTTTATGGTTGTGCCTAAAGACTCTACTCCACACAACTCTAATAATTTAGCATGTATTTCCTTTAGAAGAAAGCCTTATAATCAGAAATGAAGTATCACAGAGATGCCCGACTTCTACCTCTCTTGTCCCTTAAGATTTTTGACAACTGTTTTTTATAACGCGTTCATAAACCAAATTCACCAATTAGAGGACGGCATTTACGTTATTTCGTGAATAACCGTCAAAAATTCATGAATATCTGTCAAAAAGACACTCAAACTCGTCGATGGACTAGGGGGCAATCAGCTGTGAAGTCGGCCATCTCTGTTATACTTTGTTTCTGCTTATAATGACTATTGCGTCAGCCTGACAGCATTGATCAAGTGACAAAGTTGGCGATTAGAATTCACCTGCAACTGTTTACAGAGTTGAAAATCGCCTAAGTTTGTCCGTAAAAGCTTTTTTAGGCATTCATATCCAGATTCAAAAAACCTTCATAAACATGGTAGAAGTTGCTGAATGGGGTTCTTCAAGTTGACTATGCCGTCTCTTCGCACATATCTACGATTTAAAAAATGCACAATGGAAAAAGTCTGCCAAAATCGAATGATCGCGGTAGTTGGGCCTATTAACTATGACCTCAAATTGATCATGCCGAATGGCATGCACTGGACATGCGCTGTCGTGTTGAAACCACATGTGGGATATTATCATCTAATGTAAGCTATATCATCCAGACGTGAGCAGTGAATGTCGACTAGTAGAATATGGCAGGTCGTTTGTGGCGAGGATAAACATCAAGTAATGCACGGAATGGGGTACTGAAAAAAAAATCTAATGGCACTGGAACAAGTAACAAATGAAAATGAACGAAAGCTTACTACGCTTTTCTGTTCGTTCTTTGGGCACTTCGTATTATTCTGACAGCCGTCTAATTGGGAAAAAACAATATGCCGAGGTGTCTTAATAAAGTGGAATCCACTGTACTTCTAAATAGTTCACATTGAAGTATATATCATATTGAAAGAATAATGGGTGATGTGAATAAAAACTGAGTGTGAGCATTTCCTTAGCATTTTGGAGGAAATGCTCCATCTGGTGTTAATAAAAATGTATTTCGTTAAGTTTAACGAATCCTCTCCGCTCACATATTTTGACAGCAAGATGGAATGCGTTCAGATATCGCTTGTAGAAGTTGAGTGTGCATAGAAGGTGACTTCAAGAGAGAAAAAATTGAAAACTTCTTAAAAATACTACGTCGGAAGAGGAATACTTTGACGGATTAAACCCTTATCCTAAAAAAATAGGAAATCTGGAATGGAGGATGACGACTTCATCAAGAGTTTGCAATTTTATCCATGCTTACTGGAAAAAAGCCAAACTCCAAACATGAAAAATAAAAAAATCCATGGCTTTAATTTGAACATCTCGCAAATAAAAAAAAAATTAAACACATGAGAACATGTAGGCGATAAGAAAAAGATGAGCAATCGGTAATCCTTGTTGCTTCGCAAGAACAGAAAGAAGAACAAAAGGGCATCACCAGGTGTTTCTTCAAGAATATCGGAAACGAAATGAGTCCTTAACCATTCCATGTTATCAAACTCGAATCTATACACGTTCTTGAAATTATCCCCTGTATGCCCGGAAGGACATGAGTTATATTTCTTGGTTTTTTGCGTTTGTATGTTTTTAAACATTAAACTTTATTGCATATACTTTGCACCCACCTTTACCCGACCTTGAACTCACGCTTAAACGCCAAGAACTCTAGTTTTCAAACGTCAAATTAAGATATTTATATTTAACGAAAATACTCGACTCATGTATTCTTACTCGGAGAGTTTTCTCAGTTTTTATGCACAACAACCAATATCTAATAATAATATCATTCTTGCAGAGGTCATGGCACAAGCTAAAAAATGTAAGCCCACTTCTTAGCTCAAGTGGTATATGTACATGGAATGACAAACTGATCGTAAACAGGAAACACATTAAGGTCAACAAAAATGTAAAGAGTCAATTGCCCATTTATATGCAGATGATGTCCACAAACCCAATAAGAACATAGCTGGTCTAGTTAATTATTAATTGGATAGAATCCAATGATTTCCATCTCCAAAACAAGTCTAAATATTAGCCCTTTGGTATGTGTTTACATATCGGGAGATAAACTTGACATGGTTGAATCAGCGACTAGTCTTGGGTTTGTTATTAACTCTAAATTGCCTGGTTACGACCATGCAAACAATGCAATTTAACGTATGGATGTCTCCGCAAGCTCTGTCTAAGAGAAAGTTTGATCCCTACTGATACCAGACGAAAACCTTTTTCTTCTCTTATTTCCTTTTAATTACATATGTAAGTTATCGAACTACAATAAATTCCACTTTATGATCGAAGTAGCACCACAGCCGACAAGCATTTAATAAACTCGTCTGATGAGCACCCACGAGGTAAAAAGCTGTCACACAGCAGTTTGGCGAAAGGATGAAAGTACCAGATAGATTCATCAGCTTTATCAAGTGGCTCTGGCATACGACATAAGATTTCGTGTGTTTCCGGAAGAAGAATAGTTTTCAGTTGTAACTGATTATCCGAGCGACTCGGTTGTTTAACACAAAGTCTCTGCACGGTCAGTACAGAGAAATGAATTGTTAAATAAAAATCATTGTTTTATTATGTAACATTTAAAAAAATAATTTGTATGCTGAAGTTGTTTGCAGTAAACTCGACGTATTACCAAAGAAAGCTAGAAGTTGTTCTTAATGATGCTCAGATACGTCCATAAGGAATAAGACTCCAATATATATGTACGATAAGCTCAATTTCGCTCATACTCTCAGAACACGTGCTCTGCTATTTTTCAATACTTCTCTTCCCTTCAATAATTACCTCAGTCCCTTGGAATTCTCTTTCTGATTTCACCTCCATCTTTTTCACTTTTTTTCTCTTTTCTATATATTTATTTTATCTCCATTTTTTGTGTCACTTGTTTTCGTATCTACATTTTATCTTTCATTATTATTATTTATTGTACATTTTGAATTTTTACATTATTTCTTAAAACACTAATTCCGTATACTTAACGTACCTTTGTTTATTTTGTTAAATTAAAATTGAAAATAATATTCATTAATCTTGGAGTCAGACTCAATTATTTTTTACTAGAACACATACACTACATGAACTTATATTTGAAGAACGGAAACATCTCTAATAGCAGTGCCACCTAATAAAATAAATATGGCTGGCGCTACAGCCCTTAGAGGACCAGGCCCTAGTTTCTACAGCAACTACTTGTGTGATGCGTGCTATTTTTCTCTCAGACGAGTAGAAGGGATATACTGTTTTATGGCGACTCTCAACTGCCAAGATTGAGAAGCCTTTTCTAGAAAGTGTTCGCTCTTTGAACATAGTATATGACTCGAAAAAGGTGGAGCAGTGAATCGAACCCAGGCAAGAGCGTCAACGTAAGCCACAACGCAGGAGGAAGTCTCCTTAAAAACTAGCATCAGCAAGCAAGGTGTTATTTAGAACACGATATTTTTTTTTCTAATGGCTCCCCATAAGAATTACTTCGAGTGAAGGGCGTAAAGCTCTTCGTACGCCTCTCTGTCACTATTACTGGATGTTACTATTTACCATTTGTCGTACCAGAGGAAGCTCAGAATCGAAAGCAGTAACGACGATGTGAATGTAGCTTCAATCTACTCTTACTCGTATAAAGTAAATTCTGTTCACGAAAATAAAACGCAAGGCTGACAGATAATTGTTCGCACATTGCACCCCGTTCCAAATGTACAGGCAATGTAAATAAAACAAGAGACCGTTGACTATGTTTAGGACCATCATCAAATTTCATGCGTAAACCGACAAGCTCCTTTCACAAATAAACTTGTTTCTAAACAGGTTTCATCTCTAAAGGACATAACGAAGTTTTCTGCGAAATACCTGGTCAATAGCAGAGCTTGCCAGACTATTTGAGAAGTTCCAAAGTAAAAAAAAAGACCCATCAATTAATTCCGTCCGCAAGGACTCCAAGACCCCCGCCTCGAAGCTTCGCCAAGCAGGTGAGTGCATGTCGTGATCTTTTCACACAGCTGCTCCTATGTAAACCAGTCGCACTCAAAATTATTGTTGAATATTCCAAATGACATTTTAATGACGTGAGAACCACGCTAATTAAAGTGTATCCCTCGTCGCATGAAACGCAAAACGCAACTATGCAACCAACCGCGGTGGTGGACTTAACGAGTAACGTCTCCCATTGCTATGCGTCGCGTCGTTCGTTCGTACGTTCAAAATGATTTAAATCCGCGAATTTTACCCGCAATGACACCTCATTCGAAACCTGTTCCAGTAGATCGCAATGCTCGGCCGTAATGCAGTTTAAAAGCTGTGCGACTGTTTTGATAACTGCTGGCCAACAACACGCTGCCCGACTCGTGACTAATTATCCTACCATAGGGGTCGCCTCGGTGCCATTAGCCTTTTCAGTGCGACTATGCAATTTGTTGTCCGTCTTTATACGAGCGATTTCGATGGCGACGGCATAGCGACGTCGACAAAAAACGACTAATATGGCGTTATTGCGGCGCACACTGAGGCAATCTAACACTGAATCAGGCTGTAGATATTTGCGGTGCTATGCAGTTTATTGCCTTTTCCTTCGTGTGCACAACCGAAAACGATCGCACTTTCTATTTTGTTGGGTGAACCTACTAGGTTCGGGCGGAGCCCAAATGGAATCCAGTTTAGAAGCTCGCAAGCAGGTTGCAGCACAGAGCAGCAGTCACTCAATCGGAGATGAGGAAACCCGAAAACGGCACTCGGCGGCCATTAATCGAAGATCTTTACAGGCCCCGGCTTTCGGTTGGAGTTTTTGTTGGCACATGAGCAATTTAGGTGGCAGATACTTTTACCCAGCTCCACTGGTAGGTAATTGGTGGTTCGGATGGAGTATTCCTCCCCATTTATGCTCATATCTGGCGGCTCTGGATGCTGTTTATCCTTTGTGTAACGAAATTACCAGCTCGCTCGGTTAAACATTGGAGGTTATTGCCGGATGAGGACGGCCGAACGCAACCTTTTTGCTCGCGTGTGTGTATGAGTGCACGGGAAAGGAGCTCGAGCTGAATGTTAAGATCACAAGATCTGCTCCGATTGCCGGTGAGATCGTGATTGCGTGATGGATGTGATTTACTCAAAATGAGCAATTGCATTGCCTTGCCTCACCTTCGCTGGGCAGAAGGAAAGGCAGATGAACGTGCGGCGAGACGGGAGGCTTGGGAGGGCCCAATCGCTAGGGAGAGCTCCGTCAAATTAAGTGGATGAAGATTGATAGGTAAATTGATTGTTTCATGAAATTACATTGTTACGTGCTGACCTCTTTTGCGCAGGAAAAGTGGACGAGGAACGGGCAGTTTGGCATAATGAATGTGGCAATCGAGTTGTAGGCAGTCGGAATTAGTTTTCAATTCGAATGGTGGCTTGGACAGGGGCTTGTTTTTCAGTAGAAGTGTCAGAGTGAAGGATAATGCTGTGTGAAGTTAATGTTTGAGTTAGTATAATAAAATTTATTATATTTTAATGTTACGGGTAATGATAAATATTTTTGACCACTTTTGGGTACTCAAACCAATTTAAGTTCTCAAGTGCGAGAATCCATAGAAACCCCATGAATATATACATCGCCTAACTTCATAAAAAAAAGACGAAGTTCTGGACAGAAATTCGCTTGTCTGGTCTGGTTATTGGAGTCACAGCAAGGGCTCTATGATCAACACTGATCAGGAAGAGATCATCATCATTGATCAGTTTCCTTGCGACTAGGAAGTGTGCATTCTAATAGGAGTCCTAACTGCAATGTGTTTGAAAATAACGAGTAACGTCTTTGTAGAAACTGCAGGGAAGGAATAGATTCTATGGGAGGAAGATATAAATTCTGCCAAAGATCTGTTCAGCGAATGTCCAGCCCTAACAATGAAGAGGAGGCAATTTCTGAAGGATCTAAAGGGTGTTATACTGAAAAACCTCTTAAGTTTCGATTATGAATGTGGATAGTTCTAGAAGTAAGGGAAGGTCTCACGGTAGAAAAACATCCCGTATAAAGGGCACAATAGACTCAACAATTCTCTCTCAGCCAAGGCTGTAAGGTCACCAGGGTACCCATATACCTAGCTATCTACCTAAGTAGTAATTCCTTAACCCTCCGTCGGACACTTTTTTTAACTTTAGCTTTAAAATTCATTTTTATTTTTTAAATTCATGATTTTTAAAACTAGACAAAAATGATTAAATCTATCATAATATCTAAACAATTCATGTTCTTAAAATCGACCTTCGCAGGTGCTCTAAAATAATCTAAGCTTACTTATCTATTTGCTTTTCGGCGTCTACTACTAATATCATTTTTTTTGCAGTCCATATGGACAATCCTTGTTGTTTTTGCTTACTGGCCAAGAAAACTAGCGCTCTAAGCATTTTTTTTTAATTTTCTTAAAACAAACTAAATCTACGCTAAACCCTAACCCTAATAAACTTAAACTACCTTACACTATGTCCGTGACATTGCGGACGTGTGTACAACGGCGTGAACGTTATTTATATGCTTGACATATATAATCTACTCGCCTTTGTACACCTTTTTTTTTTTACTTAGTCTGACTTAACCCAACTTAAATCTATGTAAGTGAGCTGTTGTCCAACAGACCGACTATCCGATCAGGCGCTGGAGATGGCGGAGACTGGGTCTGGTGTAACCACCAAAAGAAGTGCCGCTCCTTTGCACTCTCTCTCCTATCTCGAGCGGGGATCGCTCTACTGAACCGGAGTTGATCCTCGTGTTCCCGAGCGATATCCGATTCATAGTGGAGTCGCCTGTCAACTGTTCGGCGCACAGCGTGGAAGATTATAGGACATCCACTCATGTCCTGAATCAGATTTAACGAATCTAAATAGAGGAAAGCCTCAGGTGGAATAAAGCCGGTGTAGCGCGCCCTCTCATGATACATAAAGTTCGGATAATAAGCCCCGAAGATCAGACTGTTGGAAGACATCATACTCCTTGCAATGTGTCATCGCGGTAAATTATAAAATTGTCTACTCTTATCACGTTAGCCCTGTTGTACAGGACCTCGTTGCGATAGTACTTCTTGTACTCGGATTCAGTCTCTCGAACACCCTCATCTTTTCCATCTGGGAAGGGCTCACGTTGAACCAAAGGGGACAACCATACACCATGACTGGCCTTATGAGGGCCATCTAGCAGATTACCTTCACCCTGGTATCAAGTTGGCTACTGTAAAACAGCTTTTTTGCCACAGCAAAGACTTTTCTAGCAATGGTCAAAGCCTTCTCTATATGTTTGTTAAAATACAGAAAATGATCCAACCAAATGCCAAGATATCTGACTACACTTTTCACGATTAGCGGCTGGCCCTGAGGGTCAGCAATGCAGAACTCTTTCCAGTTCATACGCGTATCACTTGAAGCCCTGTGCACCGGGGCACGGAAAAGAACAGTTTCACATTTTAGGAAGTTGAGCAACAGTCATTACAAAATCCAGTTATTTTATTTGCATCCCGTCGCAACAGGGTTTTTATGGCTACTACCTTCGCTGCTGATCTGTAAGCCACTAGGTCATCGGCATACGCGATAAGGTGCGGCATAGACCATAGAAGATCTGCAGTAAATATAGAAAACAATAATGGGGATCCTAAAGCCCCCTGTTGTAGACCGTTTTCTATACTAAATACTCTAGTTGACGTTACGCCGCCACAATTCACGACGAACTTCCTACCTGTTATCATATCATAAATCATGTATAGCAATGGTTTATTTAGCCTAAGTCTGACCAACTTAAGGAAAAGGCCTTCTAACCAGACGGCATCAAATGCCATTACAAATCGAACGTCGAACACTTATTTGAGAACCTTCCAAGGGACACTAGGTGCCTGGCCAGACCCATAGCAATTTACACGCACGAAGGTATGGCGACATTTAGAAACTATCTCTTACAAGATGCAGGTATGTTTTATGAATTTTTATTACTATTAATATTTCTTTAATTACATTTGTGATTCACATAATGTACAAATAGCTAATTTAAGTGTCTTTATGTGGGCAATTATATGAAAAATGAAGGTGACATTCTGTATTTTATTAATACATTTAATTTTTTACAACACTGACGACTTTTGCATATCATTGTGTGATGCCCCAGCGGTCAAAATTATTCTAACAAATGCGAGTAGTGAAGCTGAAGACAATTGTATTCGTTCCGAAAAACAAGAATACAAGATGCTTCAACAGATTAATTTTAATAAATGGGATGACCATTGTCTTATTTATCGTTTTCGTCGCTCCAAGCGGACGACAATCATGATGCTCAATTTAATACAGTATTCACTGCTATGCAACGAAAGGAGGTACTGGTCCCTTCGATTTGATTTGAATAATTGCAAGTTTTTGATGAATTCTTTTTCATCTGTTAACAGATCGCGTAAATTACGAACAATTACATAATTTCTAATCTCATTTCGGTATTATGCGCTGGCATCAATTCAATTGCCAGACTTTATTGGTGTAAGCATTACCACCGTCCATTTATTAAACGTGTTTCAAGAGCTCTTGCCATTCTTGCTCCTCGCTTCTTACGAATCCCCGAAATGCAAAGCAATCGACTGCAAGCAGAAATTGCTTCTTTTTTTTTTAAAATAGTGAAATTTTTCAGAACAATTGAACTCGCAATTGTATCGAAAGTTCATACGGTGCTTGGAAATGATGGTTTCCAGCTTTGGCTGCCTTAAGATGTAGAGCGGAAATTGTTCACACAATTATAGTCGCTTGTGTCCATAACATAGTTATCGATAAAAAAGAAACACAACCAGGCAGGATTCTCTGATATGCTAGTCGCCGCAGATATTCCGTCTGAAACCCTTTTGGAAACATCATCCACTGCAACTGAAAATGTTCGCTCTCAATAAGTGCGTGCATATTTCCAGCGAAATATATTTCGGTGGAGACTTTTATGCGAAGCATTCCTTTTGGGGATCGCATCTCCCAAAAAGGCAGAACACTGTACAAAACCGGTATGAAACTTGGCTGCGATTTATACTCGACAGTGAAACCGACCTACTGGCGTACGGATTTCACGAAAATACCAGACGTCGTAGATTTCTTCGTTATGAAGGTTATTTCGCGAAATTATCTAAAACTGGAAGAAAGCTTTAATCTAAGTTCAGATCATTCACCACTTATATTGAATATGAGCGATACGCTCATGAAAAGAGAAGCGCCGCCTACATTAACTAATCGTCGTACAAATTGGTAAGTATTTAGGAACTACTTGCAAAATCACGTTGAACTTTATTGAAAATATACAATGTCCCGCATGGAGCAGTACACCATGCGCAAGAAAAGTGACAAAACAAACACGTCTCACTATACCCACCAGAAGTAAAGGAAAAACGGAAAGCACGCAAAAAATGGCAACAAACTCGTTCGCCGCAGCATAAAACTCGTCTTAACCAATTGTATAATCTGTTGAAGGCGAAAATCAAAGCATTCAAAAAACATAATTGAAATACTTATCTGCAAAAAAAGAAACTAACTACTCACTCTGGAAGGCGGTGAGGGGGTTAAAAAATCCTGAAGCACATAACGCGTCAATCCGAATGAATGGAAACGAGTGGGCAAAAGAAGATAAAGATGAAGCTAATCTTTTGGAATTTATTACTTGGAAGAAACCTTTGAGCCATTCGACGGTCAAACTCTTCCTGTCACTTACAATGATTTGACATATACGACGACAATTATGTTCTGAGAAGGGCTACCTTGGCAGAGCTCAAGGAAGTACTAAAAAAGCTCATGGTTACGATTTAATTACAGGAGAAATTCTTAAAGAGTTACCTAGGAAAGCCGTTCTTAAGTTACTCTACTTTCATTAATGCCGCGCTTAGACTTGACCATGTCCCTAGTCAATGGAAAGTGGCAGAAGTTATAATGGTACCAAAACCCGGGAAACCACCAACGGATAAAAAGTCCTATAGACCTATCTCACTACTCCCGATGATGTCTAAAGTATTTGGAAAAATTCTGCTTAGACGTTTAAGTCCAATTGTGCTCAAACCAGCTCATACGAAATCACCAATTTGGTTTTAGAAGTAAACACTCAACTATTGACCAGGTACATCATATAACTCATGTAATAGAAAAGGCATTTGAACAAAAGCTCGTCTGTTCAGCCACATTTCTCGATGTTTCACAAGTCTTTGACCAAGTTTGGCATGAAGGCCTGAAATATAAACTGTGCCGATCTCTACCGGGGAAACTGTATAGTATTTTAGCGAACTATCTTTCTGATAGGATCTTCCGTGTGAAGCATGGAAATGAATACTCTGCTTTTAAAAATATTAATGCTGGGATACCGCAAGTTAAGGCTCTGGCACATAGAATACCTGAAGGAAGGGAATGACACAATGAATACTTCAACGCACAGCTGATTTCAATTGGCAGTTTCAAGTTTCCATTGAAAATAACAACTTGAATTTTCAATGCTTATTTATTCACAATTAAAATATGTATTTTTTTATAAATACTCAATTACAAACATTTATTTATATTTTTATGTATTTTTAACTTTGCTGCGACAAGAACCAACTCCAAAACTTTAACAAAAAGTTAAGAGTTGAGCAAATACATCCGTCGCGTCAGCGGCAGCATTGGTCTATGTGCTATCTCCCATAAGAACACATGTATTTTATGTACCTGCCAAAGTATTGCTGACGAGCCTTTAGTGTTCTTGGCCCTCTGCTATACCTAGTGTATACTAGTTGTTTACCACAAGAAGAACACACAGATCTAGGCACATTTGCTGACGACACCGCCATTTTGGTGACAGCCAAAACGATTGAAGACTCTACAACAAAATTACAACCTCCACTAGATCGGATAGACGAATGGATGAACTTATTGTGAATTGTCCCTAATGAAAGCAAATCAGTCCATATTAACTTCACTTATAGGCAAGTTAATAACTTGCCAATCTTCTTAAATCGAGTCCAAATACCTTTGGGCAATGAAGCGAAATACCTGGGTATTACTTTTGACGTAAAAATCAAGTGCAAGGAGCACGTTAAGAAGAAACGTACAGAACTTGACATGAAATATACAAATCTGTACTGGCTTGTTGGTAAACATTCAAAGCTAAGTATTGACAACAAACTGCTTGTATACAAGCAAATCCTGAATCCTTTTTGGACGTATAGCGTACAACATTGGGGTTGGGCCAAATCATGTAATTTGAACATAATGACTTCTCAAAATAAGGAGCTTAGAACTATCGTTAATGCACCATGGGATATCAGAAACGACGATATCCAGAGATCTTGGAATATTACCACTCCAGGATGAAGTTAGGAACTTTGCTTATAAACATAAGCGCCGCCTAGAAGAGCACACAAACTCTGCAGTTTACCCTATCCTTGAAGAAACGAATGTCTTGAGCCGACTTCAAACGACTAGACCCCTACACCCGCGAATGTTTGCGGTGTTAGCAGGAACTTTCATTGGAGGCTAACCTGCCGATCAGTACCTAAATCATGAAATACAAGCTACGGTTAAGTGCTTATGCGTTGTAGTCTTAATAAATTCAGGGAGATGGTTTTAGTGAGTAAAAATCTCACACTTCTATGCGCGAACGTTCGCCATAGAGTCTTGTCGAAGATATCCACCTATCCTCGGAAAAAAAATTCTCAGCGAATATTAAATCATTAGATTAAAATTATTAACGCACCTATATGAAACGGAGTTCAGTCGTCCGATTACCGGATTGAAATTGAAATTAAGTTTGCATTTTTATTCATTAAATGTTTATTCACTGTTTTAGTTTGTTTTCCTCAGTTTCATTGATTGTTTTTCTAATTCTTGGATCAAGACGTATCCTCGGTTTCATTGATTGTTTTTCTAATTCTTGGATCACGGCATATCCCTAGAAATTCAGCCATATTCATGTAGAATGGTAATTTGGCGTGAAGGCCATTTGTATTATGTTATTTCATAAATAATCCTGTCCTATGTACTTTATCACTGAATACAAAATTTGCTGTGTTTCTAATTTAATTGTAATCTTTTTAAGTACACAAAATTAAAACAATTTCTCAACTTCACTGGTAGTTTGCACTTCTCTTGATGACTCTTATCTTTCTAATTTATTGTTAAGTAAATTGCAAATATAAACCATTTTTATGTCGACAACCAGAGCAAGACTTTTAAAATCTTCAGCGATCACAAAGCAAAAATTCCAAAATGGAATAGAGAGAAAATGTCTAGACCTTGAAAGCAGATTTGCGAGCAATACTAAATGACAGAACTATCATTTTACTGATATTCATTAATAACACATGTTTTGTAGTCGGGGTGGCCACTCTATAATTAAATCGACAGACATGTATTTGATAAGCTCAGTCATTGTGTAGATAATTAAAGTAAAAATCAGCTGCATGTGTAGTGAACAAAAAAAAAATTAAAAATTTGGGGAAACAAAGGAAGGTGTCTTACACACTTCAGAAAACTTTTTTCCTTAATCCCCATGTTCATTTCAGCTTTTGGAGTCTAATCGTATTAGACAATGTCTTCTTCGAACATCATTTGTTGCTTATCGTCGTGTGGGAACACCGGTAATATGTTGTGATGCATACTCCTTCAGAGCTTATCATTTTTCTTTAGAGTGTAGAAAGTAAAACGAGTAGAGTGAAAATGTGGTGCGTTCAGAATATGATGATAGATGTTTCTGAGTGAATAATACATGTTTTCTCGATCTGGGATCAACCCTGTAATGTCGTACAGCCAACAAAGAAGAATGTGTCTTCGGTGATTATTAATTGCTTGCAAATTTAATGTTAATATACATTCGTGTGTATAAGTGTTAACGAAGGCTTTCAAAAATACAATTCTTTTAATGCAAATGCAATTAAAAAGATCTGTCAAACACATACACGTTTTTTACTGTGATCGAAAGAACTTTGATTTGTGCGATATTGGCAAATTGGAAATAACCAAAGCTCTACTTTTTGCGCGGTAAAACAATTAATTTAGCTGCTTGATGCTTACGCTGGTTGTGCCGAGTATGATCCCCAAATTTAGTCGAATCACTCTGCATCTCAAACTTCGCCGTTTAAAGTCCGCACATAACTGTAGGTCCCATTGACTCGTGATAAAACAATAGTACACACAACACGAGTTTATGCTGTAGAAGCTAGCCCCAGGTCAAGACTGCCGCGCCACCTATATTATATTATTATTAAATCAATTAAAAGCACAAAAGCCGGACTATACAGACAGTACAGACAGACTGCTACACCACATGGAATTTTACACAAGTAGTTCTCTGAATTTCGTTGGTTTTGTGGGAACACAAAATCAGCTGGGCACTCCAATGGAAGAAGTTTTCATTAAAATCCATCATATTTTGTCGGACAATCACCGGTTCAAGGTTTGTAAGCTACGTTTGTAGTAATTTCAAATGGAATTGAGTTTATTAGAGCGTTTCCTCAGCCAACGAATTTTTCGGTCGCGACATTGTATGAACATAAGCGTTCTTCTTCAGTTATGATTTGTTTTGAATTGTGTTGTTGTGACGTTGTTGGCAAAATGGAACCAGTTAAAGCCATTGACCCGTTTTCAAAGAAGGTATCAACTATACTATCAGCAATTCTGAACTTTCCTACAAACGTAAAAAAACCAATAAAAATTTCATAATGTAAGTGAATGTATTGATGTGGAGGTTTTGAAACTGATTGCGTTCCATCATTTATAAAAGAAGCTTCAACCTTTTGACTTTGGGGCAAGAGTAGTTTTGTGTACCACTATTCGAAAAAATGGCGGAATTCCATTCAAAAACCCTGGACAAATTTTCCACAGAAATCACTATTCAATTATTGGCACCCACTTTTTCTAGATAATCGGCATACTTTTCAACAAGGAGATGTCAGACAAATCAAAATCAAACATTGAGTAAAATACTGAGAGCTGTAGGGGAGCAGTAACAGTTGAAGTTTGCCAAGCTAAGAAAAAAATTCAAGATCAACAAATAACTTTACTGGTCAATATTAACACGCTATATTATGACGGCAATAATATGAATATGGACTTGGCATCGAGCTATCAATTGGAAAAGGAAGTAATAGAAATATTTCCGACAGAACAACTGGTTTCAACACTTCTTTAATTTCGACTATATTAGGTTAGGTTAGGTAGTGGGACTGCTAGTGAAGTCAGCAGCACAATTAGACAATCTTGGTCCAGTCAGACTACTACCACTGATCGGCCACTCTAGTGATAGTGCCATTAATTTGATCGGCAAATGGTGACTGGCAACGGCAAATGGTGACTGGACCAGATTTGAAAACCAGTTAAAAGCGTATTACCTTGGCTTTCAATAGGTTTCGAACCGTGGACCCCGCTTACCATGGGCAGGCCGCCAACCAACTGCGCCATCCTGTCGTATTTGACTATATTAGGAATAATGATATTTTTTTATATTTGCAGGAATATTATAGAACTGCCAAGAAGGGGAAATATGCAATAGACTCTGCCATATGAAGACGTTCTGTAAGTCGAAGGTATAAGTGGAACCTTGCAACTCTCTACATTGATATAGGAGCCATTCTATATGTGTTGAGTCCGATTATTATCGATAATATTGCAAATCCCTAGATGCTTGGTAAAGAAAATCAAAGAGTCAAGATCCGGTGTGTTAATGAAGCATTTCTTGTTAACACATTTGTTTTTTTTTAAATTTGCACTTTGCGTGACTTATGAAATGTTCGAGGAGAAAAATGGCTACGATGACCAGTGCTCATCATTTAAAGTTGTAACCATATCCCATAAAAAATGCGTAAATAATAAAACATAATATGTAAGTTTAATGCATCATCGCGACCTGAATTCTTAATCTTCATCTTCGCATTAACAGTCAAAAATCGTCAGTAATTCTCTTTTGGAATTAAGCCTATAAACTATTTTGCAAGATAGTAAGTCTTGTAGAATTTTCCTTAAAAATTAATTATATTTTGATCTCATCATAAATTTACTTATACATTTTCATTAAAACAAATATAAATTGAAGAACATTACTGTTATTAAAATATAGGAACAAATATATAAAAATACAATATTTTAAATTGATACAATAAAAAAACATTAAAATAAGTAAACATGAAACAGAATTACATAGAATTAAATCAACCACAATAATTTGTCTAACGCCTGACACTTGTTGCAGTCTTGTCATTTTTTCCCTTGTCCTTCTTTGTTGTATTCATCACAATCGGAAAGCGTTGCATAAATTCGGGTAATGTTTCACATCTCCTTTCGATTCTCGCCCTGCGTTCGTTTTTTGTACGAACCACGTCCTCCAAAAAGTGCACCCATTGTGATGACAGACTTGGCAACTTTGCTATGACAGCTGAAATACTCTGCTCTTTCCGATTGGTTTCGTTTTGATTTTCGTCAAATTTTCCCATATTGATGGTACTTGATGCTTTCGTGGAAGGGACTAAATTGATTGAAATTCATTAAGTCTGACTGCTTTTATAGTTTATTCCTCAGGTAAAGTACATACAATATTTTTATATTCAACGTTTATTATAATTTTTTAAAAATTTTATTTTTTTTTTGAGAAAATGAGCACCTGCTTCGGGAGCGAGGATCTGATTTGACAAGGCCACACTTTAGTAAAGTTCCTGCTTGTAATCAATGCTTGCAGTCAATACCTTTGTAAATTAACTTTTGAGGCAGCAATGTTGGTGTTATTTTTTAAATCATGATGATGACCTTAGACCGCAACAAACTAGACAACTCTGCAGTTACTAGAAGAGGATGGAATGGACCGAACAAAAAGTGAATCAAAGGAAGGTTGGGATATATTTAGATTTATAAAACGACATATCTACTTGAGTAATGCCTACTAATCACCGTCCATTCTTCAAATTCAAGGTCATATATGGATATAAATGTCCTAAAGAGCGCCATGTCATTTTTATCATTAGGTTGTGAAGGAAGATGATGAGGGTTCCATGGACCCACACACATTACTACATTTTTGTATGTAAATTGGGCCTGAATTATTCAAGTTCGGTTAAAGTGAATTAGATAAAATTTCCCATGGCTAATTTTTTAATGCTTTCCTTGTTATTTTTTGTAATTAAATTTTAATAAAAAATTAAATATATAAAGTCTCATAAAAAGCCGACATGAGTAGAAGTGTATGAAACTTCCACGACGTTAGTTAAGGTTTCAAATATCTGGTTTTCAAATCTGGTTCAGTCTCTATTTGCCGTTGGGATCAAATTAACGCCACTATCATTGGGGTCGTCGATCAGTGGTAGTAGTCTGACTGGACCAATATTGTCTAATTGTGTTGGTGACTTCACTAGCAGCCCCGTTAACATGGTGAAGGAATGGAGAAGATAGTGAATTCATTATCACAGATACACACTTTAATTTCACCACAAGCCTTCTGAGACAATACCATCAAGTAATCCATTTTTGATAAAACTGATGAAAACAGATTCTTACTACACGGAAGAGAAACTATTTGCTTATAAATTATATATTTACTTGTAAAATGTTACTAAGATTTCATATTTTCTTTTTTCGTTTACAGGTAACACATTAGATCCGGATGGACCGAGAGAGAAACACAATCTTGAATATGATATACTGGCTTGGTTTTTGAGCTGAGCACATCACTCGAAATCAGAACACAAATGAGATGAAAGTCGCATGCCTGCTAGTTTTCAAGAAGGCCCAGACACTACCTAGAACCAACGTGGATACAGGACACTCTTGTACGCTGATGATTTATTCACATATGCTGCTTGCCTTTCACCGGGTATAGGAACAAGAAGAACAGTACATCATGCTGGCCAACAATGTCAGTCGAATTTGAGATGGACACTAAAAATCAACAGCAGTCCAACTCAAACGGTTGCAGCAGCAATCACATGAACAAGGAGCAAGATGTTGGTGAAAAAGTTCAACTACTTAAGATAACTTCCCCAGATAATGTATAAATTACTCCGACTAAGAACATCAAGTAATTGAGAACAAGCTTCAATAAAACCAAGGTGTTAAAATACATTGGTACATTCATTGCACAGAGGACGGGTTAAAGTCAGAAGAGAAAAATAAGCTGCAACTCATATCTGTTCTTTCGAGTTCCGAGGGGGCCTTGAATGCAATTCCACCTATTGGTGGCGCCACTTGGCAGACGCAGGATGAGGTGGTGGAACCAAGTTCAAAAACTCGTCTGTTTACGCTTGGGTATAGCTCCTGATGACTTAGAGTCGATGGCGGAGAATCGAGCTGCCTGGAGATCTCTCGTGCGTGCTTTACCCCCGCGACCCCTTTGGTGGATCATGCGGGTCAGAAGATGAGGATGATGATGTCTCATATGGTAGAGTCCACTACGATGGATGATATCTGATTTTTCAAATAAAAGAAATTTCTACAAAAAGGAGTCACTTGAAGGAATGATTTGATCGCCCATATGCTTTTGCTTGCTATGCTAGTCTTTAGAAACCTTTCTCCAGACCAGTGACAAGATTTAACAAGGTCTCTGAAAATTGATCATCAAGGAAAATAATGTCCACAGCATAAAAGTCCCTACTTTCTGAACCAGTCAATCAAAATGTCAAATAAAACACAGACATTCCAACCCGATATGCTCCATTCGCTTCAGTGAGGATCACTTGAAAAACTGTGTCAAATCAGCACGATCATTTTACTCATAGTCACTTCGGTATCAACTGCCCACGGCAATTGACTACTCCTGTCTAAGTCTAATCTGGTATTAACACTGAAACTCTCGCTCCACACACCGCCGTAATTAAATGACTCAGCACGTACCCATTGATCCCGCCTAACTTACGGAACTTTATTAATAACGCGTTACGATGTTTATAACCGTATAATTCGTTGGTCGTAAATTTTGAGGAGCAAAAAACAAAATTCAGTAAGATCGCGAAAAGCTGACAGGACTTCCCCCGAAGGTACGCACAATCAAACGTCGTAAATTCATCTTAATGGCCAAACGATTTTACCATTTTCTCCTTTCACAGGCTCAGAACACACGATGTGGCAGCCGTTGTTTGTCTTCTAAGCGCACACCTACGATCGTCCGCCATATCCTCTTTGAGCGCACGGCGATCGAGGATCGGCGCTGAACGCACAACTTCATTGTCGGTTTGGCTTCATTGTTGAACACGTATACTGCATGGGCGCATAAGCCCGCTCCACTCTCGAAGTGAGCCTCCATAAATTTTCATTTCGTGATGCCATAATTTCTGCTCTATTTGGTGCAGTGAGGCAAATTATGCCTTCGCTGGAGGGGAGCAAGCGTGGCAGGATCGAAGGGTCAGGATCGGTCAGTACGTCATTCGATTGGTTGCACATTTGAGATCAGTGCTCTGACAAGGGAGCATGTACCTGTGTGTATTAAGAAAACTTTTCGTTCACGTACAAGCACATGCGGCTATAGGTGAACAGTGATACTCGTATCTACAAGATCAGGAGGCGATCGCTTATGAGTTATGCACTGCGCATGGAGCGCTGAGTTACGACACAGCTTGGTGGCGTTGTAAGACAATAATGCTGCTGTAAATAAGCCTCGGGTCAAGGATCGTGATTGAAATATCTTTGTTTTAGTGGAAAATGTCGTTTATGGGTTCGGATGCGGTTAATAGAAGTAGCAAAGCCGGCAAAAAAATGGAGTACAGTTGCGCAAGTAGAGATTATGCGTTCAGCTCGCTACTATTGCTTGCCTTCGGAAATATCAGCCATCCAATTGTCAGTTAGTTAGTTAGTCTTAGCGACCATGGTTTTGCGGATATGCATGTCCTACTCCTGGTGTCCAGATTTAATTCATGACACGAACAATTTTCACAATTGATGGGTCCCTGAATAAAGCGCAAGAAGAGACCTCTCTAGCCTCGCCGTTCAGAGTCGACATAAAATCGCAGGTCCACTTCACTAGTGGGGGAAAAGAAGCTCGGCTTAATCTTTGAAGCGTCACTATTGATTATATGTGAATCAGAAATTTATATGATATTTCAATAAAAATCTTGCATGTCGTACATTAAGTCTTTACTAGTCCCATTCAACTAACGCACAACATTGCCTTGCACATGTAGCTCTCAGTGGGATACTTTAAACATATCTTGTCCATGACCTGTATCCACAGTCGCCGTCAAAAGTGTCTTTGTAACCCTGTCTGTAGTTTTACAACTAAATAACCTAATGCTTTATGCAAGTTAGCATCGTTTTAACATGGATACCGTGTAGAATGTTCCCCTAATGGGTAGTGTATGAGTTCACTCTTATCATGTGTAAAAGCACAGGCGGTTGAACCGCTTGTGGAAATTGATGGAAAACAGGTGCCACATCTAGACAAATCGCTATTGGCATCAACGTTGCCACTAAAGAAGGATCCGAATCTGCCCTTCTGCTCCAGAAGATTGTAATACACAAGAATTTAATTCAAGTGAGTCGGAGAAAAACAACATGTGAGTTAATAATGCCACGCAATGAAAAATATAACTTTTGAGAAACCTAGTATAAAATAGGTTAATTGATGTTCAACGAAGGATCATAAAGATGCAAATTTATTCAAATTCGTGAAGGCCGTGTGTAGTGGCATTTGAAAATGTATCGGTTTTTGTATGTAAATTTGACTGCAAGTCATGCCATAAAAGCTTATTAGTCCCTAATTCTACGTCGAATATATAAGGTCCGGTCTGCGAGGAGGTTTTGCTCTGACTCAGAACCTCCATGGCACGCAAATCTGAGAACTAATGGTGCTAGGATGAATATCTTCCTTATAGATTCCTTGGTTTCTTGATCAAAACTAAATCGTTACTTACACTACACTATGTTATGCAGGTACGATGCCGCATAATATTTATTTATTACTTAGTGATCCATTACTTGATACGCTCATCGCACTTCCTTCATATTTCTTTTTCCGTATTACAGGTTTGTCTGAGGAACGTCAACTCAAACTGTCAAAAATATGCGAACAACACAGTCCGACTGACTGGAGAGTCTTTTTCGCTTACTATAAATGCCATGATGGAAGGATAATAAGGTGTGGTGGAGGAATTGTCAAAACCGGCAATATTTTTGTTTTGTGACGTCACTCCGGGTCTGCTTTTGGCATTACATACATGTGTTGCTTAAGCTTGTATCACAATTGAATTTCGAATATAAGAAAGTCATGTACGATTCCCAGCTCAAGTATATCGAAGAGTCTATGGACAAGCATACAATACGGGCCTTCTACAAAAGCCACCCAGGCTCATGGAAACTGTGAAGGTAACCTGGTTACTGACCCGCAAGGAAGAGTGGATGTATTTAAGAATTACTTTCAACAGCTGCTTAGAGGGCCTGACCAGGAGTGAGTGATAGGGAATCAAGAAATCCCAACTCCGATGAAGTAGTCCTCCCGCGTAGCTTTTAAGAAGTCGACACAGCCATTAAAAGGCTGAAGAACAACAAGGTCTCAGGCTCAGATGGCTTACCATCGGAGGTCTTCAAGGCCGGTGGCGTTGTTCTGGTAGAGAGCATGCACCAGATCATCTGTAGAATTTGGGAGGACAAAAGCATGCACGATGACTGAAATGTCAGCTCCATATGCCCCATCCACAAAGAAGGTGATCCCGCATCTTGCAACAACTATAGATTTATATCCCTTCTCAACGTCGCTTACAAGATATCAGCAGATTATCGGTTCTTACCAGTGCGGCTTCCGGCCTGGTAAATCGACAATTGACCAAATCCTCACATTAAGGCAAATCCTGGAAAAGACGAGCGAGTTTCAAATCGATACGCACCACCTTTTGATCGATTTTAAAGCCGCATACGACAAGGAGTTATTCAGTGCGTTGGCCGAATTCGGGTCCCCGAGAAAACTGATCCGGTTGTGTCGCACTACGCTAACAAATACGCGATGCACAGTGAAGTTTTGCTCAAGGACTTCCAAGGAGTTTTAAACCTGCACCGGATTTCGGCAAGATGCGCTGGCGTGTAATTCCTTCAATTTGGTACTGGAGAAGTCAGTCCAACTGTTGGGATATGCAGACGACATCGACATCGTCACGCGGTCTATACGTGCCGTAGTGGAAGCATTTACGGGAATTGAGGAAGAGGCGAAGCGAGCTGGTCTTAAGGTCAATGAGGATAAAACAAAGTATATGCTGACGACCAAAAAACGATCCGTCACACACCACCTTGGACAAAATATCAAAATCGACAGCTACAATTTCGAGGTAGTAAAGGAGTTTGGCTACTTCGGGGCAAACGTAAACTCCGCAAACGACATCACTGTGGAGATCCGACGTAGAACCGGCTTTGGCAACCGATGTTACTTCGGTTTGTCAAAGCAACTGGTGTCAAAACTCTTGACTCGAAGGACTAAGGTCATGCTCTACAAGACACTTATTTTGGCAGTCCTGCTATATGAAGCCGAAAGCTGGACGATAAGCAAAACTGCGGAGCTGATTCTTGGTGCTTTCGAAAGGAAAATTCTACGTCGGAGGCGAATGTATGAGAAGACACAACCGCGAAGCTACGAGCTGTACCAGGATATGGATGTAGTCCGCAAAGCAAAGATCTGTCGATTGCACTGGCTCGGCCACATCGAGCGCATGGACGACAATGCTCCAGCTAAGAGGGTTTTCCAATCCTAGCCTCCTAGTTCGAGAAAGAGAGGAAGACTGAATCTCCGGTATAAAGACCAAGTAATAGCGGATGAAAGACAGCTTGGTCTTGATGACTGGAAGCAGCGTGCCCAGGACCGTCAACAACGGAAAGCAGCTACCGCTCAGGCTCGGACCCTGCGTGGGTCGCCAGCCTGATAAGTAAGTAGTATGTACGAATAACAATTGAAATGTAAATTGGTGTACGATGAAATAATCTAATTCATTTATTAATGATAGTATACAAGAAAATGCCATAACGTTAAATGTTAGTAAATTGCTCCTATTGCAGAAGCTATAATGATCATGAATATTTTGAAAGGTCTTCATTTTGAAGATATGCGATATTTTTTTTTTTGTTTCAACTTTTATGTTTCTGTTGACATACAAGTTACCGTGATAACATTACGTACGGCCTTTGTAAAACAGTCCAGCACCCCTTATTATCCTTCCACCAGGTTTAAATACATCTTCGGGATTTTGGCTAAGCTTCCAGGGACCAATGGTTGTACATCGATTCTGAACAGGGAATTTGAGAAGCATTCTCTAGACAGGTAAGGTTTTTGAAAACAAAAAACCTTTGACGTTCATTTTTTTTTTAACTTCCCCAGGCTTTTTTCTGGGGCAGTCTTTTCTACACCGCAAAGCCTTCAGCCATTTGTCACTGCTCCAGAATCTCTCAAATGCTCTCAGCTGTATTAATTTCCCGAACCAATTGTAGTGTAGTGTGTGTGCTTTAGATGTAAATATTTTGTGTCTGAAATACAATACTGGTATCGTGCTACGTTTGTTCAATAAGGAGAGAAATGAGAGGGCCGTAATAAAAACGTCAACAATACAACAAACAAAAGCAGTTTTTTTCCAACCTCTCCGAAAAAATTTAGCTGCGTTTACCTAAAAATACTCTTACAAATTAAGAGTTGACATCTGGGAAACGAAAACAGATGAGCAAAATTAATTTAACGACAAAAGGCATTTGAAATCTTGATATCGGTAGATGGAGGAAGAACGCAATATCATCAATCTGGTATTTAATAGACCAGAACTCGAAGTATTGTAGTTCAGCCGTCAATGACAACAATCCCGAATTGGTGATCCTCGACTCTTTTGTATCAGTGACATCCGATCTGTGAACTTTTTGAAGGGCGGTTAGTTTGTCAAAGATTACATATTGATCCGGGTTCTCTGAATTTCTGAAAAAAATTATAGAATAAAAAATAGTTATCGATAACAAAATACGATTCCGACCCCACTTTGTTGGAAAACTACGAATCTTAGCCGCAGAGTATTCATTATAAAATATGAATCCCCTCGTGCAACTTTTTTTAACTTATGGACAACCCCCAGGCATTGTCGTTTTTTTCGCAAGCAAATCTTTACCGCAAAATTAAAATGTCGCTGCACTGCGGGACACCCATTATTGCGACGCACGGCAACGAAACTGTCAAGGCTAGGACTTTAAATAAAGTACTCAAGCATTTATTATCTCTCCATTGCAATTAAATCACTTGAATTAATGATAAGTTTGTTGCGAAATACGGTGTACATATTTTCATTTACCAATAACCTGTGTTCAGAAAACTCATCCGGCCGTCGAAGCAGATTAATTATTCCATAACTCTAGAACTTAATTATACTCCACCTTACCGACAATCAATTCGTCTTGTCTGTGCAACTCGTTCACTGCAAATGTCAAAGCTCAATTCATTTCATTTGCAACTCCGAGCTGCAGGCCTACCAAAATGCAGACCGAATCTGCTACCCGACTTGGACTTGGCGTGATCATGTTAAATGCCCAACCCAGCCATTTGTGCCTCTCCATTGACATTTGGGGAAATCATTTTTATCCGATTGTTGTGCAAAATAGATTTGGAAGGCCCAAGGGGCTCAGGTCTGTGGTCCACCACAACTACCACCCATTGCGATGGCGAGGACTTACCATGCGAGGAGCACGTAATGAACCGTGACGAATATTACCAACAACTCAAGTCAGCCGGCTTCGCAGCGCCGCGTTCGGATTAGTCCCAAGTGAACCTATAAACACTGCATGTATGAGAGTATGATGCGAGTATGTCTAGTGTGTGTGTAGAGGCAGTTAGGCACCATATTGTGGCGTGGTCATGACTGGCTCACACTAGTTTTTTGCATCCGTTACCTCGTGGAGCCAGCATCAGATCCGACACTTATCGACCGGCGGCGCGGCGTCCCCACTGGTTTGACTCTGGACAATCCAGTTTGCAGAGGCAACAGCAACAGCAACGGAAAAAACGAACAGCAGCAACAACAAAGGGGATCCGTCTGCCTTAGTAGAGTACCGAAGATTTCGGTGCGAAGTGCAAGAAAAAAAAAACAAAGAAATGCATCACCGACGTCGCTGCAAACGATGCAGTGATCTGGAAAGATGTCTTGTATCGATGTTGGGGGTATTTCGTATTTCGTGTGCAACCGGAAGATTTTGTAGATGCTTACGGGCGCACAGCTTGCAGCAAGACAATTGTTTTCCGCTCAATTGTGTAACGGCGAGAGAAAGAAGCGTGCATAGGCAAAGGCTTTGAAAGATTGAACGCTTGATTGGTGACGGGTGGGAGAAATGGTACAGCCTTAAACTGCTAACTGTGATTTACATTTATATGGGAAAACGCTAAGGAGGTCAGCTGTGTCAGCCCAGAGCCGTCACATGGGTGGAAATCGTTTCTGCGAAAAATGCCATAAAATAATGAATGCTAGGTGGACTGAAAGCTTGTTTTGGTGAATGGTCACTTACAGAATGGACGGCTAGGTTTGAAGAAAAAAAGGTAAATACAAAATGTGAGTACCTATGTCATATGCGAGTTATAGCAAAAGGGAACACGGTATGTGGGGGATAGTTGATATAGAAGCTCAATGTATATAACCGCTGGAATATGTTACCATTGTTGCAGGACACTCCAATAGCAGTTAAGCTAGGACTGCCACAGGGATTAGTCTTGGGCGTTTAAGATACCTCCCAAAATTTTCGAATATTGCTGTTTGCTGATATTAATGATAATAATGACAATACCTGTGAACTGAGAGTAAATGAAGATGAGTATAACTTGTACAAATGGTTATTATACATATAAAAGTAAGTTAATGTTGAATGTCTCAAAAACCAAATGCAGATTGCAATATTTCACAGATTAATGTTCAAATAAGTAGTAATATAGAGTGTGTTGACGAACATATACATTATTTATGTTGCCATATAAATTAGAAATTATATAGAAAGACTATGGAAGCTAATGCATTCTAAAAAAACTGTGTAATTAATATCTACAATTCTTCCATTTAACCCCATTTTAACTATTGGTCATCAGTTATATACCTGTGCAATACTACAAAAATTAAAACACTGAAAACCCTACAAAACAGAGCAAAAATATTAAAATGTGGTTAACTCATATAAGATATGAGAGATTTTGATTTTTATTTACGTGATAATAATAATAATAATAATAATATAAAATCAGATAGCATGGCATTGGCGTCTGCCAAATTGAAAATAGAACTAATAATAAGTATTGCATTTATTTATATTTACTTGGATACATTTATCAACATTTTAAGAAGTTCCCTGCTTATATACTCTCTCTATATTTTAATGCAATTTTGCATTATCTATATAGCGCAGTAAAGTTTACTTCGTTGAGAAGGGAAAGGAAACTTCTCCTCGCATGGTATCTTCTCTTACTTCCAAGTTGTACATACTACTGAATATAGGATCTTCTCTACGGGGGATATAATTGAGTTTTAGGAGTTCTCCACGGAGTTTAAACATTGTTGATATTTCCAGAATGCTATGGATGTCTTTGAAGTAGTTTTTATCCTCAAGATTATGGTTCAGCCGGCTATACGGACTACAAAGCAGTGATCTTGTCGCTTCTTCTACAAACTTCATTCTAGTGTGTTCATTAACTCTCGTTATTAGCTGGTATAGTGAGTTTTCCTACCTTCCGCATTCAGATCAACACCACACCCACGAGCTAATTCCAGCTATTCTTCAAGCCATGCTATTTTCTTCCGAATCACGTGTAAGGCCATTATCTTTGGAAGTCGCTTGTCTGACGTGTTTCTAAACTTAAGTATATAGTTTACCTGCAACTTAAGTGTTTTAATGAATAGCGTAGATATACCTAAGACTCATATAACAGAAATGCTAAATGAACTGCAATAAATGAATTTTGGATACAGGCTCGTTCTAAATGCTAAATGCTGTTTCTAAATGATTTACTTATTTTAACATTAAAAAATGGATCTTATCCTTTCTACCATTAAAGAAATTTGCAAAATGTGTAACTTTTAAATTTAAGCAATTAAAGAGATTATCGATTGCGCTTTTATAGCGAGAAAAAAAAATCTTGAAACTAATGTTAATAATTATATTAACTTGGTTAGTTTTAAAAATAATGTTGTTAGACATGCATTGCGTTATTACGTAGTAAGAAAAAAAATGATTTTATACGATTTGTTTTTAAACTAGTCATGTAATAAAACTAAACAAAATATTCAATTGAGGAAGTTAAACAAGAGTATACGCATCCAGAAATCTGTAAGGGGCTACATAAAATTCAATCGACACCAGAATCGTTCGGCAATTTTACGGTAAAGTCATGCGAAAATTATTAGTGTAATTGCCTTACTCAATATGCACAAGTTAGCGTCAGTAGCACAAAAAAGCAAACGAAACGACTGGATAGCGCAGTTGGTTGAGTGTCTCTGGTGCCCCTGGTTAGCGGGGTGGCCGGTTCGAATTCCAGTAAAAGCAAAGTTAAAACGATTTTATCAAGTTCTCAAGTCTGGAACAGTCACCATTTGTCGTTGGGATCAAATTAACGGCACTGTCACTGGAGTGGTCAATCAGTGGTAGCAGTCTGACTGTGAGTATCACAATTGTAAGCGTTTGTCATCCCTGCCACGATGTTAACGCTCGACATCCCTGTCTGATGTGATCTTCGAATAAGATACCAACCCTGACGGCAGTGTGCCGACAACATTCAAATAGTTCAGGCAGCTTCACCCTTTTCGTTTTTTTTTTTTTTAAAATAGTTATATTTAATTAATAAACCAGTTCGTTGTATTGTTATTGTTTTGTTCAGACAAAATGTGTTTTACTTTCACAATGGACCAACATGGTCTAAGTGTGTTGGTAAATTCACCAACTGCCTCTCTACCTAACCTAACATAGGACAACAAACGCGCTCCATGCTGTTTTGAATATTCCTCAATCTTAATGTCCACCTGCTGGAGATCTAGTCTTGAGAACAGTCTGAACTAAAAATATTACTTGAGCCTATTCTAGCTCAGATTCAATTCGACAAAGTGTACACCGCCAGCGCACTTGGAGGTATTTACGTTCAAAAGTGTAAACAAAATTAATTATACAAAATGTAGAGTTGAGAAGTAATATTGTTCCAAGCTGTCGTCAAACACCCATCCCATAATGTATCGTAGTCATTTTTATTTTTTATGCACATATTTCGCCCAGGATCAGTTGCGTTAATTAAACTCGTTAATCTTTGTGAAAAAAACCCACTGTTATAATTAATTTGTTTTTAATTTTTACATTATTTGCTATAGTAAATTACTTTGTTTGGGTCGCCGTGGCGTAGTGGGTAAGTGCGTCGACTCCTACGCAGAGGGTGCCACGTTCGATACCCGAATTTACCACCATTTCATATTTCACGGCTCCACCTCTTTCGAGTCACTGACAATGCTCACAGAGTATTTCCTGTCTAGATAAAGCTTCTCAACTTCGCCGTTCGGAGTCGGCATTAAACTGTAGGTCCCTTCCACTCGTGAAAGAACAATAGTATGCACAACACGAGTGGTTGCTGAGAAGCTAGGCCCAGGTCCGCCTCGGATTGTAGCTTAGGCTTAGGTATGTAGTTCCAATAATATTTAACGAATAACTAAACACGTGTAAGAAAAAAAATTAAGGAACTAATACAAATTACACGCATCACCTGCATCACTTGAGTACCAGCTTCAAAGTATTAGACTTAATCGTTAGTTCGCATCAAGGAGTATACACAGTGTTACGAAATTGCTCGTTGAACAAGCTTAAGGAAAGGAAGGGAAGAAATACACCCCTCTCACTCATAAACTCATAATCGCACATAATGCATATTACATATTTTGATATACAAAATTTAAGGATGGGAAGGCCGAGGATTGGGTAAATTTTTTCTGAAAAACATAATCTCTATTGTCAATGACTTAAAAAAGGTAGACCTGTGAATTATAAAAATCGTTCGTCGTTTCGGTGACACACGGCTTAGGAGTTAACGCAAAAAGCCACTACAGAGTGGTCTTTTGATTTCTTCATTCCCACGTCAGAAAGTGAAGATCAAAGTATGGTCAAAGGGACTCCATCATGGCGTCCTTACTTGTTTACTCACTCACAAATTTCCATTCAGCCGATCATACTGTTCGAATTAAAACACAAATCTTGATTACCACTCATTCAATGTTCGAACTCCAGCAGTGTAAGAAAAATATATCTTCATCTGAAAACACTCATTATGTGCCCTAGCGCAATGAAGGGTTATTGCCCCACCAGACGGTCGCCTAATTGAATACACTTTTCCCCATTAGCTCTCCTAAGTTTGTTCACTTTCAATTATACCAACCACCTGCAGCACAGCTGGCGCCAGTGTTAATCAATCACTTCAAGTGAGATGAATAAAGAATACCTTGCAGACGCCGAGCCGAGAGGTGTTGTTGTCCCCATCACCATTTACCCTTCTATTTATGCCGATTCTGCATGCAAAACTGCAATCAATTAACTAGTAACACATACATTTGTGCCGGAGACTCGGTACTTCAGTGCTTATCTAGATTTCTAATTTATGCAAGGCCAACATGTGATTTTGAAATATTATTGACATCCATTCATTAGTTCCTACGGAGGAAAAGAAAAGAAAACGAAAGAAGCGCCCTAATCACACACAAGAATCATTGAATACGTTCATTAATACCGCTTCGTTACGTTGATGGGCTGCGGATGTGCATGCGCATGCGCGCACTTCCCATCAGCTTCTTTGATCATACTATGGTCTGTGCATGCGTTCCGAATGACCGACTACAAAGACAACACAGTGATGCCTTAACAAGCGTACATAGCTCGTGTGAAAAACTGATTACTTCATTTACAACGGACAACTCGGGACCTAAGGTTCATCTTGGTATAGAGAAGAAGGAAGTCTTATGTCTACAAAATGGGTCAGTTCGGTTCGCTAATTGTGAATGCAACTTTTCCCATCCGGTCGTCGGAAGACTGTAAAGAAGTTTCTCAAATGGCTCCCTGCCGATTCACATGTGCTCGCCACTCTGGATTCTGCGTGTCGCGAACCAATATCTGAGACCGCGACATCATTAATCACGACATGATGTGGTAACAAAAATCCTTCGCCCACCTGCAATGCTCGTGGTCCAATAATTTAAAACTGTTGTCTTCTGGCGTTGCTGCAAATTTGTTCCAATTGAAGGCGGTGTGTGCGTACGCGGAGGATCGTTGCCTGGTTTGATGTCGTAAATCAGATGGTCACTTGAGTTGTTAATGAAGATTGTGCTGCGGATTGAATTTTACGAGTATGGAAACATCGATTAGTTTGCCGCCGTAACAGTCGTTCCATGTTTCTTTATAGAGCTGAGATAAAATCTGATTTAAAACATATTCGGTGTGTGCACCCGAAGAAGTTGATGAAAGCAATGGAAGGAGATACTGAACAAGAAAGAATTGTTTTCAGAATGTGGTTACATTCCCTAGTTTGATATCGTTGCGAGTGGTGCCAAATATCTCAGCTGCTTATCGGATTGAATGCTAAAGTTTCAGCCTTTTTAAGCAATTTAATTGCTTGTATAAATAACAAGTCAATATGACTTGCAATAGTTCACATTCACCACTTCGTGTGACATGTAGTGGATTTCAAGGGATATCAGACGAACATCTTGGGTTCATTTGTCCACGATTTCCCTTAGTCAGTAATAAACATACTCATATAGACAGTTCTTCTCTATTGCGAGCACTCGTGTTTTTTTGCTCCAATATTTGCATGACTCAGACTGTTTTTTTCTTTCGCTAAGCAGTACATGACACCGGCAGTTTGGTCTTCCTCCAGGCTTACAAATATTATCATCGACGAGGCCCATATTGTTATATGACATTTGATATTATTTGACATTTAGCCACCACCCGCGATATATTTTTTATGCTTAGAAATTTCCTTTGGGTGCTTTCAGTCATTTCTTAGTTGCGTTTTTTTGCATAAGGGGAGAAACGTTGTGCAAGGTAGAGAAGAGTTATAAAAGGCTTAAACAACATGAGTGCACATATGTAACGAAGGCACATTTTTGAGGACAACTTTGTCTTCCTTTCTGCTCGGAAGTTGATAAAGTAGTATAGCCTGTTTGGATAGCTCGAGCTAGATCGATAATGGACATTCTGCCTTTAATTTTTCATTCGAATTTGAGGAAATCGTTCGCCATAAGGTGCCGGAGAAACGAGTCAAAACAGAGGTCTGTGTACTCAATTGCGAAGGCAACTGTTTAAAGATGTGGGTTGCAGCTTATCATCTTAAATCCGCCCGAGCTTCTGCAGCGCATACAAAACCTGATTCTGGCCAAAGAATTTTTAGCTCCTTGAGTCAGTTAGGGTTGGGTCTGTGCACACAGGGCAAAGTTGTTGATCGTTCCTTACATGGCGGAATGCCAGTCTGTCGATGCACTGGTCAAGTTGACAGACAACCATCTAACCACTAGTATAACCTCTACAGCACACGTTTTGAGGTAAAACAGGGTATGCAACAGACAAGCGTCAGGCTTTTACCGAGGGCTAACATCCCACTCACGTGACAAAATATGTAATAAAACACTTGTTACGGGAGAGCAACTATGAAAGGATATACAAAATTATGGCGGACGCAAGACATTTTGGCAGCGTTCCCACGACCGTTAGTGATGGAAGGCAGCTATAGCTCCGACAATTTATGGGTCGCTGGGAGAAGAAGATAGATAGATAGGTAGATAATTTTATTTTTTCTCAATCGATTTAGCATACGGTTTAATATGATTTAATATAATTTAATTAGACTAAACAAGAATGAGTGGGTCGTCGTGGGTTGGTGGGTAAGGGCGTCGACTCTAACGCAGAGAGTGCCAGGTTCGCTACCCGAAATTACCACCTTTCATAATTCACGGCTCTACCTCTTTCGAGTTACTGACAATGCTCAAAGATGTGTTAAAAGAAGAAGGTAAGTAAGATGGAAAAGTTGGACATGATATTGCATGAGAAGAATTTCAGAGCACAAGAAGAGATTCCAGTACCTTTAACTTGTGAGTAATGCTATTAGTCTTAAAGCATTACTTATTTGAACTCCTTAATTTATATTCTGTGACCGCTGCGTTGTTTTGGGCACACACCTTGGCTCCTGCGCTGATTGTCTTTGCTCAATATCTGGCACGGCCAATAGAAATTTAAAAAAAAACGAACTTATTCAACATGTACGATGTTCGTTATAACTCCGTATAAATGTGACTGACCCCACTGCTGAATCTATTCCCCCAGTGCGAGAAATATAATAGACTTGTTGGTATAAGACTTAATAAAAACAGGAAAACACTCGAGAAAACTCCGAGAGAAATTTGTTTTTGGCCAACAGATTTAAGTTGCACGTACTGATCTATCAATTCTTACTATCCCCCTGGCAAATTATACAACTAAGAGCTAACTCAAGCAATTATTGAAAAGTCCTCTGTCCTGTGCAGCATTTCGCACTATATTTAGTACGACATTTGAGGGTATTTAAATATTGAAAATGAAGCTAAAAGAAATAAATTAACGTTTGTTTAAATGGTGCCTTAAATCCTAACCAAATATAAAGCTTTTCAGATCCCCTTGTTCTTCAATGTTGCCAACCAAATTGTGAAAAACCCCTATATGCGACCCTTTTTGAAAAAATCAACATATACTATTTATCGTTTTAGATGGCTGGATGACACAGCTGATTATGTGCCTGTCCTGCATGTTTGTGGGGTTTCCGGTTCGAATCCCAGTGAAAGAAAAGTTAATACCGTTTTATCTGGTTCTAAAATCTCACCATTTACCGTTAACGGCACAGTCAGTGGTAGAAGTCTGACTGTGGTTACCACAATGGACCAACTAGGTCTAACAGCTGGTGAATAGCAGCCCCCTACCATTTGTTGTTGAATGAAAAATGAAAACACATTGAAACCAAATTGAGTTAAGCTGCTTAGTTTCTGTCAAGCGCTGGAGATCAGATGAGTCACTAATAAATTTCAAATTTGAAAGGAAAATTATAAACAATACGTATCATGAATAATTCAGTGTAAAATTAATATTCGAAGCTATAAAACAAATTTTTGTTTTCCCGAATTATTACGTGGGAACTGATTTTTTATTGTTAGGTATTATTAACTGACCCACTACCAGACAATATTGACTTTCTCTGACATTATGATTTTTTTATGTCTTTTGATTAAATTTTAAGATAAGCTAGGTGAGATATGGAGACGATCAGCTCTGTTTATTTAAATAATTCAGGTGGGTTGACTTCTTCAGATGAATTTAACAATGAGAACAATAGATACAATCAAAGTATAATTCGGATGCTGTTCTTGTGCTAAACTCGAATGGACATCGTGAGCCGAATTTGGATTAGGGTTACCGAAAAGTCAAAAGTAAATAAGAACTTTGCGTTTAAAATTAGCTGCCACAGCAGTGATCTGCAGATACCAACCACCATAGACTATTGGGCAGATACGCTAATCTTACAAATTAATGTGTCAGTAGAGAAAGAAATGTGTAAGTAAAAAGGGACTATAATAATAATAATAATATTGGTGGCGCGACAGTCCGAGGCGGACCTGAACCTAGCTGCTCAGCAACCACTCATGTTGTACGTGTTATTGTTGTTTTTACGAGTGGAAGGGACCTAGAGTTTTATGCCGACTCCGAACGGCAAAGTTGAGAAGCTTTTTCTAGACAGGAATACTCTTTGAGCATGGTCGGGGACTCGAAAGAGGTGGAAGCCGTGAATTATGAAAGTTGGT
Organism: Eristalis intricaria; assembly: GCA_964034865.1. NCBI lineage: Eukaryota > Metazoa > Arthropoda > Insecta > Diptera > Syrphidae > Eristalis > Eristalis intricaria. Next base: position 24,290,818 of record OZ035877.1, read on the forward strand.
AGATTGGGGATTCGAACCTGACACCCTCTGCGTAGGAGTCGAACCCACAACGCCACGGCGACTCACAAAAGGGACTATACATATTTTCGTGTAGCAAGTGTGGGAGTCGGTTAGCTAAACTGATGTCAGAACCAAAGGATAAAGGCTGAGAATGTTACTGGCAATGCTCAAAAAGTAATACCTTTTTCAAAGAAAAAGCTTTTCAAATTTAGCTATTCGGCGTTGTTATACGATTGAAGTTCCCTTCCATTCGTGTGGTTGCTGAGAAGTGTGGCCATGGCCCATTACAGGCTAAAGCGCCAACCATATTATTATTATTATAGTATGCCAGGCTTTTTATTTTTCATTTGTAAGTGGCAATTTTTTGACCAGATTGTGTATTCCGTATATTTCTATTGCATTATATCTTATTAAGAACAAAATTGTTAATACGAAATCTGCTGCCCCTGAAAAGAAATGTGTTCCAGTAGCCCAACTCACCGCTTCCGCAGGCAAAACAAAATCTTTGGTAAGAAGGTTAGGCTTTAATTTCTTGGAAACAGATGCTGTGTTATTATAAACCTTTCACGTCGTAGTTCACCGCAGATTAACTATTTTTGGAGTTAACTAGGGCTTATCTTGCGGAGAGAGTTCGGGCCAAAAGTTAATATGGGAATAGGCAAGAATAGGCGCGAAAACAAGATTACGTTACAGTTTTTTACAAGAAGATTGCTGTAACCAAATAGAATACCAATACCAAATATGCTTTTGACAAATAAGGAACCGTATGAAAACTAAGGCCTTATTTCATACAAGTTATAACTCGGAACATGACCAATTAAAAGAAATAGGGGAAAAGCTTTATTTTCGTTGACGGCCCCTCACCTATTCACGTTGATTAAATAAATTATTTTTCTAAAATTTTATATTTATGTACAAGTGATCACAAAAGACTACATACGAAGCGAAACTTCTCTCGAATTCTCAATCTTTTCAAAATAGCGAAAGTGCTGTTTTTTTCGAGATTAATTTTTTTTTTTTTTTGTAATTTGATGTTATTTTATGAACAGAATAAAATAGTTTAAGCACCCTAAATAAGGAAGAACGACTCAAAAGAAACAAAACAAAAAACATTATAATTTGAAATCGTGTGTGACTGGGTCTATATACCTATTATTCCTTAAATTAAAAATATTTTCGTGTGTGATATTTGATGTGTGAATCGTGTGTGACTCAAACCGACAGTCAAACCGCCTTAAATAAAAATTCTGTCCACGCAAGTACTGAATTTTTGACAAAATTTAAAGTGTCTTGAAACGTCAGACAAAGAACAATGTTAGCTAAAAGCAACATAGGCGTGGGATTGTGGGTATGTGCGTACGCAACTTAGCTTCGCTGCCTGGGATCTTTTCCCGGCTGGTACGACCGAAAATAATATTCACGGTTCCACCTCTAGGCCCTAGCCCTCTATGGGTTGTAGTGCCACCGATATTAATTTTACTATTAGAAGAAAGTAATTATTGTAAAACGTTTTTACAAACAAACCTGAAACCTTTTGTCGCTTGCCCGGGTCAAGCTATGAATATTTACTATATAAATAAGAGAATGGAACTAATCCAGTATTCCTTAATAATAATTTGAAGTAAGCCATGATCAAGTTCTTGAAAATGGTCACCCAGCAATGATTTTGAAAATTATCACTTGACAAGCAACAAGAAGGCCAGTTAAACCGCTCTTGTGGACTTTTATAACCAAGCAAGATTTTTTTTCTTAACTTTAGATAGTGATCCCTCAACTAATAGCCGTCATTGATTTCCTATGAAGTCTTTTAATCTCTTTTATATTCCGTATTACAACAGTTTCAATACTTCAATATCCGGCTATGAGTTTAAAAAAAAAACCTTCAAGAGACGACAGGTAAAACAGATTAACTGAAAATAAGTTCATAAATGGAAATGATCCCTGAATTAACAGGCATGCCAACCTTGTGAGCATGTTATAATCTGATAGTAATCGATCCTTTGGGACCATTTTTTCACTCTACTCCACTCAAGTTTTCCTTCCACTGAGCTCCTCTTACCTCGATCGCGCAAGTCCTCACCCTCACGGGATTAAATGAATATTCTTCAATAGATCAATTTCATGGCAAGCTTCGTATTATGCGGCGGATTGTAGGAACCACATATGTATGTAGATAACTGCCTTTAATTTCAAGTGCAGGCAGTATCATGGTCCAGTTCAAAAGTGTATCAAAGCCAAACTAATTATCGTTCATAAATGCCGATCATTTATCAGCCAAAATACGCCTATGGTATCAACTCCACACCTCATCGTCACTGTTTGCTGACCTATGTAGGAAAATGTCGAAGCACCTGTAGTTGCTGTTAAAATAATGACGATCGATGACTTTTGGATGACATTCAGGATTTTATTCTCGCTTTTTGAAATTCAAGTCGGAGAAGATTTGAACTCATTAACTAGAAAGTGGGGCTTCAGTTCTGTGGTCAATTTGGACTTGAAAGGATGTGGTCCGAGATCTTTACGCAAAATTTGCCACATTTGCCACAGTTTGGACATTTTTGATAGTATTGCACGTAAACGGCACATCTATGTTATGTATTTGAGTACATCAGGCTAATCAGATTTTCCTACAAAAAATGTGAACAATTTGTCTGTACAGAAGATAAAACTCAGCTTAAGTTGGGTACTAGGTATTGACATCACATTAATGAGTCTTCAGCCCAAAGAAAAAATTGTCAACAAGACACACATCTATCAAAAATAATTTGAGTTCAACAACTCTGTAATCACTGTCCCAAATCTACAGGCCAGACTCACTCATCTGTGTCTGCGGTCTAGTCGGCCGGCGTCTACTCGGCTTAATTGCAATCCTCGCGGCTCCCACTTATCCATCACACAATGTTGACAAATTAATGCATGCCGTCACTTTAACATATGTGTCTCATACGTGTCAAGTTATTTCAATTCTCCGACTCCACACGCTGCCCACCTAGCCCACACTGCGCTGGATACACTAGACTTCCAGCTGCACTTGTATATTGGATTTGAAAATAAACATGACCTCATTTCACGCATGTTCACCTCTGATTAGCGGGAAATTCATGATTTAATTGATGTTGTCGCACAAGCGGTGCTAATAAATCATTCCTATCAAGTGTTTAGCTGAAATGTCGTTCAATTAATTAAATGCCTGTCGGTGATTGTCCGTAATGGCAGACGATTGGAGACCGCTGTCCTGAGCGATCTCATGCTGCATTGCGCTCTGTCGTCTGCACTCCTATAAGCGCGCTATAATTGAGTGCTAATGGATACTAAAATGAAGAGATAATCACATCTCAGTTGGAGACATGTGCGCGTACCGTCTTGTGTCACTCGACGATAGGAAACACAACCTCCTCAAATCCGCTCACAGTCGATCTGGGATGGAGTGCTGTGCGAACGAATGACGCTTCATCTTCGGCGTAGTGCAACCTACCCGCATTCAGTGCTCATGTTGGTCCATTATAACGGCGCATTAGAGGGCATAAATCAAATGTAATTGCAGCTGAAAAATTCATGCACGCTCAGGAGTTACGAGCCCACTTCACTTCCTTGTGGCGGCAACTCTATAGTCGGTCGCCACTCCGGTGAGCTGCTGTCGTGCGAGTGAATAATGTATGCCTAGAATCCAGAATGCTTTCAAAAAAGTGAAAGAAAATTACCCCAATCGCGATGAATCAATGTGCCTATCTGCATGACTACGAATCTGGGTACCTAATCAAGAGTTGTTCAGATAATTGACAATCTGTGTGGGCAGCAGAGATCCATCGGGGAGATGGTGTGTTTCGAATTATTGACATTAGGTGGTAACTTACATGTACACCAGTGTGCAAATCCGACAGATGATTGATAAGTATTAAATTTGGATTTGAATTTATGGCTTGACATGGGACTTGAATGACGGAAGGATGGCAACAATAAATTGTTTGCATGTGTGTGGTGGGTGTTCAAGAGCTCGGCAGATAATTTGCAATTCAGATTTTGAAGTTTTTTTTCTTTCGGCATCGCTGAAAGGCTCTTAAGATATGAACAAGCATTCAAGATAATTTTGGAAGATGTTCATCTTACATGCGTACATTTTGCTGTACATATTCGTAAACTTTCTAAGGTAATGAGATGACTTGTGGAACAGTACATACGTACTATGTATTGAAACCATACATATTTTTTCTTAGGATATGAGAGAGGGTTTATTTTTGGAATCTGGAAGAAAGGTAGTTTAGGAAGTTGGCTGCTACACTGAGATAGAAAATAATATGGGGAAACGTCATTACTGCACGGACTTTAAGGCTTTATTTAGCATAGTGAGACTGATTCCATTTTAGTGAAAATAGCCGCAATTTTGTTCATGATGCTTCCCACCATTTTGAAATTAATTCCACTATGCCCCTCGTCCCAGTTTGCGAAATTCTCGAACAGCTGTTTTTCATAAGCCTATCTTGAGGGCAATTTTCACTGTCAAAATCATTCACCCTGTGTGTGAATAAGTGATCACTTGCTGCGAAGTCCGAACCATAAGGTGGATGCACAAGAACACCTCAAACCAGCTCCAGGAGCTTTTGCCGAGACGGTCAATGGAACACAATGCCTATCCTTTTGTCAATGTTGGGCCCTTCTGAGTGAGTGTCTTTAGACGGTCATATTGTTGATAGTACAAGAGGTCGTCTATAGGAGATAGATTCACTGCCGAATTCCCACTCAAAACACAGCGAAACCTCCCCGGAAGTTCGTTACGCCAGCTCACCCCTATTTAACCATAACAGTTTTCACTTGAATTTCGTGACTAAAATAAAAGATCGACCGCTCTAGAAATATGTAGGGAGTGCAAACGAGTCGAACTGCGAAACGAAATGAAGATCACGATGATTGTTTAACGGTCTTGAAAAAGACGATAAGTCTTCGAAATTCTGATACGTCGGGGTCAAAAATTCTGGATGGTTTTCTAATTCCCCCAAGTGTTGGCTTAAAATTCACATCAATAACACAAATGGAGCTTAGAATAGATTAAGCTAAGAAAGAACTGACACTGAGGTGTTTAAAGCGCTTAATATTTGTTCACTTGAAAGCCGTAAGGAGAGTTGCTTGTTTGGATTTTGGGTCTTCATATTGACGAGTGTCCCAGTTGTTTTCCAATAGGATCTTACTTCTTAAGTAAGACTTAAGTCGGACCACTAAACGTAACTTTACATGTAAAAATATTTCTGTTAAAATACTTAATACTTTTCTTACTATTCTTTCAGTTTCGCGGCTGGTTAGAGATGCTAAATAAAGATCTTTTAAAGTTGCACTTCGCCAATCGAGCTTCTTGTCTCTCCTTTTCCTTATATTAGAGCTCTTGATTTCAACCGGTAGTACACAATTTTGCAGTTTGCCGCGTACACAAGAATTCCGGGTAATGACCAAGTTGTTGTTGCGTTGAATCAGTATAGGGTTGAGCTGGGTAATTTTAAATTAGACTAGACTTGGATTAGGTAGGTTAGTGTACTCATAGTTCGGTTAATTAGCTTAGCACCGCGAGTCCTCTTCCTGGCTCATTTCGTTGTAGAGGCATAGGCTTTGGATATCTTCCCTCCTTCATTTTTCATGTCCATTACCTTCCTTTATTTTCTATATGTAGCTGTCCCTCCTGGTCTGCATTAACGTATTAGGCTTTCTATCACTCTCTTTGTGTTTTTCTATTCTTTTCTATCTGAAAGCTAGCATATGCACGAGATTTGTTGTTTCTGCTAATGGGGTGTGTAAGAAAGGGAGGATAAGAACCACTCCGTCCGGGCAGTTTCCACTTAGCCTGTATATCCAACAACAAATGAATCGCCCACATCACTCCTTGTGAAAGTGCAATCCCTCCATCTTGCTCAACTGATCAGCCTTGTACAGACTTGATCGAATCATCTGAACTGTTATTTTTTCTTTGTGATTTTCAAAACATATTGCAGAAACCCGAAGAGTACCGAGTTTCCAAAGAAAAGCGCGTGCCCAATTTCATAGCTCTGGACTAATACCCTAAAAATGCGGGCACCGGGTATCAAGAGTTCTATATGCACTGGAGGTGCTTCATTGAAACCTCTATTGGCGAGGAATGTTTCACATTCAGAGAGTTGAAGGTATTGCAGATGACTTAGTTATCCTACATCCTCCCAGATGGGACACCAAAGCGGGCTGGATAGCTTGGCTTTTTTGGTGCTAAGAATATTTGCAGAACGTGCGTTTTAAGGTAGGTGGAGATGTTTGAGTATCTCTGAGCCTTTTTCAAGTGATCAGAAGAGTAACGCTGAACTTCCCTGCGGGTTTCGTCAAACTGAGTAAAAAATGAAACAATTTGGAAGATCTGTAATCAGGAAGCCCGAGTTGTGGTGGTGTCAAAGCCAAGTCAGCGGTTTTCAACTCAGTATTTATTCCAACTACCACTTATGTTCATTCATTTTGAGTAATGGATCAAAGATTATGATCGCTAGTTATAGCCGCTGAGATGAGATTTCATTGTTGTTATGGGAAGGGTGTGAAACACGGCAGTGCGCGAGGCGCTCAATATATAGCAGCTGTTTCTTTGAACGAAATGGCCTATGCTTCAATTGACCATGTGGCATGAAAGTCTCCTTCACCACGACCGCTTGGTATAGCCAGAACGAGGTGAGAGGTCAAAAACGCGCCTGTCTGCACTTAGTCGTAACTTCTGGTGTTTTTCGTGCTTGTTTTGATCCCAAATTTGAATCATCATAATAACACAAACATGTTATATCGCCTTACATCAACCCGAAACCCGATTCTCAATCTATCACCATATATACGTAATATTGATTCGAAAGGCAACTTTTCTAAAATCTATTGCCATACAAGTTTAGTAATAGCCACTAATGTATTGGCTTAAGTGTATGATTGTTATTGCATAATTGAAGTGCATTTGAATCGTAATACTGCCAAGTGCCCAGTATACATAGTAGTCATTCAACAGCAACACCACAGGGGCGACTACGATGCCGATGGTCGAAAACTTGAATACTATCATTATGGTCATTTTATGACCCAGAGTTCGAATAGATTAACACCTGTGTAATATTAAAATCTAGTTTTTCTGATAGGCTTCCTCGGACATGGTCTATTAAAACGGTTAACCGGAAAAAAAATTTGCGTGAAAGTCATTTATGGCATCCATAAGGTATTCAACGATCCAACGTGCCGATGTTGCCGCATGGCTGGTGATGGTGTAAAATGTAAATCATGCCCTTGTTTTTTGTGTCATTAAGTAATAATTTACAATCAGTGGGTAGATTACGCTTGTTTCCCTGAACATCTAAGTATTAGCCCAATTCAAAATTAATAAAAAGACCACCATCGTAGATTGTGGTTCACCGTTGATGTGCCACTCTGGATTGTTGAGATTCTTAGGATGAAAATTAAAACTGGTTAAGAGCGAGTGATAATCTCATTTGGAAAATTTTGTAACGTAATCATTCACTTTTAAAGAAGCAAGTTCGAATCGTGACAATCTGTAGTAAATCGTAAATAGTTTGTTTTGGTTATTGACTACTGGACTTCCCAATAAACGTCGTAACTGGTTGGTTACTTGTCGTTAATACTGTTCCTTATTGTAGTTCTTCATTCCAAGGTTTGGTGCGGAAATAAAGACATATACAATAGCTTCGTCTCTTCAACTGACGGCGTTTTTATGCGATTTTTGGTTCCGTAATTATGAATCCGCGTGAGCTGGTAGGCCTTTTTGTTTCTTACGTTAAGCCGCTGTCAAAATATTCAGCAAGGTTCAACGAACGTGTGGAAATCATTTAAAAAATCACAATTCCGACTCTGTTCTAATAACGCTAACAAGTCACCCCTTATCACTTATCCTTATCACTATCTAGCTGTTCAGCCCTAGAATTCGCGAAAATAGCCCTGGATTTGCCTAAGAACAATAGTGCGTTGCCCCATCCTACTTGATGTTACGATGACATTGCAGCACTGGAATGAATGCTCAATTTATCAGCTGTTGGTGGATAGACTATACCCGAGGAAGCCTATCAGCAAAACTAGATCTTAAAGTACATAGGTAAAATACATATCTGTTAGAACTCTGGGTCATAAAATGACCATAATGATCAAGTTTTCGACTATCATCACCGTCTCTCTCAAATACCAGGTTGAAAATACGGCATCCTTCCTTCATACACTCATTTTATTGACTTTAGACGTTCAACTATTTTTAGTCAGCTGTTTTCAAAACTCTCAGTTTGGAAGAAAGTCTCTCTCAGAGCGCACCCGTGGTGGGAGGATAATAAGGTGTGCTGGACTATTCTACAGAAGCCCTGCGTGGCGTCATAGCGCGAATTTGTTAGACAACAGACATCGCACATCTCAAAAAAGGAAAACGGATTACTTTTCGAAATTTCCCTAATCGTTGCAACCTCTGCAATAATTCACTTTTGGTATTTTCCTATATAATGTCATTAATAAATTAATGAACTTCTTTCTCTTACATCCATTTGAAAATCAATTATTGTTTTTAATAAATTACTGTTTTTATATGCGAAATTCAATTGTGATGTAAGCTTAAGCGACACATCTGTCGAATGTCAAAAACAGACCCTGAATGATGTCACAAAACAAAAAGGTGGCGGATTTGACAAGCTGTCCAGCACACAATACAGCGCACCTCTTCGTCAAAAAATATCCAACAATCACGTGCCATGAACTCACGATTTATGTTACGTTAATGTGCTTCAATAAATTTCACTAAGGTATGGAAAGCATTGGACTGTCATGTGAAGTGAAGTGACAGACGTCATATGCGTCCGTGGCGAAATATTTTTCTGTTGTGGTTCTTTACGTGGGTTGTGTGGTTTAAATCGCCACTGAGGTATTAAAAATCGGGTTCTACATAGAGAACACATTTCCCGCCATCACGCACTTTTTGATCTTATTATTGACAAATTCACGAACCTTACGCCCAAGTTCGCGGTGAATAGACAAACTTTGCCAATGTGTACGAGACTTGGAACAGGAAAACCATTCTGTCTCACTGCTCGTCTATATGCACGGTTATAATTTCGCTCAACATCTGTCCCATTCGTTTGTTTTCTGTGGTAGCTCATTTGAAAGTTTTCAGTTGTTTTGAGATTAGTTTGACTTTCATCATGAACAGACTCACGCCGTAGGAACGCTTACAACTTGTTTATACATGGTTCAATACGAGATACTCAAACTAAGGTCATTGTCGAAACACTGTTACATCCAGTAAACGTCTCCATTCTGTGCGCCAGTGCCCAGTACCGGACCAATGATTCTAGATGTATTTAGAAATGATGATCGTCAAAATGCCAAAGCGGAACAGGGACATTATTACTACCTTTCTACTTGGAACTTAACAATCGACGCTTTATTGCCGATATTTGTGAGCCTAACACGTTAGAGGATGCTTACGAGAAAGGTGAACTAGGATTTCCAAGTACCCTTTTTATTATTCAAAAGAGAATTTACTTTTAATTAATCCCAATTATTTATAACCGACTTTTTAACATTTTTTAATGAAACAAATTCCCTTCCAAGTCACGGTGCAGCAATCATAAGAGTAAAGCAACAAACATCGCATATTTCTAAAACCTCAAATATAATTGACCTCGAAGTTCACGCACATTCCAAGCTCCTCGGCATGCTGTACCACTGATAAGCATACGCGAATCGAATGAGACAAATACCATAAACCGGTGGACTGCAAACGCACTTGCCATTGCGCAGTGCTTGATTGTGACTCAAGTGCCACTTACGGAATCGCTGTCGGCACTCATTGATTGTGCTCAATTCACAAAAAAATATCTTATTTGTCAATTAATCGAGGGAAACCTTGACATACTTCAACCCAAAACTTCATCGCTCCATTCGTCGTTCATCGGCGAAATGAAACAAGTTGCAAGCCTCTGTGAGTTGAAACAAATGACTTCATCCGACCTTACATTGTAGTACCTTACCAGTTGGGTATTCCAAGCCTTATCGCTGGCAGGCTGTCCATGCATACTTCTCTCGTGTGCTGTCGATTCTCTTGTCTGCACGAAACGATCTCGTGCGGCAGGGTCCTGTGTCGCCAACAATGCAGTATTGCCTGGTGCAAATTTGTTAGCGAAATTCTTGGGGCCAACCAACCAGTCGGATGACTAATTTTAGAGGGAACCCTATGACTTCTTATTGTGCCCATGCACGCGGCTTCCGAACATGTAAGAAGCCGGGAGATAAGACAAGAAGGAATTTGAAATACTAAGGAGGCGTGACAAAATAACCAAAAGCTGCAGGGGCATGAAACCCGTCGGTCAGGAGTTTTTAAAAGGAGTGAGAATTTATTATCTTTTCGGGGACTGCTTGATTGGGGGGATGGGTGTATCAACTTTATGGTTGGGGCAGATTTAAAAAAACGTCACCTCTTGTGAATTCTTCTGGCTAAATAGTTCTCTCAATATGAGGGAAATGGTGCCACGTATTCATTAACTGATGTATTTTGCAAGCAAGTCTGGTGAGTGAATACATAATTTATGTATATAATATATTGTATTGGAAAGTCCAGTAAACAAATTAATTCTGTATAAAGCTGATAATATGCAAGCCCAGATCTCACGTTAATCTGAACCAACGAATGTTTATTGCACGAACGACGAATGTCAAGCTATACAGATCCGCAAAATTTCAATGACATATGAAATAGAGCGTCAATCTAATTACACGTGATCACGTAGAGATGTGCTGCACTATTTACACCAAATTCATGACACCAAACACATGATCCGTTTTTTTTTTAATTTGCTCAAGGGATTGCTTATACCCTTATGTGTCCGGAGTCAAGACACAGCGCTGGCCAAAGGTATAGAGGGAGAAAGGGACAGGAGGTACCTGTGCACATTGGTCTTAAATATCTGCGGATTGTAGTCTGTGGGAAATATTAGTTTGGGAACAGCATTTCATATTCGTGCAGTGCCGCTGAAGAACGAGTCTCTGAATTTAACTGTCCGTCCGAAAGTAGGCTTAAGCGTATACTGATGGGCATTCCTGGTGAGACGTATTATTGCGGGTGAATTCATGGAGAGGAGGAATGCATTTGGCTAGCTCACTTGACCATCGTTTGTTGAAATAACGATAAAACACGAAAAAAAAGAGAGACGGTGTGTCAATGTTCGAGCAAGTCTAATGGATTTATTTTGGATTCTATCAAGTAGGTCCAGGGTGGTCTGGGGGCACCAGACCAGATATGAGCGTTATACTCAAGCTTGGGGCGGATGTACGCCTTATAAATTAAAGCCAAATCAGAAGGTGTGAAATATTTCTTGCATCGATTAAGGAAACCTAAGCATTTCGTAGCATTTTTGGCGACCTCAAATATGTGATCGTTTCCAACAACTCAATATGTGATGGAAAGTTTTCCGGTTTCATCGACACAACCGCCATTCATGGATAATGGCTGATTATCAGCCATAGACAGCGGTGAGTTTTCAAAGCATTGAATTCCACTCAATTGTTTTTTCCCCAGTTAATTATGCTGTCAAGATCGGAATTCAATGTGATTAACATACACTGCCGTTCTAATTCTACGGCCGAATTGCGGGGTCGTGAGTGTTGGAACGAATATGAAAAGCTGAGGGTACTGTCATCAGCGAAGAAATGGATTGGATTATAAGTAGTAGACAAGAGCTCATTTATAAGAATGAGAAAGAGTGTCGGAGACAGAACTGAGCCTTGGAGAACACCAGCATTTATCTGGTGGTTATCACACGTGAACCCATCCAAAACAACTTGAATTGAACGGTTCGAAAGGTAATTTGACATTTTTTTAGAATTTTATCTCCTATAATCTATAATTATAAGATTGATAATACAATCTTAACAAGAGTATGTTCGCATAAAGATCTAGGGGTTATATTCGACATTCAACTGACTTTTTCTGTGCACATAGACTATATTATTTCAAAGGCCAACTCCATGCTAGGATTCTTGTTTCGAAATTCAAAAGATTTTCAAGACCCTTACACTCTTAAGTCTGTGTATGTTTCGTTAATTCGCTCTATATTAGAATACTGTTGTTTAATATGGAATCCTTTATATAACAATAGCGCTATTCGTATTGAGAGAATACAAAAAAGATTTACTAGGTTTTGCTCTTCGAAAGATGTCGTGGAATTCAAATATGCCGGATTATAATGCTAGATGTCAGCTTATCGATCTAAAGCAACTGCATGTAAGAAGGACTTATTATTCAGTTCTTTTCGCTCATGACGTCATTACTGCTCACATTGATTGTCCGGTGCTGCTTTCCATGTTCAGTGTTTACAGCCCGCTCGTTATCTGAGGCCTAGAGATTTCTTTTATGTTTCGAGGCATAGTACAAACTATGGGCAAAATGATCCTATAACTAATGCTTGCATAAAATTCAATTTAGTTGCAAATGTTATAGACCTTAATATGAGTAGAGATAAATGTAAAAATGGGATGGGCTGCACAAATGCTGTTTTCCATCTGCTCGGAAAGAGACCTAAAGAGTAGGATAGATGTAGGATAAAAGCATACGCAGTGGTTTTGCCAGAGCAGAAGTTTTTTTTTTGTATTTTTTTTTTTTTGTATTTGTTGCCTATTTTATATTTGAATCCTAAATATGCATACATATATGTCAAATTAATTCACGTGATCACGTGTATGTTTGTACATCACTTACGTTCCTGTGCATTATATTGGAAACATGCGCAAATGATTGGAATGAAATTCGCTTCTACTTATGTAGGGCTTATGGAGATTGTAAACATAATTAGTAATTGCCACGTACTATTCCAGACACAAGCCAATTTCACGCACATCGCATTATCACGTACTCAAGTGAAATCGGATACGAATACGAATTACGGATGATACGAATTATCAAATTAAGTAACTCCTTTCAGTGTAATCTCCAAACCTTGCCTCTTTGAAGCCTAGAGACCTTTCAGTAGTAGTAGGCCATCCTAGCCTTGTCTTTAACGTGCGTAGAAAGAAGAAAAGTTGTACGATTAGTATGTCATCAGCGGTCTTGCCAGCGGTGATTGCGATAGCGGGAGAAGAGATACAACGAACCATACGGCCATTACACCGAAATGGAAACCCGCTTTTAAAGTGACACAGACATGAGACACCCTCACTTAACTTGGTGTTCGAAATTGTTAGCTTTTAGTAAGGTAGTCTGATAGTTGCTGCATCACATTGTGATACACGTCACACTGTGCTCCATTGCTTTTGATCTTAGAATCTTCTGAGGAGCCCGTATGTTGGTGCCAATAATTTCCTAATTGTATCCTAAGTAAAAACATGGATATCAAGAGAACAACGTTGTAACGAGGAAGAATACCACGATTTGAAGTCGAAAAACCAGTATCACTGCCGAGTAAAACGCCGCAAGCACAACCAATCGAAGAAGACTAGAGGCAACTATCTGGAGGCATAGATAATTGGTTACAGCCCGGCCAGACTATAGCGGCACATAAATGAGAAGAAAAAAGAGAGGGTGATTGAAGCCCAGGACCAGGCATTTTTCAGATACAACGTTGAACGATATTCTCACACTTCCGATTTAAAACCATTTGGTGGTGATTATTTGAAATCAATGATTGGCCGTTACATAGTGGGTAAGTGCGTCCACTCCTACGCCAGGGTGTCAGGTTCGATCATAGAATATACAACCTTTCATGACTCATGGCTCCGCCTCTTTTAAGTTACTGAAAATGCTCAAAAAGTATTCCTATCTTGAGAAAGTTTGAGGCCGCCAGAAAACTGCGTGCGCATTCCTCACGTGATAGAACAATGGCACGCACAACACGAGTGGTTGGTGTAAAAGCTACGATCTGGCCTTCTACTGGCTCAAGCGCGACGTTTGTTATATAACTTAATATTATTTAAAGTCAATAAGACAATTTCAAGTTTTGGGGTGTTCGGAAACAATCCTCGATACTTTCGATAATTCGAAGGCTCCAACTCTTTTGAGTCAGAAACTGATAAGGTGTATCTTCTGTATATAAAAAGTTTGCATAAGACTATGAGGGGACCACTCCTTAGAGAACAATACCACGCGCAACAAAAGTGACTGATGTCGATGCCTAACTTTTGATCAAGCTCGGAATATGTTAGCACACATATTATTATTATTATTATTATTGGAAAAACACATAGACATAGATCTTAACGTTACTACTCTTGTTATGTTTCCACCTTAAATTTTTAATTCCTAAAGGTTGCCGCACCTCCATTTCTTTTACGACTTTATTTTGGATTCGTCGGGGAATTTAACCTTGTTTGCAGAAGCCCATGGGCCGGCCCGACATAGGCTTGAGTTCATTGTATCGATACATCTATTTTTTTATGATCACTTTCAGTTTAGAAACCCGAAATTCTACGCAATTAAAAGTGGCACAAGGCAATTTGATTATCCATTGATTTGTTTCTGAAATTTCACGTGAACTTGACTCGTTTTGCTTAATTTTACCCTATTTACATCTTCTTGAGGATTTTATTTCATTCTTGTCAGAGTTTCGTAAGTTGAAATATATGAGTTCACTTTAAAGACTAGGACTTAAAATATTCACGAACTGTGGCATGAATTTATTTATGGTTGTAGACAGAACTAGCTACGAGCATAAGGAGTATAGTCTCTGGAGTAAATAGTTCTTTTGATGAGACATTTGCAAACTTCCTATTTGTTGAGGCTTATGTTTTTTTGAGAATTCATACACTATGTAATTTTTTATCTTCATGCAGGCGCAAACGAATATTTGGCTGTAGTATATAAGATCTACAATAAAAATTGCAGCCATTTCGCGCATTTTCGTTTTCACAAAAAAAGATTTAAAATGAATTAATCTTATGCTATTTTATTTACATTTGCTGAGAGCTGGCGTTGAGATCTCAAATTTGTCATTTAAGGGCTTATTGCATTAATTATGTTACAACTTTAATTTTCGTGTTGCTTTTTATGTCCATTATTTCAGACTATGTTTGTAATTGCAGTGGCCTCTCATCTCCCGGTCACATGGACGTCCCATTTTTCTACAACACGTCAGAACTAGTGCAAAATTAGCATCAGTCAACTTCATCGCTTTATCAAAACTATATCTACAGATGGTTCGCGGTTTAGGATCTACTAGATCTTTGTAGTACCAGAACGGGCCTACTTTTGGCCTAAGTGTGACTTCAGCCTCACAAACCTAACCGAACCTTCATGTCCCTTATCATTTAAAGCTTGCCGACTCGTTCTTCTTACAGACTTACATGTAAGAAAAACAAAATTTACTGAAAATGTGTGCATAGCTAGCCATGTTTGTTTGCCTTAAGACCAATTCTATGCCTAGTTATTAAATGTACCCTCCCATCAATACTTTAGTGCAGCAAATATCATAAAATGCTGACTAACTAATTGTACTCACCATTAAATTCTGTATATTCCTGAAGTACATGTGTATTTTGACGGTTTTTACAACCGATTGGTTTAATATCATTATCTTCGTGCATCGTGTTGCCGTCAGTTTTAAATTAACTCATAACGCCATCATCGGAACATTAAAATAACTATACTACTCGTAACGCTGCGCTGTTAAATTAGTTTACGGCTAGTTTGAGAGGCATACATCTGTATTATGTAGGTACAGATGTACATATTTAAGCAGCCCAAAGGGCGGACAGCAGTTTAAAATAACTCCTTTCATGACGAGAAATTGTCTTGCAGACAAAACACGCCATTTTAGTCTTCTGTGTGGGAATGAGAAGAGTAACAGTTATCAATTACGTGTGGTGATGTGTTCAATATTTTCCGGAAATATATGTTCGAAATAAATAGGTGCGATAGAACAGAAATATATAGTCTGTTTTTTATTTTAAATTGAAATCTTTTCTCAATCAGGGGCCTTTTTCACAAATCATACATCACGTACATTTCATACAACATACAAAACTGTGATCAGTCGTTCACAGACCTTCACCAAGTGCAGACGTGTCGACTTAGTGCGAAAGTAGTAAGACGTTAAGTGCGGAAATTATCACCGAAAGATCGTAACAATCGGTAGCTCCGCGGTAGAGTGAATACCAGTGACTTCGCGGTGCCGGGTTCAAATCCCGCAGAAACAGTGTGATCTTTTTTTTTAATTAAAGCCAAGTAGAGACACTAAGTGTGAATAAGAAGTGTGATGGAGCCAGTTGAGCGACCCGAGCTCATGAAATCGGGTGATATTGTACCGGTGGCTTCGACATCGGACCACCAGTCAACAAATGAAGAGGGGAGGAAGAAGAGGAGGAAGAAGCTCCAGCCTCAGCCCAACCTCGTCAAGCGCCGGTCCAGCCTTGGATCAAGTGACGGAAGAATTGCGGCAAAAGCCGCAAACACAACAGCAGCAGTAATGACAACAACAACAACTGCACAGACAACAGCAGCAGCAACATCAAGAATGGTCGACGACGTTGAGTACGAGTCGACAGAGGGGGAGGGGAGATTCTCCTACAGCGGGAGAGAGAACCCCTTCCACACTCTGACGTCCTCTGAATCGGAGGATGAAGATGAAGAGGACAGGGATCAGCTGGAGAAGAGCCAGCGAGAGAGGGAGGAGCTTGACGCCCACATCCAAGCCCTCCAAACCAAACTAAGGGCCAGGAGAGCAGCTAAAGAGGCTGCCCAACAACAGCAGCAGCTACAAAAACAGCAGCAGACAAAGCAGCAGCAGCAACAAAAACAGCAGCAGACAATACAGCTGCAGCAACAACAACAGCAGCCGCCAAAGCAGCCGCCAAAGCAGCAGAAACAACAACAGCAACAGCCAAAGAAGCAGCAGCAACAACAACAGCAGCAGCCAAAGAAGCAGCAGCAGCAACAACGACAATATCAGCAGAAGAAGGAGCAGCAGCAGCAGCCAGCCAAAACGGAGAGATGCCCGCCAATCAACGTCTTCGGACTGGAGACGAAGGACGTTGATATATTATGTAAGTTGGTCACTAAGCAGTCCTACTTTATTAAATATAAGGGTCCGTTGAAAGTTTCTGTCCATTGCTTATCAATGGCAGACTATTACGTAGTGAAAGAAAGGCTAGCGGTGTCGGAGGCCGAGTTTTTCTCCTACACCCCAAAAAGGGAAAAGGTGCAGACTATGCTCCTTAAGGACGTGGATCCCGACACTGATCCCGATGAGATCCTCGCTATTCTGCGCCAAGCGCAGAGCGACGATGCCCAGGTCGTAGGGGTTAAGCCCTTCATCACTGCGGCATCGAGAAGGGAGAATAGGAAACTTCCTTTCTTCCTGGTTCAGGTCACCCCAGACAGCAAACTAGAGAGCCTAAAAAAAATTACCCATTTAGGCACTCTGTCTGTTACATGGGAAACAATAAAAAAGACAAAGAACACACTCCAGTGTGTTCGTTGTCAGAGGTTTGGGCATGCCGCGGCGAACTGCAATATGCAGTCTCGCTGTGTCAAATGCGCAGGAAACCACAATCGCGGGGAATGTCCTTTAGGGACCGATAAAGTCGAGGACAGGAGCAAACTGACGTGCGTGCTCTGTAAGACCAGCGGACACCCTGCAAACTATCGGGGATGTCCTAAGGTCCAAGAAATGAGAAAAATTATACAGGCCAAACGTAATGGAAAAATGGTAGAAGCGAGGCCAGTGCCCCGTGCTCCAGCTACCACTGTTACACCGGCAGTCTCCTATGCCCAAGTGGCATCGGCTGGGCGACCGGTTCAACAGACAGTGCCGAAAGTTACCCAGGTCCCAGTGGCCAGGCAACCAGAAGCAAATTTGGATGTGCAGACGATCCTGCTCTCTATCCAGAGGCAGATCGCTCAACTCCAAACCCAGTTCCAAAACCAATTACAAGAACAAGCAGCGCGAATAGACCTCATCTATTCGACGCTGTTTGGAGAGCCGAACGCAACATCGGTATAATAGCTGCGCAGGCAGCCTGCAACCTGAAAATTCTAGCAGTGAATGTGAATTCACTGATCCGCCCTGAACGTCAATTAAATTTCGGTAACTTGTTGCAGACCCATAATCCTGATGTGTTGATGGTTTGCGAAACTAAGCTAAGCCAGACGCACCCACTCAGGTACAAAAATTACAATATTATTCGAAGAGATCGAAGCTACCTAGCTGGTGGAGTCGCGCTCTTAATAAAAAAAAGGCCTTTGTCATAAGGTCGTGTATAGCGGTGAAGTGCGGAGATTCCAGGCCATAGAAACGTGTATCGCACGCATCCCCCTTCGGGGTGGTAAGCGGCTATATGTGATCGCTATCTATGCGACTGACAAGTCACGCATCAACCAATATTTCATTTCAGAGCTCGATACTCTTTTCACTAGCCTTCGACTGAGCTCGGAGGAGAACTACTATATCGTAGCCGGGGACTTGAACTCGAGGCATATAGAGTGGGGCAATGTGGTGCATAACACCAGGGGGACCTCATTGTATAACTGGTTGGTAGAACACAATGTTGAGTTCAAGCTAGATTTGCTAGCAACCGATAGGCCATCGTATCCCAGAAGCGGGTCCTATCTGGATCTGATGCTGATAGACAAACGACTGACTATACTAGACGTGGAAAGACGCACACGGAACTGTCTAACTGCTGTTGAGTACGAGAGTGATCACTGCGGGCTCTTCGCAGTTATTCAGCTCCCGAACGAGGTGGAAGGACTGGAAGAGTATGTCCAGAGGCACCCTTATAATTATAATAAGGCCCGCTGGCCACGCTTCTCCAGGACTTTATCCACAGAACTACGTTCGAGTGGGATCAATCCGCCGACAAACAGAAACCTGACGAACGAAGAGGTTGACAGGTACCTCATACAAATGGACGACGTAATCAAACGTACGATGGACAAAACAATTCCGAAGGTAGTTCAAATCGACAACAGCGATGTTTATCGAAATGCTACCATCGACGCACTTCACGTGCACAAAAGTAGGCTGCTGTCAAGACTCAAACTCTTGCACAGGCGTTTTACAGATCCGCAAAACGCGGAAGTCAGAGCATTGAAGTCGGAGATCAAGAACCTCCAACAGTTAATTCGAATAAACTATAGCTTGGCTATAAGCTTGCACTGGGGCAACAAAATCCGGGCTGTACGATCCAACAACCCGGGTATGTTCCCGCAAGTAAATAAAATATTTCGGAGGAAAGATCAAAACGACATTCAAATCGTAAGGCTTCCCAGAACGACAGACAACGAACACTTACTGACTTCAGTTGGCATCGATCCAGATGAGGCAGTGCTAGACAATGACTTCTTTGCGGTGGAAGATCCCCAGGAGAAGGTTACAGCTATTGGTGCAGTGTTCCAGAGAGTGTATACGGTCAACGAGGTTAGTAGGCCGAATCACGATCTGGAGAACAGAGCCCTGCTAAACCACTTCTATCTCCGCAATGAGATAAGTCAATGGCGATCAGAGAATCCAGGGTTCACCAGGTTCAATGACGAGAACATGGCACATAGTGCCGTCGCCAATGATGGGAATCACATCTTGATTTCTCAAGAAGATCTCCAGGGTATCTTCCACTCGCTGAAGAAGAAAAAGTCAGTGGGAATCGATGGAATACCGAACATTGTGCTTCGCCATCTTCCCCCCGAAGCGGTCCAAACGTACACAACCCTGTTCAACAATGCGCTGAGTAATGCACATTACCCCACGCACTGGAAAACAGCTGTTGTTCAACCGATCCCTAAACGGGACAAAGATAAGTCCATTCCGACAAATCTTCGGTCGATCAGTCTTCTTCCCTGCATAAGCAAGGTTTTTGAAAAGATAGTCATTCGAGTTCTGAAGCAATGGGCTGATGAAAAGAAAATCATACCAGACAACCAGTTCGGATTCCGAGCGGGGCATGATACCATTAATGCCGCGTCAAAACTGGTGTCCGACATACAATGGAATAAAAACAAAAATCAGTGCACGGGTGCCTGCCTGATTGACTTGGAGAAGGCGTTCGACACCGTTTGGTTAGAGGGCCTCTTCCTCAAGTTGGCCAGGCTTGGCATAAGTAAACCATTGCTATACATGGTCTATGACATGATAACAGGTAGAAAGTTCGTTGTGAAAAATGGTGACGTAACTTCCACTACGGTCTTTAACATTAAAAACGGTCTGCAACAGGGGGCCATTGGTTCCCCGATCCTGTTTTCCATATTCACTGCAGATCTTATAGGTTCCATGCCGCACTTAATTGCGTACGCCGACGACCTAGTTGCGTACAGATCAGGTCCGAAGGTCGAGGTAATAAACATCTTGTTGCAGCGTGACTTCGAGAAAATCCAGCGATTTTGCGACGACTGGAAGTTGCTTATCAACTTCCAGAAATGCGAAACTAGTCTTTTCCGGACCCCGTTGGACAGGGCATCGCGGGATACGCGCCAAAACTGGCGTAAGTTCGGCATAGTTGACCCGCATGGTCGGCCGTTAGCTGTAAAAAGTGTAGTTAGATACCTAGGCATTTGGCTGGATCAATATCTGTATTTTGACAAACATATAGATATTGCTCTGACGAAAGCCAGAAAAGCCTTTGCTGCGGCAAGAAGGTTGTTTTTCAGCAGCCAACTTGATACCAGAGTGAAGGTAATCTGCTACATGGCCCTAGTACGGCCTATTATGGTGTACGGTTGTCCATTGTGGTTCAACGTGAGTCCTTCCCAGATGGAAAAGATGAGGGTGTTCGAGAGGCAGGGTCTTAGGAGCTGTCTCCGTCTGTATCGCACACCCGAGTCTGAGTACAAGAAGTACTACCCTAACGAGGTCCTGTACAACGAGGCAAACGTGAATAGGGTAGATAATTTTATAATTAAACTAATCAGAAGGCACACTGCACGAGCTATGACCTCTTCCAACAGTCTGATCTTTGGGGCTTACTACCCCAATAGTATGTACCATGAAAGGGTGCGCCTTAACGGCTTTATTCCTCCCGAAGCATTCCTCTATCTAGACACAATTGGCCTTATACAGGATCCACAAGGATGTCCTGTCATCTTCCATGTCGTACGCCGAACAGTGGATAGGCGACTTCAATACGAACCGGATGTCGTTCGCACCCACGAGGATCTCCTCCGGTTCAGTAGAGCGATCCCCGCTCGAGATAGGAAAGAGTCTGCCAAAGAACGGCAATTTTACTGGTGGTTACACCAAAACCAGCCTCCGCCACCGCTAGCTTTGCAAGAGGATCAGATAGCTGACCATAGTGGCCAGCTTACATAGTTTTTAAGGTAGACGTAAGAAAAAAAAAAAAAAAAATTATAAAACGAAAGATCCAAAAAAAATATAAAACAACAAATCAAAAAAAATATATATAAAACAAAAAATCAAAAAAAAACACATAAAACAAAAAAAAATATATATATATATAGGAAACAAAAACAAAAAAAAGGTGCATCACGGCGTATAAATTATATATGTTATGCATATACACGACATATACGCCCTGGTGCACGTGTCCGTACTGTTACGGACATAGTTAAGATAGTATTAAGTTTTATTTTAGGGTAAGTTAGTATAAGGTAGGTTAAGTAGTTAGGTTTAGCCAAGTTTTTTATAAGTTTTCTTGGCAAAAGAATAAATAAATAAAGATTGTCACTAAGGACTAAAAAAAAAAAAAAAAAAACGCAGATTAAGCCGAAAGGCACATTTATAACATAGATTAGATTAGCTTAGAGTACCCGCATAGGGTCAGTAGGTTAGTACTACGAACAATTGTAATTCTTAAGATAGTTAAGCTAGTTTTAAGTAATTTTGTCTAGCAAGTAAGAAATATAGAATGAAGTAAATAAAATTGCATTAAAAAACAAAAAAAAAAACAAAACTGTGATACATCATACACATTATGCAATTTTCTGTTTCACAGATTCTACTGGAAGTATTGTATGATATGTTCTTTGTTGTATGATGTGTATTATTTTGACGTTTAATTTTGAATGACAAATTTCATTGAAAACTGAATAGTGTCGTGAATTAAACCCAGACACCATACAAACACACAAAATGGAGTTCCTCAATAAAGAAGAAAATATGATTTAAAATTATTGAGATTAATTCAGCTATTAGAAGACAATTTTTCCAAATAGTACATGATTTTCAATAAAAAAAATATTGACGGACTAGCATTCCTTGTTCCTACATATCTAATTCAAAAAAAGATGAACAATCATTCATTATTCAAAAATCATTTTTTAATTTTTCTCATTTGAAAACTCATTTTTGTAGTGACTAAAGCAGTTTTAAGTGCTGTATGAAATGTATGTTCAACTTTGAAAGAAACTGCCGTATGATGATATTTTTCTGTAAGCAGAATCATACAACTTTCCCATATTTCCAGTGTAAACTATAGGCTCATACAACAAATCTGAGAAAAAGAAATCAGACAGCGAAAGTGTCAGAATCATACAATGTATGAGACGTATGTTCTGTGAAATAGGCCCCTGGTCCCCTTCAGACTTCATGGTCATTGTAACAATGCCATGCTTCAAACTTTGGACATAAGACGTTTAGTACGCCGAATCCAGCGTACGAGACCGCTAGATTTGCCGCAATAGTAATAAACCATCCTAACGATGGTCACGGCAGGTGATTTTACCGAAGGTCTACCTGCAACACGGGAAAATATCCTTAAATGTAAGCTACTAGATAAGGAAATTTAGTTGTAGTAAAGAAAAACCAAAAGGGAAGGGTGTTTTTTTTTTTGTTATGGGTGGCGCGACAGTCCGAGTTGGACCTGGGCCTAGCTTCTCAGAAACCACTCGTGTTGTGCGTGCTATTGTTCTTTCACGAGTGGAAGGGACATTCAGTTTAATGCCGACCTCGAACGGCGAAGTTGAGAAGCTTTTTCTAGACAAGAATACTCTTTTAGCATTGTCAGTGACTCGTAAGAGGCGGAGCCGTGAATTATCAAAGCTGGTAAATTCGGGTATCGAACCTGGCACCCTCTGCGTAGGAGTCGACGCACTTACCCACTACGCCATGGCGACCCACAAGGGTGTTTTTAGTCAGTCAAATTCTGACACTTCTATCTTGGTGAAGATTTTCACCAACCCGAATAACAAAACAAAATAAATATTGTCCCCAGAAGGCCAGAATTCTGAAAGTTCCTTTATGTATCTTATTTATCGATATATCCAGGATTTCATTTATTCATTTGAATGACTTCAATGTCGTCAGTTTTGAAATCTTTACCCGAAACCGTCTTTAGTCCACCTTGAGCTAACACCCAAATGTTCACGCAGGAATTGAAAAACTCTGTTATTTGAATTAGTTAAATCATTGCTCACCACCCTTTTGACTTTCGATAACTGCAGAAGACGAGCGTCATCTTGACCCAAGGTAATTGACTTATCGAACAGCACACATATACAAGTCCAAGAGAAGATGCTTTTCAAAGAAACATTTAACTGCTTATTCTTGATATTTAAAAATCAATGCATTACTTTTTTGTATATACTCTGTTCACAGAAATCAACATCTATACTAGTGGAAAACAATCTGCATATCATATTATATCCTTACTTATAAACCAATTGTATATTCAGTAATAAGGAAACTATAAAACCGTATCTCTGTGCAAGCTAGACCAAATAACACAATTATTGTAAAATTATTGTTACACTATGCAGAAAATAAATATATCTATCTATCTATACTATTGATATACCACATACATATTTGCCTTAGCCTTTTTTCTTTTATTGACTTTCGTCCCTCTGATCCATAGATAACAACATTTATCATATGGCTGATTTTAGCTTTAGACCGGAGCATAAAGCTTTTGCTTTTTAGATTTTTCCGGATTTTTCAATTCCTCTCCTAAAATTCGGGAAAATTGCAAGTGTTCAATGCTAACGTGTTGATACTCCGTGTAGTTCGCCTCTAAGGTGGAACATATTATTCTACAATTAAGTTTGATTGAACCTTTGCCAAGATAATCTCCACTGAGAGTACCTGCTAATACCATTCTTGGCGCGAGTAAGCTTCACCGTGCTCGTGCCCTTCCAGACTCCTCTTATGTCACTTAATTTCGTCTTGATTTGATGAAATTCCAGAATCTCTGTGGATATCGTATTTAACAGGATGCGTTAACAATGGTTTATTTTGAAAAGTTTTTTGACATATTATTTGTACTTTGGTTCGTTCCTCCATATGACCAGATGGGCTTTAGCGCTTCCTTGTATGCAAGCAATTTGTTGTCAATAAGTATTTTAGAATATTTTGGTCTTTGAATGGGAAAACCACCTAAGCTCCGCTAAAAAAAATTAAGTGATCGGCGACACATGATAACTTGGTCTTAATGGAAGCATCGTACCCGTGACAGTCAAGAAAAGCTTATGGATTCTCACTTGAAGGTAAACAACTACCACGTCTTCAATAATAATCATCAGCTGGTCATCATAGTGAAGTAAAGGAGATTACGCTTACTTAACATTTATCAGTCTAAAGTACGATTAACATTAATTGTATTGATGGAACCGTTATAAAAGACCACTGATTCTTAGCACCTTGTAGTACATGGATTTGTCAGTAACAATGCGAGTTCATTACATGAATAAACAACAAATGTGTGTCGGGGTTAACACAAGAGCGCCTGCAGGGAAGATGAATGAGCTGACAATCGCAATCAGCGTCTTTCATGAGCAATGCCTTTGTGCGATTGTTTGCGATGTATTATGTGAAAGCGAGTCTTACTGCGAAAGACTTTTCCTATTCCTCCGAAAGTAGAAAAGGTCATCTCCTAGGGTGTGGTGAAAATGGTTCTCTTTATGGGCATTTGGAAGTTATCTCCCGGTGAAATGTAAAAGAAAAAGTTGCGAGCTTTGGTTTGGTCATAACCTTGTCTGCAATATCATCGCAATCGACAATATCCATTCACATATTGACCTGACTTTGGTGGATTTAAAGAGGTTGATAAGCAAAAAGTTTGCTTTCCAAAAACGTATTATTTTATCTCCCACCAGTCTCGAAAGTAGACTGGCGAGACTAGTAAGAACTCGGTTGTGGGAAGTATGATGACATGACGAAAGAGGTCGACCTAAAATTCATTCATTCATCACATCATCGTTGCCAGACGAAACATGACACGGCGTCATAGTGACTGCCCCACGCGAAGCTTGTGCAAGTGAATGTAGAAGTGATAGCGTGGCAATTAATAGAGTGGGAGAGCTGAATTATTGCGTGAAGGTAATATTATGCGTTTTTCACCAAGTAGCGTAGAACCTGTCTTAAAAGCGTGCAGTTGTCTGATGGATAAACTACTTGTATGAAAGGAATATGTGAAGAGGTAGTAGGGTTTAACAAACGAAACGTAATAGATTAATTGTCGTAATAAAATGCCTTAAATTGTTCATAGTACAATAGTGAAAACATACAGACAAGCACAAGTCATTGCTAAAATTGTCAAGCCTTTGTTTCAAGCAAGGAACCATCCTTGGTATTGATATCACATAATGTGGGGAAATTATTTTATTTAGTCTACTGAATCTATTTCATCCCCATGAAATGAAATGAAAATTATGCCCAATGCACAAGTTATCGAAGTATTGCTTAAGAAGACTTTCGAAATGGCCTTCAAGTTAGTTTAAGTTTTATATAACTTTTATTTCGACTTGAAATTCATTACATTATTTAGTTATATAATGTAAGTCGTTTATGGTTTGGCCTATGGCCGTCTGCCAGATTGACAATATTTTTTTTTTGCTTTTAAAAGAGGGAAAAATTATATATATATACAATAAACATCACAAATCTTCTTCAACTACACATTTTCTATAACGAATTGCATTTATCCAGTAGTTGCAAGGTACATCCCACGGTCGGCCTCCATTTAAGATATGAATTGTTTCATCGATTTCCAAAATATACGAAGTAAAGAATCACACTTTTAAAACTGGGCTTACTACAAGTAAGTGAAATACATCCTCTCGTATCTTCATATTGCAAGGATTGCACAAGATATGTATCTCTGCACGGTGTGGAATGAGATTCAGGTTCAGTAGCTGTCCTCTTATTTTAAAATGATGTTAATTTTTTTCTATTGAATTGCCGTTTAAAAAGTAAGTCTTTTCGTCTAAATGGTGATTCAGCTTACTGTAATATGTCCTATACTGGGAGGACTGTACATCCGTTATAAATTTATCATACATATTTTGACTTCCTTTTTCCAATACCACATTGAGATGTGTACTTAGATGTTCAGAATGGCCATCGGGTGTTATACTTATGGTTTCTCTATAGTCTGATACAAGGCGCTTCCATTCTTGAATGAAATTTGTTCTATTTCTTATTACACTCTTTAGTACTATTTTTGACAGCCTATCGTCACTCATTGCCATAACTTTTACGATATAAGCAAAATATAAATGCAAAAAGTCTCAATATTTCCAAGAAAATAGGCGGTGCACCAGTCTCTAAATGCAACATTTAATTAGGCGTAGCACTTATAATAATAATAATAATATGGGTGGCGCTACAGTCCGAGGCGGACCTGGGCCTAGCTTCTCAGCAACCACTCGTGTTGTGCGTGCTATTGTTCTTGCACGAGTGGAAGGGATCTACAGTTTAATGTCAACTCCGAACGGCGAATTTGAGAATACTCTTTGAGCATTGTCAGTGACTCGAAAGGGGTGGAGCCGTGAAATATGAAAGGAGGTAAATTCGGGTATCGAACATGGCACACTCTGCGTAGGAGTCGACGCACTTACCCACTACGTCACGGTGACCTACGTAGCACTTGGTAAACGGAATATTTGCTTTAAGAAATAGCGAAGAAACTTCTTAACTTCATCAAAGGAACAGTATCTCCTGCGCTCCATACAAAGGAAATGAACCTGCAGTTGAGCGAAAGTGTTTCTGTTTCGAGCTATGGGTAACATACTTATGAGATTGCTCGTTTGCCTCAGATAGTTTCGCTTGTAGATGTTTCTTCATATTATGGGTAGAACAACTTCCACCGCTTCTCCTTGATACGTCCATCTTTCGCTTCGAAAATATCTGCCACTACCGCCTCTGAACACCATTACCTTCGATTTAGTCAAGTTCACGCTCAAGTTCCCGTATTTGAAATAAGTGCTGAGCCTATTCATCATAAGTGGCAACCCATCCACAGTGTGGAAAATGATGTCATCTGCATACATAAGAGATGGAATTTTAATGGCCTTCAATCAATCCTGTCGAAGCGGTGCACGGTCTCTTGATCTTAGGGAACAGCCATGTTTCTAATACAGACAATTGGGTTGTCATTGTGGATCAACATCACTCCAATTGTGTTCGCGAAATGGTGTTTTAGACCAAAATCCTGCGGTTTAAGATGTTACAAAAACCAAAACCTGTCTGCCCGAAATTCTGCCCATAACGATCTGGATTGATTCGAATTAAATGTTATACCATATATGTTAATTGGCAATCGATTGACATGACGTGGTTTTTTAGTTGATGTTGCTGGACGTCCATGGCGATCCTTGTCCTGAATGTTATCTCTGTCTTCTTATAACTTCTAACACCACTTGTAAACCTTGTGAAATAGTCTGTCTGTCATGAGAGATCTTCTCAGCGCTTCTGCAGTATGCATTTCGGTCACTAAACAAAATTTAGTGAAAGTTCCTTGCTCGACAAAATCAGGCTTGGTAAGCATTCACTTTCTGTTGTTCGCCAGACACGTGCATAACTGTTGAACAAATGCAGAAATAACACCCATGTTAGTCACAGATCTGTCAGCTTCATCAGAAACGAATATCTTGCGTATTTTCAAATTAAAATATCATCAAATCTTTTGATTAGAGTTGTACCTATTGTCGGCTTAAGATGCAAACTGTTTGCCAAAAGTTGGATTTTTGAAAATATATCAAGTAGGCATTGAAATGAATGTCTGGATTAAGAAAAGGGAATTATTTTGTTGTATAAAATGGCAAAAATCGTAAAAAAGAAAACATCCTCAATCCAAGTACATATGATATTTAAAATTGGGAAAAAATCACGTAAATCCACAGCTTAAGTGGTTTATCGGTAAGAATTTTTGGTTTAAATTGAAATTGTTTTGTTGAAGAAGGCAAGCGAAATTAATTGAAATTTCTGTTCCCATTAGATAATACTGTCCTGCACAAGTTACAAAAATGGATTTACAAGGTTTCCATCCTTAGCCGACGCTATTTATGTGAAAGAACAATAGCAAGCATAACACGAGTGGTTGCTGAGAAGCTCCAGGTCCACCTCGGAATGTCGCGCCACCCATATTATTATTATTATCATATGAAGATTGACCACAACTAATTACTAAATGAGCCTTATGGTGAGTTCAATTTTAAATCACTTTTTAGATCATATTGGCAGGTGTAATGTTGTCTTCCAAAGTTACAATTGATGCTGGCTTACCGGAATAGAGTCGTCAAAGCTCACGATTAAACTGACCCATACACCACCGGCCAAGTGGTTCGAATGCAGTGTGGCATGCGGGCACTATATAAGGTCAATAGAATTCAGTTATGTGCTTTGAACAAATAGAGTTTGCGTAATATTTTTCACGTAGTGGAGTAACAACGGTCCTAATTCATATAGATCAAGACTGACCCATACACCACTAATGGACAAATAACCAGACTAATGGACAAATAAGGATCTTCATTAACCCTGGCGGATAAAGCAACAATGTTTAGTGGAGTGCGAAATTTAATCTGTTATGTTTTTTGTAGGATTTGAGCTTACTGCTTAGTTGTGTAATGAATTCCGTGGAAAATGGATTCTGAATAATTAAAATAATAATATTATGAAAAAGTCAGACACGTTTTATGATGGTTTAGCAGTTTCAACCTTCGTTTTAGTGGCCTTCTCTAAAACTCGCTATTTTCTGGTTATATGACTAAAGACTTAGTTTTCCTTTAGCTTTAGTTTCTTCTCTAGATTTCCTTTCTCCAGATTCTGGTTAAGTATTATTTTGTCTATCGCTAAATTGCATTTTGGATATGGTCGTAGCAAATATGATCTTAAAGGATATCAAATCAATACAAACGGCGCTTCTATATCATATCTTGGCAACAAACAGGTTCGTGGGACGTTTAATTTACTGGTTTCAATAAGATCACAAAGTTGAGTAATTTCGCTTGGACTGGAACCACTCTGTTCGCGAGAATGTGCGAGAGCTTATTCGCTTTCATTCGCAAAGTTCGTGCCAGTCAAATTTGCTTTCACTGGAACCGCAAATTAAGGCTTGAACTACAAATATCCGAAATGAGCGAAAAATATTTTGTTTCAGAATACGAATTTTGATAGTATGAAATAATATTTGAGACCGTCTTTCGTCTATACTCTTTCTATGATAAAATGGCAATTACGCATGTTTGACTTTGGCACATGTCGCGATTACGCGTGAGATATCAAAAATGAAGACCATAAAAACCACTTATCGGTGAGCAATGCCGCTAGTACATGTACCCCCTTGAGAATGAAGCCGACTAAATTTACTCATTTCTCTCGCAGTTGATGCAATTTCTAGATTCAGCTAGTTTTTATTTATCTTTCGTCCGTTGTCTTCGGCTTCATCCTCTAACCTCTTAGGGTACAGGGAAAGAATAATTAAAGTAAACAAGTTCTAAATGTATTCCATTTCCTTTGCCTCCTGTGTGGCATATCCCACATATCGCGATCTTTTGAAAACCGGTCTATGTACTCTACCACCAATTAAACGTGTTAAACAGTGGACAAACAGCTTTTAGCATTCATTCCACTCAGCCAATTAATAGATCACAAAAGTACACATTAAAAGTAACTTCTAAGCTTGTGATACCCTTGCCCAGAATATCGAGCTACTTAGAGTGACAGCGGGGCAGCCTTTAACTCAAAATGTTGAGTGACTTATCTCCAGAGTTATCTCCACATCACACCACAGCAAATCATCCTCATCAACTAGTCAACGGTAGACACCCTTTATCAGACGCTTTAAATTACAAAACCACTATCAAATTAAAACTGACTAAGAAACCCCAAAGGAATCCTGAACACTCAGGCCTTAAATTCCTCATCATTTATAACTGACTAGACAGATATTGTAAGTTAATAGAAATAACGGATCCATTTAACCAGTTTAAATGTGTGTCTACGCTTTTTGCCCAATAGTAGCGCACATAAGCCTCGTGTTTCGTATGTCGCGAAGTTGTAAAAATTTAACGATTCAGCGTTTAACGATTCCCTAGGCTCGTAAAAAAGGCTGTCAATTAATTGCCTTTATAGGATTCAGAGGCGACATTGCATGCCGACCCTATGCCTTCCCTATTTGCATTCCGTTTATGCGTATGTGCTAAGTGAGCGGATGGGCTGGTCAGGCTGATCAGGCTCTTAGGTATTATGTCATAAAATATGGGTTACACAATTTTTTTTTGTTGCCACACATGGCTACAAATATATAAATCCAGAGAGATTATATAATGTTTTTTGATTCACGTTTTTTCCTTTGTTTCTAGTGTTTTTGATGTTCGTTTGATTTTGAGTAAGGCTTGAGTGAAAGGAGAATGAGCGAGTGGATGGGATTGAGCGATGGGGTGGGAGATGAAAGGTGAATATTTAAAACTCCACTATCGAATCTCATGTGCGCTTTTGTCAAATATAATTTAATGGCAAAACATGATACACAGATAACAGCGTAATGTATTCCGGTGCACATTAGTTTTACTTGGTTTGCACGAGACGTCATGAGTAAAAATTTGTAAACTTGTTGAAAAATTCTGTTTCTAAAAATAGTTTGGTGAGGAAATTGTCATGTGAATGTGTAGTGCATTATTTCATATTTCATTAAGTTCAATACAGCGCTTCCATTAGAATGTCTGCATCAGTTAACTATCAACAATAATCCAATTTTTAAATCGCAGAACACATATCAATTGAAGAATTGTCCATCCATTGTCAATAGGTCGAGATCATGTTGTTCTGCGGGACAATTTTTATGAGTTTCACAAAATTTTTAGTTACTGAATGATAGCACTTAAGTGGTTAGACAGATACCTTTGAAGTAGCTAAACGGGCGAATTTGTGAGCAATTTATATGAACAATGTTTAAGGTCTGACATTTCAGGTTAGTACTGCGGGTAAAACAGATAAGAAAAGGGGTGGTTCGTTGATTTCTATTGGTTTATTTGGTTGAGATACAGTCAAAAAAAGGATTAAAAAACAGAGAAAATCAAACAAAAGCAAAAGAATTTAAAAGAAATTCGGTATGATGTAAAACTTTTTTCTTTAAATATATCTCTAGGTATTGCTCTAAATAAGGTCGACATTTTGGGCGCAAATGTGGTCTAAAAGAAGAGACAAATGAGAAGCAATCTTAACTTCACTAGTGCAGTTCAATAAATGAATGAAATGGCATTCAAATATACGAAGCAGTCCAACTAATCGAGAAATCACAGGAAACAAAATTAAACATCTTGAGCAAGAAATACAAGGTGCGATCTATTTAGAACGACACCACATTCAGAAGCTTACTGTTGAATAGCAAGCAAGGCTGCAAGCTATATCGAGCGAAATGGTCTTATAAAGCCATCATAGTATTGTAAACCTATAGGAAGGTCACAGCCAAAAATGTGGGTTAAGAGCGCAAATCACCATGGTGGGGATTAATTTGATTTTCGGCATGATGATCTGGTGGTCCATTTAGGAGAAAGCTACGCACTAGACAATCGTAATGAGAGTACACCGACAAGCCATCACATGGATAGGCGGATCTCTTATCACTCCCTCGCATGCAGTCCATAACAAAATGCCCCTAACTCCACAAACTACGGATTCCACTATACCATGTAAGTTAAACTTATGAAGGCAGAATATACATAGATTACCAAAGAGGTAAACTCAACAAACCCAATTTTAGCATCGTGGTGGTGTGTCTATTGGGCACTATCTATTGGAAGAAAATGCAATAAGCCTAGGTGGCCTGATGAATCTCTTGACCCTAGTAATATTAATGTGCAAAAAGATACATGGATCATTCCTCATTATACGGGACCCCCATAAAGCTGAATGGTATCGCGAATTTCTTAGGTCTTATATTAGAAGCTAAGCTTAATATCCAGAAAAGGAACCAAATGGGGACTACAAGCCCGTATTCACTTGTCCACTGGCTATTTGTTACTGCTATACGGAGTCGAAATTTGCACTCGAAGACTGCACTCGAAAATAAAATCAACCTCCGAAGCTCAAAATATACTCCTCAACCTGGGGCCTTAACCAGCAGGCGTGTATTCCGAGGATCTAAGCATCCAGCTATCTTTCCGATTACCGAATCACTGCAGCGTATTTTAAACTGAAACTATAGCGATAAAGGAAGCTCTGTCCTAGCGAAATAAAAAACAATGTAATATCAAGCACAAATATCGCATGTATTCTGATAGATGACCAGGCAGCGATCAGATCTCTGGATTCAGCCACATTTAACTCCAAGACTCCCAAGACTCCATGTGGGTACCGGGACATGGTAATATTCCAGATTGCGAAGCGAACTCGCCACAACCCCTGTACTCTTTCCGGGTGGCTTTAAAACATCTGTCAAAGCTGGAAGCACTTGCTCAAAAGAATCCCAGATGGGAACTTGAACATGATTATTCTCATTACCAAACAAGACTGGCCCGAAATCAACCCTTAGCGATCACGTAAGCTAAATAGATGGTTGAATCTTAGAACTCTCATTGGCATTGCGCCATTGGAACTCACGCTTCTAGACTAGGACTTCCTTACAACGACTTCTCTAGAAACTGCAGGAACGATGGATGATGGAAGAAATCATTGCACACTTGCTGGGTAGCTGCAATCTAACCTAACCTACATGGATAACAAACGATAGAATTAAAAATATGTCAAGGACAGAGGCCATCAAAAATACGTCTGTTGACACGTGTGTGGAATCGATTACAACTTATAATGGTGCCCGACTTTTAGTGTACTGAAAAGATATAAATGATATTAGATAATTTTGCTCATTTCATTATAAAGGCCTTCAATTTCTCTTCAATCTTACTTCACAACAAATACCACAGAAATGCTTGCATTTTAGATTTTTACGAACGATGGACAGTAACATAACGTCACATTATGTCCACTTGTATGAAAAACACTTTCCTCATTTGCACTCAGTAATAAAACGCACCTTCATCAAGGTCGTCTAAATCTCACTTTAGTCCTCCCAGTCCAACAACGAGTCTTAACAACCTTCAACATCTATAATAAAACTTCTCTCATTGTGCGGTCATTAACAGGACGTGTTGCAATTCCGTTTAAGCCACTTATCTCTGATATTTTCCTCAGAGACGAATAATGTTCTCACGCTTCTTGGCTTGGGAATAAAGCCACATTCATGATGAAGACACAAACTGAACCTGTGCATGTACCATCGCGTCGTAGTCGGTCAAATATGAATCCACTGGGTGCGGTACTCGCGTCTACACACTTGCATTAGTCACCATAATGAATTGTTCACTCAAAAGATCGTGGATCTTTGTGGATATGAATATAATTAACGATTTGTCGCACAATGGAAAAAATAGAGGGAAAACCAAATAGCATGGGAAGATACTCTATCAGTGGCGAAGCGTGATTCCAATAACTTT
The DNA here is from genome assembly GCA_964034865.1 of Eristalis intricaria. Lineage (NCBI taxonomy): Eukaryota > Metazoa > Arthropoda > Insecta > Diptera > Syrphidae > Eristalis > Eristalis intricaria. The sequence continues at coordinate 24,324,431 of OZ035877.1, forward strand.
GTCTAACATGGAGGTGTCTTTGAAGAACTTGTTACAGTTCCACAGGCGAAGTACCTTAAGGGGATCGTTGAATTCGTGTGCAGCTAAACTCAAAGTGGTTTTGTATGGTTTATCAAAGTTTTCTTACTTCAGTGGAACGAAGAACACTTAGAGGTCGGTATAGCGTGTAGTGCCAGCACAGCTGCAGCAAAGTTTGTGTACCCATCAGAAAACTTATGCAGTAAAACATATTCCAGCATTATTTCCCAAAGGCACTTCCAACTCGATTGATTTTAAGAGATGTGGAATTGCTAAACATTTGGTAGATATATTTCCGACTCCTTAATGATGGGACCAATGGCATTTTTCAAATTCAGTTTGGGATCATGGGACAATCTCACCTTCAACAACTCAAATATTTCACTCAATGCCCGACTGTCCGTTGACGAGATGGCTGAGCATTTCTCAAATGACACAATTGTAAACTGCGAAACCGATGAACACGCCAGGCGAGGCTCAAGCTCTCTTCTTCTTTCACCTGGTATCAATCCAATACAATACGGACAATCAGGATAACGAATCTTGATTGGTACACATGCCTCAAAGTTGGGTCTTGCCAATATTGACTTGTGCAGAATTTGCGGGGATGAAGAAGAGGAGGACGTCAACTGAGTATTATTAGCATGAGTATTATTAGCATGATCTTACCAGATTTATCAGATCTTATCAGAAATTGCAGCTATTTCTAGACCCTAGACAACACTGACGTAGGTCGGATGTCTACGCTAAGGTGGTCAATCACTTCATGCTTCATACAACTCAATTTATACAAATGGTCATGGAAGTAGGCTAAAAAAAAAACTGAGCATATACTACTCTGAAGTGTGCCTTGGCGCAGGAGTTAATAAAACCAAAAAGAAACTAATTATCATCGGTTGCTAAACCACTTCATTCCTAATTCAATAAACGGATGAAAGTATACTTCCACAGAATATGTCATTACATCCACCGTCCCTTAAACCAATTATCGGTTATCTTCATTTTCAGATTGTCAAACAGTGAGAAAACACTCTAGTAACGTGTCCCATAACCGCATTCCACCCTCTGTGTAGTATATGGAACAGGAGTATCAAAAGAAAATAAATAAATACCTGGAATGCTGACAGAGGTCATGCAGCAAGTCCTTTTATCGACTCAATGGAGTATCAATAACCGATCGCTAGAAAGAATGTTGACCAAATGAGAAAAAAAACCCCATCCTCGAAAACGTCATAACTTGTCTGCACCATTTTTAGCAAGCCATTGATATAACATATTTATGAGCCCAGAGACAAATTGTTCCGCGCCGATCAAACGTGTAAATCAATGATTCCAAGATGTAGTACCATTTGATTTAGCATAAGACGTTCGACGCGACCAATGCCCGCGGCTGTAAATCAAATTCAAAGACCTTGAATGACCAACTAGCATAAGAACACAACGTCTTAACCCAGAATTCCAGAGGCGCTAACTCACTCATGGCATGGCCGCTCACGACTGAGTTGCATATATCATTACGTATTGTCAGGCTTTTGAATTTAGTACGTGTATTGACTGTAAAAGGAAACAGGTTTATAAGTTCGTTCAGAACAATCAAAAATAGATAAATACATATATTGGCTGGCATACATATTTATGACCCGGTTACACTGTGCACACAAAGTATTCGATCGATTCGGGCAATTACCAAGGAATCGCCTTGCCATTGAGTGCGATTCAAGTGCGCCTTTGGGGGGTTTTAATTTATTTATATTGATTTCATGATGTCTCCAGGATATGGCCTGATCATAACATTGCAGTCATTGAACTCACTGTTATTCCGTGAAATGTGTGTTTTTTATTGCTCTGGGGCGATCAAATTTTTAAGTTTGATTCGTAGGAATTAAGCAGCAAATCGATTATGGTTATGAAGGCTCACACGGAGGCACGTAGTGAATGATGTATGAGAAGTGCTAGAGAAAGTACAAGATTAAGTTCGTAGAATCACAATGGAGACTGAATTTTTGTACCATTTGCTTTCACCTTCTGTCATGAGTATATACATCAAATCTGATCACTTAGTTTTTTCACACCTCATTCTAGTGAATGTCGGCTGTATGCTTATAAAATTTTGAATATAACAAATTTATTTAGCATTACCCTCACGGCGGAATGGAGTCTTGTTAAGGTGACTGCAACTTGATTGGTGTTGCGATAGCGACCGTCTGTTCGGGATTCATGCACGCTATCGACGTATAAGGAACTTATAAACATAAATGTAAAATTATTTTGTTGAAAGAACATGATGTAGTAACAGTTGGGTATTCTGTTGACTGACCAACAGCCGCGACTCACATCGAGCAACATTTCCATTTTGTACCTCAGCGAGACTTTCTTTTAAGGGAGAAAGGTTATTTTTCTTTAATTGTACTCACATATGATTAGGCAAACTGACACATCACTAAGAATTCTCACACAGCTTACTAACGCCTGCTTAGGCATAACAGGTTGTATTAGAATAACCCCATCATCAGTCACTGAGGACATCACTTAAGGACATCCACTTCCTACCACCTCTCTATTTATTCTGCAGAAACAGCGAAGTGTAACCGGCGAATCGATCAGCATTTTTTCTGATAGCCAAGCTGCAATTAAAGCCATCGGACATTCTGAAATTAAAGATGGTTGGACTGTTCAGACAAAGCGTCAATGAGATATCCTTGGAGAATTCGGTGAACATCTTTTGGGAATCGAGATGTTCTGGAATCCAATGTAGTGAAAGGGCGGATAGCCTCAATGAAAGCCTAAGAGTTAGAAGAATCCCTGGCAATCCCATTCGCGTATACGCCACTCAGCTCCATAAACAAGAAGCTAGCAGGCTAGGTCCTGGATAGAGTCGATTGATAGAGCAATGGTCGGGATCCCGAACGCGTCCTTAATTCATTTAAATTGTTGGACCATGTGAATTAAATCAAAATCCACATACATTTGCAACATGCCATTTTAGAATCTTTCTCGACTATTAAAGACCAGGAAACATGTTGCTGTTAAGATAAACAGGGACAAAATTAAAAATATCTTGGCGATGACGACGTCGCAAGCGACATTCCCAACTTTGAGGTAGTTTCGGAATTTCTATCAGAGGTGCGGAGTCAATAAATGATAGCTTTAATTGTATCCTTGGCTTAACTAAAGCCATTATGTCACCTCAGTTCTAAAATAGGAGTTTTTAGTGAATGCTTTAGTGAAAAACTACTCCGATTCAAGTAGCGCTAATAGTAGTGTTCCCTCAAGTTTGTTGTTGTTCTTCTTAGACTCAATTTTTAACTGAAACTGAAATCGACAGTCAGATGTCATCGATAGTGTATTCGAAAAAGAACATTTTTGAATGTGTGGTCCTGTCATTGCGAACTCACGCGGTGGAAGAGTAGTAACGTCCGAAAAGGTCAAGGAAATGGCGGTATTTTTGGCAGTGCTCTCCATTTCTTGTGTAATGATTTTTTTCTCTAAATTGTTGTTCGTCATATCACACAGTTATTGAAGAACATTCTTACGCAACAAGATTGAGCATTCTCTAAACAAAATTTAGAACTTTCGACAATGACTTCCAGCATGAGATTTTAATTGTAGCATCAACTGATGCAGTACATAATCTTTCTTAAATATGTTTGTATTTCGAAGACATTTTCTTTTTCTTTCTCTCCCTTTCGCGTGCTCTCTCTCTCTCTTTCTCCCGTTATCTTTCTCTCTCTCTCCGTGAATTCTTAAGTCGTAACAACTAACGTGGGTCTCATCACTTGCGGCTGACATCGTCTTTGGATAGTGTTCGGACTTTACTCCAGAAACCAAAGTAGATTCACTTCGCTTCTAACGATATTTTTAAATCTACCACAGCACTCCTTTTTCACAATATACTTCGAAAAAATGACATCTTAACATACTTGTTAGCTCCTTTGGACTTAAAACAGTCCACGGCTTTTATTATGTTGTCTATGCAGTTTCATCGAAAAAATGTACTCTTTGCCTACTATTTTCTATTATTTATTATTTGTGAAAAAAATGAGAAAACAATATGCCATAGGCAAGCAGTTATCATCTAACTCATTCAGATCCGTCAAAACATACACAACGTGCACACCAATTGTAAGCATACCTACTATTTTTACTAATAAACCTACTCATTTTTATAGAAAATGATAGTCTACTTCGAAAATTTTGGTTTCACTTCGTTTTTTCTTTCAAACTACTTCGTAATTCGATTTCTGAAGTCCGGACACTGCTAGAAGCGGGCAACTGGCACGATGAATCACACCTCCAGAGTCAACCGTCCAAACTAAGCCCTCATTTTCCAATGAGTTTTATTTGCTTTTGCAATGATACAAATTAGGATAGTTTATGCTACCATCTATGAACCTCGAATAAACGGTTTACAGAACCCATCTCTAGTTCCTGAAAAGCTCACAGACAGTGACTGAGCTAGCTAGGCAACACTAATAGGGATCAACTTCTCGGAGATCATGACGGTGTTAATTTCTTAAGTAAACAACACACCACAAAGATGAGAACGACTGTAAATATCGTCCAATCATATGTAAGATACTACGCTCTCGCATTGGTGCAATTTATATGTTAATTTTTAAGTTAATGGATATACGCCCACCAAAATCATGTCTGTTTTTTACTGTCTCTATTCATAGCGTATTTCTGATAACTCCCAGCTAAGACTTACTCTCAGATTTTAACAAATTCAGCTTTGCTTTCCCTCTGAATAATTTTGTTTCACTCTGAATACCTTCGATTTTTGCCATTTCTTAGTATTGGCTTGTTTCTAATATGTGTTCTCCCATCAAGTCAATCATTTATTAATCTATGTTTGGTCATTACAAATCACATCGTTAAGACAAAATAACTTTGAATTTTGACATATCGATCGTATCGACGTATCGACATCCGCCGATCTACGCTATTAGACAACATTTCAGCTGATCATCACATTCTAATAGATCTTTTTTACTTGGGGGCATTGTTTATCATTCTGTGTGACGCCTGTGTGGGTTTCAAGTAGAAATCACATTTATTTTATTAAGGCTTTTAGATACAAAGTTTGAAAGTATTTTATAACAATCGATTGTGTGTGTCATTCATAAGTGATGAAGGTTGGTAGGTAGCGGCATTAATGCATTTAGGCTAATGTATGTGCTTTTACCGCCACGTGGATGTTCCAAATTACATAGAGCTGCCGTGATTTATGACATTCAGGCAGTTTTCTCAACAAATTTCTCGCTGACCGGTTTTTTGATGAAGTCGCTTGTACTGTAGTACAGGCTCCTATTGTAGTGGGCTTTTCTAGTTGTCGCGAGATCATGAGATTTGCGGAGGAGGTGTTGTATGCTTTCTTCCGGAGGCGGCAGCTTCTACGGAAGTCGTTAGATAATATACCTAGTCTTTTTGCGTGAATCCATAGTAGGCAGTGCCTAGTAAGTATATCTGCACTCCTAATTGTAGATGTCTTTGGATCGAGTAGAAGCCAGATTGTGTTGGGTCTTAGAACGCCACCCCAAAAAAAACCCCTGGTTTGACAACGAGTGCAGGCAGGCACATTCAGCGAAGCAAGCTGCATACAAGGCGACGCTGGACAGAAGGACGAGAGCGGATCGTGAGCTCTACTAACTTAAAAGAAGGGAAGAGCACCGGCTTCTCAAAAAGAAAAAGTAAGAGCATGAGAAGCGCGCGATCGAGGAAATGGAGAGGTGTTACGGCAGAAATGATGTCCGAAAGTTCTACCAACGGGTAAAACAAATGTCCAATGGATACAAAATTCGGACAGAAGCCTGTCGTGACGCAGAGGGACAACTCGTAGTAGATTCGCAGTCGATACTGAGAATCTGGAAGGATAATTTCTGTAGACTGTGAAACGGCGGGGAAGACTCCAATACCGCTGTCAGGCAGAAAGTTCCACGCAACGCAATTGACGATGATCGACGAGAATTCCGTCCCCCCGACCTAGACGAAGTCAAGATAGCGATATAGAGACTAAAGTCGAATAAAGCTGCTGGTGCAGACAGTCTGCGGAACTGCTTAAGGCAGCTGGAGATGAGCTGGTAAGGTACATGCACCAACTCATCTGTAAGATATGGTCGAAAGAAAGCATGCCCGACGAGTGGAATCTCAGTATCGTTTGCCCGATCCACAAGAAAGGAGACCCCTTTGACTGCACCAACTACCGAGAGATAAGTCTCCTCAACATCGCCTATAAGATCCTCTCTGCCGTTCTGTGTGACCGCCTGAAACCATTCCTCAACAACCTGATAGGTCCTTATCAGTGCGGCTTCATGCCGGGGAAGTCCACCATCGACCAAATCTTCACATTACGGCAGATCCTGGAAAATACCCAAGAAATACAGATCGACACCCACCACCTATTCGTCGATTTCAAGACCGCATATGACAGCGTGCATAGGGCCGAGCTATACAACGCCATGTCTAGTTTTCACATTCCTGCCAAACTCGTCAGGTTGTGCAAGATGACGATGGAGAACTCTCGCTGCTCCATCAAGGTCGGTACCGAACTCACCGAGACCTTCAATGTCCAAAAATGGTTTTAGACAAGGTGACGCGCTGTCATGTGATTTCTCTAACATCATCCTGGAGAAGATCGTGCAAGACTAACACGCCAACACTAGAGGCACAGTCTTCCAGAAGTCCGTACAACTGCTAGAATACGCGGATGACAACATAGCGAGCCGTCGATGACGCGTTTGCTGGTATTAAAGCGGAGGCGGCCAAAATGGGTTTAGCGGTGAACGAGGGCAAAACGAAGTATATGCTGTCATCGAGAAAGGACGCACAACATCGATCACCTGGCCAAAACGTCACCATAGGCAGCTATAACTTCGAGGTAGTCAAGGACTTCGTTTATGCAGGCAAACCAAAAATTAAGAACGCGGCAGCTCAACAACAAAAGCAGCCAGATACACAACAGCGGAAGAAACAACGCGAGAATGCAGCTCAGCGACCAACGAAAGCAGCAACACAACAGCTGATGAAGCAACAAAATGCAGCAGCTCAGCAAAAAGAACAACCAGCAACACAGCAGCATAAGACATCAGCGCAACAACAGCATCCAGCAGGTCACCAGCAACAGCAGCAGCCCAACAAGAAGGACAAAGTGCCACCGATCAACCTCTACAAACCGGATGTCAAACAAACTGCACAGGTATGTAGGACGGCCATAGGCAGTGGTAATTTCCTTATAAAAAAAAATAAAGGTTATGAGAAGTACTCAATCTGCTGCAATACAGTAGACCAGTACAATAAGGTAAAAAAGTGTTTAAAGCGTTCGACGATAGAGTTCTTTTCCTTTACGCCAAAAGGAGAAAAGCTCCAGTCAAAATTATTAAAGATCTCCGGACCGCTCGAAGCGGAGGAGATCTTCCAACTGCTCAAGGAGCATGTGTGTGATGGTGTCGAGATCGTCGGAGTCAAGCCCTTCACCACAGCTAAGGCAAAAAGGGAGGGGCGGAAATTACCGTTCTTCATTGTGCAGGCTACACCCAATAGCAAAATAGATAAGCTAAACGATATAGAGCGTCTGGCTGACTACTATTGCGTCTGGGAAAGCATTAGAAGGCGCGATGGCACTCTTCAATGTGCTCGCTGCCAAAGGTTCGGACACGCCGCGTCGAACTGCCACATGCAGCCTCGATGCGTCAAGTGCAGTGAGAACCACAGTGCAGAGAATTGTCCTCTGGGGCAAAAGGGAGCAGCTGACAAGAGTCAGCTCAAGTGCGTACTCTGCGGAAACGCGGGGCACACCGCTAACTATCGGGGTTGCCCTAAGTTTCAAGAGCGGAAAGCAAAAACGGTTCTGCAGAAGCAGCCCCCTATGAAAAAGCTGCTCGGGGCAGCCATTCCCGTAACTCCTCAATTGACCTACGCACAAACGGTAAACTGTTTGAACACATTCGTGTATCTCAGTGACCATTGCGGACTCAGTGCCGAAATCAAGATCCCCAACGACATTGCGGACTTAGGAGAGTTTGTTCAAACGTACCCCTACAATTACAGTAGGGCTCGATGGACACGCTTCTCCAGACAAATGACGCGAGCACTCTCTTCGAACGAGCTCCACATACCGTCCAATAGAAACTTGTCAAACGAAGAGATTGACATGTATCTAATTCAATTGGACGAGACAATCAAACGAACGATGGACAGCACGATACCACGGTATATACGTACAAACAACCAAGACATTTACCGCAATGCGACAATTGACGCACTACACCAACAAAAAAGTAGACTCCTAACAAGATTAAAAAACTTGTACAGGCGATTTACTGACAGACGTAGTGAGGAAGTTAGGACACTGAAATCGCTAATTAAGAACATTCAGACATTAATTGCCCAGAATTACAGACTTTCTGTTAATTCTTACTGGAATGATAAGTTTCGGGCTGTTAGATCTAACAACCCGAGCATGTTCCCGCAAATAAACAAATTCTTCCGTAGCAAAAATAGCGATCTTCCGTGTCTTAAACTTCCCAGAACGACGGACAACGAACGTATACTGACTACAGCAGGTATCACTCCAGATAATGCCGTACTCGACGATAACTTCTTTGTGGTCGAAGATCCGCAAGAAAAAATGGAGGTACTAGGCGCGGTCTTCCAAGAAGTGTACAAGGTGAATGAGAGCGTTCGCCCGAACCACGACTTGGATAACCGCGTACTGGCTAGCAACTCTCAACTTCGAGAAGACATGCAACAATGGCGATCTGAGAACACTGGCTTTGTCGTGTTCAATGATGATAACATGGCAGATAATGCCATCGCCGACGAAGGGGTTCAACCCCCGTTCATATCGAAGACAGAACTCCAAGCGGTCTTCGAATCATTAAAGAAGAAAAAGTCTGTTGGAATCGACGGGATCTCCAACATTGTGCTAAGACACCTCCCCCTGGAAGTGGTTAACATGTACACAATCCTGTTTAACAATGCTTTGAATAATGCACATTATCCAGAGCATTGGAAAACTGCGATTGTGCAACCCATATCCAAGAGAGGAAAAGATTCTTCGAATCCTTGCAACCTCCGGTCAATAAGTCTCCTTCCGAATATCAGCAAGGTATTCGAGAAGGTGATCAATAGAACTCTGATCAACTGGACTAAGGACAAAAATATAATTCCGGATAACCAATTCGGTTTCAAAGCGGGGCATGACACTATTCATGCTGCGTCGAAACTGGTGTCGGATATCCAATGGAACAAGAGCCAGAAACAATGTACGGGTGCCTGCTTGATTGACCTGGAGAAGGCCTTTGACACCGTATGGTTAGAAGGTCTTTTTTACAAGCTCAATCGGCTAGGCATAAGCAAACCACTGCTGTACCTACTGTGTAACATGCTTACCGGTAGACGGTTCGTAGTCAAGAATGGCAACGTGACCTCCACAGGTATATTTGAGGTAAAAAATGGTCTCCAACAGGGTGCCGTTAATTCGCCGATCCTGTTCAACATTTACTTGAGCGATCTGTTAAGTTCTCTTCCTCATGCAATTGCGTATGCCGATGACTTAATCGTGTACAGATCAGGCAAAAAGATCGAGGAAATCACTACTCTCACGCAGGGTGACTTCGATTCATTCATGAGAAGTTGCGATGACTGGAAGTTGAGTATCAACTTCCGGAAGTCGGAAACCATTCTGTTCAGGACGCCGTTGTATAAGGCCTCGGCGGACACGAAAAAGAATTGGCGAAAGTTCTCAATCGTTGGAAGACACGGGGAACCACTGGCGCAAAAGACTGTAGTCAGATACCTGGGGATCTGGCTAGATCAGTATCTATATTTTAACAAACATGTAGATGCTGCTCTGGCCAGAGCCCGAGGCGCTTTTGCCCTTACAAAGAGACTGTTTTACAACAGCCAACTCGATGCAAGGGTGAAGGTCATCTGCTACATGGCGCTCATCCGGCCAATGCTCACCTATGGCTGTCCCGTGTGGTTCAACGTGAGTGCAAGCTTAATGGAAAAGATTCGGTTGTTCGAGAGGGCTTGTCTTAGGGCTTGCCTTCGCCTTTATCGAACTCCAGAGTCCCAGTACATAAAATACTATTCCAATGAGGTCTTATACAACAGGGCAAACCTGATAAGAGTGGACAATTTCCTGTTGAAGTTGGTTCGAGGTCACACTGCTAGAGCGATGAACTCGTCCAATAACTTGATCTCAGGGGCTTACTACCCCAATCCCCAATACCACGAAAGGGTACGTCACAATGGCTTCGTCCCCCCAGAAGCCTTTCTCCATTTAGACAAAAACGGGCTGTTACAAAATATAAATGCGGTACCGCTCATCTTCCACATAGCCCGTTCAACTGTGGATGGGCGACTCAACCACGACCGCTCCGTCGCACAACGAGCTGAGGAGGGTCTTCTCCGCTTCAGTACGGCGGTATCAAGGAGAGATGTTCTGGATGTTGCATCGCAACATCGAAAATTCTGGTGGCTGGGGAGAGAGGGAACTCCCTCGTCGAACCCTTTAGACCCGGGGTAGAAAGGGTAGCGCGTTCCCCCTTTTGGGGAGCAGTCGGTCTCTGTCTTGCAGCGGAATAGATGAAAATCTATAAGCTGCAACCTATGGCCGACCTACATAGGCTAAGGTAGTTTTTAAGGTAGTTGTAAGATGTAAATATATATATAAAAAAAAAAAAAAAAAAAAAAAAAAAAAAATATTAGTATTCACATGGGTACACCACCGTGTATCTATGTGTATACATTGTATATATTAAGTACATATATATACATATGTCTATGCATTCATATATACATATGTATATGTATGTAGTTTAGCTTAAGTTAGTTTAAGTTAATTATAAGGTAGTGTGTAAGTTAGGTTATAAGTTTTAAGTAAATCCTGTTCAGTCATTAAGTTTTTTTCTCAATTTTTCTTAATAATTAGTCGTACAGATCATGAAATTATTCTTTAAATGCATGGAGTTTTAGTTTAAGTCGAAAGACATAGGATAAGATTAAGTTTAGCTTAGAGTGCCCGCCTAGGGCCAGTAAGTTATATATATATAGTAATTCTGTTCGTTCAACTAGTTTTAAGCATTTTTGTCTAGTATATAAGATTTTATGAATTCCTAAATAAAAATGAAGTAAAATGTAAAAAAAAAAAAAGGACTTCGTTTATCTCGGCTCGCAAGTGAACAGTACGAACAACACCAGCACCGAGATTAAACGCAGAATTACTCTTGCCAATCGCTGTTTCTTTGGGCTCAAGACGCAATTGAGTAGGAGAGTCCTCTCTCGAAGCACCAAGTTAACATTATATAACACCTTGATCATCCCCGTCCTGCTCTATGCAGCGGAAGCATGGACAATCTCAAAAGCGGATGAAGAAGCACTAAGTTTTTTCGAGAGAAAAGTTCTGCGTTCAATCTTTGGTCCTATTTGCGTTGATAGTTATTGGAGAAGAAGTTTCAACCACGAACTGTACGGCATGAGCCTAGTCAGGCGTCTACGGATTCAACGCCTAAGATGGCTGGGCCATGTAGAGCGCATGAACAACACTGCTCCAGCCCGAAGAGTCTTCGACTCCGAACCAGTAGAACAACGCAATAGAGGACGCCAACGGAACCGATGGCGCACCCAGGTGGAGAAGGACCCAACCAACTTGGTGTGCGCAGTTTGAGACAGCTGGCTAAAGATCGTGTCGGCTGGAGATTCCATCACCTGGCGGTCTAGTGGCAAGTTTAGTTGGACTTTATTGTTTCCGAGAGGTCTCTATGGGCTTATGGCCTGGCACTCATCGCAGGCGAATGTTGACGCAGTGCACGAGTAGGAGTGAAGGCGAATAGATCATTGGTTTTGGTAAATTTTGGATCCGTTGTTTAGGTGCTTTGATAGCAAGAAGCCTTAGAAAACCAAGGAAAAGGGATTTGCTTGAAAATACAAAAACAAAAATCTTACCCAACTGATGTTCAAAGTCTATAAATAAACCGGGTTTAGAATGCCAGTGCCACTGCTCTAACTCCTCCATCGGTGGTACCATTTTATCTCGCACGTTCTCTTAGCGGGAAGCTTGATAACATTGATTGTATTCAGGTTCTTCCGTTCAGTATATAATAATATAATATGGGTGGCGCGACAGTCCGAGGTGGACCAGGGCCTAGCTTCTCAGCAACCACTTGTGTTGTGCGTGCTATTGTTCTCTCACGCGTGGAAGGGACCTACAGTTTAATGCCGACTCCGAACGGCCAAGTTTGAGAAGCTTTTTCTAGACAGGAAATACTCTTTGAGCATTGTCAGTGACTCGAAAGAGGTGGAGCCGTGAAATATGAAAGGTGGTAAATTCGGGTATCGAACCTGGCACCCACTGCGTAGGAGTCGACGCACTAACCCACTACGCCACGGCGACCCGACCACTTCCGTTCAGTATAGAGCTCAATAAAAGCGTGCCGGGTGACTTATTGCTTGGGAGCTAGTTCCCCCCTCAAGACCCCAACTATTCGAGATAAAATCAAAGGAACGTTTTTTCAAAATGAAAATTATTTCAACGGCTTTGGAGAAGGCTCGATTCTATATTTAAATCAAATTTAAATTTTGCCGTCAGATACACATTTTAATTAAGGACTACAGCGCGAACATTGTAGTTAAGGGTTTGGGGATCGGTTATGCGTTGTGAACTCGGGGAATCATGCTGTGAGTTGTTGCACGTTTGCTAGGGGTTTACAGTACTTTTTTAAGCTTCAACTACTTACCACCTATTTCAGTCACAATACCGCCTACCAGCAAAATAAAATAACATTTCGTTAAATTCTTAAGATTCACAATATTGCACGACGCAAACGCATTAAAATATCTGAAATTGAAAAATCAGTGCAGTCTCTGAGTCTAGTAAATGGTGGACGTTAAGCCCATGCGCAACATGTGTCGATTCACAATGTTATTATACATAAATACTCCTCAGGTAAAATTATCTATATGATCTGCTCTATTCCGATCTGATCCTCTGTAAGCTCCTGCATGCGAACAGATATTCAAGACTCGATTGACGTACAAATTAGAAAAAATACGATTCCATGTATATTTACATACAAAAACTTTTCCTAACTGGCTGAGGAGTCTGAATGGGGCTGTTATAAAAAATTGCAAAATAGTAGGCAAATTTCATAAGGTGCCAAAAATAACTACAGTGAACTCCCTTTTAATGGACCCTCTAGAGTGGATGATTCTCTGCAGCAGACAAGATTTATTGTAATGGTTGGCTCGTAGATATGATTTTGGTTGTGTTTTTACTTCCTCTAAAGCGAACGCTCTCTCCAAAAATCTCCTGTCCGCTTAAGAGAGATTTAAATGTATTTCAATGAGTGCTTAACGCATGAAAATATGTACCTACAACTGGTTCAAGACTATAACGTAACGCACTCCTAGTTTATTTCAATACGTTCAGGACTGATTAGCCCAGTGCGAATCTTGAGCATATCTTATTCGATAATACCCAGGAAAACTCATTCCACTACAGTTGTTTAGGATGAGATTTTGGAAACTTCATTGCGACACAACTACGGCCTTGTCTTGATCCACAACCACACAGATCACACAGCTTAATTAGAATAATGGACGAATCTAAGTACTTTTGTCTGTGTCATAGCCGGGTACTACGCCTTTGGAACTTACGCTTCCAGATTAGGCATTTCGCACAATGACTCAGAGGAAGCTGTAGAGACGCGGAGATGGACGAAAGAATTGTACATCTTCTCCCGAAGAAGAAGTCATTTTGATGCTTGCTACTTCAACAACCTGGCCAATTAATTTAACGTAAAGTATTTTTTTTTATGTTTAAAATGTCATTCCACTTTGGATGAAAGTCCTCATCAGAATTTTATCTGCCGTAAAGTTGTTGCAGCCGATAGAAGTAGATTATTGAAAGATTTCCGCGCCATTTGGACTGCAGTTCTTTAAACAATCGCCTAACAATAAACACGCCTTATGTATGCCTCAACCCCTGTTCAAACGTGATTGTTCCTATGTGGAAATATATTCGAAAACGCCTCACTTTGGTTTCAAAACTTGATGCTCCCACTGTTAACACTCGTCGACATATCACTGATTTACTATTCGCAGAAAGTGAATCGAAGAATTTATGTTTACCTCGTAAGTGGTAAAACACCAAACTCCATGGCATCAACGACAACATTGCCCCCTGGCACCCAATCCCAATCCCAGTCGATTATAAATTCATACGAATCTTTATTTAAACCATGAAATCAACTCGAATCGTTCGGCGTCAAAACATTTGATGAAGCCTACCTCCCAGCTATCGAGGCGATAGTTGATTAGCATAAGAGCTATTAGGCGACATAATCTCAATGCGGTGGCGGCCATCAGCAACGAATGGAGCGAATACACATAAAATGTGTGAGGTATGGTCGACCTTTTTGTTCTACCTCCTCGCAAGACACAGGCATATACATATTAACGTTCGTTTATCCGCTTCTTTTACACGAATCCAAATCGATATTGGTTTTAATTAAGGGCTTAAGACGCTCACAGCGAGAGGAGATAGAATCTCCCGCCCGACCACGTACCGGTAAATCCAAGGTGTGTTTGCCTTGACCACGTATCCAGACTGCGAACGAACGTACATATGTGTACGCAAACAACCCGCAAAAGACGGACAAGTGATCGATTGACATGGAAGATAAATGTGATAGCAGCCCGCGTGAAGAATGTATCTTGTACCCCTTCGCAGAGCAGGTATTTCGATTCAAGACCCCGGTTCATTGACCAATTTCAAGCGGCGAGGGTTCAGCAAATAGTGCAATCAAGGAAACGAAACTGTGCCCATGATAGGAATTACGATGCCGGTAAGTCTATACAGGTAACTGAAATAACAAGAAAACACCGAGTGTCACAACTTTCAGTTGTCCACTCATGCATGAAGAGAACACGTTCCGCATAGGTCAGGAATAAAGACGACAAGTAGCACTTTCTGGGAGTATCTACGAAGTGAACAATCAATGATTATGATTTTCCTCTCCTTCTGGGCAGAGTGGGCACAGGCCATGAACATTCAGTGTTTCAACGTCGAAAGAGTTATGGTGCGCTGTGCAGTTTGCACGAAATCTTTAGCCACTAAATGACAGCCTCGGGAAATTTTCTAATAGAGATGAAGATTGCCCGCTACGTGAGCGGTTGTGTCCATGAACTGCAAGGATGAACAGCAAGTAAAGTAAGAAACGAAAGGGAACGAACATCTCCACCCGGAGATAGTATAAAAGTAAAATCTGGAGCCACGACAACATCCCGTCCCACACGATGCCATGCCAGACCAAGAACATGGGCCCTTTCGCCATTTCCTGATTCCGAAAAGATTTTTCTTACATACACACACGAGAGTTGTGGCAAGGAGATGCTGGCAAGGAACCCGGTGTGGGTTGGCAAGGAAATTGTTGTATGATTTATGCTAACCAATTGACAGCTGACATTCAATAATAATATTTTTCGATTTAATTGCGTGATTTTAATTCAGAATGAATGCCGGATCATGTTGCGATAGAGTTACGTGTGCAGGAAACACGGTTTCTTGCAAGCAAGGGATTTTCTTAATGAGGATGCTGTGAGGAAGCTTTGAATGTAATCTCGGCTTCAGATGCATCAGACAGATAACTGCACGGTTTGGGAGAGTTAATTTTAAATATGTGTGAACCACAGGCTGTACATTTTTATGTATGAGGTTTTCCAGTATATGCTAAGGCTAGCCTGAGATTAACTACATATATACATCTTGTAACGAAACACTCCTGATGGATATGAACCTACTTCTTCAAGGCTGGTCTGTCAGCCGAGACTGTTTTGCTTATTAATTCTCACAGCAAGCACAGCATTTGGGCACAATATCTCGTATTTAAAAGCCCATTGAACACGAAATGCGTAAAAAATATGCCAATTGGGTACATGAACGTTAACGTTTGGATGACTAATTGTCGCAGGACATTGGATCTATCATCGACCATTGCTGTGATTTCTCTTGGTTATAGGCAAATATTAACCTGAAATCGATGATGTTGATGTGTAAGACGTGTGGTGGCACAAACCATTGCTACAGCTCTTACAACACGACCTGTTTTGGCTTTGTAGCAAGAAAAACTTGGAAAAACTGGACAAGTTATTTCGCGCTTCGGAGGTGTGAACTGAACACCAAAACCGTGGAATGAAAATATCGTGTTTTGTACACACTCCGTATTATTTCCCGACATGTGTAGAAACGTAATCGGAAAATGCTTTATCAGAATTGAGTCCTATGAGAATACGGATGTTCTCATAGGAATCAATTCTGACAAAGCATTCAAGAACATCAAAATAATGTTTCTCTCACATCGCACTACGACTAAAAAACGGGAGAAGTTTGATGGAAATAACAAAGTAAAGTATTTGATGTGTTCAATGCGTTTGTATCTAGTTGATATCATAAGATTTTATTCTCAGATCCATTTACAAAAAGTTTTAGGACACACATATTTATTAAAAAATTGAATTTCAAATAGTGATAATAATATTTTATTCACTCTAAAATTAAACCAACTGTTTTCCTTTAAATTTTATTACTCCTCTCTCTTCACTTCGACTATCCTGATACAGAGTCACCATCAGAATGCCCGCTCTTCTTCGTTTACTCTTTTTACTTTTCTCTCTCTTCTTCAGTGTTGTTACAGGAAATTTGTATCAAACTACCGCACTCACCAGGGACACTTTCATTCAAAGCCAATTAGTCAGTATTTATTGAAAAACACCAATTATTAAAACTTTATTAATCTATTATTTAAATACATCGCGACATTTAGAACTATTTGATGCCTTTGCTTTCATAAAAGTTCCCCCACAAGTAGTTCACTTTAGAACTGTATTGAAGATTATGACCTCCTGTTGCGCAAAGGTGGATGAGATGTATTCTAATATTCGAATATTCTCTCAAGGCCAGTTTCCTTTAGGAATCTGAAAGTGACAGATGGTTTTAGTGACTGCAATTCTTCCTCTGATATTAGGTGCTTGCTCAGATAGATGCCTCACAAATTCCCAGTATATGTTCTGGAATTTAAACAGATTATCGACAAAATCTGCAGAGACCTTCTTCTTATACTGCCAGTATTCTTAGGTTCTCCCCAGGTCTGCCCTAGTTATGCCCCAGTAGGAAGCCTGTGAGGATACGGATGTTGTTCTTGCTCATATTGATACATGCCACGAACCTCTTTCGGTTTTATTGACCCCGCTCCTTCTTTCTAGTTCCCTGAATTCTTCTCTGAGAACATGTTCTCCTCCAGATGAACTTTCTGTCCAAGATTGCTACTAAATATGTAAATCTAAGAATATCACTCGCAATTATAAATTTTATAGGCTATAAGTGAATCTAATTCTAACCCTTAAGGCAATTTTCTTGTCATGTCAATTGACCTGGAAAAAGACTAAACCTAAGAATTCCCATTACACCTAGTTCCTTGTTCTCTAAGCTACCAACAAAAATTGTAAAGAACGAATATTGAAACTGCTGAGGGCCCTGTTGTTGAGACGGTAAATAATAACCAAGGCCGGCAATTTTCTTGTCATGTCAAAAGCTTTCATAAAGCAAAATAACGTAGAATTCCAAGATTCTGCGTTATTTCACTGCACCCGTGGCGGGTGGACCAAGATTTCGTTAAACACTTTACTCATTATTTACGATTATTGTTCATGTTCTGAGTTCAGTAGAAGGGCGCTGTGAAAATTCTCAGCTGCTCTGGAGAATGACTACTTTTATCTCATTCGTTATATCCATAAATAAACCAATGTTCTTGGAATTAACGAAATCAAAAGATGGTGATCAATGCTCGGTTTATTGCAGTACTTCCATACATAGTAATGCCAATTGGCGCCCGGTGCACAGCTATGGTCAACGAACTCCTAACGTCCTCCAAGATATTGTTCCTTTTTTCTGAACCCGTTCGTCATTGACTTGTCCAATAAACTTTCGAAGATGGTTTCAAAAGCATTCTTGCAATTATCTATCGAGCGATCAGCGATCTTCTGGTTGACGGCATAATGTGGTTGCCATGTTTTGTTATGTGAACTTGGTGTGGTGATTGCAGGCCCAGGACTCCTTGAACTGCGTATTCACGCAAATCAGTATTCTGCAGAAAATCCCGAATGATATACGACTAGAAAGTCAGCTGAAGAATTAATTGTGTCTCAGCAGATAGGAAACTTTGTCAAACTTTCACTACGATAAATTCATTTCCGACCATACTTATCACGAATGATAGTTTTTATAAATTGCCTTGTATGTTTAAAAATGATTGGCATTAAATCAATATTCTAGACTAGAAGCGCTTTCGAAACTATTGTGGATTCAGACAAAGGGGTGCAAGTGATCACCTCTAAAGTTTACTCTGGCCAACACTTTTGATTTCCGCAATGTACCTCGAAACCTGAGCACACGTATTAATGAACACTCGGTGTTCCCTGGCAAAGACCGAGACACCTCTCTCATTCTTAAGCCAGCAGCTATGTTGTGGTGCAACTGCACAGAGCCAGAAGCAAGCCCGTGTCCACGTTTCGTAGGGGGTATCCCAACAGGTTATGTACGTTGTGAACTCTATGGTGCGATGTCATTAATTTTCCCCACTCTTTCCACGATGTGGATTTTACAACACAGCCACCACAGTTCTCCTACAAGAGGCCATCCTCACAGGTCATACTTGTACTAGCTTCCAGCAGGGTAATCCATCATGATGCAAAATGATTAATCGAAAAATCGAATTTAGAATAAGGAAAACTAGAAACATACCGATCACCGGCTAATTACGAGACGCGAGAACTCCTGAAACGATTGTGCATGTCGAAGAAGACGAGGAAAACTCTGTTTATGAAGTAACTTATGTATAAGTTATTGGAGCATTTTGGTGTAAAGCAAATGTTGAGAATTGCATTTTTTGTTTCTCTTAAAAAATTTTCATGAATGGTATTTTCAAAACAATACTTAACAAGGAAACCAGGAAGTCATCATCCCACCGAGACATTGCCGCAAAATTTGATAGGATTTAAAAAAATTAAAGCGTCTAGATATTCGTTTGGCCAGAGCAACGCAAATTTCTAGTTTGCGAGTTACAGTCAAGTGATTTTTTATTTGAGTTATTTCAGAAGCTACCACGACGTTAATGTCACAGCTCAGTGAATAGATTCAGCTCGGAGTTGCGGTTTGGGAAGCTTTACTTAACAGTTGTACACTCAGAGGAATGAATTAAAATGATTAGTGAGTGCCAACCGTGTAGTTCGCCTGAAGCCTCTCTGAGTCCTTTGTCTGGAATCTTGTGCTGGAGAAGATTGTGCAGTAGGCTGCTGTAAATACGGAATCTTATAAAAAATTAAAACCGTCTTTAATATTGATAAACTCTTAAAAAAAAATCCAGGTTCCTAACGCGTACAACCTCGATGTGTAAGGTAGTTCATTGGTAGGTGCAATCGAATTATTCTAGGAAATTTGCCCTCAATAAAAGTTTGCTCTGTTGAAAGGACACATTTTTGGGGAACTGCTATAAACCAGTCCAGTGATTTCTTTAACATCATCCTGGAGAAGATCGTGCAAGACTCACACGCCAACACTAGAGACACGATCTTCCAGAAGTTCGTACAACTGATATCATACGCGGATGACATTGACGTGATTGGCAGAACACAGCGAGCCGTCAAAGAGGAGCTTGCTGGCATTGAGGCAGAAAGGGCTAAAATGGGTCTAGCGGTGAATGAGGGCAAAACAAAGTATATGATGTCATCAAGAAAGGGCACACAGCATCGACGTCTTGGGCAGAGCGTCACAATGGGTAGCTATAACTTCGAGGTAGTCAAGGACTTCGTCTACTTCGACTCCGCAGTAAATAGTACAAACAACATCAGTACAGAGATCAAACGCAGAGTAACTCTTGCCAACCGCTGTTTCTATGGGCTCAAGAGGCAATTGAGTAGTAGAGCCATCTCTCGAAGGACCAAGCTGACTTTATACAAGACCTTGATCATCCCAGTCCTACTGTACGACGCGGAAGCATGGACAATCTCAAAAGCGGATGAGGAAGTCTCTGGTCTCTTCGAGAGAAAAGCTCTGCGTGGGACCTTTGGTCCTCTTTGCGTTGCCGCTTTTTGGAGGAGAAGATTCAACCACGAACTGTACCGGCAGTACAGCGACATGAGTCTAGTCAGGCGTCTTCGGATCCAACGCCTAAGATGGCTAGGCCATGT
Organism: Eristalis intricaria; assembly: GCA_964034865.1. NCBI lineage: Eukaryota > Metazoa > Arthropoda > Insecta > Diptera > Syrphidae > Eristalis > Eristalis intricaria. The sequence goes on from OZ035877.1 coordinate 24,344,696, forward strand.
TGAGCATATGGACAACTCAGCTCCGGCCCGGAGAGTCTTCGACTCCGAACCCGTGGGACAACGCAACAGAGGAAACCCGAGTTTAAGGTGGCGCACCCAGGTGGAGAAGGTCGTCAAACAAATTGGCGTGCGACACTGGAGACAGCTAGCCAGGGACCGTGCTAGCTGGAGAGGCTTGTTGGTTGAGGCCCAGGTCCACCCCGGACTGTAGCGCCAAATAAAGAAGAAGAAGCTATAGACCAGTCATGCTTATGTCCGTATTGAGCCGAAAAAGCCCATACGACTAAAGTTCGTCAATTCTGTTCCAGACCTCACGAGGAGTCCAACTTAAAAAATGTTTATCACTCATCTTCAGGTGCATATAATCTTCAAATAAATCAATTAATTTCATACTATAATTTTTAAATTCAATATTTCAAATTTTTATGCACAAATTTCTCCACGGATTACTTCTCTGTTAGTATTAAAGTCCTATGATGATTCTAAATTGCCCTCAAGTTCTTAGACAGATCTTAGCATTGTTTTCTTCATTTCGTTTAACCAACAACAAACCAAGATACAATAGCATGCATGAGGACGAACCATGCTGAGCCATATTCGGTTTTAACTTTCCCACTAAACTAGTGAGTTTTTATATGGTGGGTACAGACAAATATTGGTACTTATTCAAGTTTAGGGTGGGTAAGGTTAAGGAGATTATCACAACTCGAGCAGTAGTGATCTAATTAGATCCTTTTCACTAGCCGGCGATTGGCACCGGTTCCTTTTTATTCAAAGGGACTACACTAATACCTGATAACTACCTACTGGTGCCCTTGTGGCTTATCCTGCATAATCAACTCCTGGTTTACATCCAATTTGATTTCTTGATGAACTAAGCTATGTCCTGAATATTTCTGTGGGACATTACTACAAGGGGGTGAAAGAGTAGAAACCTTGTGTATTCGTTCTTACAAGGGGCAGGGACCCAACATAGTGTAACGTTTCATGTGACCGGTATGATAAAAGTTTTGGTCATTTCATATAAAACATGGTCCTCAACACTGTCAACAACATTCAAGCAGACTGGATCATTTGGAGAAGCTTAACCACTGTCCGTCCAAAAAAAATCTATGCAAGCAATTCAACAATTCAATTACATACTGCACGGGACATTACCTGGTCATGTAGTCTCTCCTTTGGTCAGCTAGAACGTGTGATGTTGTACATTAGAGTTATTGTTATGGGCTTATTTGAAGTCAAATAAAAAATGTATGCGCACAATCACCCGTGCTTTACAAGAGTAAATTAAATGCGGCATTGACGCATTTATATACAAGCGTATATTATGTACAATTTTGACAAAAGAGCGCGTATATGCCAGAAAAGCTGTGGAGGCTATTTGACCGGTATTTTATTCTATCAATAAGCCTATCCTTTAAATCAAGTACCCAAAAATTTGAAGATTTAGAATAGGGAATATTTTAAAAATTCTCATTTAATCATATGTGATCTGGCTTCAACATTTCTTTTACCGGGGTGGGGCAACAGAACGTACAAATATGATTGATCGTTGGTTTCCGGCGTTTAGGCAAAATCTCCCCCCGAACATGACAGAAATCGCTAGCTTTGACAATACGTACATTTAGGCCCCATTGATTGCAAGCGAAGAACGTGATTAAGCATCTTTAAATAAGCATTCATATTTTCAGCGATCTTCACGACTGTCAATCAAAATACGCAACAAGTTTAATGAATCGGAAAACTTAAAGAAAAAGAAGACTTAATAATGTTCCATTGTATGGTTCTAAATGATTATGTTCACCACGAAGATAAGGTTTCCGGCATGTCAAAATAAAACACGACAAACAACGATATCACTGGAATGCAGGAAGACAATAAGATTTTTTTGGGCAAAACACGGCCCGGAGTACCCGGAGCTCCATCACACAACAACGCTTCCGTTAGCTTCATGCTCCAAGCCAACACCAACTCACCATGATGGCCCCACAATTATCCGATGAAGTACGGACAAATGTTCAGATTAAAGGCGAAAAGACAAGAAACAAGTTTTCAACCAAAATTCAAGCCACTCCGCAGCCATCGGCACTTACACACAATTGTACGAGAGTTCAACAAGCGACTACGTACTCATAGATAAACAAATGAAACCTCAGAATGATCTCGTTTGAATGGGTACTTTGGACGAGGCCTTTTGTTCGCCAGTGCCAGTATCTTTTCATTCGCCGAATTGAGTCGAAATTAGAAGTCTAGTTGACTGCCAATATCTATTATTCATCGCAAAACAGGAATTGTTATTCGGGTTTGGTCAACAGATACAGAAATTGTCGGCATGTACATCGGAACAGCGACCCATAGATGGCGATACCGATGGCTTGCTGTTATTGGCGATACAACCAGATAGACCCAACCAGACCATTGCCAATAAAAAACAATAATTTCTTGATTATGAGGGGGAAGTGGGACTTGCAGTGGAAAAAAAAACATGACACTATCCGGGGATTTGATCTGCGCGCATAAATTTAGGTTGGCGAACAAAAGAATAACGGACGGATATGATTGAGTTGGCTATGAGTCAGGCCTCAACCTCCAAAGTGTACTGGATTGCTGCACGTGTACTTGTGCAACGCAATCCGGTTTTTTCGTGATTTGATTTTTGGATGCCGCACGGATGGTGCAAAATTATATTTTTTTGTCTATGTACCTTGTAGCGTCATGATATCTTTCAGCAAAGCAAGGCAAATTTATTTTCAATCGAGACATTGCATTGCTTACCTACGGTTGTTTCTTCACCAGCTCAAAAGGCTATAGTGGTTTGATGTGTCGATGATGGATTAATGGACAAAGTGAACTTCACAAATGGAACCTTAACCGACTAACGTTGCTATGTTATGGCTGGCGTGCGGTAATCAAAATATGAAAAACCATTGGAAATCATTCGTGAAACGTTTGCGAAACCAGAATTGATCGCACAGGGGGTGATGCTGTGCGTGTAGTGGGGGTTCAATGGAATCCTACACCATAGGATATTTCTTTGACCGAGAAACATCCGATAATAATTTAATTGGAAAGGTTTGTTGAACTCAAACCACACGAGTCAACAACAGAGCCATGATGAAATGTGTTAAGGACAAGGCCATATTTTCCGATAAAGAGTTCGGTCTTAAGCCATGGTAAAATACATGACAGGTCAATCCGGTATCCGACATTAAATTACCGACACATAAATGAACCACTAGTGTGCAAGTTTCTCAAGACACCAATTGACTGAAAGTTTTTAGTGAAAATTGAAAATGTGACTTCAGCTAGATCATTCAACTTTAAAGTGGTCTGCAACAGGGAACGGTTAATTCGTCGTCAATTTTCATATTAGCCTACCTTCAGCGTGAAATTTCTCTAGATTTCTAGGACATTGTAGCACGCTTGCAGTGCCTACGAGATGATTCAACATTTTCGAGACTAATCATAAAACATGCGAAGTCGGGTACCATCTCGGGCAGCTATTGGATAACTGGCTGGATCCTAATGTGATCTGCATCCTTATTGCAACAAACATACAGATTCTGCTCTGGCCAGAGCCGGATATGGTTTGGCTCTTAACAAAAGACTGTTAAGCTTACTCGATGCGAGAATGCAGGTAATTCGTTGCTCTTTTTCGACCGATGATTATTGTCTATGACTGTTCTGTGAGGTATAACTTGGAAACAAGTTTGAAGAAAAACAAATTCAGGTATCTAGAGCTACCTCTACCCAACACCAAGGTCCCAGTACAAGAAACTCAACCGTAATAAATTTCTGTGCAACAGTATTAAGTTAATAAGAGCGGAAGATTTCTTAATCGAGATAATTCGTAGCACGTTGCAAGGTCAATGGCTTCGATGTATAACCTGATTTATGGGGCTTCCTCTCTCTGATAACCATTTCTCTATTTCGACCAGACACATTCGATCTGATCGCGATCGGCGCCATTCATATTTTTCATTTCTACGGCAACCGCGGATAAGCTACTCAACTTCAGGCGAGGCAACTCTTTACTAGATAGATATCTAGCCAAGATGATACATTTTATCAAGATATTAAATTTTGTTACTTATTTAATATTTAGTATGTATTTAAGTGTTGATTAGCGTTCTTTAACATTTTGCTCGAAGCTTTCACCAAAAAACATTTATCAGAGAAAAAAAAGAAAAGCTTAAAAATCGAAGTCAAAGATTATTATGTCACATTGAGCATACAATGAAATTGGAAGTGCCGTCAAGCGTAAATGATGTAGTCGAAAGCATACAGCAACATCCAATGAAATAGTTCGAAAATTAGTTAGGTAGGTAGGTTATCTACTGGCTACGGCTCACCAAGACCAACGTGTTGGGTATATTGTGTCCATGTTTAGGCGATTTCTAAAACCAGCCAGATTCGAGTGCTAAAAATAGGAGGTTGTTCAAACTAACACCGCTTAAGTCCTCTAGCTCCGAAAAGAAGTTATTTCGTATAAAATCCCTTCATTTTAGGCATTCGTAGAGCAGATGTTGTATAGATTCTGTTTCTTCCTCTGTTTCTTCTCTGCAGCCTCTGCAACAACCGTTGTGCGGTATGTTCAGTCGCATTGCTTGTGTGCCTATTGCAGAGTGGCCAGTTGGGACTCATATTAGCGTGCTTACGTCCCTATGACTAAAACCCATCAATGACGTCAATAGATCAATCTCCCATAGATCAAAAGTTAAGGTCCGACGTAAGCGAAAGCCATACCGAACTTAGCAACCAGTTGACTGCTGAGCCTAGTATATCATTCGGAAGCGTGGTATTCATGGTTTAAAATGGGCTTTTTTGATCTCAATGGCAAATGGTGACTGGACCATATTTAAAAACCCCGTATAAGAATTTTGACTTTCGCTTGGATTCGAACCTGGAATCCCTCGAATGAAGGCTAGGCACTTATCCAATTGATCCACCCAATCGTTTTTTTTTTAGTTTCTGAAATTTTCTTTGCTGGCTGGCGTACATATAGGCTGATGTTCCCACTCATAGTCACAATCCAAAGCGGAGGGGCAGAGGCTATCGGCTTATATTATGGGGATAAAAATTGATATTGAGCTAAAGTATTTCATTCATTCTGGCTCATTTTAAAGAACAAGGTTATCACACAAATGTATAGACTTGTTGAAGCGCACATCGTCGAGAATGACACCGCATTCCGAACTATCTTACTCGTACTGCATGTAATTCGTTTTTGTTAACCTTGTTTTTATAAATATTGCTACTGTTGGCAACGTTTTCCAGGAACCCTCTGAATAAAATATACATATATGTTTTTCACTTAGATTTAAACACCTAGAATGACACCGCATTCCGAACTATCTTACTCGTACTGCATGTAATTCGTTTTTGTTAACCTTGTTTTTATAAATATTGCTACTGTTGGCAACGTTTTCCAGGAACTCTCTGAATAAAATATACATATATGTTTTGTAGTATTCAGATTATAAAAAAAATCGCTTTGCTTCACAAATTCCTGTTGTTAGTTGAAAAGCAAAGATGTGGGTATTAGCAGTTCAACTCTGTTTATATAAAAAACTTTTCTCTCCTAGTGTGCTTCCCTGTTTCACTTACAAAAGCAGGATTAATCAGAGTAATCAGAAGTTGGGTCCGATGTGTTATAAGACAGTGCAGTGATGAAAGTTCTTAGCAGAAGAGTATATTCCACTAGACCAACCAAATATAAATTACATAATAATTCAGAACATAATTGCCTGTTTAAGTCGACTTAGCTCGCTTAACTTTGAATAGTTTAATTTACTATATGGGTGGCGCTAAGGCTCGTAGAGGTCTAGGGCCTAGCTTCTCAGCCCCACTCGTGTTGCGCGTGTAATTGTTCTTTCACCAGTGAAAGGGACCCAACTTTTTATGTCAAATCCGAACAGCCAAGTTTTGATTTACATTAACGACACACCAGAAACATCATATACATATTATGTTGATGCTTGCTGAGCCGTAGCTCTGAGGGAATGGTATGAGACAAAGCAGGAAGAGTGGTGACTAAGTAGGAAGAATAAGTACTTTAGAACTCTACTAAATAAACATATTGGACTTAGCGGCGTATACCGTAATGACAGAGTGAAAGAAGATGTGAGATGTTCTCGTGTCCATTCCTCCTCATGCATGTTACTTCTGCAAGCAAATCATCCCCAAGGGCTCATAGACCTCGGCCATGACTTCCCAATGGATAGTACCTAGTAATAGCGCATACCGTGATACCAATATTGGGTCTATTGAGGGTACTTCTAAGCGTGCCGGTATTTGTTCCTTTCTTACATCTCCTTTTGGACATCTATATTACAGTCAATTTCAGTAGAAACGTGCATGTAATGAGCGGGGTTCTTATTTCCTTTTTCTTACTGTCCAAGAAAAAGGGCAGCGTAGTTGCGATCTCGTCCAACGGAGGGTTACCAGAGATATACGACCTGGTATTCAAAAATTCATTTTTGATGAATTTGATGAAGCTGATGACTAGCTTATGTTTTAGAGACATCAACCTTGATGGCAGCGATTCTACCTATAAAAATGCTGATATGACGTACTCAACATAACATTCAATTTTACCGATTTAGAGCCTATTGGACCGCATTGATGTCAGCTTGAAAACCAAAGTGACCTGTAAAGCTGGAAGTTCATCACTTTGTTAGACTTAAACTTAGTTCCTTACTGTTGACACCGCAGCATGCTTCCTTAATTTGTATTCTTACGGATACTCATTGGATAATGACCACAGGAAAAAAATATCAACCAAAAAAACGGAAACCTTTGTCAGAAATAGATATATTTGAAAAATTACTTCACTGCTATAAAATTTGAGAATTTTTTCGGAATAACACGTAAACTTTTTCAACTTTGCTCCAACACATGCCTATACAATAAGAATTCTAGTCTAAGTACATCTTCATAATTTATTTTCAGAGAATGTGTAAAACTGTCAGTCAAGTACTTAGGAGTTCTCCTAAACCCTTTTTAACAAGCAAACATAGCAGAAAACCGCTTCAGCTAAATGCTGTCAATCAAGTGTCTCGTAGTGTTTAAATACACGTTACTTTGCACAGGATTATGCATCGAGACGCAAGACTCGTTCTTTATCGACGTAATCCGCTTAAGTTTGTCTTGCGTGGAAAAAAGGGCAAAGACACGATGGTTAAGCGATATGTGTCGGCGTGGTTGTTTGAATTTGATTTACAATTTAATTTAATGTCGTCATTTCTCTTTTCTTAACTGGAAAAAACCGGAAGTGTGTGGCTTATATTGATTTTAATATTTACTTCATTATATTTTTTAATGCCACTTGATAAATTAAAAATCAATTCAATGCATAAACGAATTTAACGAAATTCCGTAAGGAAGTGTTGGAGGTCCCTCTCTATGTACATAAATATATGCCATAAGTATTTTACAGATGGTAGGGTACGGTGAGATTGGTCGTAACGTTGACGAATGAGTCAGATAGTCCGCTCTTATCAAATTTACAAATACAAAACTACTATATTTTCTAGTAGGTCTAAAGAATCAAAATGTTTCTTATTCTACCCCAGCTAAGCACCTAGGCATGGGCACAGAAGCTCCAGGGCTTTGAACCTACGATGCAAAGCCATCGCGGACGAAAAACAGCTTGCACTTGATGGTTGAAAGCAACTTACTCCGGTCCGCCAACGATAGAAGGAAGCCATTGGTCATGATAAGTAGGGCTGATAAGTAAGTTAGAGGAACTGAATATTAGATACAGAAAACCTTATAGACTGTTTGAACATACAGTACATCGGTTATGTCCATGGAGAAAAGTATCTGTGTGGATGTATGGGATCGAAATGCAGGTTTATACAAAGATCTCCATGTGGAACACGTAGCCGGGCCTTATTCGAAACATTGTCCTTATTAATTTCGTTGAATGGGAAGTAAATTCTTTCATTCAAGTAGTGGTTCAACTTGATAAAGTAAAATTTAAAAAAACAAATTCTGCTCTTCTTGTATGAAGGTAACGACATTTTTTGTTTCATGTTTTCTTCAGCAGTTAATCCAATTTTGGTTTTAGCGATTCCACTTGCTCTTCAGCTGTAATTATCAGATTTATTACAGATTCTAATGCAAGCTTCTTCCACACTTGGACACATACTCCTTCAGTCGACAACAAATGACTGACTGAGTACTTCTTTTGGAATTCCCTGTTCCTGCATTGCCAACACGCATTATGTAGTTGATATGGAGCTGATTTTATCCAAAAACGTGGGAGTAATACCAGTGAGAATAAGTTCCAAGAAAAAACTTTTCAAACATAGTCAGCACAAGACTGTGGCACCATGCACTCTTAAGAAATGAGTAGCATAAAGAACAGCAGCGATTTCTGCAGAAGCAGGGCTCTGGTCCTCACCTGGTAAAATGAAATGATCGGAAAAGAAGCAAACATCTGTCATACTTAGGCATTCATGGTATTGAAACCCTTTCAGCTGGGGTGGAATTTTCTTTAGCACTTAAGGCAACTTGGTATATTTCCAATATTCTTAAAGATATAAGAAGGATTTTCTTTTTTCCCATTCTGAGGATCTAGCTTAGGTTAGGTAGGCGGGCTGCTAGTGCATTCAACAGCACACTTAGACCACGGTGGCCCATTGTGGTACCCCTAGTCAGACTACTACCACCATTTGAGCACTCCAGTGATAGTGCCGTTAATTTGATCCCAACGCCATATGGTGACTGGACCAGATTTGAAAACCAAATAAAATCGTATTAACTTTGATTTCACTGGGATTCGAACCGGGGCCCCGATAAACATGGGCAGGCCCTCTACCAACTACTCCATCCAGAACAATCTACGCAATGCATTTTTTGATCTTTTACTTTATTGAGGTTTTTTGAGATAAGGAACCGGCCAGATTTATTAATTCTAAAGCCGCCTAGCGCTGGCGGTCCGCGAGCAACTGTATTAAGTCACGGGCCACCTCTTCTGTTCAAAGAGTACAACCTCCAACTTCGCCATTTGGAGTCGGCATTATACTGTAGGCTCATCCACCCGTGTTTAAATAAAAGCACGGATAACATAAGTTGATGCTGTAGAAGGCAATCAAGGAGCCTATTTCAATTTAGGCTAGGGTATGAATATTATCTTAAGCCGTCCTAACCGGTGTATCAAACTTGTTTCATAGTAGACGTTACGTACCTAATCTGAGTAATAAAAGTCACTTCACGTATCATCCCCAAAATTTGCCACAGAAATCACACTCGTTGTAGAAAAACAACCAGGAACCTTTACAAATACCTAGTAATAATCCAAAATGAACTGGCGAAGAAGAACAACTAGGTAAAGGATAAGTTGTCCAAAGCCATTAATAAAATTAGATAGGGTAATATTTTTGACCGAAGTCACTGCACTGAAATTTCAAAACATTATGCAAATTTGTGGTTTCCTTTCTTCTCGTGACATCGCTCCCACAACGTCGTTAGGTATATTGGTTACAATGCCTCGTCGATGTCAAAAGGATGATTTTCTTAATTAAAAATCCGCTGTGCCTGACGCATACCGTGTAATCCGACATTCCCATCGTTGCACCATCGAACACCGATGACAGACGCCGGCTAGGTCAACTGACCACTTCACAAATTTAAACAAGTTTCAGATCTACGACTAATGCTGCTTCACAAAATCACTTGGGGAATTTATCTACAATAAAAACAATTCATTGTATGCACATCTCCAGCCGTCTAATTAATTATTCATGTTTGGGATCCACGCGGTGCTTCTAATTAATGTAAAGGACTGCAAGAAGGATCAATGTATGCAAATGAAATTTTATTCTCAGTATCACGATATGAAGAAGAAGAAGATGAAAAAACAGAAAAAAAAATACAAAAACCAGTTGTCTCTGCACACGACAGTTCTGATGCGCCACCAAGCGTCTATGTGCACATGCACGGGTATATAGACCCTTCTCTTGAAAGCACTCGATGAGCAAATAATTTCCACGATGATAGTCACGTAGAATAAATTTTTGCCGTGCGAGTGCGTCAAATCAATGCTCAATCAAAGAGATCCCTCAACCCACGTACGACTGCTCCGACCTCTTCGGCAATCTTCAGCCGCGGCTACAGACGCTGCCACCGTCGTCGTGTCGCTGTGCTCAGACATCTCCAAGAAGCGGCATGCAGTTTGAGGTTCGTATTGTATGTTGCATGCACATATCTCCCACAAAGCAGCAGTCAGCCGACGACCCCGCAGAGCAACTGCTCTATTTGGCCTCAGAATGTTATGATTATGATTGTTGCAATCGTCATGGTTATTCCTGCGTCAGCCACAAAGTAAACAGCTCGACACAGAGCCCGAGCCTGGGTAGCCAATATAGGCGGTTGGTAAATTCGTAACTCCGGCCATGAGCTACATGTTCGGTGTCAGATTATCCCCTCATTTCCCTGGCCAAGAATGGCAATAAATTCGCTACAGTACCTACCTCACCCAGCGGTGAGGATCTGGCCGAGTAAGTTAGAGCGGAGCGTATTCGTGTGCATATCGCTTGATGTGCACTTGCCCGGCCGGCACTCAGACTCTGATGAGTTCCTTCCTTCACATTCCAGAACGCAAAGCGTGTTCGCTCCGCAACAACCACCCCCCTCATCCCATCCGTTTCCATGGTTAGCATATTGTTCTGCGTGATTGCGATATACGAGCTCGCATATCCCAGACTTACCTGTTTAGTTCCTGTTCCATAGCGATGGCGGTGATAAATTCCGGCAACTATAGATGTCTTATAATCCACGGTAGGCGGGCAGGAGTGCCGGTAATCCGAAGGTAATCCAAAGGTAATGAGAACTAGTGCATACACATAGAAACACTCACTTATTCACTGAAACACACTGAGCACGAAATTCTATCGCAGGGCCGCTTGAGCCGCGGACACATTCACGTACCTTATGGCGGCTGGCAGATCTCTGCCCACAACTCTGTATCGGTAATTAATAAACGTATACCGAGGCACACATTCGCATTCGTTAACAATTGAAAATAATTTATTTAAATGCGAATTTTTGCATCGCGACGACCGCGACGAAGGGATCAGCTGAAACGGTCAGCTTGAGAGGCAACGTTCTTGTCGACATTTGAAGAGGATCCGCGAGTGCGCGGGCTTAAGTATCCGCAGACATGCAACGAATCGGCCGTCGTCGTCGCCTAACCGAACGCCAAACTACCACAAATCGTCGGTGAATTTATTGAACGAGGAAATGCACGACGCGACAACGAGGTTTCGACCGCGATTGTTCGGCGTAGATAATGAGTGGCAATAACTTTGAAATGCAAAATTGTGCAGCGCCTACGGGACACCGATGACGGCCGCATAAATCCATGAAAAAGGTCGAGTCAAGTAGAGAGTCGAGGTCCTCCGCGGTAGCCCGCACGACCGCCAAGTAGGCGTTAAACGGGAGTACTTTGAAACGCACGAATTTCATGAACCGGCGAAACCAGAACCGACACACATCCAACAGTCTATCCAACGAGAAGTCAAACACAGAACTGAAAGATCGCTTTGAGTCGAACGCTCAGTGATCTCCAATCCAGCGCGGTGAAGTCGAGTGGAGTCCCCATAGTCACTCAGCCGCTCGAGTGATGGTGTTCGAATGCCCCCCGGCAGTGGGCACAGATACTCAAGCGCTCTTGAGTCATGTTCGAATGAGCGCATCTGCAGGTGGATTGGGTGTTTTAGCTTTAGATAGATACTCCACCTATCTGCTGGAACGAAGACAGGTTTTCCCGGGTGCAGTGCGCAGCCCCTGCAACCAGTGAGCGGCGGGTAGTGCACAAAGAATGGTTCCGATATGACCGCAGCGATAAAATAACTCATTCGCTGCTCTTTTTATCTTCGGGCAGACAAGATTTCGGAAGATGATGCAATGGATTCGAATGAATGATGGAGTTGATCGTCGGGGAAAGGTTTTCTGGTAAACATCTCTACCGGAATTGAAGTAGCTTGTCGTTCGGGTGGGCAGATGCAAACACAAATCCTACACATTTGCGCGCAGTGTTTACAGGAGTAGTTGATACTAAGAAGTAAAAATCTATTTCGGGTGTATGTTCATAAACAAAAACAAACATGTACTCTCCTTTATGTGCATCCCCGTGGATCGCGTAAAGGGGAGACATAAACAAACACGGCGACTGCAGTTAATGCTCGAAATTTAGTCGGCAGTTTGATTGAATCGGTCGTGAGCTTTCATGGTAAATGGATTTAGGTCGCACGAGATGAAATGACAGACAGTACTTAGCAGTCGAACGGTCGTTGGGAGTCGTTTCAATGCAAAAGAGTGCTTAGAAAATAATTGCACGGAAATACGAGGGAATACGTCTATAAAGATTATTGCGTCACTCATTGAGCTGCAGAGTAATTTGTTGATGCAAAATTAAGCACGCATTTGGCAATGAACAGACCATCTGGAGGCTTGTGTACGATTTTTGCATTTTTTCGTCGGACCGTGGGAAAACATTTTTGTAAACTTGGACCCTACAGCACATGTGGCGCATTGTATAGATGGTGCCTTGGTTTATATATTTTCAAATTGTTCGGTGATTTGAAAGTCATTAAGTTTGTTTTCGTGTTTTTCTAAGATTGTGTAATGCTAATTCTTTAGCGCTGTTATACAGAACTATGTCAGGTGTAGGAGTAACGGCAGGAAGAAGGTACCTACGCCTCGTTGTTAGCTTGCATTGTTGCATTTATTGTCAAATATAGCAGAACCTCCTAAAGCCGAATAAATATTTTGTTCGGTTTAAGGAAACCGAACCGAATTATTGAAAATCAGAAAGAAAGACTACACATGCTCCGTTGCATTCACGGCGACATTTTCTGAATGAAGTGTTTAAAAATTACAATCATCAAATGATTGATTCTACGGCGCGAAAGAATTCAATTGTAACTCGCAGATGTGATTAATCCATACATTTATACGTCTTTCATAAGAATTGTTAATATTAAAACTTGTAACTAAACAAACCTTCTTTTCTCTATCGTTTTTGCTGTTGGTCATGCTGTTGGAATATGAGATATGGAGGGAATTTTCTAAGAACAATAACACGCATGGCGCATAGTTTGATTTTGGGATTTTTTAGTCTTGCCGAGAGCCGTGTAAAATATAAGTCTTTTTACCCAAGATCATACCGTGATGCTATTTTGGTATGACAACAGTTTTGCTTGCCTGCGTTTGGAAATGGATGAGGATCTTGCGGCGTGCATCCAATACTTCACTTGGCTTGCCCTTAATGAGGAAAGTCAACGATTGATTCTTGCCACTTGAAATCTCAATGTTAGCTCCAGTGTCCTTGGTGATTTGCTGACAAATGCGCTTCGATTCGCCTTCGCCAAACTTTTCGGAATCAGTTGATTTACGCTCATCGCCGAGCACTTGTAAAATCTGCGAATGAAATTGAATGTGTATTTAATGACTCTTGGGATTTCTGTCTAAAGACTGTCTTACCGTTTGATTCGTCCATCGCTGCTGCTTGCATTACTTAAAAAAAAGAAGAGTCCTTTTTCGTTCCAAGTCGTTACAGTATCACCAAAAATATATTCAAAATAAAAATGTTAATGTAGCATGAGTCCACTCAAAATGGCAATAATTGCTGACGTACTGTTGACGAACTGTTTTAGCTGCATTGTCAACCATCGCGTGATGGTCCCCTGCTGTTCGACTAACATTTTATTAGAAAGATATGCTTTCACAGCCAGGAATTTAGGTTAGGTTATCAATATGTTAACCTTTAAAATAAAAACATCGCTGTAAGGTAGTTGATATATGTCACCCAAAATTGAAATTATTCGCCTTAGTCTTCATTCCGAGATGGAACTGGACCCAGATTCTTTGCAGGAACAGTATGATGCGAAGTTTGAAGGGAGATACCAGAGAGACCGCAATTTATGAAAACTGTTTGTCAGTATGTCGCGAATTGACGCAAATAGAAGTCGATGCACGTATCCAGCCGTGTTGGAAACTATAAAACTGCAAGGACCTGAAACTAACCTCTTCAGCAACAACTCTTGATGTGCATTCCATTGTCTACCTCGAGTGGAGTTTTATTTCTAGTTGAAACCAGAAATGACAAGCTGAAAACCAGAATCTGACAAGCTTTTCAGACACGTATGTGTTTTCGTAAACGCCAGACTAACAAAGGATTGCGTTTATCCATCTTCATTAATCTAGATTGGTGATCATACCAACTTAGGGGAATGGCAGAACCTACTGTTCATAAACGTCGATATGTCATGGATGTCGTGAAGATTTCGCAGTCATAATTTTTACTACAAAGAGGGGCGCGATTGGAAGAAAACGTTTTTACCTGTAGTATTTTTTCCTGAAAGCAGTTTGAAAATTAAATTCCGTACCATTTGTTTCACGGCCATTTCTGACGTTTATGAATGATCGAAGATTGAAGACAATCGTACAAAAGTAGGCCTGCAGGCTACAGGATTACCAACAAATATACATATTCTCTAGTCTTCCGGCGTTGTTAATATCTGGGGAGAGGTGGAGATGTGAGCAAAACTGCCCGAGCAAGATTCAACTCATATCATTATTGAGGGTATATTGCAGCTAATCTGATATTAGGTGCTTGCCCAGATATCTTCGTCTTTTGTACTATGTTCTGAAAGTTCATTAGATTCTCCGAAGAATCTGCAGAGACCTTCTTCTGATACTCCTAGTTTTCTTATGTGTTCCCTGGGTCTGCCCTGTTAGGAAGTCTGTTATCAACTCAAATACCCACTATGCACAACGTTTGCCACAAATTATTGCCAATGCGACTAGAAAACATTTACATTTATAATCGCTTTACATTTATCTATATGACAAGACCCTGTTAAGGTACTGCTCATCACTCAGATCGGCTTCTTTCACTTTGTCCCAATGGTTGATCTTGTTGCAGATGTATTCAACCTCGTCTCCAACTCAAATAATTATCTCATAAAAGTAATACAAGCTTCCACTTTGTGGAAGTGAAAGTGACATTAATCCGTCCATAAGTTGATTAAACCGACAGATTCTCCAATACTTTGTTGAAAGTGTGTTTTTCAAATTACTGAAGTTGAATGGAAAACGCTGCCGAATCATCCACCATTGTGATGAGTTGATTTGTTTAAATATTTGATAACATTACTGTAAACTGCATATTGTTTAACGAACTTGATAGGAAGTAAAGCACCAATTTGAGTCATGTTTGTATGATGAATTATACAAATGCAATGATTTTCTACTCATTCATATGCCATGTGCAGGAAAATTGAGTTATCGTCATTTTCACATTAGCCAACTTATCAGCAACATAAACAGAGAGAGAGAGAACACACCTCCTTCCGAAGATTGTGCGATCATTGAGCACGTGGCTGTTCGTAAATTCAGTCACATTGACATTGAAAGTCTTGGCGAGTTCGTTACTGACTTCGACTTAAAAATGTTCGACCTATAGAGGTTTGACTGTGTCAGGGACGTAGCTTAAGTTGGCGCCGGCCGGGGCAGACACAGTGTATGCCACCACTATTCATTTTTCCACATATTGAACAAAAAAAACTGCACATATGCATGTCTATTGTCCGCAGCAAATATTAAGCCGCAAATTTAAAACCTTCTCATATTTTTTACTTTCCGATTTCCCAATCTGTAGAAGTTATAATTGCTCTTAACCGAACGTGTTCGATTGCAAATTCATCCTTATCAGTGTGATCCTCATGAGGTGCAACATCTGAATGGCTTTCATTTAGCTGCGGTGAGACAGTCGAATTCTGTCGCCAAATTTAGTAGCTGTCCCTGCGGACATTGTTTAAGAGAGAGAATAATATTCGTCGCAGTTTATTTTCATAGAATGGTAGGTAGGTAGGGAGGCTGCTAGTGAATTTTCAAGCACACTTAGACCATGTTGGTCCATTGTGACACTCACAGTCAGACTACTACCACTGAATTTTCAAGCACACTTAGACCATGTTGGTCCATTGTGACACTCACAGTCAGACTACTACCACTGATCGGCAAAAGAAACAACAGAAGAAAACAACCCAGCAACAACAGCAAGCAACATCTCAACAACGGAAGAAGCAGCAACATGCAGTACACCAGCAACAACCAGAGCCAAAGAAGACGGAAAAAGTGCCACCTATAAACTTATACAAGCCGGATATCATTTTCACTGCACAGGTATGTAGGACGGCCGTAGGAAGTGGGAATTTTCTTATAAAAAAAACAAAGGGTTCGAGAAATACTCAATCTGCTGCAAGACAGTAGATCAATACAATAAAATCAAGAAGGTGCTAAAGCGTTCGACGATGGAGTTCTCCTCTTTTAAAAAAAACCAGTCTTTAAAAAACACCAGTCAAAATTACTAAAGATCTCCGGACCGCCCGAAGCGGAGGAGATTTTCCAACTGCTCAAAGAGCATGTGTGTGAATGTCTCGAGATCGTTGGGGTCAATCCCTTCACCACAGCTAAGGCAAAAAGGGATATTGTTCGTTTGGCTGACTATCATTGCGCCTGGGATAGCATAAGAAGGCGCGATGGTATTCTCCAATGCGCTCGCTGCCAAGGTTTGGGCACGCCGCGTCGAACTGCCAAATGCATGCGGAGAATTGTTCTCCGGGGCAAGAAGGAGCAACTGACAAGAGCCAGCTCAAGTGCGTACTCTGCGGGAACGCGGGGCACACCGCCGACTACCGGGGTTGCCCTGAATTCCAAGAGCGGACAGCAAAAATGGTTCTGCAGAAGCAGCCCCCAGTAAAAAATCCACTCGGGGCTGCCATACCCGTCATCCCTCAAGTGACCTATGCCCAAATGGCGTCTGTTCAGAGGAGCACGGAAAGCAGCAACTACCAAAGGTATTGCCGCAAGTCTCAGAGCCAAAAGCACACGAGGAGCGCCTGAATGGAAAACATCCATTGAAGGGCGTATGGCTCGGTTAGAGGAGCAAGTCGGCCAAATTCTGGCGCTGATGCAGAACCAACCACGTCAAAAGTCTTAATGGCTGCGCAGACGGAGAGTATTTTTAAGATCCTTGCAGTGAATGCAAATTCATTGATCGGGATCTAATGAAAAAACGAGCTCTATAGATTGTTGGACGATCAAAGCCCAGAGCTGATGCTGATTAGCGAAACCAAGCTAACTCGGAGAGGCATACTGCAGCACAGCAATTATAATGTTGTTAGAAGAGACCGGCCCAATTCCAGTGGTGGAGGCGGTGTAGCGATCTTCATTAAAAATAACATTAAACACAAGGTAGTGTATAGTATTGAAGTACGAAGGTTTCAAGAGTTGGAAGCCTGCACTGTGTGCATTTCGCTCCGCAGTGGAAATAGGTTGTATGCACTTACAACTATATCAGAGCTCGATTCACTCTTTCGATGTCTGAGTCTGGACTCGGAGGAGAACTATTTTATTTTGGCCGGGGACTTAAATACCCGACGTGGATATTGGGGGAACATGGTTTCCAATACCAGAGGGGACCAGCTATATAGCTGGTTTTGCTTACACAATGCCGAGTATAGACTCGATTTGAAAGCAACAGAGATCTCGTCGTTCCCCAGAACCGTGTCGTATCTGGATCTCCTACTGTTAGACGCAAGACTGCAGCTGACAGACACAAACGCACAAACTGTAAACTGTTTTCCTCAGTGACCATTGCGGACTCAGTAATGAAATCAAGGTCCCCAACGACATTCCGGAATTAGGAGAGTATGTTCAAACGTACACCTACAACTACAGTAGGGCACGATGGACACGCTTCTCCAGACAAATGCCGCGAGCACTCCCTTCGAACGCGCTCCACATACCGTCCAATAGAAACTTGTCAAACGAAGAGATTGACATGTATCTAATTCAATGGGCGAGACAATTTAACGAACCATGGACATTACTATACCTCGGTATACACGGACAAACAACGAAAACTTGTACGACAATCGACGCACTCCACCAACGTAAAAGTAGACTCCTGTCAAGATTAAAAACCTTGTACAGGCGGTTTACTGACAGACGAGATGAGGAAGTAAGGACACTGAAATCGCTCATTAAGAATATTCAAACATTGATTGCTCAGAACTACAGACTTTCTGCTAATATGTATTGGAAAAATAAGATCCGGGCTGTTAGATCTAACAACCCGAGAATGTTCCCTCAGATAAATAAATTCTTTCGAAGCAAACATACCGACCTTAAGCTTCCTAGAACGACGGACAACGAACAAATACTGACTACAGCAGGTATTGATCCACATTATTCGGAGCATTGGAAAACGGCTATTGTGCAACCCATATCCAAGCGAGGAAAAGATTCTTCGAATCCGTGCAACCTCCGGTCAATAAGTCTCCTGCCGAATATCAGCAAGGTATTCGAGAAGGTGATCAATAGAGCCTTGATCAACTGGACTAAGGACAAACATATTATTCCGGATAACCAATTCGGTTTCAAAGCGGGGCATGACACCATTCATGCCGCGTCGAAACTGGTGTCGGATATCCAGGGTACGGCACAACGGCTTCGTCCCCCCAGGAATCCTTTCTCCAATTAGACAAGAACGGACTGTTACAAAATATAAATGCGGTTCCGCCCATCTTCCACATAGCCCGTTGAACTGTGGATGGGCCGTTCCGTCGCACAACGAACTACGGTTCAGTACGGCGGTATCAAGGAGAGATGTTTGGGATGTTGCAATGTACCATCGAAAATTCTGGTGGCTGGAGAGAGGGAACTCCTTCGTCGAACCCTTTAGACCCTTGGTAGAAAGGGTACTACGTATCCCCGAATGGGGCACCAGTCGGTCACTGTCAACCTATAAGCTGCAACCTATGGCCGACCTTCATAGCCTAGGGTAGTTTTTGTAAATCGGATGTAAATCGGAAAAAAAAAAAAATAGTATTCACATGCGTACACCACTGTGTACCTACGTGTATACATTGTATATATCAAATACATATACATATGTACATATGCATATGTATATGCATGTATTTTAGCTTTAGTTAGTTTAAGTTATTTTTAAGGTAGTGTCTAAGTTACTATATAAGTCTTAAGTATAGTCAGTTCTGTTATGAATTTTTTTTTCAAATTTTTCTTAATATTAAGTTGTACAGTTAAAGTAAATTTTCCTTAAATGCATGGATTTTTAGTTTAAGTCGAAAGACATATGATAAGATTATTTTTAGCTTAGAGTGCCCGCAGAGGGCCAGTAAGTTATATATATATATATAGTAACACTATTCGTCCAACTGGTTCTGAGCATTTTTGTCTAGTACGCAAGCATGTCATGAATTTTAAAATAAAAATGAATTGAAAAGACCACCGCCCTCCGTTTATTTGATCGCAACGGCAAATGGTGACTGGACCAGATATGCGTTTTAACTTTGCTTTCACTGGGATTCGAACCGAGGATCCCACTAACCAAGAACAGGTATTTAACCAACTGCGTCATCCAGTGTTATTTTTTAATAGGATAAACCAGCAATTTTATTTCCGTCACCAAAAATATGTTTTTTATTTAATTTGTTTCTTCTTCTTCTTTTTTATTTGGCGCTACAGTCCGAGGTGGGCCTGGACCACAAACAAAATGCCTCTCCAACTAGCACGGTCTCTGGTTAGCTGCCTCCAATGTTGTTTTTTTATTTTCGAAATACATGACAGACTTACATACTAGACAAAAGTGCTTAAAATACGTTGGACGAACATTTTTAGAGTTTCCAACTTACTGTCCCTCGGTAGATTGCATATACTTTGCCGCAGGATAGTGACCCACTTCTTCCCCATTCGGGGATTCGTACTACCCTTTTTACCTCGGCTCTAAAAGGTCTTCAGCTCGTTGTGCCACGGAACGGTCGTGGTTGAGTCGCCTATCCACAGTTGACCTGGCGATGTGAAAAATGAGCGGTACCTCATTTATATTTTGTAACAGTCCGTTCTTGTCTAAATGGAGAAAGGCTACTGGGGGGATGAAGCCGTTGTGCCGTACCCTCTCGTGGTATTGTGAATTGGGGTAGTAAGCTTATCAGGTTTGCCCTGTTGTAAAACACTTCATTGGAGTAGAATTTTCTGTACTGAAACTCTGGAGTCCCTGTTCGCACGCCAAGTTGGTACATACATTTTAGCAGAAGTAAAAGCACCGTCATGCATAGGGACGAGCTATACAACGCCATGTTTAGTTTTGACATTCCTGCCAAACTCTTCAGGTTGTGCAGGATGACGATGGAGAATTCTCGCTACTCCATCAAGTTGGGTAACGAACTCACCGAGACATTCAAGGTAAAAAAAGGATTTAGACAAGGCGACGCGCTGTCATGTGAATTCCTTAACATCATCCTGAAGAAGATCGTGCAAGAGTCACACGCCTACACTAGAGGCACGATCTTCCAAAAGTCCGTACAACTGCTACCATACGCGGGTGACATTGACGTTATTGGTCGAACACAGCGAGCCGTCAATGTAGCTGGTATTGAAGCGGAAGCGGCTAAAATGGCTTAGTGGTGAACGAGGGCACAACGAAGTATATACTGTCATCGAGAAAGGACGCACAACATCGAGGACTCGGCCGGAACGTCACCATAGGCAGTTATTTCTTCGAGGTAGTGAAGGACTTCGTCTACCTCGGCTCCCAAGTAAACAATACGAACAACATCAGTAAACGAAGAATAACTTTGTCTGTTTCTTTGGACTCAAGCGGCAATTGAGAAGTAGAGCCCTCTAAATAAGCCTTGGACATTCGTGTCCAGCTCAATGGCGCGGAAGCATGTCAAAAGCCAATGAAGAAGCCCCTTCGACACAAAAGTTCTACGTAAAATGTTTGGTCCTGTTTGCGTTGATGGTTATTGGAGAAGAAGATTCAACCACGAAATCTACGGGCTGTACAGCGACATCGGCTTAGCCAGGCGTCTACGGATTCAACGCTTAACATGGCTAGACAATGTAAAGCAAATGGACATCACTGCTCCGGCCCGAAGAGTCTTTGATGCCGAACCAGTGAGACAGCCCAATAGAGGACGCCCAAGGAAGCGACGGTACCGACGGTACACAAGTGGACGAGGACCTTAACCAACCTGGCGTGCCAAATTGGAGATAGCTGGTTAAAGATCGTGCCAGCTGGAGGGGCTTGTTGGTTGAGGCCGGGCGGACTATGGGGACTATAGGGACTGTAGTGCCATTAGAAGAAGTCTGATGGGACAAGTTGTATGCACGCTGTTCTTTTCATCTTGTTGATTTTTGTGATATGGAATTCTTCCCTAAGAACCGGCCACCATGCTAGTGGTGTCCGGCGTTGACTTTACATCTATAAGACCAACTTTTTGAAAGTGTCAACAAATATTTACGATTACGCAGTTAGCTAATAGTACAGTTCTAATAAAAATATGAGAAGGCCCTTTTATGTGCTCAAACATGTAATTCCAATCTTCTAAAATAATCGGAACTTAACACAACATTTTGGTTTTTGTTGGATAACCCACTTTTTACCATGATCTCATTGATCACAGCTGCAAACTTACCTAATACCAAGATCAACATATCATCCGCGTACACTCTTATTTTGACCCCTCCCCTATTTAGTCTTTATAGTATGTTGTTCATGACAATAAGCCGGGAAGAGGAAATATTAATATACTACTGTTTCCTAGCGTAGATTGAATGCATTGTGTGCTAAGCATGGCACCAAGTTCAGTTAAGGATGCAAGGATAGCTTTCGTCCCCTCCTATGTCTAACAGATATCTAGGATGTATTCATTTTATGTAGCTTATCAATTTGTCCATTTCTTTGTATCATCGTTTGAGGTATTAGTTTTCGGATTTGGGCAGATATGTTTCTACTATAGAGTCTCGTATGTGGTTATCAAGGATTCGTTAGAGAGCCTTCAACATGAAGAAGGTCAGACTAATTGTTAGAAGTCTTTCGGGCCATAAGGTCGCGTCTACTCAGCTTAGGGATCTACCAGAACTTGTGGCCACGATTCGGCGATAAGGATAGAAGACTAGCAGAGCAATACCCTCTAAGCTTGGTCACGCTGATATCTGCAGAGGAGTTAATGAAGAGGCTTTAAAAGGCAGTATAGTGTCAAAAATTCTACGAAACATTCCAGCATACGGGCTGAACGGACTTGGTGTTAATCCACAGATAACGTAACTTCTACTCTTGAGCAGAAGATACTTTTTTCTAAGAGCACAGATAAAATGCGCATGGCACAGATAAAATGCGATACTGTCATAGAGAAATATCGCAATCGACATCAGAAGCAAAGCGTCACGCACTCACTACCACTCGTATCGTATTAACCAGCTCCCGCACATCTATAACCATTATGTGCGAAGTCAATTAAGGCTGCCCGACTGATACATGTTCAGAGGTTCACACAGCCCCAACGCCACTTCCGGTGCATCAAATCTGCTCTGATTAGAGAACAAAGTGAAGGTGCAGCATGCCTGCAGTCGTTATATGCTCCCAGGAAAATTATGTCGTACGTTTCCTTGAACTGCACGATGTGTGGCAGAGTCACACGAATCACTTACCTAATTAGACGACAAACCCCGGCCACTGCAGACACTAAGTACATGGGCGTGATGATACTTACATCACTTCAGTCAGTATTGTGGCGACAAGAAACTGGCAAACAGAGAGTAGTGAAGACCACGACACAAGCTGAGCCGCACCGTGAAGGTGGACAATCTGAGGTATAATTAAAAGATGTACGTGCATGATGTATGCAAGCACATTTCACATATCTGTCACAACAAGATGTCTGCCAAGTGGACAAAGTGGACAAAGCTGACAGAGCAAAATGTTATGACCAATGCCGATGTCCTGCACTTTCGGACAAACTAACAAAGAATGAACCGACACGGCCAGTCGGAGCGGAGCTGAGGCCCACGCGACAAAAAATGCGAAATCCACCTGTGCCACCATTGCTCATGAAGCATCGTTAAACAATTTCGTGTTCACTATCGTAGTTGAGCAACAAAAAAGGAAACGAATCGCAGGAGAAGGAGCACAAAGTAAATTTGTGAGCTCGGGTAAAAACCAGTAGTCGTCGTCGCAACGCAAAGGACGACTACTGGGCAATTGAACTGCTGCCTGCCACAACGATGGAGACGCCAACGACAACGACAACAGCGACAGTGACCAGCTTCAGCAGCATTTTGCAAAAATGTCAGAACAGGAAAAACCTTTTAGGCCTCCACACAACAATCAAAAGGGGGCATGGGCATACCAGGCTGAAAACGAGAAAATAAGAGAAAACAAAAAAGGGCTTAGAGACGGGGGAAAATTAAAAACCTTCTGCCGGCAAATTTACGGAGTGGAAAATGATTAATGAGCCGCATACAAGTCGCATTACACGAAGGAGCGTTTAGCCAGATGTGTGTAACTGCCACCGCCTTAATTACAGCTCATGTAACCCACGGTAATATCTGCGGTACTTGTTTCAATTGCTGACTGGAGCGACGGACTGCTGGACGCTATCAGGTTAAGCGGTGTCTTGGAAGGCATTCGATATCTGTGTACGTTCGGATTGACGGAGGAGATGAAGATTCGGAATTGAATCACAATTTGTGGGGTCGCTGAGGGGTTCGATGCCACTTAGTTGAGATAAGTCACATCACAAACTGGTTTCGGCAATCGGTTGAAAGGCGGAGGAATGTGTTGAACCAAATTATATTCATTTGGGGTCGTCGATGAGAATCATTATTCATAAATAATGATATTAGGTGTTTGGAAAAAACGGAGGATGCATTCTTTGTGCATTGTAGCAGACGCGAAAACCATTAACGAGAACGTATTTTAATAACTTGTGGTATCGGGTGCTTTTTATGTTCCAGGGTGATTTTAGGAGCGGTGGCCAGGTTCGGCTTGGATGACATTTGTCAGTTGGAATTTGAATGCCCAATGTCATTCTTTTGGTTGATATCAATTTTGGTTTAAATTCTTCTTTTAATTAGTAAAATACTTTACTTAACTAACTTTACCGCCGCCGTGACATAGTGGAGGGCAAGGGCGCCGACTCGTACGACTCGTAAGATCTGAGGCCAACACGATCCGCGTATCATCTCTACCTGCTGAGAGGGTATTCCTGTCTAGAAAAAGCTTCTGAAACTTCGACCTCGTTGGAAGTCGGCATCACAGCAATTGTAGCTGCTGTGTGCGTGTTAACGGCGCTGCGGCAAATCAACTCCTTTCACCGTATGCGTTGGACCACACCAAGGTTACGTCTTGTCTCCTTTCCTGTTCATTATAAATAAGGATTGTTATAGTGCGAGTAATTTTTTAAACTGAGAGAGAGAGTTGAGGGTATATTATCTTCTTCAGCGAGTGCTGGTTAGTTTCGTCGAATGGGATGAAGGCTAACGTGGTCGACTCCGAGGTTATCGTTATTTCCAAAACAGGTAAAGATATATCTCGGGATCTTTTTCACGAGTGATGGAAGGAGTATTGCTGATATTTCCTTCAGGATTGGTTACATTTTAAAATAGCCTGTAATCAGGAAGGGCGAGCTTGGTGTTAATCCCATATTAGCTCAGATGGCAGTCTTAAACTCTGTTTTTATGCCACCTCTCGAAATTTGGGTGATGACTGAAACAATAGGCTCACGAATATAAGCTCCCCAGATAAGGTTTCTCCGTTCTGGTGTGGAAGTTACTCGCTGCGATAGGCTGAGAAACACGGCAGCTGCTACATCCTACGGGAAGGGCTATGCTTTGATGTTTTACTATGCTGGGTTCCTGGGCATAGTAGCATTCCAGACAATGAAGGGGCCGACGATTTAGGCAGAACAGAGGTGGGTTTGCCACTGGCAACTAATCAGGACCCACACACTGAAGGAGTAAACACATTGCTACTTACAGATGCTAACAACACCGCCAATCGGCGGTGGATGGAACTAGATACAGTGGACTATCCCTAAGTCGAATTGTCACTGGATACCAAATTTTGTTAGAGTTAGAGAGAGGTTTTTGTACGGAAAATTGAGGGAAATGTATGCAAAATATGGCCAAAGAGTTTCGGCATAGGGAGAGTTCGACTTAGGGAGAGTCCACTGTACTTGAAAAACTTCAAAGCTAATCTGGCCTTCTATAAGTCCAGACAAAACAAGTACACTCCTGCAATTGAACAGAAATTAAATCAGCAATGTAGTAGGCACTATTACCGGTCATTGCTGATCCGGAACACACGCCAGAAGAATAGAAACCCCCTACAATGGCTTCTGCACTAGCTGTAGAGACGGAGAGGAAGAAAAAACTGCGCTTCACTTTCTCGGCAGCTGCCCAGCACTGGCAAAAGGAAAATCACAAGTATCAAACATCAATATTCTGGACATAGCAAAATTACTAATTGGATGCAACCCAGCAAAGGAGTGTATCATCACAGATAAACCACAATCATACCAGTAGGTATTTTCCAATTACTGTAAGTACCCTAAAGAGGAACCGGTGCGTAAGCTGCCGAATAGTAACATCACAAAGGATCCAATCAGGATCTCAGTGGGCCAAAACTGCTGCAGTTTTGGCAATCACTATAACCTGACCTAACCTATTTAACAAGTGCTGTAAAAACTGAGAAATTGTTATAATTTAAGAAAGAGAATTGCATCAGCAACTGCAGTACAAAAAAGTGTCGCGTACACAATGTTAAACTGGGCTCAATTGAATCGAATTATCTACAAGGGACGGTTTTATGATAGGACAAAATTTGTAAGATGATAGCAGTATTTCTACGCTATTCAATGTGAATTCAAAGAGATACCACCAGTGTTACATTAAATGTAAATAGCTCGTTTACTGATATCTTCGCAGTAACACTCTGCGCAGGAACAAATAAAGATAAACGCAAGAGAATGTCTAGGATCGACGATATCTAACAACCTTATGATGTCATATAACAGCCAATTTTACGAACGATGACCTCAAGCAGCAGACCCCAGTTGCGGCTACATGCGAAGCTACAGAGTGTCACATTAATACTTTTTATGGCATTGAAGCGTGACAATACTCAACCTTTTTTACCTTCTTCAATCCAAACACCAGATAAGATCTCTCATATCTGTTAGATAGTCGAGTGACACGTGAAGTGTACACTTCGTTGTTAAAATGTGATAGTTTTATGTATACAGGTAGCTATTATTTTTCAGGTTAAGGTTGTTTTAAAAATTCGCAAACGGATACCAGATGCGTGGCTAACATTGAAAACTGGTATTGGAACCGCAGTCGATTCTGTGAATCTTGAAAAAACTTACTTTCGCGAACTATCGAACGGTGGTGATGACCTAAATAGGCCTGTCAAGTTGCTCCTGATCTGGACGATGGTATACGAGAAATCCCCACGAAAGTGAAGAGGTTAACATAGTTATCCTCAGATTGAAGTCTAACAAAGTCTGTAAGATGTCCGCTCAAACCGACCCAGTACATAGATACAAAAATGTAATAGTAAAAGTTTACACAACAGTGTTCCGATACGACACACAGGTGTGGCTGACTGGCTTTAAAAGCAAAAAATAGATTTTAAACTCTTTGACAGGATTAAGATAAGTATGAATAATTGGCGTGAAGTTGGTTTCCTGCACTCTTATATGCCGATATGTGCTCTGACAACCGGCGCACCGGGGGGTATGTGGTTGCAAAAGATGGCAGAAACTCAAACATTTTTTTTTTCAAATATCAAGGAAAAAATGTAGGCAGAGTTCAAATAAAGTATCATGGCTATCCGAAAACACAATAGAATGTCTTCTGTCAAACCTATCATCGTCATCATATCAGCAGCGATTTTGCAAGGTTGGGTGTTGCTTGAAAGGTTTAAGAAACAACTTTTTGTGGGATGATAATTCGACCATTTTTGAATTGGAACCAGTTTCTGAAGGCTTGTGCTCAATAAATAAAAATAATATAATACTATACGATGATTTTTTGTCTGTTTTGAATGACAACGATTATGAGACCTTTCCAGCGGTTGGTTTTTTTCCTTAACCACAAAGTAACTTGAGAGATTTGTTTAAGTTCCCGAGCAGTCCCAGATGTATTTTCATTAATATGTCCTTTGTTTGGGGAAAAAAGTTAACTGAAACTTTCGGAGTCATTGGAAATTTTGTGGGTCCTGTTTTTCATGCAATTCTACAGTGCAGCGGCTAAAAATATATGTCAAGTTTTTTCCACATAGCTATTTATGTGTTTTGCCCTTCGGAAAATCATATTTAGGGGAAGCAACAATAAGAACAGCAACAGTATCCCGAGTGACGATAAATGAGCTCATATATTGAAATTACTTACACTTAAAGTCCGATAAAGCTATTTTTTGCAAACTTAAGAAGGGTCTCACTGTTCTTAGTACGTTTTTACACAATAATTACATCTTGCAATAGAAAGTAAGCTTAAAAACTATCAAAATACCTTTTAGCATATATTAATCAAAAGCAAATGATTTATAAAGACTCGATATCTACAAGTACTTTGAATTCTGATGAGCTGATTGCTAAATTTTTTGAGTTGTTTTATTCTCTACCTCTTTTTGAGTCCAAAGTAGACATTGGCCACTTAAATTTTGAAGATTCATGACATTGAGGTTGTTATGAGTGGACTTAAACCTTATCCAAAAGCAGGTGCTGATTGATTCATAAATCCGTGTCAAAAAACAATATGCAAAACAACAGCGGGATTTGTAAATTATTGCCATTCCGAAACTTTTTGAGTGTATCGTAAAATACAAATTAGCTTGTCATATAAAAGAAAATATATTTCAGTTCCATCACAGTTGTGTTTCAATTCACGACTTATGCTATTAGTGCCGTTGAAGAGTGTTTCCAAGTGGCTGGAGAAGATACTGACTTTAGCAAAGCTTTTGACTCGGTTAAGCAAGAGCTAATGCTTGTGAAGTAGAATAGTTTTGGTTTTCATTCGAAAGTCTTGAGTTGGATCTTAGAGTTTTTAGTTGGGAGTATACGAAAAGTTCCATTGATATCCACTTCTCAATGGCTTGCACCTCTGGAGTTCCACAAGGTAGTCGTTTAGGTCCCTTGCTTTTTATTATGTTTATAAATGTCATCACTACAGGTTTAGGTTTTTGCAATTGCTTAAAGTATGCAAATGACATCAAAATATTTTTAAAAATACACAACATAAATGAATGTAAAAAATTGCAGTTGTATCTAAAACGCTTACCGTGCAGCGCACCAGCAATTTGCTTAAGCCTTAATATTAAAAAATGTTTTGATATATCTTTCTCAAGAGCTCAGTTACAAGACTCTTACCCTTATTGTATTGAAATCAAGCCTCTAGAAAAAGTGCAAGAAATAAAAGATCTCGGTGTCATTCTTGATAAAAAGCTCACTTAAGGTGCACATATCGAGTACATAGTAGTAAAATCCAACTCGCTAGTTGGGTTTATCAAAAGAAATTCAATGGGATTTTCTTTTTGTAGCACTTGAAAAGTCGATCCTTGAATACTCTGAGGTCATTTGGAGGCGAATTTATCAAATCCAGTCGGATAGGATCGAAAGAGTGCAAAAACGCTTTGCTAAATTTGGTTTCTTCAAAATGCTGAATTTCGAAACTCGTTACATAGTCAGGTGTTAGTTTTTGGAGTTATTGACTCTTAGTGCAAGAAAACTCTCACATGAAATTTTTTCATACCGATCACTTTCTAGGGCTCAGAAATCTTTTAATGAAGTCTATAATCATTTTGATTCTCACATTTCGAGAGAGTGCTTCAAAAATATTAGATTTTATCTACTTAATTATTGATTACATATCTTGTATTATTGGGTCACCGTGGCGTAGTGGGTAAGTGCGTCGACTCCTACGCAGAGGGTGCCAGGTTCGATACCCGAATTTACCGCCTGTGATAATGCACGGCTCCACCTCTTTCGAGTCACTGACAATGCTCAAAGTGTATTCCTGTGTAAAAAAAAGCTTCTTAACTTCGCCGTTCGTAGTTGGTATTAAACTGTAGTTCCCTTCCACGCGTGAAAGAACAATATCACGCACAACACAAGTGGTTGCTGAGAAGCTAGGCCCAATTCCACCTCGGACTGTCGCGCCACCCATATTATTATTATTATTATTATTGATTAGACTTTGCAAAAACTAACTTATAAAGAATTTCAATATTGCTCATTTTCAATTAGTTATAATTCTACTAATGTATTATGCTAAGCTTGTTGATATATAAATAAATAAAAAATAAACAGATTGCTGCTTCTGGATGATTATATATTATTTGAATTATTATAAACTGAATATATATTGAATTACTACCAGCTGAAACAATTTTATAAACATTTAGAAGCTGCCTTCCTCAACGTGGAGGCTTATGCTATGTCTTCCAGACAAGTACTCCACTCTGCGGCGTAAGACAAGACACAATACACTGGATAGGATCTTATAGACGAAGAAAATATATACCTCTATACTTATAGTAGAATGGCATGTTTTTAGATGTGACAACTTGGAGTCGTTTCGTCTTTCGAAAGTCTACATGCTAACCTTCCTGTTTGGAAGACCTCGCTTTTTTAAACCTTTTCCAAGCGAAGAATCATTTTGTTCTTCTTCTAACCCCATAATCTTCCAACGTGTGTTTTACTTCTTTTGCATAGCAGCGCCTTGTCGGTTGCATTTTTCACAAAGTAACTACTGCTACGCGCATTTTACACCGTTAATGAGTATAACTTTGTTTTGATTTATTCGTGAATGGAGCGAAGCATAAGCGACAACTTGATTTATTTACAAGAACATAGAAGCAGACCTATAATCAACTGGCATTTCAATCACTTCTCGGCGAAGCAACAGTGTGCCAATTGATGGTTCTCCATTGAAAACAAGACTCCACCGTTGGATTTGCGTGCAGCAATCACCTAAGACGCATGCCTTGCGCCGGCATACCTGCCAATCAATAATTACCTGCAGCACCGATAATGAGTATTCAATGTCGATCTACACACACGCCAGTAAATATGGACACCACATGCCTTACGTCTCACGAAAACATTCTGCCCAGAGTGTCAAGCACACCCGCCTCGCACAGACATGTCGGGAAAAATGCCTGATCCATGTACCAGTGAACCAGACTGAAATCGTGCCCCAAGCGTCAAACACATTCTCTTCAAAGGCCACTCGCTTCAAATGCAACCGCTTCTGGGCGAAATTTTAATTTTGCAAAATTTTGCAATCTCTAAGGAGTGCTCCACCGAGACGACTCCCTCTGCATTACGCAACAACGTGTGCATATTAACAAATCATTTTGGGCCAATATAGTCGGGCGGTAAAAGCCCCAAAATGTCCGCAATTAAGAGTCGCAAATTTAACACCAAAAACGTGAACTGGGTATCGTTTTCGTTTCGTAATTTACTATATGTCAGCCAGTAAGGCCTCCAACACAATTTAATTCAATCCAACCACCATCCAGGGCGAGTGAGTGCATCGTGTACTGGCCGCTCGAAAAGGAACGCACAACTTCGCTGCCACCAGTACCAGTGGCGGTATTCGCATGGGCACCAGTATCCCGGCAGCATTGTCCGGCCGCTGATGACTTGTGGAATTATCTTTGTCGGGAATCGGGAATGTTGCATGCTTCTTTTATTTTTCTCGGAAATTCACTTTTTTTCTTAATTAAAAGATTACTCTTTTGGGCTGGCGAGGAAGCGGGTTAGTTGAGTTTCGTAGTTAAATTAACTGCCGACTAGGGAGCGGTCTGTACTTTTGTGACGCACATATCGCATTATAATGCTCACACACTTTTATCTTAATTTTAAACACAGATTTCCATTCAAGTGAGCACATTTTAATTTTAATTGATATGTATTTGGTGGTTCGTCATACGTCTAGAATCTGGCTGTAGCCTCTGTGTAGAATGGCACATGAATAGGACAAATAAACATAAGGTAAATGACGAAAAAATGCCCAATGCAGTTAAAATTCACTTAGGCTTGTCTGGGTCCCGGGTCGCAATGGGATCGCTGGAAATGAGATCGGCTTAGAATTAGCTGGACAAGGATCAGTGAAGATATTCTCGGGACCTGAACCTGCGCTGGGACTACCTGCGTACTTGGCTTTCCATCGATGGTTGGGGCTTTCGAGAACGCAATCGTAGGTGGCATGACTCTCCAGGTTGCAGACCTACCAAGCGTATGAACGCAAATGTCTGCAAGCAAACCGCAACCTTCATACTAAACAAAAATTTGACAAGCAAATAGTTGAACGTTAATATATGAAACATATATATTATCAAGAAAGAGTAGAGAAATAAGTGGCAAGATCTTTCTGGAATCTTCGATAATGCCTAAGTCTCCTAATATTAATCAGTAGAACATTGCATTTATGAAAAACTGATGTTCAGATGTTAAACACGAAAACCGAGATTTTATGATTTGGGTTGAGCAGATTTGCAGCCTAGTGGATAAGTAGACCGGCTGTAGTGGACTTATTTCTCTGAAGAGTAACAACAGGGTTTTAAAGGATAATATGTGATCAAACGCGAAACCATAAATAGTTTTTGAGAAACAGGAAACTCTATCATATCTCCTTAAGCCATACACAATACACATATATAGCGCTGTCAAATTTTTACTTACTGGCGTGTCAATAGCTGCGTTTTTTTTTGCAAGCGTATATACGCTTAATTTATAAGTGCACAAAAAAACGATCATCGGCGCGTAATGATTCATCATAAAATCTTGGCAGCACCGACGACATTTATGAAATTTGCTAAGCTGTCAGAGGTGTAGTCTGGAAGGTGATGGTTGATCTTTGATGGTCACAATCTTCGTGTTGTCACTGTGTAGCGTCACCATCACTTTAAAAGCAAAAACACTTAATAATTATAAAATAAAAAAAATGTTCATCAAATGAAAAGAATCGTTCACGAAACCTAAACGGAATGTATATCAGAGACACTCTGGGTATGCCAAAAATTGCATACTTGTGGATGCCAAAAGAATTCAAAATGATCTAGTACATCAACCAAACCTGTAGATGTAAGCCACATACAGCAACCTAAACAATGCATGAATAAATTCAGGAATGAACACACAGAAAATAATATTTGGAAGCATTGTTTTTATCCGCGCTTATTCCTTAAGCAGCGATAGATATTGTGTATAACTTAAGCGGATATAGGATTCGTTGTTTTTTTTTTTTTTTTTTTTTTTTTTTTTTTTTTTTTAATTCATTTTTATTATTTAATTCATAATAACTTACATACTAGACAAAAATGCTTAAAACTAGTTAGACGAACAATGTTTTTATTTCTAACTTACTGGCCCTAGGCGGGCACTCTAAGCTAAACTTAATCTTAATCTATGTCTTTCGACCTAACCTAACGAATAAAATATAAATGGAAATTCAAAAGGAACACATTACTGTTAAGAAAAAATAGAAAACTTAACTACAGGACGGTTTTGATAAAAACTTACAAGCTAACTTACATTCTACCTTAAAATAAAACTTAATAACTAACTTAAGCTAACCTACGTATATATGCATATACACATGTATATACCCATATGCACATGTTTATACGCATATAGGATTCGTTGTTAGGGTATTTTACATGCCAATTGAAATTTAGGCGTATATACGCTTGCAAAAAAACACAGCTATTCTAAGCACTAGAAATTAAACTCAGTTTTATGATCTTTTTCTGATTGCGACCGTTCGTTCGTGCTCCTGACATCGAATTAATATGAGTACTAGTTAAAATGAATAGTTCACCGTATGCTTAGCGATGACAATAAAAGAGGTACTTTTAAAGAGATCACCGATAGCTCTTAGATTGTAAATTGGTTCTTAGAATTTTATTCACTCTTTCTTGACTTCTTTTTTGTTGTCTACAATATGGGTATTATGGGTTTCGGTATATGGGTTTTGGCAAGTAGCAGTCGACTACGTGCTGGTGTATGTATATTGTGAAACCCATAGTATACAGTACACACATACGTGTACAATGTGCGTGTCCCATGTCAAATTACGATTAAAAATCAACCCTAAATCTGGTTGAAATATGATTGCTCTAATCTGTTTTTTAGTTACGATAAGACATTTAGACTTACGTGGATTTAGAGCAAAAGCATTAGACGCCGCAAAATTAGGTATATCTTTCAGATACTCGTTAAAGCCGATGGCGCAGCCGTCGAATAACCCCAAGGAAGAACTTCTATACAATTGGACATCCTCTGCATACAAATATGGTATTATTAGAATTCGATTTCTAGTGCAGTTAACAGATATATTTTGATTCGGAGACTATCATAGTTGGAGAATTGTTGGCTGAAATGGGCGAGAAAACACAGCCGTGAAACACCAGATTGAAGAAATCACAAAACAGCACATCTCTTGCCGAAATCTGAGGGAGTCTTCTAATCCATCAGCAATCCTGTGCATAACGCATTAGAATCGTATTGCGACAAAGCCGGCTAAATTTGCTGGTATCCCGAATTTGGCCATAGAATCGATTAGATGGCTGAAAATCCAATCGCCTTCGTTGAGGGTGCGGATATGGGCGGATATTCCATTCTTCGGGCATGGTTTCGGGTTCCCAAATTCTGCAGATGATCTAGTGTTTGCTCCCTAGTCCCTAACACGAGATCGCTACTGGCCATCAAGCTTTGGTGACCATCTGAGCCGACGGCTTTGTTGTTGTTCTGTTTTTTTTTCTGGCTGTGCCATCAATAATTCGATCATCCACGCTTATGAATGAATCGAAGATGGTAAAAGGCACAGGCGCGGGCAATCCTCCTCTAATTGGTAAACATGCAAGGGTCCATCAGAATTCCTGATTATGGCAGTTCTTCTCAAGCGGATGCCCTGCCAATTAAAGAAATCGACAAAAATGATATCAATACTACCGGCTGATACTACCATCCTCAATGGCAGACAAGCGATCAGTTTCGTTAATAGGAAACATGTCCTCCTTCGTACGGAAAGGGTTAGGTTGGTCACGTGGCGCACCATCACGATTTCCGAGGCGGGCGTTGACAGCGATTCCTCCAGGAAGGCGACCGCTTTGCAAACTCAGGATGAGGTGGTTGAACCAAGTCCAAAAACCTGCTGGTTACGCTTGGGTAGAACTTCTGATGAGTTAGAGTCCATGGCGGGGATCGAGTTGCCTGGAGATCTCAGATGCCAGCCTTATAGCCACGACCCCTTTAGTGGATCATGCAGGCCAGAAGATGAAGATGATAATGAAATCAAGTTCACACTGTTCGTGAAGAACTTAAGGTTCTTAGTACGAAGCACTTGATTACTTTAGGTCATAGGAACATAGCCGGCATTGACAATCCCAAACAATCTAAATGCATGGGATTGCCTCGGATGCCACCTCTTGCAGATTTCAAGAAGAAAGGGGATGACACAACCATAGAGTTAGCAAATAAAAAGTGGAACTCCTTAACCAATTTTATAGTGGAAGGACCAGTGTTGCAAGATGTAGTTAACTTTGGTAGTGGGAACAATAACTGGTCATAATCATCTGCAGTATCATGAAGTGAGAATGGGACTAAACTATGACTTCATATGCAGAGAGCCTGTGGAGAAAAGAAGAAAGGAGAGGATACTCCTCTACTCACTACCTTTACCTGCATGTTGAGATACACTAGCGCAGAGCACTATATGAAGACCTCTCGCAAGACCCCCAGTATCCAACAAAAATCCTTCATAAGTCTATTTCCAGGCTTATACGAGGTACGATGAAGATGATAAGAAGAGAAATCCTTTTACGGGCATCACAATGGGCCCACCATTTACCTAGCCTTGATGGCTGTGCCGACTTTTTCGAAGCAAGTTGGGAAGACGAGTTCATGAAATGCGGTTAGGATTTCTGGTTTCTCTCTCTCTCTCTCTCTCTCTCTCATGCTCCCTCTCTCTCTCTCTCTCTCTACAGTGGACTCTCCCGAAGTCGAACTCTCCTTAAGTCGAAACTCTCCCTTACTCGAACTTTGTCGCCATATTTTACATACAATTCCCACAACTTTCCATACAAAAACCTCTCTCTAAGTCAAACTCTCTCTAACTCGAACAAATTTTGGTATCCCGTGACAATTCGACTTAGGGGGAGTCCACTGTAGATGACTCCACAGGTGTACTGCATGAATGAAGAAATGACTTCGCGATGAAAGACATGTACGAACAGAAGGTTTCAACTCATATTACCCATACGAATATTACGACTCGATCGACAGAAAGTAATTTTTTTCATAAAGATAGATTTTTTTCAAAGATATATGCGGTTTACTGTGAATAATTTTAAGGAGCAGCTTGTATGTGCTGAAGTTTAAAAATGTCCAAAATTCGTATGCAAGGAGAATGCGACGTTGTTCCGAGCAATAATCGAATCTTCGAAGGTTAAAGATATACCCTAGTCGCGTTTATTGAATTTTTCGAGTGAGGAATTATCAGAGTCGGAAAATAATGCACAGCTGTACGTTAAGATATGGATTATGAGTGCTTTGGCAAGTCTTAATTTTACACTGATTGGGAGTATGTATTTGCTAATTGACGAACCTCTAAGAGACGCATATACATTTGACAGCACATTGGTCAGTCCATTTTAATTCACTGTTACACATTATAACAAATTTTTTAACATTGGTTATATATTCGACTGCAGTCGATTTAAATTCTACTGAGGGAAATTTTGAAAGGTGTTGGATGGTGTTTGAAAATGGAATAACTTTGGTTTTGTCAGGATTGAGTCATGCTCAATCCTTTCCTTCAGCCCACTTCATAATTGAACTTAAATACTCGTTTAATTTTTGTATCCGAATCTTCAACCATACCAAGAGGACAACTTAAGTAGGAAGGTATGGCTACCAATTTGTATGCAGAGTGATAGAAATCAGACAAGCCTTCATAGCTTCTTCATAAAATGCCTGTACAACTGTGTCAAATGAAACCCGAAAAACCGATACACTCTTCTAGTCTAAAGGCTCTCTGATGTCGTCGATAAAGTTGATAAGTACTATGGAGGAGCTGTATTTGTTCTTGAGGTCAAATGAATGAAATGAAGTGAAAAGTTCTTGCTGTGAAAACATCTAAACAAACCAAACCTCTTCAAATCTCAAACTTGTCGTAGCTTGAAACACCACACGTAGTGGATGGTTTTTATTAGCAACTTTCTTCGACTATCGTGTACAGACGAAAATTACAAACAAAATCTCTTCACACATGTAACTACAGCACATGCATGCCGACATGAAAATGCACACTGCTTGCTTACCAGATTCAAGCAAGCACAACCAAAGTCCTCCAGAGATAAATGAATAAAATTCAAATGTCCTGTATCGTTGCAACTTCGATAATGCCTCGCCTGTAACTCCTAAATCTCCGTACCAAGCCTACGAGCAACGTTGAGGATTTGTTTCCACTTGTTGCGCTGCCACCATTCGATTTAAATCTTCTCAGATATTTTCAGGTGGCTCCAACATACGTACGTACACCGGTCTTTTGTTCCGTTTCTTCTTTTATCCCCCAGTTGTAGCCACACTTTTTTGTGGATGAACAGTGTTGAACTGAGGCAACAAAGTGAACGGACGTCACAGGCTGCATGTCCAGAGGTAATGTTGAACTGCTTGGCCTACCGATGCTGAGAGTTTCATGTGATCTTTGAAGGATTTATGCTGCAGCATTGAGATTAATGCTGCTCGGGTTAAGTGGTCACTCCAAAGTCTCGGGTTTTTAGGTTGGAATTTGTGTCTTTTTTTTTTGTTCGTCGCTTTTTGTGTGTTGTGGGTTTCCAGTTCACGCTCTCACACAAGGCATTCCCAAGGAGCAGCGAAGGTGAGAACTGATGTCGTGCATGTATGTAGAAGCAATGATGCTGGTGGCAGATGCAACAGGAACAGTGTACACTTCAATGGCATGTGTGTGGTTGGAAATGGGTTTTTAGATTGTTTTTGTTTGGTTTAGATTGTGGGTTAATGAGGAGCATAATGGGATCTTAGGGCTGCGGTTTGACATGGGCCATTTATCGAAACAGTGGCTGTGGCTGCTGAGAGTTATGGAGGTCTTTCAGTGTTTAAATATTCAGCTTGATTTGCTTTGGGCCATTTTGGATCTATGAATCTAATACACAACTTGAGAAGATTTAATCTGAAGCGTTATGAGCTTAAGATGATGTGTGCGGTAGCTGGGGAGTGGAAGTCGGATGGAGGTATGTATTTGTTCGTTGTCTGCTTCGTGAGATTTCCGGGAATCACCGGATACAGAATGAAATATAAACATATTTCAGATATATCTATTGCTAAAGCGCGACGTGCATAGAGAGAGAGAGAGCGGGACATATTTTATACTACGTGAAGGAACACGTGATGTATGCCACCATGTGGTACCATGTGGTGTCTCCTCATTTCTCCTTAAGAGGGACAAAATCTGAATGATGACGTTAGGGGAGGGATTTTTTTTGCCGAAGCGGCTCTGTGCTGAAACAACATATGTCAGCTGACAGGCGAAAATTATTGATGAAATGTAAAACGATAGAACAACGTGTTGAACAATGTCTCAAAAATTTTAACGGCCACAATTCGAAAATATTGTATGAAATACTGTCGGAATAGTGTTTTACTTTCGTGGATGGGGATTAACTAGACTGGATGGGTTGTTGACGCTGAACACATTGGTCGTCCAAAACCAGATACTTTAAATGCTAATATCGAAGTATAATAATAATTATATGGAAAGCGCGACAGTCCAAGGTGTATCTGGACCAAGCTTCTCAGCAACCACTCGTGTTGTGCATGCTATTATCCTCTCACGAGTGGGAGGGCCCTACACTTTTATGCCCACTCCGAAGGGCGAAGTTGAGAAGCTTTATTCTAGACGGGAAGCATTCTCAGTGACTCGAAAGAATTGGAGCTGTGAATTATGAATATTAGTAAATTAGGGTATGGAACCTGGCACCCTCTGTATAGGAATCGACGCATTAATCAACTACGCAACGGCGACCCATGCCACACACAGCTAGAACTGATAAATTCGACAAGTCACCCTTTAGAGGATAGGTCGAGCACGTCTGAATATTAAGAGGAACCCTTTGATAGACAAAATGGACGGTGTAGTTGTCCAAGAAGTTTAGGCCAAGCACTAAACTTCTTTTAATTGTTTTTTGCTCAATGATTCATAATCCCTGCTTATCCGACTGCCTTTCTCGCTGACAGATAGATCTCTATCCACATTTCTCGCTTCTGTTCGCGTTAACGATTTATCATGAGACTCACCTCATTCGAGACTATGAATGTCGCGAACATGAAATGACAGCTTCACGATATCACTATCGTAAAATGTTACAACGTGACACTTTACCATTTTAAATACAAGCTTTCTGTTCGCCCAGGAAGTCGTTGGTCGGGTATCGCAAGTCTGGCGCGAATGCTGCGATCGCAAGATAATTAACATAAAGTAGCGGCAACCTGTAATGTTTCTTGAGGCGCAAAGTATTACCAGCATTTTAAAGTCTCTTCCGCCCACCACCTATTGGTCATAAAACTCCTTCACTTTACAGGGAGCACCGGGTTGTCAGGCGTGTTATGAAAAGCCAATAACACCCACTCCGCAGAGCGTGGAAGCCAAAAGTCTGGTCCAGAGATTGTGCTGTCAAATTGTCCACAACGAGATCACGCATAAGACAAGTAGCATGCCGCTCATGAACTATTTTCAAAGATAATTAATTTAATCGCCTGCGGTTGTTATCGTGCCGATCGAATCTCAATTACTGTGTCAATTGTGCTCTCGGTTTGTATATGGAAATGCTCCGTCCATGAGACTTTGACTGTGTACCATATTTGGTGAGTGCTCAAGATCACTGATCGATGTAACTGACGTGTGTGTGCACCGTCTCGTCGATGGTGGAGGGCAGTTGCTGGCAGTATAGACTGGCGGCTTTCTCAGAACTGAGGACTTGTAAGAGGAGGAAAGTTTGAATCCGCATACGCCTACCAGCTCGGTATATTTACTTTGCATACGAGTCTGAATGGTTATAGGGTACAATTTGTAAATAATTTGTCTGAAGTGCAGATCAGTCAAAGTGGGTGGATGGGATGATTTATATGCTTGTGTGGAGTCATAGCTCTGCGATCACGAATGTGAATCACTTGAGGCAAGTAACCCAACATGCTATGAATCTGAAACAACCACTGAACAGATGCAAGGCGTAGACAGAATAACTGATGTGTTGTGATCAATATGAAGAGTAAGTCAGATGGATCACACACGAACTTTGAGGAGTTTTATTGTCCTTTACCCTTTGTAACCGAAAATTCATAAAAAGAGGTAAGAA
Source organism: Eristalis intricaria (assembly GCA_964034865.1). Taxonomy (NCBI): domain Eukaryota; kingdom Metazoa; phylum Arthropoda; class Insecta; order Diptera; family Syrphidae; genus Eristalis; species Eristalis intricaria. Next base: position 24,383,961 of record OZ035877.1, read on the forward strand.
TCCACAATCGGCATGTTTTTGGCCAATAGAAGCGACGTGATGCGACAAAATGAATGGCCAATTTTGAACTAAAAAATGTGAAGAAAGGTTTGAATAGCCATTCCTTTCTGACATTGAGGCCGCACGCTGTCAATATTTTCTAAGAGATGTCAAATAATCATTCTACTACTTATCATAGAATTTCACAAGGAGACTTTTTTCACATGGCCCAGCCATTTTCTGATGAACTTAAGTCAAATGAAGCACATTAATGCGTTACATCTCGTTAAATTTTTAATTTAATATCTTGAAAAGGAAAGATACGAGAATCTTCTTTCCCGCGAGTTCTTGCTGCACTCCATTTTAACATGGTTGCACTGAGACACAATATTTTGCATAGTAATAATAATAATATGGAGAAATGCTTGGACCTGAACCTAACTTCCAATCAAACGAATGGTATTGTAAGCGCGTTTATTCTATCAATTCGATTATCTCGGGAGGATGTTTTTTAACAGAAATACTTTTTGAGCATTGTCAGCGGGTTGAAATAGGCAAAGTCGTGAAATGTTAATGTTGCTAATTTCGGGATTGAACCTAGACCTAGTGGACGAGTCGACACACTCAGTCACAATTTGACGTCGGCAACTCATTTTTCTAATAGCTCCACTAAAATAGATCAGCCAGTAAGTTAGGTAGATGACGCGATCACGGTACATTCAGTTTTCATTTTTTCTGTCTTGTACCCTATAGTACACTCACATGGACGATAATGTCGACTATATGTTGCTCGTAAAGAGTAAACTACGCATTTTTGCAGCCACTTCACCGATATCATCTTTTCCACTTAACAGAAAAAATTATAAAACGATCCAAATAAAGATTTTCAACACTCAAAACTATTTTTTTATTTAGTAAAAGAGTAATTCAAAACCAATTTTAGATAATTAACCACAAGCTGTATATGATTGAACATGGATTTCAATTGTGGACAATAAATTGGATGACAATAGCGGATACCCGGCGTGTGAGAAAAAAGTACATTTTTATTATTTGTTGGACAAGAAGGAAATTGCGTTAAAATGCTTGATCTGGTTATTTGATTTGATTAATTAAAGTTTGATGATAACTTCAGGAGGGCATGGGCCTGTGCATCCAAGGCAAGATGCCAGCAACGATCCCTGTTAAATGCACAGGTCAAGTTGACATACAGCCTCCTCGCGGCGCCCTCTGGATAGCCTTTAAAGCAACCGCTTAGAGGTGAACTAATGTATGCAGCGGCCCCCTTGTCCAGGGGTTTAAACCAGGACCCGGTCCTCCAGGTTCGGGGGTTGCGCGTGGGGTTAACTTCCCCACCGTGTAAAAAACATCATTAGCTCAGAAACAACGAGAAGCCTCGGATACTGATGACCCTACTGCTGACGACCATGGACAACGAAATAAGGACAACGATTTTGGGTTCTGAGAGGTCCCTGAACAGACCACGAGCAGCCGATGAACTTGCGGAAGCCCTCAAAGCTTATAAGGCAGATATCACCGCCATCCCGGAGGTGCGTTGGGATGGGCCGGGCAAAATGAGGATGAAAAACTGCGATATTTACTTCAGCGATTGCTACAAAGAGCGAAGGCAGTGCTTGTTCGGATGCGGGTTTGTTGTTCGAGGCAGACTTAGGCAAGAAGTCTTAAGCTTTAAATACATAAGCGAGCGCCTCATAACAATCCGCATCAAGGGTACATTCGGCAACATCAGCCTGATCTGCGCCCACGCCCCAACGGAGGATAAAGATAACGACAGCAAAGACGACTTTTACGATCTCCTCGAAAGAACGTACGATCAATGCCCTTGCTACGACACCAAGATCGTCCTAGGAGACTTCAACGCAAAGCTGGGCAAGGAGGACATCTTTGCTAGAGTCATCGGAAAGCAGAGCCTGCATGACAACATGTCCGAGAACGGACTCAGGCTGTTGTCCCTCCTGCATTCTCGATGTCCGAACATTCCGAGGAGCTAACATCGACTCGGATCACTTCCTTGTTGTAGCCAAGGTAAGAACACGGATATCGATATGACAACGGAGTAGAGCAAGACCAAAACAGTTTGACGTCGGAAAGCTACAATCGCAATTGACCGCTAGCAACTTTGCCGATCGAGTCTCCCTAAAGAGTCCAACCCTGCCAGGTGAAACAATCGACCAACAACGGAACCGTTGTCAAAAAGCCATCAGAGAAGCTACATCTGATGTGCTGGGTTTTAAAACGCCACCCCAAAAAAACCACTGGTTTAACAACGAGTGCAGGCAGGAACATTCAGCGAAGCAAGCAGCATACAAGGCGACGCTGAACAGAAGGACGAGAGCGGTTCGTGAGCTCTACGAACTTAAAAGAAGGGAGGAGCACCGGCTTCTCAAAAAGAAAAAGTAAGAGCATGAGAAGCGCGCGTTCGAGGAAATGGAGAGGTGTTACGGCAGAAATGATGTCCGAAAGTTCTACCAACGGGTAAAACAAATATCCAATGGATACAAAATTCGGACAGAAGCCTGTCGTGACGCAGAGGGACACTTCGTAGTAGATTCGCAGTCGATACTGAGAATCTGGAAAGATCATTTCTGTAGACTGTTAAACGGCGAGGAAGACTCCAATACCGCTGTCAGGCAGAAAGTTCCACTCAACGCAATTGACGATGATCGACGAGAATTTCGTCCCCCCGACCTAGACGAAGTCATGATAGCGATATCGAGACTAAAGTCGAATAAAGCTGCTGGTGCAGACGGACTGTCTGCGGAACTGTTTAAAGCAGCTGGAGATGAGCTGGTAAGGTACATGCGCCAACTCATCTGTAAGATTTGGTCGGATGAAAGCATGCCCGACGAGTGGAACCTCAGTATCGTGACTTGAAACCATTCGTCAACAACCTGATAGGTCCTTATCAGTGCGGCTTCAGGCCGGGGAAGTCCACCGTCGACCAAATCTTCACACTACGGCAGATCCTGGAAAAAACCCAAGAAATGCAGATCGACACCCACCCATCACCTATTCGTCGATTTCAAGACCGCGTATGACAGCGTGCATACGGACGAGCTAAACAACGCCATTTCTAGTTTTGACATTCCTGCCAAACTTGGCAGGTTGTGCAGGATGACGATAGAGAACTCTCGTTGCTCCATCAAGGTCGGAAACGAACTCACCGAGACCTTCAATGTCAAAAAAGGTTTTAGACTAGGCGACGCGCTGTCATGTGATTTCTTTAACATCATCCTGGAAAAGGTCGTGCAAGACTCATACGCCAACACTAGAGGCACGATCTTCCAGAAGTCCGAACAACTGTTAGCATACGCAGACGACATTGACGTGGTTGGCAGAACACAGCGAGTCGTCGATGAAGCGTTTGCTGGTATTGAAGCGGAGGCGGCCAAAATGGGTTTAGCGGTGAACGAGGGCAAAACGAAATATATGCTGTCATCAAGAAAGGACATACAACATCGACGTCTTGGGCAGAGCGTCACAATGGGCAGCTACAACATCGAGGTAGTCAAGGACTTCGTTTACCTCGGCTCCGCAGTAAATAGTACAAACAACATCAGTACCGAGATTAAACGCAGAATTGCTCTTGCCAATCGCTGTTTCTTTGGGCTCAAGAGGTAATTGAGTAGTAGAGTCCTCTCTCGAAGGACCAAGTTAACATTATATAACACTTTGATCATCCCTGTCCTGCTCTATGCACCGGAAGCATGGACAATCTCAAAAGCGGATGAGGAAGTCCTTGGCCTTTTCGAGAGAAAAGTTCTGCTTTTAATCTTTGGTCCTGTCTGCGTTTATGGTTATTGGAGAAGAAGATTCAACCACGAACTGTACGGGCTTTACAGCGGCATGAGCCTAGTTAGGCGTCTACGGATTCAAGACCTAAGATGGCTGGGCCATGTAGAGCGCATGGACAACACTGCTCCAGCCCGAAGAGACTTCAACTCCGAACCAGTGGGACAACGCAATAGAGGACGCACACGGAACCGATGGCGCACCCAGGTGGAGAAAGACATCAACCAATTTGGTGTGCGCAGTTGGAGACAGCTGGCAAAGATCGTGCCGGCTGGAGAGGCTTGTTGGTTGAGGCCCAGGTCCACCCCGAACTGTAGCGCCACCAGAAGAAGAAGAAGATAACTTCAGTTATTAAATTTGTATCTGTTAGCAGATAAACAGCGATACCGACCTGTTAGCGGATAAACAATATTTTAATTTGTTTGGTCGGTGTGAACATAAATCTTCACTTTCCAACTCTGGATCACATGGCACATAATTGGCCATGTGACAAACAGGAATATTTTAAGTTCTAGTTACTACATCGCGATTGGCCACGCATCGAAAATCGAGTATATGAATGGACAGAATGTGCCTAATGCTTTGTTTTAATGGTCAAAAACCATCTTCGTTGTTTCGGGTATATTGGTAGGATGGCTTAATAGTCTATAACAGACATGGATTGTTTTAATTAATGTGTTGGACTTTGACCAAGCGTCATCTTACAGCTGCTAATGACAGAGAGTGAATTCCATTCTATAATAATAATAATATATATTAATGGCCGCGCTTCAGCCTATAGAGGGCCACTTGTATAGTGCTTGCTATTGTTCTCTCACGAGTGCAAGGGACCTCCAGTCTTATGCCGACTCCGAACCACCACGTTTTGGGAAGCTATTTCTAGACAGTTATTACTCTTTGAGTATTGTCAGCGACCCAAAAGAGGTGGATTCGAAATGAAAGGTGGTAAATCTAACCTAACCCACCACGGCACGGCGACCCGCTCAATCTTCTTCGCCAAATCATTAAATCTTGTTCATAAGCGGCCGTACATACCACCGCATCGGTTATGTCAATATGAACATGCGGTAGTGCAGGACGCAGTGACTCAAAAACGCAGTACTCGAGTATAAATGAAAAACATACCCACTCGAGTATGATATACACAACTATCACTTAGGTTACGTTGGCGGTACACACTTCCACCGTCTTTTTGTGAGTAGATTTTTAGTACCAAAAAATGATCGCATCGCAATCGCTGCCGGTCGCACTCGCACCGTTTTTTTGTCAATAAATCGCAAGGCACAAAAATATGATCGCATGCCGATCTCTCGTATCCACCATCTGAAAAAATTGTGTAATGTTATGAACAGAAGAACACGTTCTTGTTTGTATGGGCGCCATCACATTCGTCTAATGGTCTTTATATTACAAGGCGAAAAGGATTAAGATGGGCGACCCATAGAGAGTCACCAAACACTAGCGTTACCGGGCCCTTGTGGTTGACCCTAACTAATAACCCTCCTGTTTTATGTTCTAATGCCCTCTTATGCCCTTACTATCTACAAATTAGTCAATGATGTGTGGATTCAACTACGTGTTCAAGAGTTTTACAATTAAACTTGATTCGTCTTGAAAAACAAATTACCCACAAAGTCATGCATCCACAACTGACAGTGTAGTTCCTGTCAGCCTCCTATTCTACCCCCATTCTCGAAGTTTTTCTTCAGCGGGCATAAGTGATTCTTGAACACATAACCCACTCATTGGAGGAAGTCATTGCAGAGAACGCTAATAAAATGTAACGACGCAACGAGGAAATAATTCAAAAGTGTACATTAAAAAATACTTTATTTGCGCACAAATGGAATGAACGGTGTTAGAAAAACATAAGAACACTCTGCGGCAAGTAATTCCAAGCAGCGTGATGCTGGGAGCATTTATCTGAGGCACATGCGCATGCAATACCTTTCCTAATGAACCCATGGACTGAAGCCGGATTAGAGTCCATTCAATCGGATGAGACACTGGATTCCCTGCTTTCACCTACCAGCAGTCAGGTGCTCGGGATTAACGAACATTCCCAGGTCCCCATTCATCTCTAGCTGATGGCATTGAATTCCTCCGAGGCCACGGATGCCGTCTATTCATTATTTCTCATCCACAGCCGCTCCCCGAGCTGGAAATCTAATTTAAATTCAATTGATGCAATTCTGTCATTTGCAAATACGTTTCTGCCCGCAGCCAAGCCCGGACGTGCGGGAAACCACACAGCGTCTCAACAAAACGACATTTATTCAGATTACCTTGAACTTAGGCTTCCGCAGGCAAGATCCCGTCCCCATCGTCCCCAGCTCCTGCTGTTATTACACCGCACCACTGATATTCTTCTTATTTTTTTTTTGCTTCCACAGAAACGATCGATCTTTCCCATTCAGATTCCGAATCCCGAAATCGAAGAGATTTGTTGTTCGGAATCGCAGATCGCCGCAGAACCCTTGTTGTCGTCCACCCGGTTACATGGCATCGTAGCACCTCGTCTCGGCTTTACCTGTTCTGCGGGTTTGCCGTTGCTTTATATGCTAATTTGGATGTCAGGCGTGCATCGCAAGTGACATCGCACGACAAGTACTTGTTCGATATCTTTCAATATTTTGAAAGGAATTACGTATCTGCTGCGGCTGAGGCCGTTGCTTCGTTTGTTGCATTTTAACGAGCCTAATGGGGCATACAATGGCTGTATGTGTGTGTGATGACACTTTTCCGGGACGTTTAATAAAAATGTATCTGCAGGGGACGCGTGTCTTGTCTTCCTAGGACGACGACAAAGCGACGCGGGGTACGTTGATCCTTCAATTGGCAGAACGTGACAATACTTTGAGAAGATATCTATCGCCACTTCTATTGGCAATGTGTGGGCCACTGTGCAGGCACTGTGTGTGTCGGTGTGCTGATTGCCTCCAAGCCCAAAATGGTAACACAGTTAGTAGCTGCGCCGGGAATCACGATTTACAAATTAATGATCTTCAAGCGATGTTAAATGCGATTGCTGCTCGCCGTGGATGCTGGCTGTGCCACAGACGCCGGGCCGCCGCGTCTCGCCGCGGTATGGCTAGTGTGTTCGGTTAGAGGTGAATACAAGTCAATGAACCGCAGCTCCTGCCCGCTCACATTGGTGCACTTGTCACTTGTGGCTCGCGGATCGCTTACACATGTGGAGCGGCATATGCATGCTTGTATGTTTCCGGGAAAAGAATTGGGAATGCTACCTAAATGGATTTGTGGGTGTTGTTTGTTTATCTCTCAGCTAGAGTGGTGGTCACTATCGAGGGGGGATTTATAAATCTGGTGGTGGAACCCTCGTGCGTCATCGGATTCATTTGCATGAAACAACCATTAAGTCGATTAAGTCCCTAATGAATTTCCTCGGTTGTTAATCAGGGCTATCCCCATCAACTTGAAACAGAACCGAACGTTGTAGAGTGCTGGAGGTTGGGTAACATGGGCGGCTGTTTCTTTTTTCTACTCTGGGATTTCGGTTTTTAAACTACTCCTGCGAACGACGTATCTTTCCCTGGTGCGGTAAATATTTACTCAGGAAAATTAGAGTTCAGGGTAGCTTAGTGTTTCTTTTGAAACACCGCCTTCGAATTGCCGAAGGGTGTAAATCAAATACCGGAAAATTTAATGAAATGCATAATCCTTTGATGGCCCCACACAAAATCTTGTGTCCGCCGTTGATCGGGGGGATGGAGATGTGTATTTTTGTTTGCGGAATTAAAACTTTTTCGTGTCAACAACGGCGGTTGGGTAAATTCATCAACTTGATAGACAAGCGGGTTTGTGCAGAACTGATTGAATGGCAGTTGGGGGAATTATGATGAAACCAGAGATGGAAGAAGTATGTATTTCAACTTATCTAACCGAATTTTATTAAAGCAATATTTTCCCTCATTGTTTCTTGGAGAAACGGTTCGGCAATACCTAGTAAAATTATTTTTACTTTAAAATTAAGCAGACAATTTTAAGAGCTTGACTGAAAAACTCGTTACGTTAAATTTTCTGTAATGGTGTGTACTTTTTCATGTTACTTGTGTAAGATGTCCTAAAATTACATCAAGATTTGAACTTGACGCCATTGTGTTCGTATAATCGGAAAACAACTAATTTGACAGCTAATACGTAAAGGTTAGTAAAAATGGTGAGTCACACGATATAACAACTTGTTTTCCTTATTGAACATAATCTCAAAAGTAGTGAAACTTTGGCGACACAAATCGAAAATTTCATACAAAATAAGATTGTAATACTATTTTAACTTTGTTAACAATGAAATTGGCTGTGCGAACAGCTAAAGAGCAGTCTTGGAAGGAGTTCGATAAGAAGTTGGAAAGTGCAAAAGATCTGCGAAAAAGGTGTTCTGGCAAACCATTCGCCGACTCAGAGGAAGGAAATTCAACATCATCGAAGGAGTCAAATCCAAAGATGGTGTGGTGCTTTCCCATGTGGAGGACATCTTGCGCAGATGGAGCGAGAACTTTTCGGACCTGAGGATAACAGACCCGAAGACTTAAGTGGGGCGTAGAATAGTCTCTAATAGTCGGCAAATTAGCCGGTGTGGATGAAATCCGGCCAGATTTGCTTAAGGCAATGGGTAAAGAGGGAGTTTTATGGCTCTCTCGTATTATTAAGGTGGCCTGGGAATGTGGTAAGACAAAAGAGACTGCTCCAACTACTGGGGCATATCCCTCTTAAGCTTCCCCTGGAAAGTCTACGCTAGGTCTTGGAAGCTCGTTCTAGAGCTAAGGTCAAGGATGTAGTAGTACAACCGATCAGTTTTTCACACTAAGAATGGTACTTGAGAAGGCTTGAGAGTATGCCAAACCCATCTACAGCTGTCTTGCAGATTTGGAAAAGGCATATGACCGAGTTCCTCGAGGTAAACTCTGGAGTGTTCTGCAGGAGTATGGGATTGAAAGTCGACTTTTTGACAGCCATTCAATCTCTATACACAAACTGTAGCAGGCGTGTTCGGGTTAACGGTTCTAAATCAACATCTTTCTCCGTGGGCGTTGGACTTCGCCAAGGGGGCGACTTGTCACCTCTTCTTTTCATTATTTATATGGACTCCATGTTGCAGCGCAGACGAGGCGAGGAATGTTTCACATTGGGGTAGTTGAAGGTAAGTCATCTTCTTTTTGCGAATGACTTAGTTATCCTCACATCTTCCCAGATGGAACTCCAGCGTGCACTTGATATGTTTGTGGCCATATGTGCTGATTCTTGGATGAAGCTTAACGTGGACAAATCAGAGGTTATGGTAATTTCCAGAACGCCTGTTCAATGCACTCTACATATTAGTGGAGTCCCATTGAAGCAGGTGGAGAAGTTTAAGTATCTCGGGGTCTTCTTCAAGAGTGATGGGAGGAGTAATACTGAACTTTCCTGTAGAATTGGTCAAAATGGGTCACTTTTGACACAGCTTGGGAGATCTGTAATCATGAAGGCTGACCTAAGTGTGAAAGCGAAAAACTCAGAAACTCAGTATTTCTTTCAAGTCTCACCTATGATCATAAAATTTAGGTAAGGACCGAAAAAAAAATCGCGAATACAAATTGCTAAGATGAGATTTCTTCGTGCTGTATTGGGAATTACTCGCCCGGATAGGGTGAGAACACGATAGTGCGCGAGGAACTCAACGTTGAGCAGCTGCTTCTCCGAACAGAAAGAGCTATGCTTCGTTGGTTTGGTCACGTAGCACGTATGTCTCCACTATCACGACTTCCGATGCAGGCCTTGAATGCGATTACATCAGGTAGGCGACCACTTGACAGTTCCAGGATGAGATGGTTGTACCAAGTCCATAAGCTCGCCTTTTTTCGCTTGGGCATAACCACAGATGAGTTAGAGTCTATGGCGGAGGATCTAAATGCCTGGAGATCTCTCATGCGTGGCTTACCCCCGCAACCACTTTAGTGGATCATGTGGGTTAGAAGATGATGATGAGACTGGTTTAATTTTAAACCTCGTTGCTATGAACATTTATTTTTCTAAACTTAAAAATTAAGGTGAAATTAATTTCCTCTTATTAGAAAAGCACGTATTATTAACCGAATTTCTGAAATTTCATATTCTGAATATTGCAATGAACTCTTTTTCTTGAATAAATTGCATGCTGTTCCTTATGAAAGTTCAAGCTCACCTTCTTGTATCCAACCTCCTAACTAACACTGAGCCAGAACAATCTTTTTGGGTTTCATCAGCGATAACAAATTAATATCTAAATTTATCGTAATATGGAGTGGGACCAATTGCAAAAAAGGAATCAAAATGGATCACGACTTCTATAAATTAATTTTTGAAGATCATCTGGCAGTAGTCCGCCCATTCTCCTGATGTGATTAGGATCGAGAACTTGTGAAACGATGTCGAATATCACAGCGAGATGGTAAGAACACGAAATTTGGCTGAATTGTGAGACCAACAAGTTCAGATCACACATCCTAACCAGGCTAATAGGACCAGCAATTAGGACTAATGCAATATTTGCTTTACTTGGATGTGCTGCCAAACCAAGATAAAGTGGTTTCCAACGTCGCATGTTACTGTTTCCTCTCCCTGTAAGGCTTTTGAGTCATAACTATAAAATATGATTGATAAATATGCAGTAAGCTTACATAAATGTTACGTACAATGGATTTCACAAAACGATTCGACAGATAGCTCGAGTAATAGTTCAGTTGCCCCAATTTAAAAATTGTTTCAGTTGATCCATCTGAAGTGTTACGTTTCACAGTAGACACATCTGAACCTTTTGAAGAAAAACTCAATTTATTCATAACACAGCGAGGTGGAGTAACCCATTTGATGTGCCCACCAATTAATGGGATTAAAGCGTCACGTATCTTCGCAGTAAGTACGTGTGCACATCTCAATGACGTTGTCAGTCGAATCGGAATAAAGCTGCATAACTGATGCAGATGCACCAGCGTCGCAACATGAGATGCCATCAATTGTATCGGGCAACTCCGCGCTTGATCCGTCCGCGTAGAGAATGTTGCACGCACGCACCATTGCGACAGAACACAAGGTTAGGCAAAAAGTGCATCCATCCTTACGTATTTTAGTTAATTAACTTAGACCTACGCATGGGTATCGATGTCGCCATACTTCCAGTAGAATTCCAGTAGTCTTCAGCGTCCAACTGGATACCGACAGTGATATCTAGATGGATTGATGGCCTGCGATAGACTAGTGGGTTTCCCCATGAGCACATTGCAACTGCTTCAATGTGTTTGCATCGTGAACTGGTAACTGAAACATGTAGCAATGCCCTTAACCGGTGACAGGTGTCAACCTTCTGACAAGATGAAAGCCATCATCTCGTTCACAGTGTGGGTTCGAGATTAACACTAATTCCTTCAATTCCTCCGCTGTGACGAATGTGTTTGACAATCCTGCCTGTGGTACGGTCTGCCTCCGACAGTACCTGCGACGGAGATGGATGCTCAGCAAATCCGCGACACTGTCCCTTGACGTGGAAAAATTGAAAGTGTGACGAGACTCAGCTCGGTTGGCGCAGATAAATGTGAAATTCCTCTTACGGATGTTGGTAATGAGCTCCTTGAAATTAAAGGGAAACAGCCGAGTGACAAAAACGAGAAAAGAAATCCCTGCCACCAAATATGGGAGCGACGACTAGGAACTTTTAATTTATTTTGAACACAATGCCGTCTGCGCCGAGTGTCTCCGTAGGGACGCTTTGACAATAGTATTGGCAATTATGGACATTTGACTACAGGGGAATACACAGGAAAATGTGTTAGGAATGTTTTTCATTTTTCTCATTTCTGCTATTCTGAGAAGTAGTAGATTCTTGTTTTCTAATTAAATGAGTTCGTTGCAATAAGTCAAGTCTTAACATTCAAGAGAACGGCGATTATAAGTAATATTTGGTAAACAAACCACGCGGCACTTACAATTTTGCAGTGTAACTTTTTTTAAATTTCGTTACTTTGTTACTTTGTGCAGCTTTTGCAATCTGAACGATGCTGGATGTGTTTCAACGGACTTCGAAACATTGTTTAACTCGCCTAGGTTTTCGAAAAAGTAAGCTCCTACGTGGCTTTTTCTTCGAGTCGAGAGTTTCATAGTCTCTGCAAGCTCTTCATTTTCATTCAAGATTGTAAGGACGACACAAAATTAATTAGGTCTCTACCTACTTCAAAAACTGCCCCAGATGCCAAATCTAATCTAACTTCAATTAACCTCTAGCATGAGCATGTTTGGGTTATAAGCAATAAAGAAATAATATTACTCATATTCTCCTCATAAGCTGAAAATTTCCTGTGGGGCTTACTTCTTCGAGCAAACAGAACATTTAGCGGCTACTTCCATCACATAGGATGCTCACAATGGCTCAATGGATGGGAAATGCTTCAGGCCGCGTTGTATTACAATGGGACTGACTTTAACTAAAATCTACAATCGTCTTAGCGTTCATCGTCAAACGATATATAAAGCGACCCTAACTTGTGTCAACTTTATTGCATTCAAGATACATTGTAGTGCAAGATGATTCTTCGGCCCCGCCGTAAACGATGAGCGGGAACTAATCTGTTTTCTCCCGTACACGCAACTTTACATAATAATTATATGGTTGGCGCTACAGTCTAGGGTGAATCTAGTCCTTGCAGCTTCAAAAGTAATAATCAATAATTAATCAAAAAATTATAACAAATCATTTGTGGATGGAGAATGGTGTCCGAACATAAACACACAACATTTCCTCTAATTAACGACGTTTTGTATGTAACGACTGCTGTGAGTAAAGTATACATATTCTTTATAAAAAGATTTACTTTCTGTCTGGGTGAATTAAATTGTTGTGGTGTGTGGTGTGGAGAACATAACGACATTTAACTTTCACTGATACACTTACTTGCACACACATGCCATTTAGCCTTGGTTGTCAATTAGTCGAACGTCCCAATGGACCACCCTTTGTCCATATGTACACCACTACTTGTGGTGTATTCATGTATTCTATTTATGTTTCAGGCAAACGTCAGCAAGAAACAACTACAACTCCAGCTGACAAATAAGGCGCACTCCCCCCGTACTAACATTGAAGACATCATTCCACATCTGTATCCAAATCAAATTGTCTCGAGTGAGCAGCATTCATGGGCTTCGGTCAGTTTCACTTCGTCGTTCGTTCCGAAGTGCTGTGTCCTCCATCATAAATCAAGATGCCGCTGTTTTCGAAAATTCTCAACAAAGGTAAGTACGTGCAAACACACCCACTTTTCGCTCGCCGCCACAGCCGATGCGAAACAAATAAGTTATCGGCACGTTTTGTTTTCCGAAAATAAGATTTCCGGCAGTCAGCTGTTGAGTATTTTTAAATTTGGCATATCTTTCTCTAGGCGCTGCCAGCTTGCGGGGTTACAGTACGCCAGCAGCACTGAGCAACTTTCGTGAGATTCTCTGCGAACAAATTGCCGGGATCAAGGCTGCTGGAACTTACAAAGTAGAGCGAGTGATCACTTCCGCTCAGCAGACGCAGATCACGGTGGCGAGTTCAAATAAGAAAATTTTGAATTTTTGTGCAAACAATTATCTTGGATTGTCGGTAAGTTTGCACTTGTTGTTTGTATTGTAACATGCTGTGAGTGTCCGTCCCATATGCTTGCAGAACAACACGGAAGTCGTTGAGTATGCGAAGGAAATTCTGGACGAATACGGCGCTGGATTGAGTTCAGTTCGTTTTATTTGCGGAACTCAAGATATTCATAAGGTAAGAACAGAGATTTATTCGTTTATGAAATGATGAATGATAGGTTAGGATGGTGATTGGGATTCACTTGGACCTGGACACCACATGGAACTTTTTGGTGTGATCCGAATTAACTATTATTGGGCAACAATTTGGAGCTGTTGATGAAGCGGTTAGTGATGGTTGTTGCTTGAATTCAGTACGCAGAAATTTGTATCCGCGGGAAACATATGCCTCGACTTTTGATCCCTAGCAATAAAGTTCCGTCTTTACACTGTTGTCTGCCGATTCAACAACTGTCGTCATTCATGTAAGGTACCGAAACAAATTGTATCGAATCATGGTGTAAGGGAGCTAGAAAGTCTCTCGGAACCGCCATCTTTTTATTGTATGACCTCAAGCAAACTTTCATCACATTTTAACTTAGGACTTCTCGAAAAAAGTGAATGTACGAATTGAATTACAAAATGATGCAAGGTCAAAATCGAAACAAAAACAAAAAATAATAATTTCAATGTTCGAGCCCAACGTTCGACGTTTCACCCAATGTTTCGCAACAATGTTCGAGATCGACTTTGAAAACATTTAATTTTTTTTATTTTTTGAGAAGCTCAATATTGTGCGCAGTCCTTTGTGTTTTAAAACAAAATTTTTCAATGTTCGAGCCCAACGTTCGACGTTTCACCCAATGTTTCGCAACAATGTTTGAGATCGACTTTGAAAACATTTAATTTTTTTTATTTTTTGAGAAGCTCAATATTGTGCGCAGTTCTTTGTGTTTTAAAACAATTTTTAACCTTGAAAGTAGAGATTTGGACTGATGTTGCACGAAATTATGGTTCGATATTCTTGCATTCTTCTAGAAGAGTTTTCATGACGCGAGGACAGTTGTGAAGGTGCCAGGATGTTGGGGTAAAATGTTCAGCGATCTCTAGGACATAGTAGTAAGCTTAGTTCATCCATTATTCCTGTAATATAATGAAAATCAGCTGGCCCTGATGCAAACCGGTTTCCAAACCATCACCTATCCAGAACCATTCCAAACAGTTTGTGTTTTTTTGAAAGGACCTTTTTTTTATTAAACTTTCGGCGAAGATAACTCTTATGAATGGTTTCGCCTCCCTTTCATTCGTTATTCGAGCGTCAGGCCATTTGCGCGGCCGTAGATACCTTAAGGATTACCTTGGCAGGCACTGGTGTCACATAGCATGAATGCTAAAGACCTCCAAAGGTTCTTGTAATAAGAAAAATATTTCCAGACATGTTACGTCTAGAATGTTAAGTCGTGAAAGAAAAACAAAATTTGCACGTTTCTGTTTTATCTGAGTTCATGCAAAGGACATATAATACAAAGGTACACGCCATAGAAAAATTTCTTTTCGGGGAGTTCCATAATACGATCCCAGGCTCCAAAGCGTTTTCTTCTCTCAAAAGCTCTACTGTTCTCAGAGCTTTTACGGATTTGTTGTTATTGTATTATATGGTCTTTGGTTATATCCGTTCACCCTCAGTCCAGGGGTATAGTCAGCCTTGATGACTTATCCGTGCTCAAAGAGAGCAGTAGCAGCATGGTGTAGACAAATCTTCACCAACCTCATAACACTTGTTTCTTAGTCTGACTCGCAGGATTCTTAAAAAAATATTAAGGAAGAACCGAGGGAGTTGGCGTATAAAATGTTGTATTCACATCGTAACTTGAGAATGAGGGAGATTTGATGCGAGAATGAGCAGACTATTCAAAGTACAATATTTTCCACCGGAATCTATAACGTTTTTCCATATCTTTAGGAATTGTAATAAAAAGTATGTCATCTTGCCAAAAAGTCGTTCATCTTTTGAGACTTACTTACTTATTTCCTTATCAGGCTGACGACCCATGCACGGTCCGAGCCTGACGATCCTGCTTCCAGTCATCAAGACCAAGCCGTCTTGCATCCGCGATTCCTTGGTCTTTATACCGGAGATTCGTATTCTTCCTCTCCCTCTCGAATTAGGAGGCTCGGATTCAAACACCCTCTTAGCTGGAGCATTGTTGTCCATGCGCTCGATGTGGCCGAGTCCGTGCAGTCGACGCATCTTCGGATATATCATCTTTTGAGACCAAGAAATAATTCAGTCAACTATTCATGCCTTCAGTATATGTGAACCGTATTCATGAATAAGCATTCAACTTTGACCGTAACAAATGAAAACAAAAAGTGACAGATTCGTAAATTGGTTTTTTCTCGGTTTGGCAACATGCAACATTATCATCGCACTCAGGTCTACGCATATTCTGGTCATTTGTATGGATCACAATACTTTCAGGCAGTTGCTCCTAGAGTTCCTCCCAATGGTTCTGCTTGTCCTTTTTGTGTTTCGGAGCCTTTAGTCGGTAATGGCTCGAAATATTCGCCTGTGATTGTTCTTCTCTTGTACAAGCTTTGAAACTCACATGTTTTCAACGAAGAAGCATTTTCTCCGTAAAAATCTGAGAAAAATTCTATGGCTGGAGTGTTTGAATGGTTTTTATGAAGTCATACAATGAAGCAGTGCAGGAACTGGAGGGGAAAATAACTTCCCCCTACTAGAATATTTCAGTCAAATCTGGACACCAAGTCAAATCTCAACCATTCATGGGTAAACCCTAAAAATCGCCGTGTAGCTGACATCCTCTTTTTGTGCCAAATCTTAATTGGAATAATTGACTCACTCCCTATTTTGGAAACGATTCCACTAAACTCCAACCCCGTCGCCATAGGAATGTTTCTCTTTTCCGACCCCCTCCATCGTACCAATTACGGCCTGTCCGAGGCCATCTGTAGTATGTTGCGCGTTGCAAACTTATATCAAATTGCCTTGATTTTCACTCATCCCTTCAATCGATTATAAATTCCTTATACACATCCTTTAAACTTTCCCAGCCCCTTCACGTTATAAATATTATTTTAAGTTAGTTTGTAGATAGCAGTGTTAGTTCATGCTTGCTAAATAAAATAAACATTTTTCACAGTACGGTTCTAAGCAGTGTAGTACAACTTAAACTATCCCCTTTTAAAGAAAGATTTCAAAGTAATAAGCCAAATACCAACCTTGTATCAATCACAATCATCATTTTCTTCCACGCCTCATCCACTAATCGCGAGGATAAAGCACGCACGACAGAACTCCAGCCATCGATTCTAACTCATCAGGAGATGGGCCCAAGCGTAACCAGGCGATTTCTTGAACCCGGTCAAACCACCTCAATCTGGTTGTGCCAAGCGGTCGTCTACGTGGTGGAATCGCATTCAACGCCCGCCTCTGAAGTCATAATGATGGGGACATTCGTGCCACGTAATCAAACCATGGAAATAGAGTCCTTTTTCCGTTCGAAGAAGCAGCTGCTCAATGTTGAGTTCTTCATGCACTGCGTTGTTTCTAACCATATCTAGGCGAGTAATTCCCACAACAGCATCTCATCATAGCAACTTGAATTCGCGATATTATTCTTTCAATTCAAAATGAAAATTGAGAACATAGGACATAATGGGGTTAATTTAATTTTAGTGATTAGATAAAGGCAAACTTACAGTAGGAATATCTCCAGGTATGAGGCAACCTAGTGGTATTTATGAATTTCGTTAGGTATCTCTAGCACACAACTTGGCACCCAGCGAATGCATATTTTATTCGACAGTTGGGACATTATATCGAGAGATGGGCGGCTGTCGAATTTGTAGAATCCAACCTCAGGGACATGCACCCTTGTGTCCGAGAAAAAAGCACTTCAAGACTATCAGACAAAGCAGCCTAGAATTGTTCCCCGGTAGAATACTCTTACATCAGCATTGGTGTTCAATTAAAAAATTATTCAAGAATGCTAAAAATTCTAACCATCCATCTCCTATCTTATTTTATTCCAGGAGTTGGAGAAGAAAATATCAAAATTCCATAACCGAGAAGACACAATCTTGTACGCGTCTTGTTTCGACGCTAATGCTGGCCTCTTCGAAGCCATCCTCACCGCGGACGATGCGGTTTTTTCTGACGAACTCAATCATGCATCGATTATCGACGGCATAAGGCTGTGCAAGGCAAAGAAATTCCGTTACAAGCACAGAGATATTTCAGGTAAGCAAACTTCCACTTCAGTTCAAAATAACTCAGCATTATATCTCCACAGATCTCGAGAATCTTCTACAAAATTCACATGCACGCTTGAAAGTGATTGTCACAGATGGGGTCTTCTCGATGGACGGTAACATCGCCCCGTTGGCTAAGATTTGTGATCTGGCCGATCAGTACAAGGCGCTGGTGTTCATAGATGAATGTCATGCCACGGGCTTCTTCGGGGAAACAGGAAGGTATGCCGCCGCTGCAATTTAAATAATTTTGACCTGAACCAAATTCCCGCTCAATTCTTTCAGAGGCACTGAGGAATACCACGACGTGATGGGTCGTGTTCACATAATCAACTCGACTCTGGGAAAGGCATTGGGTGGTGCTTCTGGAGGCTACACCACTGGGCCAAAGGAACTGATCGACCTGCTAAGGCAAAAGTCTCGCCCTTACTTGTTCTCGAACTCCCTGCCACCACCAGTGGTCGCCACCGGAATCAAGGTCATCGACATGCTCTTGGAATCCAGTCGTCTCACGCAGAAAGTGCAGAGCAACACCACTCGCTTCAGGGACGCGATGACAAAAGCCGGATTCAAGATCGGTGGGGAAAACCATCCCATCTGCCCGGTTATGCTGGGTGACGCACGCCTTGCGTCGATATTTGCCGATCAAATGCTTGGTAACTCACCACTCGCCTAATGAAGTCATTCTCTTAGCTTCGATACTTTCAGGTCGAGGAATCTACGTAATCGGCTTCAGCTACCCGGTGGTGCCGCAGGGAAAGGCACGTATCCGCGTTCAGATCTCAGCGGCCCACACGACCGAGGACATCGATCACTGTGTAGCGGCGTTCGTCGAAGTTGGCACTTCCCTGAAAGTAATTTAGTCTCTCAGAAGCGAGATCTTCTAAATACCATTCCCATGGCATTATTTGTTGATTGTTAGCTGTCTCCACGCGGGGCGTTTAAATAAACAGAACTGTAGTCGTGTTTGCGTTCTTTTACTTTCTGCTTCAGAAGAAACGCCAAGTGAATCCTGAGAAAATATATTCCAACCGAGCTGCGAAACCGGTCCTGAACGGCGCAGTGTCACAAGGAACAGAAGCTGTCCCGCTGCTATTTTTATCATTCGCGACATCAATCAGAGAAATCACAAGGCGAAGGTGAGTCCGAATGGAAGCCGGTTATGCTGGGGCAGAGTGCGGATTGCGGGCATTGAATGGAAGGAAGAATGAATTTTCGATGCAGCGACATTTGTGTGTATGCACATGTGAAAATCTGTGGATGGTCAGTTTTTTGTAAAATGTGATACATCTCTGTCATCAGCTGCTGGTCTGGTAAAGGCGTTTTCAAACTAATAGGATACATGTGTCTAAATAAATGTTTCAGGAGGGGTTTTCCAAAACATTGATCCAACCGAAGGCCACCACAGCCAACTGATGGGGGAAAGACAACCGATGTCATCGGGGAAAGTGAAAGTGAAAGTGGTCACGAGTTAGTCGTACTGTTGTAAGCCTAACCTAGTGGAAGGGGCTCATAGCGTTCAGCCTTGTATATCTGGGGGAAGATCGTTGGCAAAAACTGGGGCGTATTTCCTTTTACGGCGTAATGGTCTGGTGTACCATTTTGGAGAAGGCTACACCTATATTTTGCAAAGAACATCAGATCTTATCATGTAGCAGCCATGGACATCTTCAAAGGCTGCATGATTCTAGGTCATGTTCCAACTCCTGGAAGAGGATAAAAGTAGCATAGACCAACAGTTTAGAAATTAAAAGACCAACATAGTAGGCAATTTATCCCTCCGTGCAGCCTTTCACCTGCTCAAAACGCCTCAAACATGGACAAATTTGTTGAGACAGCTCTTCACTCTTTTATAGAAACAATAGAAAAGTCCCTACAACATAAGGATTATAGCCTGGTGACATTTCTGGACATCGAAGGTGCATTCAACAACATTGTACCAAAGGCAATCTCACTTGCGCTTAACAACCTCGGAATCGAAAAGCTCCTAGTGGGTTTTATCTATCAGCTACGATCTGCAGAGGAGTTAATAGAGGAACCTCACGGCAGACTCTCGCCCTGCCTTGGAACATAGCGCTTGAGAAACTATTAACACTGGAAGAGGTTGGATGCAAAGTTATTGCCTATGCGGATGATTTTGCCATAGCGGCATCTACCAAATTCATGTCAACTTTAAGTGACATAATGCAGATCGCATTATATAAGCTGGAAGCATGGACACAAACATGCGGTCGGTCTTAGCGTTAACTTGTTCTATTTACCAGAAGATAAAGTCAATTTGAACCTCCCGTGCTGTGCGGGATTACTCTACAACTAACCTTCAGTGTGAAATTCTTGGGTCTCATTATCGAAAGCAAGCTAAGCTGGAAACTGAATATCCAGGAAGGGATCAAGAAGGCTTCTTATGCCCTTTTCGGCTGTAAAAAAAGAATAGGATCTGTGGAGTCTTCATCTCGTTTGTCAGACGGACACTTCTATACGGGGTCTCGGTTTTGTGACAGCACTAATCAAAGCTGTTAACTGCACGATACTTAATCGGGTGCAGAGACTGGCCTGCATGTTCATCAACAGGATACTGAGGAGGACTCCGTCACAGGTAGCAAACAGTTAGCAGGCAGTACAGCCCTGACACTCAAAACACTCCGACTGTTGCCTGAATTCACCTTCGGCCCCTCAACTATTCTGAACGAATTTAAAGTTCTGTGCAGGAACATTGTGATTTACCGGGCAATTGCAAGGCCGATGAACTCGCTAGGTTCATAATCCTCTCTAACAATACAATTTTTGCAGAAGCTGCATGGATGGAAAGGAGGTGGAAACCACATATCACCTACTCTGCACACGTCGTCTGCAAGGGACCTACTACTTTAATAACCTAAGTGATTTAAATAGCTTCAGCATTAGCCACCTAAGCCGCCTCGTCACAAGCACTAACTGGTTGCCACAGCGGCCCTACTTGGCCTAAGTGTGACTGTCTTCTTGCAGTTAGCCACATCAACCTGAAGTACAGCCTAACCTACCTGTAGTAATAAAAGCACCAGCTTATCAGGAGATGATGTGGAAAAACGGCTGCAAATTTCAGTATACAATTTTGTAGTTTATGACTTGATCTAGAGGATGGAATTGGAAAATTCACAAATTTACCCTTATTTGGGCAAAATTTTGAAAAAAAAAAACAGTCAAATTTGTTTCTCTGGCGTAAATTGTATGAAATTTAACATCGGTTTTAAAGGAAAGTCGCTCTGAATTGTTGCTCTTGACGTGAATTCACGTTGCGCAAGTTTTCATCACAGTTAATCACCGGCAAGTCTATAATTAAAATTATTTTCCCACAAAAAGTGTCTTATCCATTAAAAATGATACCCTTAAAACGATGATTTTGTCCTTTCTCCAGCTCAATAGTCTGGATCAAGTCATAAGCTACAAACTTCACTTTGCTGCAGGACGCACGGTTTTTGAGTTATGAGCAAATTAAGACCAACATTCACGATTTTTGTGCTGTGTGGTTGATAAGGAAGTTGAGCATTGTTTAACCTTGAGGTGGCTGGTCTGGTTTGATATTACTATTTTGAGGACATACGAGGTTGCGGTCAACGATCTTTGTGTAAACAAAAAAATTATTAACATGAACAGACATGATCGTAAATGCCTTTTGACTCTATATGAATGAGATAGACGAATGGTTTATTGGATTGTATGAAAGAGATGGGTATATTAGGATATGTGCAAATCAATATAAATAGGTGGGAAAAGATCAGTTGATGTTCAGTATGTTTAGGATTGCAATAATAAAGTTGTACAATAAAAATTGCGAATGCGCTAAACGGTATTTTACTGTTAAAGAAGCTATATAAGCATTTAGGCAAGATTTGATTCTCAAAGAAAGAGATATAGCTGGAATAATTGAAAGTGAAAAGAAATTTTACAGGCACTTTAGATTAGAATATGGCGCTGTATTTTTAAATATTAGATGTACTTACAACAGTAATTGTGTAAGACGTTCATTAAATATAAGTTGTTTTGCATATCGTGAAGTAGAAAGTGAGAGAATTTTGAGCAATGGTGGAATAGAAGTTTTTAAAACGTCAGACACAACATACCGTTCCGATGTGGAATTGATTGTGATCAAGAAATATAAACAAACTTATGAAATGGTTATTTCTTAGAGAAATACGAAGAAAGAGAGAAAAGAGAGAGAGATGATGAAGAAGATGATGATTTTTATGTATTAATAAAAAAAGAAAAAATTTAAAAATTAGTTTCAAAGGTTTATTTTTATTTAATTCTTAAGTGTAGATGTTTCAATTAATAAATAATCGATGGTCTTGGGGAAAAAAACCCTCCGCCTTCAGGACAGCTTCCTTTGATTGTAGTAAGCATACCAAAGCTCAGTATTTATTGAAGTGCCGCTTTTCAACAACTTCTTTAAGTATGACTTTGGTTTGTCCTACGAGATCAGGATAGTCCCAAGTTTTCTTCTCGAAGTCCTCGATGAACTCTCCAATGAACTTCTGGGTGTACTCCATGATGTGTTTTTTTTTTAAGTTGTAAATATTACTGCTGCTTGCAACGAATTACTTTTTGAAAGTGAATGAACCTAAACACTTCTCGGGTTTATATGGCAGCCTAGGTTTGATAACCTCTCACGGACGATTGCAGTCAAAGGTTTGAGTAAATTTGATGAAACCTCACTGTATCGTTCAGTAGGGCCATGGCTTTAGAAAAAAAAACTGAACAACAGCTTTCTCCTCGAAAAATGTTCAAACAAAACCTGAACCATTTTCGTATGGAAAATCCTACAAAATGTTTGGATCCAAAAAGGCCTAATTCTATGAAGGAGATCCTGAAGGACCTGGAACTGCTACGATTTGTTTCTGTGAAGTCTTCTTCATCGGTTCTCTTCAGTATCAGAAGGTCCCGGCTGAATAGAATCTAAAAAATCAATTTCACAGTTCTGCGATCAGCCAAGTAATCTTCTTGGCTTTTCTGAATGCTCGAATATTAATTCCTCAGTAAACTCACTGTTGTCCGCTTCCTCGAAAAACCCAAATTTTGCTCATTTCATTTTTGTTTAAAACAACAAATCTAAGTAACTGGCGTTTTAAACTACACGGTACAAGCAATTACAAAAACACAACTTACTTCGTATTCCCTATGCTTGGTCCAATTACACAGTTAAACACATTTAGCCAAGCATTTTATACTAGTAGTCCATGGTCCGATTATAGCGGCGAATTTGTTTGTAAGATAGCAGATAGCAAGCACGACGTGCGGTCAGAATAGGAGTTGGTGCGATTATAGAGTGTCCCGATTAGCAGGTTTTACTGTACTCATATGGCTAGTACAAGACTTTTGAATCTTTTGTAATGGATGGTATTCAACGACCGAATTGTCTTGGTAATTGTTCAGCGTTCTATTTTGGAGAGAGCACGCATGATTCGTGACATGTTTTAAAATTACACCTCCTCAGTCAGCATAGACATTTCATAATCGGAAGACTTAAGCCCCAGCTACATCACAGCAGAGCTAGAGTCGTTAGAAGGTCAGCTCAATATTTCTATTATCTGAGTTCCAGGTTACATTGACAGCCCAGGAAATGAAAAGGCTACGCAGGGACTTACTCTTTACTGCTCGCTTGCAGAGGAGATGCAGCTTCCACTACAAGCAGTCAGGGCTACACACTGCCTTGAAATAACAAACATTAGATGGGCCAGGCTGACAAACTGTGCCTGACCTGAGTCTCTGCCGTTTCAAATGAGCAGCTGAAACCATTCGTGAATAACCTGATAGGTCCTTATCAGTTCGATATCAGGCTACCCAAGTCCACCATTGACCAAATCTTCACATTACGGCAGATCCGACGGATCCAAGATGGAAGACGGAGTAGGAAGCGGGGTATTCTCTGAACATTCCAATCTTAACAAATCTATTCACTTTCTCAACCGCCGCAGTGTTTTGCAAGCGAAAATAATGCCTGAGGTGGCATGTAATATACGCCCGCGATATTTGCATCTCTACGGCAGCAATTAAATCCCTGAAATCTGTCTCTATAAACTCTAACATAGACATAAACTGTCCTCCAACTCTTTTTGAGATATCCGAACAGTTTCACACTGTTCGCCTGTGTTGGGTAGCAGGCCTTAGAGACATTATGGGACGCAAAAATCACCACAAACCTGCCAGATGATGGAACCTTTGTGACGTAGGTACTGCCCTAGCTACCCTCAATTTACGAATAAAAAAACTAGAAGATAACGACAGATGGGATGAATCAAGCAAATCTGTCCCAGTCTGAGCCCTAAAAGATCTCATAGTTTGATATTTTTAAAAGTATCCAAAATCAATACCGCAGTGGAAATAATCTCCGGACACCGCGTACACTGACTATAGACTATTCTTCAATTTGATTTTTGCAGAAGCTGCCTAGATGAAGAAGAGGAGGAAAGTGTGCAACACCTGCACTCGCAAGGAAAGCCACTTTTGGGCCCTACTTCTTCGATAAGAGAAACACGAATCAAATCGCTACTGGATTTCATGGATAAATCTGGCTGGCTCTCGTAGTAATCACCTGAACCCCCGTGGCAGTACATCAGGCCTACTGTGGCCTATGTGCACCAAAGACACCAACAACCTTTCTACCTAACGAGTAATTTGGTTTTTCTGTGTTCTATTTTTGACATCTCACCCTTGATTCGTGACATGCGTCAAGCATTAACATTTTATCATCCCAGGAATTAAACCCGAGTTGGATTGAATATTTCCGCACGAAGAAAATTGCATAAAAATTATTGGACAAATAAACTTATGTAAAAGAAAACTGTTGCACCACTGTCCAAAACAGCTTTGTGCTCGCGCTTAAGATATTAGGGTCTGTGAAATATCAAAGCGACATTTGCATGCATCATTCTTAAAAGGCCCTGCACCATTGAGATATGAGTGACACGAAGTAATAGGCAGAACGCACTTCATCGAGAGGACTAAAATTCAATCTCAGTAGCACTACTCGTCATACGTTCGCATGTCAAAATAAATATTTTCCTAAAGTTTTCATTTTCTAACAGCCCTTGTTTCGTTAATTTTGAAATACTTCCCGTATCTGAAGAAGAAAATGACATGAAGTTGTGATTCCAACATTTTCTATCATCGAGATCACTTTTGGGGCTGAAGTAAATAAAAAAAAATTGAAGCTGCTAGCTTCACGACGGACTTCGCGCATTGTTTTCAATACAAGTACAATGTAATTGAATAGCGATGAGCAAAACCCAGAGAAAATCTACCTTTGCGTCGTTTGTGTGTCTTGTGTACTGTCGTCTTGTTGGAACCAGAGCTCGGATATATCAACCTTGCCAAGCTCTGGTCTTTATTTATGGTCGAAATAAAGACAATTCCACATAGCCAACAAGTCAAATATGGCCTCGTCCGAGAAGATGATTTGTTTGGTTAAAATCCGAATCAGCTGTCAACATTTCAGCGAACTCAGGCCGCTATCGCCCGGCCTTATTAAGATTTCAATTTAGTTCATCACCCATTTAAGGTTCAAAACATTATTTCCAGCTCACAAGAAGTCATCGAATTTATTTTTCTATTAAAATGTGGATTTTCAGAAAAAAGACTTCAACCAGAAAAATTCACAATACCCGAAAATAAAATAAATAAATAAATAAAATAAAATAATCGAAAAATCAGCAGGCGCACAGAAGTCGCAAATTCGCAGTAGGTATCCCAAATCCCATACGTTTTTTAAAAATTTCGACGAGACTATCAGGGCCCCTAAGCCCGCCAAAACTATATGACAGGGCCTGGCGGGGTCTAATAGTCTTGTCAAAATTGGGGTGGGGCCTCATAGTCTTGTCAAAATTGACAAATATTTAATGACAGGGCCTAGCGTGGCCCTGATAGTCTCGTCGCCTACTGCGAATTTGCGACTTCTGTGCGCCTGCTGATTTTTCGATTATTTTATTTTATTTATTTATTTATTTTATTTTCGGGTATTGTGAATTATTTTCGCTTGCAAAAACACTGCGGCGTTTGAGAAAGTGAATAGATTTGTTAAGATTGGAATGTTCAGAGAATACCCCGCTTCCTACTCCGTCTTCCATCTTGGATCCGTCGGATCTGCCGTAATGTGAAGATTTGGTCAATGGTGGACTTGGGTAGCCTGATATCGAACTGATAAGGACCTATCAGGTTATTCACGAATGGTTTCACTTACTCAACCGCCGCAGTATTTTGCAAGCGAAAATAATGCCTGAGGTGGCATGTAATATACGCCCGCATTATTTGCATCTCTACGGCAGCAATTAAATCCCTGAAATCTGTCTCTATAAACTCTAACATAGACATAAACTGTCCTCCAACTCTTTTTGAGATATCCGAACAGTTTCACACTGTTCGCCTGTGTTGGGTAGCAGGCCTTAGAGACATTATGGGACGCAAAAATCACCACAAACCTGCCAGATGATGGAACCTTTGTGACGTAGGTACTGCCCTAGCTACCCTCAATTTACGAATAAAAAAACTAGAAGATAACGACAGATGGGATGAATCAAGCAAATCTGTCCCAGTCTGAGCCCTAAAAGATCTGATAGTTTGATATTTTTAAAAGTATCCAAAATCAATACCGCAGTGGAAATAATCTCCGGACACCGACACCGTACACTGACTATAGACTATTCTTCAATTTGATTTTTGCAGAAGCTGCCTAGATGAAGAAGAGGAGGAAAGTGTGCAACACCTGCACTCGCAAGGAAAGCCACTTTTGGGCCCTACTTCTTAGATAAGAGAAACACCAATCAAATCGCTACTGGATTTCATGGATAAATCTGGCTGGCTCTCGTAGTAATCACCTGAACCCCCGTGGCAGTACATCAGACCTACTGTGGCCTATGTGCACCAAAGACACCAACAACCTTTCTACCTAACGAGTAATTTGGTTTTTCTGTGTTCTATTTTTGACATCTCACCCGCGACATGCGTCAAGCATTAACATTTTATCATCCCAGGAATTAAACCCGAGTTGGATTGAATATTTCCGCACGAAGAAAATTGCATAAAAATTATTGGACAAATAAACTTATGTAAAAGAAAACTGTTGCACCACTGTCCAAAACAGCTTTGTGCTCGCGCCTAAGATATTAGGGTCTGTGAAATATCAAAGCGACATTTGCATGCATCATTCTTAAAAGGCCCTGCACCATTGAGATATGAGTGACACGAAGTAATAGGCAGAACGCACTTCACCGAGAGGACTAAAATTCAATCTCAGTAGCACTACTCGTCATACGTTCGCATGTCAAAATAAATATTTTCCTAAAGTTTTCATTTTCTAACAGCCCTTGTTTCGTTAATTTTGAAATACTTCCCGTATCTGAAGAAGAAAATGACATGAAGTTGTGATTCCAACATTTTCTATCATCGAGATCACTTTTGGGGCTGAAGTAAATAAAAAAAAATTGAAGCTGCTAGCTTCACGACGGACTTCGCGCATTGTTTTCAATACAAGTACAATGTAATTGAATAGCGATGAGCAAAACCCAGAGAAAATCTACCTTTGCGTCGTTTGTGTGTCTTGTGTACTGTCGTCTTGTTGGAACCAGAGCTCGGATATATCAACCTTGCCAAGCTCTGGTCTTTATTTATGGTCGAAATAAAGACAATTCCACATAGCCAACAAGTCAAATATGGCCTCGTCCGAGAAGATGATTTGTTTGGTTAAAATCCGAATCAGCTGTCAACATTTCAGCGAACTCAGGCCGCTATCGCCCGGCCTTATTAAGATTTCAATTTAGTTCATCACCCATTTAAGGTTCAAAACATTAATTCCAGCTCACAAGAAGTCATCGAATTTATTTTTCTATTAAAATGTGGATTTTCAGAAAAAAGACTTCAACCAGAAAAATTCGCAATACCCGAAAATAAAATAAATAAATAAATAAAATAAAATAATCGAAAAATCAGCAGGCGCACAGAAGTCGCAAATTCGCAGTAGGTATCCCAAATCCCATACGTTTTTTAAAAATTTCGACGAGACTATCAGGGCCCCTAAGCCCGCCAAAACTATATGACAGGGCCTGGCGGGGTCTAATAGTCTTGTCAAAATTGGGGTGGGGCCTCATAGTCTTGTCAAAATTGACAAATATTTAATGACAGGGCCTAGCGTGGCCCTGATAGTCTCGTCGAAATTAAAAAAAAACGTGTGGGATTTGGGATACCTACTGCGAATTTGCGACTTCTGTGCGCCTGCTGATTTTTCGATTATTTTATTTTATTTATTTATTTATTTTATTTTCGGGTATTGTGAATTATTTTCGCTTGCAAAAACACTGCGGCGTTTGAGAAAGTGAATAGATTTGTTAAGATTGGAATGTTCAGAGAATACCCCGCTTCCTACTCCGTCTTCCATCTTGGATCCGTCGGATCTGCCGTAATGTGAAGATTTGGTCAATGGTGGACTTGGGTAGCCTGATATCGAACTGATAAGGACCTATCAGGTTATTCACGAATGGTTTCACTTACTCAACCGTCGCAGTGTTTTGCAAGCGAAAATAATGCCTGAGGTGGCATGTAATATACGCCCGCATTATTTGCATCTCTACGGCAGCAATTAAATCCCTGAAATCTGTCTCTATAAACTCTAACATAGACATAAACTGTCCTCCAACTCTTTTTGAGATATCCGAACAGTTTCACACTGTTCGCCTGTGTTGGGTAGCAGGCCTTAGAGACATTATGGGACGCAAAAATCACCACAAACCTGCCAGATGATGGAACCTTTGTGACGTAGGTACTGCCCTAGCTACCCTCAATTTACGAATAAAAAAACTAGAAGATAACGACAGATGGGATGAATCAAGCCAATCTGTCCCAGTCTGAGCCCTAAAAGATCTGATAGTTTGATATTTTTAAAAGTATCCAAAATCAATACCGCAGTGGAAATAATCTCCGGACACCGCGTACACTGACTATAGACTATTCTTCAATTTGATTTTTGCAGAAGCTGCCTAGATGAAGAAGAGGAGGAAAGTGTGCAACACCTGCACTCGCAAGGAAAGCCACTTTTGGGCCCTACTTCTTCGATAAGAGAAACACGAATCAAATCGCTACTGGATTTCATGGATAAATCTGGCTGGCTCTCGTAGTAATCACCTGAACCCCCGTGGCAGTACATCAGGCCTACTGTGGCCTATGTGCACCAAAGACACCAACAACCTTTCTACCTAACGAGTAATTTGGTTTTTCTGTGTTCTATTTTTGACATCTCACCCTTGATTCGTGACATGCGTCAAGCATTAACATTTTATCATCCCAGGAATTAAACCCGAGTTGGATTGAATATTTCCGCACGAAGAAAATTGCATAAAAATTATTGGACAAATAAACTTATGTAAAAGAAAACTGTTGCACCACTGTCCAAAACAGCTTTGTGCTCGCGCTTAAGATATTAGGGTCTGTGAAATATCAAAGCGACATTTGCATGCATCATTCTTAAAAGGCCCTGCACCATTGAGATATGAGTGACACGAAGTAATAGGCAGAACGCACTTCACCGAGAGGACTAAAATTCAATCTCAGTAGCACTACTCGTCATACGTTCGCATGTCAAAATAAATATTTTCCTAAAGTTTTCATTTTCTAACAGCCCTTGTTTCGTTAATTTTGAAATACTTCCCGTATCTGAAGAAGAAAATGACATGAAGTTGTGATTCCAACATTTTCTATCATCGAGATCACTTTTGGGGCTGAAGTAAATAAAAAAAAATTGAAGCTGCTAGCTTCACGACGGACTTCGCGCATTGTTTTCAATACAAGTACAATGTAATTGAATAGCGATGAGCAAAACCCAGAGAAAATCTACCTTTGCGTCGTTTGTGTGTCTTGTGTACTGTCGTCTTGTTGGAACCAGAGCTCGGATATATCAACCTTGCCAAGCTCTGGTCTTTATTTATGGTCGAAATAAAGACAATTCCACATAGCCAACAAGTCAAATATGGCCTCGTCCGAGAAGATGATTTGTTTGGTTAAAATCCGAATCAGCTGTC
The DNA here is from genome assembly GCA_964034865.1 of Eristalis intricaria. Classification (NCBI taxonomy): domain Eukaryota; kingdom Metazoa; phylum Arthropoda; class Insecta; order Diptera; family Syrphidae; genus Eristalis; species Eristalis intricaria. The sequence goes on from OZ035877.1 coordinate 24,413,651, forward strand.
AACATTTCAGCGAACTCAGGCCGCTATCGCCCGGCCTTATTAAGATTTCAATTTAGTTCATCACCCATTTAAGGTTCAAAACATTAATTCCAGCTCACAAGAAGTCATCGAATTTATTTTTCTATTAAAATGTGGATTTTCAGAAAAAAGACTTCAACCAGAAAAATTCGCAATACCCGAAAATAAAATAAATAAATAAATAAAATAAAATAATCGAAAAATCAGCAGGCGCACAGAAGTCGCAAATTCGCAGTAGGTATCCCAAATCCCATACGTTTTTTAAAAATTTCGACGAGACTATCAGGGCCCCTAAGCCCGCCAAAACTATATGACAGGGCCTGGCGGGGCCTAATAGTCTTGTCAAAATTGGGGAGGGGGCCTCATAGTCTTGTCAAAATTGACAAATATTTAATGACAGGGCCTAGCGTGGCCCTGATAGTCTCGTCGAAATTTAAAAAAAAACGTGTGGGATTTGGGATACCTACTGCGAATTTGCGACTTCTGTGCGCCTGCTGATTTTTCGATTATTTTATTTTATTTATTTATTTATTTTATTTTCGGGTATTGTGAATTATTTTCGCTTGCAAGAACACTACGGCGTTTGAGAAAGTGAATAGATTTGTTAAGATTGGAATGTTCAGAGAATACCCCGCTTCCTACTCCGTCTTCCATCTTGGATCCGTCGGATCTGCCGTAATGTGAAGATTTGGTCAATGGTGGACTTGGGTAGCCTGATATCGAACTGATAAGGACCTATCAGGTTATTCACGAATGGTTTCACTTACTCAACCGCCGCAGTGTTTTGCAAGCGAAAATAATGCCTGAGGTGGCATGTAATATACGCCCGCATTATTTGCATCTCTACGGCAGCAATTAAATCCCTGAAATCTGTCTCTATAAACTCTAACATAGACATAAACTGTCCTCCAACTCTTTTTGAGATATCCGAACAGTTTCACACTGTTCGCCTGTGTTGGGTAGCAGGCCTTAGAGACATTATGGGACGCAAAAATCACCACAAACCTGCCAGATGATGGAACCTTTGTGACGTAGGTACTGCCCTAGCTACCCTCAATTTACGAATAAAAAAACTAGAAGATAACGACAGATGGGATGAATCAAGCAAATCTGTCCCAGTCTGAGCCCTAAAAGATCTGATAGTTTGATATTTTTAAAAGTATCCAAAATCAATACCGCAGTGGAAATAATCTCCGGACACCGACACCGTACACTGACTATAGACTATTCTTCAATTTGATTTTTGCAGAAGCTGCCTAGATGAAGAAGAGGAGGAAAGTGTGCAACACCTGCACTCGCAAGGAAAGCCACTTTTGGGCCCTACTTCTTAGATAAGAGAAACACCAATCAAATCGCTACTGGATTTCATGGATAAATCTGGCTGGCTCTCGTAGTAATCACCTGAACCCCCGTGGCAGTACATCAGGCCTACTGTGGCCTATGTGCACCAAAGACACCAACAACCTTTCTACCTAACGAGTAATTTGGTTTTTCTGTGTTCTATTTTTGACATCTCACCCGTGACATGCGTCAAGCATTAACATTTTATCATCCCAGGAATTAAACCCGAGTTGGATTGAATATTTCCGCACGAAGAAAATTGCATAAAAATTATTGGACAAATAAACTTATGTAAAAGAAAACTGTTGCACCACTGTCCAAAACAGCTTTGTGCTCGCGCTTAAGATATTAGGGTCTGTGAAATATCAAAGCGACATTTGCATGCATCATTCTTAAAAGGCCCTGCACCATTGAGATATGAGTGACACGAAGTAATAGGCAGAACGCACTTCACCGAGAGGACTAAAATTCAATCTCAGTAGCACTACTCGTCATACGTTCGCATGTCAAAATAAATATTTTCCTAAAGTTTTCATTTTCTAACAGCCCTTGTTTCGTTAATTTTGAAATACTTCCCGTATCTGAAGAAGAAAATGACATGAAGTTGTGATTCCAACATTTTCTATCATCGAGATCACTTTTGGGGCTGAAGTAAATAAAAAAAAATTGAAGCTGCTAGCTTCACGACGGACTTCGCGCATTGTTTTCAATACAAGTACAATGTAATTGAATAGCGATGAGCAAAACCCAGAGAAAATCTACCTTTGCGTCGTTTGTGTGTCTTGTGTACTGTCGTCTTGTTGGAACCAGAGCTCGGATATATCAACCTTGCCAAGCTCTGGTCTTTATTTATGGTCGAAATAAAGACAATTCCACATAGCCAACAAGTCAAATATGGCCTCGTCCGAGAAGATGATTTGTTTGGTTAAAATCCGAATCAGCTGTCAACATTTCAGCGAACTCAGGCCGCTATCGCCCGGCCTTATTAAGATTTCAATTTAGTTCATCACCCATTTAAGGTTCAAAACATTAATTCCAGCTCACAAGAAGTCATCGAATTTATTTTTCTATTAAAATGTGGATTTTCAGAAAAAAGACTTCAACCAGAAAAATTCGCAATACCCGAAAATAAAATAAATAAATAAATAAAATAAAATAATCGAAAAATCAGCAGGCGCACAGAAGTCGCAAATTCGCAGTAGGTATCCCAAATCCCACACGTTTTTTTTTAATTTCGACGAGACTATCAGGGCCACGCTAGGCCCTGTCATTAAATATTTGTCAATTTTGACAAGACTATGAGGCCCCACCCCAATTTTGACAAGACTATTAGACCCCGCCAGGCCCTGTCATATAGTTTTGGCGGGCTTAGGGGCCCTGATAGTCTCGTCGAAATTTTTAAAAAACGTATGGGATTTGGGATACCTACTGCGAATTTGCGACTTCTGTGCGCCTGCTGATTTTTCGATTATTTTATTTTATTTATTTATTTATTTTATTTTCGGGTATTGCGAATTTTTCTGGTTGAAGTCTTTTTTCTGAAAATCCACATTTTAATAGAAAAATAAATTCGATGACTTCTTGTGAGCTGGAATTAATGTTTTGAACCTTAAATGGGTGATGAACTAAATTGAAATCTTAATAAGGCCGGGCGATAGCGGCCTGAGTTCACTGAAATGTTGACAGCTGATTCGGATTTTAACCAAACAAATCATCTTCTCGGACGAGGCCATATTTGACTTGTTGGCTATGTGGCATTGTCTTTATTTCGACCATAAATAAAGACCAGAGCTTGGCAAGGTTGATATATCCGAGCTCTGGTTCCAACAAGACGACAGTACACAAGACACACAAACGACGCAAAGGTAGATTTTCTCTGGGTTTTGCTCATCGCTATTCAATTACATTGTACTTGTATTGAAAACAATGCGCGAAGTCCGTCGTGAAGCTAGCAGCTTCAATTTTTTTTTATTTACTTCAGCCCCAAAAGTGATCTCGATGATAGAAAATGTTGGAATCACAACTTCATGTCATTTTCTTCTTCAGATACGGGAAGTATTTCAAAATTAACGAAACAAGGGCTGTTAGAAAATGAAAACTTTAGGAAAATATTTATTTTGACATGCGAACGTATGACGAGTAGTGCTACTGAGATTGAATTTTAGTCCTCTCGGTGAAGTGCGTTCTGCCTATTACTTCGTGTCACTCATATCTCAATGGTGCAGGGCCTTTTAAGAATGATGCATGCAAATGTCGCTTTGATATTTCACAGACCCTAATATCTTAAGCGCGAGCACAAAGCTGTTTTGGACAGTGGTACAACAGTTTTCTTCTACATAAGTTTATTTGTCCAATAATTTTTATGCAATTTTCTTCGTGCGGAAATATTCAATCCAACTAGGGTTTAATTCCTGGGATGATAAAATGTTAATGCTTGACGCATGTCACGAATCAAGGGTGAGATGTCAAAAATAGAACACAGAAAAACCAAATTACTCGTTAGGTAGAAAGGTTGTTGGTGTCTTTGGTGCACATAGGCCACAGTAGGCCTGATGTACTGCCACGGGGGTTCAGGTGATTACTACGAGAGCCAGCCAGATTTATCCATGAAATCCAGTAGCGATTTGATTCGTGTTTCTCTTATCGAAGAAGTAGGGCCCAAAAGTGGCTTTCCTTGCGAGTGCAGGTGTTGCACACTTTCCTCCTCTTCTTCATCTAGGCAGCTTCTGCAAAAATCAAATTGAAGAATAGTCTATGGCAGTGTACGCGGTTCCGGAGATTATTTCCACTGCGGTATTGATTTTGGATACTTTTAAAAATATCAAACTATCAGATCTTTTAGGGCTCAGACTGGGACAGATTTGCTTGATTCATCCCATCTGTCGTTATCTTCTAGTTTTTTTATTCGTAAATTGAGGGTAGCTAGGGCAGTACCTACGTCACAAAGGTTCCATCATCTGGCAGGTTTGTGGTGATTTTTGCGTCCCATAATGTCTCTAAGGCCTGCTACCCAACACAGGCGAACAGTGTGAAACTGTTCGGATATCTCAAAAAGAGTTGGAGGACAGTTTATGTCTATGTTAGAGTTTATAGAGACAGATTTCAGGGATTTAATTGCTGCCGTAGAGATGCAAATAATGCGGGCGTATATTACATGCCACCTCAGGCATTATTTTCGCTTGCAAAACACTGCGGCGGTTGAGTAAGTGAAACCATTCGTGAATAACCTGATAGGTCCTTATCAGTTCGATATCAGGCTACCCAAGTCCACCATTGACCAAATCTTCACATTACGGCAGATCCGACGGATCCAAGATGGAAGACGGAGTAGGAAGCGGGGTATTCTCTGAACATTCCAATCTTAACAAATCTATTCACTTTCTCAAACGCCGCAGTGTTTTTGCAAGCGAAAATAATTCACAATACCCGAAAATAAAATAAATAAATAAATAAAATAAAATAATCGAAAAATCAGCAGGCGCACAGAAGTCGCAAATTCGCAGTAGGTATCCCAAATCCCACACGTTTTTTTTTAAATTTCGACGAGACTATCAGGGCCACGCTAGGCCCTGTCATTAAATATTTGTCAATTTTGACAAGACTATGAGGCCCCACCCCAATTTTGACAAGACTATTAGACCCCGCCAGGCCCTGTCATATAGTTTTGGCGGGCTTAGGGGCCCTGATAGTCTCGTCGAAATTTTTAAAAAACGTATGGGATTTGGGATACCTACTGCGAATTTGCGACTTCTGTGCGCCTGCTGATTTTTCGATTATTTTATTTTATTTATTTATTTATTTTATTTTCGGGTATTGCGAATTTTTCTGGTTGAAGTCTTTTTTCTGAAAATCCACATTTTAATAGAAAAATAAATTCGATGACTTCTTGTGAGCTGGAATTAATGTTTTGAACCTTAAATGGGTGATGAACTAAATTGAAATCTTAATAAGGCCGGGCGATAGCGGCCTGAGTTCGCTGAAATGTTGACAGCTGATTCGGATTTTAACCAAACAAATCATCTTCTCGGACGAGGCCATATTTGACTTGTTGGCTATGTGGCATTGTCTTTATTTCGACCATAAATAAAGACCAGAGCTTGGCAAGGTTGATATATCCGAGCTCTGGTTCCAACAAGACGACAGTACACAAGACACACAAACGACGCAAAGGTAGATTTTCTCTGGGTTTTGCTCATCGCTATTCAATTACATTGTACTTGTATTGAAAACAATGCGCGAAGTCCGTCGTGAAGCTAGCAGCTTCAATTTTTTTTTATTTACTTCAGCCCCAAAAGTGATCTCGATGATAGAAAATGTTGGAATCACAACTTCATGTCATTTTCTTCTTCAGATACGGGAAGTATTTCAAAATTAACGAAACAAGGGCTGTTAGAAAATGAAAACTTTAGGAAAATATTTATTTTGACATGCGAACGTATGACGAGTAGTGCTACTGAGATTGAATTTTAGTCCTCTCGGTGAAGTGCGTTCTGCCTATTACTTCGTGTCACTCATATCTCAATGGTGCAGGGCCTTTTAAGAATGATGCATGCAAATGTCGCTTTGATATTTCACAGACCCTAATATCTTAAGCGCGAGCACAAAGCTGTTTTGGACAGTGGTACAACAGTTTTCTTCTACATAAGTTTATTTGTCCAATAATTTTTATGCAATTTTCTTCGTGCGGAAATATTCAATCCAACTAGGGTTTAATTCCTGGGATGATAAAATGTTAATGCTTGACGCATGTCACGAATCAAGGGTGAGATGTCAAAAATAGAACACAGAAAAACCAAATTACTCGTTAGGTAGAAAGGTTGTTGGTGTCTTTGGTGCACATAGGCCACAGTAGGCCTGATGTACTGCCACGGGGGTTCAGGTGATTACTACGAGAGCCAGCCAGATTTATCCATGAAATCCAGTAGCGATTTGATTCGTGTTTCTCTTATCGAAGAAGTAGGGCCCAAAAGTGGCTTTCCTTGCGAGTGCAGGTGTTGCACACTTTCCTCCTCTTCTTCATCTAGGCAGCTTCTGCAAAAATCAAATTGAAGAATAGTCTATAGTCAGTGTACGCGGTGTCCGGAGATTATTTCCACTGCGGTATTGATTTTGGATACTTTTAAAAATATCAAACTATCAGATCTTTTAGGGCTCAGACTGGGACAGATTTGCTTGATTCATCCCATCTGTCGTTATCTTCTAGTTTTTTTATTCGTAAATTGAGGGTAGCTAGGGCAGTACCTACGTCACAAAGGTTCCATCATCTGGCAGGTTTGTGGTGATTTTTGCGTCCCATAATGTCTCTAAGGCCTGCTACCCAACACAGGCGAACAGTGTGAAACTGTTCGGATATCTCAAAAAGAGTTGGAGGACAGTTTATGTCTATGTTAGAGTTTATAGAGACAGATTTCAGGGATTTAATTGCTGCCGTAGAGATGCAAATAATGCGGGCGTATATTACATGCCACCTCAGGCATTATTTTCGCTTGCAAAACACTGCGGCGGTTGAGTAAGTGAAACCATTCGTGAATAACCTGATAGGTCCTTATCAGTTCGATATCAGGCTACCCAAGTCCACCATTGACCAAATCTTCACATTACGGCAGATCCGACGGATCCAAGATGGAAGACGGAGTAGGAAGCGGGGTATTCTCTGAACATTCCAATCTTAACAAATCTATTCACTTTCTCAAACGCCGCAGTGTTTTTGCAAGCGAAAATAATTCACAATACCCGAAAATAAAATAAATAAATAAATAAAATAAAATAATCGAAAAATCAGCAGGCGCACAGAAGTCGCAAATTCGCAGTAGGTATCCCAAATCCCACACGTTTTTTTTTTAATTTCGACGAGACTATCAGGGCCACGCTAGGCCCTGTCATCAAATATTTGTCAATTTTGACAAGACTATGAGGCGCCCTCCCCAATTTTGACAAGACTATTAGGCCCCGCCAGGCCCTGTCTTATAGTTTTGGCGGGCTTAGGGGCCTTATAGTCTCGTCGAAATTTTTAAAAAACGTATGGGATTTGGGATACCTACTGCGAATTTGCGACTTCTGTGCGCCTGCTGATTTTTCGATTATTTTATTTTATTTATTTATTTATTTTATTTTCGGGTATTGCGAATTTTTCTGGTTGAAGTCTTTTTTCTGAAAATCCACATTTTAATAGAAAAATAAATTCGATGACTTCTTGTGAGCTGGAATTAATGTTTTGAACCTTAAATGGGTGATGAACTAAATTGAAATCTTAATAAGGCCGGGCGATAGCGGCCTGAGTTCGCTGAAATGTTGACAGCTGATTCGGATTTTAACCAAACAAATCATCTTCTCGGACGAGGCCATATTTGACTTGTTGGCTATGTGGAATTGTCTTTATTTCGACCATAAATAAAGACCAGAGCTTGGCAAGGTTGATATATCCGAGCTCTGGTTCCAACAAGACGACAGTACACAAGACACACAAACGACGCAAAGGTAGATTTTCTCTGGGTTTTGCTCATCGCTATTCAATTACATTGTACTTGTATTGAAAACAATGCGCGAAGTCCGTCGTGAAGCTAGCAGCTTCAATTTTTTTTTATTTACTTCAGCCCCAAAAGTGATCTCGATGATAGAAAATGTTGGAATCACAACTTCATGTCATTTTCTTCTTCAGATACGGGAAGTATTTCAAAATTAACGAAACAAGGGCTGTTAGAAAATGAAAACTTTAGGAAAATATTTATTTTGACATGCGAACGTATGACGAGTAGTACTACTGAGATTGAATTTTAGTCCTCTCGGTGAAGTGCGTTCTGCCTATTACTTCGTGTCACTCATATCTCAATGGTGCAGGGCCTTTTAAGAATGATGCATGCAAATGTCGCTTTGATATTTCACAGACCCTAATATCTTAAGCGCGAGCACAAAGCTGTTTTGGACAGTGGTGCAACAGTTTTCTTTTACATAAGTTTATTTGTCCAATAATTTTTATGCAATTTTCTTCGTGCGGAAATATTCAATCCAACTCGGGTTTAATTCCTGGGATGATAAAATGTTAATGCTTGACGCATGTCACGAATCAAGGGTGAGATGTCAAAAATAGAACACAGAAAAACCAAATTACTCGTTAGGTAGAAAGGTTGTTGGTGTCTTTGGTGCACATAGGCCACAGTAGGCCTGATGTACTGCCACGGGGGTTCAGGTGATTACTACGAGAGCCAGCCAGATTTATCCATGAAATCCAGTAGCGATTTGATTCGTGTTTCTCTTATCGAAGAAGTAGGGCCCAAAAGTGGCTTTCCTTGCGAGTGCAGGTGTTGCACACTTTCCTCCTCTTCTTCATCTAGGCAGCTTCTGCAAAAATCAAATTGAAGAATAGTCTATAGTCAGTGTACGCGGTGTCCGGAGATTATTTCCACTGCGGTATTGATTTTGGATACTTTTAAAAATATCAAACTATGAGATCTTTTAGGGCTCAGACTGGGACAGATTTGCTTGATTCATCCCATCTGTCGTTATCTTCTAGTTTTTTTATTCGTAAATTGAGGGTAGCTAGGGCAGTACCTACGTCACAAAGGTTCCATCATCTGGCAGGTTTGTGGTGATTTTTGCGTCCCATAATGTCTCTAAGGCCTGCTACCCAACACAGGCGAACAGTGTGAAACTGTTCGGATATCTCAAAAAGAGTTGGAGGACAGTTTATGTCTATGTTAGAGTTTATAGAGACAGATTTCAGGGATTTAATTGCTGCCGTAGAGATGCAAATAATGCGGGCGTATATTACATGCCACCTCAGGCATTATTTTCGCTTGCAAAACACTGCGGCGGTTGAGTAAGTGAAACCATTCGTGAATAACCTGATATGTCCTTATCAGTTCGATATCAGGCTACCCAAGTCCACCATTGACCAAATCTTCACATTACGGCAGATCCGACGGATCCAAGATGGAAGACGGAGTAGGAAGCGGGGTATTCTCTGAACATTCCAATCTTAACAAATCTATTCACTTTCTCAAACGCCGCAGTGTTTTTGCAAGCGAAAATAATTCACAATACCCGAAAATAAAATAAATAAATAAATAAAATAAAATAATCGAAAAATCAGCAGGCGCACAGAAGTCGCAAATTCGCAGTAGGTATCCCAAATCCCACACGTTTTTTTTTTAATTTCGACGAGACTATCAGGGCCACGCTAGGCCCTGTCATTAAATATTTGTCAATTTTGACAAGACTATGAGGCCCCACCCCAATTTTGACAAGACTATTAGACCCCGCCAGGCCCTGTCATATAGTTTTGGCGGGCTTAGGGGCCCTGATAGTCTCGTCGAAATTTTTAAAAAACGTATGGGATTTGGGATACCTACTGCGAATTTGCGACTTCTGTGCGCCTGCTGATTTTTCGATTATTTTATTTTATTTATTTATTTATTTTATTTTCGGGTATTGCGAATTTTTCTGGTTGAAGTCTTTTTTCTGAAAATCCACATTTTAATAGAAAAATAAATTCGATGACTTCTTGTGAGCTGGAATTAATGTTTTGAACCTTAAATGGGTGATGAACTAAATTGAAGTCTTAATAAGGCCGGGCGATAGCGGCCTGAGTTCGCTGAAATGTTGACAGCTGATTCGGATTTTAACCAAACAAATCATCTTCTCGGACGAGGCCATATTTGACTTGTTGGCTATGTGGCATTGTCTTTATTTCGACCATAAATAAAGACCAGAGCTTGGCAAGGTTGATATATCCGAGCTCTGGTTCCAACAAGACGACAGTACACAAGACACACAAACGACGCAAAGGTAGATTTTCTCTGGGTTTTGCTCATCGCTATTCAATTACATTGTACTTGTATTGAAAACAATGCGCGAAGTCCGTCGTGAAGCTAGCAGCTTCAATTTTTTTTTATTTACTTCAGCCCCAAAAGTGATCTCGATGATAGAAAATGTTGGAATCACAACTTCATGTCATTTTCTTCTTCAGATACGGGAAGTATTTCAAAATTAACGAAACAAGGGCTGTTAGAAAATGAAAACTTTAGGAAAATATTTATTTTGACATGCGAACGTATGACGAGTAGTGCTACTGAGATTGAATTTTAGTCCTCTCGGTGAAGTGCGTTCTGCCTATTACTTCGTGTCACTCATATCTCAATGGTGCAGGGCCTTTTAAGAATGATGCATGCAAATGTCGCTTTGATATTTCACAGACCCTAATATCTTAAGCGCGAGCACAAAGCTGTTTTGGACAGTGGTGCAACAGTTTTCTTTTACATAAGTTTATTTGTCCAATAATTTTTATGCAATTTTCTTCGTGCGGAAATATTCAATCCAACTCGGGTTTAATTCCTGGGATGATAAAATGTTAATGCTTGACGCATGTCACGAATCAAGGGTGAGATGTCAAAAATAGAACACAGAAAAACCAAATTACTCGTTAGGTAGAAAGGTTGTTGGTGTCTTTGGTGCACATAGGCCACAGTAGGCCTGATGTACTGCCACGCGGGTTCAGGTGATTACTACGAGAGCCAGCCAGATTTATCCATGAAATCCAGTAGCGATTTGATTCGTGTTTCTCTTATCGAAGAAGTAGGGCCCAAAAGTGGCTTTCCTTGCGAGTGCAGGTGTTGCACACTTTCCTCCTCTTCTTCATCTAGGCAGCTTCTGCAAAAATCAAATTGAAGAATAGTCTATAGTCAGTGTACGCGGTGTCCGGAGATTATTTCCACTGCGGTATTGATTTTGGATACTTTTAAAAATATCAAACTATGAGATCTTTTAGGGCTCAGACTGGGACAGATTTGCTTGATTCATCCCATCTGTCGTTATCTTCTAGTTTTTTTATTCGTAAATTGAGGGTAGCTAGGGCAGTACCTACGTCACAAAGGTTCCATCATCTGGCAGGTTTGTGGTGATTTTTGCGTCCCATAATGTCTCTAAGGCCTGCTACCCAACACAGGCGAACAGTGTGAAACTGTTCGGATATCTCAAAAAGAGTTGGAGGACAGTTTATGTCTATGTTAGAGTTTATAGAGACAGATTTCAGGGATTTAATTGCTGCCGTAGAGATGCAAATATCGCGGGCATATATTACATGCCACCTCAGGCATTATTTTCGCTTACAAAACACTGCGGCGGTTGAGTAAGTGAAACCATTCGTGAATAACCTGATAGGTCCTTATCAGTTCGATATCAGGCTACCCAAGTCCACCATTGACCAAATCTTCACATTACGGCAGATCCGACGGATCCAAGATGGAAGACGGAGTAGGAAGCGGGGTATTCTCTGAACATTCCAATCTTAACAAATCTATTCACTTTCTCAAACGCCGCAGTGTTTTTGCAAGCGAAAATAATTCACAATACCCGAAAATAAAATAAATAAATAAATAAAATAAAATAATCGAAAAATCAGCAGGCGCACAGAAGTCGCAAATTCGCAGTAGGTATCCCAAATCCCACACGTTTTTTTTTTAATTTCGACGAGACTATCAGGGCCACGCTAGGCCCTGTCATTAAATATTTGTCAATTTTGACAAGACTATGAGGCCCCACCCCAATTTTGACAAGACTATTAGACCCCGCCAGGCCCTGTCATATAGTTTTGGCGGGCTTAGGGGCCCTGATAGTCTCGTCGAAATTTTAAAAAAACGTATGGGATTTGGGATACCTACTGCGAATTTGCGACTTCTGTGCGCCTGCTGATTTTTCGATTATTTTATTTTATTTATTTATTTATTTTATTTTCGGGTATTGCGAATTTTTCTGGTTGAAGTCTTTTTTCTGAAAATCCACATTTTAATAGAAAAATAAATTCGATGACTTCTTGTGAGCTGGAATTAATGTTTTGAACCTTAAATGGGTGATGAACTAAATTGAAATCTTAATAAGGCCGGGCGATAGCGGCCTGAGTTCGCTGAAATGTTGACAGCTGATTCGGATTTTAACCAAACAAATCATCTTCTCGGACGAGGCCATATTTGACTTGTTGGCTATGTGGCATTGTCTTTATTTCGACCATAAATAAAGACCAGAGCTTGGCAAGGTTGATATATCCGAGCTCTGGTTCCAACAAGACGACAGTACACAAGACACACAAACGACGCAAAGGTAGATTTTCTCTGGGTTTTGCTCATCGCTATTCAATTACATTGTACTTGTATTGAAAACAATGCGCGAAGTCCGTCGTGAAGCTAGCAGCTTCAATTTTTTTTTATTTACTTCAGCCCCAAAAGTGATCTCGATGATAGAAAATGTTGGAATCAGAACTTCATGTCATTTTCTTCTTCAGATACGGGAAGTATTTCAAAATTAACGAAACAAGGGCTGTTAGAAAATGAAAACTTTAAGAAAATATTTATTTTGACATGCGAACATATGACGAGTAGTGCTACTGAGATTGAATTTTAGTCCTCTCGGTGAAGTGCGTTCTGCCTATTACTTCGTGTCACTCATATCTCAATGGTGCAGGGCCTTTTAAGAATGATGCATGCAAATGTCGCTTTGATATTTCACAGACCCTAATATCTTAAGCGCGAGCACAAAGCTGTTTTGGACAGTGGTGCAACAGTTTTCTTTTACATAAGTTTATTTGTCCAATAATTTTTATGCAATTTTCTTCGTGCGGAAATATTCAATCCAACTCGGGTTTAATTCCTGGGATGATAAAATGTTAATGCTTGACGCATGTCACGAATCAAGGGTGAGATGTCAAAAATAGAACACAGAAAAACCAAATTACTCGTTAGGTAGAAAGGTTGTTGGTGTCTTTGGTGCACATAGGCCACAGTAGGCCTGATGTACTGCCACGGGGGTTCAGGTGATTACTACGAGAGCCAGCCAGATTTATCCATGAAATCCAGTAGCGATTTGATTCGTGTTTCTCTTATCGAAGAAGTAGGGCCCAAAAGTGGCTTTCCTTGCGAGTGCAGGTGTTGCACACTTTCCTCCTCTTCTTCATCTAGGCAGCTTCTGCAAAAATCAAATTGAAGAATAGTCTATAGTCAGTGTACGCGGTGTCCGGAGATTATTTCCACTGCGGTATTGATTTTGGATACTTTTAAAAATATCAAACTATGAGATCTTTTAGGGCTCAGACTGGGACAGATTTGCTTGATTCATCCCATCTGTCGTTATCTTCTAGTTTTTTTATTCGTAAATTGAGGGTAGCTAGGGCAGTACCTACATCACAAAGGTTCCATCATCTGGCAGGTTTGTGGTGATTTTTGCGTCCCATAATGTCTCTAAGGCCTGCTACCCAACACAGGCGAACAGTGTGAAACTGTTCGGATATCTCAAAAAGAGTTGGAGGACAGTTTATGTCTATGTTAGAGTTTATAGAGACAGATTTCAGGGATTTAATTGCTGCCGTAGAGATGCAAATAATGCGGGCGTATATTACATGCCACCTCAGGCATTATTTTCGCTTGCAAAACACTGCGGCGTTTGAGAAAGTGAATAGATTTGTTAAGATTGGAATGTTCAGAGGATACCCCGCTTCCTACTCCGTCTTCCATCTTGGATCCGTCGGATCTGCCGTAATGTGAAGATTTGGTCAATGGTGGACTTGCGTAGCCTGATATCGAACTGATAAGGACCTATCAGGTTATTCACGAATGGTTTCAGCTGCTCATTTGAAACGGCAGAGACTCAGGTCAGGCACAGTTTGTCAGTCTGGCCCATCTAATGTTTGCTATTTCAAGGCAGTGTGTAGCCCTGACTGCTTGCAGTGGGAGCTGCATCTCCTCTGCAAGCGAGCAGTAAAGAGTAAGCCCCTGTCTAGCCTTTTCATTTCCTGGGCTGTCAACGTAACCTGGAAGATAATAGAAATATTAAGCTGACATACTAACGACTCTAGCTCTGCTGTGATGTAGCTGGGGCTTAAGTCTTCCGATTATGAAATGTCTATGCTGACTGAGGAGGTGTAATTTTAAAACATGTCACGAATCATGCGTGCTCTCTCCAAAATAGAACGCTGAACAATTACCAAGACAATTCGGTCGTTGAATACCATCCATTACAAAAGATTCAAAAGTCTTGTACTAGCCATATGAGTACAGTAAAACCTGCTGATCGGGACACTCTATAATCGCACCAACTCCTATTCTGACTGCACGTCGTGCTTGCTATCTGCTATCTTACAAACAAATTCGCCGCTATAATCGGACCATGGACTACTAGTATAAAATGCTTGGCTAAATGTGTTTAACTGTGTAATTGGACCAAGCATAGGGAATACGAAGTAAGTTGTGTTTTTGTAATTGCTTGTACCGTGTAGTTTAAAACGCCAGTTACTTAGATTTGTTGTTTTAAACAAAAATGAAATGAGCAAAATTTGGGTTTTTCAAGGAAGCGGACAACAGTGAGTTTACTGAGGAATTAATATTCGAGAATTCAGAAAAGCCAAGAAGATTACTTGGCTGATCGCAGAACTGTGAAATTGATTTTTTAGACTCTATTCAGCCGGGACCTTCTAATACTGAAGAGAACCGATGAAGAAGACTTCACAGAAACAAATCGAAGCAGTTCCAGGTCCTTCAGGATCTCTCATAGTAGGACGCTAAACTGCAAGTTTCCTTTATTATTGTCACCTAGAGTTGATAAATTGATTGGTATTGGACTAGCTTTTAAATAACCCACAGCCAATGCACAAATTAAAATCACTGTATAACAATTTTTCATCATAATTTTTCTCAATAATTAGTCTATTTTGCAAGAGTAACTCGCTGCATGAAGATTCAAATTTAACTGATCAAGAGTTATTGAAAGCAATGCTTTTTTTTATTTATAGATTCGTTCATAGAGTAACATTAAATTCTTTATACATTTTATAATTCTTTCAGTCATAAGTATCTGGTTTAACCTCAATGCTATCATCTGAACACAGACTACATATAGTGCGTTGGCATCCATTTATACATGTAGTGATGTAAATGTCTTTGTATTGACTTAGTTTCGATGAACATGTTGTAATCTGCTCTAAATGTTCATCCAATATAATTTCCTTGTGTTTAAATAAAAACGTTTGAATTTGTTTCAAAAATTCTTAACAACTTGTGTATGCCATGCTTTTTTATATCTTTTTATTACTCATCACCAATAGCTTATCTAAAATGTCTATGCCTTCTTCATCAATATCATTAAATGCACACAATTCTTGAAAACGATTTATATTCTTTATACGTTTAACACCATCATAAGAAACACCTAATAGAGTTACTGATCCACCATTTACTGCGATTTTCACATGATCATTAACATTATATTCAAACTGTACTGATGACAAAAAATTGGGCTGTGATTCCCATCTACGCTGGTTTAGCAACAGGGATTCATATCCATCTTCTACTGTGACATGTACTGTTAAAGATAATCCAATCACATCCACTCTAATTATTCGGAAATATCTCCATGATGATTGACAAACACAATATTTATCTCCTGATCTTATCGTTTGAATCCAAAACATACTCTATTATCCACACACAGAAGACAGCGTTTAGCGCATTTGCAATTTCTATTGTACAACTTTATTATTGCAATCCTAAACATACTGAACATCAACTGATCTTTTCCCACCTATTTATATTGATTTGCACATATCCTAATATACCCATCTCTTTCATACAATCCAATAAACCATTCGTCTATCTCATTCATATAGAGTCAAAAGGCATTTACGATCATGTCTGTTCATGTTAATAATTTTTTTGTTTACACAAAGATCGTTGACCGCACAACAGCCGACAACTAGGTCACTCGCAACCTCGTATCAAATGTGTCCCAAAATAGTAATATCAAACCAGACCAGTCACCTCAAGGTCAATGGTAAGACAATGCTCAACTTCCTTATCAACCACACAGCACACTCCGACTGAAATCACCCAACACATAAACTCTTCATGCTACTTGGAAACTACTGATAAGAAAAACCACAACGACCACAACCTTTAAGTGAGCCAGAACCATCCAAATCTACCTACTTTACCGTTATTTTTGTAAATTTTTTACAAAATCTAGGGAAATTTGTTTCACTGGCGTAAATTATATGAAATTTTACATCGGGTTTGAAGGAGGGTCGATCTGAATTGTTTCTCTGGACGTGAATTTACATTGTGCAAGTTTTCATCACCCTCTATGGTTGGCAAGTCCATAATTAAACTTATTTTACTACAAAAAGTCCCTTATTCATTGAATATTATAGTCAAATAACGGTAGGTCTGTCCGTTCTCCAACTGAATTCTCTAGATCAAGTCATAAGCTACAAATTCGGCCTACTTCACTTTTCTTCAGGACGCACAGTTTGGAAGATATGAGCAATTGAAGGCAACATTCACGATTTTTTTGCATGTCGGGAAAAAAACCACTTTTGCAGCAAAAATGTTTCTGGGACACCAGGCCACCAGAAATTTCAGCAGGGGTTCTGGTGGTTCGCATGGAACTTTTGACAGCTTATATCTCGAGCACGGTAAGTGCGTGAATTTTCCAATTCCATCCTCTGGATCAAGTCATAAGCCACAAAATCTACGTCTCTTTGCTGTATGACATACGGTTTGTGAGATATGAGCAAGTTAAGATATTCATGATTTTTTCAATGTCGGGATCACTTGACCGGATCGTTACTAGACGTCCTTTTCAATTTAAATACTTTTGAACTTTCAGCCAAAGAGATCAAAGATACTTTTAAGTGACTCCAGTGTTTTTCAGCCAGAGATCATAGTGATCCGCGATACTCTAACATGAATAAAAGGCAATATCATTTGAGCTGATCAGCGCTAACTGCATTTTAAAGGATGATTAATCTGCAATCAGGGATCTGGAGATGGTGTCTGTAAACCCTAAGCTGATCACACCCCCCCTTTAGTAGAACGAAAAAACGTGAATGTGAGAACTTACTCTTATGGTTGGCGAATTGAGAAACTTCTACTCGACTGTAAGACATATTCTAAGTGTAAATGTTCGCCAAATTGAGCATCATTCATGTTATATGTGAACAAAGGTCGAACCAGCGATATATAGCTACGGCGGTGCCGGCGATGCTCAGGCATATGCCCACGAGGCCGCAAAATTACCAGCACCTAAATCAATTACACGCATGCATGGAACCAGAAACAAATTGAAATTGGTTATCCTTTTAAAATCAATGTCCAAATTCCCTGTTCGTAGGTCAATCATTGCCGATTACAATCCGCAAAGCAAAAACAATTATTTGCATGTAGGTTTTTTTCTTTCGGTGCCACCTAAGCCCGCCACAGGGCGCTATAATAATTTGTACACGAATAATCAGAGCAATAGTGGCGATCACCTTGCATACTCTTAGGAGCTAAATCAGATCGGTTTGAGGATGAGCTTAACGAAAGGAATCAATTGCTGCATATAGAGGAGATTATCGTCAAATAACGCTACGACTCAATGTCAAATGGAGATTTTGTTTTTTTTTTTTTCTGGAAAACTTAAAGTACTAACAGAGATAATATCAATTACAAAGGGTATTTTTTTTTCATCCAATCTATTCTAATATTATAAAGCTTAAGAGTTTGTTTGATTGAACGCGCTTATCTCAGGAACTATTGGTTTGAATTGAATTTTTTTTTATGTTGGATAGTTTATTTATCGAGGAAGGCTATAACATCACGCCGCGAATAATAAGAGCGTCGTATCAATGGAAAATGTTGCAAAACGAGATAAATAATTTTTGGGAGCTTCCGTTGCGTGCGCTGCGTAAACGGTTTAAGGTACGCAAAAATCATGTGTGACTATAACTAATAATAAACTAAATATATAATCATGTGTGACTAAACTGACACTTTAACTTTTTTTATGGTTATCAAATTTGTACTAAAGTTGTATTATTTATCCAACCGCGATAGTCGTCCATACTTTGAAAACGGAGCGTTGTCGCTTCTTATAAGAGCTCAGCCTTATACAATAAATTTAATATGTTTCTTTTGAGCCCTAAACCCTGCGCTGCGACCAGTAGAAGATTGGAAAAAGTGTCGGCAAAAGTAAATTCTTGGATTTGACCATTGAAACTTTGCCCAAAAGTGGTTTGCCTGCCGTCCGACATTTCTTCTAAATATTTATAGAGGGTGACACAGCATTCCATGCCAAAATGTTAAAAGGAAAACTTCAGTTCAAAATCTTAACATATCATATCTCATATCTTCAAAACGGAGTGGTTTTGTTGAAATTAAGAAAAAAAATACTAACAAAACCATTTCCACAGAATTCTGGAAAAAGTTGCCAACGACATCAATGCTCTTACCCTCACCATTTAAGAGTCTATAGGGACATACAAGCAAACATTGATTTTAATGCATATAGATCTGCTAAGTCCAACATC
The DNA here is from genome assembly GCA_964034865.1 of Eristalis intricaria. Lineage (NCBI taxonomy): Eukaryota > Metazoa > Arthropoda > Insecta > Diptera > Syrphidae > Eristalis > Eristalis intricaria. The sequence continues at coordinate 24,432,333 of OZ035877.1, forward strand.
AGTATGTGTTCAGCCGAGGGACGGCCACCATCGAGTAGATTTTCACACTACAGCAGATGCTGGAAAATACCCAAGAAATGCAGATCGACACCACCTAGTGTCGATTTCAAGGCGTCATATGACAGCGTTGTATAGAGACGACCACGAGCTATGTCTAGTTTTGACGTTCCAAACTCGTAAGGTTCTTCACGATGACATGGAAAATCCTCGCTACTCCATGAAGGTCGCTAACGAACTTATTTAGACATTCAAAATCAGAAAAGGGTTTAAAGAGAAAGAAAAGGGCAAGGCGACGCGCTGTCATGTGACTTCTGCAACATCAACTTGGAGAAGATCTTGCAAGACTCACAAGCCAACACTAGATGTACGATCACAAGACCAGGCTGACATTATATAAGACACTGATAATCCTTGTCGACGTAAACTTTCTACGTCCGATGATCTTAGTCTATCCTGAATCCAACGCCCAAGTTGGCTGGGCCATGTAGAAAGCATGAGCAACTTAGATGCGACGCCAAGACTCTTTGGCGCTGAACCTATGGAACAACGCAACAGAGGACGACCGCATCTAACGTGGCGCATCCAAGTGGAAAACGTCCTCAACCAACTTGCCTTCACCTCAACAACTTAAGGCAGCTTGCCGGAGATCTCTGAAAGTCAGGTCCTTCCCGGACATAGAGCTACAGATAAAACAAGACAATGTACCGAAATGCTACTCGAAATTACTTTGTCAGAATCTAAGCGATATTCTGAAGCAAAAATGTAATGACAATGTTTGCCTCCTTGGATCTTACAAACAAATTTTAAATGCGCAATATGTTGGTCGCCTGTCGTCTCTTTACAGTTTTCCCTCGTTACCAAAAAGCACGATTGTGAAAGCGATGAAGAGTGGAGATAACAAGTTGACAGTGAAAGAGATCTATAAGCTGACATAAAAAGATAGTCCAATTTTAGGTCTTTAATTTTCTCAAAATTATAGATTTAACTTAATTTCAGTTAATTTTGCATTATATACTAAATAAATAAAAAGAGTTAATTTTGTTTGATCAGGTTATTTGCTACTTTTGTAATGTTCCAAGGTACACCCATCTTTGTTCCTAGGTGTACTACCTTCGTGTACGTTGAAACAGTTAGAAGCCTGTCACATTCGTAGTTAAAACGTAAGAAAATATTGACTCATCCGATGAGATCCTTACATGTTTTTAAAGGAAAAACTACACTCTTGCCAAATACGAGGTCGTTTTTAGCGTGAGTCAAAAGATAAAACTGTCAAAAAAGAATATGTTAAAATCGATCCGAGCTACACTACCTCCCTCTACACGATAAAGTACTCAGAAACAAGGCATGCAGTTTTGACTGCAATCAAATCATCCGAATAGATTTCAGCATTAGATAAGGCTTTAATGTAACTTCTTCTTTTCTGCGCGAACCCCTCATTCGCCTGACATAATCAAATATCTCTTCCGTCATCCTTATCCTCAGAATAACAAAGCTCCCAAGTCCTATTATGCAGAGTGGTCAAACGGTTTTTTCCTTTGAGCGCACAACGCCACAGCCACACACGGATGTCTGTCCGTTGTTGGACAGTATCCTTAATTCCATTTGTTAGGAGAAAACATACTTTGACAGGTTTTTTTTTTTTGCGATGGAAAAGGAAAACCTCTCCTGTTGCTAATCTTTCCTTAGCTGGACCAGGTGCACGATTCCATCCATCATTCGGAAAGTTTTTTTTTCCAACTTCTGTCTCGTGTACACCCTTAGCAAAGCAAAGCGACAATCCAAGGATGGTGAAATGTATTTATCTATCTAGTAATGCTCTATGCTTTGATGGCTTTATCTGATTACAGCAGGATTCCTGAGGAATGTTAGAAAAATATTTATGTATTCAACGACACGGGACTAATGCGGGTATTAAAGATCTTAAAGTTCTTCGTTTTCTGTGCACAGATTCTCTGCCCTCTGGGATTCCTTGACAAGTATTAATGAATATTCGCTCCATTTTGGTTTGCTTGACCTAAAATTTTCTTATTTATCGTGTTCCTCCGCCGGGGCAACCTCCAGAACAATAAATCACATGGTCTGCAACCGGGTCATTTGGGTTCGAACTTAATCGAAACTTTGTGATTTAATTAACATTCTCAAGGTAAAAAATAATTTAAGAAAAGTCCAGTGGCAGGGGGCGAGCGCTAGGTATGACCAAGGAAATCTGGGTGCAGATGGTATGGGCAGGAGTGCCTGTTCGCAAGCTAATGTGACCTGCACACGCCAGAAGGCCATCGAAATTCTGAGATTGATATTTTTATTAGAATTCCATGAAAAATCGAAGTTACGAGTAACCATGATAAGTCTACATTTGCGGCTGGGAGTGTGGTGGCGAATTATGTGTTGACATAGCCCAACCCCATTTGGAAGGATTTCCCGGCAGGACCAACGGGTCGATACGGGTAGAAGGATAGAAGAAAATAACCAACGACTGTTACGAAAAGTATTCCATGAAGGTGATGAATGAGGTCGGCAATGTAATGACTATCTTTTTGAAAACGAAACTTGTTCAAAATAAATGAGAATACGACAGTGGTTGTTGATCTATAGAAATGTTCATTGGTCGTTCCACTCTGGACCAGCTCATAGATTCAACATTTCACCAGTGATTTTTTCGGTCGTAGATCCATGAACGATGTGTTTCTTCACTCCAAAGTTGTAGAAATTGAACAAAAAATGTGTGTTATTTAATAGATTTCAGCTGTGGATTGCAACAAGACTCTTCAAGTCATAGTATTGATATCGCATTGACAAACCACTACAACTGACATGTATTAAATAAGCTGCCGCGTTATCACACTTTTTGCTCTGTGAAAAATGTCTTCAACGACTAAACGCAAAGGTATGGGTAAGTTAAGAAACAAAACTACCAAATTTGATCCGATGTGCAAGCTCAGGCAATACAAGAGCAGAAAAGTGTACTTCATCGACCGGTTTTTGGTCATGCGGCTCATTATTGAAATTTCATTGGCCAGTATTTTCAAAGACAGAACAACTTTAACGTCAATGGCACCGGGTAGGCTATCGTTCAATGATTTCTAAACTCATTTTATCCGAATTATATGGCCATAACGTGGTCGACATGTGGTTAAAGCAAAACGGCGCGTCGAGGCGCTATAAACAATGAGCGAATAAATAGCTAATTGAAAAATCAGTTCGGCGTGCTATTGGGTATTGTTTTGGGCCGGTTATTGGCTAGATAGGTGGTGTTATGCACATTTACACTATTTATACCTTTAAACTTTTTTATAGGGACTCTCAAAATCACTAATCTATGCGGATAATTCAGCGTCAATTGCAGCTTTGGAAGATAACACTACACGTAACTAGCGAGACACCAAAAATATGCTTGAATAATTGACTCTCCGTTGTACAGTAGTCGCGGCTAAAATTTGCAAGAAATAATCCATAAATCATTAAGCAGTTGCACAAATTAAAATTTAGTCCACTATTGCAACTATACCGTGTTTTTTCGAAACGCTTAAAAATAATCGTTTTTACTGCGATTTTGCTCTGTGGCGCCAGAAAGAAATTGCGCGCCGTAGGACACTGTGGTGTCCAGAAACAAATTGCTCTTCATAGTGCAAAACCTTTCTGGACACTGTAGTCCAGAACAAAAGCAATTCCATGCCAAAGCAAATCATGCCCAATCCCCCATCCATGCAACACCACATTCCGAGAGCCCAATAGTCGACATTGAATGTCTCACGTTCGTTCGAACTTCCACGCATACTCGTTGAAGTCTGCACAACCAATCCCATCCAATTTGGATCTCCCCGCCAGCATTGCCAGGCGATTGCCCCAACTTGTCTCAGTTCAATTAGTGACGTCATGAAAAATGAAGAGCCCACTATTCTCGAAATTCCAAGGACTCCGATAGAATTTTCTTTCCGAATTAACTTCGATTACCCTTTCTTCACCCAGGCCCTTGCATTCGGGGCGAAATGTCCGCAGAGAAACTCGAAAAATCGACTTTTCAAAAATGTACACAATTCGCACGAAAAAATGCAGTGAAATGGCATAGCATTCGGGTCGCATTTTTTGCGAAAATAAACGTATTTTCGTCAAAGTCTATTGCATAAGTACACAATATTGTGATAGAAATATCTGGGGAATTAAGACGAATCCAAGGATGGGGGAAAGGAAATTTAATGTACATGCGGAGAAAGGCGCGACTTTTGGAGGGGAATGCCGGGGATGATGTGTGTGAGCCAAAGTCCGTCGTTGATGAAATTTGAAAATTGAGGAATTGGAAGATGTGATGTTTTGTGGAACAAATTTCTCGGAATCTAAGACGAGCCCATGATGAAGAGGAAATTTCGTGTAGATGTGGATTGAGGTACGCCTTTCTAATGGGAGTGCCTTGGTTGACAAGCTTGAAGCCAAAAACCAGATGTCCAGAATGCGATGAGTTCGAAGATATGTTGTTTTGTGGTTCAAATATCTTGAATACTGGGAAGAGCCCATGATTGAGGGTTAGCTCGATGAACAGGAAATTTCATGTAGAGGTGAATTGAGGTAAGACTTTCTAGAGCAAGTGCCGTGGTGGGCAAGTTTGCAGTCAATCGAAGTGGATCGAGGATCGAAGTGTCCTCAAATTGAACTTATTTTCCAGCGTAATGTTATTTATGCACGATTAAGTTTCCCAGACGATATTTAAAATGTTGAAGTATTTCCAAAAATTTGATTTCTAAAACTGGTAATGCTTATAGGCATTTGTTATTTCCTCATTTCGGCTGTATAATGGCTTATTCAGAATTAATCAGCTGTTACGAAATTTGCCCATAGCCAACTGTTTATGCAGGATTCGAATAAGTTTCATTTAATATTGCTACAGCCTTAATTATCAAACCATGAACCGAGTATCGTCCAACACACTGTTGCAGATTATGTTGACCCTTTCTTCCGTGTGACGTAGCTTTGATGGCCTAGAAACTCAGCATATTTTGTGCTCACATGACCTAACAAGATTCAGAGAATCACTTTGTACCATTGTGTTTTTACAGTGCTTTATTAAAAAACGAAACTTACTTCTTTTCATTTTGCCATATTTTACAAACCAAAGTTAGTGTGATCACGACTGAATGGCGCAGTTAGGTAAGGGGGCTGCTAGTGCATTCACCAGTACACTTAGATCATATTGATCCATTGTGATAGCTCTAGTCGGACTACTACCACTGATTGACTACTCCAGTGATACTGCCGTTAATTTGATCCATACAGTCATCGAATGGCTTAGTTGGTTGAGTGCCTACCCCTGGTTAGCTGGGTCCCTGGTTCGAATACCAGTGAAAGCATAGTTAATACGCTTTTATCTGTTTTCGAATCTGGTCCAGTCACTATTTGACGTTGGGATCAAATAAACGGCATTGTCACTGGAGTGGTCAATCAGTGGTAGTAGTCTGATTGTGGATATTACAATGGACCAACATGGTCAAAGTGTGGTGGTAAATTCACTGGCAGCCCCTCTACCTTACCTAACCTAGTTCGATCACTGTAAGATATTTTTGACAGATCTATTCAAAATGAAAATTAAATACCCAGAAGGAAGGAAAAGACATCGCACAAAACCGTCTAAGAACTCCGACGTCATCCTGGATCAAAGATACTAGCTTATCGAACAATACTAGTATTCGCCACTTTAACCTGCCAATTTTAGGGTCTGCCATACGTTTGTATTGAGAAGTTCAAAGACGAAGATCGGCTCTGAGGAAGTTTAATGGGTTTACTTTTCCAGGATAGAGATATTGGACAGACCTATGTAGGTACATATACTACGAGATCAAAGAACAAGGTAAAATGTTAATTTTAAAATACAATGGGTCTTTAATTCTGGCAATTTTTAAGTGGTTAATACTGTCCTATGGCTCGGAAGGCTGAAAAATACAGAGCAGAAGCAGATGAAGAAGCCTTTGGCATTTGAGAGAGAAATGTTTTGCGATCAATCTTTGGTCAAGTTTGCGTGGATGGTTTTTGGAGAAGAAGATTCAACCATGAACTGTACAGCGGCATGATCTTAGCCAGGCGTCTACGAAATCAATGCCTAATATGGGTAGGCCATGTATAGCGCATGGAGAACACTACTCGAAATTGGAGGCAGCTAGCTAAAGATCGAGCAAGATGGAGAGGCTTGTTGGATAAGGCCCCGGTCGACTCCGGATTATAGTCCCTTTAAAAAAAAAATCTAGATTTGATGAATATCCTCACACATGTTTTCTAAATAACAACAAGTTGTGGAATGAAAACATAGAAAAATGCCTCAGGTGACAAGGCTTAGTTACAAAACAATTCTTAGAATCCGCAAAAAGCCTTTAATTCGATAGTCGACCTGGAAAGGCAGCAATTGAAGAACAGGACGTGAAGAAACTTTTGATGGTCAAAACTCGTTGATTGTTAATTGGAGAGAACCTAGGATATTCTGAACATTTCAATTGAACCATTTTAAAATGTGTTTTTTTGACCACGGCGCGGCGTTGCGTGCAGTAGGGCAGAATACCCCAAAAACTGGAAAGAACAATTCCGGTACGGGGTTCTTGTGATTTGGCAACGTGTAATATCTGCCTATTCCCTAAGCACAAGGTATGACTTCGGCACATCTTTTCGACGTGTCTGAGCAGAAAAAAATTGGCTGAGAATATTGCCTCATGTCATGCTGATTATATATTGCGAGTACGAAGCTCGGTGAAACCAAGCACAACTATTATCGCTACAAATAACCATTTGAATTGTGCAGCTATAGCCTTGGATTCCGAAAAATACAATCAATGGCTGTCCTCCTCTCGACCAAAATTCAAAGTAAGTCTGTTAAATTGCCTGCTTTCAAAAAATTTAGCTTCGTGTTAATTTCTTCAACTAGGAATGTTGCCAGTTTTTCCAAAAGATAATCCCCCTCCCCCCCATGAAAGCCCATCCTTGAAACTAGCTCCCGGATTATGTCATTCGAATTTATCGCCTACACCAGCAGATTTCCAAGCTTAGTCGGCACAATTCTTTTTCAAACTCTAATCACTTGGTCCATCTCGACAGTTACATTCGTTTTGCAACTTCTCCCCCAATGCTGCTCCACAAATCCTCACACATCACTAACAATGCGATACCACTCGAGGATTTGCCATCTTGGGCCAGTGCCTCTGTCTCAAATCAGTGCCTTCAATCGGACGAAGGCGAAAATCCCTTTTAAATGTCGTTCGTTTTTATTTTTCTCTCCCATCCCAGTGAATTCGTTTCTGTTTCATTTCACATCTTAAGCGATTCCTTCGGCAGATATTCGTATATCTTTGTCCAAAATGTGCCAGGAGATAAGAGAGATTAGTGACCCAATTTGTAGGGGTGCGCGGTTATGGCCCAAAGGCGAGTATTTAAACTGAAACCAGAGATAGGCCACCACCAGAGTATGTGGGTTCTTTAATTAACTTGTCAGCAAAAAGCGGGCCACAGAGAATTTAATAAAAACGTAAACGCCTAGGCAGACTCTCGCTTTCGTCCTTGCCAAATATTGACACTGATGAATCAGTCTCCACTGCTGCCATGATGGTGCCTGATGCCGCCTATGAATATAAATATTGATGCATGTGGGACTAGAGGGAAAAAAGAAGAAACAGAAGCAAACATAAGTTAAGGCCCAGATAGCCGGAGGATGGTTTACAACTTTTCCACTCACACCCGATGCGGCCCAAGGCTCAGCTTCCTGGGATTAGAAGATAAATGTTGTTCTCGTTTGCGTTGTGAATAATCTTTGTGTGGTATTAAGGGTTGTTGGTGCGGTTAGGTTGGGGGGGATCCAAGCTCTGTGTGTGTTGAGGGGGACACTTTTTGAATTTAATGAGATTCCTTTTCAGTTTTTTTTTTTTGTTTCATTTTTTGTCGTCGTCTCCACTGGGGTTGGAGCGCTCTAGTCCATGGCGATCCGTCTCTTGAGGGAATGACAGATTTCCTCCACAAGAGCGATGTTGTCTTCCATCCCAATTATTCAAAACCACAGATTTATGATGAGACAAAGTAAATATGGGAAATTGGAAAAATTTATGACGGAAACTTGTCTCGCAAAGCATGTCTCATCGGATTCGAATTTGGGACATGTCAATATGGAATTTGTCTTGTCTTGTGTGTTTGTTTAGACGACGACGTACATAGGCTGGGCCTGTGTTTGCTTTTAATTTTAACGAAATCTGGATTAAACTTTTCCCAAGTTGTCTCTTGTTTGTTGAACATACGAATACACACAGGGTTTCACCAGTACGCGACACAGATGCTTGCGATTGAAGGCATGAAACAACCACAAATGGATGCAGGACACACCTCAGTGGGAGTGGCGTCATACGTATGCAATTGTCGTTAACTTTAATGAGTGCAGAAAGTCTTTACGATAATTATAGGTGTTATGCAATTAGGAGCATGTGTTATAGCTGGAGTTTTCCGGTGTTTAAAATTAAGTGGTTCGGTAGATGTAGACATTGGTAACACTTGGAGCACGGAAACGATTTTGAAAGGATACACGACTGGCGTTCATAATTGAAATGGATGGACAAGGGTACTGAATGTTAGAGGAATATTTAATCGAATTTTCTATTTCTATTATTTTTATTGATTATTCCAAGCCAGTGGGGTAATCATTGATATATAGAAGTAATCCCTAATGTATGGAATTCAAAAGAGCTATGTACACCTTCCTTGTATGTAAGTACTTAAAATTAAATGTCCATCTATTTCTGAAGATATACAATCGCGACAACTGGTTTAAAAGAAAGCCTGCTCTAATTTTTGGCAACTTATGTGACTTTTAGGTCCGTTATGAATGTCCATCGGTATTTCCATCGGCTTCCAGACTAGGTGTCGCCTACATCGATTTCTGAGCACTTCCAGAGATGAAGAGGAAGAAGAAACCATTATATACCGTCTCTACATTTGCAGTGCCGTCTCAACTCGCAGATTTAGTCACTTGGAGGCCATATATTGCAACAAGATGGCATAACTAAGTAGTATTAGCATAAGTCAAGTTCAGTCGCATCAGTCAAGTTCAAGGATGGTTCGCGGATTATTACCTATTACATGTTTTTGGTAGCAACAACTTTAAGATAGTCACCCACTCTAACCTCACCTAACATAGGGTCGATAAGATGTGAAGTGCTATGCTCAAATCTTCGAAATAATCACATTTACCATGCAACTCACAGTTATACTTTAAGGGAGGAACTATGAGTTTGAATGTTTAGAATGTTGACTTTTATCTCTCTTGACATTTCGAATCTACTAATTGACACTGACTTCTAATTGACGTATGTATAATTCAAACATGGCGCTTTGGATGTTCTCAGTCCATGTTAGTAGCATGTACATGATGCCAATATTTTCAACATAGCCTGCATATTCGTGAGCAATAAAGGTTACTACTTCGAAAGACAGGAAACTGGAAACGGAAGGAAAAATGAGATCACATTAAGGAGGATTAATCATGTCCACAGTTTAGTTCATGATCAATGGGAAACCATAAGTAGATTTCAACTTCATCTGCATGAACAGTCAATCTCACAAGTAATTATATAGCACAACGTTGCCTGTGTTCTCAACAGAAATCAAGTTAAACCAGATTGACTGTATCAGACAATGAGCTAAAACTGCTTTAGGTCTTTCATTGCTCACGGTCTCGGGCATGCTGCTTTTAATTATTCGACTCTGAGCTGTCATATACCGGAGATTCTGTCTTCCTTTTCTTCTAGAGCCGGGATGTATAAAAACCCCTGTACGTACGTGCCAGTGCCTCCAGCGAATTTCCGGACCACATCCTCATCGTTTTACACCTCATAAAGTTCGCGGTTGTGTCATCTCCTACATTAACCTTACTCCAAGACTGTTCCATATATTCAAGGCTGAATTTTACTTTCGAAGGCACCACGAGCTCTGCTATTTAGCTTATCGTTCAGCTTTAAGTTTCATCGTAAAGCCTGACCAAGTATCGGTTCTAGTTGTTTTTTTTAGAACTACTCCTATCCAACTAGGCAGGGCACGAACGCTGTAGTAGCCTGCCAGAAAATGATTCCAGGTAAAATGATACAAAGGGTAATATTGTGTTCTGTGTCATATTGCACTCAGTGCAATGGGTTACCATGAAGCATGGCATCCACTTGGGCAGCGAACATTATAATGTTTATGTTCCAATTCTTACAGCCTGGCTTCTTATGAGGTCAGCATTGGTGTGTGTGTTTTCGTTTTGTGACTGTTGATTTTAATGTCACATGGTACTATGTATACAATGTAGGATATCTGTTTTTGGGCTTCCTTGTTTTGGTGGGTCACTACATTATTCATCATGCCTGTTGTCCACCGAAATGATACTTTCGTACTCCACTTTAAGCAAATAAATTGATGCTTTTAGAACTTTAGTCTTGGTAATAAATATGTTTGTTCTTTTAACTTTTATTTTTGTTTTAATAAACTCAGAACACATTTTCGGGGTTTCAGGGTAGAGGATTGAAAGTAGATCCTTATTAATAAGATATCATTATCTAAATAAAAATTATCTTAAGAACCGTATTCTTGATAAAAAATAACTTGCCATCGAGAATGCGTATAACATTGTCAAAGAAATGTCTTAAAATTCTGCGGACACATTTTACTTTTGACCAATGCTTCCAAGACAAGCTCAGTCCGAGGTTGACTAGCTTTTACATGTATAAGAAACTGATGCAAATAGCTAAAGAATGTTTGGACATACGGTATACAACTTTGGGGTTGCACTAAAGCAAGTAACAGAGAATTCATACAGTCATTCCAAAACAAAGTTATAAGGGCTGTCGTGAATGCTCCCTGGTATCTACGAAATAATGATATACAAAGAGATCTAGGGATCTCAACCGTTGACGAAGAAATAAAAAACTTCGCTAGGAAGTTCAGAGTTCGACTTCATGGTCATTGTAACCATGCCATACTCCAAGCACTGGACATGAGAAACCTCATGCGCCGACTCTAACGAATGAAACCGTTGGATTTAGCGCAATGAGTACATTCAACTATAAACGGTTCCAGCAGGTTATCTTATCCAAAATCTACCTGCCTCACGCGTAAAAATAATGATGTTACAACTACTGGATAGCGAAACCTAGGTGTCGTAAATACCTAAAAACAATGGGAAGGGTGTGTTTAGTCAGTAAAAATCTGACACTTCTAAGAATACACAGGTATCATAGTGTCTTATTGAAGATTCACACCAAACCACGAAAAAAATAAAACAAGTAGATCGGAACCCATCGTTTCATCCTGACTCTGACCGACGAAGTTAGAGAAGGTTTTTGTAGACATTTTTTTTTTTTCATTTTAATTCATTTTTATTTTTACTTCATGACAACTTATATACTAGACAAAAATGCTTAAAACTAGTTGGTCGAACAGTGTTAGTTACTTATTCTAACTTACTGACCCTGAGCGGGTACTCTAAGCTAAACTTAAACTTATTCTATGTCTTTCGACTTAATCTAACGTTATTTTGTAAAAAGAAAATTTTAACATGACTAATAAATAATAAGAAAAAAATTTAAAAACTTACTGACCGAACATATTTTTTTTTTAAAAGAAACTACAAGCTAACTTACATTCTACCTTAAAATAAATCTTACAAACTATCTTAAGCTTATCTACGTATATATACATATACACATTTGTATAGCTATATACACATGCGTATACGCATATATCCTTATATACATAATGCATATATATATCGTTATGCATATATATATATACACCTAAGTCTGTTTTTACACGGTCTTTTTTTACTCGGTTTTGATATAACACGGTTTGAAAATTGAATATTTTTAATTTTTTTACACGATTTTATTCCATTTAGCACGATTTGAAATTTTATGTACTTAAATTTTTTTTGTCAAATTTAATTTTTGCGAAGTATGTTCATATCACAAAAAAGTATTTATGAAAGAAAAAAGTCTGAAACCATCGATAGTATCGATAGTGCTATCGATAGTTTGCGAACACTAGCTTAAAGATTTAAGTGAATTCCCTTTTAGCGCGTACAAGAAATTTTTACTGGTCAAAGAAAATGTGAATAGCACTAATTTAGGGGAATTCCCTTTATGTGCATACAATTTTAAGATTAGAGTGCATATCTTTTTTATCATTAATTACTATGCTTGTGAAAATAAGCATTATATATTTGATTAAATAAAATAAACATGAATTCTTGTTCTTAAAAATTCTTGTTTTTCACTAATTTTAATAGGTTTTAGAGATTAGGAACAAATCACCCATTTTTGTATACGATCAATGTCTTTTTTTACACGGTTTTTTTTACACGGCTTCTTCTGGAACCAATCTACCGTGTAAAAACAGACTTAGGTGTACATTCTTCCTTTTTTTTATTTTTCTTATTTTTTTTTTTTTTTTTTTTTTTACTTTTTTATAATAATTAACATAAACAGCTTACCAACTACCTTACAACTACGCTAAAATATGTAAGTCGGCCATAGATAAAATCCGCTGCAAGACGTGGACCGACTACTCCCAATGAGGGGGTCTGAATTACCCTTTCTAGCCGGGGTCTAAAGGGTTCGAAGCTGGAGTTCTCTCGCTCCCCAGCCACCAGAACTTTCGGTGTTGCATCCAGCACATCCCGCCTAGATACCGCCGTACTGAAACGGAGGAGACCCTCCTCAGCTCGTTGTGCGACGGAGCGGTCGTGGTTGAGTCGCCCATCCACAGTTGATCTGGCGATATGATAGATGAGCGGTACCGCATTTAAATTTTGTATCAGACCGTGCTTATCCAAATGGAGGAATGCTTCTGGGGGGACGAAGCCGTTGTGACGTACCCTTTCGTGGTATAGTGGGTTGGGGTAGTAAGCCCCAGAGATCAGATTGTTGACCGAGTTCATCGCTCTAGCAGTGTGACCTCGAACCAACTTCAACAGGAAATTGTCCACTCTTATCAGGTTTGCCCTGTTGTATAAGACCTCATTGGAATAGTATTTTATGTACTGGGACTCTGGAGTTCGGTAAAGGCGAAGGCAAGCCCTAAGACAAGCCCTCTCGAACAACCGAATCTTTTCCATTAAGCTTGCACTCACGTTGAACCACACGGGACAGCCATAGGTGAGCATTGGCCGGATGAGCGCCATGTAGCAGATGACCTTCACCCTTGCATCGAGTTGGCTGTTGTAAAACAGTCTCTTTGTAAGGGCAAAAGCGCCTCGGGCTCTGGCCAGAGCAGCATCTACATGTTTGTTAAAATATAGATACTGATCTAGCCAGATCCCCAGGTATCTGACTACAGTCTTTTGCGCCAGTGGTTCCCCGTGTCTTCCAACGATTGAGAACTTTCGCCAATTCTTTTTCGTATCCGACGAGGCCTTATACAACGGCGTCCTGAACAGAATGGTTTCCGACTTCTGGAAGTTGATACTCAACTTCCAGTCATCGCAACTTCTCATGAATGAATCGAAGTCACCCTGCGTGAGAGTAGTGATTTCCTCGATCTTTTTGCCTGATCTGTACACGATCAAGTCATCCGCATACGCAATTGCATGAGGAAGAGAACTTAACAGATCACTCAAGTAAATGTTGAACAGGATCGGCGAATTAACGGCACCCTGTTGGAGACCATTTTTAACTTGGAATACACCTGTCGAGGTCACGTTGCCATTCTTGACTACGAACCGTCTACCGGTAAGCATGTTACACAGTAGGTACAGCAGTGGTTTGCTAATGCCTAGCCGATTGAGCTTGTAGAAAAGTCCTTCTAACCATACGGTGTCAAAGGCCTTCTCCAGGTCAATCAAGCAGGCACCCGTACATTGTTTCTGGCTTTTGTTCCATTGGATATCCGACACCAGTTTCGACGCGGCATGAATAGTGTCATGCCCCGCTTTGAAACCGAATTGGTTATCCGGAATAATATGTTTGTCTTCAGTCCAGTTGATCAAGGCTCTATTGATCACCTTCTCGAATACCTTGCTGATGTTCGGAAGGAGACTAATTGACCGGAGGTTGCACGGATTCGAAGAATCTTTTCCTCGCTTGGATATGGGTTGTACAATCGCAGTTTTCCAATGCTCCGGATAATATGCATTATTCAGCGCATTGTTAAACAGGATTGTGTACATATTAACCACACTTAGAGGGTCGTCGATTCCAACAGACTTTTTCTTCTATACATAGAATACACAGGTATCATAGTGTCTTATTGAAGATTCACACCAAACCACGAAAAAAATAAAACAAGTAGATCGGAACCCATCGTTTCATCCTGACTCTGACCGACGAAGTTAGAGAAGGTTTTTGTAGACAGGAATACTTGAGCATTGTAAGTACTTCGAATGAGGTGAAACTTTGAAATAAAATTGATTGGGGCTCGGTACATGGGGATGACCTGACACACGCCACGGCGACCACTATTAGGGCCGGAATGATAGAAGCAATTTAAATTAATTTACACTCACTCGCACTTTGTTGTAGAAATGTGAAGAAGGCTCACTTTCGGGCTTAATATCTCCGAACCGAGTCTCTGAATATTAAGGCGTTAAGTGGCCTAGTAAGTGGGTCGCAGTGGCGTAGTGGGTTAGTGCGTCGACTCCTACGCAGAGGGTGCCAGGTTCGATACCCGAATTTACCACCTTGATAATTCACGGGTCCACCTCTTTCGAGTCACTGACAATGCTCAAAGAGTATTCCTGTCTAGAAAAAGCTTCTCAAATTCGCCGTTCGGAGTCGACATTAAACTGTAGGTCCCTTCCACGAGTGAAATAACAATAGCACGCACAACACGAGTGGTTGCTGAGAAGCTAGGCCCTGGCCATTAACGGGCTGTAGCGCCACCCATATTATTATTATAAGTGGCCTACTTAGTTTTAAAATTGTATGCATACGTATCGTTCAACGAATTGCGGAAAAATTTCAATGTTAGCCCCAAGCTTCTCGTATATGGGAGCCACACTTTAAATGGTGCTCCGTTTGAAAAATACAGATGTTGGTTCAGAGCTTCGCACATGGGTGCTACAAACGCGTGACAGACTTGAAAGACGGACGGACAGACCGAAATTATAAACCTTAAAAACGCCGCTCTCTGAAAAGATGACTTTATATATTTTGGTCAATGGGACGACACAAGTTTTTGTATCAGAAGAGCGGTGATTACGAATGAGCCCTAGAATTGACGTGGAGTACATCAATAATCGCCATAATTATCATCATTTATCTTTGCAATACTAGTTCCCACCACATGAATTAATGCCCTTAAAAATATATATCATCCCGAACATTTAGACAGATTTTCCCCACTAGCACTTTTTGTTCTTGTAGGTGTATTTATCCAACCATCCCAGGGTTTATTTCCCCATGAATGAAAAGCAAATCAAAAAGTTTGGATAAACGCAAACGATGACCATACAACTCAAATGTATCACATCTTCAAATCCATCCACTAAACTTAGACCCTTGCATCCGTAGACGGTTAAGACATGGCGACATCCTTAAGACAACCTTAACTTTCTGTCATGTCACAGTAAGAGCAATTTCTCACTATCACCGTCCGCCCCCGATATGTCTGAGGGGCGTGACTGCAGATGGAATGCCAAGGAATTTCCTCCTATCGTCCTGTCCTATAAATTGAACCCGAAAAGTCAGAAGGGGTCGAACGAGAAGGCAGGAAAAAAATGGAAAAACACGTAACAGACTACATTTGTTATCGTGTGCAAGCTGATGAGACAATTTGTCATTCCTGCGAAATGTCAAGGGAGTGCCTCATTATTGCCGCATTGCCATATGTGTACGCTGTACAGCTCCATCGGGCGCATGGCGCAATCATATTTTTGCACCTGTGACCGAAGCAATAATCTATCACAGCTAACATGGGTTCTTTCCGCATCCGTTCTTTAAGGGATGCTTTAATGCGCGTGGCCGGGGGTAGTTCTTGCAAATTAAAAATGACAAATCACCCGACACGGTTCCTTCATTTTCACTCTCGCAGCTCACATTCATAATTAGGATGCCTTTGTCTGTTTGGCTGGCTGATGAACTGGTGGGTGGATGCTATCGGGCAACTCTGCAGGTTACTCCCCGTGTACGTGTTAACGAGGCGTCTAATTGAATAGGAGCTTCTCTGCGTGTCATAGTCAGCATTTAAATTAAAATGAATATTTGGCAGAAGCCGCTCCTTTCGGGCGAGCTTCGTATAAATAGGTAGTGGGACGGCTCTTTGCATTAGTTGACGCAGAGCTGCAACTTAACATTCTGCCGGCGTCGCTCTTGTTTTTATTCTCAGTGGAAAATATGCTGTCTTTCCTTTTGGGTGAATGCTGGAGCCTCTGGCATGTAAGATGCTCATTTGCAATTCTTTTGGCATAATGATGGAGCAGGATTCAGATGGAAATCCATGCGGATTGCTTCGTGTGATGTATGCAGAGATGGGTTGCGACGTTGTACGTGTTTCGAGAGCTCTCTTTTCGCCTTGGGTGTTGTCTATGATGTTGTACCAAGAATGAGAAGGTATCTCGTGTCGTAGATACTGATGAACTTTTGGCAAAGGTTTGGGGGAAAGATGCTGATGAATGAATGAGCATTCTTTGACGTCGCACATCCTTTTCATATAACAGCGGCTCTTTTAAAGGTCATGGTGCTTGTATTGAGTTCTTTGCGCTCACTCTTTCTCGCGATTTTTATTAACTCCAGAAAGTAACTTAAGAAGTATTTAAATGTGTTTGCATGCATATTCCACGCTTCAATTGAAATTCATTTGTTCTCTGGTTAAGACTTCTCACGTGCTCTCGCTTTTCGGCAGAGGGATAGATGCATACAAATAATAACATCAATGGTGGTACAGCTCGACTTGGACCTGGGCCCAACTTCTACAACACCTACTTGCTTTGTGCGTGCTTTTCTTCTCTCACCGGAGGAGGGGCAGCAGTTTTATGCGAAATCCGAGTGGTGAAGCTTGAGAACATGTTTCTGGAAGTATTTTCTGAGTATTGTCAGTGAACAGAAAATGCTGAAGGTTTTCGTTTCCACATCGGTCCTTGAACTGGCGGCCAAGGTACTGGCTGATCTTGGTAGCACCCTGAAGCTTCTGTATCACAATCTAAATTGTAAATAATAATAAGGGTGGCGCGATAGTCCGACGTGGACATGTTCCTAGCTTTTAATGAACTCACCCGTGCTGTGCGTGCGAATGGACGGCACCTGCAAGTTTCAGTTTTTTAGACAGGAGTACTGTTTGAACATTGTCAGTGACTCGGTCATGAACTGTACAGTTTTTCTATTGCTGGGATTTGCATGACACTTACTTGTATTCTTTTTAAAATTTTAGGAACACGATAAGGCCTCCACGCATATGAGTTTGAGAGGTTTAGGTGACAAATTTCAGAAAGACGAGAATTATTGAATGAATATTACGAGTATGGGATTAAGGGCTTCGAATGAATTTTACATATAGTTTACAAATTGAATATTAAAAAGTGGGCTGTAAGGCGAAGCGATAAAAAAAACAGGATTGGAAACATCTAAACATGTGACCAATGCGCCCAGAAGTCTTAAAATTCTCAGTAGAACCAGAAGTAGACTTTATACGACTAGAGCTTCTTCTTCTTCTTCATTTGGCGCTACAGTCCGGGGTGGACCTGGGCCTCAACCAACAAGCCTCTCCAGCTAGCACGGTCTCTGGCTAGCTGTCTCCAGTGTCGCACGCCAAGTTGGTTGAGGTCCTTCTCCACCTGGGTGCGCCACCTTAAACGCGGGCGTCCTCTGTTGCGTTGTCCCACGGGTTCGGAGTCGAAGACTCTCCGGGCCGGAGCTGAGTTGTCCATACGCTCTACATGGCCTAGCCATCTTAGGCGTTGGATCCGAAGACGCCTGACTAGACTCATACGACTAGAGCTATCAACGGTTAGTAAGGATGCATGGACCCTGACAGTAACGAAAGAAGATAATTTAGAAAACAGTTTCTGAACAGTTTCTTGTGAATATTTATTTGTATGTTTCTGTTTGAAAACATTTTTCGAATTTTTCTCTGCTGTATATTGTTTTAGTGGCTCGGGGGGAATGAGTCTAACTTGATCATGCGATCAGAGGAAATATGACAATTCCAAGTCTCAAACGATTAATCTGTTTACTCGCCTTAACAATAGGGTAAGCTACTCAGTAGCGAGCCCCCTTACGGAAAGTTTTGACTTCGTTGCTCTCTCAAAATGAATTACTTAGATATACGAAAACAATTTTATCATTGATGTATTTCTGTTTGATATAAACAATAACTTTTTGAAAGTATACGACTCAAATTTAATAAATTTAATTAAGGTAAAAACTAAAATTAAGGTAAAACTAGGCCAGTACCGAGCCCCCTGTTCCTAAGCGTTCCAGTAACGAGCCCCCCATATAAATAATAGCATACAAATGAAACATCTTTATTTTATAGTTAATTTATTTAAAAGGTAAAAAGGAAAATATTATCAAATAAATTCATGACAAAAATTAGTCAAAAACATAAAAAAACGAACAAATATAAATAACGTTGTTTATTTTCTATATACAACTATTATATATATTCTCTTCTTGTTGAAAGATCAATGGGTTTTAAATGAATAACCAACGGATGGAATGAACAAATCTTAGCTCCACAACATAATTTTATTTGAAATGTTAACTATGAAAACATTTATACATATGTATTTACACGTTAAAAAAGTCGAACATAATTATAAAGTATACACAAAAATTGGAAGCTTGTTCTATACGATATTGTACGAAACAACAACAAATAGGACAATTTAAATTCGGAAACATAAAGGTTTTCATATGTAAACCTTAAAAATGTTTGTGCCCGTTGACTGGTTTTTATAAATATCTAATTTGATCTTGAATCTAAGACGATCAATCTAGGACGGTCGGGCAAAAGTTGCTTTGCCTTGGTTGTGAAAACATACATAATCGGACTCTTACAGTTCAAATGGTATTATTTCTACATGTAACAACTTTTATAGCAAAGCTTGCAATTCATATACTGAAATACTTATCACATATTGTATAAAAACGTTAATAAGAAATGCACCCCCTTAATTTTTTTCGTCACAGCAATGAGCCCCCAATATATTGTAATAATAATAATATGGGTGGTGCTACAGCCCGTAGAGGGCCAGGGCCTAGCTTCTCAGCAACCACTTGTGTTGTGCGTGCTATTGTTCTTTCACGCGTGGAAGGGACCTACAGTTTAATGCCGACTCCGACCGGCGAAGTTGAGAAGCTTTTTCTAGACAGGAAATACTCTTTGAGCATTGTCAGTGTCTCGAAAGAGGTGGAGCTGTGAAATATGAAAGGTGGTAAATTCGGGCATCGAACCTGGCACCCTCTGCGTAGGAGTCGACGCACTTACCCACTACGCCACGGCGAACCACAATATATTGTAATAAATAACTATTTTTTTTACTTTTGCTTTTGAAATAATAAAATATACATTATTATTGTTACATTAAGCCTTAATTAGGTAACTAAAAATTGTAGAAAATCACTTACCTTCTTAGTCAAAGTTTCTAGTTTCCTACGAAATTTCACAAAATACACTGATTTTTACTCACTTACGGAACACTACTGAGCACTTTGAATTTTCCTTACCAACTGAGGACGAATTACCTGAAAATGAATTATACGATACAAAGAAAATATATGACAGATTTTTTCTGTTTAAATACTGTTATTGTCTGAAAAGCAGGGGCTTAGCTTTTGGACGAAATTCATGAAGGGGGCTCGCTACTGGGAGGGGGCTCGAATTAGGGTAGTTTACTCTACCTACTTTCAGGACACACATCGGCGACCATTACCTACTACTTGCTCTGGCTAGCCATAGGGAACCCCCCGGGGCATCAGCGAACTGTGCCTATATAAGCCAGCTAAACCGCTATGATTCAACCGCCAATTTTTTTTTCCAACTTTATCCCTCATCTATGCTGTAACATGAACCCTATGCTGTTACATGAATTAAATCGGTTTTGTTTCAGATTCAGTTATGTTATCCCTTTCATATATCTGTGGTTACAAGGAGAAATCGCTTTAATCAACTCTAGTTAATATTGAGTTACTGATATTTGTTGAATTGAAATGCTCCATTCATCCCTAGATCCGTACCAATAAAATATTTTGGTATTACTAAGAAAAATTATGGATATAGGACAGAAGGATTTTTTACATTCATAAACCAAACATTGAGTTGAAAGGTTCGGTTATTTTTTTAAAAGTGTTTTAGCTGTTGAGCTACTAGCAAAGGAAAAAAACAAGCTAATGGAAAGTGTATATTTTATTACAATGCTGAGGATATCAAAATCGGCTTTGGCGGTTTTTCCTTGTGGCCACATATATGATTTTAGTTCAAAAGTTCCTGCCAGAGAGTTTTTGTATGGTTAGAACGTCGACCAAATCGCGGAAGCAACTAAACCGCTTCTGAATGTGCTATTAAGCGTAAAAACTTATTCAGTTCGTAGTAGCGAGCGTTATTATTTTGAAATTCTTAGGCTTTTCTATTTAGTTCAGATAATTTCGAAATTAAAATCGAGGCTTTCGTATTAAATGGAACATTCTGATTTCCTAAACAGGGTTCTGTCGATTTATATGTCCATTGTAATTATTAATAATCTGTTAAAACTTGCAAAAGATTCCTATTTGCTTAATTTTATTTCATGTTCTACGGCCACGTCGGTAAGAAAAAATTAAGAAGAATATTCAGTAGTTAGTAACATGAGTTCACAAACTCTTCTGTCTGCTGGTGAAAATCACTGAGACAAAACCTCCTCTCACAATTTTGCGTGTAAATAAAACAAACACATATACAACATCTTAAGTGCTTATTCTTGTGGGCTCACATTCTTGACTACATTCTAAGACTCAAACTTAGCGCTGTTAAGAGGAATTACTTCTCAAACTTACGCATATTCATCCTTTACAATCTAAAAGCCTCCACCGAAAATTTCGTACTGATCAAAACTTTCTTGCTGCCTCCGGGCTCTGGAATTCGAAACTTTTCATATTTTGATTTGATGTTCCTTCAAGAACATTCGGGTTAATGGAATGAAACACTTGCGTAAGACGTATCGACACACGCATACGAATGTGGGTGTATCTTTGAGTGGTGTAATAAAATCAAGGAGTTTCGCCATATAAAGACAAACCCTCTTTTTTAAGAAGGGAAACAAATTGCCGTGGGCTGCATCAATGCAATTATCTCAAACGACACCTAAACGCGCTTCAAGTGCACCTTGTGCCAGAGAAGAAAACAACGTAGCGTTTGGAGCATTCATTTCTAGGACCATTTCCTCACAGCAAATGTCACCCCGAAGGGTCTTACGAGGGGGAATATTAATTTCTTTGCCTACGCTTCAAGGACTCGAAATAAGCGTTGAATAGGCGACTTCCCAAGCCGGATGTCATTTTTGCCACGCAATATAATTAATTGCGCAATGAAAAATAGCGGTACTTTTCACTTTTAAAAAGCGTAATTATTCATAACCCACAGAAGCGTTTGGGGCAAGTTCGTTTAACGTGTACAATACACAGCGAACTGGAGGACTGAGGTTGCTGCTGACGGCAAGTGCTTTTTATTTATATTTTTTTTATTGGAGTACTTGTAATCCGCCGTTGAGCATTGTAATTTTTCATTTTCATAAAAATACGAACGGCAGTCTGGGGCACTGGCTTTACGATGCATTGTTCTAAAAATGGCCTTTTTGATTCAACGTTTTGTGCAGTAAACAAGTGAATGGTAACGTTGTTGTGTTGGTCTGCGAAGCAGGACGTGGTGATAAATCACGTCGCTTATCAAAACAATGTTGGCAACCTTGATTTGTGAACACAACCAGAACGGAAGAGATTAACTTCTGCTGTAGACGTTTAACTTTGGAACGCAACCAGATATTTGAAAAGCACTTCTTTCATTTGGCTTGTGTAGGTACTTTCACGTTGCTTAATTTGTATTACCCCGCATTAAAGTTAATTTGGTAAATGTAAATGAATGCAATAAACGGAACAGATTGCAAAATGTGTTATGGTCAGGACTACCACATTAGAAAACCGTAATCGACAAGGGTTTTAGGATTCGTTAACACTAGGAAGACGGGAGCGGACATTTGAACCATTTTGAAGTTTGCCGTTTTACTTGTAATCAGTCAAATGCAAAAGGTTGGGGTAAGAAATAAAAAACCAAAAGGTTAATATTCTTACATTTTAGTTTAAATATTTGTTTACTGATTGATCGATAGGAGTATCACTCCAGCCCGTAGATTCTACAGCAGCCACTCGTGTTGTGAGTACTATTGTCCTACAGTTTTAAGCCGACTCCGTTCGGTGATGTTTAAAAAGCTTTATTTAGACGGAGAGAGTACTCTTTGAGCATTGCCAGTTATACGAATGAGGTGCAGTCGTGAACTACGAAAGTTGCCACATTCGGGCATAGAATTTAGAACTCCCAGCGTAGCAGTCGACACACATATCCCCTACGCCAAGCCTGCCACACGTTTGCTAGTTATTGTGATTAAAAGTTTCATCATTGTGAGGCATTTGATAATTTCACTACGTTATACAATGTTTCGTCATGCCATGAACAAAAGTCAAACAATTTAATGACGTAATTTTAGCTGATATTGATTGGAAATTTCGGGAAAAAAACAAGTATTCAAAATTGTGAAATGAAGGAAGTTCATTTGTCCACATTTGATAGTTCTAATTCGTAACCCCATCTTTAGCATCGTTATTGTTGAAGAATTGATATATCTAATAGTAGTCTAATAGTAGATTGATGAATTCAATACTTCAGGGTTAGTACTATTTTTTAATTTTTACTGTGAAATGTCCTTCTGACGTAAAATAAAAATCGTAATATAATCCTAGTAAACACTATCCGTTTTGGAGAAATATAAATTTCGGTCGAGTTTTAACTAAATGTATTGTTGCCGGGCCAAAATTCACATAAGTGGTAGTATTATTAATTAACTTCATTTTAAGACGTGTCCCAGCCTGCACATCGCGGTGCAATTAATTTTTTTTCTACTTCTTATAAAATTGACTTTTTTAACGAATGAGGTAAATATTCCAAGGATGAGAAGAAGACTCAATTATTTTGAGTATGTTTCAACAAGATTCCTTCTGAAGAAAATTGAAAGTATTAGTTAATTTAAATTTAAGTCGATTCAATTTAAGTTAAAAGTTGCAATAGTAATTGAATTATTTAATTAAAGGCCAAATATAAAATGCTCAAATTTAATTTTGTCCAGTAAGCATCTAAAGTAAGTTGGGAAGATTTGTTACTCTTAATGTCTTTCGAAATAAAACCATCAATTTATGCTGAATTCTTTTAATTTTTGACCAAGCAATTATTATGGGTCGTCGTGGCGTAGTGGGTAAGTGCGACGACTCCTACGCAGAGGGTCCTAGGGTCGATACTCGAATTTACCAATTTTAATAATTCACGGCTCCAGCTCTTTCGAGTCACTGACAATGCTCAAAGAGTATTCATGACTAGAAAAAGCTTCTCAATTTCGTCGTTCTGAGTCGGCTTTAAACTGTTGGTCCCACTAGTGAAAGAATAATAGCACGCACAACACGCAGTGGTTGCTGAGAAGCTAGTCCCAGGTCCGCCTCGGACTGTCGCGCCACCCATATTATAGTATATTATAATTATTAAAATCAATTTATTTTCGCTCTTAAGTAACATAACCATTTTGATAAAACAGCAGAAAGATATAAAGGAAAAACTAAAGGAACTGTGTATATTGTGTTTTCAAAAAAACTTGTGGGTAATGTGGCCTACTATGGCTTGGTTGTTCAATGCCTGCGCAGTCTTCTTGTATAGACATTGCGCATTCAAAACATCGTACGCAAGCTGGCGCAATGGATGCACCAAGCAAAGACCAAGTGTTAAATATGCAGCGGATGGCATGCATTTGCATCAGCGTAGTAATGCGAATTACCCCTTCCCTAGCTTTAAATACATTCCTCAAACTTCTTGCGGATTGTTCTCTTCGGCAGGCAGGTCGATACCAGCTCCTAACACTCTATCATCCTCTAT
Source organism: Eristalis intricaria (assembly GCA_964034865.1). Classification (NCBI taxonomy): domain Eukaryota; kingdom Metazoa; phylum Arthropoda; class Insecta; order Diptera; family Syrphidae; genus Eristalis; species Eristalis intricaria. Next base: position 24,456,414 of record OZ035877.1, read on the forward strand.
AAATTCCGATCCCTACCAGGAAATACTGACCTCATGATACCTAAGCTCGCCTTCTGGAAAAATTGCTCAACCAGCATACCCTTCAGATCAAACTGGATATCTGAACACCAGACGCTGGACAGTACTCTGCGAATTTTCACAGATGGATCGAAGATGGGCGAAAGAGTGGATGATGGAGTCTAAAACTTGATTAAAGAAGCTCTATCCTGGCTAAGAAACAGTGTAAAATAAGGTATAAATATTGTCATGTGTTCGGACAGCCAGGCAGCAGCCAAATCACTGAGCGCAATCACAGGTAACTCCAAGACGTCCCTCAATTGCCGCCTGTCTCAAGATGGCCAAGTATTTCAACATCCTACTTATGTGGATGCCGGGACGCAGAAAGTAGATGACCTCGCTAGACAGGGCACCACCTCAACACTCTTTCCGGACGGAGAACTGACGTCCATGCCTATCGCTACTACATGTACTAAAGCTTGAAACGCTTACTCACACCGACCGTATATGGTGTTCTGGCACTGGGTATCTCATCACAAAGCAATTAGTACCGATCCAAAATGCTCATGCGACCTTATCGGAATGAATACGCCGAATCTAAGAACTCTCATGGGCGTCAGAATCGGGCACTGCCCCTTTGGAATTCACGCCTGCCAACAAGGTGTCCCCTACAACGATTTTTGCAGAAGTTTCAGGGATGAAAAAGAAGAAACCTTGTTTCACACCTTCTTTGTAATTACAGGGCCCTCTCATCTCGCAGACTTAGTCACTTGGACGCCCCATATTACAACGACTTGAAAGAACTAAGTGGTATTAGCATCAATCAACTTCATCGCTCCAAATGATCTCCAGATTAGGATCTTTTAGATCTTTTTGGTAATACAACGGGCCGGATTTTGGCCTAAGTGTGGGTACCTTTTAGGTAGTCAGCCACTCTAACCTGACCTGACCATGTGTTAACTATAGGCTAAAGGGCGATATTGCAGACATATGGGGCAGGCAATATTCCACACACTGTTAATTTTTAACTAATGCTGAATTTAAAGACAATTCATAAATAAAAAAAATAATAATGGCATGAAAAAAAATAAGAACACATTAAAGACTTTTCAACCTTAAGAAGATCTATTCATAAATACGTGCAGCCCATTTTTGTCGTACGCCTAAATGCCGTTCTACTCAACCGAATGGCATGACACATTGGAAGGGTTATTTCGGGTAGATTCATAATCGGTTGAGTATTGCCTTGGTAAAGGCGTGTATAAAATAAGATTATCTTGCAACATATTTACAAATTTACGTAATTCCTCTCAAATTTTCTCTTTACGTTACCTCTGACTGTCATCGAATTTAGGCGACGGAGCCTAGTATTATTAGAGCAATGAAAATTCACTGTTTAACTTATAAAAAAATAACAAAAAAATGGCAATGAAATGAAATGAAATCGAGAAAAACACAATTTGACTCTTATATCGCACATCTCCCGCACCAGGCTAACAACGATAGACTCAAGCGGAACCAATTACATCATGTTTGTAGTGCTCATAACTTTAACTCTGCGCCTTTTCCCTTTTAGGAAATATAAGGGTGGGCCATATTACCCAAGTGGGCCATATTTGCCGCACTTACCCTACTAGACGAAAGTCTGTGTGTTGTCCTAATTCAGGACTTGAGTTGAGAAATGTGCGAACGTCGACAATCTCCCACCATTCACACATAGTTCGCCAAATCAAGTCCAATCCAAACCATAGATCAATCTAAATGGTGTTTGAAATAATATTTTCACAAATTTCTATCACAGGCCACAAAGCTTTACAAGAACCAAATGGTGAGGGTGATTCGCTTCGCAAAGTGATGACGACCACATGTTTTGGCATTTCTATTAGCCCGTCTTGGTTTAGTTTTTACAGCTGTCTCCACTCGATGAAAATACATTTGCAAAACCATCGTAGTCATCACAATTTTTGACGACCAGACGCAATATCCGGAACTTCTTTTATATTCCATCAACGAATCAAGTGAACCTCCCTGTCAGCTACCTGTAACACCCCCGATAACGATTCCTCATTTAGGACAGACTTGACGGCTTCGATAAGCAGACAGTAAAGCATCCTTGAAATCGCCATCCAGAGAAAGCAAGCATGTGATTCTCCTCCAGCAGTACCACAAGTACGCATCCCACGTTCTGGTACACCGCCATTAAATCTTTCACCTTCGAACTTCGTTTTTATGGCCCTTTAAGTTGTCGTAAAAAGAATCGTTCGACTGATTCATCCCCAGTGACTCTCCCTCCGGGAGTTTCGAATAAAAGCTCACATTACCCTCGAATCAATAATTCGTTAACCAACAGAAGACGGCAGAGGCAGAGACTGAAGCGCCTAACCTAGGGGATGGTGGCCTCAGCCATGCCACAACCAGGTTGCGTGTCAACGTAAATTCTTAAAGGTCGTAAATTACACCTTTTCACCAGGTAGTGCTGTGTGTCTGTAGGAATCAGTCGACAGATACTTTACATCAGGTGCTGCCGCATTCATTCCGACAACTGCGTGTGTGAGTACGTTCGAGGAGCGAGGCGATGGTGATGATGAGCGTCCTGAAAAAGAATTCGTTTACACTCTTCTCCAAGTGGAAAGTAAATATTTTATGAGCCAATTCTGAGAGGAGTCGTGATTGCGTTTGCGGGCGGAAGATTGTCTCCGCACCGCAATTGCCTGAACGTGATGAGACTCCATAGCCGCAGCGATTTTATGAGAGTCTCTCGCTGGAATGGTGGGGAATTTAATTAGCTCACAAGGATTGCATAAATTCCGCTACGACAGTGAACCGTTAGACCGTTCAATGTATCCATAATGTGCGGAATGAAATTGTTAACCCAACCCGAGGTCAAGCAAATTGAAATATTATTGGGCAGTCACCCACGCCCAATATCGTTCTATACACCCAAACTCTCTTGGCGGCGCGGCGCTAGACGTCAGGTCCACTTGGTTGACTGCGCCTGGAATGTCTGTGGAGCTGGTCCATTGTAGATGGTCGCTCGTCTGCTGGGTTCCTTCGAGTAGTGGAACGAGTGCATTCTTGTACGGACTTGTGTGGTTGACGTATCTGCGACAAGAAATCTCATTTGTTACCAGACTTCGTTCATAACGAGTTTTGTGGTGATCTACTCTTCCGTTGTAATGGAACATTCGATTGGGTTTTGTAATTTTTTGATAAACCTTTCGAATTGAGTCGACGAATGTTGGGTATTCGTGAATTGGACTCGCCTGACTGCGTTCTGCGTTCGTAATGGAGCACGTAATTCGATCTGAGTAAATGAAGCTATCGACGGTTCGACAGATTGCTTTGAATGCTGAGCTTGATTTAGTTAAGATGTGTTTGGATTTTCTTGGTAATGCGATATCGTTTGATGAGAATAGATTGGCATTGCAGGAATGTCTTTGATGCATAGGTAATATTGTAGAGTGCCGTGGGGAAAGGCAATTAGTTTGTTGCACGCGCATGCATCAGAAATCGAATTTCGATTATGCATGCAATGGTTTTTAACTAACTCGGCTTAGCTGTCATACGGAACTGGGTTGGTATGTAATTGAATTCATATTTTAACTGTATGTGGTCGAAGATGTGTATATTGGAGAGCATTCCTGCCTTGAAAATGTGACTATGGCTGCTGTGTACCTAAAAGCAAACCTCGTTGATCATTCCTGTTCGTAGAATTGAGGCCAGTCATCGTTATTATGTCTCCTGATGTCTCCAGTTTCACTCATCGATTTGACAGAAGTGATCACAATTTGCGAGTTCATCATCTGTTGCGAAGATTTTTTCCGTGAATTGGTCCGCTCTCGACTCCGAAAGATAATCATATGATGTAAAATTAGTATTTGGAGTAAGGGCGCTAATACTCAATCGTTTCTGGAGCCCAGAAAAAAAAAGAAATAAAAGATAACTTTGCTGCGTTTTATTTCCGAATTAAAGTCAACCACTCTATTAGCTACGAAAATAGACGAAGTGTCTTATCACCTCGAAGGCAATTCTGCAAGTTGATAGTAATATTTAAGACGTGCCATATTGCGAGGCGTATCCGAAGAAAATATATACGTAGTTACATGGTTCTGTGAGAGTTGTAGAAGCTTATCCAGCCAAAGATTTAAAATAGGTAACGCTTTGCAGTGAGTTGTCTATAACTTCAATTAATGAAGTTATTTTACGCGCAACAAGCGACTGCAAGTCTTCGCTACTGCTTTTGTTTGTCCGAATAAGACTTTAAGCATCTGCCAGGAGACGAGAGGAAAATATGAACTTTGCGCAAATAACTTAAAATAAAGTAAGTTAAGCTTTTTTCAGATATCATTGGCGGGCCACCATCTATTAATTGTGTGGACACAGATTTCTCCGTTGTTAGAGTGTTTAAAGGAGAAGAGACGATGAGAACACATTCAAAGGCATGACAATATTAGCAGATCCGGTAGTCATGTAAGCAAAGCTGAAATGTCCTCAAAAGTGGTAAACTCTTAGCTGCTACTCTCTCAGTAACCGCTCGAGACAAAAAACAAGATATAACAATCTCGCCATCCAAGGATATCGTTGCCTACCGTGATATATCGCTCGTATATTCCTTTTGTAAAACTAAGTTCTTGTGGTTTGAAAATCTAGAAGGCATGTTTATCGACTGAATAAAACCGTGATGCGAAGTATATAAAAAATTACTTCTTCACCAACCCTGCTTCATAAAGGAAACCATGAAATACTAGATTTTTAATGTCAAGTTACATGCATCATAATAACCACTTTTTAAATTTAAAAGCTGTCTACTTATTTTACACTTACCTCTATGCCTGTATGCCGTGATTTTCTAGAGATGGTATGCTTGGAGCTGCTCTTACCATAAACTTAGAAGACTTCAAAAACTCTTCACATAACCCAATATCTTTAAAAAAAACGAGAATTAAGAAAAGCCCACCACATTACGTATTTTTGATTAATTTAGTCCAAGTTTGGACCAAGTTTTGAATCTAACATCAATTAGGTAAGTGAACCCCTTTATGTACCAAAGCAAACTGTGTCATTTTTGGTGTGTCAATTGAGTATGGAATATTTTAAGAATGTTAAAAAATCGATAATCTATTTCCAAGCAATATCAACTAAATACATATTGTACTCTCAGAAAATCGCAGCTTGGACTTTTAGAAACAGAAAAAGGAATAGAGCACTTCCACTGTTTTAAATATGGCTTGTAGTACAGTCGCAGTCGATTGTGAGAATGTAGACTGTTAAACGGCGATGGGACACAATTCTGCTATCAGGCAAAATGTTCCAATCAATTCCTTCCTCCCGATCAAGACAAGGTCAAGCTAGAAATAACAAGACTGAAGTGTAACAAAGCTTAAGGCGGCTGTAGAGGATCTGGTTTGGCTCATTCACCAGCTCATCTGTTAGATATGGTCCGAGGAAAGCATATCCGACGAGTTGATTCTCAGTATCGTGTGCCCCATCTAGAAAGGAGACCCCTGGGACAACTACAGAGGAATAAGTCTCCTTAACATTGCCTACTAGATATAGTGTGCCTCTCTAAGGCCGTTTATTCACAATCTGATAGGTCCATATGAGTATGGTCTTAGTGCAGGGAAGTCCACATAAAATTAAGTTCAAATCGACAGCCACCACAAGGGCAGGGTTTCTTGAGGAGAAGATTAAACTTTATGGGCTGTTCAGCGACATGAGCCTAGTCAGGCGTCTACGGATTCAACGAAAAAGAAGGTTAGGCCATGTAGAGCGTATGGGCAACTGAGCTCCGGCTCAAAGAGTCTTCGAATAAAGCCAGCGAACAAGTGGTACAAAGCAACAGAGGACGATCCCGTTTAAGACGGCGCAACCAGGTGGCGTGCGAGACTGAAGGCAGCTAGCTAATTGGAGACGCTTGCTGATTGAGGTCCAGGTCCACCACTGACTGTAGCGCTAAATGCAGACGGATAACGCTAAGTTCCTTTAAAAACATAATGTATCTGGAAAAGAATATCGCCAACAAATCATTATCTTTAACTCAAAAGTGACATCTTATGAATTATCACTCAATTGTTTTGAAGGTGAGTGTATATTTTTGTGTTGTATTTATTTAAGAACTTAAATACACGAATGTGTAGTCAGCATATTGTTTATCCATTTGTAAATTGTATAATTAAATCAGAAATTTGCCAAGCCTTACTGGTACCACTGGTTGCATTTATTTGTAATAAGTTTTGATGAATTTGCAGTGTTCCGTGCACATTGTTGTAAATTAAAAGAGGGAGCAATTTTATTACATAGGTAGATATTATATTTTCAAGGAGTCAAACCAACATTTTATAGAATGTCTTCCTATAAATTAAACTGGATCTATAAACAAATCGAATCAATCAACATCAACTGCCACACTCTTGACTGCCAATTGCATTAATTTAACAATTGATTTCATTGTCAGCTGGAAACCAATCTTATGAATATTTTCGAACTTTATAAAACTTTAACTTTCGTTCATTCAAATCACCATTAATCAACGTTTGCTGCTTAAGCAACGTCCCAACTCTCATTTCAGTTCTATGACGAGACGATATTTTGCGTATTCTTCCCTAATTTATTCCTTCCCCTTGCCACCCGTTTGACTATCGATCTCGAATACCGTTACCAGCCAAAAGTAAACAAAGAAAGTTTTTTAATTATAAAAATTCAACAGAGTCACGGGGGATGACTTAGTACTTTCCAAAGATGCTTTGTGCTGGCCCTCCTTTGTTGGGCTCCATCCCGACATCCATCTCAGCCCTAATGACGTGCGTAATCCTGGAAAAAGTTCATTCCTCGAAATCAGGATAATTGCTCCACTCACCCCGAAGGTTTTATAATCGTGCAGGCTGTCATCGGCCTTAGAAGTTGACTACTTAGCGTAGGAGTTATTTTTTTACTCACACATGTTCTGTTCTCAAGAGCACTTCCCCACGCTGCACCCTTAAGATGGATTTGGATTCTTTAAGTTTCCCAATGAACAAGACAAGCACCGCTTTTGAGTTCACCATTCTCAACGATTCCATTAACCCGACGAACAAATCCAATTGCACTCACCCAGAAGATTGAAAAAAAAACATCGTTCTTCGAATCCAGACAGCTCGAGAGTTTGAATTTCCGAAACCCTATCGGGGTGCGAGTGTACACTTCCCTTTGTTGACACGTCTAAGCAGCACTTGTGACGCGTGAAGTGTGAAACCGGTTGCCACTTCTCCACTGCCAATCGAACCGTTCAAAGTGGCAAAAGTCTTGGAAAAAAGCTCGCTTCCTGTTACTGTAATGGATGTAATGGATTTTCTTTTCCGCTGAAATGCTGAAAGATCCCTTTCAACTCGAGAACGGAGTACATTTGCAAGTTGAAATTAATTTCCAACCCCAATGCCCCAGCCCAGTTCGATAGCTGGCGCCATTATGAAAATGTCTACTCGTGCACTCGTATACACACATATTTTTGCATATTCCACTTCAGAACTACTGTATACGAAACGAGCATCGTTCGCTGGTGAATTCATCCGATGAAATCGGCATCGTAATTGCGGTAATTAAATTCCATTGGGGTAATAAAATCCTTCACTGGGAGTGAAGATGAGCCTTCATTGCGGAATGAAGTTCGATTTCCTGAACTGCGGCTATGCAGCGTGGGTAGAGTGGGTGCTTTTGCCACAAAAACTTTTTGGCGGAAACCATAAATTGGTAAAGTTTGACACTTCAATTTCAAGATGCAGTTAAAGTGCGCAGTTTTTTGAATTCAAATTGCGATGTGAATTATTCGAAGTTCGTTGAGGATGGGGGTGGAAATGGGTGTAGGAGAGATGGAAATAAATTGATGGACGAACAAATTTAGGATACTTAAGTAACAATTGCTTTTGCAATAAATCCAGTTCATCCCCCAAATGAAATGATTGAAACTTAAATTATTTTTTAATTTATGCATTATAACACGATTTTAGATTGGCCATCATTTAGTTTAACTGCCGCATAATTCAATTCCATTTAATTTATAATTAAATGTTAAAAATAAATTATGATAAATATCATTTGAGGTATACAGTATAAAGTAACAGTCAAGAAAAAGGGTGTTCCTCTCAGAATTTAAAAAAAAACACGTAAAAGAGTAAGCATGCTTCTTTTTTCACACATATTTTGCATCAACTGCTCATTGAACGCCGGTAAGTAATGGGTCCGTTCGATTCGGGGCAGCTTGAAGTCGTACAGCATTTTCTGACCCAATTCTCTTCATGCTGAACGGACAGTGTGATTTTCTCAATTTGAGAGTTTCCCGCCTCGACGGATCAACAGCCGCAGCTGAGCGAAACACCATTGTGTGCAAATTCAACGAGGACTCCTCGGACACGAAGGTTTTTCTTCTTAGTGCTAAGGCAGGACTGAATTTGTGCGGTGCATAGCGACTCATTTTATTTGATCACGTCTGGAATCCAGCGACTGACCAGCAGGCAATGTCTAGAAATTGGAGAGGCACCTAGATGAAAGATGTGCAAATCTATCGACTGCTCACGGTGGCGACGAAAGAAGAAAAGATTTTCCAACGACAAATTGCAAGGACTGCCCAGCCCAACATCGGTGGAGAACATAACATTTCTATTTTCCAATCTGACTGAAGGATGATCCTAGCTGGAAAGAAGAACCGAAGGAGGAGCACATTTAAACAGAGTGGGCACAGAAGCCAATAAAGACGACTTTTGTTAAGCGATTTATGACTTTGTTTGTGGGCGCGAGTGTTAAGCGTTCGTGTATTTGTTTTCTGTTTACTAATGATTCATACAAATTTCCAATAAATGTAACGTAATAAATGTAATAAGAAACATCAGCGATTGATAAGCATTTACGAAAAGCAAACAATTTTAGTCATCACTCTCCAGTGATAAATTACTGCCCCGCTTTGAGTTCGGCCAATTCCCCCTTGATTTTGTTGGTTTTCCTTTCGATTACTTTTACTTCGAGTTGGATTTTCTCCTGGAGCGAGTAGTTCCTGCAAAACAGAACACATAAACGGCCATTTTAATCTGGAATGCAACAGAGCATTGTTCAACTAACCTCAGTTCTAGAAAGGTTATGCGAGAGGAGGATGAATTCATTCTCGTCGAAGAGTTCGATTTCTTCGCTGGCTTCATCGTATGTTCGTTATTCTAGTTTAGTCTTAAGATCATCCATTCGTGCATTGTGCTTGGCTCCTCGAATGAGATATGGACATCATCCTGGGAGTGGTGGGATGAGGACAAATATAAACAATTCGGCAAATACGATACATGTGGGAAATGTGTGATGGATTCATGAAATTTACATACAGCTTGAAGGTTTCCAACTTATGCTACGACGATGCCCAAAAAATGCAGGTTCGAAATTACTTTTTGTAATTCCCGTCTCCCCCTCTACACGAAAGGAATACAGCGCTAATTGCTTTTCTGTTTATCATGCCGTTGAGCTTTGGCTTTAATTATGCGTATAAGTATTTTCGTATGAGCTGCCGTTCTTTGTAAATTCGTTTGGTTTGTTAGTAAGTTTAGTTATTTAACTAACTTTTATTTCGAGTGAAAGATTAACAATTATTAATAACATTAAGTGTAATTGGTTTGGCCAATTGCAGTCTACCTGGTTGACAATAGAATTAAGACAGAAATAAATAACTGAATTAAATTACCAATCGAAAATGAAATAAAATAGTTTAAAAACATTAAAAATCTCCTTCTAAAAATCGTTTTCTGTATCGCAGTGCAGCTGCGGTGTAGTAACGTAAAACGTCCCACCCTCTCTCTCCATGTATAAGGCATCTTCTTCTTTGAGAATATGTTTCGCAAACACCAAAACACGAATTCCTTATAGAACTGGGCATAATGCATGAAAATGGAATACATCTTCCCCAGATTTCATGTTGTTTTGGTTTGTATAGCTTTAGTTGTTTTGGTTGTACAACGTTTCCGGGGTAAGATGTACCGTGTTAAAACTTTCGACAATGGTTGATAAAATATTCGGGGTGTTGTTTAATAATTCGTTGGCATGCTGGTCCTATCTGAGTCATCTGTAAAAATCCTTATGGTTGCTCCTTCTGGAAAAAATTCGCTACCAAAATTGGAAAAACAATTTACCAAACAATGCAAAAAATTACCAAGAAATTCCAAAGCTTGAAACATTAATATATAAAAAAAGTAATGATACAGTTCATTTTAACTATGAACCTTAATTGCGAGCTAAATATAATGACATAAGATATCTCAAAACATTTAGTTTTAAAGGAATGTAGCAGTTGATGATGAAAAAATCGTATTTCTTTAGTTTTAGAAAAAAGATCAAATGTCGTCGAGAAGTACTAATCAGGAACATAACCAGAATGAGGAAAATAACTCAAATATTACTCCACTACTCGGTTCATTAATGAAAAATTAGAAAAAAAACTCCAATTCATTCCAATGATTTTAATTCGAATGAGTTAGTAGTCATTTCAGCGGACCCCCCCATTCTCGATTTCAAATATTGACGATTTTCAATCTGCTTGTTAATGGATATGAATTATTTTTTAGGCTTGTATCTTTGCATACATCTTTTTAATAATAATATGGGTGGCGCTACAGCCCATAGAGGGCCAGGGCCTTTGCTATTGTTCTCTCACGCGTGGAAGGGACCTACAGTTTAATGCCGACTCCGAACGGTGTAGTTGAGAAGCTTTTTCTAGACAGGAAATACTCTTTGAGCATTGTCAGTTACTCGAAAGAGGTGGAACCGTGAAATATGAATGGTGGTCAATTCGGGTATCGAACCTGGCACCCTCTGCGTAGGAGTCGACGCACTAACCTACTACGCCACGGCGACCCAACATCATCTATTTGAAGACTTAAAAAAGAAGAAAAATAATGTACATAATTTTTGTTTGTTCTTGTTTTTTGTGATCTTACAAAAGCCCTTCTTTTCGGTGGCGCATGTGGTTTCCACTCACTGTAATATCTGAGAACAAGAATTCCAAAGGCATTAGAAAGAGTACATGTTTGGCTCTGGTATGAACTAGGATTATTAATTTCGCCTTTTTTTCAAATCAAGTTAAAAAGTAAAGAAGATCTACACCTATTTGATTTATCCTAGTTCATACCATAGCTATATATGTATGGCATAATGTAAATTTGAAACGGATTGGGTTGATGGTTTTTGAGTAACCTCATGCGCCAGTCGCAAAAACACTGTTTCGAGAGCTTTTAAAGTTTTGCGAAGCAAATTCTTGTTTAAAAAACCTACCTACGTTCAAACATAAATCGGATATATCCTTAAGAGTTTTTGAAATTTTAAAGGAACATAGAACTTGAATAGTTATAGGTTCGAATAAAATGAAAAAAAAAAACAATTTTTGAAAACCGAGAATGGCGGGGGGTTCCCCTCAACGATTTTGAGAATCAATATGTTCTCGAGATGTTAAACGAATCGATTATCACTCGAATCATTCTTAGAATGTGCTCATCACCACTTAAAACCTATATTCAATAATTTTAGAAGTTATATCAACATACTTATACCAACGACTGGCCGATATGTCAGTGGTCTTGTACGCGATAAAAAAAACATTTCGAATTTTCAGTTCTGAAATAATTTGTTGCTTTGCTTTGTTGCCTAAAGTTCCAGCAAATTGAGATGCCTTCGACTTCCTACCTTTAATTAATTTTGCCACTTGGGAATCTGGATAGCTTTCCCTTCAAAGGTTTGGAGAAATGTGAGATTGTGTTGCAAAAGTGATAGCTCTGCCAAGTCCACTTTATTTGCAAGTCAACCTTCTCCGCGTTCAGACAACCATAGATTTATAACTGGTTTCGCTTTTGATAATTCTCAATTCGTTTTTTAATTTACCAAAACGAGAAAAACCAAACAAATTTGGTTGTTTGATTAAAGGTTAAATGAAAGAAATAACAGGCTTTCGTCTGGTATCGAGTGGAGCAAAGCTCACATTTACCCATAATTTACGAATACATCTGTATATTATTTTCATCACGTAGTTTGTGTGGCCGTATCCTGATAAGTCTGAATTAAAAACAGAGCTTATACTACTCACAGTTTGCACTATTTTGAGCGTAGTGCCAAAAATTACGTCTTCAGGTTACTTGAGATGGGAATAACCCGTGATTTTAAAGTTTGGGTCCAAGGATGGATAATTGCGGCACACCCAAAAGAGTTCCATCAACTCCCTACTCCTGCTGAACACTGCAAAACTTACCTGGTGTTATGCTTTTCCAAATCTACAAAACAGCTGTAGAACGAATATTAAAAAATGAACCGTTCCGGAACGAGCATTGCAGGTAATGATGTTTCGAATATAGTCTTTACAAATCGTAAAAAAATACGTTTTCAAAACAACACACTAGGCATTTCCCTTTTCGAAAACGGAACTGAAACGCATTATTTAGCGTGTCAGTAGTTCACTAGTTACAACCCCACATACTCACTTTGGTTCAACACTCGCTAAATGTCCTTAGACCTCCACCAGAATATCAATGCACAATCGATACTGCTGTGAAAATTTATTCAAAATACCAGTGCTCACGTAATCCTTTGTTATGGCTCCAACAACCATCGTTGTTTCCTGTATCAAAGTTTTGTGTAATTATAAACTCGTACGTGCAAATTAATCGCGATGGTGCGAGGCTTAAGTCCTAAAGTACTCGGAATTGCTTCAAACGCCATTCTATTTGGAGCGTTATCTCAATTAATGCAGCAAATTACTGGGTATGAAAGTTATTCCATTAGTTTGACAATAACTACGTTGTCATGAGTGCCTGGCACGGCAGACTGATTTGCATATTCAATGTGAGAGTCCCAACTAATCTCAATTGATAAGAGCGTCACAATTGTGGCAAATGGTTGCATAAGTACGTGTACTATCATGAAAAAACATTAATTTCTACTTATAGTAAAAACAGTGGATTGGATTCGTATAATCACTCTCGTGCATCATCTTAATTGAAATTTATTAGTGAAAGCCTTACCTACTCTAACCGTGAAATAAACTGAAATTGTGTTTGAATATTATGTGGATATATTTTTCTTCGCCTAAAAGGCTGCATGCATATTTTTCGCCACAAGCAATCTATGTAAAGTGGAAACTGGTACGTTGGATTGGCCCCTTGGGCTAGTTTGCGTTGATAAGTAAGTACATAGATGGTGGGTACCGTGACTTGGGCTCTTCGAGTTTTCGAGTATTTCCATGTGTTCAGCGATGACAATACCTTAGCATAAGCAAATGTATGTATATCTGCAGTTGGAATTGCTTGTAGTTTGGCTGCAGAGCTGGCTAATAGAAATGATTCGAAGTTATGTATAGACCATTTTATTCTGTGCTTAATAGCAAGATTGCTAAGGTTATCTGTATCGTAAGCTTGAGGGGTTGAGTCGAGATTGAATAGTCCCGAACTTCAGTTTCAGTTCGAGTGATTACCGGTGCTGGTGGCCCAAGTTCCTTAGTGTCTTTTTAAAGTAGATATAGTGGGTAGGTGCGTCGACTCTTGCGCAGAGGGTGCCAGGTTCGATACCCGAATTGACTACCTATCATAATTCACGGGTCCACCTCTTTCGAGTCACTGACAATTCTCAAAGAGTATTTCTGTCCAGAAAAAGCTTCTCAAATTCGCCGTTCGGAGTCGGCTTTTAGCTGTAGTTGCTGAGAAGCTAGGCCCAGGTCCACCTCGGACTGTCGCGCCACCCATATTATTATTATTATGGATGATTTTTGTGTTTATGTAATGAAAACATTAGGAATCTATCTAAAACTATTGCGGACGTAAGACAGTTTGGTCTTGTTGACTGAAAGCAGCATGCAGAGGACAGCCAGCAATGGATGGCAGCGATTTCTCAAGCTCGGACACTCCCTGGCTCGCTGGCCTGATAAGTAAGTAACTCCTGACTCAAGAACAATGTAATGTCCAAACAGGATATCGGCATTAGTTCAGAAAGTCAGAAAGCAATTAAACGTCTTCCAATCCTTCATTACAAGTAGTTGAGTGGCCGAGGGTGAGTACGGGCCGAATACATGTATACAGTGTATCAGAGTGAGTGATTTTCAACGCTCAGTTGATACACTTGCAATCAAGTCCTTGCACCGATTGAGTGTCTTACATTAGTTAGATTTTTAGTGCTATCTTTCAAACTGAAACTCCGTACATTAGTTTCGGTCTAACAATCGAGGTGAATACCGACTTAACATTCCAGAATCGAGAAAACATAAGAAACAATGAAGAAATGTAGTTCCTCAATATAACAAGTTTATGTTTACAGTTGTATAGGGGGAAGAAGCTGCCTTCAATATTGGACCCCAAGCCAGGTCCAATTTGTTTCAATTTTCTCAAAAACTGTGTGCATCACTGTGTCGACTTCTTTAATTGAGAGGCAGCACTGGTGCGGAGTCACTCTCCTCGGGCTGGAGCAGTGTTGTGTATGTGCTCTACATGACCAAGTACTGAATCCATGTCACTGTACAGTCTGTATATTTCACGAACCAGGGGCGCAGACAGTCCCACCGCAATTTCAGTCGGGGGACCCCAAGAATCGCCCAAGAGTCTCTCCTCTCATCTTTGCTTAGCCAGTTCATCTGCGATGTCATTTCCTGTGATCCTGTAGTGAACCGGACAAGTCTTAGAAAATTCTGACTGACGATAAAATGCAGAGAAGACTTGTATTTATGAACTATCCTGGTAGGGTTAAAGGGTTGAGCATGGCCTTAAGCAGAGCTTGGCTGCCGCTACATATATGAATACTTCGCCTCTTCCGTTTGTTCTGCAGAATAAAGTTCGTGGTTATTAGGAACGCAAACGTTTCAGCCTGAAAAAATGATGCAAATTTACCTTTTGAGGTACCTCACGATACCCAAGCTCATCTCGAGAAAAATTTCTTAACCAGCATACCCTCCAAATCTAAATGTACGCCTGAACAACAGACGCTGATCCATGATCTGCGAATTTGTACCGATGGACGAAGGAGTAGGTATGGAAATCTACTCTAAGGATCCCAATTTTCAACTGTCATTCGAACAGATATTGCCATCTTTTCGGACAGCCAGGCAGCGATCAAATCTCTGAGTAGTCACACTTAACTCCAAGGCTCCCTAACTCTTAACGAGATGGCCAAATATTTCAACATCCTTATTATGTGTGTGCAAGGACACAGTGACATTTCAGAGAATTGTTAAGCAGACGAATACGCTAGGGAGCGGATCCACCTCATGTTCTTTTCGGAAGGAGAATTACCGCCCTTGGCTATAGTTACTGCATGTACTATTTACTGTATGTACTAAAGCTTGAAAGCTTATTCTCACCAATCGTAGATAGTCTTCTGGCACTGGGTGCTTCATCACAAAACAATTATGGCCTACTATCGATCCAAAGCGCTCACGCGACCTGATCAGAATAAGCCGGCCGAATCTTAGAACTCTTATCGGCGTCATAAGCGGGCACTGTGCTACTGGAATTCACGCTCCCGACTAGGTATCCCCTACAATGATTTTTTGCAGAAGTTGTAGGGAATCGGAGGAAGAAGAAACCATTTCCCACCTTCTTTACAATTGCAGTCTCTCCTCTCTCTCCTCATCAGTTATCTGTCATCGGCCACTTTTATGCCTAATATTTCTATGACTTGACAGAACTAAATAGTGTTAGTCAACTTAATCGCTTTATTACAAGCTTCAGATGGTTCGCGGATTAGGATTTATTAGATCCTTGTGGTAACACAACGGGCCGACTTTGGCCTAAGTGTTGCTACCTCTAAGGTAGTCAGCCTAGAACGGCTGGAGATGTGCAATCTATTATCGTAGCCCTGCACGAAAGCGGTGAATATTCAAATTTGTTTCACCTTGATTGACTCGCTTATGTTACTTTTTAAATTACGTCTTGCTATAACACTAGCTGATTAAAGGAGTACACTACACTTACCTGTTCACAGTAAATCAATAAAACAACTTCATTATTAACTCCTTTATAACAATTCCTTCTCGGCCACAGAGAAAAAGAAATCCACCGCCCAACGCAACTCCTCCTTCCCATCATAATAAATGGAAATAAAACGAACAATCTCTCCTTCGAATAAGTTCAAACTTTAATTTTAATTTTAACTTATTATCAAAAAATGATATTTTGTCTGTGTTACTTGTACGTTGTGACAATCCTTATGCAATACACGTGTACGCGTGTGGTACAGCAACTGATATGGAAACTATTATTAGATTAAATCAACGGAAGGACACTCGCGTCCCTTACAACTCATTAGTCTATAGTCGTTCGTTACATGTGATTATGTCTTATGACTCTTGCGCGTCTGGATATGAGGTTAACAACAATATATTGGAAGCATTCATTCGTTCTTGCACGGTTTGTGTCCCTAGTGGCTAACATGGAGTTTCTACAACGATATGGGTACTATACAATAAGGAGCTTAAGTGCTTAATAATAGTTTACAGTTTCATTTGTACATTGGCATTCCTTCGAAACGAAAAAAAAAAACAGAAAAGAAAAAAACTGTCCTTACAAACTAAATGTAACAGGAGCCTTAAACGTATGTCTCCAGTCGTCCTTTCGCCGCGGGTGTGTCTATGTACACGTGATGATGTGCGATATGGCTCGCCTAGACAAATTGTACGGGGTCGCAGGGCTTTTGGAATAGTCTCAGAATTCCCCTGAAGCAGCCGGTGCGGCAGGAGCAGGGCTGCTCAATGGGTGTCGTCGTTGTGTCCTCAGGTTGTCATGATATGATGCAGTTCTTGTTGTCGACGTCACTGGATGAGTTTTGTTTGCGCTTGCGCTCGTATGCAATGGCGTCGTTGGGCACGTACGAGACCCGAACACCGCCGTAGTGTTTTCGCGCTGGAATCCTGTAAACATACTCATCCAAACTGGAGGAACTGGAGGAACACGTCGAGCAGACACTGGAGGCATCGGTTGCGTTCTCGTACACAGGTCGTTCGGTGTTCTTTTGCTGCACATTGCTGGATCTTTGCGCCTTCTGGTTGATTTGCATTTCAGAGGCACTGCGATTCTGATTGCGTCTCCGCCGGCGACGACGTGCACTGGAGTTGTCCGTGTAGCTCTTGGACCGCGACATCGTGTCGTGGACACTGTGAAATCTCACCTCTTTGGCCGGATGGTGGTGATGATGGTGCTGGTGCTGGTGCTGATGATAATTGTTCTCCTCGTCCTCATCGTCGTCGTCTTCGTCGTCGCACGGGATTTGCCCGTCGTCGTTGTCGTTCGCGTTTTCGTTGTCCACATCTTCGTTGTCGTTTTGCGTCAGTTCTTGTGTGCTCTGAGTGATCTCAGATGCACTGGGTGAGTTGATGTTGATCTTGTCAATGCTTTGGTAGCTGTGGGAGTCCTCCGCCTTGGACATCAGCAGTTCGGGCAGGGAAGAAGTTAGTACTTGATCGGGAAACTCTGTTCTTTCGCTAGATCGGAGGTTATCAAGACTGACACCCAGCTCTGACAAGTCTATGGGTTCTCTTCGGTGATCTCTCAGGGTGGTGACGTCTTGGTCCAGGACAGCTTTCTCCATATTTCGTTCTAAAATTAACCTGTCGAGGTTCTTGTTCATCGAGTCTTTTTGGCTTGCACTTGCTGTGGTTCTCTTTCCCGCTCGGGGAGATTTGGCTGATTCGTTGTTGGTCATGCGCTTGGACGGTCTGGGTCCCGGACCAGAGCTGTCTGACGGCGTTGGGGGTTCACCCTTACTGCAGGCGATGGAGCAGTAGATTGTTCCCCGACGTGGCAAAAACGGGCGTCCTAGCAGCGAGCATCGACATGTGCAGCAGGAGAAGCACTGATCGGTCGCGTGCCAATGCTGGCCGTCGTGACTCATTTGACCCTGATCCACGCCAATAACCTCGCCACAGAAGTCGCAGTATTCCGCGAACATGGTGTCGAAGCAGCCAAGACAGAAGGGCTTGCCGTCACGCATGATGTAGCGCTGCCCGCCCAACTGGTTGTCACACTCAAAACAGGCGAAGTGCTTCATATGCCATGTGTTCCCCTCCGCTTCTGTGCACTCGTCCGAGAAGATTATCTGAAATGAGATGTAAGCTGCTTTAGAATGTGTGACAAAAGAAGATTGGGGAAAGTTTGCTCACCTCATCGCAAGCAGAACAGCGTGGCTTCATGGTTTCCGCGTGGTGTCTTCCGCAAAATAGGCTTCCATCCTTGTGGAAGTAAATCAAGTCCACGAGCAGCTCCTTGCACACCGAGCACACGAAACACCCCGGGTGCCAGCACACATTCGATCCCAACCTCTGCGCAAACACCACAATATCTCCCGGGGACAGTTGGTCCTCGCACTGTAAGAGAGAAAAGATTTCGCTTTAGTACTACGTCACGAGAGAAGCAATTTAAAAATGCCCCAAAGAAAATCCCCCAAGCCTGAAATTCCCTTGAGTCATTAACTGCGCCGCGCTCAAATTATGTAATGATAAGCGAACGGAGGACCCACTTACCGATGGAGCACAGGATCCCTTCTAGGATTCCCGCCGTCCTAAGGGGATTCTGAAGAAATAAATAAACCTGAGGCCACGCAAAAAAAGTGGAAAAACTCAGATACCAAGTGGATGATGCCTAATAGCTGCTAATTTACCCACCAACCTGGCGACTGCACTTAACAAACAAAAGTTAATTGAGTCTTGTCCAGCAGGACGTTGCCAACGCAGAGCTCGATGAATGGCTTCATTGAGTGGCTCTACCTCGCAAAGGCCCATGAAATTAATAGCCATAAGATTTCCAGACTATTTAACCTTAGCCGTTTGGCATTCGTTTGCGCCTGAGGCACTAGGTGGCCGGGGGTAATTTACTTCTTAAACTTTAATAGCACAGGGGTTAGATAGTGAACTGCTTTATGTTTTCGCATCCTCTTTGTTCGTCCTTTCCGTTGCAAGGGATGTGTACGTAAATAAGAATAGACTGCGGCCAAGGATGGAGTTAAATGGAAGGCGGAAACCGCTTCGGAGGCTTCCGTATCCGCTATTAGCTTTGCTCATGGAAGAAGATTTTGTCTTCGATAAAACAAAGGAATGCGGACACGAAATGGGTTGTGGGAGGGAGCCTCACAAGAGCTTCCATTATGCAGGCAATGGTGGTGAACATAAAAGCCATATGCAATCTCCATTGAAATTTGTGCCAAACTGTTTTCCGTTCTCGTTCTCGTGATGAGAACGATTTTATGGAATCGTTCTTGACACGCTTACATTCATGGCTTCATTATGAACGCCACTGAGACAAAAACGTAGTTGTTATCTGCATGCACAGAAAGGAGTCTTCGAGGGGAAATGCAAACTACTTTATTCCGGCGTTGGCAAGGAGCTTGAATATATTAATGGGTATTGCAGCTAATCCGGTGAATATAATCGGAATCCTTTAAATCGATGCCAATTATTGGCGTAGGCATTGCGATGGTGGAGACCCCATCAATTTGAGTTTTTCCTACAAAACTAATGAAAATAATAGTAATAATACGAGTGTACGTAGTGGACTGTTCTACTTCATACAATGGAAGCTGATTAGAAATAAATCTTTAAAGCAAGTGGATATGAGCTGGTATGGGTCATGCTCTAACCGTTCTCTTACAGATGAGATGATAGGAAAGAATGCCCGATGAGTGAAACCCTAGTATCGTTCATGCAATCCCCAAGAAATGTGCAAGGAGAAGCGTTTGCTGGCATTGAATCGGAGCAACAGCGAACATAAAAGATTGTATTCAGACTATTCTGAATAGTAAACAAAAACACTCGATACAGTGAACATAAAGTTACGAACAGCTTTCGCACGCCTTATCAGCGCCTGATTGTATTTGTTGAGGGAATTGTTGATGTAAATGTTTCCTCCTCTACCGCTGCTATTCAAGTTGTCTAAAATGTTGGATGTCATTTTCTTTTTTCTTTTCGTCTTCTCCTTGATGATATGTCTCTTAAGAGAGGAATCCAAAAGCCGTAAGCAGATGACAGATTTTGGTGAAGAGGCACCTTCATCACCATTCCTTCATCCTTGCACTTTTTTGACGCAACAATTAACTATTTAGGTGTCTGCAACTTCTACTCCAAGAGCATTACGGAAAATTGTTTGTGCTGTGCAAGTCTCCAATGCGTTTTTTTGTTGAGCATTGACCATACATTTCAGAGTTTCGTTCTCTTCGCGTAAAGTGGACAACGTTTGGAGAAACTCTTTGTTCAACTCCTCCAATTGCATTAATTTTTTATATATCATTTGGTTACTAAATTAACCTCCTTCTTCAGCAATGACAGACTAAGGAGACTCTGTTGGTGGCAGTTTGAGGATCCTCTTATTAGCAGTTTTCGTAGAATAAACAACCTTTTTCGAATCACTGTGCTTATAAGAATTTTTGTGAAGGTTCTGCTAATTGAAGTGACAGGCGTCTCATTGCATTGCATTTATCGCAGCGGGAAGGCGTACCACTAATTTTCATGTAAACAGCATCTTGCTGTTGGATATTTACAAATGAAATATTCCATTGCAATCGTTGCAACAAATCTTAAATGTTGAATTTCCTTCAATCTTTTCAGAACACACAATAAAAAATACATGAGTACTAAGATGCATAGACTCATTGATGAAAACAGGAAAATTGTTCGTGGCGAGCACTGATCTATTAGGAAAAGAGATTTTACCCTGAAACTGAAGAAGGAAGTGATGTCACAGCCAGAGAAGTCCAGACTAAGATCAAGTTCTAAGATCAAAATCACTTGATTTTAATGCCCTATAGCCATCAAAATCTCACATGTCATGTGATCGACCACGGAAAAAAATCTCTAAAAGATGATGCGCAAATTAAATGTCTGTCCAAGGCTGAAGTATAATATCAGGCAAGAAGCCCCAGAGTATTGCCGGTGCTTGCCAAAAAGCGGAGGAAAAACCGTCTTAAATACACGTGAATTTGGTTTGATCTGATGGCAAGAGGTGGGTATGCAACACAAAGACCACAACGGTTTGTAATGAAATCTAAAAATATATTCAGTCGTCTTATTGTTCTGCATGTAACTGTACCAACAGTACCGACCGCAGAATGATTTTGCCAGTCGCTATTTCTTTGGGTTCAAGAGGCAATTGAATAGTAGAGCCCTCCCTCGAAGGAACAAGCTGACATTGTATAACACCCTGATCACCTCTGTCCTGCTTTATGAAGCAGAACATAGGCAACCTCGCAAAGAAACGAGAAAAATGCTCTGAGTTCAATCTAGTCCTGTTTTCGCTGTTTGTATTTGGAGAAGAAGATGAACCGCGAATTGTGAGCTGTAAAGTCACTAGACTCTAGCCAGGTGTCTACGCATGATGGTTAGGGCACGTATAGCGTACGGCAATACTGCTCCAATTCGAAGAGTCTTATACTCTTTACCAGTAAAAGAACTCAATAGAGGACAGGCACGACACAATAGTGCACACAAGTCTGGAAGAATCTCAACTAAATTGGCGTGCGAAAGGCCAGGCAGATGGCTAAAAGTTCTGCCAGCTGGTGAGTCTTATTGGCTGAACATTTTTTATTTATCGATCGTGTCAAGTGTTATGCTTGCGGTGCTTACATTCTTTCCGGTTGACGAACTTGCCATTCATAGTTAGCAAACGAACATAGCCTACTGCGCATAACTAGTAACTACCTCAAAGGACAAATGACCATAATCATTTTCAACACAATCTCTTTGGATTCAGTTTAGCAAATGGTGAAAGCCTGAAGATAATAAGGACGCTTTTGAAGCAATGGTAGTTTCCACTTCAATTTGACACTAAAATTCTCTGACACGTGAAAAGCAAGAAGATGGGCAAAGATTATAGGACGACAAGTCTACACAGATTGATAAAATAGGGAGCAGAACAGAAAGGAAGGTGGGCCATGCATTACCGCAGCATGCAACCATCCTTGTGAAGTGTCCCCCGAAATTAATAACATTAATCAAACCCAAACATCAATTTCATACTGACAGCTAAGCGGAAATCAAAATCAACAGATATAACATTGCTTCGTTGATTCGAACCAATTGTTGGTATTGTCTACATTCCCTCCCAGTATCCCTGGCAGAATGCACTGAGTTAAACAAGATCACGAGCAAGTAAACTCTGCTCTGAAACGCATAAACTGACTACACGTAAAAAACCACCTCAAGGGCACAAATAAACAGATCAGCTTAGTCTTGAGCTTATGCCAAATGAGTGTCCAAGAAGAAAATTAACGGACAAGTCATAAACGAGTTATGCCCTATTCATTACACAGACCCATTGGCAAAAGTAGGGCCTACGGTGCCTCTGTGTCTGCGATGAGCCACAACTTCGACAGACAAGCTTGCCTTGTGCAAACCAGCACACATTCGCCATACTCAACTGACAGACTAACGACATGAGTCGTACTCGTAACGCAACCTGTTTGGGCTGCACTTCCTCAAACAATCGCAACAAGATACTCGTACTACATCAACGAATTTGCCAGTGAAACAGTCAACTGCCAGCTTTTCAGCAGTCTCCCCGACGACTCGTATTCAAATTCCAGATGGGTGTGCTCACATCTGCCAGCTCGGCCACCCTTGCAACTCTCCCCTGGACAGTGCTCGTTGAAAAGATTCCCCCCGCAAGAATGAGCAATAAAATCTCAACTGAAAAGGAAGACGGTCGTCTTGGGTCGCCTCGTTAAGTACATTTTTCTCATTCGTTCGATTGTGCACTCATGTGTACTGAGGTGAAGACGCTGTCATTTGGAACAATGACGATAAGAATGAGGTCCCCACGAAACGCCGCCGAAGAAGGGAATCCATAAAAAAAATGAAGAGAGAAGAGATGAGACTACAATGCCGAAAGGAAGATCCCTGGATGTGTCGTATTTAGTGGCTCTCACAATGTCAGTCTGTGTGTTCGCCTTTTGAGACAGAATTTTATGTACCGAAAGGCACGATAACGAGAGTCATTAATAATTCCTTGGGATAAAGGTTGCGCCGATGCTGAAAGAGTGCCGAAGACCACTGAAGGGTGCTGAAGGGCAGTTATTTAACAGGTTAAAGTGAGGTTCTGTAGGTAATTGAAATTTAAAGCTCACTAGAAAGGAAATCACTGATGGGACACTCAGACACTAAAGCACGAGGGACATATCTTAATTGACTGCCTCAGTTATCGATTTGAAATATCCACACGATTGGTGAATCAATTCAGAAGCAATGTGGTTGTCAGAAAATAGTGATAAAGACTGGCAGATACTGTTCTGTAGGTGGCGAAGTCTTAAATTGTTTACGTTACGTGGCTTTGCTGTCTTAATGCTGTCCTCAGTCGTGGATCTGGTGGGATTTTCTTGCAATTACAGATCAAAGAAATCAATTGCTTCTTCCGCAACCACTCACATTTTATGTGAAGAGGAAGCACTTATCCACGGCGCAGTAGGACCATACTTTAGGAGCATAACAACAGTTGTAGAGTCTATATGAATCTCATTAAATGATATATTTTATAGCTACTTCGAAAGGTAGGCAGCCAGCATAGCTCTGAGACTCGAAACAATCCGACTGTGGTCCGAACGCACCTTCGCCCACTCAACCATTTTAAATGAATTTAACTTGTGTTGGTGTTGAGCTTGAGGTATATTTTCTTAACACACCATCTTGGACAAAATATTAGAATTATGAGGTGGTATATGAATTCGTTTACCTCGGGTAAACATCAAATCCGCAGACGACATCCTAGTGGATATCCGACGCAGAATCGCCCAACCGATGCTACTTCGGTTCGTCGAAACATGTGGGTTCAAAACTCTTTTGGTTCGAGAACGAGAAGAAGATCGAAGCTCCGGTCTTGATGACTGGAAGCAGTGTGCCCAAGACCTTCAGCGATGGACGGCGGTTATAGCTCAGGCCCGATAAGTGAGTTAGTAAGTGAACCTCGATTACGTATAAAATAAGTAGTCATACAATTGCAATGTAGTCTATAATTGCGGGTAATTTATCGCCAGGAATGTCCATCAATATACCCTTAAGCCTACTTTCGGACGCATAGTTAAATTCAGAGAGTAGGTCTTCAACCGCGCTGAATATGGAATGCTCTTCCCAGTCACATACTCTTTCGCACAGACTACAATACGTGCACAGGTACCTCCTCTCCCTTTCTCCCTCTATACCTTCGGCCCGTGGTGAGTTAAAGGTGTTAATAATACCTTGAGTGCTCCCAAATTAAAAAAAAACTAGATCCTTAGACGAAGCTAGAAAATCTTTGTTTATGTGCATCGAATCCAGCTATGTACCACTGACCACAGTGACTTTGTAAATCTAGTTTATATCTATTTATACAGACCTGTATAATTTTGTATAACAATTGACTGAAATATAAGGCCAAGGCCATGCAGTGTGTGAGGAGCAGTTGAAAGACTGCACTCCAACCGGTTGAGTGACGCAAATAAATTGAGGCACATTAAATTATATGGTTATTGCCACGTAGCCCTTTAGTAGACGATTTTACGACTCGATCGCGAGATCGATTCAAAATCAGTTAAACTTGAATGTAGATAGCGTATTCACAATAACTGAAAGTGGTGTTTACAGAACTCTAGCAAGGCCATCTTTCATTAAGGGTTCCGCAACTGACAATCATTTGTAAGGTGTTACCTATTTTGGAAGGATTCCTTTATTACATTCAGCGTTTTGTGAAATGGTTGCTGTCAATTTATTATTTATATATTATCGCAATTTATTGACAAATCAAGAGTGGAAGGGAGGAGTTTTATGCCAACTCCCAGCGGCCAAGCTGTTTCTAGAGAGTTTTTACTCTTTGAGCATTGTCAGTGTCAGAAGCCAGGTCGCGAGCTTTAATTGCGTTGGAGTCGACGCACAGGCCTACAACGCCACAGATCCAAATAGACTAAGCTTCACTCAATCGAATGTAAAATTAAGCCAAGCTATGAATTAGATTAAAAGTACATGCTTTTGTCTATTGGCAAATACGACTTAAATGCGCACCATAATGGATGTATGCGGATTTGGTAATACTTAAGCAATCGAGAAAATATACAGTACAAATGACCACCGGGACCTTAATATCCGCTTTCCCCAGTTAATTCACTTGTTCTTACTTAATTGGGAGCAAAATGGAGAGCTCTCTATATACATAAATTGCAGTCCTTAATGTAATTTTACGTAAGTTCTCAGAGGCAATTATGGACAATTTGAAATTCAACTACTTTTCGTTTAGTTTTGATATAAACCTAAGTTTGTTTAAGTGAATTATGGTTGGGCCTGGGATGCTTACCAATATAGCCTTTAAAAAATGTGCCAAATGATTATGACGATTGTGGCCTCCAAAGCACGTTAATTCCAATTGAAGGAATAATCTCAAGTATATAGATATACACGATCGACTTCATATTTTCGGGTCTGTTCGATATTTTAGGCCTAATTGAAATTGACTTAAGGAAGAAAGGAAAACTTAAAACAAAACGTATACATATTTTCTCAGAATTAAGTACAGCTTTGCATAACTTGCATATTTCTTTGCCAAATACCAAATCCTGATTTTACAGTCTTCTATTAAATCTGATCTTTGGTGCCCTTAGTGTTGGCCAGTTTCACAGTGGAGGTTTAAACATAAGATCAGCTCAATCTTAAGCAGAGTTAAGATTTTTGGGTTAACTTGTCCGGTTTCACAGTTAAATCTGAACTTTAGTTCAGTTGTCGTTTGTGTAATGAGATCGAAAAAAATTGGCAATCCTTCCCACTGTTGCTTGTTTGTTATTTTTGCCAACTTTGTAGGTTTAAAATGCTTTTGATGCAGTCTTTTGCAGCTTCTGTAGCGCGCCCGCGATGTTATCTGTAAAGGGAGATAGATAACGAACAAAGAAAACAAACAATGCAATCCCAATTGTCGCAACTAATAGAAACAGGGGTAGTTGCAAATATCAAGTTTTTATGTATTTGAAAAGTTGCGATTACTGCGTCAATAATGATATGATTTTTCATTTTTCAATTTTTATTACAATTAGTTCTTGTGAAAATCTAGGAGTTAAGTGAATCGAAAGTTGCGTTGATCGATAACGTACTGTACTGCATATAATTACACCAAGTAATCAAATAATCAAAATCAAGTTTGACCAGTGAAAAGCAAATAAAAAAAAGAAGTAAAAAACTACCTAGTCGCATGAAAAGGGACAAATGATTTTGAAGCAAATGTCCAAAATAAAAAAAATGTAAAATGGAAGGAAAAATGAGGGAGGGTGGATTCCATTATCGAACATCAGTTGCATTGAGAACAAACAAAGTGCAGCTATGTTGCTAAATTGAGGTTTTAAACGGAAGTACCCTCTTGTTTAACTCAAACTACAAATTGAACGCAGTACACTTTTTTTGTTGAACTGAAGTTTAAGACAACAGTGGAATTTAAACTTACACTGTTGGACTGAGCATTAGTGTTGCACGATCTTCCCAAGCATAATGTCGAAAATATAGCAGGACCCAGCTTTTACTTTGAATATCTCATAAAGCCTATTGGACAGGAACAGCGAGGAACCTCTGCTTGCACAACTTGGCTTTCAAATATCTTAGATAGTTAGCACTTGAATAACTAATCAAAGATTTCAACAAGTAGGTTTGTCCGTGCATTCTACCTCAGATCATAGAAAATGCACAAAGCATCCAGTTTGAACCATTCCGCTCAATTACCTCTGCTCTCCGTCGTTTTACACACACACACATCAATTAGTAGTACAAGGAACGCAAGCGAATCCCATGAACACAAGTTAAAGCCCTTTTCAGCTTCGGTGATTCGCAGATAATCTGTGTTTCTCGCAACTACAGCTTCCCGTGCATATCTTAACCATCAACAAACAATAAGGCTAGGAGCAAGTATCTTTGCATAATTCTCATACACCAAAACGCAGAACCACCTACTGGTGGCAACAGGACGAAATTCAAATTAAAGTTTTCCTCTTTTTAATCAAATTTGCATTGTTACCAGTTCCAGACGCAGTCTTCTCTGTTGGAAGTTATTAAAAGTTTGCTTTCGTCTTCCTTCGAGTCAGCTTCACAATATGCACCGCACAACAACAACAAAATAAAAGCGAAAAACCCTTACCCCTTTGCATGGTCGTTCATCCGAAAGTAATCGCACAGCACCGCGGCCAAGAGCTTCGCGTTTCCTTTGTGCCGAAAATATTCGCAGCTCCTTTCGTTCCTCATCGCTGAGCGAGTGGCAGTATCGAACCTTTTGAAGAGAGAGAAAGAGAGAGGGAGAGAGTGAAAAGAAGAATTAAAAAAAAATACAGAAAATGAATGAAGGAATAGTGAATAAAAGTATCTCAAGGATTATCCATATAATGCGCGACGCGCCGTTCGTTTTAATTCAAAAAGGAACTCAGCCTGCACAAAGGCAAGCGAAGTTTACACTCTTTCACGACTGTCATACTCACTTCGTTATCTTGCGGCGGAAGTTGGTGCAACAATTGTTTAACTCGATACTTTTCTCCAGCGCTGTTAACGTACGGAACCTTATCGTCCGGCAGTTGCGAGAAATACAATCGAACCTGGAACGAGAGACGGGGATAAAGTTAGGATGACTTCAAATTAGCAAGTTGCCTCTATCTGGTGCAAAATGACGCAAAAACTTTCTCCACACAGCACCAAGCGATGGCTTAAAGTGGAGTAATTAGTTTCTTCCTCAACAAAGTTTTTGTTTTCTTCCATTCTCTGGCACCAGATGGGCTGAGCAGAAGGTCAGACGTTCGAGGCAATCACCGTTTAATAGGAGAAGCTCGTCGGCTATATGGATTTCGATTTAGCATGACATCACATCGAGCTTCGTGCCTGTCAGTTCACCCGAGTGCGGGTCTACTTAATATGCAAGTCGGCTGGCTAGACATTTCACCGGCCTCCAGCAACACACCCAAAAGAAAGTTCATTCGTCTCCAGTCGACAGCAGCGTTTTAATTTCGCCGAATAACTACATATTTATGCCCGAGGGCATGAAAGCATCGTGTGTGAGCGGGTTCGAGCAGACGAATGACATCCACTTGGCGAGAGTTTGGATTGAGTCTGGATTGAGTCTGCAGACAAGATATCGCGGTGCAAGTGTTTGCTTCGGCGATGAATTATGGCGTGTCAACATTTCAATTTAGTGGTTGGCTGGATACATATCTAGTCAAACAGAAAGTTTATGCTGATGTGGAGAGGGACCCGTTAAGCAAACAAGGTGTTGATACTACTGTCTAGCAATAATGGATGCTGCTGCGAGTTAGGTGTCAGTTTGATGACTGGTCAATGAGTTGATTTGCTTGAACAGTCGCAGCAGTCATAGAGCAGCGCACGATTGAATTCATAAGAGGCCTGATTGTAAGATGGATTATGTTTTGCCACTTGGGGGTGAGGTGAAGTATTTGGTCAATGCGTGTATAGGTAGAAGAAAATCAAGTCTTAACGCTGTGAAAACTCTATATAATTCATGGATTTTAAGCTGTCGAATAAAGATGTTAGCGGCCGTTGTGGGTATGTGCGTCCACTCCTACGCACTTGAACCTAAGGTTTCTAGGTTCGATTTACGTACGACAAAATATGTGAGTTATCAAAAGATCGTATAAAAGTGTATTCTTATTGATTATCCCTCAGCTTATCCTAGATTGGGGTTCATTGAATGACAATTACAATGAAAGGACTAGCTATGGGTGTTTTGGCATCTTCCTGGTAGTGACCATAAGGTTTTTTTCAGCACTCTGACTGGTGCGTAATACTGCCAAGCAGCAACCTACATTTGCTTCATCTTCCGAAGGAAGACCAGCAGGCTCCTCTGTGATGATGAGCCTGCCTACATCCGCTCTCACCACATCAGCACCAAATACCTGCAAATCGATCCGAGCAAAGGCGGGACAATGACAGAGAAAATGCTCTGCAGTATCGTCCTCTTCTCCACAGCCGTTGCAGAGGGTCTCGTCGCCTAGGCCAAACACACTTGTTTGGCGAAGGTGTAGCGTCCCGTTAATACGCCTGTAAGTCATCTGCAGTCTTTTCTGTCAATCGATAACAAGAATGCCGTGGATTTCTTATAGACGTTAGGGAGCATGCGCTTGGTCTGTTTGCATACTGGAGAGTCATGCCACCTCCGATTGTGAACTCGAGACGTCCGATTGTGTTCTCGATGGACCGTCCCAGCGCAGGGTCAGGTCCTACGAATGTCTCCTCTGATCCTTGTCTCGCAAGCCCATTAGGTTAGCTATACAAAGCTTAACAAGGGCCTATTTTCTGATACTACGGGTGATCAGGAGGCCCTAAGATTTGTTGCGGTCTTAGCCTGATCGATTGAGGTAGCCTCGCTTGTAGGAGCATCGTGGTGGCTGTGATTTACACCCAATGTCGGGATGTGCGACTCCGAGACCTAAGTGTTATTTAATTCAACATATGCTTAGGGTTCGTGCGGCCTAGAAAGAAGCAAGGGTTTTAGATCAGCATCAGACTTCAACAAGGTGGAGGAAAAATTAACTGAGAGCCCTTCCTCGAGGCGGTTGGTTCAGCAACTGAACCGACCCAAATTTCCAAAAAAGCTTAGTCTAGACTAGGTTCCTATTACTCCCAGCAGCTGCTTCCTTTGAATAGAGTACATGCAAGTCAGTTGGTTCGTGTTACTGTAGGACACTGCCTCTGAAGAGATCACGCCAAGAGTCTATGCGACAGTACAAAGCAATTCTGCAGAAGTTGCACAGATGAAGAAGAGAAGAGAAAGCGTCGGTTCTGATTTCTTGCTGGCATACATTCCTGGGAGCTCACTTGATCAAGCAGAGCAAAAGGCAAAAGCCCAATGCTGCATCCTCAGCCCCAGTTGGATCACCACCAGTGGTTATGGTTCACTACTCAAGTCTATTTTCTCATTAATTAAAGATATCGTGATCATAATGAATGCATGGTTCTTAGTCATCAAGGGAAAAGGGCTGCGTTGTAAGGGAATAATATGAAAAAAAAATGTACTCATAATCAAAGATCTCCTAGTTGTGCACGATTCAAGGAGTTCATGTTGATTTTGAATGCTGGTGTACCGCAAGGGAGTGTTCTTGGCCCTCTGCTATACCTAGAGTATACTAGTGATTTACCACAAGAAGAACACACTGTTCTAGGCACATTTGCTGACGACACCACCATTTTGGTAACAGCCAAAACGGTTGAAGAGTCTAAAAAAAATTACAACGGGCACTAGATCAAATACAAGAATGGATGAACTTCTGGCGAATTGTCCCTAATGAAGGCAAATTAGTCCATATTAATTTCATTTTATTTTTTATAGGCACGTTAATAACTTGCCAGTCTTCCTAAATCGTGTCCAAATACCTTTTGGCAATGAAAAATACGAAATACCTCGGGATGACTCATGACTTAAAACTCAAGTGGAAGAAGCAAGTTAAGCAGAAACGTGCATAACTTAACATGAAATATAGATATATGTACTGGCTTTGGTAAACATGCTAAGTAGCTAGCTAAGTATTGACAAACAATTGATTGTATGCAAGCAAATCCTGAATCCTGTTTGGACGTATGGCACACAACTTTGGGGTTGTACCAAAGCAAGCAATATAAACATAATACAGACTTTTTTAAAATAAGGTGCTTAGAACTATTGCTAATGTATAATGGTATATCAGAAACGCTGATATCCACAGAGATCTTGGAATATTACCACTCCCAGATGAAGTTAAGAACTTTGCTTATAAATATAAGCGCTGCCTAGAAGAGAACACAAACTCTGCAGTTCACCCGATCCTTGAGGAAACTTTTGTTTTGCGCCGACCTCAAAGGACTAGACCCCTTGATCTTGTGCGATAGTCTACACCCGCGCATGGTTGCGGTGTTAGTAGGAACTTTCATTGGAGAGTAACGTGCCGATCAGTACCTAAATCATGGAATTCAAACTACTGGTTAAGTGCTTCACTTAGTTGTAGGCATAATAGATTCAGGCAGGTGGTTTAAGTGAGAAAAAATCTCAAACTTCTATGTGCGAACGTTCGCCATAGAGTCTTGTCGAAGATTTTCACCTAACATCGGAAAAAAAAAATTTGATTCATTTGCATCCCCAGATAAAGTTGAATTCCAGATGTAACCCCTTAAAGTGGAATGTATGTTCAGACATAAAATATCAATTCTTAAACAAAAAACAAAGGCACATTTCTTAGGCAGCCGATCGCTAGAAGCCCGAGTCACCTAGTCGACCTACAAGACACATTATGCAAATTACCAGGACCATCGACCGGTTTTTATCTAAAAATTGACATCATTTACATCCATTGATTGTCAGGGAAGAGTGCACCTCTTGGATTGAAAATCGATTAGAGGTAGAAAATAGGAGTGGCCACACGGTGGGTTCTAGAACACATTCGTATCCATTAAACATAATCTTTGGTGTAGAGTGTTTTTTTATGTTCCAGACCAATTGGATTTGGCACCCATTTCAGTTTAGATGACACTCATTAATGGACGTTGGTAGTTATAGACAGTGGTCGATAACAATTTAGCGACAATATATGTGGTAAAATGTTTCAAATATTTTTGGTGGATCTTATTTATGTTCCCAAGATAGCCCGATCTCTGGCAACTTACATCCAGTTACGTACACCCAGTTGATTGACGTCTCTCTTCATTTGTGTGCGCCACCTTAGACTTGTTTTGATCCACAAGCTCAGAATCGACGTCTCTAAAGGGCGGAGCTAAATTGTCCATGCGCTCTACGTAGCCCAGTCAACTTAGGCTTTGAATCCGCAGGAGTCTGACTAGACTCGTATAGTTCGTGATTGAATCTTCTCCCATGCAGAACTTTTCCATAAAAGAACCCAATTTTTAACTGGTGAATAATGCGAGAAGATTAACGATGAAGAAGATTTTAAATTGATTGCTCGAGTATTGAACTTGTCCCTTGGGAGCACAGAAACGCCTAAATTGATTCACTTAAGACTACTACAATTTTGTGGGGTCATTGAGTTACCCCACAGTCCCACAGTCCATTAGAAGTAACCACTAGCTTTGGAAAACTTTTTTGAGTAAATTAAATAAGGGTGAAAACTTGGGTCCAACAAAACGGTACGAAACATCCCGTTACATATGCCTTAAGGCTAAGTGCGTGAGATAATGTAAATCCAATTCCTACCTCTGTAGTTCATGACCTATACCCCTATACTCATCACCAGCTGCTCTTACTACATAGACCAGCGGGCTGACTGGCAAGCATTATATGCCAAATTTCCAAAATGGCCTAGTCCAGACTGAGTCCGATTACTTCCAACAGCTCCCAAAGGCCGAAAGCTTGAGTCCAACAGAACGGCACGAAACATCTCGTGTTTCTTCTTTGTATGGGGAATAGCTTGCATGGAACTGTGCCTACTAATATCCATCTCTAGCTGAGCGATCTCTTTCTGTCTACTTCCAGTTTCGCACATCTATTTAGTTGATGTTCTTCATCACTTGTGTGGGAAGTATTACCATTCTCACATACAAAGACCACGGGTTTCACAGTGCCGACGGTAAGATACCTAGGGTAAGCCCAGTGCACAATTTTATTATATTGTCGTGCTGTGCTAGCTTCGATGTGTTGCCAGGCCATCGGAGTTCAAATAAAGATCGTGGTACGATGTTCATTTCATGAGATTTTCGCTTATCGACTTTCCTATCATCATGAAGCACTCTCACACAAAGTCATCACAACCCTAATGCTAAAAGAGAATTTTTGAAAAGAAGCTGATGATAAAATACAGGAAGTCTGTGTTATTTTTGTCATTCAAATCAGAGTATTCCAGTTTGACTTCAGTACCAAAGTTCATAACGAACAATGCGCTAAACAGACGAAAACTTCTTTCAATTGTCCATCACCCTAACTGAATGGGAGGAATTGTCATTAATTATTCTGTTCACGTTAAGAAGAAAAGTGAAACTGAGCTAAGAGTCTAAGGAAAGAGTATGGTTGAATACATGCGCCATCGCCTGCAGACACATCGAATTCAACACAGAACGTCAAATTAGCAGGTTTGTGCAGACAAGTGGAAAGACAACCGACATGGAGTAGGGTATCGAATGAAACTGCAGAAAATTAACTGAGCTAACGTCAAGTTCAAAGTAAGCGAGTTATGAAGCACGTTTCACAATTGGTTCGTGGGAATGATTTGTATATGTAGGACATAATCGTTGGACAAATCGAGTGCCTAGGTTAGATTAGCTAGAAGGGCTGCTAGTGCATTTACCAGCACACTTAAATCATATTTGATTGATGACCATTGTGATACCCATAGTCAGACTACTACCACTGAGTGATGCGTACTCCAATCATGCGTATTAACTTTGCTTTCACTAGGATTCAAACCAGGGACCCCGCTAACCAAGGGTAGGCACTCTACCAACTGCCATCCAGTCGTTAATCGAGTGCCTAAGGACAACTGAGTTCAGAGTTTATGCGTTAAAACAATAATTGTTGACATCACAGCTCAGGGAGCCAGTGTCTGCTTTGTGCAGCAAGTCCTTTGGGTGTGTTATTATTTAAAAAAAAAAAAAGGATTGGAGTGAGGAGTCGGCTAAGAACGTCGGAAGTCGATATTCATTACTAGACATGGCTTTGCGCAGGAATTTAACATTCTGAAGTTGGGAGACCCACGTGTGTGTAGAAAATTCCATTCTAATGTTTAATTCAAGGACCTCCATGTCTAGCTCTGTAATGCTACAAAGAACATTTCTTGGTCTTTAAGGGGTCATATATTTGTTGAAGATGGGAACCATTTGTTGGCAATTTTATTGGTACTGAAGATAATTGATTGGTAAGGTAACTTAGGATAAATCGAAGGACTAAATGAACGTGTTGTTTTTACTCTCTCTCTAGGACTCTAATTAACAGCCAGGAGGCCGTGAAGGGGATACTTGCGATTCCGATTCTGAGCCCTTGACGTGAGGACTCAATTAATCTATGTTTGTTACTCGGCAACCAAGGCCAAGGTAATTACCAACAAAGAGTGTTCACACGTTTGAAAAAGGTCCGCAACTAACAAATCTTAATTAATTTTTTGAATAAAATATGCATTTTCCGAGTTTTCTGCGCGACGAGATTTTCGGGTTGGCAAGCACACAATTGCGGTTGGCGGAGCGATATGACGAATAATTTCCTGCAAGATACCAAAGCTAGTTAGATGTCTTACATCTACAATTGGGTGAAGAACCGTTCCAAGAAAATGGCTTCAATCACAATACATGCAGGATCTGGTAAAAGGGAACAAGAAGACAATAAAATTTCCTTCAGCCTTTACCTATTATGGAACAATCGCGGCATGGAACACACATAAGTTACTTTCTTCGAGATCTTCGTGAAATAACAAAATCGCGTCTATCTGAAAATTGTTTTCTAAGAACGACTATATGACAGGAGACCTCAGTAGCAGACAATTGGCCCTAAGGAAGGAGAGGAATGGATTCCGGCCCCGATCAGAAGATCACAATAGGCCAAAAATAACTTAAGATCAACGATTTGCTTGGTCTCTTCTATCCACTACGCCACCACCTCATTTTCATAAGCTAAGGAGTTGTGAAAAAATTATGAAGATAAGATTGCCCTTCACTCAAGAATAACTGAGTTGGCTTTAAACTTAACATAAGTTACACAGACATAACTTTCGATCCTAGCAAGGTCAACCTTGTCGGCATTGAATCGTCATAAATCTAAATGAAACCAGCCCTTTCGACCCTAGGATTTATAAAATGTGTGGGTCTACTTCTACGTCTACTCCTTGAACGCTCCTTCGAAATTGTAAACCTCTCAATCATGTTCCACGGTTTGAAACGCAAATAAATCCCAAACCAAATTAACGAAATCACCAAGGCAAAGCCAAAGGTATGGAGCTGACACCACTTTAAGTGAATTCTGATTTATATCCACTGCCAGACACGCATGCACAGCGCAAACCAATCACGAAACTCATGCATACCTGATCCGGTCTTAGTCCCGGCGGAACCCAAGTGTATTCCTCCAAAGCACAGCCGCTGTCGTCGTCCGACTGCGAATTCCTTTGGAAGTCCACTTGATGATTATGGTGATAGCTTTTGTAATTGCTTCTAAGTGGCGATGACGTCGTCGTACTTAAGGACAGGTTTGGCGGGGGAACACATCTCCTTTGGGGTGGCGGCACGAACGGTCCCATCGCCGACGTTGTCGTGCTATTATTTGCACCACTGCTAGTGCTGCTGCTTCCAAGCGATCGCAAGTGTAATTCTGGGTTATTTTCGGCGCTCTGCTGTGATTCCGGTTGAAGTTGATTGGATAGAGGCGACTCATCAAGACGATGCAGATCTTGTTCGCTTTGCGTGTAATAAACTGTTGACTCCATGGCATCCACTTTGGCTTGATCAGACCTGCAGGAGAGACAAGAAAACGGATACTTTATTACACTTTGCAACTTAGTCAAAATGATTTACACGTTTTAAGAGTGTTGTAAATTTTACGATGCCAAAAGGGCGATACAATGATATGTTGTGGAAATTGAATTAGCGTTGATGCGCTGGTGTGATGAGATACACCTGTTTGGAGTATGTAGAGAAAAGTGCGTGAATCTGAAAAACAAATAAACCTTTGGGACGAGCCTATGATGATGCTGAGAAGGTTGTACTAGTCTCACATAGCATGGGGGAGGATACTGTGTTTGTAATGGGAGGGTAAATAACAGAGTCAACAGAGGCTCTGAGGAGAACAACATAAACTCGTATACACTTGGAGCTGCAGAGGAACGAATGAGGTCGATTTTCAGCGCTTGCTTTAAAGATTGGTTTGACTAGAGGTAACTTTTTTTGTTGCAAAATGAGAGGAGCTGAAAACGAATTAGTTAACTCGACATATCCCATATCTGCGATGTTGAGGCGAATTATTTTTATTAATTTTGTCACAAACTCTGTTCAATGAAGAAGCTTTCCTTTTATGAAGAAACTACACAAGTCAGTCTGGAAATGACCATATTATGTCCGGACAACATCCCTTATA
Organism: Eristalis intricaria; assembly: GCA_964034865.1. Classification (NCBI taxonomy): domain Eukaryota; kingdom Metazoa; phylum Arthropoda; class Insecta; order Diptera; family Syrphidae; genus Eristalis; species Eristalis intricaria. Next base: position 24,492,395 of record OZ035877.1, read on the forward strand.
GCGTCGTCCCAGTCTAAGGACCTGCTGCTCCAACCTCTCAAGTTGGGTAACATGTTTCTTTACTACCTTTAACGTGGACATAATTTCTTCCTTTGTCCCACTGGTGCGGAGTTGAAACCTTTCGAGTCTGGGTCATATTGGCAATGCGCCCAAAATGCCCAAGCCAACTTAGTCATCCAGTCCTTATGCGTCTGATTAGATTCCAGCTGTTTTTATAGCCGGTGCCAAAGATTCAGGACAAAAGATTGCACGCAGAACTTTTCAATCGAAAATAAAAAACAGGCATTGGTAAGTGTTATTCAGTCTTTAGTTTAAGTACTGATGTTGTTGGTCATAATTGCCGCGTAGCAGTCATGAATACCTCGAAGATATAGACGCCCATTGCGAGGTTCTGCTCAAGTCATCCATATGGTGTTTCCCATCCCGAAAAAACGTATTCTTCGTTTGGCGCTCGTATACAAAGAGATTCACTAGACCTATTTCGGTTTCAATACAAGAGAAATCCTCATTGATGGATAGCTGCATTCGACCAACCACAACAAGGTTTATCGAGTACACTAACATTATAGCAGACTTGGTTCTTTTTCAGGATCTGCTTCAGTGGAAAGATCTAGTAGATGATTGTCTACGAATGGAAATCGTATCAATGTCACGCTGGGGTACGCGGCCTTGAAATCGACGAATACGGAAAGAGTCAATATTCACTTCTCACTTTTCAGGTTATTTCCTGGATCTGGATATGATATAGTGGGATACTCTTTAAGTCACGCTTATAAACGCCTACAAGTTTTCACACAAAGTAGCAAAGAAGGGTACTTATCCCTCGAAAGTTGGCGCAGTCAAAGTTGTATCATTTCTTGTGAATCGGACGAACTGTCAGGTGTGATTTCTTCCGATCATGTCTTACAGATAAGCTGTTGCATGCGCTGAGCTTGATCATCTCCAGCTGCCTGAAACATTGCAACGGACAACCCTGACTGCTAACTTGACCTTGATTACATATGGGGAGATAGTCGTCATCTAGATTGTGTGGATCATTCTACATTACTGTAGTATTTCATCATGTATCTTTCTTGTTCATTTAAAATGCCATCATCGTCCAGAGGGCCAAAGATTCCTCTTGGTTGTTGCAGAACTAAGTACAACATTAGTAAACATTTTAAGATTAAGCCATTTGTAGAGTGAAACCTATCAACTTAAGTCCCCTTGTAAGTTGGCCACCTGTCGAAGTTGGCCAGGATATAGTACCAAAAATCGACTGGATGGTGCAGTTGGTTAAGTGCCTGCTCCTGGTTAGTGGTGTCCCCGGTTAAAATCACAGTGAATGCAAAGTTAATACGCTTTTATCTGGTTTTCAAAACTCGTTCAGTCACACTTTGCTGTTGGGATCAAATTATTGGCACTATCACTGGAGTGGTGATTCAGTGTTAGTAGTCTGACTGTGGGTATCACAATGGACCAACATGGTCTAAGTGTGCTGGTGAATTCACTAGTAGCCCCGCCAGCCTAGTAGCACCAAGGAATGTCTATACAAATACCCCTCCAAATACCTCTGTATGTTGGCCTGTCTATCTTGGAACTTGGCCGCACTTTTTTATGTATTATGTCATCTTTCGTACTTAAACCCTGACTTCAGTGTGTCTCTGACTTTCGTGGAGAAAAAAAACAGCTTTTTAGGAAAAACACCCTTATATGCTGGTTTCTTTTGCGTTGGAGTCGACGCAGTTACCCACTACGCCACGGCGACCACTGTATCTGAGTTTCTATTATCGCCATGGGAAGCATATCACCTTTAGCTTGCCTTTTCCAGTTGGAGCGCTGGGTATTTTTTGGATTAGGCATTCTCTGGCATTCGTGTGCTTGGAGTATGAGCGGACTTCCTTTATTACTACATTGCTTCGCTAAATTGAAGACAAAAAGTTCTACGTCGGTGATTTTAGATTCCATATCGAGAGCAATGTGCTTGTGATAAATTGTACTCAACTTTGTGATTCACAATCATCAGTGCACATCGATTGCGATTGTCCGTTGCGTAATTTTTCTTTGGTTAAAATCACCTAATCGTTTTTCAGGTCTAACCTGGAACCGAAAGAACTCTGACGTGGTTTAATTTATACATATCATCGGTCGTTGTCTGTATGAACAGAGAATTGCAGTTGTGACTGGTTTTCATTGGTTCACATTTCTTCAAGAAATGATGCCAGCTAAATCGTTACTGTCAATCACTATTCGTGATTGATGACTTTCTTGCAACCCTAAAGTGAGAGAGTAGTGGTTTCAATAAGATTTGTAAGAAACTACAACGCTGCGCGAGCCACAGCCAATATAAACAACTACGCTTAAGACGATGGTACAATTGCGAGTAATGACTTTGCGGTTTGGGCTCCAGCTCTAGTGAGAGAGAGAGAGACCATTTGTTAAGCCGGCAGTAAGTAAAACAAGTAAAATATTATCAAGTTCCACATTATTGTCGAAGGGAATCTGTTAAACACTGAACCGATCGCCCATTGGGGCCTTCGCATAACCGAAACTCTGAGTAGACAGCAACAACGTAAGAACACTGTCATTTGCCATGATTATTTATTGGATTGAAGTGCTCTACACACTCATTCTCCTGTAAGATGAAAAACAACATCTATCAACCTTATAAAGCGGATGTGATACAAAATCAAAAAGAAACTAGAACACCGTCGAATTGCTAATCAGACCTAGAAATGCAGTGAGGAGCAAAAGACAAATGATGAAGATCCATAAATGATGGCACATTTTTCCTTAATAGGACACCCACATAAACTCCAGCAGACGTCATCTGTCAACACATCGCCAATGTGAGAGCTCATTTAAATAATCTTAGATTTCCCCACCCACTATCACAAATGACTCACAGATGCATAAGTGGGTCAATTCATTCTCTCGAGCGGAGCTCAAATAATCTCTGAATCGCTTCCGACAGAGAGACACATATCAAAGACCATTCCGCAGATATCTCGTAGCGTGTGTGGCGCGGTAATCTTCAACAAGACTGGTGAAAGTGTGAACCAAACACATCCCACACCCAGCCTCGTGTATCTCTTCAGACTTAGCCGAGTGAACGTTAATCAAATTTAATTTCATTTATATTTCATGGGTCGGCCGGACTAAGTGGGATGTGTGTGTGTGATTACGACTTCCAGCTCACGACTTTAAATGCCAGTGGAGCGTATGCATCTGCGCGCACGCCTATGAGAGCACGAGATACAATACCAGTTCAAATCTCCGCGGATATCATGAATCTCTCGTCATTTAAACCTCCTGCCATGTACTTAGCATTAGCGGCGCGGCGGCGTGGAGCCGCGCGGTGGCGCAGTCCCAAATCGAGCAGGTGGATACGCTTCAGCATGCAACGGCACCAGTTCGTGTGCCGGGCTAAGTGAGAAAATATTATCTACACTGTCTGCGCCGGTTCTGCAGAAGATGCAGCAATTTTTTCTTCTGCCGAAACCAACAACAGGTTCTTTCTGCAAATTCTCCCTGCACGAAATGAATCTATGAAGGCCTCATCAGGCGATGGATTGCAAGATGGAAGGCAATGCGTAAGGCTGCAAGCAATGCACGGTAACGACCAGATGAAGTAGCCTTGCCAGCCGACCGGGTTTTGCTTCCTTATGCAACCTGTTATTCCCGATCGGACCCCTGGATCGTTGGAAATGGAAAATTTTCAATTGCAACTGACGTGGCGTGCTGAACTGTGGATGCTGTGATTTGTGGATGGGCTTGCACTGATTGAGACGTACTGGAAATAAAATCAGTTTGACCGCCTCCTTCCGAAAGGGAGCCCACCGTGCGGCTGCTCACATAATTAGGCCATTACAAGAGGTTGGAAAATTAAACTCTACCCCCATGAGCTGTGTCCACCACATGTAGCTGTGGAGCGGATGTGAAAGTATCCACCAACATTCGGAATACGAAATTCCTCAAACTTTCCAAAATGTTGCAGAACTACCGTGGGTACTCACAGTTCTGAGCTTCTGAATAATTCATAGATATAAATCGAACCCAGAACCGATTCGAATGTGTACCACAACTGTGCCCGGGACCAATTGAAAAGACTTTGAATGAAAAGTGAAACTTTTTGTCTCTCAGAGAGCCAATGTCATATGCAAATGCGCGCTGCGGTATGTGGAATGAAGTGCACTTCGCTTGGGACTGAGGATAAACATCTCCGCGAAAGTGAAAGAACAAAAGAATACAGAAAACCGAAAGTTCGATTTCTTTTCCATAACATATCTATAACCACGGGTAACCGGGATTTTGGGAAGCACACGTCAAGGTTGACCGGACCAATTGAGGGGGCTTAGCCGACCAGAGTACATCTCAAAGGTTGATTGGTATTCGTGATTGTGTGATAATTTGCATACGAATTTGAATGATAATTTTCAGGTTATGTTTATGAAATTAGGGTATAAATGACAGTTTTCCATTAGTTTCATTCGGGGCATCGGAATGCCATCGGGAAAGATTTACTGATATAAAATTGGTGGAAACGATGAAGTGGTTGAATCCATTTAGTGAATAATTTATTGAGTGTCGTGGGAAGGTCGAATTTCACAAACCGACTTGAGGGGAGGGTAAAGGGCTTATACACATATGACAGTGAAGTGGAGTCCTTTAGTTTGCGGGGAGTGATCGATTTGACATATTGTAAATAGAAGACATATTTGACTGGATTGGAGTTATGAGTAGCCCACGGACTTCCAGAAGAGGAGTCTAACTTTCAAGGTGGTGTACAGTGATTTGTGGCATATTATGATTCTACGAAAGTCGATAGAGCTTTTTTGTCAACGATTTGTACCTAAGACGGATCTCTTCTTTCGTGGAAGTAGAAATTACCTTTCGAACTTTTCAGTTTAAATTCATTTGGATGGGTTAGAGTCTGAATTACTCCAAAAAAAACTCTGGTAATTTTCCCCAAGAGTCTGTTCCGGCAGTCTTTCTCAATTGTAAAATTTGTCAGCGTATGTATGTATATGAATTTCAATTTTTGCAGCTGAGAGTTGAGAGTTGATGTTAGGCATTAACAGTTTAAGCTTGAATATAAAATAAAATAAAATGTTTTTTTTCTCCAGAAATGCAACAAAATATATCCAAATTCCGGCGATTAATTTCAAAATGGAGGCTGAGCAGTGTTTTTCGTATGACGCATCCTCTTTTTCAGTATCCACGACCGTAAAGATAAATCAAACAACTTTCCAACCGATTTACTTGAACTATGAATATATTGAATATATTTTCTGTAGAAGTACGTATGTGGATTTTATATAGAAAATAATGTTTGGCCAAACCAACGTGGAAAGTGAAAAATTTGGCTATAAAACCATTAGATAATTGTTAAAAAAAAATAAACTATGGAATATATAAAAAATGTACTCTCACAGGCAATGAAATTTTCAAGATATATTCAGTACAGTGGACTCCCCCTAAGTCAAAATATCACGGAATGACATAATTTGTTCGAGTTAGAGGGAGTTTGACTTAGAGAGAGGTTTTTGTAAGGAAAATTGTGGAAAATGTATGTAAAATATGTCGAAAAAGTTCGAGTTAGAGAGAGTTTCGACTTAGAGGGAGTTCGACTTAGGGAGAGTCCACTGTATTTCAAGTAAATCGGTTAAGATACACGCGTTTGTAGGGTGTAATCATGAGTAAGTTTCTAGGGGCCTTGTACTACAATTCAAAAACCGAGACCTTTTTCCGACCACAATCATTTGAGACATCATTTTTGAGGTCTAAGGGGAGAATTTAGAAAAATCTAACCCTAAAGAATTATCTCTAAATGGCGCTGGTATCTATGAAACCGAAAGAAAAAACATGTTCCCTTCTTTTTATCTCTTCTATAAGAACTCGTCTATGATGCTGAGGAATAAATAGGTTTCTCAATCAAATATTTCAGCCGATCATATCTGGACTGATGCCCCCATGACTTCTCTGCATATAGATAGATAGAACCCAAAAGCGGAGGACTAAACCAACAGGATCTTACAGTATTGCAAAAGACTCGTTAGTTCATCGACTTCTGTCCCCGTATGTCCTTTTTTTTTTTACAAAAATATGATCAAGTGAGTAAGCCACTTGTATTCCCACATGAATTCACTCCCAATACATATCTCACCAAAAATGCTCATCAGTTCTTCATCAAGCCAACTTTGGGACGCAGACTAAGCTGTAAGTATAGTTTCTTAGCCGAATCCACGAATACGGAATGCTCTTCCTAGTCTAGAATTTTTTACTCAGTAGACTTGAAACAAATGTGCACTGTAGAGGTACATCTCCCTTTCTCCCTTTTATTCCCTCGGACCCTTCAATGCTTTCATTACCTACTCAAAGATTTCCATTTTTCATAAATCATATAACAGACAATATCCCGAAAGTGTAGTTACCACGAGCTCCTTCTTAGAACAGGAGTCATTTAAAAATGTAGTAAAGTGTGAAGGGTTCATTGCAGAAGTTAAGAATACGACTTTAATTAGCTTTATTTTTTTATATTTTTCAGCTTCCTAATTTGCATAAATGCAAATGCCACAGAGGGCAGACATCAGTAAACATACAAAACAGGCATTTTATGTGAACCTCAAACTGAAGAAAAATACGATTCTGAGAAAGAATGTGCATTTATATCATCTTATCACCTTTCAACTGATGCCTTTTTGTTTCTTAAGGGGTCTTAAAAATGTTCTTGAAGTGTTAATGCTATTAGATTAAATCAATGGGTTGATGACGGTTTGTAATAAAAGGGGAGCAAATAAGCAATATATTTTCATTAATATTTGTTAGGATTTTAAACAAAAATGCAACTTCACGATAAGATGTTTAAAAGGGTGCTGGTTCTGAAATGAAGTCAAGAAGCCATGAAGAAAATTAACCAGAATATAAAGAAATGACATTGAAACGGAAGCGGCCAAAGTGGGTCTGGCGGTAAACAAGGAAAAAACAAAGTATATGCTGCCATCTAGAAAGGACGCACAACATCGACGACTCGGCCAGAACGTCACTGTAGGCAGCTATAAATTTGAGATGGTTAAGGACTTCGTCTACCTAGCGGTAAGCAGTACAACCAACATCAGTACCGAGATCAAAGAGAGAATAAATCTTGGCAATCTCTGTATCGCTGGGCTCAAGAGGCAATTGATCAAGTTGACTCTGTATAAGAACTTGACCATCTCCGTCCTGCTCTATGGCGCAGATGCATGTATCAAAAAGAGGCATATATACAAAGCGGATGAAGAGCGATCTTCGGTCCTATTTGCGTTGATGTCATTTGGAGAAGAAGGTTTAACCACGAACTGTACGGGCTGCACAGCGACATGAGCCTAGCCAGGCGTTTACGGATTTAACGCCTTAGTTTGCTGGGCCATGTAGAGCACATGGACAACGAAGAGTCGTCCACTCCGAACCAGTGGGACAACGCAATAGAGGACACACACGGAACCGATGGCGCGCCCAGGTGGAGAAGGACCTCAATCAACTTGGTGTGCGCAGTTGGAGACAGCTGATCGTGCCAGCTGGAGAGGTTTGTTTGTTGGTTGAGGCTCAGGTTCAGCCCGGACTGTAGCGGCACCAAAAAAAGAAGAGTCCCAATTCAGGTTTTTAGTCCCCATTTGCAACCTAAGACCTTCAGCAATAGAGGGCCATGGAGGCCTTTCTGACACTTTCCTGAATATTAAATTTACAGATTATCGCCACCCATATTATTATAACAAAGTCGGATTGAAACTTTTTATCTTTTATATATCGATTGTGTGACCATCATTTTTTATCGCAGAAGGAATAGGAAATCCTGCATTCTGTGTACGTATTCTTGTGACAGAATGTACATGTCACATGTGTGACAAAAATACGGGAAATTTTATCCAGCTAACTTTCGAATTTGCAATCAATTGAAATTTGCTGTCGGTGAAAAAAACCGCCCTCAAAGATCGAAAGAAGGAACTGAAATATAAAGGCCACTGCCCAAATATTTGACTGAATATCAGGATAATTGTTCGATGAATCGATAGATAAAAATAGCTGTAGATAAAGTATGCGAATTGTTACAATATTTACTGTGCTGGGCGTTGTTCCACCGGTGGTACATTTCCCAATGGTAACGCAGATTCTTGTGGCTCGCCATGTAGTTTCCCTAGAGAGGGAGTATTAGGTTAAGTAAGGCTAGAAGAATCATGAGAATGGCTGTTTGGTATAAATTCTTAATCCGGTAAGGTGAACTAATCTAAACATGGCCAGTTCACATTTTAGAGTGATTCATATCATCGAATAGGAAATACTTTAAAAAAAGACACATGTAGTTCTTAGAAAAGAATGCATTCGCCTTTGTAGAGTGCAATCGCCAAGAGTTTTCTCCGAAAGTTTCCAATATAAAGCAGTCTCATTGGCATTTTAAGACTGTTCAACGTTGGCATGTAATTCTTCCACATAGTGCTTTACAGCTTCATGGTTTGCAGACAATTTGTTCGCTCATCTTTTTAATATTCGCACTCCGTGACGTACTGCCACTAGCATTAAAATTAGGAATTAGCTGAATGCCGAAAGTTTCCCTGTTTTTTAATCCATTCAAAGAGGACAGTTTACCTTTGAGGCGGCTTTGAGGTTGTTAAAGTTCTTTGCTTTCCGATTCCAGACTCCATTTTTTTGATAAACTCAAATATTCCGGTTTCCAGTTTTCTCAAAATCTCAGCTTTTTCCTTGACTGTACGAAATCTGCGTTGCAGAAAACAGAAAGCACAAAAGAAAGAAACAAAAATTAACCTTAACACAAGAAAAGACTAAGAGAAATGAGCGTGCGCTAGTAATGTATAATGAGTCTGCTTTGGGATGGTGCCATATTAATCTTTTGCTGTCACCTCCTCCCTTTGAAACCCGTTCGACTTTGCAAGCAAACAAGAAACGAAATAAAGATTAGATAAATATATTATATTATATAAAATACACATTTCCGAAGTGAGTTCACATTTTAGAGTAGATAGGGCAGCAATATTCCAGTGCCCATTACTGAATCGTTCACATTATCGAGATTCCACTGTAGTGAAGAGAACTCATGGAACGAGAGGCATTCATGGACCAGGATCCATTCAAAATCCTTCGGCACCTGTTTACAATATTTGATTAACTGATAATGCAAACTTGTGTTTAACGCAATTTATAGCACTTTATTCTATACTGACTCAAGCTCATACTAACTAAGTGTCCATTCACACTGTTTTCTTCAAATCTTATTTATTCCCATCTATCCAATTTTCACGTACATGTGCAAACTCATCTCATATGCAGGAAGATGTAGCCTTAGGTAAAATTCCAATCTAGACTGCATTTCAATGAATATGAAAAATTTGATGGAGAATTGACCATGAGCCTTCGTATATTTCTAAGAATATGCAACGCTAATGCTTCCGTTTATAGACTCACATCGAATATACGAACCAGTCGTGGGAAATATCAATATTTGTATGCAAATATATCTGCATGATTGCCACCCCAAAATAGCAATAATTTGCATACAAAAAATTGCAAATTTCATGCTGATCCTGATCATGAAACTGTCAATCAAAAGAATAGCGAGTCAGCTATGAATCAACAATCTAACTTCATCAGTAGTAGCGAACAGAAGTTACGTTTTACCACTGCTAACCTTCGCTCTTGATCAAAATTCGTAATCAAAAACAAAATCATTTTGCTCCCATCCATGACACCAGGTCAATAAACTCACATGACCCCTCCCTGAGGTAAAGCCACCCAAGCGCACCGTATCATCTCGACTTCACACTTCCAGCAGCAAAGATTTGGATCAACAATTTTTGTTGGATCGCATTGTTTTTGTGTACACTTTGTCAAATGAGTTTTAGTCAAACTCATCACCGGATACTCAACAAGACCCCCAGACTCATCTAATGCGTGACGAGCAACGATCTCTGCTTCACTGACTTTGCATATGAATGTTGCTCTAGAACGGATTCTTAATGTGGACCTAACCCAACGGGTAACAGGTTCCTCGAACCACATGAATAAATTTGCATACAATCATAACCGAATACGAAGCGTCGCATGGGTTCTGAAGGAAGTGCCATGACATCTTTGTGTCTCCCAGCCAGGGGGGCCAAACGGATTGGGAAAGATCAAAATTAATTTTGGCCATGCCGAGTGTGTATGCTGTAGGCATTTCACAAGCGCAAGTCATTTGTCAAAAGAGCAATTAGTAATTGACAACGTAAATGTACAGCCTTTAGATATGCTAACGTCGGCTTATTTCGACACTCGTTGCTTAATTACATTTGTGAGTGAATAATCGATTGTGATTGAAAGTGGCGCCGTCGCAGTAGATGAAGTTCAATTTGCAGATTCGATAATCGATAATCTCTTTCGGATTGCTAATAAGTTGTACGAAATACATCTATGAAAGTGAAAGGTGTAAGCGATTGGATGTGATAAGTTGTTGTCAGGGAGGGAAATTGAGAAACATGGGCGATTTCAAATAAAACAGCTGATCTATAAAGATATGTAGACCTTTAAACTAGGGTGCTATGAGGGAAAGTGAAATGTGCGCATTGAATTCGGATAAAGAAGTGTTTGGAGGAGTCGAGAAGAAAGTTTTTCGTGCAATCCTCTGACTCTGGATCTGTTACAAACATCAAAACGACTGCGGTTGGTGAAAGTTTTGAAGAAGTTGAAAATGTATCAATACCTCAGAATCGCAGTATGTTGTGCTACCACATTAAAATAATACATTATGCGTAATGACGATAGCTGCCACACAATAATTGGCAATCTACAAATCTTAATTGCCCACGGAAACTATTATTGCACCGAAATGGCGCCCAACCCGAAACGACCTGTAACACGTTTAACTACCACGCTGCAAACTGCTGAAGACCTCTGGTACAGTCACGACCTGGATCGTTTGGTCTAGATCCATTACCATCGGCTCAATTTTGAGAAGCAATTCTCACATCAGTGCAAGACATTAACCTCACACGTCAATTCAGTTCCCTGCGCAATCGCAGTAAGACATCACCCATCCCACAGACCAGCAGGTGTAGTTTCGATGCAAAATGTGATAACATATTGCCACGCCCATACATGCTCCCCGGTGATTACAGAAACAATTTAAATCTCAAATCAAAAAGCGAACTTAATGAGATCGACCCGTGCATTCATCCAGAAACTGCCAACACCGCGCACTGACAGTGGGTAGTTATTGCAAATCATCATCAAAATTACACATATTCTCGCTTAGGTTAAGGGCTGGCCGATCCCGATCTTGATCCTAGACTCAAGCCCTTACCAACAACTCAACGCCAAGTGGTTCCAGTTTTAATCACGACACGGAGCAATTTACAAACCGATCGTTATCTTGCACTTCCAGCATTACCTGAAATTAAACATGATCAATGATCTGTGCAGATTGCAAATTGCTCGCGTACACCACTAGTGGATGGGGCACTTCGGACCACGTGATATAATTCCACAGAAGAGCCGCGATTAGACCGGTGCATGCTGTGGGCATCGACCAGCGCCGGCCCTGGTGCATGGCGGTTTCTTCTATTCGCGATCGTCTCTCTTCCACCGATCTACCGATTCCAGATGCTAGTCTGATGGACAGTTACTCGAACAGACTAACCGTAGTTCCGCGGATTTTTTCAATTTCCAGCAGACTGAAAATTTCATCGTACTCATCATCAGCGCGCTAATACGCGTGCATTCGTATGTCGGCGGCCCATACAATGATCCGGAATGAAGATGCCAAGCTAGGCTACGTAATTAATGATGAATGCATTCAGCTCGAATTTGCGCAACCACGCAACCCACAAACCAAGTGCAGTCCCTGCCCAAGATTTGTACTCATTCATTAGGACCACTACGGCGGCGACTAATGAACTTGAAACATTCTAACGCTCGAAGGGGGGACGGCCAAGCTCCACCACCACCATCACAACAGCATGCGCGAGCGGAGGCACTCCCTGGTCGAACACATTCCAGATACCATTCATCCTGGATACCGCACTTGTATCTGTGCGTAGCAACAGATGGCGTTACTGAGGCATTATCACATATTTCTGCGATAAATTTATGAACACCGGCTGAGTTCCCCCATCGGTCGACGTCGACGTGCCAACGGACCCGCGTTCCTAAATCAATACAGCAAACATGCGAATTAGCAGAAGTTTTTCGCTAGATATAACTCCTCGGATACAGATTCAGACCGAGCAATGTGTGTGTACGGCCGGCTGGCTGGGAGAATCGCGCCGACGAGCTCTTCGCTTAATTACTGTACCTGCAGTGGCGAGTGGTAATTATCTTTTTTTATCCCAGTCGAGCGGCGTCTAACAGGACGGCTTGATGAAATAACTATTACTCGGTGGCAGAGGAGACGCGATGGGCTGATGACTCCGAAGAAGTTCTTCCGTTTGACTTTGGTGATGTCGTGTACTTTCCCATTAGGGTTTTAATTTGCATCTGCGCGCCCATTAGGTGGTGTGTAAGTGAAATCCGCAAGATAATTTGCATGACACGGATTGTTTTAGTACGACCGGTTATTCTTTGTTCCTCCTCGGGACTCACTTCGATGTGATGAGCATAGTTGTGAGCAGAGGTGCATGTATTTTTGCACGTGTAAACAATTAAGCGCTTTCCAGGTCACATCAAGGGCATGAACTGTGATGGCCTTGATTGTTTGTTTAACTTAGTTGCACACATCCGGTTTAGCAATTTTGACAAACGCTTGTACTGACTTTTGTGGTGACACTTTTTAGCTTGGGTCGACGGGTAATAGGAGACGATCACGATTTGGGTGGCGCCTTCAAATAAACTGACACCACAAGCAATGTTGGTTGGGAAATTAGAGACAGCTTGTTGTGATTGAATGCAGAGACACACGCGCGCTCCAGTCTGGGGTGGACATCGGTCTTGCTTCTGCAATAGCACTAGTGTTGTGCTTGGTAATGTACTCTCCGATATCGGCTACACCAATTTTTAATTTGATATTCACGAGGTTTTGAAAGGCCATTAGTCATGGCAGTTAATGTAGGAGCTATTGGTTCTCCCGCTTATGTAAGGAGAAGTGAACGACTAACTTGGAAATGGATCATTTTTGTATATTCGCTAGATTGCTTATGTCGTCTTTATTCTCCCCACAAAAATATTTAGCTTATGCCTTAACCATTGTGACCGCGAATGCAGTCAGTGAACTTACATCAAAAATGTTCTGTGCATCTGTTCAAAAGACTTAGCTTGAGCGTATTTTTAACACAAAAAAATCACTTTGGTAACATTGAATGGGACATATTTGTCCCAACAGATGCAAATGATTAAGTCTGATATATTTAGACGAAGGCCAAGCTGTGCCCATCGCTAAGGCGTTGTTTCTCGATGACAAGGAAATAGCTGTCGTGAATTTCATAAAATTTGTTATGCAGAAGAAGTATTATCGTATGTAAATGAAAACCAGAAAAGGGGAAACTAGAAAAAAGGGCAAATCGGCTGACGTTTTGAATTGGAATATAATCGAAGTGAAAAAATAAGAAACTTTTTCCGGAAAGGTGGCTAAGTATGTAAAAAATCATTCTGACTATTCATGTGTTTTTTAAAAGATTTCGTTAAAATTTTACACTTGATCATGCTTATTATTATTGGCCTTTTAGACTTAGAAACGTCGCCTACAAGATCCTGTTCAGCAATCTGTGTGACCGTCTAAGGTCGGCGTACCAGTGCTGCTTCCGGCCAGGCAAATTGACTAAAGATCAAATCTTCACACTAAGGCAAATCCTAGAGAAGATCAGCTTGTTTCAAATCGATACACACCACCTTTTCATAGATTTTAAATCCGCATACGACAGCATTCATCGCAAAGGAACTATTCGATGCGATGGTCGAATTCGGGAACACGGGGAAAACTGATCCGGTTGTGTCGCACCACGCAACCACTTAAGTAATGCACCGTGCAGTTTGACTCGAGGACTTCCTTGCCGGTTGAAACCTGCACCGGATTTCGGCAATTCGGTACGTGAGAAGCAGTGCGCCGGGCAGCTGTAAGCACGGAAGCACAATCACTATTCAGTCCAGCTGTTGACATATGCAGATGATATCGACATGGTCGCGCGTTCAAAGCTTCCAACGTGCCGTAGTGGAAGCATTCACGGCAAAACGAGCTGGTCTTTAGATCAACGAGAATTGAACAAAGTACATGCTGTCGGCCAAAAAGTGTTGCGTCACACACCATCCATGACAAAATATATCGATAGCTGGAAATTTCGAGGTTGCACAGGAGTTTTTCTACATCTGGGTGAATGTAAACTCCACAAACGACATCACAGTGAAGATACGACGTAGAACCGCCGTTGGTAACCGGCGTTACTTCAGTTTGTCGCAACAACTGGGCTTAAGACTCTTGACTAGAAGGATCAAAATCATGGTCTACAAAACCCGTATTTTACCAGTCCTGTTATAAGCGAACTGAAAGCTGGACGCTAAGAAAAACTACAGAGCTGATTCTTGGTACCTTTGAAAGAAAAATTGTACGTCGGATATATGGTCCCGTCTGCAAGGAATGTGAATCGAGGAGAAGACACAACCGCAAGCTCTACGTGTTGTACCAGGATGTGGATGTATTCCGGAAGGACCGTCGACTGCACTGGCTTAGCCAAGTCGAGTGTATCAACGAATCCAAGGCTCTTTGTTCGAGACGGAGAAGATGACTGAATCTTCGGTGTAACACCAAGTAATCGCGGATGTTAGACAGCGTCTGAATGACTGGAAGCAGCGTGCCCATGCCCGTCAGCAATGGAAGACAGCTATTGCTCAGGCTCGGACCCTCCATGGGTCGCAGCGACGGCCTGATAATTAAGTAAGTGAGCAGGTAGACTTAAAGAGTGCAACCAATGAAGGGAGTAAAAGTTATACAAAATGATCCATCCTACATACCACTCTTCAAGGATTTCGGCATTAGCGTTAGAATCTCATACCCAGATGGAGACGATTGGGCAGCTGATACATTCAGAAACACATGTTACTGGGCAAAAACAGACGAAGATATGCTTACTGATGTTCTTAGCGTTTCACTTAAGATCACATTTTAGTAAATTTCCGGCAGAAATTGAAGCCATACAATAAGCTCCTCGCCTGCTGTTAATGTATCCCATACACCTAATATTCACACAATCAGATATTGACGATGTTTCTGGCTAAACCACCAATAAATCCTTGAAGAGTTTCTCTACACGACATAGAATCATACCATACGCTGGACTTGCCGTCTTAAGTGTATTCCAAGCAATGAAAGAATTGAGTCGGTGGGTATGCCATTGGCCTGACGCAGCAGACACCTCGAGCACACGTTTTGTTTAATGGGCATTAGAATGCCACAATTTAGAAAAAGTCTCTTTGCCAATAGACTCCTTTAATAGCCAATATAATGGAGACCATATGTTGGATTTTGAAGAAGATGCTCAAATGGTCTAGATTTGCCTGTGTTGAAGTGCTAATATAGTTTGGGGCCAAACCCAATTCAAAGAATCGAACACAGCTTTGTAGTTTCCTCCTCAGTGGGACACACATTCTGTTTAAGTAATGGATCGTCCACATTTGAGTTTATTCTCGAGAGGGATACAAATGTGAACGTAATCTACACAATGTGGTCATGTGGCCAAACAAGTTTTTGATGGCTGCTTGAGTCCACTCAATCACGAAAATGCCATCCCGGTGTTCGTGCGGCGACTGTTTAAACAACGGATTTTAAACTTAAATACATCTGTCCCTAAGTGCTTAAATGAGACACAAAGTCCTCTTCAGTTTTATCACAAAAAAGATAATTCCCTTGACGATTTGGTCAGCGAAGCCTGCTGCATTTAACGGCTGTATTAAGTGGACACATGGGCATTAAATATAAATACATACGTAGTCCACCAGCAACTACCCCTTTCTCATTAATTTCAAATATTCAACAGGCCATGACATCTCTGCTCCCTTATCACTTCTAACAGGCAGGAATACCTTCATAAAACACAGCATGATTTAATTTGATTTGTTAATTTATTTTGAAAACATCTTGGCCAGTATCCCAATTCAGAATGACTCTCAAGGGGAAAAAAAAACATCACATCATCATTCTGACGCTCCATGCAGTAATAAGTAAAGCCGGTCCATTAAAATGAAGTCAGAAAAACACTCTAATTAGGTGCTTTCGCCCATGAGTAGTCTCGATTGTGATCTTCGTCGGAAGCACATATCGTAACTTTCTGTCTTAGGCTTATGCGGCTAGTCATTAATCATTCTTTTTATGAAAATGACATACTAAAGATAAACGGCATAATGATGTGGAGTGTATTCGATGAACAGTAGAGCACGAAAATTGTTCCCGAGAAAGTCGGATGACTTAACACCATTCCACATGCAATACTCGTAGAGTGTGTGAGCTGCGGAAAAAAATTGCATTTTTAATCTTGGTACCGTTCAGTGCTTAAGTGAAGCTCATAATTCAGCTTAAGATAAAAATTATTCCGATAGTTTTGAGCAATCATGAATAAGAAATTGTTTTCATTCACTTTTTGTATGATGCATCGAAAGTGATGGACGCTGTCAGTGATTTAAGAGACTGTCACAGCTGTCTCCAATCACTTCGTCGAATATCACCTAGACATCGTCATTCAAAAAAAAAAGTTGTAACTTGACTGTCAGTCACTCATCTCAACTCAACTCTCTACAAACCTTAATTGTAAGGGTTCGTAAAAGCAAGAGCTTAAGACTGGAAAAAATGATAAAAATTCTCCACAACTTATTGTTGCAATAATTGTCTACTACGGGACACAGAGTCATCAGCAAGGTTAAGAATTAATTGGCCTTTTTTCCAAGGGGCAGGGGTACTCGTCCAATCATCACACTTGACGACGTTGTGATGGACATAAACATTCACAACGTAATTAACATGAATCCTTCACAAACAAATGTATGCTAAGAGTTGTCCGATGTGAAAGCTTATGCATTCTCCACACACATGAGCTAGAAGTCCCTAATGCTATAAAAAGGAGCCATGGAACAATACTAGAATTAAAGATTTCGCCTTGTTTTACTTTCAAAATCTAGTAAGTTGAAATCTTTGGCCACGAGATTTCCTTTTTTTATTGGTTATAATATAATGTTCCACCTAAGAATTTATCATGACTAAGAATCCACAAAAAGAGATCCCTTTAACCGCACTACCTGTCAGAAGACGAGTCTCCTAAAGATAGCTTAGTGCGTGGATAGGTACTTATCAGTGTGGTTTCAGTCCGAAGAGTCCATCATTGATCAAATGTTCACACTTGACAAGAATGGCAGATCGTCATTCATTAGCTATTCGTCGATTTCAAGGCCGCATACGTCACCATGCATAAAGACGAACTACATAGCTACTTATCTGCTTTTGTCATTTCTGCCAGTCGTCAGATTGTACAGGATGACGTTGGAGAATTTTCGCCGCACCATCAAGGTCGTTAATGAACGCGCCGACACTCTTGCCAACACTCGAAGAATTACACTGACATAATATAACAACTTAATCATCCCTGTCTATGCCACAGAAGCAAAGACAGTCTCAGGAGCAGTTGACCCTGATTTTTTCGAAAGAAAAGTGTTGCGTTCATTCTTTGCTGCTTTTTGCGTTGATGGTATATAGAGAAGATCATTCAACCATCAACAGATCGGGCTTTACAGTGGCGTGAGTCTAGACAAGCGCCTACGGATCCAAAGCCTAAGGTGGCCACGTAGGCTGCGAGCACAACACTTTTCCAGCTCTAAGAGTCACCAACTCCCCATCGATAGCGCACACAATTGTAGAAGGATCTCAACCAACTTGGGTTGAGAAATTGCCAACTGGAGAGGCTTGTTGGCTGAGATCTATGTCCACCCCAACCTGTATTGCCGGTAGAAGAAGACGAAATAGAAAGTTCACATAATTAAAGAAATGTGAAACAGGATACTATGGTCAAACTGCGAAAGTATTTGGCCTCAGAGAGTTGTTTTAGCTCCTGTCTTACTCCTTTTATCATGCTGTGTCATCTGAGACTACCACACCAGCAATCAGACAGTCACATATGTAATGCACGTTAGTCCTTGTGAATTTAAGAGAAGCCGATGGAAAGCTCCGGGAAGTGATAGCACAAACGATCCAACCAGGATATAAGTGGGCCACATCTTACACTAACCTAACCTAACCTAATGCACGTTGAGTATTTTGTCTTATATATATATAAAGTCGAACTTTGATTACTGGAATGTCTTGATAACTCAACTCGAACAGATTATTTGACGTCACCTTCGATGTATGTTCTTCTGACCTGGTATAAACAAAATCGTGAATTTGGTGTATGTTCTCACCGGGGAGAAGATGATGACATTCCTTTGACTTTCAGAACAGTACGCTTACATGAAAGAAATGAGGGAAGAACTCAACTACAGGTGGAATTTGAAGCTTAGGAAAATACTAGATATACACAACGTGTTACGTATAACGATTTTCTGCTGGAGTTTCACACAGATGAAGATATTTTCGAGATTTCCCAATCTGTTCAGCTCGATAGTAATGATGACAGAGACAGTGATGTAATAGGGCCTCAGAGGATGAATTGATTCAAACACCTTCGCTTGCAAATTCATTCATCATTTTGCGTTTATATTTAGAGTGAAAGAGCAATCGGTTCTCGGTATTTGTGTAATTGTTTAAATTACATTGAACATTTTTTTGGAAACTAAAATAAAAAATCCTCTCTTCAGTCATGTATACTAGACTATTAAGGCAAAAACTAGAAAAGATATACTAGGCAACTACTTTTTCAGTAACCTAGAGGAAAAGTCAGATTTAAAGATACAAGACATAGCTAAGTTGATCAAGAAAACTAATTGGCTGTAAATGAGCACAGGAGTGAACTTGTCAAGGTAGGCCACTAAAATACCGGCAGTCTCTAGGTTTATTTCATTTTCGTTAGTGTAGTCCCCTTTAAAAACTGAGTCGGTGGAAAGCACCTGGGAGTGATAGCACAAAGGATCCAACCAGGATCAAAGTAGGGCACAACTGCTACAGTGGTGGCAATCACCCAAACCTTACCTACCCTAACCTATATCAGACTATTTTAAGTAATAATTATGTTCCTCTACGTTTTATGTGACATCTTAAAATATTCAAAATCTATATCAATTTTGTATTTTAATTTGATAGCTCGAAGTCTTGAAAAAACAATTCGCTTTTTTGGCAAGTGATGGTTCAAGTTATCCAACTTCGACTATACGAATGTGTAGTACATACTTTTAATAGAGTTGGTAGTTTCTTCAGCGAACATTCATCACATCTCATTTTCGCTTCGCAATTCGCATTAGCATACATACACACGTCGCGAATTTTGTAACTTTCTTGCATTATCAATTCATGCGTTAACAACCTACTTTTATGCGTATTACAGTCGAATCTCAATAGTGTGAACATCAACAACATATTGCGATCTATCTTATAACTATTCACTGCTCATATCGGTGACGCCAATAGTGAACCTGGGCCGAGCTTCCAAAGCAACCACATGCGTAGTAAATGGTATTGTTCTCGTACAAACACTGACTTCAAACGGCGATGTTTGAGAAGGATTCCTAGACAGTTATACTAAAAGCGCTGTGGATACTAGAGCCATGAACTTTGTTCGTCGTGTTGGAAAATGAACGCAAACATAAAACGTAAGATTCGACACACATCTCCACGCCACAGCTTCGATTATTAAATGCAAGCTTTTGTAAGTGATTCACCAAAAATACCTCACTGTGATGGAAATAAGAGTTCGAACCTTTTGCTGAGTTAGACTCAGATGTTGTAACGGCCTCAACCAGTGAAGAGATGATGGCAATTGACATATCAACGGTTTCTGGTCTTCAAACAAAGATCACACAATTTTTTTTCCTCGAGACACCATTCCGTTTGTTTTGTTTTCGTTTCTGAATAATTTATGTGCATTCATTAACTTAATTTTTGCGAAAGACAACTATATTCTTGTTTTTTCGATTCGATAATGTGAGCCTGCCTGAATTGTAAACTTGCCTTTTTTTTTAATTAGTTCCCATTATCAAAATTCAACTACAATGCCTCTTTATGAGTGATGACTAATATTCCATAACAGATGCTGATCATCTCGATCTCGATTTGTTCTCATTTCTTGTGTATTCATCCAGATTATGACGTTTTAAACAAGCAGCATCACTGATTCTTAGTCACTCCCATAAAAATAAACCCATTTTACGACAAAGGCCGTGACCGATGAGATCAGATAGAATCGATGTCACCTTCATCTTTACGCTGTCAAAAGATTTGTTCTACCTTTCAACTCAGTGGCTGAACATAAAACCAGACCCAGATCAGATTTCCGTCTTATGAATATTAAAATTGTTCATCAAAAGCGAGTCACTTCAATGGGGAAGATTGAAGTTGCAGGAATTTCTAGTTCATCCACAAGACGTCGATGCAGAGATGTGACAGAAATTAATTCAATGATAAAGTCAGACAAAAATTCCCACTTCTCATGGCTGTTGTGACGGCAACTACACCGACGCAGCGCCGCGTCTGCGCCACCACTGACGAAGCTTTAGCTTCAACTCCGTGAAGTTAATAGTACCATCCATAAATTATAATTCTAATTATCCACGTCTTTGTAATGTGATGGGATCCCATGGCTTCCACACGTCGGGAACACAAACTGTTGAGAGATACAATTCTTTGGATACATCAACGAGTAGCAGTGTCTAGCGAACTGGAGGAGTGGAGATAGGTGCCGCGGGTAAAACATGTTCATTTGGTAATGAGGTTGAAATTCTTTCAGAACACCAGGAAGAAAATACCACTTGGGGAGATAATTGGCTCCGTCTTAAACTACTGACTGAAGGCTATAGAATTGCCCTTGCCACATAGCATGAGACGGAGATTAAGATCAAAAAGGAATTGCCGATACAGCTTAAAGGCGCTTCACGTGGATCATGAAGTATTCTATAACATCTTTGCAGTCCACTTTTCGAAGAATTTTGACGATTTTTATTACAAGCGATCAGTTAAACTGATTCATTTGATTACAGAGTTCGACTGTGGCACATTTCTGATTACTGTTCTGACAAGTTATGTTTTTCTTTATATAAGTAGGCTTTAGACTACTGAACATGAGAACGACTTTCCGTCTTATGTCATATTCTTCTCTATTTTTGTAGACAAAGACGTTCGATATTCCATATTGTATTTAAGTTGAAACAATTTTCATTCCTAACCCTTGGAATCAGACAATTCGATGCACTAGTCAAAAAGCTCACACTCTTAGCCATTCGAAGGGATGCCGTGACCAGGAAATTCAATTTCTAAACAAAGCTTAACGTTAAGCTCAACACTAAAAGGGGCTGGAGAAATGAATCCATAGTCCATACACTGAGCAGATGATATATCAAGAACCGATAAAGTAACAGGAGTATTTGGACCCCGGACAAAGTACTACAATCCATGGGCAAACGCACCATTATCTTTCAAACAGTAGTCTATGCCATAGACACATGTGTTCCAATCAACCTTGACAGGCACTATACCAGTTGCGACATAGCAATAATGTCGGACAGTCCTGCCGCTATTTTGGCAGTAGACCACCAACATCATCGGATCCATGACTGTTTGGGAATTTCTACAGAAGCTTAAAGAGTTGAGCAAAAGGAATAAAGTTAAACTCTGCTGGATACCTGGCCATAAAAGAATAGAAGGCATGGAAACGGCAGACTCCTTCGCTAGGAAAGGAGCATCAGAAATTGTATAGGCTTAGTACCATTTTGCACTGTAGGCGACCATCTCGTCAAGGAATAATTCAGAGATCTAAAAAGAAGGATCCGCACAGAAGCCTGAAACAACGCAAGCCACGAAAGGCAAGATAATCAAGAACAACCTCCGTATCCTAACAGGGTACTGCAGACTCTGGGAGCCCTGATTGAAAGTAGCATTATCAGAAGAAGCTCTCTGCAGATTCTGTGCTTAATACTTCAAAGCATTGAAGAGGTTGCAAGAAACAAGATGCATCGCAAGACTTGATGCAGTCGAGAATACCTAGAGGCATTTTAAATACCTTGAAAAAACTGACGGAAGCAAACGACAGCCTAAGCTATTGGAAACCAGTACTGCACGAAGTTAATAATGCCCAAATAAACTTGAAAACAGAAATGGGCTCTAATAATAAACCTTTGCAGAAAAACGAGATGAATTAGTACACGGATGCTACTTTATCCTATGAAAATGAACTGTGACAAAAATTATTTTCTTCCTTAGACAATATAAGTGCTGAAATATAAAAATGACGAAATTTGGCGAGGAAGTTCGACTTTCTACAAACTCGCCAAAGTCATAGATAAAAGCTATGAAAGCAATTCTGTAACACCTCATTTGGATCACGTTGATAAGGATGAAATTGAGATCGAACGTGTACAGATAAGACCAATTAGAAATATTGTCTAGAGATTGGAAAACTAAAAAACAACCAATGTGGGAACATTTTTGATTCCGTATTCAATGTTTCTTCACTTGGTAGACACAATTTTGAAGAGAAAGCTTACAAAGCTTATTGTCAAATATATGTGTAGGTATAACTGGTTGATTATGTGGTTGCCGTGGCGTAGTGGGTAAGTGCGTCAACTCCTACGCAGAGGGTGCCAGGTTCGATACCCGAATTTACCACCTATCATAATTCACGGCTCCACCTCTTTCGAGTCACTGACAATGCTCAAAGAATATTCCTGTCTAGAAAAAGCTTCTCAAATTCAACGTTCGGAGTCGGCATTAAACTGTAGGTCCGTTCCACGCGTGAAAGAACAATAGCAGGCACAACACACGTGGTTGCTGAGAAGCTAGGCCCAGGTCCACCTCGGACTGTCGCGCCACCCATATTATTATTATTATAACTGGTTGAAACCGTAGATAAAAGCTTTTCCTTTCAGTGAATTAAAAATTACTAGGGCGGCATAAATTATGTCTGCCCGGGCGGTCTTAACCCACGCTACGCCACTGCGGCACCGAAGGAAATTTGGATGAATTTTGCCAAACGAAGAGTAGTGATTTCGAGATAGTACTTGATTACGTACGTGATTATTTGCTATCAACTAGGTTTCGAACGCCGTTATTAACGACCACGAAATTGTCCTTCTTATCGACGAATCAAAAATGGACATATGTACTTGGATCGGATTTTACTCGGACACCTTGCACAACAGTAGTGCAGTCTGGCGAGATTCACTAAGGCTCTTTAGTCAACAAAAGGTCAAACTATTCTGGGTCCCGGACAGCAGCTCGATAGCTGGGATCGAGAGAGTGGACGTATTGGCCAGACAAAGGTCTGAAATGGACTTCAGCGAAGCTGTCACATTACTGCAACCACCAATCAGTGCACAATACCGGTCCATAAGGGCCATTATATTAAACGAAGTCTCGCTTAAACAAGACTCGCAAGAGATGACTGTCACACGACAAGATTATCTGGCCAGAGCTTAGCACCGGCAAGACAAGAAACTTCTGGCGTTGGATCGTAACTTGATCCTTGTGCTTGTCGGACTGATCGCAGGACACTGCTCTATTGGAGAAATGCTCCGAAAATAGAATGCGGCATCCAGCGACCTCTGACGGCCAACATCTCCTTTGCCACTGCCCAGCTCTCCAGAATCGGCGCTTAGCTTCGCTGGGCCAACGATTCTTCACTGAGAATGCGGACTTTGCGCATGCAGATATATCGGGTCTTCTAAGATTCGTAAAGAGCACGGGGTGGTTTAACTCGTTACGTGACGGGATAGATTAATAGAATGTGAACTCCACAAATGAAGGGTCCTAAGGCATCCGAGTGGAAGTGATGTTTGAATCATAACACTTCCCTTCCTAAACCTAAGCTAATCTATCACCCAGCTTTTGATATATAGCATGATCGTTGTATCGACAGAACGATTGCGTCATTTGTGCAGGCACTTACTTGACCAACACCATATTCAACATACAATAGCTGTGTTTCTTTGCAAACGTATATACGCTTAATTTATAATTGCACAAAAAAACGATCATCGACGCTTAATGATTCATCATAAAATCTTGGCAGCACCGACGATATTTATGACATTTGCTAAGCAGTCAGGGGTGTAGTCGCGGATGGTTGATCTTTGATGGTCACAATCTTCGTTTTGTGACTGAGTAGCGGGACCATCACTTTAAAAGCAAAAGCACTTAATAATTATAAAATAAAAAAAAATGTTCATCAAATGAAAAGAATCGTTTACGAAACCTAAACGGAATATATACCAGAGACACTCTGGGAATACCGAAAATTGCATACTTATGGATGCCAAAACAATTAAAAATGATCTAATACATCAACCACACCTGCAAACATAAGCCACATACAGCAACCTAAGCAATGAATGAATAAATTCAGAAATGAACACACATAAAATAATGTTTGGAAGCATTGTTTTTATCCGCGCTTATTTCTTAAGCGGCGATAGATGGTAACATAAGCGGATATAGGATTTGTTGTTAGTGTATTTTACATGCGAATTGAAATTTAAGCGTATATACGCTTGCAAAAAAACACAGCTAATGTTAAATGCTCAATAAAATCCAAATGAAAAGCAGAGTAGGGTCTCCAAGAGGGAACATTTCAGCCTATTCTCTCCTTTTGTTAGCCAGCTTAAACATAAGATTCATTCCTTACTTCATCTCGAACAAAACCGACAATATCTCAACATAATCTCTAATGCACCGCTTGGTCTCTGGGTAATACAAGCCACGATCGATCAAACCCATTGCGCCACATTTTTAGAAAAATGTTTGGAATTTATCATTGATGCCCACTTCCTATTTATTAATTTCAAGGCCACATGTTACACGGTGATCTCACAATGATACAGATGATCACTAACAAACCGTGTCTACTTTTGGGTTTTCTGTAAAACTTGTTTCCTTGTGTGAAGCGATTATGACCACATGCTGCTCCGTCGTGTTCGGGGCTATCTACAGAAATTTGATATTAAAAATTCATTTTGATCGGTTTTGAAAGGTTTGGGAATCATGTTCATTCTACGTGGAGGCAGCTGACAAGACATCGGAATGTAATTTTGATTGTAAATGATAGAAAGCTCATCTACGACTTTCTTCACATTCGCTTGAGATTGGCTGTCCCTGTGGCAGAGAACATACCTCGTGATAGCGGCAACTAAGGACAAGCTTTGACACTTGTCTTATGTTTGCAGCCATGAGTGGTAATAGTTTAAATTCTTTATGATTGAAGTAACCACTTAGGAATATAATCGCAGATGCAAAAAGATATACAATCTGTGAAAACAACAAGCAATTTCTTTAAGACCTCCACAAAGCGCATCTAAACCCTGTGCGTAAAGTCAAACCGAGATAAAGTCGATACGGAAACATGTTATTTCGAGACACGCTTACAAATTGCACATAACTTGGTGGATTCCTGATGCGCACATTCTTCGAAGACGCGCATAATGTAATGCGCTTAAGAAGTCCCATAGCAAAACTTCTCCCTGCGCGAAGCATGCCATTGCGAACGGAACATGAAGGAGAAGAGCAGAGAATCCACGAAGCAGAATGATGAGAAATACTTATGGCAATGTTTTGTAAATATCTCTTGTTGCCACCACCAATTCACATCGCTGCGAAGTGTCGTAAAGATTGTGCATATCGACAATGTCCCCTTGCCGGCTTAACTCATTCACAGTCACCGTGCACAAACAAAAGGGCCAGTGACAACTGTGAATGCATTGCCTGGGTATTTAAATACTCGAAGTTATGTTAAAGACGCGTCGGGTATTAACAATTTTATTGAGCCTCTGAAGATGTCAGCGGGCAATTAATTACCTTAAGCCATTGCCCAACTCTATTTGTCGTCGTGCCAGGTGCATGGTGGAGCCATGGTAATTCACTAAGAAAAGGATTAAGAATCATCCTTTCCTTTTCGAATAATTTTCTCTGCCTCTGAGATTCCGTCGAATTGCCACACATGATGAAGGGGACATCGAGGCAGCCTGTGGAATGTTCCCAAGGAATGAATGAGTTGCTGCAGAAAGTTTAATATCAAGTTTGACCTGTATTCATAAACGTCAAACTGGTAAAGGATTGAATTACCATCGTCCAGTTTCTTCAGCAGAACTCCTTTACTTCTATATTCATAAATGTCAACCTCATCGAACAGATGCGTTGTTGAAGAAATGTGCGTCAGAGGCAGAATGAAGCTTCAAAATAGTTATGAACATGGGACTACTGTCCCATGGTCATGGAACTGAATCACTACTACAGTGAAAGCATCAATTAAGTGGGTGCCGGGGCACTGAGCCATTCCAGTGAATTGCGAAGTGGACGAACTCGCTAGAAAGGGTACAAACTCTGTGTTCTTTCCGAGTGGCAATCCACCCTCCATGCTTATCGCTACCATAAAACATCTGCTAAAGCTAGACACGATTGATCAAATGAACCGTAGATGGTCAACTGGCACAGGATGACTCATTACCAAACAAATCTGGCCTACGATCGACCGTTAGCGATAGCTTAGTCTGATCAGTTTCAAAGTCAGGCATTTTCTTCGCTTTTCGCAACAGTTTCACTCTCACGCCTGAAGCCGATAATTCTCGCTGTCGGTATTAGACAATGCATCATCCTGGAGAAGATCGTGCAAGTCGCACATGGCAACAATAGAGGCACGATTGCCAGAAATCCCTGCGAGTGTTAAGATACACGAATGACATTGACTTGATTCGCAGAACACAGAGAGCCGTCAATGATGCGTTTGCTGACATTGAGACGGCAGTGAATTAAATAGGTTTAGGGGTGAATGAGGGCAACACGAAGTATATGCTGTTCACGAGAAAGAACTTGCAACATCGACGTTTTAAATAGGGTGCCACAATGGACAGCTTGGAGGCAGTTAAGGACTTCCTCTATCTAGACTCCGCAGCTCAGATTAAACGCCAAGTTACTCTTCCCAACAGAGCAGTCAATTGAGTAATAGATCCGTTTCTCGAAAGATCAAGTTGAGTTTTTATAAGACCTTGATCATCCCTGTAGTGCCATACGGCGGCGCGGAGGCCAATACAATCTCGAAAGCGGATGAGGAAGTCATTGGTTTCTTCGAGTGAAAAGTACTGCATTCGATCTTTGCTCCTGTTTGCGTTGACGGTTTTGGAGGAGAAAATTCAACCACGAACGGCATGAGCCTAGTCAGGCGTCTACAGACTTGGAGAAGGGCATCAACCAACTTGGGGTGCGGAACAGAAACACGAAACTAGAGATCGTATAGCGCTATGTGGAGAGTCTGATTGAGCGAGGCTGGGTCTACTCGGACTGTAGCACCAAATATAGAAGAAGAAAGGAGAGGAAGACTCGAGTCATATAAGAATTCCTCGAAGAACATTTGACGTTGTATTCTATTCACAACTGTGGATGCAGCCATGACAAGACTTTGCTGGTTAACCACGTATTACCTTTCATTGTCATTGCAACCAAGGTCGAAGAATGTTCCTTTGAACGTATTTAAAAAATCTTATCAAAGTCCGAACAAAATTCCAGTAGACATGCACCAGCCAACCATTGGATTGAGTTCACCTCCAACCAAGTCTTGAATACTACGTGAACAGAAAATCAAATTCAAGACATGCCAATACTTTATGGATTTATGTCCAATCAAAGACAAATAACTGCACAGTGCACACTGCCGGCAACCGCCCAACGAAAGATGTCAATCAATACATGATAAAGGATCATCCGGTGACCATCCATTAGAGTCAATGATGTCAATAAAAGTCAGTGTTTTATTGCATGCAACTGCACACCATGTCCTTCTACACGTATTAAGAGATGCAAGACATGTTCTACATACGCTAGGGATGGGCTTGTAGAACATCAACCCAAAACTGCCACTCAGAGGCCACATCAGACATCACGCATCTATACTCGATCACACGCAAGATTCGTATTTGCGTTTCCAAGAACACTTCTCCGCTTCTCTTTGTGTGTCAGACCGTTCAACAAGTGCACACGTCCAAAACATCACTCAACCGACGTACGATGCAGATATGCCAAGCAACAGGCATCGTCTGGCTGGCCGTTGTTCCATGTTTTAACGTTCTGTCACGTTTGACTTATTTTCACCTCTTCTTCTAACATTTCAAATGCACACCTGATGCGCTACCTCCTTATCAGTGAAATCCCATCCCGTCCTGCCACAGCGGACAGAGCGTTCCAATTTAGCGCTCTGCATAACAAACACCACATGCGCATGTACCTGCACTCTGCACTGTGCGTTTGTCTGACGGAATGACCACACCAACCACACTTCCCCTTGCATGGAGACAATCGCACAGCAGCGATCAGCCGACAACGACAACGCCAGCAGCAGCCATTCGAACCGAAAAGGAATAGAAAAAATGTTTCCACAGAAACGTCACTTAATCCGATTACGAAGCAACAGCGGATATGCTGCGTCAAGGTAATTCCATACAAATGCCACAAGTGTGCAATGTTGCGCAGGTCCAACTGTGGCATTCTATGTAGTGATCGTGTCAAAGACCCAAACTGCTGCTGGACGACAACTAATTACAAACGGAACTAATGGCAGCGAAGACAGACGGAGGAAGTGAACCACAAAACCGTCGATCGGTGCTCATAAGAATTGAATGCTCAAGGAAAGACCACGGCTTTGTCTCGACGCTCGAACCTCGTTCCTTGGTTTCTTGTGAATGAATCATAATCCTGTCAAGCATGTCGAGTCGCCCTAATTGCTTTTCGAATCCACCGAATCGGAATGATTTCAAAGATTGCCAAGCAGGAAGGTACCACAAACTCCTTTGTAGTCCTTTGTGTGAATAAAGGAAATTCTGTTCGTCTTGGGAATTCATTTCCGTCTTCTGAGCGGCCACCTGTAATACGAAGAGGAGAACCTTTCGTTCCCCACATGATTTCCTTTCCAAAAACCGATCTCCGGCGGAATTTTCCCACGCCTCGATCGTGCAAGGTGTTCCACATCGCTGAGTTCCATTTCAATTGGGGTTTCTGGTGAAAATAAAGAATTCGCTTGGCGTCTTGAGACTTTCAATTAACTTTAATGGCCACAATCAAATTGATGGTAATGAATTCTCTTTTCGTACGCATTCATTTGGTGAGGGAGGGAAGATGTGAGCGCTCAGCTTGAGGTGAGTAATTGTGGATCAGTGAATTTGTGTCAACTTGGGTTGAAGACGAAATAGATCACATGGTTGTTCTTTTGTTCAGAATGAGAAGGAAGTAGTAATGATTGCTCAGGAGACGAAAGTGCAAATGGGCCAAAAGTCATTACAAAGGCGACAGGTAATCATTTTTGCAAATCACTTCCGGTGTTAAAGTGACGTTGATGTCTGTGAAGACAGCAGTTGTCCGAATGTAAGTCTAAAGCTAGAGAATGTCGAAGTATCAGGCTCCAGAGTGTACGTAGGTCACTTAGGTCGTCCGGAGATCATTGTGATACCATGTGGACGGACCGACATTGCACTCCGGCGGTTGTGGTTCTGCTGATTTGAACGGATGATGTCAATATTAAGACTTCCATGATGCTGTTTGGTTGGCTGATGCGGATGTAGCGAAGCTTTATATCGAGATGAGACACCAATAAATTTCATGAGCGAAGAAGTATTTAATAATCGAAAGCAAATGAGGATGTGCTGGGCCTAGGTTCTGCAATAACTACTTGTGTTGTTCGTGTTAAGAAGGCAGAGCCACAATTGTTGATTGTTCCTAACTTGGGATACCGGGACCGATCCATGTTATTGCGCAGGTCAAGTTGACATACAGCCTCATCTCGGCCCTTTGATAACCATGACAACAACCGTTTTAAGGCAATGTATGCAGCAGGGTTCATATCCACCCCGACCAGACCGGCGCTTGTGCGGGTTGTTAGCCTATGCCCATGGAAATAGAAAGTATGTTGTAGAACAAAATACTGTCACGGTTTCGGGGAAAATGTGAATTCCACATCTTAGTGGAGATCCGACATACTTAGAATTGCCCTTGGCAAGCTATGCTACTTTAGTTTTTCAAAACAACTAGGCTCAAAACATCTGGCTCGAATGACCAAAATCGTGATCACCAACACTCTTATTCTGTCAGCTCTGCTAAATGGGCTCGAAAGCTGAACTCAAGACAGCTTGATCTGGATAACTGGAAGCAGACCATGCTCAGGAACGTGAACGATGGAAGACAGCTGTTGCTCAGGCTCGGACCCTCCAAGCAGGTCGAAGACCTGCTAAGTCCACAAGTAAGCGTGTTATTGTTATCCCACGAGTGAAGAGAACGAATTGCGAAATTTGAGAACACATGTGCGTTGTCAGAAAAGTAGAGCCGATAATTATGAAATCCAGTGCACCCATCATGAGTGTCCACACATATCCAGTAAGCCACTACGACCACTTCTTGCACATATCGACTAGACTGTGGGGAAAGTGGAAAAGAAATAAAAGATTAGTGGAGGCATAAGTCCCAACTATAATAGGGCAAACGTTAGCTAATATTGAACGTATATAACTGAGTGAGTGAATATACGAATCTCATAAGAGTGACCACAGTGGAGATTACGTACGATTTCATAGTACCTGGGGTCTTTAGGAGAATTGTTCCCGACACACAGTGTGTTCTGTTGCACATCTAGAGGAACTACATTCCTGTTGGGCTTAGTATAGCTAAACTATGGATTTTCCTATTTCCCTTCGGTGACAGAATAAATAGGCATATGTGGCCGTAAGGACGTGAGTTAATCGTTGGCCCTATTCAATGTGGTCGCCGTGGGTAAGTGCGTCGACTCCTACGCAGAGGGTGCCAGGTTCGATACCCGAATTTACCACCTATCATAACTCACGGCTCCCCCTCTTTCGAGTCACTGACAATGCTCAAAGAGTATTCCTGTAGTTCGGAGTCGGAATTAGTGAAAGAACAATAGCAAGCCGCAAGATAAGCTAGGCCCAGGTCCACCTCGGACTGTCGCGCCACCCATATTATTATTATTACTATTCAACACCTTTGTGGAGTTTTTTTCATTTCTTAACAATTTCTTGACAAGTAGGAGTGCTTAGACTTTGTTTACGAATATTAAAGTTCTTCAACAACCACCATAACCAGTATCCAGAGGAGGACCACACTACACACCCACTCCTACTCATACATATGACATACGATTTTGCTAAGAAAAGCTATCTTCAAAGTCGTTTGTCAGTAAAGTAATTCTGCCGTTTGTTCCGAACTTCCTTCAGGGCCAGAAAAACAAACATATTTTAAAAGTCACGCAACAGTCGAGTCGCCCAAGGCTGAGTGAACGTACATAAAACTGCAAGTGCAAGTAGATCTAGGTCTCAAACCAGACAGCAACAATTCGCAATCAATGGCAAACCACGCCTCTGCACCAAAGGGGGGTTGACGTAGACCCCGAAAAAAAAAGTATTTGTCAAGTTACCGAAGGTCGATCGATTAAATTCAATCTCATTATCGACATCCATCATTCGTCAACTCAAGTTCACCGCGCTCAAGATCTTGTACACCGCAAGCGGAATGCTGCCGCTACACGACAGTGAAAATGATGAAATTCGAAAGCCGATCCAAGATCGCCCGATGGAATGATTACAATCAGGCCGCATAACAATGTGATCGGTAGTGATACGCGAAGCGTTAAGTAGAAATCGCTGTTGCTTCCATTAGGTCCCACTAATTGGAGTGTTTCCAGCTCTGCATCCACCCATGTGTGTACAATTTGTTTCATACGTACATACACCCATCACATTAGTCATTTATCATTTTCATGTTCGTTTCTCTCGGTTCTGGCAACTGGACACCGGACGATGGCAGAATTCGTGCTGCTGCACAGTTACGTTACGTTCCGATCATAATAGGTGTTTATCCGAGGTAATTTCAAATTAAATTTTTCTTCTGTGTAATTACTTTCTTTGAGAGGTAATTGCCTACAGACAGAATCGGCCCTCGTGAAGTGATGGCAATCAACAAACATAACGTAGAAGTTTATAGCCGTAGGGCCTGTAATCCCTTAAATTTCTTGGGGGCATGGTAAATCAATTATCAATAGGAATGAGCGCCGACGGTGTAGCTTGGAAAACAATTCACATCGTCGGCGGACCGTAATTGATGAGAAGATGTAACTGCAATACCCATCAATTTATTGCTAAGAAAGCGATGATAAGCCACATGGGAACCATAAAAAAATTCGAAGGTTTCGAGGAAAAAGGTACGAACTGAGTTGATCACCGATCTATAAGATCGACTGGCAGTGATCGACATAAATGAGGTTTAACAAGGTCCATCTGCTCCGCGGGCTATCTGACTCAACTTATATTCGATTTCAAAACGCGCCCGTGACCCCAAATCTAACACAATCCACAGAAATGCAATATAAACTGAGTTACCCTTCCTTCACTTTGAAGCCAAAGTCGGCACAAGAGCTGTCCCCATCAGTTTTCCAGGCGAAATCTCCGCAATCAAGCCGAGTGCCTGCTACTATTAACTGCCATCAATTGTCGCTCCTGAAATACATCAACCCACTTCCGTTAGCAAAGAAGCTTGTATCTCCATATCGCGTATCTCGTTACCTATTAATTACAAATTTAGAACAAATCCGGCTACAGTGCGGGTATTTTCTCAAAGGTTTGTTGTTTCTACCTCTTCTTCGGGCCACATCCAATTGAGTGTGATCTAGTGTGCTCCAATTAGTCCAGAAAGATTGAAGCGATTGCCAATCCTGTTCTGCCACTTGAGGAGGAATAGGAAAACATTCGATCTGTATCGCGACTCTATTGGTTGCATAAACAATTCTATTTTCTTTCTATTCTGAAGATAGATACTGTCTCTTGCCTTGTTGGCGGATGCTGTTGGAATTGAATTGATACGCACTCACGTGTGTTTGTATGCTTTGCTTAACTAGGTTGGAAATGAGAACTTATTTGGATTTACTGTGAGAATGGTTGGTTAACCTCTTCAGTAAGTGTGCTGAATACGTATTGAGAGTAGGCTATCCATTAAGGATGTTGTCCTCATTCAAATGAGATAATGATTTCCCTGACTGGGCAGACTCTCCTGATGAGAATTATCAAATCCGCAACATCTGCTGGCCTAACAAAGCTGTTCATTAGACCACAGACTTGGCAGCATAGGTGGAGTTGGATAAATCGAGATTCTCTTTGTTTATGCATCCGCTATTCTTGTGAAGAGCATTGCAGATGTTATATCTTCATGTTCCATATTCTTGTACTTCTGCGAATTAGAGAGCATTAATGAAGACAACACAATAAACACTTGGTTTTTTTTTTTCTTTCAATCAGTTCCAAGAACTGTCTAAATCCGTTTTATTTCTACGAAATACGTACATGCATGATTATGATGAAATTCCAGAAAGTTATTCAAATTCCGCAATTCGTAGTGGGTTTTCCTTTGCTAGCATTAACGGACGAAGTTTCGCTCATAATATCAATTATGCGATAACTTAAGAACCTGAACATCGATGTGGGTCCCTCAACATTGACGTCGCGTGAACGTCGACCATCGCTAACCTTGGGCCACATACATTCTGGCATTCCCTTATTTTTGGGACGGAATAATAATTTCCACTAGTGTTAGCGATCGAACTATAGATTTTCATTGGA
The DNA here is from genome assembly GCA_964034865.1 of Eristalis intricaria. NCBI lineage: Eukaryota > Metazoa > Arthropoda > Insecta > Diptera > Syrphidae > Eristalis > Eristalis intricaria. The sequence goes on from OZ035877.1 coordinate 24,526,103, forward strand.
AGAATCGCCGCCCTGACTTATAGCGGCGGCCTAATGGTGGCCAAATGAACTGAGTCGAAATAAATAATGACAGCTTTGTAATCGGGCTAATATAGGTGACTATCAGAATATAAAAAAAGTAACGACACAAGGCCACAAGGACTACGTTCGGGTGTAATGACTGAACCTCACATATGTAGAGGCTCTCTGCATACACAAAACCCTTGGAGAACTATTGATTGGCCGGTCACCGCTCAAGAATAATTGGTATAGCTAAGCTTAGAGCTTCACAAGGGCTCACGACCTAAGTGAGACCTGAGTAATGCCCCTCTATCTGCTTACCAAGCCTACATCTGGATCTTCTCGTCACTACTATGTTCAAGGAAAATGCTCCAAAACCAGCCTTATTCAATCGAAATGCTCCAGAGACTATTCAGATTTGATGGTAACGGGTAGTTGCTCGTCTTATCATGTATTGACCGACCCCAAGAGGTTGTGTCCGAACATTTTTTGTCTAATTGCCAATGGCTAGCAAAAGTACAGGAAGTGTGCTGATAGCACATTCATTGCAGGTTCTACATCTATAACCAAGTCAAGATTGCGAGCATTATGGGCCGCACGGTAGTATTTGACGCTACCGGAGAGCATGTTGCAGTATATTCCGAGTAATGAGTATATTTGTTTGGTTTTGTTCGTGGCCAGAGGATCCTAGTTATGCTACATTTCCTACTCCTGATGCTGCAGTCCATATAAGGCCAGGGCACAGGTTCTACAACCATTCGTGTTGTGCATGGTATTATCCCCTTACCAGTGGAAGAGACATACGGATTCATTATGGCGACTTCAAACGGCCAATTTGAGAAATTTTTTTGGGCAGGGATTTCTCGAACTCAAACCCAGGCGTCTTAGCTCAAGTGTGTAGGGTTCAAATAACAGGCACACAACTCCAAGGCCACCACAATGTATTACCGGCTATTTTTAGCAGATTTTTTGTTGTATTATCGACTATTTTTAGCAGATATCAATCAAGTTGGGTAAAAATACCGTTATTTTTGGGTGTTTATTCAGAATCACATCTCTCTTAACCAGTGGGCCAGTTAAAATCGCATTTAGTGACTCCAACACATTACGATCCCGTAACAGTAAAATTGTTCTTGCTGGAGCAATGTATACGGAGTGTTTGTAGCCCCTTCCTAGATGCGATCTTTAGTACCTTCCACAGCATTGCGCTTGCAGCTGAATTTCATGTCCAGTATAAAAATGGAATTCAGCTTGATCAGAGAGAGACTAGGAAAGGCATGTTTCACCTCGAGATGCACCTCTTGCTTATTCTTTAAGCTTATTATTTAAGAAGTATGTTCTACCCCACGTACAGTATAACGATTTCTGCAGAAGTTGCAGGCATGAAGAGGAAGACCAAAGCCATATCACACCTTCTTTGCAATTGCAGTGCCATCTCATCTCGCAGACTTAGTCACTTGGCAGCCCCATATTTCTACGACTTGACAGAGCTAAGTAGTATTACCATCGGTCAAATTCTTCGATTTATTTAAAGCTCGGATTGGATTAGGATGTACTAGATATTTGTGGTAACATAACGGGCTTACTTTTGGCCTAAGTGTGGCTACCTTTAAGGCAGTCAGCCACAATAACCTAACCTAACCTATCCCAGTTAGTGGTGATTGTGTGTCTGATGAAGATAAACCGAATAAACCCAACTGTTATAAGTGCGTTTGAGGTTGTACGATTTATTACAATTTTATATGTGCCTTAGATGTTGCAGTGTATTGACAGGGATTGTAGGGGTTCATATTAGATCACACCTTCACATTCTTCTTTAAATCAGTCAAGTCTCTTCTTCGTTATGCATGAGCTAACAGCAAACTTTTCTATACCTGAATTAAGAATTTGACGTTACATCGCTTTGAAACAGTCATTCGATCTTATTACGTTTCAACTTCTTCACGTCACCTTTTATCAAGACACTATTGGGAATTCTGGTTCAAAGATTTTAGTTTCATATGTATGCAAGAGCAGAAGTCAAAGCTTGTCTATGACTAACTTCTGCTGAAATTATATACTAAGCCGATTGATTTTGAGCACTAAAGCATGTCAATCCTCACAAAAAATAGAGAGAAGCTGTTAGGAATTAGCCTAAAACACATTTCTTAGATTGTCCACAGTAAACTGAACCAAATCAATTGCTTACATGATACAATTGCTTAGAAGAGCAAGTTTTACGTGTATACTATTCGAACTAGTACACTTTCCTCTTTGTGAATTAAGTGGCTCTTCAATATAAAAAAATAAATCTCAAGTTTTTCGTACACGCAAAGTTGGCAACAATAACAAAATGGGAAAAAAACGGACGAAAGTAATGAAAGCAAGAACAAAAAACAAACGCCAAGTAAGACTTCTATGATCTCAAGAGGTATTTAAATCTCTCAAAAGACCAATATCACTTTAGACAAGACAATGATCACTCTAGTCCTGTTTTTCGACGAAGAGCCATGGAAAATATACAAATCGGATGAAGTCTTTCCCAAAGAAGTTCTATGGTCCGATCTATAGTCCCGTTGGTGATGATGGCGTTTAGAGAAGTTTGTTCAACCACGTCCAAAGATCTACCGCCTAAGGTGACTAGGCTTTGGTCAACGTGGGTTAGGCCTAAACCCGACTATTAGCCAGTGACACAAAATAATAGGGATCGCCGGTGTTTAAAGTGGCGGAGAAATGTAAAGAAGAACCTGAATCAACTTAATTTACATAATTGGAGTCAGCTAGCAAGAGATCGTGTTAACTGACGACGCTTGTTGTTCGAGGCCCAGGCGCCATACAAAGGAGAAAAAAAAAGAACGACACGCAAGAGCAGATGTTTATGCAAATGCCCACAAACACGAGTTAGATCTAATGAGAAATTTAGGAAAAGAACACCCAGTGTCAGCGGCTTCGTAAAGATCTTCTTGACGATGACAAAGAATGCTGTTGGCTTCACTGCCACCTATTGACTGGCATTCTTTACATCATCGATGATGATTTCCTTTAGATATTTTTTCCAACTAATCAGAGATTTAATCAGAAATTATTCAGATACGTAAGACCAATTTGGAATATTCACAAGAATGTATCCAATCAAATAGAATAGACCCCCTAAGGAGAAATCCTAAGTTTGAAAGAGATCTTTGCGGGAAACTGACTGATAGACGAACACCCAAGTGTCAAGTAGTGATGCACTGAAATACTCAATAAGATGGCGCTACAGTTCGGGGTGAACCTGGGCCACGTAAGACAGGCATTATAACGATGCAACTGAGAGGGAAAACGTAAGCCACTTAATACTCATCCATTCGGCTCCAGGAGCATGCACCACGTACGCCGCTTCATGGCAATAAATCGGAAAGAAGTCAAAAATAACTATAATCTTTCCCAAATCTCGACTTGACATGAGACTTGAACTACCACACCAACTTCTTAGAGAAAATCCATTTTTCCAAATATTTTCATTTGGTGTTGGGCAATGTAAATCGATTGCTGGCTTATTGAGGCTTATTTCGCTGAATTTTCTGACAATCCCTTATAGATGAACAACTTACTCCGAAAATAGCGGCCGATTACAGTGCCCGACAATGTCATCATCATTCAATAGATGCACACATTTGTTCGTCAGAGAATCCCACTGAATGCTTTCAAATGCTGGACAAAGTTATAATCATCTACATAAACCAATGTAAGCCGATGGTTGTCAATGCTGCATTTGACGGACCGAAAAGAAATCAATCTAATAACATTTTCGTTGTGGGGGGAATGACCTGACTTATGGTCTGAAATAAATTGATTACGAACTAACAGACCAACCCTATCCGCCAACGCATTCAATCATTTCTTTTGGGTTTCTATCCACAACAACCATCCATCCAACCATCAAACCAACCATCCATCCGTCTTGATGAACCAAATCGACCGCAGTTCTTTCATTTCCTTCGCGTCTTGCATTCCACAATCAAATTATCCTTCTTCCAGTTCAATTACTGGATTTTTCAAAATTGCCAGACCATAAGAAACCACAGTACGTGCTCGCACTGGCGGAACACTGTACACACTCCGAAGCTCAGTCAATGGAGGTCAGCCGAAGACGAACTGGTCTGCCTGGGCTTGTTAATTGGGCAAATCACCACTGGCACCACCGCAATCCAAAGCCGACTCCTCCAAAAGTGTAGAAATCGAATATTAAATTTAGGATACGCCGGCAATTAAGGATCTCCGAGGGTGGAGGAGGCCAACACCAGCTAGTCGAGAACATGTCGACGAAGGTGCTAATTTCAGCCGCCACCAACCTGATTCCGGAATGAAAACATGAAACCCCAGCACAAGGCACGATCGTAAATTGCAAGTGTCGCCTTAATGGCAGACCACTTAGGCAGCAGGATATGTCGTGTCGATAGTCGAAGCGCCCGAGGGTGCCTTCTGTTCAGATGCGAACCCCACCTTAAATGACGATTCGCGAGGCTAATTCGTAGCATCTACATGCATGAGGATGATGATAATTTCCCCCACAGTGTCGGTAGCCGGAATGAGGTTGGACGGGGCTTTGTTTTTGCGCCTCGCACTCTCTCATTATGATTTATGGAGCTGCGGTTGTGAAATGTGCGCCTACAGAAGCTATTTTCTTGTACATCGAAGGGACGACGACGGCGACGCACGCAGCATAGACGCGTTCGATGGCCTGCAGACTCTGTACTGGAGTTGGTGTCGTTCAACGGCTGGAAATCTTCAGTGAAACCGCAGTTTCTTGGCGGCTCTTCTTTGCCAAGGAGAATGATTTCACTCTGACTTGACTGTAATGACGGTATTAATGTTCAATCCGTGGCATTAAATGGATATGTCAGGTCGACCAACGGTGCGGATGGGGTGCGAGACAAAGAAAATAAGCGAATTTTTCACCTGGGTGGGCCTCAGAGACTGGTGCTTCTTGTGAGATTGAGACTGAGACACTTTGAATAGAAGCAGCCAGACAATTATGGCGCTGGCAGGTGTCCCACGGGAATAAAATTATGGCGAGACAATTAAAATTCAAAGCGAAAGGCTTTGTGCATGCAAATGAAATGCATGTGTTGGGGTGCATCAGATTCCCAGCGTTTGAAATGTTTGAGGCGACAAGAAGAATTTTCTGCTTTGTGGCTTTTATGTTGTCGCATCGTTCATTGATGTACTTGACTGACGCATGTGAACGTGGTTTCGGTGTTGCACTATCTGTGACAATGTGTTCTAAAAGGACTCAAGGAAAAAATGCATGGGAAGCACTTAGATTTCTGTTTCACCTCGGTTTCAATGACGGAAAGTGTTGCTTCTCTGCAAAGTTTATCACAGAATGAAGACTGAGAAGGCGATGAGCTTGTTTTGTTGTTTCTTTCTTATATCAGGTTAACATGCAATTCGTTGTGAGCATGAGAACTCCATTCTTCTATCTTCACACTTTGCTGCTTTATCCAGAATTTTCCAGGAGACTGTGCTTTTTTTGGAAATGGACGTATGTAGGTCCGAGTCATCGTAATTGGTCACTGATTTTTTATAAAACGGATTTTTTTTATAGAGTCCCAGTTACATAGAAACTTCAGAGGTTAGAGTGGCTGATTGGCAGCAATCACATTTAGACAAGAGTATGCCCATTGTGTTACCGGATCTGAATGATTCTATTCCGCAAACTAGTTATTGCTTTGTAAACCCAAATTGTTAACATGGTCCAAGGTGTCAACTTCTTCGGCACTGCAATTGCAAAGAAGGTGTAAGATTCGTCGTAATGGGAATATTTTGGATCCAGAGTAGACCATAATTGTTTCGCAATGAAGCATTATATATCTACGAGTTGACCAGATGCTGTCCCCATTGTCTCCGGGTGCACCCACTTCTTCACCCACCACCCATCTGTGAAGTTTCGCAGGGGACTGTCCAGCGTGTAGTGTTCAGATTTCGAGCGTGGTCTGGGGGGATGCTGGGTGAGAAATGCTTCTCGGTGTTGTGTAAGGAGATCTGACGTAGAATCGCTTTGGCAACCGGTACTTCGGTTTGTCAAAACAACAGGCGTCAAAACTCCTGACTCCAGAATGACCAAAATCATGCTCCACAAAACTCTTATTTTGCCAGTCTTACTTTTTGAGCCGAAAGCAGGTGCCTTCGAAGGAAAAATTCTGCGTCGGATATATCTGCATCCGAAAGAAAGGCGAATGGAGTAGAAGACACAACCGCGAACTCTACAAGCTGAACCATGATATAGATGTAGTCCGGAAAGCAAAAATCAGTCAACGGCACTGGCTGGGCCACATTGAGCGCATGGACAAAAGTGCTCTAGAAAAAGAGTCTTTGAATCCGAACCTCTTGGTTCTAGAAGGAGAGGAAGACCGAATCTCAAGTAAAAAGACCAAGTAATCGAGGATGCAAGACAGCTTGGTCTGGATGAAGGGAAGCAGCGTGTCCAGGACCATCAACGATGGAAAGCAGCTATTGCTCAGGCTCCGACATCTCTCATATCTAACAAGGATAAGACAGCCTCAAGATCGAAGAGATCTCCACACATGCCTCGGTTTGAGGCCTGATCGCCGATCTGTCGACCTCCGATTGAGTCTATCGACGGAAGATTAAGGAGCATCCTTAAGGAGTCCGTCAAATCTACTCCAGTAGGGGTCTGACTACCGATAAGAACAGTCAGTCGAACATACTGGGCTGTACCTCCATATGCAACAAATGATAATTTTTAGACCAATGTAGAAGTGTGGAGTCCTTTTTGACATCTTCCTGGATATTAGATTACCAGCTTGGCGCCCAACATGGGTAATGGTGCCCTACACGGGCACGTGTTTTTTTCCTAAAGGTGGTTGAACTTTTAATGGTTTTAATAAGGTTGTGCAACATGCTGTCAAAACAAATTAGTACCTTATTCAGATACGTAGACCTGGAATTAGAACACAAAGTTTAGCTTCAGCATCTAGTCATCTAGTCTTGCACAAATATGGTCAAAAAATTGTCGAAAATTGAAGTCAGAGTCGATTTTGTCGCAGTCCGAAAATGGCCCATCAAGAAACTCCACCTCAGACGGTCTTATTCTATGCTGTTGACTAGGTAGCTAGATGTGATTGGCAAAGTTCCACCGAGGGGATTTTGCCTCACTTAGACAGTGCAGGTCCTTTGTGCTGTCACTTCATCTGCTTTTCGTAGACTTCGTTGATCTAGTAGACGTGTTCCCACATTCCCTCTATCAATGTGCATAGTAACACCAATAACCAGTTGGTGGTTTCTAGAAACTTAGGATGTCGTTTAAGCTTATTTTCGCTATTTCTTCAATACTGTTGAGGGAATAGCTCATGTATGTTCACTGTCTGCCTCCTGAATAGAAAAATTATCTCAGCTATCTTACGGCAGATTTTTGCCCAGTTGATTCCGAACTCAAATTGTATAGTCATCCCCGCACTGACTAAGGGACTACTCATGAGATCTACTCTAAGGCTATGCCATCATGTCCAACTACCCTAAGATCTCTCACTTACTCGAAATAAATATTTTAATAGGAACACAATTGCAGCTACATTTTTGTTTCGTGGCACTGCACTGCTCGGTGGACTTTGGTATAGAATCCAAGCTCCAACCCTGTTATCTGTCTGTCGAGAGAGCTCTCCACGCGGACGACTGATTCTGGACAGCGCAGCTTCAGAAGTCTGCTTGAAAGTCGTATTCTCTAAAAATCGACTCGAGGGAGGTGATGCCGTGAAAGAGAAAGTTTCTGCTCGCGAAATGGAACTTTTTCCGTAGAAACCGCACCTCCGTCGTCACTATTTTAATATCGACCTCAAATCGGCCCCGAGAGTGATCAAAGACAAATGGTTATTAACGTTTAGCGAATGTCACTAATTTATGCAAGGAACTACATCCACACGTTATTTGTTTTCTAATCGGGGGAGAACGTATGAAGATTTTAATCACTGATCACTAAGGTCGTCGTCAGATGGGGCCGAGATTGATTCTTTTGAGAAACACTAGATTTATGAGAAACTTTGTTTTATGACATTGTCATCTAGCCATGCATGTGCGGAAAACACTTTTATTGCGCAATGGAGAATTCATTTATCGTTCGAATTGAAAGCACAGAATAAGTCATCACTCAATCCAAAAAAAAACTCACGCTGAAGGTATGTAGATAGAACTGAAATTTGCACGTTTCCAATCACCACATCGATCAAACAATTTTTGTGAAATATTTACAATGCCATAAATCCCCAAAAAATTATGAGCAATCTACCATTCAACCACACCCAATAATATACCAAAGCCGCACTAGACAACTACGACGCCAAGATACGAGTAGATACATTAGAGTCAAACTCACCAAAGATCGTTGTCAAAAATGTCCGCAACTAATCCATACTGTTGCAGACCATTGACCGTTGCCAGTTGCTCCTCAATATCGCTTAGTTGCAAATCGGCGTCACTCACGTTCACGTTCAAATTATTTTGCACCCATAGAGCGCTCCGATTGCGCCGCACAAACAAATTCCGCAAATCGTTTTCATCGAATCGTCTGACTTTATCGCACGCCCGAAAATCATCGACCCGCATGGCGGGCAGGCTTCTGAGACGACTCACAGCCATTTTGATTTGATCACTTCTTATCACCGCGGAGCCGTGATCCCTGCGCATGACATCATCGCCATGCTGCCAGGGGGCATCCTCATTGCACACACTTTGATCCGACTGCGTCTCACCCGAACAGGACACACCCGACGATAAAAACGTATCGTCCAGCACGGCAACTTTGGCATTTGAAACAATTTCCTCGGTGCAGCTTCCACGGCTGCTGGGACGACTGTTGGAGCAGCTGTTGGCCCGACTGCTGGGTTGGCTACTCGCCGCACTGTGCGACCGCCTGTGGCGATGACTCCGGGACTTTACCGACCTGGGAGAGTTGCGAGGTGACTGCGACGACAACGACGACTGTGAGTTTCCACTTTTGGCATTAGCCTTACCCTTTCTCCGGATGCTGGGCATATTCTTCGGGAAGAGCGACGGGGTCTGCGTCAGGCTGCCACCTTGGTATGAGGTGCTTTCACTTTGGGACTTGTCCTCGCATCCCGGCAGCGGCAGCGGCTTGCCACCGTGTATCTTTTGGAAATACTTCAACTGATCGTTCTGCACAAAGCACACCTTCCACCAGTGCTTGCAGGCCAACAGTGTGGCCCGCCGCGCAACGGGTTTGTTTTGATCTAGTATCGCTTCAGACATTGTCCACGCAAACAGGTATTCGTCCTTACACTAAATGCGCATTCCGTTCGTAAAACACCGCAAATCGATCCGAATCGAGGAACGGATCTAACCGATTGAATATCTCTATCTCCACTCACGGCCACGATCGAGAATCGACTGAAACGAGTGGAATGCCGGAGAGTCCGCTGCGCCCAGTCAAACGAGAAGAGTGCATGGCGTTTACCTGCCGTTGTACGGGCCGACCGTAGATACAAGATACACTCCGCTGAGGTGGTGCTGCCGTTGCTGCTGCTGCTGCTGGTAGTGGAAATTCAAACTTTAGAAGAGATAGTCAAAACAAAAACGAAGATAATCGTGTGCTAACTGCCGACATTTGCAGAGGGTATCCGATCCGACAACGACGCGACGCGTCGGCTCAGACTGGTTCCATCCCAACAGCGTCACAGATGACGACGCTGACGGTGGCGGTGTCGAGAAAGCGCAGGGGATCAAGTGTACACCATTGACTTGGGTTAACAGGTTGTGGGCACACAATCCGAGAATGTGATATCTGGATGATTGCGTGCGATCGTGGTGTGTTTTGGAGGCAAATAATGCAAATATGTCAGAGAATTTGTCCGGTGTTTTTTTCTTTTTCGTTTTTCTCTCTTGTTTCGCCTCTTTCGTGCTGTTTGTTGTGGTTTGTTTGGTTGATAACTTAATGTCGTGTGAAAGTTGCAACGTGCCCGATGGGCGATGTACATATGCATGATGGGCCAGAGCTAAGCTCGTTCGTAAAATTGGAACAGATCCATTTGCATTGGCATGGATGGCGTTACACATTCGATCGCTATGGTTTTCGAATTTCTATGCAAAATTAGACACACATCATAGCATTTAATCGAAACAGAAAGTTTCGGCCCATTCAAATTGAAAAGTCTCTCGTTCTAGATACATTTTCGAGAATCTAAATATGGTCTGTATTTGCCAACATTCATTGGCGGTGCTATTGTCTCGTGTAACACAATCCGTTGAATCGGTCTCGTTGCCTTGGACATAAATCATGCATTTTTGAATGGAACTCATTTGTCAACCGGCATATTAAATGTAAAGCGCTGGAGAGCATGGAGCTGGAATGGTATTTTCTTTCGCAAGCCGGTACGTGAGCTCGTAAGTGAGGATTAGTGAAGATCTTGTCTCAAATTAATTGATGGCTATGACTAGGGAGGCCACACTCGATTCAGACTGCAACTCACATCGGCTTAAGCTAGACAAGTTGTGATCCAGTGTTAAGGTCAACGTTCGGGATCGTAAAACTGAGATTTATGTCTTGGCTTTTATGTGGGTTCTGTGTGGAGTATCTATGATTTCGTCACAGACAGGAAACTCACCGCCTCTATTAAGAGGTGTCATTTTCGACTTTCCATCATAGTTCCTACCGACATTTGATTACATAATTGACAGTTGTTTTGTTGTCAGCAGAAATTAAGAAGTCATAGATAGCCGACTTCACACCTGATTGCCCGCTAGTCCATCGTCGAATTTGAGTGCCTTTTTGACGGATATTCATGCATTTTTGACGGTTATTCATGAAATAATGTAAATGCCGTCCTCTGATTGGTCAATTTGGTTTATGAACACGTTATAAAAACAGTTGTCAAAAATCTTAAGAGGAAAGAGAGGTGGAAGTCGGGCATCTCTGTAATACCTCATTTCTGGTTGTCAGTATGCATTGCCGTCATATAGGGTCATTCAATTTGTGGTACGGCTTTGAATCCTTGTGTCTCCTGCTAATCTCAATTATGACTTCCCAACTCTCATCCGAGTCTATACATTAAATTTTAATTTTGGCATTCTACATTACGTTTAACTTAGCTAAAACCGAAGGTGTCCAAATTATGAAAAACCCGCTTCATGAAAGTGCTTTTGCTCAATTTACGTTTCGTATATTAGACTATGGTTGATATCGTCCTTCCAAAGCGTCAAAAACATTCTATAGGAAACAGTTTTAAAAATATACATTGCCTTTCCCGATCAGGATTATATCTTACATGTTCGATGCGGACTTCGAGTCCTTGGCTTGCGTACTTCGACTCCTTGGCGTGCGACAGCTGGCTAAGGATCGCACCATCCAGTAGAATAAGATGTCGAAACGTCAACCAACTACTATCGACATACCATTGCTGTCCTTCGCCTCATATATGTGTCTCCTAGCCACACTAGGGACGACGCTAGAACGGATTATTTACGACCGACTACTCGTGGAGGCGGAGACAAACGGCGCGCTATCCAATCATCAACATGGTTTCAGGAAAGCTCGTTCAACAATTGTCGCCGTAGAAATGGTGGTACAATTGGCTACATAAGCAAAAGAGTCACACTGGACGTTAATCGGCAAACTGGACGCATATGCGGCGATCCTTAATCGCCATGAGGACGCCGTGGGTCGCCGTCCTTCTTATTGAAGTTTGTCATGGACTACTTCTGAAACAGCAACCTCATGTATTACAGCGACGATGACATTAAAGATCATACACGTCACAGCAGGAGTTCCTCAAGGTTCAGTCCTCGGACCTGCACTTTTGAACTAAAAGATTGGCTAGAGATAGTGACCTGGGTTTAGCTGCCCCAAGACATAGGCTGTTCTCATAACCAGTCGTTAAAGTGTGGAATATGCAAACTTCTAGGTTGGTAGTTAGACGAACAATCCCAAGAGTTGCTCAAGTACCTCTGAGTGATACTAGACAACAGCTTGTTTTTTTATGTTTAAAGTACATATAAGGCATGCCAGCGAGAAGGCATCACGTACGCAAGGAGCACTCACGCAAATCCACATTGGTGATCTCGGATACGATCGTAGGATCCTACTCTCTCAGTTCGCTCCTCTCTTACGGTGCTCCTATTTGGTCATGAACACACAGACTATGCAATCAGACCAATCAACAGTTTCAGGACCATCTCGGACGATGCAGAGTTCGTTCCAACAAATGCAAAAAGAAGAGCGGGCAGCGTACTTGTACCGTGGCAAGTTAAGTAAGACAGGAAGGACCTGGGCTCTCATCGCGTAACTTTTCAGACGACTATTGTCCTTTTGATTCTCTTCGATGATATCGTCGACAGACAAAACGATATCTCTCAGACGCTATCGTTTTTTTATGCTCACATGAAGCGAAACCATCGTCGATGCGCTATCGCGAGACGATTGTCGCCTTACGCGATTAGAGCCCTGCAAACTTATTCTTGTTATCGAGAGCAAAGAAAAACTGTAACTACCATCTCACTCAGTTCGTGTCCGGACATAGTGGCCATCGGAAATATCTCCACAAAAGTGCAGACGATATTTCACCTTTCTGTTCAAAATGTCCAAATGTGGACGAAGACACTGAGCATAGAGCCTTCTCTGCAGTCGCTTGGCGGCAGAAAGTGAGTCAATTAATCTGTCCATTGCAGATAACTTGGCCCAACAATTGACATGTTCAGAAAACAAAATTGCAATTGTGGAGGGAGAGCGGAAGCAACGAAATATGTCTAAGAGACCGCCACCAATAATACGGCATAATCATAGTAATACCTTAAAGCAGTACCGCGGGGAGAGTGATAGAAAAGTGCAGTTTGTGGTTCAAGTATGATGTGTCGCAGTTGAATTTATATTTGTGGTGCTATGCATGAAATCATGTTTATGCACACAATCTGCTATATTTACTTATTCAGGCGATCTGATAAGTTCTCAAGTCCTCAAGTAATTGCGTACACCGCAAACTGGATTGCGTAGCGATCAGATCCAAAGATCATTACCACTCACGTGCAGAGTGAATCCGTTCCCAGAACCCAGAGAGAGAGGTACTATTTCACAACAGCCAACTCGATTCGAGGATGAAAATAATACGCGACATCACCCTCAAGCGGCCTATGCTCAAGTCCAAGGTGTGCTCATTCCCTTAAACTCGCTAAAAATTGCCGGTGTTATTTATAGATTTATGAAATTATTGACCAACATTTGGTGAAAAATAACACCAACCAGAAGATTGCAGTCAATGAGCAGTTTATCAGTAATTTTCTGATTATCAGTAAAAGTTCGCTGTCACACATATGGAATTGTTGGATTTGGCGTTTCAAGACAATGTCAAATAGGGAAAACAAAGTTCCAGATTCTCCAACACTTTCCCTGTCCGTCAAGCATTCATTTGGCTTTTCAAAATTCACTTCACTCGTTCATTAATCGAGTGCACACCGTGGGCTAGAGGATAAGTGGGTTAACTCCTACGCTGAAGGTCAATGGTTCGATCGAACATTCAACAAACTTTCATTTTCACGGCAATACCACTCTCTTTCTCTCTCGAGTCATTAACAATGCTTAGCGAGTTCAACTGCCAGTAAATCTGTTTAATCTTCGCCGTAAATATGTAGGTCATGTCCACACGGCCAACAAGAATAGCACACAAAACACGATTTCTTGTTGGAAAAGCTATCCGAACCTTATCGCCACCCATTGATATTCATAGGCAATTCAATTAATTCAAGTTAATTGGCTCACAAGGTCAGTTCAAAGAAGTATTTTTTTTGGTTTTACTTCAAATGACAAGTTGAAACTAAAGTTTAGCTGGCATTTGACTGTCTTTGAACCTATATGTTTCCACATCGGTGAAGATGTTTCTGAAACCAATCAGAAATACAAGAGAAAGTTTATGTAGAAAGCGAAACGTGATAGATTAGACTACCTGTGATACGCGGATTGTGTTCTAAAGACTCTTCAATAAAACATAACATGTAAACTTCTTAACTTTGGTACACTAAGTACAAAAGTGTTGCTAGAACAACATAGTAATGACTATTTCTGGTTCTTGTATGCGACATGACATAGCTACCTTTGGCGTTGCATATATTTATATTGTGCCTAGTTCCTCGTTGAATCTTCTCCTTCATATATCTCAAATATGAACAAATGTTAATATATAATAATAATAATATGGGTGGCGCGACAGTCCGAGTCGGACCAGGGCCTAGCTTCTCAGCAATCACTCGTGTTGTCCGTGCGAGTCCCTTTCCCGAGTGGAAGGGACCTACAGTTTTGTGCCGACTCCGAACGGCGAAGTTGAGAGGCTTTTTCTAGACAGTAATACTCTTTGAGCATTGTCAGTGACTCGAAAGAGGTGGAGCCGTGTGAATTATCAAAGGTGGTAAATTCGGGTATCGAACCTGGCACCCTCTGCGTAGGAGTCGACGCACTTACCCACTACGCCACGGCGAACAAATGTTGGACAGAAATAATAGCTCAAAATAAGCTGCAAATTAAGAGCTCTTCATTCGATCTTGATATTTTCCATGGCTATGCGCCGTAATGCAGGCAGTGTCCTGTACTAAGTAAGCTTGACGAAATCCATCTTCTGTCCAAAGAAGCTGCGATTCCTTGTGCCAATCAAAAAACTCATTCTAATCCTTTTAGCAATTGCATTGGCGGGTAGCTGTTTTTTTTTACTAATACAGCAAATGTCATCGGCAGATACTACCATTTCTACCAACAATTGGCAAGGTCAAGTTTTGGCCAACCAGTTTTACACAATGTCCCTTCTCATTAAATGGCACTATAAGTTTGCTACAGATCTTGATGAAGGGGTGAAAAATCCCTTTATTCATTGAAAATGATCTGGTCCAGAAGCGTGCCCTTCCTTTCTGTGAAAAGAGTAAACATCAGTTCATGGGCTGATATTATTACAGGAAACTACTTCTAGGGAAATTACGACGAGACACATCTCAAGCAAATTCTTTAGACGGAGGAGATAGAGCTCATTGCAGGCTCTGATGAGTAGCAAATATAAACTTCTGAAGGCGCACTTTTTAAAGACGAACCCCATATAGATTCTTACTAATAACTTAGCTTCAGACTTCTCCATCAGTGGTAAGTGGATCAAACCCAAGAGATTAGCGGACGTAAGTACAATAAAGAAACACTGAGTTCAGAGCAGAAAAAGCCTGTAACTTTTCTAACCTATTTGAACACTTATACTAGAAATTGAAGTATTGGAAAAACCAAACAAATAGTGTGTTGATGCAATGGCACTGGACCCATCGTTGCCCAATAAAAATAGATCTTTGTTAATGGTCAATTTTAGTCGCATAAAATTTTCAGACATATGTCCGTCTTCTGAAGAAAGTAACAGAACAGCGCGAAAGGAATGGAATATATTCGTTGACTGCTTTGCGATAGCCCAGCTCTTTTAATAAGGAGACAGTGCGTACTAGGGTAACATATCCTTGAGCTGAAGAGCCTCATAAAATTCATGTTTTAATCGTTGTATTTTTCAGAGGAAATGATTGGATGTCGCCGAGCTAGACATCATAATGTGTTCCATTAAGTTCCGGAGACACCAAACAGCTGTTCAATTAGTCAAATAATATGCACTGCTCTGTATCGTCCACGGTAAATAATTTGTTGAATAAATAAGGGTTTTGTATTGCTTCAAGAAGGAAATAGGATGAAAGCGGGGACTACAGAAACTTACGATGGTCAATTTGCTATTCGCATCACTCTACATACTACTCCATGGACTTCCAATACGGGGGAATGCACATAAAACGGATAAGCAAATTGTAACCTTCTCAATCGTGTGAAGCGTTAAGGAAAACCTACGCTCTTTCATCCTTGACAGATTTTGATCCATACTAGTGATGGGAATAACCGAATGAACTTTAGAATCGAGACTTTAGTAATCGAGATATTTTAAAAATCGAATGATCACAGGAGACGGGTGCATTTGAATGATTATTCGAGTGGTAAGCGATTAGTACAACATTTTTATCATCATTCGAATGACCACTTACTACTAATTCATTCATATGACTAATAACTAATTGTAAACTACTTAAGAAGTATAACCCCATAACTGTCTCACTTCAGTGTTCTTAAGGAATCTTCTTCAGGAATGAAAGAAAAACGTAAAGGAAAAGAACTCAAGCATTACTCCGCTTTATAGTTCTTTAATAAAAAGTGCAAATTATCTTGTGTTAGTAGTAACATAGCAATTAATTAGATTAGAGGGAGATAGTAGTTGGTAGTCATGCAAGTGAGTTAGTAGTTATTCGAATAAGTCAGTAGTCAGTCGAATAATTTAGTAGTCCTGCGAATGATTGATTGAGAATCGAGATTTTGTATTAATCGATTATCACACAAATTATCATTATGTACTATTCGTCTGTGATAATAATTTAACTTAATAAGTTCGCCCAATGGAAAGGAGAAAACTGAAAGCTATCAAATTTCGATTATTCACCCACATCTCAAAACTTATCAAAACAAATACACAACTGTTTAAGCCACTTACCTTTTATCTTAAGCAATCATTTCCGTATTCAGTGAACAACTCTCGATCTGAAAGAAAATAAGAAAAAAAATAGCTCGTTAAATCCACAATTCAACACAAATGTGTATGTATCTTTCGTCTTTGCTTTTGAGCAGAGCATGTGGACTCATATTTTCACTGACAGTAATTTACGACGTCTTATCTTCCGTCTTGTATCGACATTCGTCGCCCATTAACTTGTGATAGTCACGTGAAAAATTTCTCCCAGCACGATGCCAAAGATAAAGATGCAAATTGTAATCACACAGCACATTCGCTGTTGCATCGTAGTCTGAATTCAAGGCGGGGAGGCACCCCGACGCACGTTGTTATTAGATGCACGATTTAGTTCCATTGGTCTCAGGTTTCCTTGTGAAGTCAGTTCACTTTCGCGTGCACAGGGTGGCGGTGGTGTACTACACATTCTCCTCACGAGAGAAGTTCCACGAATGCAATGGGTTAGCCCCCTGCACTCTGAACCATGTTCCTCATGAAAAGTTAGCCCCATGCGGCCGTCATGGGATCTTGGTCTGGAGTTGGCTAGAAAGTAATTTGGGATCAGTAACCGTTTTTGCGAAAAGTGAATGGATGTGAGAGAGTGTACGTGTGTTACATGTGTCCACGGCGACATACGATGTGGCCTTTTATGGTCTGCCACTGCCACACATGACCGCCTCTGTCAGCAGGACAATCACTTGTGCTGGTGGAGTAATCTCTATCCCTAGGGGGACTCGCCATGGCGACCCGTGAAAAACATGCTCTGGGGGCTTGAACAATGCATTCATTTGTCCCTCTCTGATGATAAGTCAGTCGCATTAAATTGAGGTGTGGCTTTTTTGGTTAATTAACTTCATTCTGACTTTTGAACAGGCGGTTGTCTTTGGTATGCGAGTGCATAGATATAGCAGCAAGCAATCTGTACGCCTGAATAAACATCAATTATGGGTAATTAATAATGGAAAATATACCTGCCTGGCGGCGCCTTTGATGCCAACGGTTAACAAGTGACAAGAGAATTCTGGGTGGAGGTTGCAACTGGTTTGGTAAGTCACATGCACATGGAATAACTCAAATCCTGGCAATTCATGATTGCAATCTGACATGCACATCGTTGTTCTGTTGGAAAATATGAATCAAGGGGCCTTTCAAAGAGATTTTTATCCATGCAGAGCTTAACAATGACAGTGGTGCAGGTTTCTATTTAACGACAATCAGATGCTGCTGAGACAACCAAGTTGTGAAACTTCTTTGATTTGATCTAGATTGGAAAAGGCACATATGTTCTGCGTTTGATTGAAACCATGGAGAAGGAATTTGAATTTTGAGGATGTGAACTATGTACTTATTTTTATTCTGTGAGTTTTTTTGTAAAGTGTTTTACTTCACAATATTGAATTTCTTTACACGGCATATGGTATATCAAAGTAGACTGCTGATGAGACGAAAAGTCACGGCTTTTATTAAAGTCATGCTGTTTCTGGTGTCGAGCAACATACTGGGTACTTTATGCCTATTTTATACGGAGCGAAGTGGGCATCATCAGCGGCCCCTGCCTCCTCGGTAACCATGTCAGAAGAATGGGAGCCCCCACAACGACTACGGAAGGAGCTGTAGAGACGAGGAGGAGGAAGAAAATACATTCCATCTCCTCCGCACTTGTCCAGCCCTCGCAAAAACTAGAAATGATATACTAGGCAACTACTTTTTCAGAAACCTAGAAGAAATGTCACAATCTAAAATACAAGACATAGCTACGTTTATCAGGAAAACTAATTGGCTGTAAATCAGCACAGGAGTGGACTTGTCAAAGTTAGCCACTAGAATACCATTTATTAGTCTCTAGCTTTATTTCATTTTCGTTAGCGT
Organism: Eristalis intricaria; assembly: GCA_964034865.1. Classification (NCBI taxonomy): domain Eukaryota; kingdom Metazoa; phylum Arthropoda; class Insecta; order Diptera; family Syrphidae; genus Eristalis; species Eristalis intricaria. Next base: position 24,544,513 of record OZ035877.1, read on the forward strand.
AGTCCCTTTTAAAAGGAGCCGGTGGAAAGCACCGGGTAGTAATAGCACAAAGGATCCACCCAGGATCTAAGTGGGCCAAAACTGCTGCAGTGGTGGCAATCCCCCAAACCTAACCTTACCTTAACTTAAACTTAACCTACATTATGATTGAAGCATCCACTCGTGATAGAACAATAGGACAGGAGTGGATGCTGTCGAAGCCAAGCCTAGGCGCACCCCAGACTGTCACAAGAAGCGTATATTGATGAAATGCGATGGCTGCAGAATAATACGACTAGAAGATGAAGATGAAGATGAAGGTGTTATTCATTTCACCCACAGAGAAATTACAAAAACATAATACAGTGAAAGCTCCTATTACGGACACTCTTTTACACGGACAATCCCCTTGAGCGGACAATTTCTCATGATCATGAATCATGAATTGAAGTTCCATACACATACGAACAACTCCCTTAACAGGACAAAAGTGCTACGATCGTCGCTGTGCGACTATGGTAGCTGTACCACTGTGGAAAATGGGAAATGAGGGAAATGATTGTACTTCTTGAAACTTATTCAGAGTTGCTACTCCAAAGTTATTTGAAGCAAAGGATAGTATTATTATTATTATTGTTGAGGGTAAACTGCACAGCGACCTTTAGATCTATTGTGTCCCCTATTCATGCCTTTGCTTTTCTAAGAGCTCGCTTCCCATGCACCTCTTTTCAGAGTTGTATCGAGGGTTTTATGCTTCTATTGCGCGAAGGTGGAAGAGATCTATCCCATAGTATTCTCTGTAAGCCACTTTCCTCTAGGAATCTGAGAATAAGAACCGGTTCTAGTGACTTCAATTCTTACTCTGATATTAAGTTCTTGCCCAGATACCCTTGTCGTATATGGGCTAGCGCCTCACAATATCCCTGTATATGTGGTGCAGTTTCAACAGATTCTCCACAGAATCTGCAGAGACCTTCTTCTCATAATCCTAGCTCCCTTTGGTGCTCCCTAAATTTACAGTGCCCTGTTACGGAGCCTGGTAGGATACGGAAGTTCTTTTTGCTCATTCTGATATATGTCCCAAACCTCTTCAAGTTATGTTGACCCAAGGGTTTATTGACCTGATTCATGCCATGAGCGTTGTTCCATGTCTTCAGATCATCCTCCAACTGCCATATCGGCCATACTAGACCTACCTAAGACTTCTAAGCGCCTTTGGTGATGTCTTCGTGTGTGTCTTAACAGAATCCGATGCGCTGGAGCGATTTTCAGGACATCTGAAATTTCGGTTACTTTTGCATAGCCGGCATCGCCGTTTTGAATCATTTTATCAGATCATCCTCCAACTGCCATATCGGCCTTACTAGACCTTCCTTCTCTCTAGTTTCATGAACTATTCTCCGATGACGTGATCTCCTAAAACGCAGAATGGTTCGGGGCCTATGCAACGATCAGATGCTCCTTTCCTAGCGAGGGAGTCGGCCATTTCATTGCCTTCTATACGTATATGGCCAGATATCAAGAAGATTTTTACTCTACTACTCCTGCTCAACTTCTTAAGCTTCTGTTGGCATTCCCACGCGAGCTTGGACTGATATAAGAGTCTAGTACCAGGATAGCGGCACAGTCCAACATTATTGCTATGTCGCAGTTGGTATAGTTCCTGTCAAGACTGATCTGAACGCATCTGTCAATGGCATAGACATGTTAGGTTAGGTTAGGTAGGTTATAGTCAGACTACTACCACTGATTGACTACTGAAGTGATAGTGCCGTTAATTTGATCCCAACGACAAATGGTGACTGGACAAGATTTGAAAACCAGATAAAAGCGTTTTAACTTTGCTTTCACTGGGTTCGAATCGGGGACCTTGCTAATCAGGGGCAAGCACTCTACCAACTGCACCATCCAGTCGTGTTGCATACACATGTTCCTACTAGTATGTAATTAAATGGAGTTTTATTTCAATTGGATTAATTGAACGTTGGGAAAATGTGCTATCGAATAAAAAAAGAAAAATGTTCCACCAAAAAAACCTCTGTATCACACCATACACACTTCAGGTACTTTCATCCATTCTTAGAATATTCCATTTTTGTACTCTGTGGGTAAACACATATCAACATATTCAGAGAATGAGTAACCAAAATATCTACGCAATACCCGCAATACCTACAATACTTCACTCAGTTCTATTTAAAACGTATAAATGGGGATGGGAGGGAAAAATCAGTTCTTGCTTTGTTTTCACTCATCACTCACTCAATATTTCATTTCTCTTCCAGTCTCAGAGAGAAATAAAATCGTTTTACTTTCCTGTGAAATAAAGGTTAGCCCTCTAGGCGACGCAAGGAACTACTTCATTCCAATTTTCTGCCATATGGCCGATATTAGACCTAAATATGACTTGCAAACACCTTTGCTTATGTTTTTGTTTGTGGACATTCCACGGTGGACGAGTCCAACCCCGAGACACAACGTGGTCGAGGAAGACCTCGCCTCCGAGAAGGATGCGCCTAGCCCAAGACTGTGCTGCGTAGTTGGAGAGGCATGTTGACTGAGGCCATGGTCTACACCGGACTGTAGGACCAGCCAAAGTAGTTCACGGAAGCAGTATTAACTTTTAATTAAATTATGTGATCACTATCTCCTCGGATATATGTAAAAATTTCTTCATTTTCCATAAGCCAGAAGTGTGAATCACAATGGGTTGTGGACATTTCGTTGGACGCTTGGTATAACAAATACAACAGCCATAGAACCGCCTTGTTTTAAGGTTAAGATTAATAAGGGAATACCTAAAACCCTCTGCTGGTTCAAAAGTAATGGACGATGCTTTAAACGTCCTTACTCCTAAAGTGGCAAATGTCAGAAATGGTTGGCTTTAACAGCATGCAAAGACATCCTTGCTTTTGTGTAAGCAGAAATAACTAAAACGATACAAGCCCTTCCATCAATGTCGTACATATGTCTTACATAAAAACCGTCAGAATCACCCACTCAATGCTTGTTATGCATCCACGTCAATGTCTTATTTACGCTTGCACATCCCACAAGCACTTTATGAAATTCCCAACAAAACTATTCGACTGTGTTGTGGTGTCTTCGAAATTGTCCGCCCTTCCAGCTCGTAATAATTATTTTACGTTCAATTCTGTCAAAAACAACGACTCTCATAAAATCTCAAAATTTCACATTTCGCATCCGTACATGTGTATACTGTTCTCCTCCAAATGCCGGAGCGTTACTATGGCTTTGTGTGGAGTACTAAAACAATTCACACTTCTGTGGAACTCTGTGGAGCAGTGCACACAAGTAATGAATGACAGCGCGTAGTCTGGCTGTCTGCGCTAGACGCCATGGAGCCAACCGGCAGGAGATGCCTGCAAACCCACACAAACACCGTAGAGGGATAAGAGCTGTTTCCATTATGCTGTCATAATTCCAATGACGACGGCAGCAGCACGCTGCGGGATGTGATCCTTGGGATGAATAATGTAAATCAACGATTTTTTTCGGCACTGAAAGGTAAACGTAGATGGTTGTATGTTCTGATCATTCAGTCGTACGGGGGATGTGGGTCTGGTTATCCTTTTTAGCTTGAATTTCTGCAAAGAATACTTCGCTCAGTGGGATATTCTGATTATGATTCCCTTCTGTCTATCTTTGCCCGCCTCCTGCGCCTGGGCTCCTGTGCGCCTTTGCACAGCGAAACAATCTGTGAAAGAGTGTGTCACACGCTTGTTATTTATGGAGTCCTTCATTGGTAACGACTACTGTGCTTGCCACTGTAACACACGGATACGTTGACGGTGGAGGGTGGTAATGAAAAGCTGCCTTGTTCTGAGAGTTTGTTGGTTTGAATATCTTTTTTTCGTCATTTTCTTTTCTTTTTTTTTCTTTTACGCTCCATCTTCGAAGTAGCTTCTGCCTCCTTGTGAGATTGTTGGAAGAGGAAAGTTTAATCTGGGGTGATGTTTCTGAAATTCTTTTAGAGGATTATGTCCCATTTAGGGGGAATTTAAAGCTGACGAGATGACAGATTTGGAAAAATTAAAGAGTTACGTGGATGTGTTTGGCTTTGCAGCACACTTAGGGTCAACGCCTTACGTGTGGGAAGCAGTGGTGTGAAAACACGTGAGTACATTGATAAGTTGCTTGTGAACTGGAGAAGAAATGACATTTCAGAGAATAAATGCACACCCTTCCCCAGCATCACAAGGTTATGCAGGCACAATCTGTCTCGGGAAGGATCACAACACTCAAAGTTAAAATGAAAATTATTAACGAGCAAAGTTGAGGCGTCGATTGGCCGAATGTACAATTAATCTTATCAACGAATGAACTACACAAGACTCTCTTTGCTGCTGCACAATCGAAAAACACTCTTCGGTGGGCCTTTCGAATTATAACAAACTGTGTGTTGTTGATCGGATGGCGCACAGTGGTCCGCTTTGTATATGGGAGTGCAGCACCGATTTCAATGTAATTTTAAGCATAGTACAAATGGGTGTGGGTTTTCTCAAAAACTAAGATATAAAATATATTATTTCAGGTATATGAAATAAAAAAAAGATTTCCAAGCCGTATTAACTATTTCGTATTAAGTCTTGATAGACAGTAATGGTAGAGCATTTTTGTCCGTCTAAGGGACTTTTTCGAAACTAATATAGTAGGTACTCATTTCCCTGTTAACAGAAAATACAAAAATTTAGCAAATAAACTTCAGATGCTTTTGTTTATCACCAGAAATGAAGTATTACAGACATGCCCGACTTCTGCCTCTCTTCCCCCTCCTATTTCATGAATAACCGTCAAAAATTCATGAATATCTGTCAAAAAGCACTCAAATTCGTCGATGGACTAGGGGGCAATCAGCTGTGTAGCCGGCTATCTCTGTAATACTGCACTTCTGGTGTATCACATAGCTTACTTCAAACGAATGATTGATTAAGTGTGTTATTTAGTGAGATGTTAGATGACGTTTTTGCTGATCCGTCAAAGACCACCCTGAGGCTTGTTGTGCTACTATTTGTCTTGGTTACACAATGATGCGGCAAGAAATAGTATGGCTTATCTAGTTGTTGGTAATTTATTTCTTCCATGTGTCCAAGCTGTTGGTACTCAAGTGAAATAAATCTTTGAAAGGCGACATATTTTGACGCTCCCAAACTGGTTGGTTCCTCCTTGAATGGGAGTCTCACCACAAATCGTCCATCATCGTTCCTGGACAGAGTCTGTTTGAAATGAAGCTCACATTGATTTTCGGAGGCTGTAAGACGCCTCACATTAGATGATGGTTCATTTAATCGCCAAAATCTTTCAATTTGATGTTCGACTGATTCACCTGCACTGCAAATTCCACATAATGTTTTTAATTTGTTATTGTCCTCTATCCTTCCAGCAACTGCCCATCCAAAAACTGTATTTTGCAACGTGGGCATATTTGTGCCCAATTTGATTTGCCCCACGGATAGAAGTGAATGATACAGCTCAGCACCAATGAGGACATCGATTGAACCAGGTTCATTAAATGTTGGATCTGCAAGTGGAATGTTGTTCGGAATTGTCCAAGATGACGTATTAAATTGTATACATGGGCCTCCATCCTCATGGAAAATGCGTTGAAGCGAGATCCTTATTGAATATTAACTCTTCTTTTTGCCTGTTGAGTTTCTCGACCAATACCCTGAATATGCATTATTTGTGAGGTTGGTGTTAAGCCAAGCTTCTTCATTGTTTTTTCCGTTATAAAGTTTAATTGTGATCCTGAATCCAATATAGCCTTGCATTCGATGGTCTTGCCATACTGGTTGGACAAGCGGACAAGAGCAGTAGTGAGGAAAACATAACCTTGACTTCGATAGTTCCCATGTGCTGTTAAAGAAGTCAATTGATCCGATACCGATCCGATTCATCAGCTGCTGCTGATGAAGAGTTACCTATATTGTTTTCTATAGGGTTCACATTTTGTTCTAGGTGCAGAAGTGTGTTGTGTTTCTTGTCACATATTTTCCAACCTCTAGAAGCACATTTCGATGATGTATGCCCATCCTTAAGGCAATTTATGCAACTGTTAACACCCTTCACCCGTTTAAGTCCTTGGGAAGGAGTCATTTGTAAGAATTTATTACAAGCGAATAATTGATGCTGTTCCTTACAACATTTGCATTGATAATGAGTTGTTTTAGAAGTTGTGGTGAGTGATTTCTGGATATGCATTCGCTTATTTGCAACTTCGGCAGATTTGATCTTCCCACCTAACGCCTCAAGTGCTTGGAATCTTGTTTCCAAATAACCAAGAAAATCCTTTAGCCCTTGGAGTTCTCTTGGGTGCCTTAATGACTGTTCCTACAATGTGTGTGGCCTTGTCAAGTTTTTTTTTTTATAAGTATGTGCAGAATTATTGGATCCCAAGTACTAATATCAACTCCTAAGCCATCCATCAAAAATTCAATAAATACAACAAAAAAGATTATTAATTCATAAAATCAAAATAAACGGGAATGCACAAATTATTTCAGGTGCGACATGAAGAACAATTAGAGAAAAAAGGTGAGGTTTTGTCTTGCAATGGGGTGAACTCAGTTCAACTGCGAGCATGTAGGTCCGGTATCACATTCAATGTCCGGTGCCATGCAATTTGCAATGCAACTGACGTACTGGGAACGGTAGTGAACAAAGTGGTTCAAAAAACTGATGCCAGAATATATGTCTGTTAACATGTTCAAACTTGGTTTGGTGTCGCCTAAGTGAAAATATTTTATTATTTATATGTTATTTGCTGCACTAGTCCGTTCAAAGTTATGCCCGTCCACAGGAAATTGTTAACTATGCAACTTATATGGAGCAACTTTCGTTCAAAAAAACTCCGTCTGAGGGAGGTGTCCGCAGTGGGAGATTTCACTGTATATAATTTGCATTTTACATAAGTTATGCATTTATTTTTCAGTAAAAATATTTTATATATATTTTATTTTATCTTGTACTTTATAGTCGAATAGGGTATAATTGCTAAATAGGAATGAATCTTTGTTTTTGGTTCAGACCATACATTTGTAATACAGAGATCCGTTTATATCGGCATTTGATGAATAACACGATTTATAGTGTAGCTCAGTTCAACATATTGTTGCACTTAAAATATTAACATATATGATTTTCACACCATTAATAGAACACGATTCCATCTTTAAGACGAACTAGGTCTCCTATTGTAGTGTCTTGGAGCTTTTCTTCTACAGTTAACTAAACATTAAAACATCCCTCTGCAAAGATGTACTTAATTATGATCCTAATGTATGGATTGAATATCCCCGAGCTCCGTCAATGGATTCACTTAACTTTTTTAAGAGATAGCTTTATATTTCTTCTAAAGATAGGTCCACAACTGCATTCTTTCCATCCATCCATTCAGCCAAGCAATTCTAACTCTTATAACATTACCATTTTGCGAACAGTGCGTCTCTGGGCGGATCAGGGCGGTGACCACTCGTTATCGAAAAGTAAGATGAATACCCCAACTTTTTAAAACTGTTAACCACTTGTTGGAGCTTTGTGGAGAAATAATGATAAAACATTAATTTTAGTGCTTCTTCATCTCGGCTTTGTTTCTTTGATCTAACCCAGCTAAGACACGTAAATTTTAATTTTTTTATTTTGTAAGAAATTGCGATTGAACAAACAGTTATAAAAATGACACTTTTCATAGCAACGAGATACTGCGAGAAAATACATGAATTTCAAAACCAAAAGAAAGGATAACTTTAGAGCTCTGTATCTCGCACATCCCTTGACATAACTTGACCCCAATCGTAAGGCAAGTATGTAGCCGGGTATATATCCGTTTTTACTTCGAATCCTCGTCCTCTGTTCTTTTATTCTCTTTCTGTCCATGATATTCTGGAATTTGCCGTGCAAGGCTTGTCACATTATGTTCAAGCATGCACTCACCCTGACTTGTACTCATTAGCTTTACCCATTAGTTCGCATAGCTCTTAAACGTCTCTGACTTAAATTGAAGGTCTCTATATCAACAATTTCATACCTTTCATTAGGAAATAGCCGCCTAACTTTATATAGCCCCTTGAGTTTGGGCACAAGTTTTCTTGGTGCACTCTGAGCACAGACAGGAATTTTTAACATGACCTAGTCGTCGCCATAAACATAGACTGTCTAGCGCTTGCTGTCATAACTTTGTTTGTTATTTTCCAGCACTCGAGCTTGTTTTCTAGCCGCGTTCATTCTTTTTGTTCACAAACTTGCCTCCTCCTTTAACTTTATTACGTCCTCTAATCGTCCTTTCAATTGATCATGATTTCTCTCTCTTTGCCCTACTTCGAACAACAACTCGCTAGGCGCCACACGTACGCCTCTATGAACATCATTCTATCTCCCTCAACGTGAAGCTTTTAATAGTGTCAAAGCTCACCACTTTAGCTATTATAGACTTCAGTTAATTGGTTCTACCTATGTATGTCTTATATTGTATTTTTATTCGACAGTCTTAAAATGCATGTTTCGTGAACGCACTGTTAGCGGTGAAGTATTCCTCGAAGGCTCGAAGCACATCTTTCACCAGAGTCCTCCGACCATCATGAAGACGAAATATTTTTAAACTTCTTGTTACCCACATGACCGAAATTATCCATACGCACTGTATCACAGAGCGTATCACCTTTGGGAATGTACTTCAAAAATCCCTTTTTCCTTTAAGTCACTACACGCGTTGCTGCATAAACGGTGAGGACCGCAGTTCTCTCTCTTGTGAACGGTTGCCATGCCCTGACTATCTCCTTGAGATTTTCTATCCCATAATTATGCATTTCTTAAGATGAACCGTATTTCTTGGCAATAGCACATTAATTTTACTGACCCAACGACCTTGAATCGGCTTTTCTTTTCAATTTCCATTGCTATCCAAAAGGCTATTATTGCGTTCTTCAAATCAACCCCCTGCTGCTTGTGGAATTTGCAAGGACACTTCCCGTAATGACTGTCAGGATGAAGAACTCGAGGCGCACCCTGAAGTACTTGTACAATGGAACACAGAGAGAAAGCAAGTCCCTTGTGTACGCCCACAAAGGGGGTGGATAGCCCCCCTAAGCACTTCATATCACTGCTCTGTCCTGGGGTTGACTTTAATTAAAAATTTCCACTTTTATGGATGGGATGTGACTGATGAGCAATACTGGTCTTTCACCTCACCTCTCAACCCTCAAACCCCTCAACGCTACTACGAGCGTCCGCTGACGCATGTTAACATCATCGTTGTGTGCGCTCCTTCATCTCGGCTTTGTTTCTTTTTATTTATTTTGTTTCTAAGATCACGAATTAAGATTACGGATTGCTTTTAATTTTGTAGAAGGGCGGCCAGCAGGGGTTTTACGATTTATGACTTTCGTCCCTCCCCCTAAAAACGGCAGCGGCGGCGCAATTATTCTTTTCAATTTGGAGCTATAATTCATTACGTTTATGACTTGGAGATGGTGCTGGGCATAGAGATGTCGTTAGCTCGGGAGGGTTGGTAGTTTCGGTCGTTTCTCGGTTCAGTTTCATTTTCAGATGCGGGGCTGAGTTGTGAGAGCACTTTACCTGAGGAATGATAAATGTTTGGGAATAATTGGTAATAAGCATGTCGTTTGTGGCAGCGGTGGGCTTATGTATGCTTGAGGTGTTGAAAGAATTCGGATCGATCATGGGACGGGAATGTATGTTGGGAAGCTTGGCTCTGATTCACCCGCAGGCACAAGGCACTGAGAGTATTTATGGTCTAGGGGCATGTGGTGAATTTGTGGTACTTAAGTGGGGAATGAATCTGGCAGTGGAGTATATGACATCAGCCAAGAAAACACACATACCGTGAAATGAATCTCCACGGCTGCAGGGAGAATGATGTCGAGTATCATGTATGTTACATTAATGGACGCTTTGATTACTGTGCATCGTTGTGGACAGTATGTAAGTCGGACGAAGGAGCCATTGATTTGATCAAGAGAAAGGTGCAAGGGTGCAAAGGATGTCATTAAAATTCATGACGACCAGTCTTTTCTTTGCTCAGTTTATCTTATCAGCCACTTAGGACAACTAGACAAAACGCATACGACAATGGAACACAGAAGAATCCGAAGCATTCAATAGCTTGAAGCACACGAACACGCAAACGTGAAATTGGGCAAAGTCGTGTTGAAACTTGGGCCTAAATCCGTACAGAAATCAACTCCCTCAGAAGTAGAGAGAAGTAAAAGGAACCAAAGTGACCATAGACATGTCCATGTCAGACATGACAGCGGACTTCGTTCCAATCTTACATGATCGGGTACATCAATAAGCCAAATTGGTGGACTTGAGAAGATGACAATACACACGAAGTCCAACATGTCGCAATGCTTCCCCAGAAGGCCACAGTTTGGTGTGGATTGAATACCGGTGACATGATAGGTCTTAACTTCACAAAGAATTGTCATCACCATCAACGGAAAGTGCTGCTGATAGTAAACAAAGAATTTCTTTGGAGTCATTTTGGATAAAGTGTATGTGAACATATTGCATAAGCGATTTGAGAGGGCGATTATCTAATGTCTAGGTGGTCACCAAGACTGACCCTGATTTTCTTTCATGTGAGATTTTCCTATGGATAGTTGTATGGCAATAAGCCGCAAAAGAGTAATCTGTTCATAGTAAGCAGCCGTTTCATCGCTGAACTCTCTGAACCCATAAGCATCCAGTCAACAAGCCTTGATTTATGTCCTAATCTACGTCCAAGAGCTCTTCTACCTTCTAAAGATGTACAGTGCACCTCATTCTTAGGTTAGGTTGAGCTTAAGCGGCTATATTACCACGGTGATCTATAAATGCCTGTTCCGCTATTTAGTAAAGCAAAGGCGAGACTACTAAGTTCAGCAAGGTTGTTGAAGTGGTAGGGTTCCAGGTGTCGTTCTACGTGATGAGATGTCACTGGAGTTTCATAGCGGGTTTAGAATACTTTCTTTTTCATCCTCGTCTCTGCAGCTTCTGCAGAAGTCGTTGTAAGATAGGCCTACTCTAGAGACCTGAGTTCGAATGATACAGGGCCCAGTTATAATTTCAATGAGAGTTCTAAGATTCGGTTAAGCGATAAGGCTAATCGATTGAGTGTAATCCAGAGTTGATTGCTATTGAACCATGCTGTTGACCATCTACGATTTACTTGAGCACGTGATTCGTGGTTGTTTGACATTAGAGATAAGCTTCGATGGTGGATCATCATATGCAGATCTCAGTCTGATTGCTGTATTAGCTGCAGAGTGTCTACCGATTAGGCCTAGGACAGGACGTACCTTATTCATTTCCTTATCATGCTGTTTATCTCAAACTTGAGTACAACATTGTTTTAGAGTAATATGGGTGATGCTAAGGTTAGTCTGGAATTTGGATCTGGTGTCTATTCCTGTGAGTAAGTGACTTGAATGAGCTGGAGCAATGAATTATGGATACCATCGTGGAATTGAACCTAGAAAGTCACAGTAGAGTAGTAGAGGATAGACATCCGAGATTATAACTTGCACTAATACCACCCTTCTGAATGTTGAATGCCTTTTGGTCAGTGTATGAGTACCTTACCTACATTTTAGTATCCACTTCATGCATCCCTCTAGCTTATTGGATTACAACCATGCGAAATTTTACTTTATTACTATTTGTTTGGCACGATATTCTTGTTGTAAAACCTGTTGCACTCTACTGAGGCTAATACTTATTGCATGTATTTCCGGCAAAATGTATATCTAATCTAGTAACATCTTGAGGGTCTTCTTATTAGGTTAAGTCCAAGGTCTTGAAGGAGCCTGGAGATACTTTGACACTAGGGGAGGTTTCAAATTTAAACGCCTCAATTGAGTGTATTTGTCACCACCTATAATATCCTTCCCATCGTGCTGAAAATCTTTACCGCACTAATCAGCAAGAACCAAACCTTCACACTTGGAAAAAATTCTGGAAAAGACTAGTGAATTTCAAATCGATGTTCACCGAATATTTACAGATTGTAAAACAAATGAAAAGAAATTCACCGAACAGTTTGGTTCAAGGATTTCAAGGAGAATCAAGTCCAGAACCTACGTACATTTGTGATTGAATAAGAGATGAAGTACGCGGTTCTTAAGGAAAATAAAAAAGAACACTTTGTGGCGCTAATCAATCGATCCGTCGCTCAGCACCTGAGAGATGAAGGCCGAATCTCAAATATAAAGACCAAGTCCTCGCAGACGCAAGACCATTCAATAATTCTATCTCTATAGTCGCAAGCAGGAGGGCTTGCCGGCTGAAACTACAATCGAATGCGACTTTAGCTTGGGTGCAAGCCTTTCATAGGACGTCCTAGACCTGATGAATCAGTAGACTAGATTCCCTAGTATTTTCTATACTACAGCAGAAAGTTCACGTTGAAGAACTAAACGCCAAGGAGCAATTATAGCCCACACGTCTACGTACACCTTGAGAATTGTTGATTACCCCAGATGAGTTGAACAACTTAAAAAGACGTTCGTCTGCTACAAATGTGTTATATTTTCAAGCAGTTGTCTAATAAAAATGTTAAACAGTATGAGATGAGAAGAATTCGAGTATGATTGGCTTCAATTCTATTTCGATACCCTGGGAACAAGCTGGCCTGCCGTGGGTAATAATTAAATGTCCAACTTAGTTCACCAGACCCATAAACCAACGAATTATATTTACAAATAGTTGTATGGCAAATTTCGTGATAGTCTGAGAAGAATTTGTAAACTGTGATCACGTGCTTGTCGGACATGTCAATCGTTACGGATTAAATTCCGTTTCGTCGTTCTAGAACATCTGTAAATCTTACAAATGTCCAGCCGCCAGAGTGTCTAACCTCACGTATTGTAGTATTTGAGGGCTTGTCTGATTTATAGCCTCTGCGAAAGTTTGCAAGCTGCGCGTAGAGTATTTTAATTTTTCGATTAAATATCTCATACATATGTATATGCGTGAGTTGCATGAGCAAGTAGCTATAAAGCGTTTACGATCGCATGAATGTCGTTTCTGAAAGCAGCGCTTTCATATTCGACACTTATCGGATTTTAATATGATTCCCAGCTCATGAACAAAGCAGTGAAAAAAAAGGAAATGAATTTACGGCAATGACCACTGTTCGATAATGAGTGTGTAATCCTTCGCGTTGTTAGAAGTTAATGATGGAAATGGAAAAATTATTTGAAAGGCTTATCAACAACATAAATAGGCTAGCACGAGACAATAACTTAAAGAGAAGTCTGGTTCTAGAAGCAAAATGCTTTATTTCTAATCAGTAATGGCCAACTTGAGCTTAGAAGTTAGCATAGTGACACCGGCTAGGCCACGTAAATGACATAGTGGAAAAAACCTTGCAAGAAAAATAAGCGTATCATGTCCGTGGCAAAAAGCCCTGCACAAGTCGATTGATGCTGAAATTGAGTTGAGGATGCAATTTTGCTTCAGGCTTCATTCTGGCTACTGTTCATTTTGATAATACTGTCCGTTACAAAGATATATCCTTTTGAAGATTACAAAGTCACAAAATTCAGACTTGCAAAAGGATAAACTACATAAGTCATAAATACCAAAAAATTTAATTTATTATAAATTGCGTTATTCAATAGTTCACAATTACAAGTCAACTTGATGTTTTTTCCCAAATTTATTTCAATCATTCTTGTAGAAATATGCCTACTAATCCATCCTCTTAGTGGATTCAGACGATTTTCTCACACTCCACCCATCTACCTTGCAACTAGAAGAGGAATTCAAGAATATAAGGAAAGATAAAAAGATCAAAATGAATGACATCTTGTTCACAAAGTGAAAATCAACGAAATGGCACTGTGACACTTTAAGATTGAATATGGCACTCTAGTAAAAATTTCAAAAATGAACATACATAATAAAATAAACGTGTATTCGTTATTAATCGCTGAGTCGCTTACATCTAAAATTTAATGAATTTAATATGTTCTTCCATCAATTTTCCTCCTCAACTCCCTCGAATCAACGGATTTTACATTTGTACGGTAGTGATCTCTCTAAATTAGAGGGATGCACGATCTCTCTTTGAGCCGATGGTTAAGATACGTTCCTACTGTACGGCTTAATTAAGAATTACAAAAAGCTAGTAGAAGGAAGTATGTTCACTGAGTAAAGCCCAGTCCTATAATGGATTATGGTCACATTTTTTCTTAAGAAAATCATCTCGCATACCATTCGATTGCGAAGTTTCGCAAGGTGCAGTATTCAGCACCATGGTAGGTCAAAAACCCCTGAAACTAAGAGCCGGTTTCAGCTTGACAAAGCTGTTCACCCTTATGGGAGCGTCGTGCAAATTGCGTGTTAAACCCAAATCGTCCGGTTGGAGATTAATGATAACGCGTCATCTAGCAACACGATTCGGATTGACCTCACACTGTACCGATTGTGAGAATGATTGTTCTCAAGGTACCTGAAGTAAAACTCAAGGCGTTGGTAAGCTGTCTCTGGATTTTGTGGTGTAAGCCTTAGCTTGGTCCTTCGAATCCCATTGTCATCTTCCGATGATGTCAATTTCCTCTGCAGATGCTAGCACTTACATAGATTTGCCGAAGATCTACTGTTGACATCTGAGTTAGGTTGAGTTATACAAGAAACCTTTATAAAAAGTCGTGCGAGAATATATTTCATGGTATAATTCCATGAAATTATTTAATGATGTTTGAACTAAGAAGTATTCATTCTGGAGTCTCGTGGATCGAGCGATTAGCAAAAACATTACCATGTTTGACTGACATGACGACTGGAGAGGCATGCTGAGTGAGGTCCCGGTCCACACCGGTCTGTAGCCCCACATGAAGAAGAAAAAGAAGAGACCAACGATGCCGACAATGGTGTCCGTTATCATTCAATAATTATGAACTCTTGTTTGCCCAAATTTACGAAATAAAACTGGGTTGACATATGTTTCCAAAAAGTTGTGTCTTGTTTTTCTCTCCGTTGTCTTTTAGGGGCGTACGTAATCAGCACAAAACTATGAAAAATGGCAATGTTGCTGGTGGCAAAAAACACAATCCACCGTATTTACAAAATCAGAAGTCTTATTGAACCAAAAGTCAAACTATTTTTTAAATGAATGGGTTTTCCAATAGGTTCTAGTCGTTTTTGACCGTTTATGAGGCCCTGTTTTTATTCAACTAACATGTGCAAACGAGAAAACTTTAAATGCCATTTTGTCGCAATGAAGCGGTCGTTGAACTCATTTACAGTCTCTGTTTGGTTGTGATTGCGGGGAGTCCGAATCATAGGTCCGTACTTTTTCGAAAACAACGTCGCCATCACCATCAGCGGAGAGCGCTGTCAATTTATCATAATTGGAATAACTCGTCACTGATGGCTCGGTGATTGTAGAAATTGTGCCAGAGTTGTTCCATGAAAGCTGAAGTCAACGCAATTACCCCTAGCGGCGGTCACTTACGTTAGATTTACTTAAGATTTAGATTTATGCTCTCAACGTTAACATCCCTCTATCAACATCCCCCAACAATCGAAATGCACGATAAAGTCGTGGACGACAATTAGCAGATTTTGAACAAACCTAAACTCATAAGGTTATCATCGCAACATTTAATAATGTTCAGTGCTCATCCCAAACGACTTTGTAAGACTTTAAATATAAAAGAAAACAGTCTTAAATGACATGCACTTTACTGAACACAAAACACTCCTTTACATGTTTTTGCTCTTACGTCTTCCCCAAATGTTGATTCACACGTACTAAACCGTGAATTGTTACGTCATGTCTTAAAGCGTCCACTTCTTGTGGCGAGCAGTGAACTATCCTTAAATCAGAAGCCAAACGACCACCGTCCGACACGATTTGCTTCAGTTCCAAACTTCTGTACATTCCTAGGATATTTTTGAATTTATATCCTGGAAAAAAAACAGAAAGAAAACTCCACTTCAACATTTTCCACTTTGAATTCAATTCTACGTGTGTAACTCCTGAAGTTCAAGGAAATTTTATCGCAAGTTCCTTTAGAAGTTTTCGTCCTTTAACTCCGGTATTCCGTGCTTATCTTCTCAGAACAAAAACTTTATCTCCAGCTGAATATCCTTTCATCTTCGCCCACGAACGGGATCCCTGCCCGACACGCGATGTAAACACAATTCCAGTCCGAATTTGCATATCAAACAAAGCCAAAAACTGAAACGACATTCAGCAACCCATAAAGTTGCCATCTACAACCGTCGAAATCCTTTTCAAATACCATTCCCCCCAACCATACCAGCCGGGGGCCACCATCGTCCTTCGTTACATACTGAAACTTTCCCAGGACTCTCTCCCCACTGATCCGACATGAATTCCCACACTGAACAAGCTCCCCAGAAACGGACGTACCGCACCGCTTGTGTGTGGTGGAGCACTACAGGCAAACGTAATGTGATTTCATTTTCGGCAGGACGTGCAAACGGTGGGCGACCACTGCAGCATCATTTATTTCACAGCAACACAAGAGAAAGGCGTTTAAACTTGAATCGGGAAAATATTAGATTTATGCCGTAGTCTGCGTCCGCCTTTATTGTGCACTGAACCTGAGCGATTCAAATGCAAATTAACAACGTTTTTCAATAACCCGCCCCTGCTTTCAGGCCATCCCATCGCCACACACTTAGTGCGATGCCAGACGGAGAACAGCTTTATAATCAGGCATGGGAATTGTATCTGCAGCCGCCTTGGCTTATCATCTGTTTTTTTTTTCGTTTTTCAAAACTCCCCAATCTCCCATGGTACATGCAGTGAGCGCAAAAGGATGCCGCCACCACGACGCGACGTCGTGATTCGCATACTTCGCTCCCAGAAGTGCCCCAAAGCTGTTCACTTTCCATGAATATGCAAAGTCCTCTTTCATTCGAGTGGCTCCTGCCCTTCGTGTGCTAACCCATCCGAGCGAGGGGAGAAAAGTTTCCTTTTCCAGTGGCGGCACCAGTCCATGGGTATGCATTTAATTATGAGGCCTTCCAAACCCCACTGCGGAGTACTGACACCTTACATTCTCTCACCGACCATGAAGGGAAGGTGCTAAAGCCTAAACGAGGCACCTGCCGTGCCGATTTGCCGAGGGGGGAAAGGACCATGAAAAATTGAAGGTCGTTTAGCATGATTTGCATATCTCTATCCGTTGGAGCCCATTCCGACATTTATTTGAGATGTTCTCGTGAAAAATTCAAAAGCCACTCTCACATACTTACTTTGAGGTAAGCCGTACGGTTTATTCCAGGAGTAAGTCCTTAATGGGGTGAGACGGCAGCAGGAGCGCTTCAAAATGAGTCGTTACGGTATGATGAGGTGATGAATATTAATTTGGAGCAACTCAAACGAGAACACATCTCACACTTGATGGATAATTGAAGACGAAGGGATGCAGCAGCGAATCAAGGACAATCTAACGGGTTTCACTTATTCACTAAGCATTAAAATTTTGATGTCAAAACGAAAGAACTAAAATAAAACTTTCACTGGTGACAAGTCAGTGAGGTTTTCACTTTCACTTCGACGGAGGAAATTTGGGATAAAATCAAACGCGAATCGAAAATCAAAGCGAGCGAGAAACACATCCTTCAAGCAAATAAAGCGAACCGCGACTGACGGAGGAATCGAATCTCTGGTGTCGCCTAGAAGCATGCTGCGATGTTCGCAAGAGAGGCATTCTTCTCTGCTCACACAAAGAGAATTCTGGTGAATACTGACAGGCGCACTGGAGTGTGCGTGCTCTTTCAAAAATTGTAATAGATGCCTGTCGTGACTGGATGAGAAGTCTACACTGATGAGATTCAATGAGTGGGGAGCGAATGAAGTTTGTCGTCGCGTTGTCACTTCAGCGTAGCCATTCATACAATTGTTGATGGATGAACAGTAAGTACATGCACTTGCTAACAGAGAATTGTACACTACCGTCGACGAGTGTACGAACACAATGGATGTTTCTTATTTATTTATTTATTTAATGGGCATAAATTATAATTTAAATGTAAATCAGCAAATAAAAGCCAAAAAAGATGTTTAATATAATATATAAGCTCCTATTGTTCAGCGCTTCAACGCTCGCAATTTTGTTGTCAGTAAAATATGTACAATTATAAAAACTCACTTCACATCATCTCAAGCTCCATTACAGATTTTCGCAGGCAGTCATTCATCACCCGACGTTTTGTTTGACTTGAGTCTCGTCATAGCCATTTGGACACCGACTAGGTACAGTGGACTCCGCTTATTTGCAACCCACAAAATACATGCATATGACCGAGAGTTTCGTTTAAGCGGAGTGAATAAAAGCGGAGGCGACTGTATATCTAAATTTGAATTCAAGCCAATTTGAATAACACATTCTGCTGACAGCGGTATGATAATCTTGAGAAATTTGCATTTTATATCGCTCTGGAATTTCATTGCGACGACAGAACCTAATCAGTGGATACTCAGTGATGTGATCATTGTGTCGTCTCTGTTGTGAAATTTCTTATGACCTTAAATCTGGAAAATCATTTTGCACCGCTTATGTCAAATTTACCACTTAAGATATTTGGGATTTACGATCCGAAGCGAATAGGCATCATAAGCCTTTTCTTTAATGGCAGTAATTTTGGTACGTGCATATAAACTATAGCTTCTGATACCCGGGTAACCGAGTTTTCGGGTATTACCCGAGGGCCATAATATTGGGTACTCGTAAGAGATTGGGTACCCGGTTCATTTCGGATTCGGATTATTCGGTCAAGTCTGTACAGGTCTGATCGGTTTAACAAGATGAAGCGAATGCAGGTTCGTAAGGAGTGATGTGGTCTTGGGGTTAAGGCAGATATGAAAAGGAGAGGCAAACGTACAAATATCATTAACTTAGCCATACAAACATTCACACGCATCCAAATGTATAGGCATACACACTGCTCTAAGTGTTGTTAAAGTAAGTGCGGCAAATATGGCCCACGTGGGTAATATGGCTCATCCCAATATTTCCTAAAAGCGGTAACGCACAGAGTTGAACATAATTTCACTGCAAACATATTAGAATCGGTTCTGCCCGCGGATATCGTCGTTGCTCTGGTGCCACAAATGTGCAACATAGGAGTATAATTGTAATTTCATTGTAATTTCTTGGTATGTTTTAATAAGTGTTTTCACAATGACTGTTTGTTGATTTCATAATATCTTTTTAAGGTTAAATAATACTCAATGTGTTCTTATTTGTAGTCATAGCAAAGCTAAACAACAAGCTTACGAAGCGTGATCAAATTGAACATAAGTAAAAAAACAACATTTTATGTAATATGGTCTACCCCATGTGCCTGCAACATCACCTAGTAGGTCATATTTAACACATGATCTTTGCCAGGTGCATCTATTGCGGCAGCTTGGGTACAATGAGTTGTATGGTCAATGTAGGTACAAGAAGACTGTGCAGTCAAGGAGGAACAATGTAAGTGAGTTTTTGTTCTGTTAAACCCAATAATCATGGCGCTGTGGCGTAGTGGGTAAGTGCGTCGACTCCTACGCAGAGGGGGCCAGGTTCGATACCCGAATTTACCACCTATAACACACATATAATTCACGGCTCCACCTCTTTCGAGTCACTGACAATGCTCAAAGAGTACTCCTGTCTAGAAAAAGCTTCTCAACTTCGCCGTTCGGAGTCGGCATTAAACTGTAGGTCCCTTCCACTCGTGAAAGAACAATAGCACGCACAACACGAGTGGTTTCTGAGAAGCCCAGGTCCACCTCGGACTGTCGCGCCACCCACATTATTATTATTATAAACCCAATAATCGTTATCAGGCCATATTTAAAACCAGGTAGGCCATATTAGCCGCACGTTTATTGAAAACACAATATGAGGTTATTTCAGTTTTTTCAGTATATCTTTTTGTGATGTTACTTAAGTGTGAAGGCAAATTGATTTTAATGATTACAAAATATAATTAAAAGAATTCAACATATATTGAGAGATTTATTTCGAAAAATATTAGGGGTGGGACATATTTGCCGAACTACCTTACTATTTCCGACCAGATCGGATTTGATAATGACATTGTTTCCATGACTATTTCATTAATCCAATAGTAATGAAAAAGGAATGCTACTGCATTACGCCCATCTGTAGGTAAACACAATGCCAGAAGTTGTTAATAGAAGTTGTAATTATATCTTTCATTTTTGAAACCCCTTATTGTCAGTTTCTAATTGTGCAGCCTCTTAAGATCATATTTGTCAAAAAATCACAGGCGCTTATTATTTGATGATTGTAAATCGTTTTACCAGGGAAGTCCACCATCGACCAAGTTTTCACACTACGGCAGATCTTGGAAAAGACCCAAGAGATGCAGATCGACACCCACCACCTTTTTGTCGATTTCAAGGCCGCATATGACAGCGTGCATAGGGACGAGCTATACAACGCCATGTCTAGTTTCGACATTTCCGCCAAACTCGTCAGGTTGTGCAGGATGACGATGGAGAATTCTCGCTGCTCCATCAATGTCGGTAACGAACTCACCGAGACCTCCAATGTCAAAAATGGTTTTAGACAAGGTGACGCGGTGTTATGTGATTTCTGTAACATCATCATGGAAAAGATCGTGCAAGACTCACACGCCAACACTAGAGGCACGATCTTCCAGAAGTCCGTACAATTGCTAGCATACGCGGCTGACATTGACGTGATTGGCAGAGCACAGCGAGCCGTCAATGAGGCTTTTGCTGCCATTAAGGCGGAAGCGGCTGAAATGGGTCTAGCGGTGAATGAAGGCAAAACGAAGTATATGCTGTCATCGAGAAAGGACACACAACGTTGACGTCTTGGACAGAGCGTCACAATGGGCAGCTATAAATTCGATGTATTCAAGGACTTCGTGTACCTCGGCTCCGCAGTAAACAGTACAAACAACATCAGTACCGAGATCAAACGCAGAGTAACTCTTGCCAACCGCTGTTTCTATGGGCTCAAGAAGCAATTGAGTAGTAGAGCCATCTCTCAAAGGATCAAGCTAAACAAGACCTTGATCATCCCAGTCCTGCTGTAGGGCGCGGCGGCATGGACAATCTCAAAAGCGGATGAAGAAGCATCTGGTCTTTTCGAGAGAAAAGTTCTGCGTTCAATCTTGGGTCCTGTCTGCGTAGATGGTTATTGGAGAAGAAGATTCAACCACGAACTGTGCGGGCTGTACAGCGGCATGAGCCTAGTCAGGCGTCTTCGGATCGCCTGAGACGGCTAGGCCATGTAGAGCGAATGGACAACTCAGCTCCGGCCCGAAGAGTCTTCGACTCCGAACCCGTGGGTCAACGCAATAGAAGATGCCCGCGTTTAAGGTGGCGCACTCAGGTGGAGAAGGACCTCAACCAACTTGTCGTGCGACACTGGATACAGCTAGCCAGAGACCGCGCTAGTTGGAGAGGCTCGTTGGTTGAGGCCCAGGTCCACCCCGGACTGTAGAGCCAAATAAAGAAGAAATCGTTTTACTAAATTGAAGATCAACAAATGTTGCACACAAAGTCTTTCTTGTCTTCAGTTACTTTTAAAATCCGACGCACCCAACATTTCCTTCCCCCACTCATTTAAAAACCGCAGTTTTAAGAAATACACATCACATCATCAGCTTGAGTTAACATATGTATGTATATATAGATAGCTTCCTAACTCGAGTTCGGTTATAGTAACTATAGTAAAGTTATTTTGACCTCTGGGATATTGTCTTGTACCTACTTGGTATTTTTCCGTCTTATCTGGCTTCAGGACCTAATTTAACCTGACACACTTAATTAAGCGACTACGTGACTCGAGACTTCGACAGTATCGTTAATTTAATTTGCATTTTTGTGCTACTTCATTTGCTGACGACAACGCCATTTTGGTAACTGCCAAAACGGACGAAGAATCAACCAGAAGGTGCTTTAGACCGGATACACGAATGGACGAACACTCAGCGAATTGAGCTTAATGAAGCTAAATCCGTTCCTACAAATTTTACGTATAAGAACGTAACTAAATTGCCCGTTTTTATAAATAATGTTTAAATACCCTTCGGCAATGAAGCGAAATACCTTTGAATGACTCTCGATGTAAAGCTTGAACGGAAGGAGCACGTCAAAAAGAAACGTGAGGAGCTCCAATTAAGATACAAAGACATGTACTGGCTTATTGGAAAATATTACAAGCTAAGTACTGACAACAAATTGCTTATATACAAGCAAGTGCTGAAGACCCGTCTGGACGTATGGTATACAACTATGGGGTTGTGCAAACATACTACAAACTTTTCAAAATAAAGTGCTAACGGCCATCGACATACGATATCTACGGAGATCTTGAAATTTCATCAGTCCAAGATTAAGTTACGAATTTTGCTCGTAAGCATAAGCGTCGTCTGGAAGACCATATAAACTCTGCTGTCCTTCCAATTCTCCTAGCACTACAGCACTACACTAGCACACACTTCCTATTGACCTAGCACGGTGTATTCAACCCGTGCTTAGCTGCGGTGTTAGCAAGAACTGTCAATGGAGAATCTCTTGCTAAAAGCGTATAAACCATGAAAGAAAAACTGCTGAAACTTAGTTGTAGTGGAAATATATCTTATTTGAAGGGAGGTGTTTTTACTGGGTAAAAATCCCTTTCGCTATGTGGGAACGATCCCCATAGTGTCTTTTGAAGATTTTCACCTACCGTCGCAAAAAAACAATGTTTGTGCTACTTGAAAAATATATCTATCGCCACCATCAACCGTGTAGTTAATGCAGTTTAATTTTTTTCGTTAGCATTAAAAAAATTCCTTTAGAAATGCCTCCAACCGACTTATCTCTTAATCTCCTGACTCTTCACAGGAACCTATTTCACTCAGTCAAAGCAATTATTGGCCCCCTCCTTCTGTGACCATCATAGCCTCCTTCCCTCTAATACTCACCATACATCCACTTCTGGCTTGTGACTTAGATACCTATTACCCGGTTTGGCGGGTACCCGGATATGTCAGATACCGAACTTGGGTATCACCTGTAATGGTTCGGTACCCGGGTACCCGGTAAACTGCAAAATTGGGTTTTGCCCGGATAAAATCAAGAGCTCAAATATAAACTAGGACGTACTGATACTTGTGGGGAGAGGCCAATGTGGATTAGCGAAACTTGCATAAGTTGGCCATCAGCGTCGCAAGCATTTTTGGCCAACTTTGAGAGGTGACCGACTTGTAAAGACGCCTGTTTTTTTTTTTAAATGAACTGAAGTCATTAACAAACAGCAAAAACGAAGGCATCTACAAGACTTATAGCGAAAATTATTCTACCGCCTTCAGTCCGAATATTTTGTTTAAACAATATGCAAACGCAATGTCGACCAGCTGGGGACTATGTTGCTGCCCAACTCTCGCAGGTTAAAGAAAACAAATAGAAAGATAGACAGGTAGTCAATAATAAGAATATAATATGGGTGGCGCTACAGCCCGTAGAGGCCCAGGGCCTAGCTCTACTGCAACCACTCGTGTTGTGCGTGCTGTTGTTCTCTCACGAATGGAAGGGACTTACAGCCAAGTTTGTAAAGCTTTTTCTGTACAGTACTGACTATCTGAGCATTGTCAGTGACACGAAAGAGATGGAAGCGATGAAAAATGATTCTCAGCGAGGTTCAGTTGCGTAGGGGTCGACGCACATACCCATAACGCCACGGCCGCCACCGACATATAAGATCTTATAAGCGATGCTTAGAAGACTTGTCCCTCAGTAGTTGGCGCAGTTGAAGGGGTCTCCTTTCCAGAAGATTTCAACTAAATAACTGAAAAAAATTGGACTTGGACATAATTAACTTCCAGCACACAAATGTTTGACCATGCTTATCCTTATCGTTTGAATGGGAATTGTAAAAATGAATGATGCTTGTTGCTGAAGATCTTATGAAACTTCGGCAAGACTCTCAGCCCAATTCTTCTATTCACGGGGAGAAGGTTCCCTTGGACTTGTGTTCACTAGAGAATACAATTCTATTTCGAATTAGCCGAGAGGGCAATTCTCCCCTTCGAATTTGAGAGTATGAAAAAAATTATAATCATTCAAAATTATAATCAGTTGTCAAAATGTCTCCTATTTAAGAGATTTTTGTAATAAAAATAAAATTAAGCTTTGTGTTAAATGTATTAAGCGTGATTTTTTAATGTTGTGTTATTTGATTAAATCTTTTGCGAAAAAAACTGGAAAATGAATAGCATTGCATTCAGGTTGCTGGCAGACGAAGCGGATGCTGAAGAAAACCGACAGCGACAGACAGAAGGGCTATTGGGAGGTGTTCATGGAACAACATAAGTCCTCTGGAGTTGCCAGAATCAATGTAACTTAATGACTTATGCCAGCTCGATGTCACCACAGATATCTGCGCGAAGGGTCGAAATCCAAACAGCGACCTTCTATACCAAGTGGGGTATGTTTTTACTTACGTATATGCTTAAGGAGATCATCCCGAGGTGGTTGCAGATCAGCAGCCAAATGTCGGAGCATAAAGATAATGCTCCCTAATAGTGCTGAGATATCAACGGACCAAAAGGTCAAGTATCTAGGCGTTATCTTCACGCTAAGGTTGAATTTCAACAGCTTCCATCGCATCTATCCCTTGATGCGCAAGCAAAATGGATTAAACCAGATGACTAAGCAGCTGCTCTACAAGCAGCTTATATGGCCGATCTTAACACATGGCTTCCCAATATTGCAAACCACATCAACCGCATGAAGAAGCTCGAAATTTTCGAAAGGAAAATACTGCGAATATAAACCGGACTGACCTTCGATAGAAAGCGTCAAATATACCACAGCTACAAGAAGCTTTATGTTGTACTGAACATAAACAACCATCCTAATGAGGAATCAAGAATCTAAGAACCACACAATTTCCGGACAACTGAATCTCAACGTTCTAAATCTGCTAAACGAGCAGAACCTTCCAACGACGTCGAACAACGAGCTGTATGGATTCTACCAAAGCAGCGATAGCAATCATCATCGAAGCTAAATCGGCACCCACACCACCGCGCGATCCCAAAAGGACCAACATAGACGCAAAAATTTTAACAACCCGGTGTAAGTACCAGCCATTGTAGGATGTTAATAAAAACAACAAACCGACAATGATAGGTGTGTTTTTTTTTTTGCAAGCGTATATACGCTTAAGTTTCAATTTGCATGTAAAGTACACTACAGCAGATCCTATATCCGTTTAAGTTACTCATCATATCTATTGCCGCTTATGAAATAAGCGCTGATAAAAACAATGCTTCAAACCATTATTTTCTCGGTGTTATCGATAATTCATTCCTGAATTAATTCATTCAAGGAATATTGCGTTGATGTACATATTCACAAAATTATGAGGCTTAAAGCATTTCGTCCTGTTTTTTTGAACATTTGTAGGGGTGATGTATTAAATAATTTTTAAATGATTTTGCATCCATAATTATGCAACTGTTGGTACACCCAGCGTGTCTGGGCTATACATTCTATTTATGTTTCGTAACCGATTTTTTCCATTGTTTCAAAATGTGTTTAAATTGATAATAATTAAGTATTTTTTTCATTTAAGGATATGGTCACGCTACACAATCGCAAGCCGAAGATTGTGACCATTAACGATCAGCCATCATCTTAAGCGATTCCACCCTTGACTGCCACAAATGTCATTTATGTCGTCGGTGGTGGCAAGTTTTATGATTATTTAGCACCGATGATCGTTTTTTTTGTGCACATGTAGTTTAAGCGTATATACACTTGCAAAAAAACACACCTAATAATAAACGTTAAATCAAACAATGTACATCAGTTGAGCCAACACCCTAACCTTCAGTTTGTAAGACTAGTTGTAATTTCAGCTGTAAAAATAATTTGTCGGTTCAAAGAAAATTTTTAAATCGCTAAATCAGTAAGTCATTGTACTTATATCAATACAAATCTGCTTATTCGATTTCAAAAGGTGTGGCCTTCAAAATTTTCTTGGTGTTGAGAGTAGCTCCCGACAGCCGACTTGAAGCGTTTTGCAATATCCCCTTGTGCCACTTAGCGCATGTTTCCGCTTCTTTGCTGAAGGGGGATACCAAACAGGTGCTTGAATAAACCATAATATTGGTCTGGCCCAATCTACATTCAGCAAAGTCGTCGCAGAACTACTAGATAGATTCGAAGCGCAGCTATGTCTACAGTGGATAGGTGTCTACAAAACATTAACAAAGGGACCTTACGTTAGCATTCTACACCAAATATAGCATGCCCGGTATTGTTGGATGTATTGAGGGTACATACAATCAGGTGTCCGGTTTGTTGCCCTTTCTATTAATAAAAAATACGTTTAAGGTTGGAGCTTACCTCATGTTTTAAACCTACATATACGCATTTTACTAAAATTTAAGTTTGCGAAAAATAAATAACTTACATTTTTCCATTGAATAAAAACGCGGGAAATAAAAGGAAATTCTTCCCTTTTTTGTAGTTTTTGATACCCGCATTTTTTTAAAGAGAATTTTTTCATTTTCGAATTTTGTTTATACCCGCCCCGGGAGTTTTTATTATCAAAAGGGGTGTCTATGAAAAATCTCTATCAATTAAGGTTAGTTGCCTTCTGGCCAAGTGTATGAATGCCACTTGACACATCAAACATAAACCACAATGTACCCATTATTATGGAAGAGTGCACATGTGTACTGTCTCAATGACAGTGCCCCCAGAATACCTCGCCACTCGTTTTTCAATTTGTTAATGTGTTACATATCATTGCAAACAAGACGACCAAACCACCCTCATACACACTCTCCAACTCATCCCCTTCAAGGATGTGCCACGTCAATAAAAATTACTTCAACTCGTATCTAAGTGAACAACCCCTGCACTTGCTCGCCCATTGCATCCACCAATAATGTGCGCTTCATTAAAATCAATCTCTCTCCGGCTACCCGTCCTAAGGCGACATCCCCGAACCTCCCTCGCCACCCTCATAAATGTTCATGAGTTCAATATAAGTAATGAAAAGCTGAAGCACTCGTCCAAGGACATCCATCGGTTCAGTCTCAATATATCGACGACTTCTTTGTAAGCACTTTGTCAAATCAAATTGAAATTTTCGGGAAAAAAGGATTTTTATTGCCTAACACACAGAGGACACAGCGGACACCCCGAAAATTCGCAAAGAACGGAAGAAGGACGAAAGGACGACACAAAGAGAAGCCGAAAGAGGGCAAACTTTTGGGTACAACTCGGACCGCATTCGAAGGAACTGTTTAATACCACATTCTCGTCGGCCATAAACGATCATTGCCAACACTTTACGACGTCCTTTATGGGCGATGAAAACTTTTACGATGCAACTAGAAAGGATATTGGTCATACTTTACTGCACACTGATTGAGGGAAATGAGGGCATTCAAGGCAAGAGATGAACCAAGGTGGTCGGGCTGCCGATGGCGGTCGTGATGATGATGGTGGGTGGCGGAGGTGGTGGTGATGATGGCGGTCATGGACGAATCCCTCGTAACTGTTTTCTCTTTGTTGTTCGTGTCTGTGGCATGTGACGAGCTTTGAACAAGGGTGGTGGTGATGGGGGAATACTTTGTAAGATGATTGAAAGTTTGATTTGTAGTTCGGCGCACTCTGGAAGGGATATCAATTGAATATCAAGAACCTTATGGTCATCGCCGGCGCTCAACAGACGGATGCCGCTACCAAAGTGACAGGAGCTAGCTATCGAAGAGAAAAGAATCATTTTTATGACGATTGTCTGGAGTGTCGTAAAATAAATGAAACTTTGTTGTTTATGCATGCAGCTGCTGGGTGCGCGCCAGAGCAGGGTTCTTGTTTACTGCTCCGTGGTTAACGAACATATGCTGTGCAGCCAGCAGTTGAAAGTTGTCACCGAATGACGGCGAAGAGGTTTTCATTAGGGCGATGACCACTTATTTGGAACACAAAGCTTTAATGTCCTGCATCCCGGCAGGGGTTTGCATACGAATTGATTTTCCGCTTGAAAGCCTTCGCTTTCAGTTAATCGATTTGCGAAGAAGGGATTACCACGAACGGCTGCATTCCACCTCAGTGTCATTGATCCTTCTTTTGTTTTCCAACCTCATTGACCACTATCCAAACAGAGTTTCTCCTCGTCGATGGTATCACCATTTCCCTTCCCCTCCCCCTCACACCCCCCGAGGACTGACTGATTTCCCATCAAGGGGGACTCGGTAATAATTTGCAATCTCAATTCAACTGATTCTGTCGGTTCAGTTCATTCTCCATTCATTTTAGACAATAGGGTCACAAAGAAACAACATCAACGACGAATCAATTTGCGGTTGACACTCCCGCCCGCATGGCTGTGGGGCGATGGTTGGCTGGAGCTCAGCCCACAGTGGGATGATCCCAATAGCGCGGAGGCACAAAGGGAAATTGATAATTGACTGATTGTGGTTAATGGTGGTTTTTGCCATTATGGCTGCCAAATTGGCTCAAAATTTAATTTATTGACACAGCGAAGGGTGTTCGTGTAAATTGTGGAACAGCACCTGCCAGGGGAGACCCCCAATTGAAGTCTATCCGCACATGGCAGCGCTGAATATGTAATGGGCTTTCGTTTAAATTGAATTTCGTTTGCCATGTAATTGCATTTAAAAAGGATGTCGAACCCTGTTGAAGGCTAGCACACGGAGAAGCACACAAGTGAGTTTTGTCAATGCTCCGGAGCAGAAGCCAAAAGGGGATGTGGTCGCATTCTCTTCAACAGATTTCGTATTTGTTTATGCTAAAATTGAAATTGTATGCATTTGTTGTATTTTTTTAGAAAATGTAGCTGGAAATAGTTTTCTTAGATTAGGGTGTAACTTGTAAAAGCACTTCTTGTTGGCCCTTTCTTACGCACTGCTGTGGGCCGCCGTTGATCTATAACATGCTAAGGCCACCACTTAATAGACATGGAAGAAATTCGTCAAGGAAGTAGAGCATTAATTGGGCTAAAAGTCTTAAAGAACTTTACCGATCTTTGGCACATACCTTCCTAACTAGATTTTGTTAAAGTTTGCCTATTTGTACAGGGCCGTGTTGCGATAGAATTTGTACTCAGATTTAGCTACACGAAATAACAGAGAGGAGTCCGAAGGCACTGGCTCTTAAAAACCATAATCTTAACCATCTGGGAAGTCACGTTGCATCTCTCACTGGATAACAGCACGCCATAACGGGTCGGATGGGGAAGATGATTACCATCAAGTTGGCTTCTATAAATCAACCCCATACGGGTAATGGGCAAAATAAAAGGTGCATTGTTAACCAATTGTTGTGTATATCTATCCGTCAGAGGAGCGATGACACAAAATAGTACATATTCTTATACACTTCTCAGTAACCTGTGAAAGGTCTGATCCTGAGTTCAAGCTGTCTTCGATACTTGACGGGTTCAGGACAGTGTGTTTGTAGTCTTGCATCCATGATCACCTGATTTTTCCATCAGAATTCAGAGAGGCATCTCTTTTTGAACCGGAAGGCAATGCTGCATGTGGTAGAATTTGGCCTTCCCCACATTGCATAGCCGGTAGTGGTTGCAGTTTTGCGTTATCGTAAACTCATCTTAGTCGAAATCTGGATCAAATACTTCATGCTGATTGTTTTTTGAATGAACCGAGGAATCATTTCAGTCTTGCTTGGTGGCTGTGGTTTTGTAGAGTATGACTATGGCAATCATGACATTTGCTTAGTAGAGGGACCGATGTAGCCTAGTGGCTGCCAACGGTGCTCCCGGGTCTGATCTCGACTACTTACATTCTCTTGTAACAGGTTTAGGAGATCACACGACAGCTCATCTTCTTAAGGAAAATTTGTGGTCCCTGTATTCCCTTGTTGTTCCGTAGGTCCTTGCACCGCACTGCATGGTACATCGCGTATGTTGAACCGACTCAATCGAGTTGGACACCATCAGATCGAATTGTTCCTTACGCCTCTATCGTTTGCGAGTAATATGAGGCACGCACTGTCGGCATAACGTATTGTATGGATTCTTACGCCGCAAATTTGTGTTTTTTTTTTAGTTCAATATTTTATTTATATATTTATATCTTTTATTTATACCATTTATATCTTTTATAATATATATATATATATTTTTTTATTTATATATTTATATATATCGCTGACCGTACCAGTGCGGCTTCCGGCCCGGCAAACTGACAATAGATCAAATCTTCACACTAAGGCAAATCCTGCAAAAGACCAGCGAGTTTCAAATCTATACACACAAACTTCTTATCGATCTTAAAGCCGCATACGACAGCATTCATCGCAAGGAGGTATTCCGTGCGATGGCCGAATTCGGGATCCCGGGAAAACCGATCCGGTTGTGTCATACTACGCTAACAACTACGCTATGCACCGTGCATTTCGGCTCGAGGACTTCCGAGCCGTTTGAAACCTGCACCGGATTTCGGCAAGGAAATGCGCTGTCGTGTGATTTCTTCAATTTGGTACTGGACTATCTGGCACTATCTTCTATAAGTCAGTCCAACTGTTGGGATATGCAGATGACATCGACATTGTCGCACGTTCCCAACGTGCCGTGTTGGAAGCATTAACGGTAATTGAAAAAGAGACGAAGCGGGCTGGTCTTAAGGTCAATGAGGATAAAACAAAATATATGCTGTCAACCAAAAAACGATCCATCACACACCACCTATGACAAAATATCACAATCGACAGCTACAATTTCGAGGTAGTAAGGGAGTTCGTCTAGCTCGGGGCAAACGTAAACTCCAAAAACGACATCATTCTGGAGATCCGACGTAGAACCGCCATTGGTAATCCGAGCCTCCTGGTTCGAGAAGGAGAGGAAGACCGAATCTCCGGTATAAAGAACTAGTAAGCGCGGATTCAAGACAGCTTGGTCTTGATGGCTAGAAGCAGCGTGCCCAGGACCGTGAACAATGGAAAGCAGCTATCGCTCAGGATCGGACCCTACATGGGTCGCCAGCCTGATAAGTAAGTAAATAAGTATTTACAATTGGGACATACGCGAAAAAGTGAAGACAAGAAAGTTAAAGCAAACACACATTTCAATGTTTCCAACAACACCATTCTAAATCTAAATATTAGCAAATTTATCGCAATTGAATGAAAAAACCACGCAAAAGTAGCTACTATACCCTACCCACCTTACATTTGCTGTGTGATGCTTGGCGAAATGGTTTATTTCGATCGCATTACTCAGAACGGAAAATATGTGAGAGTTGAACATGACCATCGAAAGTGCGACGGTGAACCATCGCATTAGCCAATTCCTCCTCTGCTATCGAAAATTGATAAGTTAACCGTGTGGAAGCATGGTACAATTATTTAAAATATGTACATGTTTAAACAAATTTATACAAATTATGTTGAGATACGACATTTGTCTGATATTGTCATGTACAGTGGCGAGCAGAACTGGTTACCTAGATCATTTCAGATTTGTTTTTGTTTTTTCAATCAATTTTTCTTATTATTATTTTTTTTTTTTTCAGAGCGATTTTCTTATTAATTTATTAATGAACAAAATAAAAACTAGGCAAATGCCATGTATGCAGTTTTGCATGTTTTCATGTTGTCTTTTTTATGGTCCATCTTTTTTATACTTCGCGTATCTTATTTTGTGATATATTATTATATTTCGCCATTCTGATTTTAGCATCATACTGAGCAACGATATGCTAGTTGAAAAATCAAGTTTTTATTTTTAAATTTAAAAATTTAACTCTTAACAAAATCCAAAAAAAAAATACTGAAAAACGTCGGATTTGCTTTTTCAAAAAGGTCCATATCATATCATGGGACTTCACAGAACTTCGGTCTAGGCAATGGCATCATACACATGGTACGAAAAACAAAAAATAATTGAGACCGTGAGACCGGTTGATCCCAATCTTAAATAGATCGATAAGGCAAAAACTGATACCAAAACAAAAACAGCAAATGTGTAGATTCCGCGAGGGATCTTTTAATAGGACACTGGGTAAATCTGGGCTGATGTCCGATAAATATAAAAATATAGCACTGTGCAAAAAAAAATATATAGGAACAAAATATAATCTTGACAAAATGTCTGCAGAGAAAATAAAAGCTGGACTGTGGAAGACTATAAACGAGTCAAATATGACAGATTCCATTTTGACAAAAGCTGATCATTTGAAACCTATTTTATTGATGAAAAAGCACAAAAACTAAAATGATGTACCTATCCAGTTTGCTTGCAACTGTTCATAATAATTGCCTTTTATACCACACAACTTTAATTAATATTTTACACGATATCGTAAAATTGAAACTATCGCGCAACAAAAGAAAGCGGTACACGTGTCGCTCTTTCTAGCGTTACCTCTGAAAGAAAGCATTTTTGTTTTGTCTCAAAAGCTGTAAGAATTGCACATAAATAAAATGATTATTAATCAACCGATGATATTGCGTGTATGATCTTGTAGACATATCCACGTGTTATGCAATGAACGTTTTGGGTATTTTAAAAAGTCATACGAAAAATGTATACGCTCACCAGTCACCAGTCCTACAACTTTATATCGACTCCGATAGGCGATGCGATAGAGAGCATCCTCGAGAGTTATACATTCAGAGTGATTTGAGAGAGGTGGTGCCTTGAAAACGTTACACGATGACCACTACCGATTGTGAACGCGGGCATTAATCCATTAAATGTCCTGAAGCATTTGTCTACTCTTAAGAGCGGCCTTGATGCGAAGTGTTTTTACATTACCAAAGGGTTGCGCAAAGGGGCTCGATTTCGTAAATTATTTATTAAGTAAAGTATTCCTAGCTATAAAACGTAATATGAAAGTCGACGAAAGAACAAATGTATCAGGTCTTTAATTAAAAAGGCTCTACAAATAGATTTTGGAAGCGGCACATCCCTTAAATCCTCCTTCTTTTAAATCTATATTACACGCTGGTTGTGTTCTAACTACCTCTCGTTTCGTACAATTGCTCACGTCTCAAACTAGTCTGAACTTACTTGTTTGTCATTGTCTCTATGAATGCGCAACCACTCCTGTAAACATGGCAGTTCAGATTTTAAAGTTCATATTTTCCAGGCAGACTTATGCTCTACTCTTATAATTGCCGACTGAGACTTAACCCAATCGCTACCACTTCCACTGCCAGTCATGCCGAGTTCACTTGAGATTTCACCTGCAGATACACATCCATGTCTGAGATGGTCTCTCAAGTTCGCCGCCATGGCTTCCCATTCATGCCG
The DNA here is from genome assembly GCA_964034865.1 of Eristalis intricaria. NCBI lineage: Eukaryota > Metazoa > Arthropoda > Insecta > Diptera > Syrphidae > Eristalis > Eristalis intricaria. Next base: position 24,577,782 of record OZ035877.1, read on the forward strand.
CAGCCCCATCACTTTGAATACGAATGCCCAGATATGACTCGGTACAAATTCAGCGTCGAGTGGAGGCGCACTCATAGACAAGTCCTACCACTCGTTGAACCCCCAATGTAAGCAATTACTTGAGCGGAACTCCTCCTCTGATGTCGTCGGCGGCGGCGGTCAACTCAGGCTGCCCGTGCAATCGCTCATTGAAAGAGCCACCGAAATGTATGGTCTTCACTTCGGCTGCCAGGTTCACGGTATAGATGTGTCTCGAACGTTGATTCGCTTCCAAATCCGATTTCGGATTAAATATGTCATACAACGACGTCCTTACAGACGGCTTTTCATACACAACACGCCTCAGAATCCTTCGCACACAGCGTGTACTAGTATAGGTATGTGCAGTAGTCTATAGCAGATTTGGAGAGATAAGACCCCGACCGACGTCTTTGATGCCAGTCGCTTGGTGTGCCCTGCGCTCGTTTCATTTGTTGGCAAACAGAGAAAAGATGCTCTTCTGGTTTCTATAGCAAAGGATTACCACAAAACTAATGCACGCTACACTGACTGTGTACACGAGCGCGCGTGTGTGTGTACTCGAATTGTGCCTTTGTTACGACGCTGAATGCGAACGGTTCGTTGGAGCTACCGGAGCAGGGGCCCCACATGCCCGCCAGGAATTAGGCTCAGGCTTAACTAAATGATATGTTTATGGATGTGGAGTTATTATACCACAAACTGATTATACGGTTTTTGTGGTACTTAGCTCCTCGTAGTTCTTCTTCCGTTTCGCAACTCTGTGTGCGAACGGAGGTGGAAGTCATCTCTATTCATGACCGTCCGGAGGCGAAAACTTTTGCTCTGTTGTAAGCACATTTGAGTGCTTGGATTGTTTTAAATGAAACACCTATGCTCAGCTGCTTCTGCCGCTACTGCTTGCCTGAGTGATTGTGCACTGAGGTACCCTTAATTGTGGGGTTTCGCCGGCGCACGGTGCCACTCTTTAATCGAGTGACTTTAAGAAATGTGTATAATCAATTTCAATCCGTTGGCATGGTCAAGGTGGCGTTTAAGGATGCTCTTGATTCAGGGTTTTTAATTTCACATTCTGGATAACTACTGTCTATAGTTGGCAAGGGTAATGATATATGTTTGATCCCTGTAGTTATTGACGGGAACACTTTGGGCACAAGTTTTTCATATAAATCACATGAGCCACGACCACGTTTTGTGGTTAATCTTAGCTATTAAGAGGTTTAACTAAGAAGGGTTAGGACGTGTTAGCAAGATGTTTGTATAGTCGCTCTGTAGCGACCATTTGTGAATCGTATGCGACACTGACAAACACTGACCCGTTATTGTAAAGCAAATAAATAAAAAAATGTCTGTTAAAATTAAATTAATTTGGAAGTTAACGACTCGACTTAATCTAGGAATGTCCATGCACGCAAGAGGATGCGGAGCACGTGATGTTCCACTGACCTGACAAGTCCACTGGATGGAGAACTGCTCATATTTATTTATTTATTTTTTATTAATGGATTGTAGGTACTTAATTTCATGCAACTCAAAAAATACATTTCCCTGGTTTTGTCAAGGAAATACGTTTTTAACAACATTTCTAAAACAGTCCCTAGTCGTTGAAATATCGACTGCCGATGGCACAGAATTATATAATTTAATGAAGCGACTAATAGGATTACTCTGACCATAATTATTACGATTAGCGGGAAGACAGAAAATTTCATCTCAATTTTTAATATGTTTATATTGTACGTACCTGGAAATTAAAGCGAATAATTCATCCAATTTAATATTGAAATTTACAAATACTAAGCATACATCTCGCTTGTTTTAAAGAGTTTTTAAACCTAAAATGACACATCTTGACGAACATTCGGGCAACCCATCAGATCATCGTTACTTAAAGTTAAACGCGTGAACCCTTTTTTGAACTCTTTCAATTCTTGTTATAGTGTTGCCATAAAGAGGGGTCCAAATCACACATGAGTATTCTAATATAGGAAGTACCTGCAATAAGAAAATTGACTTTACTGTATAAGGGTCCTTAAAAATCTCGGAAGATCTTTTAAGGAAACCTAACCTAGACTTTTCTTTGAGGACTTTGCTTATAATAAAGTCATAGTGTATCGAAAAAGTAAGTTTTAAATCAAAGTTAATACCAAGGTCGTCTATATCGCTTACTTTAAGGAGTGATTTATTCCCGGTTTGATGTGTCAAAATCAGCGGCAACAAGTTTCTATAAACATTAGAAGTTTTGCACTTCGATAATTAAAAATGATTCAATATCGTCTTGAAATTTCAAGCAATCTTTGACAGGCGAAAATTGACTAAATAATTTAAATTAAACAATCTGCGAACTTAAAAATTTCAGGAATATCGTTCACAAACGCATTAATCAAAGGAGGACCTAGATGACTGCCCTTGGAAGGACCTGATAACGTATACGTAGCGTTTAGGGGACACGACTATTTCTGGCGACAAAGCTTAATTGCCAACCAGCCCTGCGAAGTAATACCCAAAGGCAGTTCCGTGGGGAGAGTCGTAAAAGAGCGCAAGGTGTGGGTTAGTACGTGCACGTACGCGTATTCCCAACCAAAGAGAGAAAAGAGTATGCACAATTTTCATTAATCAGAAACAGAACACCCATCACCACCCTCATAGAAACTATTTCGGTGAGTGACAAAAAGTTTCAAGTGGGAGCAATGGACCATTTGGTCCTCAATAGGGTTTAGGGGACAAGACTCTACATCCCAACAGCCATCCTTACCAATTGGCTACATCCCAACAGCCATCCTTACCCTCGCACCTATTAGCTTCATTGTGAATTAATTCCAAGCATTCCAAAAATCGAATACAGTGAAATCTTCCTAGAACGGACATCAATAGCCGTGTTTTTGTCATCGCTATCGATAGTGAAGTGAAGTAAGATGCAAAAAAACGATTCGCAGTGGCTTTGATTTTTATCTGTCAGAATATATGAAGAAAACTGAAGAAAACAATTAATATGTTAGAATCGCTATCAAAATGAATGAAAAAAACATTCGGAGTCGAATTTTTATCGGCAGCCACTTTTCACTGCCGGTATTATATGCAGTTATAGGCAGTAGGTTGTTGTATGTGCTTTACGTGCAATATCGTACTTAACTATTTATAGATTTGTGAAAAAAACACGGCTAATGGTGTACAACTTTTTTTTGGCTTAGGGAGATCCCTTAAAGAAATCAAATAAAAAGAAACATTATTTTTCGAAATTAACATATTTTTATAAAATAAAATAAAATAATAAAAAGAGTTGCTAGCAACCTGAGTGAAAATAAAAAAAAATGTGAATTTGCAGAACAAAACCTTCACTGCCGACAAAAAGAAAACTGCTTCAACCACACGAATGAAAGAAAAATAAATGCAAGCACAAGTTACACTGTGTGCCGCTGGGATGAACGAAAATCCACTACCTAAAATCGGCTTGAAAGGTTAGTTTCGACATTGCGAAATTCCGCTAGAAATCGCTAAAATATCAAGAGCAAAAAAGACTAACTAAATCCTTAAAAAGTATACAACGATTATTAAAAGTTAATTATTATTGTATAAAACAAATGAAACAAATAAAACAATAAACAAATTCACTATAAGCAGAAAAGAAAGAAAAAAAGAAATGGAAGAAAAAAGAAATGGAAGTTCAATTTAATTCAATTCTCAAATTCGATATCAACATATCTCTCGATTGTATATTCTGTCATCCGCAAATCCAAATTAAGTACATTTTTCTTGAATGTACAGTAGGTGGTAGCACTATTACGTTAAAAATAAGAAAAGAAGACATCAATGAGTTAAACAACTCTACAGGATTAGAATTATCGCCTTCAAAAGTGTATAGCATAATTCGAACGTAAACCAATAAACTTTATAGAAATCACAGACATGTGAATTTGATTACAGTGATTTGTTTGCCGTAAATCCGCTGTTTTGGATAGTTTGTGTAGAGTAATAGCTGTGGTAGCAAAAAATCACTAGAATTCACTAGATTTTATTTTAGCGATTTTTATTTTACGGCAAAGAGCCTTAAGAATCTGTCAGATCTAACGACAAAATTGTTAAAACGGCAAACCTGTTCCGATAATTTGTTTCAAATACACATTCAACCTATTAACAAAAATCACACACACAATGCAATGTCTCTGGACTGGTACTATTTGCTGTAGACTGCAAGTAAACAAAAAATAATAATATCCGTCTAAAAGAGTTGTCCGTCTAAGGGAGATGTCCGCAGTGGGAGATATCACTATAGTCTCAAAATCAAACAACACTTAAAACCTGGGGTAGCAGAAAGGCGAAGAGCAAAAACTAATAAAAAAAATACAGCTGTGGTTCCAATGAACTCTAAAATCATCACACGTCAAACATACATTCCACTTATCTATAAAAAATGTGATTTTTGCAAAAAATGCTTTCTTATCGCGAACCAAGTGAAATCGGCCAATTGGATCGACAAAATGTATTTCACAATACCGATGTGTACCATGCAAACTCATATACTTTCAACTATCGTAACCAGGGCTGCGAAGAACTCCGGTTTCAACTTTATCATAGACGAAGTCATGCTGTGAGTCGTCGAAACTTTTTTAATCATTTTTCATTTATGATACAGGAAGCCACTTACCACAAAGTACAATGTAAACTACTGACCACATAAAATGTGATGTTTCCTACAAGTTCATACGTAGCTTGCGAGGCGCCAAACCGCAACCAATTAAGCACTTCTACCGCCTCCTGCAGAAGACTCACGTATTACATAGAATATATGTGGAATCAGACATGGTCGGCCTTCCAACTTTATCCACCATCAGCCATCCCAGAGTCATATATTAAGACTTTTATATCCTAGCCAAGAACTTCTCAAAGGGATCCCCCATCATTTCGTCTGCTGAACAACCCCCATACACTACGCATTCCTGTAAACCACACAGTCAAAGATCGACACAACCATCCCACCCATCATTCACGTCCTGTGTCGGCGTCGTTAAACTCCCCATCGACGCACTGCAATCCTCCTCGTAATCAATTTGCAAACCAGTTTCCACTCAACTTCCAGCAAGGGGATTAAATTAAATTAGATATCTCACGTGAGAAATACTCTCACCATTGCGGAAATTAATGAGAAAAACTGTTGTTCGATTTCTGGTTACCTAATCAACTGTAGGCCTAAAACTTCGCCTGCAACTGGTTCCAGGGTGACCGATGCGATTCTTAGTCGCCACCTGAAATCGAGACTCAATCAGATTTCCAAGCCAACCCATCGTGCGTCGTCGAGATTAACGACCTCAACCACAGGAGGCAATTCAACACAAGTGGCTTTTCCGTTTTGCGTGATTGCATTTAAATTTATTGACCAAGTTCGTCAAGACCGCTTTTATGAGTTGGGCTTGCACCCATCCGCTGTGTCTCCAGAAGAATATAGTATTTTGAATTATTTCGCTATGCTCGAATAATTATGGGCATGCATGCGTGTGGACAACGTCACATGATGAAACTCCTCACCTCGTGTCACGTGAATCAAAACCTGATGCAGTCGCCCGGGAAGTTGCTGCCGGGGAAGCACTCATTAGCATAAACAAGCTGCGTGTAGATAAGTTGTCTCATAAAAATGGCAAGCTGAGCTGGTTCTTCATCTTAGAAGCGATTATAAACTCAAGTAATGACTTGGTCTAATTATATGGGGATCTTCCTAATAGGCCTGCAGAGCATGTGGGAGCGACTATGTTACTGCACTAAATCTATGTTAGCTGCTGTTTCGATTTGAAAGATTGCAAGATTAGAATGCGGGCTCACTGATAGCGTGATCGTAATAAAAGTAGAAAATTAGTTTTGCCACAAGAATATTTAATTTATTGCATAATCCATTCTAGTATGTGTTGGCTTAGTTCGACGTTAAATGTGTAGTGTAAGCAGGCAGTGATGTTTCTTACCAACTCCTTCTTAGGAAAGGGAATCGCAGCCTAGCTTTTTCTAGTTTACACAGCTGTACGAGGGATAAGCACCTAGACACACCACGCGATGGAAATTTACTAACACGTAGTACATGCTCGTAGACTGTCAAGATTGCAGCCGACTTGTTCTCGAAATTTTGTTTTGACAGGCTCCTCCGCCGTCGACAAATTAGGAAACGAAAAGCTTCCCCATCCACCGTATTCTCTAGACTTGGCCCAGTGCGACTTTTATTTGTTTCTAGACTTGTGAAAGTCACTCGCATGACAGAAATTTGAGTCTAATGAGGAGGTTATCGAAGCCACGAAGGGCTAATTTGCTGACCTCCAGAAAACGTATTTTACAGACGGATTAAAGAAGTACGATCATCACTGGGTCAAGTGTATAGAGTTTAAAGGAGAAATAAATCGCCACTTTCCCAAAATGTTCATTTTTCTTTTATAGGCTAAGTACTTATCGGACCTTCGGACTTCTCAGAAGAATTAGAACCTTCTGCAATGGACGAAGAAGGAGAAGAAACTATGCCCCACTACCTCCGCACTAGCAAGGACAAGGAAAACACGCTATTCATTCGACAACCTAGAAGCGAAGAAGAAGAAGAAATTACAGAACTAAAAATTCTGGACAAAGCAAAATTTAAAAAAAATACAAATTGGTTGTAATATACCAAAGGAGTATATCCTAGAGAAAATGCCATTTGAATAATAGTAGATAACTCCGTGCAGAACTTACACGCTAGCACAAGAGTCACGATCTTCCAAAAGTCCGTACAACTGCTAGCATACGCGGATGACATTGACGTGATTGGTCGAACACAGCAAGCCATCAATGAAGTATTTACTGGTATTGAAGCAAAGGTGGCCAAAATTGGTTTAGCGGTGAAAAAGGCAAAAGGAAATATATGCTGTCATCGAGAAAGGACGCACAACATCGACGACTTGGCCAAAACGTCACCATAGGCAGCTATAACTTCGAAGTAGTGAAGGACTTCGTCTACCTCGGCTCGCAAGTAAACAGTACTAACAAAACCAGTACCGAGATTAAACGCAGAATTACTCTTGCCAACCGCTCTTTCTATGGGCTCAAGAGGCAGTTGAGTAGTAGAGCCCTATCTCAAAGGACCAAACTAACATTATATAACACCTTTGTCATCCCTGTCCTGCTCTATGCTGCGGAGGCATTGACAATCTCAAAAGCGGATGAAGAAGCACCTGATCTTTTCGAGAGAAAAGTTCTGCTTTCAATCTTTGGTTCTGTCTGCGATTCAACCACGAACTGTACGGGCTATACAGCAACATGAGCCTACCCAGGCGTCTACGGATTCAACGCCTAAGATGACTGGATCATGTAGAGCGCATGGACAACACTGCTCCAGACCGAAGAGTCTTCGACATCGAACCAGTGGGACAATGCAATATAGGACGCCCACGGAGCCGATGGCGCACCCAGGGCACCATGAGCCTACCCAGGCGTCTACGGATTCAACGCCTAAGATGACTGGGTAATGTAGAGCGCATGGACAACACTGCTCCAGACCGAAGAGTCTTCGACATCGAACCAGTGGGACAATGCAATATAGGATGCCCACGGAGCCGATGGCGCACCCAGGTGGAGAAGGACCTCAATAAACATGGTATGTGCAGTTGGAGACAGCTGGCTAAAGATCGTGCCGGATGGAGAGACTTGCTGGTTGAGGCCTGGGCCCAGCCCGGACGGAGAAGAAGAAGAACTCCCAGGTGTTTAGTTTGTATCTCACATGGTGCTCATTGCCCACAGAAGGCAGTCGATAATGGTATTCAGAAGAATTTGGAAAGTGACATTGCCATGGAAACTTACCCTTAGCCCGGCTATTCAAAGAGATAATCATGTGTATAACATTGAAGAAAAAGTAGAAACAATTGAAAACATTAATATATATTTTATTCTTAATTAAATTATTGAATGAGTCAGATTTAGATACAAACATCAGAAGAATTATACTAAGAAAAACTATATGGCAGACACACAAAATAAACTCCAAAAAAAAAATTCACAGCTGTGAAATGAAATATACCATCGGCGAGCTGTTACATTGCTACTGATATCCGAAGCAGAATACTAACTGCCACTCCGATGTGTATGTAGACTGATTTAGTAATATAAAGTTCGTAATAGCAAACATTTCGCAATGATGCAATGCATCGCGTTCTAAACGTCATATGAAATCAATCACTGCGCAAACAAAAGCAACCTACCTATCATAGATTATGGGGATGCGATGAAATGTTAAGGTTATAAAGATATCTCTGTTTATTGATTTTATTGAAAAATAAGGCTGAAAAGAGCCCCCTTGTGACTTTAGGTTCATTGCTTGTAATTAAGTACATAAAAGCATCGTATTATCATGAAAGTAGCATTTTTTCTATTGTATTGCCTCGAAGAATTCTCTTTTGGGCATCGAATTTTAAAATGTGAAGTAATAATATAGTAATAGTAATCATCATCTTAATAATAATAATCATCGCTGCTGATTTCTTCACTATTGACAGACAAACAAACGACCCGTTCAAAAACGTCAACAAAATTAAAGCATCATGATGCATCGCAACATTAGAGAATCATTGCATAGCATGGCAAAGGCAGTATTGCCGTGATTTGCATTTATTTGACAATTACGAACTCAGCAGTAATTTCTGTAGCCACAAACCATAGCCGCTAAAGTCGATTTTCGACGAAATTGAGTCAGGATATCAAAATCTACATGCGCCCAATTTTATATTTCAGGGTAAAGTCGAAGTGAAAAGCAGTTGAAATTAGCTGAAGTGGAATTTTTCATACATTTTTAGACCGAGTGAAAACTTTAAACACACACCTGAAAGTAAGAAAAAACGATTTTGGCGGTTTATATCTTCTTAAAGATTTCTTATGTTCGTTGTATGTTATGTGACGGTAATGATTATACAGGGTTGACTCCAACAGCTGTGTCTTGCTCGAAATCCTCAGAAAAAGTCAGTAACGTACTTCCCCGGAAAGAAAGTGGCTTTTAAGAGTGGCTTTACGCTTGAACAACGCTGAGAAATATAGAAAACTTATTTCCAATGTGATTGTTGTGTAGCCCAAGCATTGCATTTTATGAAAAGAAGTTTTGGACGAAATGAAGCACCGACAGCGACGGCTGCACTCAAGTTTAAGCAAAATATTTCAGAGACTGGTATGCTAGTGACCACACAGATTAGAATGTGGCTGCTGTGACCGAGAGCATCATTGGACCATTCTTCTTCGAAAATGAGGCTGGGAACAACGTTTCTGTCAACTGTAGGCGTTACACATCCATGTTAACCGATTTTTTTACTGAAATTAGAGATATGGATTTGGACGACCTCTGGTTCATGCAGGACGGCGCGCCATGCCCCACAGCCCATGCCCCAATCGATCTTTTGTGCACCAAATTCCAAAATTGGTTTGTCAACTGTATTGGCGATATCAATTAGCCGCCTTGTAGCTGCGATTTTACCCTTTGTGTATTTTGTGGGGAACCGTGGACCGATATTATGCCAACAATCCGGCAACGTATTATATTATCCAAGCAATCCGTGAGCTACAGACCGAAACCATCAACAAGGTGGAAAACTGTGGTTACAGATTGAAAAACTTCTCAAACTTTGCCGATCAGGGTCGTTATTAATAACCTAGGACTTGCTCCACTCGGAAGGATCCATTTCGGACTCAAAACGGAAACTTGCTGTTTGAAGCCCAGCTTTCATTCAAGACAGCCATGTAGCCACACCCGCCAGTGAGAGACGGGGTGCCAATACACAATAAAACATTCACAAGTAAGCTAACCCCTTCATTCGTCATCAGGGAAATAAAACAACAAGTACAACCGACCATCACACTATCACAAACCAAGAAGCAAGTACATATCTGCAAATGAATGAATGCGTCAAGTAAGCACACGACAACGATTAAACAAAATCCTCAGCAGATCATTAAGCCAATATATTTGAACATCGTTGTTCCTCGCCATTTCCTGCGCTTAGACACATTTTAAATCGAAAACAGACGTCAAGAGTCATTAGAGACTGAACTTAAATTCATTGCGTTCATACGTTACGAATCAGAAAACCATTTACGGAAACATACGCCCACGTCATGCCAATCCAACATCCACCCAAAGCCTGCACACACTCGGCACTCACCAAACATCGACTCTAACGCCTGTCCCTCTCCAGAAATTCACTCTCCTCGTAATTCTCATTTTTATTCCACTTAATTGCAATTAAAATACACTCACGAAGATAAACCATCGCGCAGCTCGTCCGCGCCTTGCAACCAAACAACCGGACCCCAGAAGGTGGGGAAGGATCGCATCGGAGCTCTTGAATCTTGTGGAAATTGCCAACCAGTCCTGGCTTGCAAGTGCCTACAGGCGTTCTCAGCTCCTCACCGTGCAGTGAACAACAGGATGAGCAGCGACAAGAAGCAGCCGCAGCTGCCCTCCAGCAGCCCGTACCACATCCAGTTAAGCAACCCAACTTTCAGCTCAAAGCTGAAATGTAAACGAACCGTTGCCGCTGTAGTTGTGCGGCGGCGGTGGAGCATCATCAGCACTGCAACCATAAACAACAACAATAACAAGAGTGAGGCAGAAGTATTTGCACTTGACACTAATTACTCAGAAAATCAGTACCACTCCTTGACAACGGTGTTTGAGGATAATGAGGCGGTACCCTTGCAAGGCAACCACTGCGAAGGGGTGTGGGCAGAGCGTTGTATGACAAAGTGGAGTACTCTAAGCCGGATGAATAGAACAGGATAGGCTTCCTTGACGTTGAGTCCTATTCGAGTGCCATCCTATATATGGATATGCGCAGTGGTGCCAAGCCCATGCAAGGGGATTGCACAAATCAATAGATAGCCGGCATTTCTTGCAGTGGCATGGTAGACTTATTCAATAGCTCCTTTATGCTTTGTTTAGGGCGGACGAAGGGATCACAAAGGAATATTTGGTCACGATTTCTTGAGAGAAACAGATACCGCGATTGCATCGCTGACAGTTGCATTATGGGCAACAGTCCTTCGACTGCACACGTCTCCGTTGAGTCGCCAATCGATATCCAGATGATCAATGGTCAAATCTACTCGATTAGATAATATGATCGATAGAATGAGGTCCACTCGGCCTCATGCGTGATCAGTATGAAATTTGTATGATCACCACTGATCGATGGGATGCTGACTTTTCGATTCAACATGCAAACTGGTTAAGAACGGAATTGCACAGCGATGGGGAATGGAAGCCACGATATGTGGTAAGGAAAATGAAAAAATGTTAAATCCATCAATTATTGCACGAATGACTGTAACACGCTGTGATCCCAGTCTTCCTGCTCGATTATGGATGGTTTCGTTTTTGTGTCAATTTGTAAGTATGAGGAAGTTGATTCCCATTGGTACAATGTTTCTTTAAGAAAAATATGCCGACGACTGACATGGTTTCGAAAAACTGACAAAACATGCTGTACACCGGGAAGAAGTTGCTTGTGAGCACCGATGATCCAGTTGAAAATTAGACTTTTCGTTGCGGTCATATTGGTTATGTTAGAAATCGACTAAGCAAAGTCCCTGGATTTTCGGGACTTAAGTAATCAATGTAGAACAGATGCTCCTTTTACAAGAATTAGATATTAAAGGCATATAAAGTGCAGCCGCCAACATATGGCATAGTACCCGGTAAGGACGCCAATTAGAATGCGGTATTTTTTTTTTGCTCAGTGTCGCTCATAGCTTTTGCTCCAATACCAAGACCACATCACCGAGTCCTGTCTCTGTCCAGAGCGCCTTCCATTTTTTGTTTCCTAATGGCCTAAGTGACGTACAAGCCAATTACGAATGTGTCCCACCATTTGGATAAGCACGATCTTTCACATAGCTAGAATCCCCAAGCAGAAGCAGTCGGTCACTGTCTTGTAGCAACCTACATAGCCTAGAATAGTTTTTATTCTATGCTCTTTTTCAATCGTTGATGAGCAACTCAATCACTATCGTTCCGACGCACAACGAGCTGAGGAGGGTCACCTCCAGTTTAGTACGGCGGTATTAAGTCGAGATGTTGCGAGGCCAACACCGAAAATTCTGATGACTGGAGATTCAGAACTCTCTCGTCAAACCCTTTAGACCTGTGGTAGAAAGTTTAGCGCGGATCCGTTAGTGGAAGTAGTCGGTCACTGTCTTGCAGCGAATTAGATGCAAATCTATGAGCGCCAACCAATGGCCGATCTGTATAGCCTACAGTAGCTTTTGAGGAACGGTTTAAAGCTGTACAGTGAAACCTGGAAAGTTGGGCCCAGCGGTGCAAGCATTTCTGGGCAACTTGGACAGGTGGCCAACTTATAAGGGTGCCTGTTTTTTTTCTCCACGAAAGTCAGAAGAACACTGTAGTCCTTCACAAATTGCAGATATAAAACCATATACATGGTATATCCCAACAAAATTTTGCACGAAAATAATATTACCGTTAAGTCTGTCTGTACATATTGTCCAGTGAATATATACACACAAAAAATGCAAACGCTACAATGGCGACCAGCAGACGACTATGCTTCGGGCTAACATCCTGAGGTTATTTAGTGCGAAAGAAGAAATTAAGTATCAAAAATTGCGGTCGAGGTCCAAGGTGGCTTACATATAGAGGAATATTTGTAGGAATAATCTTGGGGCTGCTATAGCCTGGCCAACTTGGGCAGATGCTCAACTTACAAGGGTGGCCCAACTTTAAAGGTTTTACTTTATATGATAAGAAAAAAGTAAAATATATACCAGGGTATGCACATAGGTACGTATACATTGTATCTATGTTATACACTACGTTCTCGATTAACGCAACTCTTAACTCAAGCATATTATCAACACTCGCAACAGCTAAATTAATTTTTTATTTTTTTATCATTATTGATGCAGTAATTGCAACATTCTTAAAAAAAGACAGAAACTCGATAGCGATAATCGAGAATGAAGAATAGTTTAGCTTCCGTTAGTTTAAGTTATTTTTATGGTTAGTTTTAAGTAATGCTAGGTCAGTAATTAAGTTTGTTTTATAATTTTACTTAAGGTACATCTTAAGTAAAGTAAAGTAAAGTAAAAGTTAGTTTTCTTTAAAAATATCGATATTTAGTTCAAGTGGAATGCCATATGATATGATTAAGTTTAACATAGAGTACCAGCCGTTTGCCAGTAAGTTAAAATATAATCATTGTTCGCCCAACTAGTTTTAAGAATTTTTGGCTAGTGTGTAAGTTTGTTATAAATTAATAATAACAATAATATGGGCTTCGCGACAATTTGAGGCGGACCTTGGCCTAGCTTAGGCAGCTACCACTCGTGTGCCTGCTGTTGTTAATTCACGAGTCTTTGGAAGCTATAGTTCAATGCCGACTCCGATCGTCGAAGCTGAAAAGCTTTTTCTAGGTAAGAGTTCTCTTTGAGCACTGTCAGTGAGTCGATGTGGATCAGTAAATTATGAATGGTAGTAAATTCGGGTATCGAACGTGGCTCCCTCTGTGCAGGAGTCGACACACCAACCCACTATGTCAGTGCGCGCCGATGTTGTATTATGATTTTTGAAATTAAAATTAATTTAAATGGAAAATGGAATGGAAAGTCATTGCTAGATTTTCTCCCAGCGAAATGCAAGGGATTTTTGAAACTGTACACAAAATCTTGGAACCCGAACTCATCTTTAAGTCATCAGAGCTTAAGGATTTCCCCGTCTACTAGTACCATTTGTTCCTGCTATTGTTTCTGGTCTAGAAGACACAGATGAAAGTCTCCCTCTTTCCTGGGGAAGAGTTTGTTATATGTAGACTGTCAGTCTATTGTACTGTCATTCTGTCATGTTAGTAGGAAAGCATGACTCTATGGTTTGCCGCTCCAGAATCTCGCTTCTTTGAGCTTCAAAGCCGAAGAGTTAATAACAGGTACAGAATATGTTGATGGGATAGATGTATAGGGTACCATCGAATCCTGCCGTCGGTATTCAAACGACATTTCTAGGCAACTTCTAGGCAGGCGGATCAAAAAATATTTGTTAGTTGGGATATATTTGCTCAAAAGTTGTCCACTAATGCAGAGAACCGCATATCAGAATGGGCCTTATTACATTGGTGTATTACCAGTGTACCACAAGGGGATAACATCCCATGGAAGGGGCGCCTGCGGGTGTGGGCATTCTACACCTGCGCCTTCTTTATACTATTATCTGTTAATGTTATTTTTGAAATATAAAATACCGATTTTAAAATGATCATGAGCGTCGCTTGAAAGCTTCAAGTAAGGACCGATTTTACCGGCAGTCTTTACATTAGCAAAGCCGTCAATGTATTCTAAAGTGAGAGCTTCCACCGAGTTAATTTGTACAACCAGTGAAATGTGAAAGAGAAACCATCAATAATTCTAAGGATACAAATTCAAACGCAATGCGATCACTTTTTTAAAAATTCCAATGCGTGAGCTATTTCACGAACGTCTTAAAATATGCAAGAGCGAGTTGTCTGCAGCTCTGTTGCGTGCAAAGAAGTCGTGTTTGGCACTTAGTCGATTAAAGCCGTCCACCCATTAATCATGACAGCCTGTTACAGCAACAGACCGAAGTTTGTTCAATCCGATTTTTCCTTGTGCCTATGTTATTACCCCGAACCTGAATACCCTGACATGCACCAGAAGTCTCAACCTCAAATAAATTAATTTAACAAGACCAACTCATTAAGTCAACCCCACTGTGCAAGGTCTCCTGCAACAAAGTTGCTCTTGTACATCTCCTTTACCAGTTTCTTGCCTCACCTCGCGGATGCACAAAAATCAATCTGAAAAGTAAATTGCGATGGCACTAGTCAACAACTCTGTGCACATTTAAGGAAGCACTGTCGCCATTCTCCGTTCCTGATTCATTTGTTCAATTAGACGTCGTCCCAGAAATGGATGTGGAAGTACGAACGACTTCAGGAAAATTGGTCTCGCCACTGCCCTGATTGATGGAGGAACAGTTCTTGTCGCTGCCGCTGGGTATGTGAAAGTTTCGTGATTCCTGCTCGTCGATTGCATCTATGGACGCGCACATCTCTCATCCATATTGGCAACATAATTACCCGCCTGCGTCATTACTTCACAAAGCGCTAAGTGCAATGTGAAAGTGTCATTCAACTTTGATGTAATGAGGATGGAATCGAGATCTGGTGGAGCTAACGCTCATGCCGCATGAGGTTCCGTGGTAACGATACTGACATCAACGGGATGACAAATAAGAGGAATGACTCGCGGAGATAAGAACGTGCTGACGGGCAAGCTGCAGACGTGTTGTGCAGATGTTTGCGTGCAGCGCTTCAATCAGCGTGTGATTGAATGAAGACGTCGTGGGATGGTTCGTTATACATGTGTGTACTGAATACTGCGAGATGCAGCGAAAGCATGATTGTGCGGATGATGATTTCATTACGTCTTTCATTTTCATGTGGGACTAGTCTTTTGGTTTTTCTTTTACATATATTTTTTGGTTAGTTGTCTGCCGGCAGACTTAATGAAAGATATTAAATTTGTCGGCCACAAATGGAGAGAGGAAAGATCGAGGATTTTGTATTCCTGGCACAGTTGGGTAAAGAACAGTGTTGTACCATCTAGACTACTCGATTGTGTACGTGTAAACAATTCAACGTAAACAATTTAAAATTGTCGACACGTGCCTGTGGAATAAGAAGACAATGTAGACCATTCATAAGTAATTATGCCTTCTAAAATTGACCATAAAAGCAAGTCCTGCGTCCCAGCTTTAAATAAAATATTTATTTTATACAACAATTTTGAAACAACACAATAATGAAGTTCAAGAAAAAATTTGTAAATTCAATTTCAAATTCATCTTCATCCGAATAATCACATTGGCCATATTTCAAAGTGAGTAATATAAATGAAGAAGCTTCATAGATCCCTCTTATTTAAGCCGCTGTAAATACGACCACATTGAAAAAGCTCCCTGTTTTTAAGCTGAGGAAGCAAAAGTTCTGGTGTTTTATTTTATATTTAGAATGTCTATACCTATATTAACAAAAATATAAAAAATAAATGCTTTATTCACGAGAACGTGTATTTCAATTACTATCTCGAATTTATTTGCAGTTTAAGTGCAGGTTGACACACCTTTTGTTGATATTGCTGTCATATTTCAAAGATAATAATATAAATGAAGAAGCTTAACAGATCGCTTGTATTTAAGCCGATGTACATGTTGACATTGTCGACTTTGTTGACCTACTTGTCTAAAAGTAGACACACAGAGGAACAAAATCTGGTAAAGAGTCATAATTACTGCAACATTCGCACAAATAACAGACATTATGTCTTTATCGCATAAAGATCGAAATGTGATTCAGAGCATAGCCTCCGAGAGTTTCACAAAGCCTCAGCCTGCGCGCTTTCACACCCGCGGAACTTAATTATAGGACGGGTCCTCCTCGTAGGGAGGCCACATTTCTGGTGTCTATAGCAGCAGCGTATATACGCTTACATTATGTATGCACAAAAAAACGAGCGCTTAATGATTTATCATAAAAACTTGGCACCACTGACGACATTAATAACATTTGTGGCAGGCAAGGGAATCGTTTAAGCTGATGGTTGATCGTTAATGGTCACAATCTTCGGTTTGCGATTGTGTAGCGTGACCATATCCTTAAATGAAAAAATACTTAATTATTATCAATTTAAACACATTTTGAAACAATGAAAAAAATCCGTTAAGAAACATATATGGAATGTATAGGCCAGACGCGCTGGATATACCAAAAGTTGCGTACTTATGGATGCAAAATCATTTCAAAATTATTTAATACATCAACCACCCCTACGAATGTTCAAAAATACAAGAAAAAATGCCTTTTGGCGCATAATATTGTGAATGTGTACATCAACCCAATGAATGAATGAATAAATTCAGGAATGAATTATCGATAACACACAGAAAATAATGGTTCGAAGCATTATTTTTATCCATTGTATTTTACATGCAAATTGGAATTAAAGAGTATATACGCTTGCAAATTTCCATTCAACCCTAAGATGGCTGGGCCATGTAGAGCGCATGGACAACACTGCCTCAGCCCGAAGAGTCTTCGACTCCGAACCAGTAGGACAACGCAATAGAGGACGCCCACGTAACCGATGGCGCACCAACTTGATGTCCAGCTGGAGAGGCTTACTGGTTGAGGCCCAGGTCCACCCCGGACTGTAGCGCCACCTGAAGAAGAAGAAGATACGCTTGCAAAAAAACACACCTTTTATAACAAGAGACATGGTCGTTGAAGTCAAGGTCTTATCTTAAATTCTACTATAACGGACTAGTCCCTAACTTCCGCAGCAATCACTCGTCTTGTGCATTGCAATGAGATATGCAGATCTGCAGATCATCAAAAATAGGGAATCTTTTTCTGGCAGTTACATTTTGTATACAATGTCCGTGATTTGAGATAGAGTAAAAGACCCAATGCACAGGGAGCAACTGGAAAAAAAAACCTGCAGAGCGACTCGAATTGGCAACTCGGAAGCTTTGAGTCATTTCCTGTGTAATCAAATGGGACGCCTCACACGACGCTGCTGGTTGAAAACGCCTTTGCGATTCACAAAAAACAAAACTCATCTGTTGATGTCATGTCGGATTGCCTGTTGATTTTAATTTCCATTTTGTCGAAGATGAGCGAACAACAAACTAATCTGTTGCTGGTGAGCTTGGAAAACATCCTATTTTGTATAATTATCGTGACAATGGGAACGCTTCGTCACTAGAGAAATCTGTGGTTGCAAGGCAAAATCTGAGCTAAAGTCAACATTGGCCTAAATTGAGTTATTGATATTACAAGATTTATTACACTGAACGTACTGTACTAGAGATTTTTAATTGATCATGAGTTTCCTCGTTTCTAGAGTCAAATCAGCGCTGAGTCAGCAGTGTGACACGAGTTGGCAACCGGTTTAGTTTTTTTTTCAGTTGTGCGTGCGTGTACCTAAGAGTCACATAGTTGTAGTCCTGAAAAATGTTGTGTTGTGGATTGGACATATGGCCTTCAAGGTAGGAGTAGACGAATTTACCCGTTATTATGCGAGAGCAGCCATTGTGGCGTTACGGCCCCCATTGACACAAGGACTAGCTTCTATAAAACCACTCTTGTTGGGTGTGCTATAGTTCTCTCATGTATGTAGGGTACTGGCTAGTCTAAGTCAGTGATAGCAAGTGGTCCAGGGGTCCACGAAAGACTCGTCGGGGATCTACGTTGACATACAAAAAATACGGGCTCACCAGTTGTAATAGGAGGTCCACATAAATTTCTCTGGTTTCGATATCAAAGAAAACATTTTTCAGTTAAGCTGGCATATTGATCATTTAGCCTGGTTATTTAGCATTAATTTTCTTATTTAAAATCTATCTTAATTTTTTTGAATAGTGCTTGAAAATATTAAGATCATCTACTGTTAGGTTTCTTATTTGTAAGAACTGGCATATTCGATATTCTGTGACACGCGTGTCGAGGCTTAAAAGGGATGCCCTCTCGCACGCAATGCTAGTTCAGACGAAATACGACTTGTCCTGATCTTGCAATATTGCATGAACGGAGACGGACACTAAGGGTGGAGAATTTAATGTTCTGAGTGATTTTTTAAGGAGAAATCGATTCCATTTACAAAAATAATTTCGGTGGCTGCAGATGGAGCTCCTGCCATGTTCGAGGGTTATCGAGGGTAATTCACTGTGTGATCCACCATCAATACCTGGTAACTGTAGACAGCAAAAAGAAAAAAGTCAAGAAAGAATGAATAAGATTCTAAGAACCAATTTTCAATGTAATAGCTGCCGGTGATCTCTTTAAGAGTACCTCTTTAAAATGGTCATCGCCAAGCATGCGGCGAATCATTCATTTTAACTAGAACTCATATTTTTTTTTCGATGTCAGGAGCACGAACGAAATGGTCGCAAAATAAACCTAAATTCCTTATTGTTTAAAAAATCATAAAACTGAGTTTGAATTTTAGTGCTTACATAACGAAATATTTGAGTGATTTGAATGATTGGACTAATCGCTACAATTTATGATTAAAGCAGTTAACAATTGCACAATTGTGTGACGAAAATGATGAAGTCTTTCAAAGATTG
This sequence comes from Eristalis intricaria, assembly GCA_964034865.1. Lineage (NCBI taxonomy): Eukaryota > Metazoa > Arthropoda > Insecta > Diptera > Syrphidae > Eristalis > Eristalis intricaria. The sequence continues at coordinate 24,596,941 of OZ035877.1, forward strand.
TTCTTACGTACTGAACGCGAACGGTTGTCGAGAGGCGTACGTTTTTACTCACTTCTTGAATCAATCTTAGAGTTTCTGGAAAGTAAAGACTGACCACATTGAAAGCAGACATCGCGTATTTGATAGATCTGTTCAAAAAATTCCATGATAATACTGCAACTCAACGACTTACTAACTTGCAGTTATAAGCTAGTTATAAGGGATTCTTTTTTTTAATTTAATTAAGACAAGGAGTGTTATTTCGGCTTTTCTTGAAATTTGCTAAAGCAAAATATTTGTCGCAACGAATTTTTCCAGTTCCCAAACTTAGCACAGGCAGAATGTCTTGATGAGAATATTCAGACACACGTTCAGCACTTAAATGCCTTGCATCATGACTTCAAAAATAGATATTTTGATGGAAATACAACCAAATACAAATCATAAATCCATTTGTTGAGACAGAATTATCGAATGTGGTTTAGTAAGAGGAGCTACTCGAGTCAGCACTAATGAGGAGCTGAAGGTGAAATTTAAAAGGTTAGCAAACATTGTGGTTGCAGGCAGAGATACCTGAAAAATACCTTGGGCTGTTGGAAATTTCGAGGAAACTTTTGATAGAATTTCTCTAGTCATACTTTGGCGAAATACTATTAACAAAAAAGGAATAGATTGAACATCACAGAACGAGGGACTTGCGGTTAAAAGGTTGAATCCTGCCATTGTTAGATCTAATCTTCACATTTTTTGAAGAGTTTTGGGAATATGGTAAAAACGAATTAGAAATCAGGTCAATTTTGAAAGTGCTCCTCGAGAAAAAAATGTTTAAAAAATAACGGACCAGAAGTTTATTCATAATATTTTAATGAGATTGTCAGTGATTTGGTCACACATTGCAAATGAATGATTATCGGATATTATTTGGCACTCTTAGTCGAGGGGCCTGTAACCACAAGAAAGTGGTAGAATAGGCTGTGTTAAAACGCTGATTAACTCCAAGTTGATTCTTGTGATATTGGAGTAATCAAATAAGCAAGCAGATTTGGAAGGAGCTTAAATTGCAAACAGATTCAAAAGTTTCAAAGTCTCTCGGCAAAGGCAACTTACACTAAAACCTTTTAGGATGTGCGATAAGAAATATTGCGTTGCTCATAAAGATAAACCATTGATGATGGTCTTCTTTGAATATTCTCGGCTAACTAATTAATGGATCTTTCTAAGGCTAACTAATAAGGAGCAAACGTCTCAATAACTTAGAATGTTCCCTTAAAAGCTTATTGATGATCTAAGCAAGCCTTTATCTACTCATCCATTCGGCATGGCTAACCGGGCTCTAATACAATCGACGATAGGTTTGTCTATGAGGAAATTCCAAATCCTTGGATTTACATTTTCATATCCCTTCAGAGCCTTGTGCCGCCACCGTCCTCTTGCACAGACCATTAAAGTTAATTACTAAAAAATTCAATAAAATAAAAATCGCAGAAACGGAATGCAACATCAAAGGCTTCTTGTGCCATGCCTTTATGAGCAGCGGCATCAGCACAGCCCAGGTGGACACACACAGGGTCTGAACAAATTCAAATAGGCGAGAGAAAGACAGGGGGACAGCGAGTGCACAGAATGCGCATGCGCAACTCATCCAAACACAGCGAACAACAAAAGGGTCGAAGATTCAAGTCGTTCAGCGCTTCTGATGGCAGCTTCCTTCACTGACAATCGTCAACATTAAATCCGTCATTGTCGTGTCGTTCTGAGCGTCATCAAACAAAAACCCAATGGCACATCCGTTCGCAGAGGCGACTCGCCTTCCGTGTGCCGTTTGCCCTCACCCAGCCACGGTTCAGGCAGCGAATGCGATCTGCGAATAAAATAAATATTAAGCGAAATTTATTGCCGCAGTTTCCAAGGTAATAAATTGATTCGAACTCTGAAGGCAGCTGATGACGCTCTGCGACTGGGGTGTGTGGCGCGCTTCGCTCTGCTCTAGGCTCATCTTCGGCTCCTAGCCGCGCTTCTCTGTGGGACTACTGTGATGAGGAGCAACCTTGTGGAGCAATGAGATGCTGTTGTTTGTGCGGGTTTTTGCTCATTCCGTTGACAGAGCTGGGATTCTTCTAGTCAACCGTTGCAATGTTTAATCCGTCTGCGAGCTTGATTTGCAGCCGCAATTTGCTTGATGGTATTTCGGGTGCAATTTACCCTAATTCTGTCCGCAATTCTTCTGCATGGCGATGGGACCTTTGGCTTTCTCAGAGGTTCATGGAGCGTTGTTCTTCCTTTTTTTTGGATTGTGAGAACGAAGATAGGATCAGCATGAATGACAGAGGAATTTCACGCTTTGCGCACTGATGTGCGTTTAGTGTGCGTGAAACTTCTTTTGGTTTGAGTAGGGGACGGCCGGCACCACGAGGAAAAAATGTTTTTCAATTTGCTTTGTCTCTGCATCGTAACCTGTTATTATCTAAAAGAAAAAAAAATAAAATGTCTAATTAAGCTGCGGTGCAGCGTTGCATTCGCTTGTTCGTTTAGCAACGCTTGAGTAAGTTACACCGTGGTATTAGCTACAAAACTCTCGGTCATTGTATGAGCTGTCTCGAAAAACAAGGAAGGATGTATGGAGTTTATATTTGCAGAGGCGATCAAAAGCAGAGCGGTTGTTTAAAATTAACATAAACAATCGTTGCGACTGACGGACAGATAATTGCGTTTATGAATACGCTACCTGAGGTTGAGGCGTACATAGTTGTTCCTAGAATTAGTAGTCCCCGTTCGTTGACTAGTGTGATAGTTCGCTTGAAAATTGATCTAATCATGTTCAGGCCACTACTTGTCATCTATTCTCAGGTCTGAATGCAAGCGTAGTGCCAAAACTGTGCTGTTAATTCGAATGTTCGACAATCCTTAAATTCTCTATTCCTTTTAATTTACTTTACTCTGTGATATTGAATTGCATGCGTTGAGAGAAGGACTGCGAAGGAATTAATATTTACTTACGTTTTTGTATTAATAAACATTAACACTCCATTTCCTTACTTTTTGATTCGATTCAAATTTGGTTCATAAAATAGTTAACACTCAACAACATAGAATGCATTAATTTTCGACCTTTTGCAGGCAAAAATAACTCAAAATCCAAAAACCGCCTTGAGACCACCGTGGGTTGAAGGGACAAATATTTAGGTAGGTGGAAGTGGTGGTTCGATGAAAACCTGATTACCACTATGCGCCGTTTTAACGCCACAGCTCGGTTCAGCTGCGACAATGTGAGATGTGTTGGATGCCTAATCAAACAGCATGATCTCCAATGTCCTGTACATACCGCCACTAGTCTAGAAACATCATGACGAGTTCGCCGAAGGAGATCTTTTGATATGGATTGTTCGTGTTCAGGCCATATTTTCCTTGATGTTGCACAGTTTATCAATCTGGCCCATCTGCGGTTTACTATTTTAAGAAAGTGTGTAGAGATATTAGCCTTGATTGCTTGTATTGGGATGAGCACCTCCTCCGCAAGCGAGCACTGAAGGTCTAGTTCATCGGCCTTCTCATTTCCTGGGATGTCACTGTGGCCTGGAAGCCAGATGAGGGAGATTTTGAGACGATCTTCTAATGACGTTAGTTCAGCTCAGCATACCTGTACTATCTTAGAGTGTGAAGCACAGGTGGCAATAGCTTAGTCGCTGCTTGGTTATCAATACAGATGGCCACCTTCTGCCTTGGCATGATGTTAGGGTGTATTTTGACTTGACGACATGCCTCCCGGATTGTCAATAGTTCCGCTGGGAACACTGTAGTCTGTAGGCTTTAGAAATACTCAGAAATTCTGTGAATACATTCGCACCGATTCCGCAGCCCATTTTAGAACCGTCAGTGTAGATTTCCTAATTAAAATCCTTACACACCTGCCCGCTGTGCCAGTCTGTTCTTTCGGGTATTAAGAACTGAAAGCCTTTTGTTAGGGAGAATGTTTAGGAATTTGTGGAGAATATTACGAGATCTCCTAGTAGAAGATCTAAGATGGTACTAAGACCATATGGTTTTGGTGACCAGCACCTAGACTTCCTGAGCTTGATAGCACTGAAAGCAGTAGTGTTTTTAATGTGTTGGTCCAAAGGTAGGAGATGTGGCTTTACCATCAGGGCGTTTGACGGAGTCGATCGTAGAGCGCATGTGGTGCTAACGCATGCTGTTCTTTGTACCTTGTTGAGTTTTGTAATGTTGTATTTTTACTAAGGGCCGGCATCCATACTAGTGACCCATACTTAATTAATACATTAACTTAAGTTGGAGGCCCCACCTTTATCGAAGGTTCTACTGCAGGCGTAAAAACCTATGTACGGCTTCTTAACTCGCTGGTCTACGTTTAGCTTCGAGCCGAGTATCGCCTAGGTACTTGACGCTGGTAGATAAGTGGAGCGGTAGATCATTTGGGTATTTTGGTTTAAGAGGCCACACTTTGTAGCCCAGGAACAAACCTTACTCAGAGCGGCCTTTATGATGTCTCTACAAAAAAAAGTCGGAAACTTCTCTGATACCAAGATCAACATATCATCGGCGTACACAACTACTTTGACCCTCCTCTGTCTAGTTTAAATAGTATGTTGTTCATAACAGGAGGCAGAGGAGAGCAGATATGACACCGCCCTGCGGTGTCGAATTTGGTTAAACGGCTATTTCCAAGCGTTGCTTGATTACACCGAGTGCTAAGCATGGCAACAATCCATTGACATAGAAAGTTTCCTATGCCTAGATCAGTTAATGACTCAAGGATTACTCCCAAGTGAATTTTTTAAGACCCGTTCTATGTCTAAGAAGGAAGCTAGAGTGTTATCTTTATAATGTATAGTTTTTTCTTTTCTCCGCACTACTTCATGAGGAGCCGTTTCTATGGATATTCCTTTGATGTGTGCGTGTTGCGATTTGTACAGGGATGTTTCTACTACAGAGTCCCTTATGTGGTTGTCCAGGATTCGTCGAAGAACCTTTATGATGAAGGGGGTCAGCCTAATGTCTGCCCACCTTAGTGATGAAGACTACTCGAACTTGTCGCCACTAGTCAGGGACGTGGTTATAAAAGATATAGCTTCTTTAAATCCGGAATTGCTAGATATGGCAATTTTTGCAGCATAATGGGTAGTATACTCTCCAGGACTGGAGATTTAAAAGAATCAAAACTGTTAATGGATCATGATATCGTTTTCTTTGTAATGAGGGATGTGATATTTACCCACGACTCTGGTTGAGGACAAATCGAGTCGGTTGTCGAAACTGAATCGACAAAGAAAATTTGATAAGAGCAAATTCTGATAATAATAATATAGGTGGCGCGACAGTCCGAGGTGGACCTGGGCCTAGCTTCTCAGCAACCACTTGTGTTGTGCGTGCTATTGTTCTTTCATGCGTGGAAGGTATCTACAGCTTAATGCCGACTCCGAACGGCGAATTTGAGAAGCTTTATATAGACAGAAAATACTCTTTGAGCATTGTCAATGACATGAAAGAGGTGGAGCCGTGAATTATGAAAGGTGGTAAATTCGGGTATCGAACCTGGCACCCTCTGCGCAGGAGTCGACGCACTTACCCACTACGCCACGGCGACCCACAAAGTCTGAAAATAAGTATGTTTTTTTTCGATTCCATTCTTCTCTTTCATTTTGTTTCTTTGGCCGAAAATCTTGTCTACACAAATATGTCGAAAAGGTGGTTTTTTCGACTTCAAACGAACAGCCTTGAAATTCATTACAACGAAAAATGCAATTTTTAAGCTAGAGGTAGGGATTTTAGTTGCAAAAACAAAAATTAACCATTACCTCTTAACATTTGCAAATGCATACCCGGCCTAGAGGCAGTGGTAGGCATTAGAGGGTTAAGCAAAGACTTAGCAGGTATATACATTGAAATTAAATATGATATGCATGATGCTACAGCCCGTAGAAGGCCTGTGACCACTTGTCTTGTTCGTACACTCAATTCTCTTTTTATGCGGTAGATACGTTTCAAAACTAATCGCATAAAAACATACACTAATATATAGCTAAAAAGCATAAGACCAAAAAACCATATAAAAAAGGCATTAATTACATTATATAATTAAGGATACGTTCGAAAAAATTTTAAAAGTTCATAGGACCAAAAAATTGCGATATCAACTAATAAAATATGAGGATAACTGAGAATTGTTGAGCAGAGTAAAAAGTTTTGGTAAATTCAGATCAAATGCATAACATTACTTTATTTTAAATTAAATGTATTTATTTCACATTACTTTAATTAGTAGTTTTATAAAAATTTGATATTTAGTAATTTTCTTCGCTTTCTGATAACACCCGCAACCGTTTGTTAACTGGCGCGAAATCATTATCATCACTGGAATAGACAGTCAGTTCATTTTGTGACGAGATTGCTACTACATTCAACGTTAGTTTCGCCTCCTGATTTGATAAGAAAATCAGTTATTAAGCTTTGTGAATCTTTCAGTAATTCAATATGTCAGCTCACGCTGGAATTTGAATGCCCGCCCGAAATGCCAGTATTCGGCTCATTATTAAGAAAATGTTTTAGTTATTATTTAAAAAGGGAAATCCCATACCCATTCCCAAAATTTTTATAGAAAAACAGCGCATAACTTCAAAATCTTGAACAAAAAAAACAGCATTCGATTCTCGGGAAAATCGCATAACTTCAAAACCGCTTAAAAAGAATTTGCATAAAAAGAGAATTGAATGTACTATTGTTCTCTCACGAGTGGAAGTACAAGCATACGTCTTGTTTTTTTCATATTAAACTCAAAAACATTTCTTAAGTTTTTTATCATAATGTTTTTTTCTTATATCAGTTCTTCGAATATAAACACATTTTTTTAAATCTTTTTAATTTATTGGGTATAAGGAATTTTGGGTATATATGAAAGAAATGTTTGGCTTTTTTTAACTTTCTTATATCCGTTACCTACTGTATTATACAATTACTTCCTTTTCTTAATTTGATTGTCAGCTCTTAACGCTTATTATAAATTAAGTGCAGTACCATCTTCCACTCGCCTCTTGTACACAACTCTGTTATATTTGCGATACCTAAACGCCCCGCAAGCACTCGAGCTTAAGCTACAATCAGATGATAGGTCAGTTATTTCTCCCCTTATTTGTAGTCGAATATTCGTCGGGTATAATTGGACATTGGAACCGTGCACGTTTCACAACTCCAGTACATTCTGCACACTGAGCTCCACCCTTTATTCATCATTAACACCACAGATAGAAGTTTGAAATTCACGTAATAATCTTCTTAAACGGATTCTAATTCTCTGCCCAGTGGCGGCAAGAAGAAAAATCGGATTCGAGTAAGCACCAATTAGTCATCATTCAGGGAGCATTGATTAATTGATCACAACAATAGACAAAAATGAAATGCGCCGCCATAGCCAACAAATGAGCCACCAAATCCTAGCTGCCTCAGTACGCCTTCCTACACCGAGGACGATGGCACTAATCGCAATGCAATGCATCTCTGATTAATGATCATAATTCGAAAATACAGTTCTCCATCGTGCAACAGCATTTCTTCTTTCCTATCCACAAACCAGTTGGCTCCCCTTGAGCATTTCTTACGCGCACCGCAGCAGGTCCTCCATTGCCCCTTCGTACCATTTTTTCTTACAAAAAATATGTCAACAAGATTCCGCGTCCACAAGTGAGCGTGGAACCACTGGCCAACGCGCCCCGTGATGTTCCTGTCCATTGCGCGCTCTCTTTTCGATGTGTTCACCTGTTCCACCCCGAGTTCGAACATCGGTGCTATCCGAAAACCTGATTTGAACAACTTCGTCGTCGGCGGCTTCATTTAATCATCGATTACTGAGCTTAAATGTTGCTCTTTCTTTATGTTCTCCATTTGGGGGGATATTAAATCATCCTTCGGTGTGGCTGCTGGAGTTCTGTTTTTCCCCTGGTTCCCCTGGTTCCACTAAACATGTACCCGAAATGTTGTTCGATGACCTTGTTGAAAGGCTCTTGGGCATGTGCGCGCGCATGGATGAGAAATAAAATTGATCATCGTTTCGATAAATGCTGCATTTAATTATATGACCCTTTTCCTGGGAAACGCGTTGTCGGTGCTGGTGCGGTTTTTGGAATTCGTCGAGATGCACTCTGAGATTCGAGTAATAAACCAGAGGTGAATTGTGCTGCCGGCTGGTGCAAGTTGAACGGCCATCACCGTGCCAGAAGCGACAGTAACTGAGTCATTAGAGCGTGTAGTTGTCGGATTAAAAATGAACAGAAAATAAATGTACACCTCTGCGGTTGTTAAATTGAATGACGTGGTGGGTGTTGGGCATTTATCGAATCAACGACTTCCTGAACTGCCTTGGAATGCATCAAGCCGCATTTAATCCCGCTTAATTGCAGATCGTTTTTTTGTGATAAACCTCTCTGAATCTGGTCCAAAGAACATTTTTTGAAGACCCCGCAGAGACAATGCACGTGTCTTTGGAGGAATTATCAAGAAATCAAAAACCACAATGAAGTTGAATAGTCTCGCAGCCATTGAAGAAGTTCAATATCTTGATATCCAATCAAGGTCTTGTGTGGGACTTTTACGAGTTACACAATGTTTATTTGCTGTCAATGACCGAAGCCTCCGCTTGATTTGATGGCTCGATCTTAACTGTTTCTTGGATTGATTGACCATTTAAGACAACTGAATGATGGTGATGGATTAGGCAAGCTTTTTTATTACCTCCAGCTTATCAGTACCAAACATTCTTGTCTCTTGGAGTTTCACAATGGAAGTTACAGCAGACAAAGCGCATTATGTACAAATGACTTATGAATGAGTTGCGGTCGAATAGGATGGTTTGTGATGGTTATTATTTTTTTTACAACTTCGACTATCTGGTGATGGCCGCAGGCTGCTGATAACGCCCTAAAACTTTACAAACTATTTTTTTTTTTGTTCAATAAAATTCTCTGTAAAAATTCATGAACTAAAGAAAAAATTTACAACCATGCAAAGCAGAGTTTCTGTCTATGGCTAGACCATGGAGAGCGTATGCACAACACAGTTTCGACCCGAAGAGACCGCGTTTAAGGTGGCGCACCCAGGAGGAGAAGGACCTTAACCAAGTTAGCGTGCGGCACTGGAGGCGGCTAGCCAGAGACCGTGCTAGTTGGAGAGGCTTGTTGGTTAAGGCCCAAGTCCACCCCGGACTATAGCGCCAAATAAAGAAGAAGAATATTAGATGTTCCAAGCTGTCCTTACATAAAAATTACTAAATGAATTTATGTTGTACATCGATTGCAGAATTTATTGTTGCACCCAGTTGGCAAACCGTTTCCCTTTACCACCTAAATGCGTGTAGAAGTTGGAGAAAAGTCATGCTCTCAAGAGGAGTCATAAAGAAAAAGAGGAGCTTTCCAGGTGATTGAAAGAATCATCCAAATTTCATCGAAATGGAGGATTTTCTGGTGAGTACTTTTGATTTATTTACATTCAGGCAGTTCATGTTAATTTTTCAATTCTGAGAAATGTGTACGTGATAAGCTCCACTAAGTGCACGTTAGTGGCCGCTCCAACCGATGATATTCTCACATTTATAGAAGAGGGACAGTGGGTGACTCCATCTACTTTCAATGCCAAGGGCTGAGACCATATTTAAGCCTTAAAAAATAGTTTCAGAATTGTTTTTTTGCCATGCAAGGGTTGTGATCGTGAGTTGTAGCACTCAAAGAGCTAAATTTTGATAATGCGATAATGTCTTGTATTGGCATGAGTCATTAAGCAAGGTGCTGTCGAATTCGCTTGCCTAACTTTCCTTTATTGGTTTGTCGAAACAAATTGCTGTAAGATATTCTGTACTGTTGTCGGGCTAAGGGATTTGTCCATCCATGGGAAAAAAATTCCTGAACAAATTCATTCCGAAAAATGTATTTCATATACAGTCCAACAGAATTTAGAACTAAAATCCGTCATCCATTTGAAAAGAGACGTTTTGATGAAATGTGCATCACACACACTGTTGCTATTTTGATGTTTTCCTTGTCAAGTCAATTCTATTGTCATTATCGTTCGCATACCATGAAACAAACCGCTGGAAAGTTTTTCTAAAAACTGATGTTGTCCGAGAAGAGAATTAAATTTACAAAATTGCCGCTAAAATCCCTGTCCGCATCCGGGTTAGAAAGTGTCCGCTAAAGGGAACGAATGGAACTTCAATCCAAGATCTAAGGTCGTGGGAAATTGTCCGTCTAAGAGAGCTGTCCGAAACAGGAGCTTTGTATTTGAGTTGACAGACAAAAATTACTCTTCATCCAGTCAGCCTTCCTAAAACACAATGCAGTTTTGGTGATATCTACTATCGAACGACGTTTCACATCAGACGCAAGCAATACAAAGGCACAGTGCGAAATACTGTGCTTTGCTATTGTACTGTTTTTATTTTAGTTGAATGATAACAACATAAACTCCTGTAACGCAAAATTTTTGAATATGCTTGCGTTCTGTTGACGCTTACACTATAGATTCAGTGTTTTTGTGTCTCAATTGACATTTGAAAAATGAAAACCAGAAATGAAGTTTTACAGAGGTGGGCGACTTCACAGCTGATTGCCCCTAGTTCATTGAATAACTTGAGCACACTTTTGACAGATATTTCACAGATATTTGACAGATATTTTGATAAAAATTTTAATGAAATTTTTGACGGAATAACGTGAATGCCGTCCTCTGATTGGTCAATTCGGTTTGAGAAAACGATGTAAAAAACAGTTGACAAAAAAATGAATGGGCAAGAGAGCTTCAAGACTGGCGTCTCGGTAGAACTTCATTTCTGAAGTAAACAGTTGATCAATTTGGATTGTCTTTTCAAAGTATGTAAGTTGACAAACTATCGCAGTACATAACTGAAAAACGACCCAAACCGACAAACACCCATTTCATCTTTTGCGCACCAAATTCCCAAATCGTGTTTGTTATCAGCAGACTTGGCGATTTCAATTGGCAGCCTAGGAGCTGTGATTTGAATCCTATGGATTTTTTCGTGGGAAACAATGACGGATCGAAGCTTATGCCAACAATCCGGAAACGATTCAAGCACATGAGACCAATATCATAAAGGCGATCCGTGAGCTACAGCTCAAAACCATCTACAAGGTCTTGGAAAATTGGTGTGACAGATTGCGCTACTACGAAGCCAGCCGAGGCAGCCACTTGAACGACGTTGTATTTCCTAATTAATGGGAATGTTTGTTCTTACTAAGAAAGCCAGAATACATTACTTATATATTTTATGTATTACATTATTCATTTTGTTTATTGTATTGCATTTTTAAAAGGAAACTTGTATATAACCTGCCCTGTAAATATTTGATCAGTCAGTGATTTCTTCATAGCAAATTCCGCAATAGTGTATGCCTCTACCAGAGCATGGCCGCGGACCTTGATTGAATCAGGTACATAATTTTAATTTCGTTCGAAATTGGACTGCTTTCAACTTTTGAAGACATTGGTCATTGTTACCCAGTTTCCCAGACCAAACCCGAAGTTTTCAAATTTCAAATTTTAAACCAAACTTACTACAGGTCGAGAACAGAAATAAAGTTATACAATGTAACGAAACATTATATTTATAAACGACTGATCAGACTTGGGTAAGACTTTGCTTATGTTCTGAATTAGGCTGCTTTATGGAGTTTGACTTCAACCCCGAACCGAATCGAACACGGATGTATACAAAATATCCCAGCACTTAGAATCGCCACAAAGGTCCTCCGTCCTGGAGTGTGCAAATTTTTGTTAGTTTACAAATTCCATCACATTTTGACAAAAACCCACGGTCAGACCACTGCCACTGATAGACTAGATAGCGGTGATAGTGCTGCTAATTTGATCACAATGGCAACTGGCGACAGGACAAGATTTGAAAACCGGATAAGGCGCATTAACTTTGGTTTCACTGAGATTCGTCCCGGGGACCCCTTTAACCAAGGGCTGGCACTTTACCTTCTGCACCATCTAGTTGTCAAATTAGTTTAGTAAAAATACTGACTCAAGAACCACGCTCTTTATCCATGTCAAACCGTATAATGCGGGGTGTTTGTTGTTTTTAAACGGGTATACTTCAGAAATTGCCAGAGGATGGATATCTCCAACGTGTACTTCAGTTTAGCTAATTTTGTTAAAGTTTCTATAAATGTTTTAAAAAAAATATATATGGGGCCACGATGATGAAAATGCCTTACTTGTATTGTTTAAGAACGAAGATCAGATCAAGATCAATGAACTAGTCTTCGATTTTCACAGCTATGTATAATTCCACCAACATCTTACAAATCCTAAGGGTAATAAAACTATCACTGCGCAGTCTATGAATTCAACAAACATTCACCATTAAGGGACCGATAAAGTGATACAGTCGACACACATATCAAGCCTACTACCACTCATTCAAATTATGCCGGATTTGAGAGACAAATGGAAGTTGTAGGCAGACTCTTCTCTTTGGTGGATCAATGATTTTATGGTTTGTTTGTCCTATTCTTGGTGTTCTTTATTGATCATCATTTCCACTTGTGTTGACAACAACGTCAAAATGTGTGCATATCATTCAGTTTACACTTCGCGTGTTCAGACGTATGCAAAATGTATTCTAAAAGTGAAATCAATTTGTGTTCCCTTTTCTTTGTTCAAAATCAGATTCGTATGCAAAACAGATTCCCTGTTGTTGGATTAGCATTAATTTGTTAAAATAATTATCGAGACACCAAACTCGTTATCAGCTCACACCTTAAAAGGTTTATGTTCTTGTTTATGTACACCATCTCACCTCCTCTCATGACTGGTATAAGTTGCTCTGACAGATCGATTTGTAAAAGGAAGTCTGGACATTTGCCTTTCATTAAAAACTTGAATCAGTGCAAAATAATTGGAACAAGCATAAAATTCCAGCACAACCGCAAATGTATGTATCTGTACGCAGAATATAGTTCATTCAATGTTCATTGGTAATTCTAAGGCGCGGTGGCATAGTAAATATCGTCAACCTTTGGTTTTTCCGATCCTCGGTTTTGTTTGTATTGAAGGCTCTGGAAGAAGGATTTGCTTTAGGTCATTATTTTCTTATAGTTTTCTCAAGCGAAAGTCCGTGATATTGCTGTCTAATACAAATCCCACGCTTTTGAAATGGATATATGAAGTTCTTGAGAGCTTAGCTTTAATCGTGCTAAAACGAATGAAATTTTTTAGACTGTGCCATATTAAAACCGTGTTAAAACAGAATTACGTTTCTTAATTTTTTGTGTTGGCATTCCTAGAAGTTACACAAGTAAGGGCTAATTGATTGAAATTTTAAAAAATATATATTTATCTACCGAAATCTCTTAAACAGTGGTCGCCGTGGCGTAGTGGGTAAGTGCTGTGGGTCCCTTGCACTCGTGAAAGAACAATAGCACGCTCAACACGAGTGGTTGCTGAGAAGCTAGGCCCAGATCCAGCTAGGACTGTCGCGCCACCCATATTATTATTATTATTATAATCCCTTAAACTGGATTTTGTTTTCCTGATTTATTCTCATCTCCGGGACACTTAGACCATATTGGTCCATTGTGATACCCATAGTCAGACGACTACCACTGATTGACTACTACAGTGTTAGTGCCGTTAATGTTATCTCATCGGCAAATGGTGACTGGACCAGATTTTTTTTTTTTACTTTCACTGGGATTCGAACCCGGGACCCCGCTAACCAGGGGCAGTCACTTTACCAACTGCGCCATTCAGTCGTTTTATAACATACTAATATACACTAACATTTTTTACAAGAATCATTTATTTTAAGTATTTTTACTTAGTATTTTAATGGAACCAATCCCCGTTTCCTACGTATTCCATGTCATCTAACACGGATTTGCCTGGAACGTATCTACCACGTTAAAACCGAATTAAAAACTTATCCCACAGTGTGACAACCGAAAGTTCGTTGAGCGAACAAACCTGCTGGAACAAGTCTCCCTTAACAACTCTTCTGCGAATTGTCCTAGCAGCTGATCTTAACTTTAAATCATTTTCCAACCACACTGTATAAATAAAAGTAGCTATTTGTCATCCCTTTGGGTGGAAATTGCTTGGTAAATGATTTAGTTAAAATATAAAATCCAACGACAAATTAATAATCTATTACTTCAATTTCATCACTAATAATGCTTCTTTAATTGTAGTTCAATAATTATGGTAGGTTAGTGCACACTACAGCAGTGTTTTGCAAGTCAGTTAGATGGATTCCCGTAAAATTATTTAGCTCAGCTAAGTTATCTTAGAAGTAAGCCATTCGGTGACTTCTCATTCCAGAGGACGCTGCAAGAAGTAAGCCATTCGGTGACTACTCATTCCAGAGGACACTGCAAGTGTATCCTGGCTTAATCCTTTTCTTCGTCTCTGCATCTTATGCAGGAGTTATTGCAGGTCAGACTGAAGGCTTATTTTCTAATGGTACAATGCCCTGTGACAACACCAATAACAGCAGTCTGTCAAGGCTGAGAGAGATGTCCGAGATATACAGTTCCATCCACATATGGATTATTTCAGTCCACCTGCTGTGCTACCAGGTATCCATCTGCAAGTTGTATCTATCGTGTGAAATTTTGGAGCAAAATATTTATTAAAAAATAAGTGCAATTTAGTTCGAAGTGGATAATCCTATGTTCCCACCAAACGAATCGCGAAGTCTCATTAAATTTCTGCAAGCATACGAGGTTTCACACTTTCGTGCATCTTACGTTTCGAAAAATCGTGCCCCCTTGCGAAAGCTAGTTGGCGATAGAGTGCAAACATACATTAGCCATAAACATTCGTAAAATCATACCTATAAGGCTAAAAATGTTATGTTACGTTTGGTTGAATTTATGTTATAATTATTTTATTGTTACTTTGGACTGTTATCTACTAATGGTAATGAAAATATGAAAGCCACCTTATTTCTATATAGTTTCAAATTTTTTGATATTTTGTCCCGGCAAAATATGGTCATGCAAATGGGGATCTAATGTTTAAAATATTTAATTTCTAAAGTCCATTCAACTTTCAACACTTTAGCTGTAATCGAGTATTATTTTAGGCAAACAAAAAATTCCCAGTCACTGAAAAAAAAAGTTACACAACTTAAACACTAACAGGTGTAGTAAACGATCAGCAATCTAATTGGAAATCCACACCCGAAGACAGAATACATTAAAAAATGCTCTTACCACAATTGCACAAGTTTCTATCCACTATTCCTGAATCAGCTCTGCACACTTCACACTTAAGATTATTTTTGTTTTAATTCCTTGAAAGGCTATTGTCGATCACATTGGTAACAGACCACAAAATCTAACCGACTCTCAATCAGCACAACGCCCTCAAGGGCTGAAACAACTAGAAAACAGTATTCTCACTCAATTAATCCAAAATACTTGACCGAATAGAGGCCAAAACTCACGAGTTTACACAAATTCACAAGGTAGCACTGCGGAGCACCGCCTCCTAGCAACTATATCCAATTAAAATGTTACTCCATAAATCAGTTCAACTGGCAGCAGGATACCCTGCAAATATCTCTTAATCTGCCACTCTCCGACGGGCGCTGTCTTCTCGCAACCCAACTGTCTTGCCACACCGGTAACGGGACGATGCTACAATTTTATGTAAATTTGCACAATATTTCGCGAACACTCACTGCGCCCTTGATTCAGCTGGGCACACACAAACGCAAAACACAGACAGGCCGTGAAAGGGGAGTGCGACTCCTTTGTTCCGCCAGCACCACGTTTGCTGGAATCAATATAAAACTATGCCGTGCCAATTGATTAATCTGAGGGAGCCCGCAAACACAACAACAAAAATCACTACAATTGGAAAATATTGCATCCGAGCTATCTTCGCATCTTCGGTTCGATCACTTAGGGCGCTTTAACGCATTCTTTTTTACTGCTTCCGTAGCACCGAAGTTCAACCGGCTCAGGGCTGCGCGTAGAGTGCTGGTGCCCGAGATTAAGATCACTGTAATCGAACGTTGATGGCCAGCAAAAAACGACAGACCACAAGGGGGCGGTGTAGCTAAGAGACAAAATCGCACAGATCCGCAGTCGAGTTCAAATCAAAACAAAACTGATCGCCACCTCCAATGTCAGGTTGGAGAGCATGGGCTGGCAAATTTTTGATCGCGACTCTCGAAGACGATGCTGCGAACGAACGACGTCGACACGGTAGCGTAGCAGTGAGAACAGCTCAATTCAGGTCGAAGAATCTCATCCGACTGACGAGGCTGGGGCCGCTTCGGAGTTGAGGCAGGTTACCGCCACCGTCACCGTCGCCGTCGCTGGTGCCGCAGTCGGCGATGTCGACGTCGACGTCAATGGAAAAACGGAAAACAAAACGAAAGAACACTCGGTCGCATTGAACCCGGTTTCGCTGTGGTATGCGCAAGGCAAGGTAGATAGATTTAAGCGGCTATCTAATGGCGGTCGACTGCGGAACAGCGAAGCAGAGCTCTTGGCCACTGGGAAAGACCTGTCTGCACGCGGCTGCTGTGATACCGGTGTTCCGATGATGTAGTTCTCGGCGCGTATCTGCACTTCCCACTAGGTATCGGCGCGTCGTTGCGGTGCGGCCGCTGCAGTATCGCTGCAACCTATTTCGGCATGCACTCGTGTATCTGGAATGAAGTGCTGGGAAGGATTGGGAAAAAATGAATGTGGCCAAGAACGGTTTTGCCAACCTGCCAACCTATGGATGAGGAGTTGGACTCGCAGTGCACAGCGACGGGAACAGCATATGCGTGTAGCGTTCGCCTCGGCCCTGGTGTGATGGCAGAGTAACCAGCGAGCCAGTCAGCGTGCCAAAACAAAGAGAAAACGAAATTAAGGCACTCACCTGGAAGATAATGTTGTGGTAAAAGTTAAATGGACAATTACGTGTGTGATGGCGATGGCTGCAGCGGACAGCCGGACAAAAAGAAGACGAAATGGAATGCGAGAGCAGCAGATCGCCGTAATGCAGAATTACTGCCGGGTCGGCTTGGAGATGAGGAATAAATATTGAAAATCTTTTATCTGCAATTCTTCTCTCTGTTTGATATACATACTCGTACATGCAAAGTCATTCTGCACGCACACAAACATTCGAGTTTAGTTTGTGCATCGTAGGGTTGCCGAAGCGAAGTGCAAGTCACACATAATGACCTCCAGCCGAAGCCATTGAGTCATAGTTATATTCCGGCTTTTGTGAATGTGATGAAAGGTGACCGGCATGCGTCGCTCTAAACAAGGGGGCTCTGAAGTGATTCTTCGAAGGCTCGAGTGTTAGAGGCGATGAAGAGACACTCATCGCATTTGTTTAGTTTTCATTGATCTGTGTTGGGATTAGTGTCTTATGTGGACAGCAGTCGCCTAGATTTTTTGGTGTCTGCATGCCCGACCCTTAGGCTTCATAATATTCCTCGGTGTAGCACAGTTATTAGAAATAGACCTTGTTAAGCCATATTTGACAGTCGACGATAGTAAAATTCATTGAGCCCATGATTTTCCTCATTTAAACAAGGGCTCTCACAAGTGTCTCTACAGTAACGACATTGTTTTCAATGAACCTTCGTGTGACAAAAAGAAGGCTTTAAAGCTCGTATAATACCAAGCTTAAAATTAAGTATGCTTCCAAAGCCTTGAGACACAGTTTCAGGGTCCAATTCAGTTTGCCAAAACTGTGTTAAGTATTGGAGAATGCACGGAATTTTTAATATCTAATCTGCTCGATTTTCGATAGGTAAATTTCAATAAGAGGCACCGAAGCTCTTTAGTTCAGTAAGGGTTATCGATTCCAGGGGGAAAACCGTGACGAACTAGTGCTTCTTTTAGAAAACGGCTGGTTACTCAACATCTATCGCCAAGGCAGTTTGAAATAAGTCTTATTAGAAATCTCAGTCAGGATTGTCTTGAGTAGATTTGGGTGAAGCCAGAAGTGCCCGATATACTCGCCCTTTGCAGTTTCCACAAAATTCAGGGGGTCTTATATTTGTAAGAAGCGGGAGTTGAAGGAGACCGGCAAAAAAATGAACATTGTGGTGTCCAGAATGTAATTTCGGAGCATAACAAAAAGTGTTTCGGGACACTGTTTCGGCACATACCGAAAAGAGTGAGAGACACTGTGGCGTCCAAAAAAAATGCAAACACTTTTTTGTGCAATGTTAAATTCCTGGACGCTTGCTCAACCAAACAACGGATGAAAATTAGGAGCAGGATGCCTCATTACCAAACAACTCGGGCCTATGATCGAGTTCAAACGATCGCTTAGCTTGATCGGATTAAGCAGACCGAATATCAGATCTCTTATTGGCGTTTTAACAAGGCATTGTGCCATTGGAACTCACGCCTCTAGACAAGGCATTCCTTACAATCATTTCTGCAAAAGCTGCATGAACGAGTACGAGGAAGAAAGCATTGAAATCTTGCTATGCAGTTGTAGTGCTCTCTCATCCCATAGATTCAGGTTTCTGGAGACTCACTTATTTGATAGGTTGACTGACAACATTAGAATCAGCCCTCTCCTCCGATTTATTAAAAGCATTAATTGGTTTGCAGAATAGGTACTTTTATATCCGCGTGGTAACACAATGCTTGGCCTAAGTGTGTCTGCTGTCTTTCCGCGCATCAGTCAGCCATTTCAACATAATCTAACCTAACCTAAGCCCTTGGACAATCGAAACAGAGCTTATATAACGTTCAAACTCGACGATTTCCATGATTTTATCGACTTTTCCAACAATTGGCCTCCAGAACGTAGTTCATCTTTGACATCGAAATTTCCGGAACGGAATTGACGGAACAAAAACTACATTTGATTTACTATTACAGCCGTATCTTAAATTTGCTCGTGTCCATTTTTTACAAAATCTCAAAGCAAGAATCCATGACACAATTCCAAGAACAGTTTCGATCGCCACGTAACGTGACCTAGCAGTAAAGAAATATTTGGATAGGGGCGGATGGTTTTGACACATTTACAAACATTCGGCACTATCTTTAAATCCGAATAAAATTTCAAATTTTTAAAATGAACACAAGTTATAATGTAATTTTAGCAATATAAGAATACCGCATTCATCGATATACAATTTTAAACAGTTGTAAGTAGTTTTCTAAAAACCTTGCAAAGTGTCAATTCCTCCAACAATGATAGAGGATTCGTCATTTGCTGAAGGAGGTTCTGACAGAAGGTGGAGGACTTGACATGATTATACTACAACAGTTTTGAAATGGTAAAACAACAACAATTTTTACAACAACAATTTTTTTTTGTTTTTCGCTTACAATTATGTTGCATTTATTATTAATTCAGTCTTCATTTTTCATGTCAAAGGAAATAGAATTTAATAATAATAATAATATGGGTGGCGCGACAGTCCGAGGTGAACCTGGGCCTAGCTTCTCAGCAACCACTCGTGTTGTGCGTGCTATTGTTCTTTCACGAGTGGAAGGGACCTACAGTTTAATGCCGACTCCGAACGGCGAATTTGAAAAGCTTTTTCTAGACAGGAATACTCTTTGAGTATTGTCAGTGACTCGAAAGAGGTAGAGCCGTAAATTATCAAAGGTGTTAAATTCGGGTATCGAACCTGGCACCCTCTGCGTAGGAGTCGACGCACTTACCCACTACGCCACGGCGACCCGGAAATAGAAATTTTAAAAATTAAATTAAAATTGCTTTTCAAAATCTCCCAATCATTGTAACTTATGCAATATTTTACTGAACATTTTGGCATTTTCCTACAAAATGTATGTAGACAATTATTAAAAAAAAATGTTTGTTGACTTTTAAACACAAGTGTGTACACCAGTCTATATAATGCGAACAACATTATGTTACCATCCGATCGCATGATCTATTCGATATTGATGTGCGGTGATATTCCAATGGATTAACCATACAAACCATCACCTTCCACGACTACACTCCTGACTGCATAGCTCATAGTCATAAATGTCGTCGGTGCTGCCATTTTATGATGAATCATTAAGCGCTGATGATCGTTTTTGTCTGCACTTATAAATTAAGCGTAAATACGCTTGCAAAAAAACACAGCTATCATTCTCTTCTATAACGAAGGTAGCAAGCTTGAGTTGCCTTCTCCTGCTTTAAAGCTCGTATAATACCAAAAGTTTAAAATTAAATTTATTTCCAAAGTCTGGAGTCACAGTTTCAGGGTCCAATTCAGTTTGCCAAAATTATGTTAAGTATTGGAGAATGAATTTTTAATATCTAATCTGCTCGATATTCGATAGATCAATTCTAATAAGAGGCACCGAAGCTCTTTAGTTCAGTAAGGGTTATCGATTCCAGGGGGAAAACCGTGACGAACTAGTGCTTCTTTTAGAAAACGGCTGGTTACTCAACATCTATCGCCAAGGCAGTTTGAAATAAGTCTTATTAGAAATCTCAGTCAGGATTGTCTTGAGTAGATTTGGGTGAAGCCAGAAGTGCCCGATATACTCGCCCTTTGCAGTTTCCACAAAATTCAGGGGCTCTTATATTTGTAAGAAGCGGGAGTTGAAGGAGACCGGCAAAAAAATGAACATTGTGGTGTCCAGAATGTAATTTCGGAGCATAACAAAAAGTGTTTCGGGACACTGATGTTCAGAAAGTGGTTTCGGCACATACCGAAAAGAGTGAGAGACACTGTGGCGTGCAAAAAAATTGCAAACTCTGTTTTGTGCAATGTTAAATTCCTGGACGCTTGCTCAACCAAACCACGGATGAACATTGGGAGCAGGATGCCTCATTACCAAACAACTCGGGGGCCTATGATCGGCATTGTGAAGGCATTGAAGACATGAAGGCATTGTGTTGTGTGTGCTTATCGTCAGTTCAGTACAGTCAATAAAAGCGGTAAAACCAAAGACCTCCGACTTCTCTTTTTTGCATGTAATTACTCTCACATGTCATTAATAAATGAATTAAATTCCTTCTTTTGAATATCAATTATTGTTGTTGCTTCACATACATGTATTTAGTAAATAAGAAGTAATATTAACGAACATCAAAATATTCAAAGTCAACATTGAAAAAAATCTTTGGCCTTGATCTTGAGGTACCAGGTCGATCATTGGGAAGTGGCAGTTCTGCTGCAATGTCAGCCCTTAAAGCCAATGCTATGCCTACCAACCATGTCTGCCTCTTTTTGCAGATGCGACATGGATGACAGTTCTTTTACCTGTTTCAGCAATTACCTTAGAAGAACTATGAGTAAAGTAAAATCCTTAAGACAAATAAAAATGCGATTACCCTTGGAGATTCGATTGCGGTTGTTACACCGGTTTCAACTAGATTGTAAATTTGTTCGGGACCCAACTTATGTACTACTACGCATACAGTCGCTTGAGATGTTGAAAAATATGTTCTTTCGGTGCTGTTTTGCCTTTAGTTAGTGCGTCGACTCCTACGCAGAGTGTGCTAGGTTTGATAGCCGAAGATGCAAACTTTCACGTTTCACAGCTCCTCCTCTGTCTAGTCACTGACAAGGCTCAAAGAATATTCCTGTCAAGAAAAAGGTTCTTAACTTCGACGTTCGGAGGCGGAATTAAACTGTGGGTCTATCCGTGAGAGAAAAATATTACTTACAACACGAGTGGTAACTGAAAAGATAGGCCCAGGTCAGGCTAGGACTGTCGCGTCACCCATATCATTATTATAAACCCCTTAAGACAAGCTTTTCCAGTTTGTTCATTTATTTAGGTGTGGAAGTTTGTTTTTTACAGGCTGTAAAACAAAATGCCAGAGGGCATGGGCCTGTGCATCCAGGGCAAAGTTGTTGTTAAATGTAAGTCAAAAATGCAATTTTGCACATTCTTTGAAGTATTCAGCAAGTTCCCTTTCCTGAATTCTTCTTAGAACTTGTAAATTTGAATATTTTGAACTGCTTCTTGGCTTTCTAATTTTGTAGTCTAAGGATTAATGTGCTACGATTAATACCGAACTTTCAAGCTACACTGCTTATGTCTCTATTTTATTTTCAATCTCTTTAACAGCATTTTCAACACTCCTTTCGTCGATATAGCTGTGGGATATTTTCTTTTTTAAAAATTCAGCTCTTTAAAATTCTAAAGGTTAACAATCTAAAGGATAACATCTAAAAGATTAAAAAGTTTTTTGTTTTACCACTAAATTTTTATTTTGATATAACAATATTGAATTGACACTCTGCCAATTCTTTCTTAAGCACCTCTTTGATAACCTTTGGGACAAATACACAGAAAATATTTTTAATTGTGGTTAGGATAAATTATTGTTCCTTATTCATTTCTAACGCGAATGAATGTCGATTCAATGTCGAAAACTATTTCAATAAAATATTGCAGTTTGAATGCTCGCCAGAAATTACATCAAATGAGCACTAAAGTAAAAAGGACATCCACTGCGCATTTATTTGTCACTAAAACCAATCGTTATTAGCTTCGTTTTGTTTTCTTTTAAAGTTCTGCCAGGGTCTTAATGTTTGAAAAAAGTGATTGTTTCTATTCCTCCTGCTTGTCAAAACCTCCCGACCCTCCCCTTCATAGCAGCCAAAGGTTAGCCTCTAACGATTAAAGGATTAGAACACCGCAGTTCCAGGAAGTAAACTGTTAGAAATGATGACACATCTCACATATCATTATGTGCAACGCACCTCGCAACCCACATCCGCGAATTCCCCTATGGGCGGGCAAATTCAATCACGGTCACTTCCTCTTAGGATCATCTAATGATGTCCGACATCGCCACCACGATTCAACACAGCTACCTAAAAGGCTTGGCAAATGTGCTTACGAGAACTGTTCTTTCCGCGACCACCTTCTATTGATTCGCGCTGCCATCCAGTGGGGATGTGTTCCATTAATTACCCCCAACCACGTTGCATTATAATCATCACATAACAGTTTCCTCTTTATTAGCCCGGCGTTCATCAACTGCGGCCAATAAACGTGCTCGCACCTCGTAGCCACGATGTGTATCAGCAGCTCAGGAGGAACGGATGAGACCAGATTGCAATCGTTCGCCCCGGCAGTTTCGTGTGTCTCGTGTTTTGCACTCACCACAAAACCAGAACAACATGTTCGCCATTGAGGACATCGCAGAGATCTGACATCATCAGACGAATTTATTTCCATTAATTACGAAGAACAACTATTTTGAGTTGTTCGCCCAGGACTGGGCTAAGCCTTCGGCGTTCGATTGTCAATCCGAATCGGCTCAATCAAAAGTACAACGTTTTGTGCACCCTGACATGGTTCTGTGTGTGGACAGACACACAGTCGTAGTAGCTGACACGGAAGGCGACCATAAAATCGTTTGACCATAAATTGTTATGTATCTGCGCGCATCTCGTGGCAGCCGTTGCCATGGAAAAAAATGCTAATTAACAGGGCTTATATGAGGGATTGCCAAACTAAGATCCAATCGGAAATTTTATGTATGCGCCAGAATATTGAGTTATCTGTAGAATTGTCATCAATTTCCTGGAACTCGTTAACCTTTTGGATCGACGGACATGTACTTCGGTATCAAAGTATCTAAAATGCTCCTCAGGGAGGATGACTATTTTGGATGGAGCAGCCACTTCAAGCCATATTCTCGTGTGTTTTTGAATTTAATACCGGCTATCTACACGAATTACCAATTATTTTAAGCTAGAGGGGCTTCGAGGCGAAGAAGTTGTTCCAGTAAATCCTAAACTCATGTGGATGTACATCCAAAACTTCTCTTCGAGAGGGATCTGCATTACTTAATTGTCTTATGTGCTCAAGGACACATCCGTGGGCAAGATTTATTCAGTGTTTGATAACGGTAATGATGATGCTTGTACTATTTACCGAGTAACCATGGTTCAAAGTTATATCTGTCATGACGTATGTTTTGTCCAAGACGTCGATTTTGCATGTCCTTTCATGAGTAAACCACATACTTTCTTTTTCAGTACCATTTAAACTTGCAGTAAAACACTTCACGGAAGCCTAAATGCGTTCTGGCAATCACTTGAATTTCACCCGAGTATGTCAACTGCTGAAGGGGCTTCTCGAAGACCGCGCCTAAGGTTTTGGCTTGTGAATTTTGCACGACCTTCACAAGAACGATGTTTAAGAAGGCACATGGAATGCATGTCGCAATAGAGAGCTATCCTCCTACAGCTGTGAAACTTTTGTTGATGTAAATTCGTGTGGTTTTGTTGAGCGGAGTCCGAGTCTTGGTATTCTGCTCAAGCTTAAAAACCGTCATCCCTTTTTGAGGGCGGATAGCATTTAGGCATACATTTTATTCCGCGGGGCAGAAGAGATCAATTAAAGCGGCCGGTCTCGTTTTTGTACAAAATACATCACTGTGCGCAGTTTGGACTCAATTTGTTTTGTAAGTTCAATGTCATCTTTGCTGTCAGTAAGAGATGTTTCCCGATCAAATATGTAACAAATTCGCTAACAGTGTTGTAAATAAGCCGATTCTCTCTCAATCCTAGGTTCTCTTCCCTCAGACAAGAGATATAATTTTTGCATTGTTGCACTTTCAGATTTAGGGCCATATTCGCATCAATAATTCGACATTCAAGTTCCGACAATAGCGCACTAAAATGGTTCATCAAAGAAAGTTTTTCCGTGGTGACTAAGATGTGTTGTGTGTAGATTTTGGTATACTAACAATGACTTTTTTTTGTTTGAGTGCCTCATGCCACAAAAAGATTGAATTTGTGTCACAAATAATTACTGACGATTAAATGTTCACAAAAAATTTATAAACGAAAATTAACCGTAAAAAATGACACGATTTCGATTTTGTTTTAAAGCCAACAAAAAAAAAAGCTTCGAATGTCTGGAGCAATGTTTGGAGGATAGGTTTTTTCGGCTGATTTTCACTCACACATATTTGTACCGATCTAAAACTTTTGAACTGATTTATATTCAATATACCTCGCCATTTTATCTTGAAGAGAATCACATCAGACGTGAGCCAATTGTGTTTCAAAATCATGAAACATAAGATCCTATATCCCCAGTAATAACAATGGACAAGTTTTTCTTGTTCTAATAATAATAATATGCTTGGCACGACAGTCCGAGACGGACCTGGGCCTAGCTTCTGTTCTTGCACAAGTGGAAGGTACCTACAGTTTAATGCAGACTCCGAACGGCGAAGTTGAGAAGCTTTTTCTAGACAGGAATACTTTTTGAGCATTGTCAGTGACTCGAAAGAGGTCTAGCCGTGAAATATGAAAGGTGGTAAATTACGGTAACGAACCTGGCACCCTCTGCGTAGAAGTCGACGCACTTACCCACTACGCCACGACGACCCACTACGTTCTTTTATGTTGTCTCAAAAACGATTTAAGTAGACGATAATTCACCTTCCTTTAGATTAATCAAGGGGCACATTTTGACACTTCCTTGATTATTGCATGCCGGGCAGGGTCGCAGAAGCGTCTGATATAAATTTGGTAAAAGCTTCCTCCGCCTTCCTTTTCGCTCCTGGTTAAAGTTTTGTACTTGAGGAGGTTGCATCAATACCCTTCTCAAACGTCAAATGCGTACAGTGCATTGAAAAAGTTTGGTCATGACTATTTGAGAATGAATGAATTGCATGATAGTTACCAATTCAAGTCACAGAGCAAAGCGACTGAATGGCGCAGTTGGTGGCCTTGTTGAATGGCCTGCCCCTGGTTAGCTCCCAGTGAAATCAAAGTTAATACGCTTTTATCTGGTTTTCAAATTTGGTTCAGTCACCATTCGCCGTTGGGATCAAATTAACGGCACTGTCACTGGAGTGGTCATTCAGTGATAGTAGTCTGAACATGGGTATCACAATGGACCAGTGTGCTGGTGAATTCACTAGCAGCCCCCCTACCGAACCTAGGTCACAAGACAACAAATTAAAAATTAATGTCTGGAAGTATATCTCCGATGATTCTAAGAATTTTTCAATTTCCATTTCGAAATTCCCAATGAAGTAGTGTTGGGTAGAACACATCTTTGTAATGAGCTTGTATGAGATACTCATTTCAGAAATTGAAGTGGTACAATGTCCCACATCATCTGAGGGGTAAAATTTGTCACATAAGCATGACTTCTATACGTCATTATTTGGATGGCGATGCAAGTCACAAATGTGAATGAATGATTGGAAAATTTAATTCTTCTAATTTTAAATTGCTTTGTCCTGGAACCGTCCCAAAAATGACAACAGAAACAAGAGTGTCCCAACTAAGAACCAATATGACCCAGCGCACAATGAGTTTTGCTGAGACTTCGTCTATTTAAGGAGACAAAAGCCATCGGCCAAAAATGGGGTATTCAACCACACATGACACACCGGCGTTTCTCCGCGGTGATCAGACCCACCCTCTTATATGGCTTAACAGTATGGTGACCCATACTCAACGCCGACAAACATCTAAACATGCTAAGGAAGGTACAAAGACAATCATGCATCTGCATTAGTGGAGCCTTGAGAACGACTCCCATCGATGCACTTAAAACCATACTAAAACTTCCCTCACTAGATATTCTTGGAAAGCAGATAGCAACCAACTGTGCAATCCGATTGAAAGCATGCTCCCAATGGCAAGACTAATAGAACAAGGACTTGCCTCTACTAATCTGAATTACACCTCACCTGTTTACTTCTCAGAGAAAATCTTCAAAACCCTAATTCCGGAAAGGGACCTGTGGTATGGTGGCAATATACCATTCGGTGACGCCATACATTTGCCCAGACGGATCCAAAACGGAAGAAGGAGGAAGTGGAAGAAGTGGAATTTTCTCTGAACATGTTAATGTCAATAAATCAATCCATCTACCTAATCCTTGTCTTGGCTGAGGTGGAACGTGATATCCGCATCTTTACGGATAACCAGGCAGCAACCAAATCCCATCCTCATCGTTCTCTATAAACTTAAAAATAGTCATAAGCTTTCGCACATCTCTTGAAGATATGTCGGAACAGTTTCGAATTCGCCTGTGTTGGGTCCCGAGCCATAGAGACATTGTGGGAAACTGCGAAGCTGACAAACTCGCAAAAATCACCACAAAACTGCCAGATGACGGATCCTTCCGTAAATTAGGTACTCCTCTAGCTTCATTTATTCAGTTACAACTCACTAACCAAAGCATACTAGAAGTCAAAACCGGATGGAACACAGGCAATACGTGCCAAATTACTAAACAAATCTAGCCCAGTCTTGGACCCAAAAGAACTGTTAGTCTGATGTCATCAAAAGTAACTTAAAGTTAGCCCAGCAGGGGTTTAATCACCGGACACTGCCTTTTGGGACTACATGCGAAAAGACTAAGACTATTTTCTAACAATTTCTGCAGGAGTTTCCGAGGCGAGGAAGAAGAGGAAAGTGTACAACACCTTCTCTGCAACAGTCCTGCACTTGTCTCCGCTAGGAAAGCTTCTCTAGGCACCTACTCCTTCGATAATCTAAGCGAACTAAGAGAGACATCAATCAAATCGCTATTAGACTTCATTGGTAGATCTGGCTGACTGTCGTAATAACAACGCCGGCCCTACTCCTCTCTTTTTAGACAGACCCACGTGGCAGTACAACGGGCCTACTTTGGCCAATGTGCATCTAAGTCACTTACTACTACATACCTACCTAAGGTGTTGCGACATTTCTGTAGTAACGTATGGGATGTATGTGAGTAACATAACATCACAATGAAGCTTCTTGCCGAGGGCTGAATAGGTATATTTATAAAACGATCACCCTTTCGCTTAGGCGACACTGCCTAAAAAGTGACAGGACTGAGAGGATGGTAAAACAACGCCAAACGTAGAATGAATGCAGTCACTTTCCAGGGTGTCGGAAAAATGTTATTGCTACGTGCAGATGTCTATTCTCAAATATTGAGGGTATTTTTTGCTGTCAATTGATATTTGAGAAGTGAAAAAGTTGATAACTTGAGTTATCATTCCAAAGCAGCGTTGACAGACAGCTTCTTGTAAAAGCTACAGAGGTGGCTAAGAAATAGAATCTATCCAACATCTGATCTGCGAACGCCCAGCAAGGTAGAGAAGGGACTCTATCCGTATTTAGGGCAGAAGTGTATTCTTTGTCATTCATGGTTTGGTACTGAGTGGTCGTGGGATACCAACAATAAGGTACAGGATTTGCAGGGGATGCTCTCAGAGTGATAAAAATATTATTGGGGGATTCAATCGGGGTTGATAATTTGTTTTACAAGAAAGCATGATGGGACTTGCCAATCATTTACAAGTTGTTACTGTAATGAGTTGTTTCGTCAACGAGTAGAGTAGTCTTCGTCATAAGATGTCCATTTTCGAAACACAAACAAGTGTAACATATTAAAATCAACGTTACAAACATTAGCCAGAAACGAGTGCGAACTCTGATGATTAAGAAGCTATGCACAACATGTATGCTGTAAGAGCATTATCAGACACTCCAACCACCCATTTTTTTATCACTGATCACTTCAGGCACGAATAAGAAAATAAAAATATAAAAAACGTTTCTCATCCTAGAACCTCAATCTAATTGGTGATGCAATCTAATCCTAATCCTTTAATCAACCCTGGCAACAGTTTTTCTACATCCTCCTTCCGTTTTAATTTTCCGAAGGCAAGGCAAATCCGCAAACCATGCCGTCGGCACGGAGCAATCCAATTTACACCAAGAAACGCTCAAGATTTACACTATTGATAATGGCATCCCCAACAGGTAGTCACTACCTATTGAATTGGCCAGCGGATCGATCAAGATTTATTGCATCCACTTTCATTTAGGTTATAATTGCAGCCAGCCCTCAGCACTGCCGCCTTCGAGTGCAATCCATCATTAAACACTGATTCCTGTGATAGAAGACTGCCCGAGTATCTGAGCCTGCCCGACAGCAAAAGCAACCTGAGAGCCTTGCCACGAAATTCAGCGTGTATCCCAGCGTCGCCAGTCGACCAGCAAATGATCAGATAATTGCCGCATACTCTGGCAAACGTGTTATTAATTTAATGCTGTGTGACTGGCCAATTTGGTCCAGTGTCCAGATCGGTGTGTCCCGCATTAAATTAATATCTCCGACTTCGCATAAAAATTACGAATTCATTAGTGCGTCAATTCGCAGCGGAATTGACGGCCTACGTGTATTTGTTTTGGCTGCGCGATGATTGCACGGTGTAAACATTTTGGAAGCTCTAATTTATGGCCATATCATCAGCACGGGGGAAGCTGTACGTTAAGGCGGTCTCCAAGGCAGCCTAATGGATTAATAATTACGCGCCATTTCGGTGAGTAATTTATGCGGAGTGAAGAACGAACAAAGCCCAATTGAAAAGGCGTAACATGACATTTCGAGAGTCGGACCCGGCTTATTTATGAACTTGACGAGTGAGTCAGTTTCATGAATATTTCATGATAAAATACGGGTAGGGTTAGAGTCGACGAAGCCTGCAGTATGCTTTGGTTCTCATCAGCGACTGTCTTGACTGCCTGTGAAATGTGTAAAATTAACTGATCTTCTTTCAGCATGGCATTCTGTTGGGAGCTAAATCAATGGTCCGGAACTGAAAATTAATATTATGGTTTGATGTAGCATAAATACTTTATTGTTTTTTTAACCACAGAGAAAGGCTGCCTCGCTCAATTGTGCGGCGCTGTAACGAGGTGCCCTTAGCGCTAAGTGTTTTCTTTTAGCTGTGTAGTGATAGTTGAGATTCTGAATGCTTTAGTTTGACGTGAAATCAATGATCCTTGAACAGCAATTTTACATTTGTATTCATATATTATAAAGGTAAAGTGTTTGCTTGTGTTCATTGAGACATTCACAGCTGTGATCATCACTTATTTTTAACTACTTTAGCCTATATAACTACTACACCATCAGCTTGTTAACAGAGCCATGTAGATAGATATGATCTGTCAGCGTTGAGTTGACGGATGTAAAAACTTGCGGGACTGGCTTAATTCGATTAACCTTGCGATTTATTGGTTGTCATCCCAAAAGCCAATCGAACGGAGAACTGTATTCGCTTGACTTGGAATAGATGATCAGTTACAATATTCGGAATTCGCGGGATAAGGACTTCCTCTCCTTTGAGTTTTCCCTTCATGATCTTCGCTTGAATCACATTGTTCATCTGTTTCTTGACGGGCAACCGCTTACCGATGTACAATTGAATGATACCGATTCCGCAACATGATTATGATCAATCTATATAAGTTCAAAAATTCCGTTGGATAATTGACGGTT
Organism: Eristalis intricaria; assembly: GCA_964034865.1. Lineage (NCBI taxonomy): Eukaryota > Metazoa > Arthropoda > Insecta > Diptera > Syrphidae > Eristalis > Eristalis intricaria. The sequence goes on from OZ035877.1 coordinate 24,627,174, forward strand.
CGTCCTGTGTTCTGTGTTCAGTTCTCCAGCGATTTGACTTTGAATAATGCAATTCAAGCAATCGACTTCCTTACAGCTCGGTGCTAGTATTGACCGTTCGCTAATCCAATCGAAATTAATTTTGTACAACTCCCTTGAGCATTTTGGTGATAAGTTCCTCTTCGACGATGTGAGCTCGCAAAAATATTCCGGGACGGATTCCGGATGAACAGAAATTTGCCCATTGCCAAGTGGTAGCAGTTGTCTCGAGAATTCAGCAGCCAAACAAAGGCTTTCAACAGCGGCACATTTGTTCGTCTGCCAGCTCATTTTGATCATTCCCCTGCTCCCGTTGCAATTTGCGTTTGAATGCATCGCGCATCGAACGATTCGGCACTGTCATTCATAATGTCAACCTTATTTCTTATGTTTTCTTGACGATGTGTGACGATGAATGTCCTCATCGGACTCAACCGGCTCATTGGTAAGAGTACTAAAATACAAAAATTGTGCTACCCAAGTAATAAATGATAAAGATAAACACTTACCGTTTAGGTGGGACTCAATCCCTCAGAAGCTCCAGCTCGAACATGAGATCGCTCCCCACAGCCATATCCCTCTCCCTGATATCTTATTTTGGTTACTCACTTTTCCGGAACGGGAAGAATCATTTGAAAGACCTGCACACCGTTAAACACCGATGAGGGCACTAACACCGCTGTCAGGCAGATTGTACCTCGCCACACCTACCACTCCTCCGATCAATACGAATACGAATACGATGGCAATATAATATAATAATAATATGGGTGGCGCTACAGCCCGTAGAGGGCCAGGGCCTAGCTTCTCAGCAACCACTCGTGTTGTGCGTGCTATTGTTCTTTCACGAGTGGAAGGTATCTACAGTTTAATGCCGACTCCGAACGGCGAAGTTGAGAAGCTTTATCTAGACAGAAAATACTCTTTGAGCATTGTCAGTGACATGAAAGAGGTGGAGCCGTGCAATATGAAAGGTGGTAAATTCTGGTATCGAACCTGGCACCCTCTGCGTAGGAGTCGACGCACTAACCCACTACGCCACGGCGACCCACAAGATGGCAATATAGATACTAAAGTCGAATAACGAAGCTGGTGTAAACGGTCTGTCTGCAGCACTCTTAAAGGTCGTATATGGTCGGAGGAAAGGATGGAACCTCAGTATCTTGTACCCGATCCACAACAATTGAATCCCCTTTGATTGAACACGACTGAATCGAGGGATAATTCTCCTGAACATCGCGTATAATATCTTCTCTGCCGTGGCTTCAGGCAAGGGAAGTCCACTATCGACCAGATTTTCACACTAAGACAGATCCCGGCAAAGACCCAAGAAGTTTCAAATGGACACACACCACCTATTTATCGATTTCGAGACTGCATATTTTTTTATCCGTGGGTATGTGGAAATCTTCGACAAGACTATGGCGAACGTTCGCACATAGAAGTGTGAGATTTTTACTCACTAAAACCACCTCCCTGTAATTTTTAAGAAGCATTTCATAATTTAGGTACTGATCGGCAGGTTCCTGCTAACACCGCTACCATGCGCGGGTGAAGACTATCGCATGAGATCATAGACCGCATATGCCACCGTGCATAGAGACGAGCTATACAACGTGTCAACCCTGCCAAATTCGCTGATCTGGTGGAGAACTCCCGCTGCTTTATCCAGATCGGTTTAGAACTCACCGAAACCTTCTACATCAAAAAAGGATTTAGACAATTCGACACGCCGTCGTTTGACTTTTTTAATATCATACTTGGGAAGATGGTGCAAGATTCACTGGCCAACACAAGGGGCACGATCTTTCAAACACGTCCATACAATTGCTGGCACACACGGACGACATTGACGTGATGGTCGAACATAGCGAGCCGTCAGTGAGGCGTTTGTTGGCATTGAAACAGCGTCCGTCCGCGGTTTAGTGGCGAACGAGTGCAAAACGATGTCATCAAGAAAGAACGCACAATATCGACCACTCGGCCAGGGCTAAACAGCGCAAACAACATCAGCATCAAGATCAAACGCAGAATAACTCTTGTCAACCGCTATTTCTTTGGACTCCAAAGGCAATTGAGTAACAGAGTCCTTTCTCAGAGGACTGAGTTAACTTTGTATAAAACCTTGTTCATCTATCTACTTCGCAGAGGCATAGACTATATCCAAAACAGATAAAAATGCGCTCGGGCTTTTTGAGCGCGATTTTTGATCCTGTTTGCGTAGATGGCATTTAGAGAAAACTTTACGGGCTCTACAGCGAGAGGGTCTAACTAAGCGTCTACGCAGTTAACACCTAATATGGGTAGGACATGTTGAACGTTTGGACAACTTAGCTCCGCCCCGATGAGTCATCGACTCTGAGCATGTGAGACGACGCACCAGAGGACACTGCATGGTGGCACACACAGGTCGAGTGGGACCTCAGCCGTTTCGGTGTGCGAAACTGGAGACAGGTGGGAGATCAAGTCGGCATGTTGGGTGAAGCGCAGATCAGCATGGTATTGTAGCGCCCCAATAAGAAGAAGAGAACTGAAATAAAGGTTTTTTTTTAATATGACTTTTCTCATTTTGGCAAGGGTTCTTACTTATATTTTCAACCAAGACTTATGTAATTTTATAATGCCGCACCTGACATTTTTTAGTTTGTGTTTGTTTGGCACTTGTTAAATTTGTTCGTGAAATCCTTTATAGTCGCTTTAATGGGGAGCAGTGTTTTCGCTCACTATCACCATTCACTCCCTATGCGCGTTTGACATTAGCACAGGCTTGCCCCTGCCTATTATAGTTGGGCCCAAACTCCCACTTCTGCATTGCAGAACGATCTACTTCCTGAGGTCTGCTCTTATATTTTTTTTCTCACATGTCTCGTTCCGGTATACTCCTCCAGTGTTTCCTGCCTGTTTTCTGAGTATTAAATAGTTACTATTTCTTATATATTTTGATATTCCTTAGCTACAGCTTCCCGTTTGGGGTTTTCTAGTTACTTTCACAGCCTTTTATAAGACTTAACTTGAATAATAGTGCAATCGACATCCGGTCAAAATCATACGCGATAAAATCTGTTTTTTTTTTTTATTTTTGTCAATAGTCCTAGCGGCCGCGGCCCAATAATTCTGTACGTCTATGTTCGATTAGCGGTACAGAAAAATCATGTTCTCGGCCCAGTTATCACTCTCCTTCTTCGCATGTATTTTTTCTCATCATCATTTGTTTCAAAATCAGCTTTGGATGTACATATTATTAATTGTATTTGCACTTCTTTTATCAATCGTACACGCCGCATACATTGGCAGTTCATCGTGATTTGAGTGCAATGTGCGCTCGCACCCACTGACTCGAATTACTTTTGGTCTTACATTCAATTTAGTGAGCTGTTCTCAATTGTCAAATGTCAGTTGACACAAGGAACTCTCAATTTGGAAGAACATCTCTCAATTTGTAAGAGAAGAGAAAGGCCAGTTGAACGCTGATCTCTCTCAAAAATATCCAACATATTGCATAATGAGGGCGTCCTTACTTAAGTTTGCTGACGTTTGAACGATCCCCCTCCATTTAATTTTTCAACAAACGTAGCATGACGCCGAGTTTTGCTAATTGCCATTGAATTGCGTGTGTTGAAAGACGACGTCAGAAGCCACGCATCACTGTGTTTCAGGCATTAATCAATTTAAGAAGCTTGTGTCGGTTAATTGACCAAGAATTTATCCTAAATAAACATTTACAGAATTCCTTCGGCCACTTAAGACCCTAAATGACCAGCGCCCTTAAAGAAACACCAGCATTTTCGCAACTCCATTTACGTGCCATCAAGCATGTTCGGAGAACCGCTTCTGCATCATCCCCAACCTCCTCCATATGGCCTCATCAAAGCCGAACTCTATTTGCGGTTGAATTCGAGTTCGCTTTGTTTAACTGTCTCCGGAAGAAGCATCCATCGTAGTGGAATAATATTTCAATGATTTTAATTGCAGGAGTCCCCAATGCGAAGAGCGCAGCGTAATCTGAACTTAATTCGCATTTTCTCAGAAGCTATTAGGCAGACCTCTGCGGCTGGTGCACCACAATTTCGAATCGACATCGGCCTGGCATATGCAATCTTGTTTGCACGTACGTGCTGATTAAACAGAAAAATCGCATTAGCGACTGCCGTCGCCGCTGGCGGACAGCGCCCGTGCACCACACCGCTAAGAGGATAATCACTCATTTCTGACGCGCTCCCAATTCCATGGACCACTCGCTGGTTCGTGCGTTTAATTTAATTACCGCGCAAATGGAGCAGCAATTCCGCGAGGATTGGGAGTGTGTTGGTTTTTCGAAGGACGCACAGGGGACTGTAGATAAGCTAAGGGCGCTTGGGTTGATCATTTGTCAGAATCCTAATGGCGCACCGTGCTCGAGTGAAGTCGCAGTTATGGAGCACAATGATTACCTTCAGAATGATTGGTTTAATTGCAGCAGGAACAGTGTACTCTATGAGCTGAAACTGGTTTCAGTTGGAGAGCATTCATCCATGTTGTCTTCTGGCCCCACACGAGGTATCTGCTCAAGATAAGAACGGAAGATTGCGATGGATTTATGGTTCTGGCGTCGACGCTTTAACACCTCCAACTAGTTGAACGATCGCGGCTATGGAAATCGCTTCCGGGAACGAGTATCGGTACGTCTTTGGGATGGCGCGGCGGCGTGAAAATAATTAATGTAGTTGCCAAGAGAGAATATGCGTTTGTGTTCACAAATTTAAATTAACTGGTAAGTTGCAATCATGGGCGCTTCGCAAGAGTGTGTGGAAAGTAGACGATACTGACCCCCTACTTGGGCTCGGGTGAGTATTTTTTCTTTTCTTTTCGAACAAAAATTAAATAAATCTTTGAAAAACATAGATACTTCTTCATACGGTGGCTTCAAGCGATTTCGAAAACGAAATAATATAGAATTTGGCTTACACTGCATGTGTAAATCTATTTATATTAACTGCAACGCTTGGGCTTAGAAGCTACCTACTAATGTACAGGGTCCGCAAGTTAATGCAAGGGATATAAGACCATTCAGTTGATCGATATACACATCAGGAGCACTGTCACGGTAAATAAAACGTCTATCTCTCAGCATGCGTAACAAGAGCTTGTTGGCGCTATAAAAAAATCACTCGATTTCAAAAGAGAAATTTACCCTCACTGCTTTTGTCGATATCGAGGGAGCCTTTAATAACTTAGAACCCCACGCCACAACCTCGGCACTCAACAGACTCGGGACCAAAAGAGCATATACTGACTTCACCGGCTTCTCAAAAACAAAGTGATAAGCTCGAAGCTGGTGATACCATGAGCCGCAAATCTGTGAACAGAGGCACACCGCAGGGTGGTGTGCTCGCCCCTCTCCTCTGGAATATAGTGGTCAATGAACTGCTTGTGAAACTTGAGGAGACTGGGTGTAATGTCATTGCCTATGCATACGATTTTGCCACCGCAGTATCTGGGAAATATATTTCCACGATCACGGATATTATGCAATCTGCCCTATCCAAGCTGGTGAAATGGACTAGGTGTCAATCAGTAAGAAACAGAACTAGTTCTCTATACTAGGAATTATAAAATCTCTAACTTTGACCCTCCCATACTATGCAGGGCCCCCTTAGTGCTAAGTGACAGTGCTAAATTCCTAGGCCTTATACTATACACGAAGTTAAGCTGGAATCTAAATATACAGGAACGAGTCAAGAAGGCCTCCATGGCTCTTCACTGCTGCAAAAGGGCCATTGGGTGCAAATAGGTACTGCAGCCCCGAATGCTTCACTGGTTATTTACAGTAGTAGTCAGACCACCCACTGCTGTATGGCGTCGCAATTTGGTGGACCGCACTCGATAAGGAAATCAAGATCATCCCATTCGCTAGAGTGCAGGAGATTTCTTGCATTTGCATTAGTGGAAAGCTAAAGACTACCTCCTCCGAAGCTCTAAACATACTCCTCAACCTGTAACCGATAGAACAAATTGGCAGGCAGACAGCAGCTAGTACGGCGATCAGATTAAGATCGCTGATTAGCTGGAAGGAACTGCAGTCTGGACATTGAACCTACGCAGGTATGCCTCTATACCCAGACCTCGCTCTACCTAAACTCCTCTTCGAGATGAATATCTCATCCAGCATACCGCCCAGATCTTATTGGGAGTCTGAACACCAGACGCTAGAAGGTCCACTGCGAATCTTCACAGATGGATCGAAGATGGATGCAGGTGTGGGTGCTGGTGTCTATTCCAAGGATCTTAATATCCACCTATCTTTCCGACTACCTAATCACTGTAGCGTCCTTCAGGCTGAAACTATAGCGATTAAAACAGCCTTGTCCTGGCTGAAAAACAATGTAATATCGCGCATAGTTATCGTCAGCTGTTCCGATAGCCAGGCAGCGATAAAGTCTCTGAATTCAGTCACTTTTAATTCCTTCCCTTAATTTCCGCCTGTCTCTCAACGAGATGGCCAAGTATTTTAACATCCAACTTATGTGGCTGCCGGGACACTGTGACATTCCAGAGAATTGTAAAGCGGACGAACTCTCTAGAAAGGGCACAAACTCCGTGCTATTTCCGGGGGAAGACCCACCCTCCACGCCTATCGCTACTATAAAATATCTGCTAAAGCTTGAAATGCTTGCTCATACAAACCGCGGATAGATATCTGGCACAGGATGCCTCGTTACTAAACAACTCTGGGCTATGGTCGATCCCAAGCGATCGGTTAGCTTGATCAGATTAAGAAGACCAAACCTCAGATCTCTTATTGGCGTTTTAACAGGGCATAGGAACTCACACTTCTAGAATAGGCTTTCCCTATAATGACTTCTGTAGAAGCTGCATGGACGAGGATGAGGAAGAAACCATTGAACACTCGCTATGCAGCTGCAATGCTCTCTCATCCCGTAGATTCAGACTTCTTTCTTTGTTAATCTGGCTGAACTGCGCAGCGTCAGGATCAGCCTTCTTCTTCGCTTTATCAAAAGCACTAATTGGTTTGCGGAATAGTTAACACAATGGGCCATGGCCTCAACCTAACCTAATCTAATCTACATTTTACCACAATTTACAGATAATTATCCATGGCGGTCACATGTCCGAAAGTATATTCAAACATCAATGCCATAAAATTTAGTGTCGTCGCCTATGCCAGAGGTGCCAGGTTCAATCCCCAAATTTACAGACTTCAAACATTCACGGCACCTCTTTCGAGTCACTTACAATGCTGAAAGAGTACTCTTGTCTATCTACTTTGCTATTCAGAGTCAGCAAAAGGTTGCAAATCAACAGCTCGCACAAGACGAGGGGTTACTGTAGAATCCATGGCCAGGTCCACCCAAGACTTTTGCGCCACACATACTATTATTATGTTAATAATATTAATATGGGTCCCATTATATATATTGTCCCATTGGTTTATGTAAAAAATAGGCCATCGCCCATAAATAGTTATAATAGCAATAATTATTACACAACCATACATTCACTGATTCTATTAAGTGAGAGACAAAATGCTCCAGCGCCCGCCCAATACAGTCGAATATAAACCTCAATATCCCCTTGTAGTCTAGAAAGGCTTATCCCAGGACTGTATGGTCATGAAAGAATCATGGTGTGCCATCTGTCGCTCCGGGAAGATTCATCAAAACTTTCAAGTTCCTTTAATCCTTTCAACAATTCTAAACACGCATAAAACTCTATACCTCCGAACTGCTCACCCTAAGCTCACCCTCATCGTCATTTGTCTCATCCAGACATCGTAGAACAAATATCCAAAGGCCATCTCACAACAAGCTGATATCATCATCTGCGCCAAGACACTCCACAAGCTCCTTCCTTTCAGGTACACTTTTTTCCCAGAATGTAACAACCCATAATTCCAAATATAAATATCTCCCAATTAAATGAAGATTTGCCTCCGGTACGGACTGGTTAACAAATAAATATCCCCCGCCTTTAGCAGGATCCTTTGGAATTTGTTTCACCCCCCAGCGTTTTCATCTTCCGTTTCAATATACGAGTATTCTTCAACTTCGAGAAGCAATCGCCTCCTTGCGCATTTTCATTTCCCTGCTCACGTTTTTAAGTATTCAAAAGTCAAAGAATCGAAAATTGGAAAAAGAAAATCGAAATATATTCCAATCGATAACATCTCCAAGGATAATAATGCAATAAGCGTTAATTCACGTTCAACGTAAGGGATCCGGGCTCCGGGACGCACACCCCCACGCAGAGACGCACAAAATTCCGTTCTCCTGGGCGACATGGACGAAGAGAAACTGCATGATTCCCTCCACGATAATCTGAATTAAACGAAATCGTTTAACGTAAGGCGATGACTTATGATAAAGGTAAGGCATGGGGCGCCTCGGTGCGTTTATTTCTTGGACACATCCTTGGCAAACGTCGCAAGTTTTCATGTGTAAACTTGCCACCGAAGGTTCTCCATCCGCCTTGTCTGTGGTTGCGAGTACATGCTCTGCATAACAATCACATCCTGTTCTGCTTTTGTATGCTAAAGGAATTAAGGGCAACGTTCGGTGACGGGAGGGAGAATGAATATTATCATAATAGAGATTTCTTGTCAGACATATTCCATTTATCATTTCGAAGTTCTCTCCATCGTGACTGGAGGGATGATATTGAAATAAATTCAAAGTTTACTGGCTGGCAGGTCACCTTGGCAGCGAAAGGTATACAAAAGGACTCGCATGAAAGGAGAATCTTTTCAACTGCGGAATTTCTGTTCTATGACTTGTTGCAGAGGTTTATGCGAAGTCGAGGGAACATTAAAAAAAAAAAAACATTTACGGCCTGATGAGGATGATTATAACCGCATTAACTTTTATGAACCTTTTGTGATCATTGTGTAGTGCTGGGTCTGGTAACAAATTTGAATTTATGAAATTACTTTTCAATTTATTGTCTACAGGTAATGAATAAAATGGGCTCTTTAAATGGAATTATATAAGTTCTCTTCAACAGCGAATTATTAGGCTACAATAACATAAGTTTAATTTAATTTCTTGAAAAATTATACAGAGTGTAGTTTAGACCAAACTGTGGGTCGCGATCCTCTAGAGGGACCTCAAGAGTTTCTTGGAGGTTCACGGTCGCAATCCGGTAAGGATAATACACAAAAGTCATGCGCTAAGAAAAAATAAATAAAATAAAACAATTTTTTTCAAATCATTCATCGCTTAGATAAATTATTTAAAGTGCATTATCCATTAACATGATACCCTTATAACGGCAATTCCATCCTCTAGATCAAGTCATAAGCTAAAAAATCGAAATCAGTCACTTTGCTGTAGGACCCACGGTTTTGGAGATATGAGCAAAGTAATACCAACATTCATGATTTTTTTAATGTAGAAAAATCGACATCTGTAGAGGTTCTGGCGGTTCGTATGAAATTTTCGCCAGCTTAGGTTATGACTTGATCTAGAGGATGAAATTGGAAAATTTACCGTTATTTGGGCAAATTTTTCACAAAAAAATGGAATTTTCTTTCTCTGGGGTAAATTATATGAAATTTTACATCGGCTTTGAATTAAGGTTGATCTGAATATTAGCTCTGGACTCCTCATCTTCATCTAGACATCTGCTGCAGGAATCATTTGAGAATAGTTATTCATTTAGCGTTGTAATGGGCGATTGGAATGAACTCTCTTCTTAACTTAGTATGTAGAGCTGTAACATTAAGGTGGCTAAGGGTGTGAAACTGTTCGGATATCTCATCAAGAGAGCGACGAGAAATCGTGACATGATATCGCTACCTCAGCCAGGACATGGTTCCGCTAATCGCCAGTATTTCGGTTGGAAGACACTGCAATGATTAGGTAGACAAATTGATTTATTTAAATTGAGAATTTCAAAGAATGCACCGCTTCTTATTCCTACTCAATCTTCCGTTTTAGATCCATCAAGATAAAGGTGTTTGGCCTTTCCAAAGGGTATATTGCCGCCATACCACAGGTCCCTCTCCGTTACAGGGTTTCGAAGGTTGGTGGAGGTACCACACCTAGAGAGCATGCCTTTAATTGAATTGCGCAGATGGTTGCTATTTGCTTACAAAATATTTCTAAGAGACTAAGGTTCAATATTGTTCCGACTTATAAAGATGCAGGCTTGGCTTTGTACCTTCCGTTGAGTTGTGTGCAGATGTGGAGTACGAGCCACAATACTACTACGCCGTATAGGTGGGTGGGTCTTAACACAGCTATAAAAATCCAATGTGTCATGTAAGGCTGAAGACCACATTTATGCTCAATGCCTGTTTTGCTCATATTTTTTGCCGTGATGGGTTTTTTTCGATCTTTCTGCTTCTATTGTGCAGGTACACCAACATTTCCCAGTGGCCACCGTACTCAGCTCCAAAACCGCATTTTAATTAAAAATTATACGCTGACGATTTAAAACGAATAAAAAAATGATATCTCATCAGTACAGAATTGGTGCGATTTGAATGGACTACATTTCAATATTAGTAAATGCTCAGTTATGACATTTTTTAGAATTTTATCTCCTATAATCTATAACTATAAGATTTATAATACAATCTTAACAAGAGTATGTTCGCATAAAGATCTAGGGGTTATATTCGACGTTCAACTGACTTTTTCTATGCACATAGACTATATTATTTCAAAGGCCAACTCCATGCTAGGATTCTTGTTTCGAAATTCAAAAGATTTTCAAGACCCTTACACTCTTAAGTTTGTGTATGTTTCGTTAATTCGCTCTATATTAGAATACTGTTGTTTAATATGGAATCCTTTATATAACAATAGCGCTATTCGTATTGAGAGAATACAAAAAAGATTTACTAGGTTTGCTCTTCGAAAGATGTGGAATTCAAATATGCCAGATTATAATGCTAGATGTCAGCTTATCGATCTAAAGCAACTGCATGTAAGAAACACTTATTATTCAGTTCTTTTCGCTCATGACGTCATTACTGCTCACATTGATTGTCCGGTGCTGCTTTCCATGTTCAGTGTTTACACCGCGTCTCGTTATCTGAGGCCTAGACATTTCTTTTATGTTTCGAGGCATAGTACAAACTATGGGAAAAAATGATCCTGTAACTAATGCTTGCATAAAATTCAACTTAGTTGCAAATGTTATAGACCTTAATATGAGTAGAGATAAATGTAAAAATGAAATCTTAAATTTTTTGAGTAGCAATTTACTCTAAATTACATTATAATTATATGTTAAATTCTGCTTATACTAGGCATTATTATTAATAAGAAATGAAATTTTATTAATATTATCAGTAGTCTTAAAAAAGCTCTGTACTTGAAAGACGGAAGAATAAATAAATAAATAAAAAATTGTACTCAGTTCAAGGTGTAAACGAAACTGTGAAAGCAAATAAATCGTAGAAAGGAAGTTTAAACCAAAGCTGGAGTTTAAAATGTATGATACTGGGCCTGTAAAACTGGGCATACATTTTACATAAGGGAACTTAAGCAGTTTTAATAAAATGACGTGTACACACAAAAAATGTTATGGTAGTGCGATATAATATTGATATAGAATATGTGCCTGTTTATTTTTTAATAACTGAATGAGCTCTTCCATTACTCGTTGACACTTTTAGGATTAAATCAATTTCCAAATTTATCCCTTTCTCTTCTTTGTTTTAATATCAAACATTGAATAGAATATGACTTCACACAGGTATGCAAATGCCAGTAAAAACCTCAAAGCCTCCTTTACCCAGATCAGGATACTCTCATTGAACTTTCAGCATCCAGTTCTGGAAAGTAAAATTATTTGTAGTTTCTTCTCTAAATTATGCAAACTCTGTACCACGAGATCAATGTGGAAGCTGACTAATACCGATTCATCTGATGAAATTTCATTAGGATAGTTTGAACGCAGGGAAAATGCTCAAACATTTTTGCTTGTAACAACTCTCACACCAAGTTTTGCGAGGAATCCGCATCGGTAAAACAAATACTGAGCAGGGATGTGAGCATACATATATTTTTTCTGTCAACCCACAGCCAAGTGAGGAATGTTCTTTTTTTAGGATCCTGAGAGTTGTGGGCTCATTTTTTATTAAGCGCGATGGGAAATAGATTACTGAAGATTTATAGGGGCCCTGCTGACTTCCTGGTCATTCATTTGATAAAAAATTCCGGGCGTACGTTGTAAGTGAGTCAATTTTGATTTGCCTGGCATGTGCACTGAGTGGAGGCGGATGGCAGGACCTTTTTGTCCTGCCATGGAGCGATAAGGTGTATTGACTCAAAGCGAATCCATGAAAGATTGCATGCGCGAAATATGAAATGCACTTTGTTGAGATAGAACAAGGGATCAGAGGGTGGGTGGGGGGGACATCCAATTTTGATTGATTCCAATTTTGTGTAGTATGACAATTCCAAACGGAATTTTATGGCACAGGAGTCTATAGAACGACGGAATGGTTATTGAATTGATACGACGGCGAAGTGAAAAAGGGGCTTGTTTAATTGGTGCAGCTTTTTGACTATGGAACCAACATTTAAGTACTTTGTTCAGAATGTAATAGACACAAACAGAAATTCGGGGCTTCATTTGTGACAAAAGCCTTTGGGCAGCATTTAATTGCTTTTAAGAAATTAAACCATTTGACTTGATTAGCGTAGTTTGACTAGGTGGGGATCATTTAACTTTAATTGTAAAGAAAACTGCTGTTTTCGAGAAGGACCGGAATGAATTAACCCGCCACAGAGAACAACACACGGCTGTTGAAAGTGTAGTCCTAGGCTAGGTTAGGTTAGCTAGTATATTCAGAAGCATAGTTGGATCGTATTGGCCCATTGTGATACCCATCGTCAGACTACTACCACTGATTGACTTATTCCAGTGATAGTGCCGGTAATTTTTATGGACGGCAAATGGTGACTGGACCAGATTTGAAAACCAGATAAAAGCTAACCAGGGGAAGGTACTCTTTCTGCCACTGTGCCTTCCAGTCCTTTTGTGTCCCTAGGTTAGATAAGGTTAAGGTGACGGTCACAGCTGTAACAGTTGTGATCCACTCAGACCCTGATTGGATCCGTTGTGATATCACTGCCCGGTGCTTTAAACCGTTCATTTTTTATTCAAAGGGACTACACTAACACCTGATAGCTAGCTAGTCGTATCCTAGTGGCGATTTTATCTTTTGCAGTTATAGTGCTTAATAAAATTAAAGATGTTTAAGTTGTCAAAAAAAAATTTAAAAGCCAGATCTGAAAAATTGTTCGAATATCCAAATTTTGAATCTTGTATGCAACTTTGTGGAAGGAGTTCACAACTCTGATCACATCTTTAAGCACATCATTTAGTTCAGAAGGTAAAACCTTCGATGGCAGAACTTGTCTATGAAAAAAGCAGTGTGGTCTTGAAACGTTTGGCATTATTTATTTTAATTTTTTTAATGTCCACGCGGTGGTCGCCGTGGCGTAGTGGGTAAGTACGTCGACTGAGAACAGAGCCCTGCTAAACCACTTCTATCTCCGCAATGAGATAAGTCAATGGCGATCAGAGAATCCAGGGTTCACCAGGTTCAATGACGAGAACATGGCACATAGTGCCGTCGCCAATGATGGGAATCACATCTTGATTTCTCAAGAAGATCTCCAGGGTATCTTCCACTCGCTGAAGAAGAAAAAGTCAGTGGGAATCGATGGAATACCGAACATTGTGCTTCGCCATCTTCCCCCCGAAGCGGTCCAAATTTACACAACCCTGTTCAACAATGCGCTGAGTAATGCACATTACCCCACTCACTGGAAAACAGCTGTTGTTCAACCGATCCCTAAACGGGACAAAGATAAGTCCATTCCGACAAATCTTCGGTCGATCAGTCTTCTTCCCTGCATAAGCAAGGTTTTTGAAAAGATAGTCATTCGAGTTCTGAAGCAATGGGTTGATGAAAAGAAAATCATACCGGATAACCAGTTCGGATTCCGAGCGGGGCATGATACCATCAATGCCGCGTCAAAACTGGTGTCCGACATACAATGGAATAAAAACAAAAATCAGTGCACGGGTGCCTGCCTGATTGACTTGGAGAAGGCGTTCGACACCGTTTGGTTAGAGGGCCTCTTCCTCAAGCTGGTCAGGCTTGGCATAAGTAAACCATTGCTATACATGGTCTATGACATGATAACAGGTAGAAAGTTCGTTGTGAAAAATGGTGACGTAACTTCCACTACGGTCTTTAACATTAAAAACGGTCTGCAACAGGGGGCCATCGGTTCCCCGATTTTGTTTTCCATATTCACAGCAGATCTTATGGGTTCCATGCCGCACTTAATTGCGTACGCCGACGACCTAGTTGCGTACAGATCAGGTCCGAAGGTAGAGGTTATAAACATCTTGTTGCAGCGTGACTTCGAGAAAACCCAGCGTTTTTGCGACGACTGGAAGCTGCTTATCAACTTCCAGAAGTGCGAAACTAGTCTTTTCCAGACCCCGTTGGACAGGGCAACGCGGGATACGCGCCAAAACTGGCGTAAGTTCGGCATAGTTGACCCGCATGGTCGGCCGTTAGCTGTAAAAAGTGTAGTTAGATATCTAGGCATTTGGCTGGATCAATATCTGTATTTTGACAAACATATAGATATTGCTCTGACGAAAGCCAGAAAAGCCTTTGCTGCGGCAAGAAGGTTGTTTTTCAGCAGCCAACTTGATACCAGAGTGAAGGTAATCTGCTACATGGCCCTAATACGGCCCATTATGGTGTACGGTTGTCCATTGTGGTTCAACGTGAGTCCTTCCCAGATGGAAAAGATGAGGGTGTTCGAGAGGCAGTGTCTTAGGAGCTGTCTCCGTCTGTATCGCACACCCGATTCTGAGTACAAGAAGTACTACCCTAAATAGGTCTTGTACAACGAGGCAAACGTGAATAGGGTATATAATTTTATTATTAAACTAATCAGAAGGCACACTGCACGAGCTATGACCTCGTCCAACAGTCTGATCTTTGGGGCTTACTACCCCAATAGTATGTACGATGAAAGCGTGCGCCTTAACGGCTTTATTCCTCCCGAAGCATTCCTCTATCTAGACACAATTGGCCTAATACTTAAAAAAAAAACGTAGATTAAGCCGAAAGGCACATTTATAACATAGATTAGATTAGCTTAGAGTACCCGCATAGGGTCAGTAGGTTAGTATTAAGAACAATTGGAATTCTTAAGTTAGTTAAGCTAGTTTTAAGTAATTTTGTCTAGCAAGTAAGAAATATAAAATGAATTAAATAAAATTGCATTAAAAAAAAAAAAAAAAAGTGCGTCGACTCCTACGCAGAGGATACCAAGTTCGATACCCGAATTTAGCACCCAAGATAATTCGAGGCTCTACCTTTTTCGAGTCACTGACAATGCTCAAAGAGCATTAAATATTAAAAAATAAAAAGAATTTTCCTAATAAATTTCCAACAGTGTGCTGTTTTTTACTGTCGGTCTTAGTTATTTTATTTTTGATTGGTAAGCATAGATCACTCTTTCTCATATCGTTTTGTATTGTATAACGACCCTAATAAAATGGATTGAACAGTGTGCTCTGTGCTTTCTCCTTTATTCAACTGTTACAGAATCCTCCAGACCAATCCACGACTTTTAATAACTCGTATACACTCATGTTGCGAGCTAAACAAAGTATCGATGTAAACTGTCAAAAAACAGTCATTTCAGTTCAACCCCACCCCCAGCCACCAATGTAGTCTGAAAACATTCCTCCTCCCAGCACCAAAATTGAATTCCAATATACCCACCCACCCCGCCCAGCAACATATGGTCTAAGTTTCCAATCGAGCAAAACATTTTTAAAAGTCATAAACTTTACCAAGGACGTGACCAAACTTTGTGAGTTTCTTAAGCGCTTCTGTCATTTATCTCAGACGTTATCTTGCAACCCTTAAGTCCCCACTTACCCCGGCATCGCCAAAGTGTACAAAAGTCTCTTATTAGCCCCAACTGCTCCTCGCACCAGCGCCAGTGTGGAATAGAAAACAGAAGAATTCCGTTCCCACCACCAGCATCACAAAATCTCAGCCCCAAATCTAAATAAGCATTCAATTGCTTCGGTGTGTTCTCCGTTGGTTTTTATGTTTATGTCGTCATTTACAAAGAGGTGGCAACGTCCCAATGCCACCCCTTTTGCATCGCCCGTCCCATTACGCCGCAGACTCAAGGTAGTTCCAATCTTCGTAGAAGCACAACGACACGAGTATTGGTTAAATTGGAGAATTATACAGAAACGTAGCTCCCACAGTGCTCACACCGCCTCTCCGCCTTCCGTCGGGTCTGCACCGAAAATAGCTGGAGTCAACATCTATCAAACTAAAACTCAGCATAAAAGCGTTGTCATCAAAGAGCCCGAGCTCCTGGGGAGGATGATATAGCGTTATGGCGGTGTTAGCGACTGAGCATATGGCACCGCATATTTCTTTTAGTCCTTTCAGGATGGGGGCGGATGCGAACACACTTTGGGATTTTCCTTTTTCCATTTCTCTTTTTATTGTTTTTAGTTGTCAGGTTACGGCTTACTGCCTGCTGCCTGCTGCCGAGCAATGGTCTTAAGGAACGGTTCTTCGGCTGGAAGTTATTGTCATTTCCAGTTCTGTTATTGGTTCGGTCCCAAAAGGCAGCAAAGAAGAAAAAGAAAGAAAAAAAAAAGGATTCTCCTTCTGTGGAGCGTTCATAAAGTATGACGTTCGAGTTAAGTCGAAGTTTGGAAAGCTGAAAATGTGCATATGACACTTTATGGACGGTTCCATCATCTGGCGTTGGCTGTGCGTGTGTGTACGCAGCTTCTCCTTGGAGTTCATAACAATAATTTCTGAAGAAGTTCATTTTTATTGTTCCGCTCGTAAATCCTGTGGAATAATAGAGTCACGTCTGGCGAATAAGGTTGCTTTGAATTTTATTATTGGCTCTACAGTCAATGCCGTCTCAAGACTGATTTAACGAGAAGTAATGTTGACAAGAATAATGGTTTCATCAGGCAGGGACTTGAACTAGTCGAACATAAAATTGATAAGAGACCCTTCAAGGTGAAGCTTGAGGGGTTTTGCAAATAGGTTCGATTTCCGAAAATGTAATGAGCTCTCGAGAGTGAGAGATGTGGACTTAATTGTGTTAAATGTCCTCCAGCGGCAAAATGCAACGTTCTTGTTTAAGGCTGCTTGCAATACAGAGTTTAGCATCATAGTAATAATTTCAACAAAAATATTATTTTCACACCTTACTCGAAAGATATGAAAACTTCACATTTAAAGGCTCAAAGAGGCGCTCTCAAGTAAACTGGTCCAAGAGATTTGCTTAATGTGCGGACCAGAATTTGACACCGAACAAGAAAAGGATAAGTTAACAACCATCTATCAGGCGGAAGTCTGTGTAAATGAAACTGTCAAGTCTGTGTGGGAGAGTGCCCATGCCAGTGTACACATGTACAATCAAGGTGGATTAGAAGGTATATAGTCCTTAATTCATTTGCTGTACAATCTAGGCTAGACTGAGAGGGCTTTATTATACAGGGTGTGCCAAATACAAATACTAAATAAAAAAGTCTCTTTTTAAAAATGCAATAAGATTAACAAAATTAAATTTTTTCCATATTTTCTGGCTTTATTTGCAAGAACAAAAATTCCCATCATGAAATACAACGTCTCTCAAACGGCTGGCTTCGCAGTAGCGCATTCCATCACCCAAAATTTAGAGACCTTGTTAATGGTTTGAATTTGGTGCTTGAATCGTTTCCGGATTGTTGCTGTTACATGGGTCCGTCACCGTTCCCCACAAAAAAAATGTCCAATGGGGTAGAATCGCAGGTCTGAGGCGGCGAATTGACTTCGCCAAGACGGCTGATAAGACGATTTGGGTATTTGGTGCGATTGTGGTATGGGCTGTATGGTATGACGCGTCATCCTGGGCGATGCATAGTTCGTCCAAGTCCATGTCTTCAATTCCAGTAAAAAAAGGGCGGTTAACATGGCACTGTAACGCCCACCGTTGACCGAAAGTTAGTTCTCAACCTCATTTTCGAAGAAATATGCTCCAATGATGTTCTCACCTGTGCGTACTGTAGCGACCATGGGGACCATGAGTATTTTTTTCATGCGATTTGCTTTGGAAATAAGTTTTCAATGTGTTTCAACGTTGTTCTAGCGGAAAAGGTCAAAATTAACATGTTTATTAAAGAAAAAACACTTGCTTGTAGGCCATTGTTTTATTCATCCTTTAGACCAGAAAAAAGATCTTCAGTTCAAGATTAGATCTAAGACACTTGAAATACCATCAGGTTCTAAGTTATCATATATAATCTTAAGTTGAATGTACACCATAAAACCAGAAACTAGATCCTGACTCGAATAGTTATCTGCTTATGTTGACTCCAATCTAGTCTGCCAGTCTGCAATAGAGGTGTTAAGGAGGTGTGGCGCTGCTGTATATTTGCTGTCTGAGATATACTCATGATCGAAGATTCTACTAGCCAACAGTCTACTGCCCTACTCTCTATTATTGATCTAATTACCGCTGGTATCGAGTTCGTAATAGCTTGATTAAACCAAGTTGCTGCTTAGAGCTTGTAATGTGTGGCTCACTTCTCACTTCCACAATCAGCTTGAGCTTTTATTTCGAAAACAACTTAGTTTAAGGAAAGAGCGCAGGTTCTTAAATATGGAATTATTCCTGATGATGAGGTTAAACTTTGGCTGGTTGAGGCTGGTAGACTTCGTTCTGCCATCTGTTTGCATTGTGATTGATGACTTATAAGTATGATTGCCAGTAGAATCTAAGAATAGGAGGTCGTTCAAGTTCCTTGGTCACTCATCGAAGGCATGTGCAAGCATTTTTTATTTACTTAAATCGTATTTATTATAATTGTTGACTATTTCATTTCAAATTTCAAAGTTCTGTAGGTGTACCCTACCGTGTTGTAGGTTACTTTTGAGCCTTTTTTTTTGCTGCACTTATCGCCAATCAGAGGCCGTGGCTTAGTGGGTAGGTGTGTTGACTCATACATCGCGGCGTCAAGTTCATTCTCCGAATTTACCAACTAGCAAAATTCACAGCTCCAGCCCTTTCGAGTGTCACTCAACGAGTATTTTCCCGTCTAGAAAATGCTTCTTAAACTTCGCCAATATAGGTCTCATCCACTCATGACAGATTAAAAGCACACAGGACACCAGTAGTTCCTGTAGAAACTAGGCCCAGGTCTACTTTGAACAATCGCGGCTCCTATATCAAACTGCAAATTCGAGGCATAAACGAGAAGGCCACATCTATTTTGGAAAGTTCAACCGCCTCAGCAAGTAAGAAACTCTAAGCTTTAAGGAGAAAGCAAGATGAAAAAAGTATTAACGAAACCGCCACATACCCATGTAAGGAGTCGGAATGAAAAAAGGTATCTGTTATCTATTATCTGTTCTGTAACATCATTAAGGAGCGACTTCGTATTCGTTTAAAAAATACGAGTTCTCTGCCCGGTTTCACTCACTTCAGCTAGAGACTCTTGCTTAATTGTCTAGTCTGGACATCGGCACGAAGGGACATAATGAATAAAATCCATCTCATATCGCATTCTATGTGAGTTTTCAACTTGTTTTTACTTATCAATTTTCATTCACTCCCAACTGGAATTGGTTCTCGCCCACGCGCCGTCACGAACCTCTAACAAATTAAGTGCACCTGTCACAACATGATAGATTCGTTTAAGACCTGAGTTCAGCTTTCATCTGCCT
This sequence comes from Eristalis intricaria, assembly GCA_964034865.1. Taxonomy (NCBI): domain Eukaryota; kingdom Metazoa; phylum Arthropoda; class Insecta; order Diptera; family Syrphidae; genus Eristalis; species Eristalis intricaria. The sequence goes on from OZ035877.1 coordinate 24,646,936, forward strand.
TGCGCGGGGGAAAAGCTGGAAAACTCCACTTACACACCGTCAAACATACCGTCATGCCCATAGAAGGATATGTACGTCTGCGGCAAGTCAAGATAAATGAAAGGGAAAAGCGAACAAAATATTTGGCATGCCAATGCGGACAAGAAATGGAGGAACAAAAAAAAAGGAACCTTTTTTATTGAACCATCAGCAATGATGGCTTTTTTATCAATTTATCTAGATCTCAGTCGGGAGGAGGGAACGCAGCGCAGACCGGATCGAAGTCGAAACAGGAACGTGACAGGATTCCATGATTTCTCCCCCAACCGGCCCACGGAAGGGGTGTGGTGTCTGTGTTTTGTGTAAGGATTCATGTTCCCTACGTGAATGTATGTCTAATCCTGTTTTCCAATTACAACTTGTGCAAGTATGGAGTGTGTTCCTGGAGTGAGTGCTTTCTGTTTCAGCGGAATAAGTCACTTAAGTCGGGAAGTTGTACACGTGTATGCTTTTTTAGGAGACATAACTTGGAAGATTGTTGACAAGTTTTCAATACAGGGACACGAGTACTGTCAAACAGTTGTGTCTTTTCCCTTCAACAGGGTATTCCTGACACTATTCCTTTCATTGGATTAAGCGCAAACGCAGCAAAGAAAGCTAGTTCCATCATTGGTTGAATATTATCTTACCACAACCTTCTTCTCAGTTCACAGTTAAGTTTAATTGAAGATTGATTTGGGTAGAGTCTACTATCCGAAACAACTGTGGTATAGTCGTTCCCTCAAAAGAAAGTTGGTGAATTCTCGATCGACTAGTATGCATCTAAATATCTTCAATGTAGTCGAAAAAGTTGTGAACAGATATTTGATGGAATGAGTTTAGGAATAATTTGGCTCCGGAAAATCAATTCGGTTCTAAGTCAGAGCAACTAAATACCTACATACCTAGATAGGTAAGACTGGTGAATCGGTGAAGGTGTCATATGCATTGATAGTAAAGCAGCCATCAAAGCTATTGTCTCCTTCCTTTACAGTCGCAATTAGTACAGAAATGCTAGAAAGCAGATAAGTTCCCTTATATGGCTTTCATGTCACAATGACATCCCTGGAAATGAAAGTGCGGTTGAACTTGCTAGACAGGGATCTGCCCTTCAGCAGCGATCACTACAAACATTTAAGGCCGATAAATCTTCACACATCCTTGAAATAGCAAACCTTAGATGGGCCAGACTGACAAGCTGCGCAACATCAAGGAAAATATAGCCTGAATATAAACAATTCAGAAAAAAAAAGTCTCCTTTGGCCAACTCGTCATGATATAGCTTGACTAGAGGCGGTCTGTGCAGGACAGACCGATTGGAGATGATGCCACACAACACACATTAACGCAGCTGCAACTAAACAACTGACAACTTTGTTCTAGCTCTTGCTAAAGCCAAACAGCAAGCGCTTGGTAGACCCTTTTTCATCTCGCTTGATGAGATTTCTGCGAAGGATATTAAGGAACACATGTCCTTCTTAAATACCTTGGGTTGGAATTAGAGATATCTAAATCAAGGTAACATAGCTAAGGTATTAAAACGAAACAAAGTGCTTATTAGGTTCTAACCGTACCTACCTACCTCAACCCTGTCCCTACCACGAATCCGCATTCCACCATGTTCAAACTTTTGTGGCAGCTGTAATAAATATATTTCAACTTATTTTCAATTAATGTCTTCTGAAACGTATTTTCTGGACCGCTGTGATATCTGTCTTCTACTGCTTGAGAATCCCAGTCAGCTTGAAAACATGTTCGTCGACAGCACACATTACTTAGCCCCCAACGATGATAGCAGATGCTATAGAGAAGACCTGCGAGGGGACGGTGTGTTAGCTTGACCTGGCCGGAGATCGTTACTTACAACCGTTCGGGTATGTCCTATCCTCTGATTTGATATTTTTTCCCCATTATTGACACAACCCCCAAAATTGTATAACGTATGTATATCAGGCAAAGGTTTAAATAAGGCATAAACATAATCATATGTCTTCTTGCGATCAACACTTTTAAATTCTTTCAGGCAAGGCGACATTTGATTTAATAAAACTTAAAAAATTAGTTTCCCTTCAGTCCTTTTGCAGGACGAAGGAACAAAAATAGGCATCTTGTATAACAAGCTGTATGCCTAAGGAATAAGTGGATTTGAATTTAGGATTTTTAAGGACTATTTAAGCCTTTCTTTGTTTGCTGCAACCTTCGATAATCAGCTGTCAACCTCCACAGTGTGCGCTAGCCATGTCCGCGGTGAAATTTCTCGAGAAAATACCGGCGTAATATAGCCTCCCGACATAGACATCGAATTTCAAAAAAACTGAACTACTAGTCAGTATTTGTTCGGTGTCCGTCGTTCTAGGAAGCTTAAGGCACGGAAGATCGCTATGTTTGCTTCGAAATAATTTATTTATCTGAGGGAACATGCTCGGGTTGTTAGATCTAACAGCCCGGATCTTATTGTTCCAATACATATTAGCAGAAAGTCTGTAGTTCTGAGCAATCAATGTTTGAATATTCTTAATGAGCGATTTCAGTGTCCTAACTTCCTCGTCTCGTCTGTCAGTAAGCCGCCTGTACAAGGTTTTTAATCTTGACAGGAGTCTACTTTTACGTTGGTGGGGTGCGTCGATTGTCGCATTGCGGTAGAAGTTTTCGTTGTTTGTCCGTGTATACCGAGGTATAGTAATGTCCATGGTACGTTTAATTGTCTTCTCCAATTGAATTAGATACATGTCAATCTCTTCGTTTGAAAAGTTTCTATTGGACGGTATGTGGAGCGCGTTCGAAGAGAGTGCTCGCGTCATTTGTCTAGAGAAGCGTGTCCATCGTGCCTTACTGTAGTTGTAGGTGTACGTTTGAACATACTCTCCTAATTCCGCAATGTCGTTGGGGATCCTGATTTCGGCACTGAGTCCGCAAAGGTCACTGAGATACACGAATGTGTTCAAACAGTTTACCGTTTGTGCGTTTGTGTCTGTCAACTGCAGTCTTGCGTCTAACAGCAGGAGATCCAGATACGACCCGGTTCTGGGGAATGACGAGATCTCTGTTACTTTCAAATCGATTCTATACTCGACACTGTGTACGCAAAACCAGTTATAAAGCTGGTCCCCTCTGGTATTGGAAACCATGTTCCCCCAATATCCATGTCGGGCATGTAAGTCCCCGGCCAGAATAAAATAGTTCTCCTCCGAGTCCAGTCTCAGACATCAAAAGAGTGAATTCGGCTCTGATATAGTTGTTCTGGAACAAGGGGTTGCCAGAGGAGTAGACCGACACCGCATACAACCTCCTTCCACTGCGGAGCCAAATGCACACGATGCAGGCATCTAAACTCTTGAAGCCTTTGTACTTCACTACTATACACTACCTTGTGTTTAATGTTATTTTTAATGAAGATCGCAACACCGCCTTCACCACTGGAATTGAGCCAGTCTCTTCTAACAGCATTATAATTACTGTGCTCCAGTATGCCTCTCCGAGTAAGCTTGGTTTCGCTAATCAGCATCAGCTCTGGGCTTTGATCGTCCAACAATCTATAGAGCTCGTTTTTTCGTGGGATCCCTATCAATGAATTTGCATTCACTGCAAGGATCTTAAAAATACTCTCCGTCTGCGCAGCCATTAAGACTTTTGACGTGGTTGGTTCTGCAGGAGCGCCAGAATTTGGCAGACCTGCTCCTCTAACCGAGCCATACGCCCTTCAATGGAAGCTTTCCATTCAGGCGCTGGTTCGTGTGCTTTTTGCACTGAGACTTGCGGCACTACCTTTAGTAGTTGGTAGTTGCTGCTTTTCCGTGAGAAAAAAAGTATTTATCCCCACTGGGTCTCGAACCCAGCACCTTTCAATTCCACGGCCGTAAGCTCTACGCACTCGTCCGCGCTGTTGTTACAAATTTTAATGTCCTTTGCACGACTATGTAATATTTACTTTTTAAATGCCTATTACTAAGTCGAAACACTTGTGACCTGTTCAGCTGTCTGTGAACGACTCGTTTCGTTAAGCATGAGCTATTGCGCACCGCACCACGCATATGCAAATTTGACAGATCAAAGGGAAAATATGAAAAATGGGCAAATCTGATGATATTGAGTTATAATTCGTTTATACATGTACATGCATGTATATGAAACCATGAGAAATTGTTTCTCTTTTTTATAATTAAATGAAAAATAAAGCGAAATGAAAATAAATAAAGCATCTGTAGAATTTCAGACAGATGGATATGCGCGCTGTGCTAAATATGGCTACTTATGTGTTTTTCGCAAACAGGACGAAGCATTTCGTTAAAATGTGACACTCGCTCATGTCTCTTCATGCGCGTTATACTTTAGATCTCTCGTTGTAAAAGTAGTGATGCAGCCGTCTTTCCTCAAAATAATTTTGAGCACATTTTTCGGAAGCTCACGATAAAGGATGCCAATATATTCCTGATAAAGTAACCCACTAGCTTATTTTTACTATTATTACTGTTGGGGGTTTAATGCACAGCGACCGTCAGATATATTGTGGTCCTTTTCATACAATTCCTTTCTTAAGAGTTACCCTGACATGCAGTTATTTTCAGAGTTGCACTGAGGGTTATGGACACCTGTTGCGCTAATGTGGAAAAGATTTATTCTAGAGAATTCACTCTAAGCATGTTTCCTTTAGGAATCTGAGAGTAACAGAAAGAGAGAGATGATGGTTATAATGACTTCAAGTCCTCCTCCGATATTAGATACATGCTCAGAAACCTTTGTCTTATATGGTCTAGTGCCTCATAAAATCACAGTACATGGAATTATAATAAATTCCCCATAGAATCTGCAGAGACCTTCTTCTCATGCTCCTAGTTTCCTTAGGTGCTCTCTGAATCTGCAGTGCCCTGTTAAGAAGCCTGTTAGGATACGGAGGTTGTTCTTGACCATTTTGACACATGCCTGAAACCTTTTCCGGTTATTGTTTCTTGGCTTGTTTCATGCCATGGGCTAGTCTTCTGCGCGGTTCCTTCCTCCTATTTCCCTGAATTCTTCTTTGATGAAATTTTCTCCTACAGCGCAAAATGGTTCAGGGCCAGTGAAAGTTTACGATGCACTTTTCAGGCCATTTCTTTGATTTCTAACCCTGTGTGGCCAGGTATCGAGCAGAGTTTTACTCTCCTTTTCCCCTGCTCAACTCTTTCAGCTTCTGTATGCCACACAAGATTGGATTTGATGATGTAGAAGTCTAGTACCAGGATAGCGGCACGACTGTCCGACATTATTCCTATGTCGCAGTTCCTGCCAAGATTAATTTGAACATATCTCTCTATGGCATGGGCTTCTGTTTGAACGATGCTGGTGCGCTCGTCCAGGGAATCGTAGTACTTTGTCCAGAGTCCAAACACTTCTGCCCGTGTTCCTTCATCAGTTCTTGATCCATCCGTATACCATTTTACATTATTGCTGCTCAGTCTGTGAATTATGGATTCATTCCATAATTCCAGTCCTTCTTGTTCCTGAGCTTAATGGTAAATTTCTTTTGAGAATTGAATTTCTTGATCGCCTCATCCTTCGGAATGACCAAGAGTGGTAGCTTATTTACGTACTGTACAGTTCTTGAATTCCTTTAATGTCAAGACATTTTTTTTTTCGTGGGTTGGTGCGATTCTTCAATAAGACACTATGATACCCGTGTATTCACAGTAGTGTCAGATTTTTACTGACTAAACAAACCCTTCCCATTGTTTTTAGTTGTTTACTACAACTAGGTTTCCTTATCCAGTAGTTTTAACATCATTATTTTTACGCGTGAGGCAGGTAGATTTTCGATAAGATCACCTGCTGAAACCGTTTATAGCGGCCTGTACTCATTGCTTTCTCATGTCAAATGCTTGGATTATGGCATGGTTACAATAACCATGAAGTCGAACTCTTAACTTCCTCGCGAAGTTTTTTATTTCTTCGTCCACGGTTGCGATCCCTAGATCTCTTTGTATATCATTATTTCGTAGATACCAGGGAGCAGTCACGACATCCCTTATAACTTTGTTTTGGAAAGGCAACCCCAAAGTTGTATACCGTAGGTCCACACATGCTTCAGCACTTGCTAATATTTGCAGTTTGTTATACGCGCTTAACTTGGAATGTCGTCCGAGTAGCCAGTAAATTTCTCTATATCGATTCTCAAGTTCGTCAAGTTTTTTCTTTACGTGCGCCTTCCACTTAAGCTTAGCATCCAGCGTCATCCCAAGATTTTTGGCTTCAAGACGGGTGTATTGTCTATGCTTTTGTAGGTAAAATGAATATGCGTGAATTTGGTTTCATTTAGGGTAATGCGCCAGAGTTTTGTCCAATCGCAAGTTTTATTTACAGCGTGCTGCAGTCTTACAGTATTGGACTCGATTGTGTTTTTCGTAGCCAGAATAGCCGTATCGTCTGCGAACGTAGCTACTATTGTTCCCTCAGTTTTTGGTATATCCCGGGTATATAACAAAAACAGAATAGGGCCAAGAACACTCCCTCGCGGGACCCCGGCACCGATATATTTAAATTCCGAGTATTCCGTTCCGTGCTTAACTCTAAATATCCTATTCTTGAGGAAGGATTCTAAAATGCAATATAGATTTTTCGCAAGTATCCATTTTGTATTTCAAGCCGTCGTGCCAAACCTTGTCAAATGCCTTGGATACGTCGAGGTAAACGCCGGGGCAAGCCTTTTTGCCTCTAGTGCTTTTTCGATTTCGTTGATTATTCTAAATACTTGGTCAATTGTGGAATAACTCTTCCTGAATTCAAATTTATGATCGGGGATAAGGCATCTTTCTTCTATTAGTGGTTGTATTCGTTTCAGTAGAAGTTACTCGAATAGCTTTGATGTTATAGGTAAAAGTGATATCGGTCTATATGATTTGTTGTCGTTTGGCGGTTTACCCGGTTTCGGGACCATTATCACTTCTGTGATCTTCCACGAATCTGGTACGTATAATAGTCTGAACGAAGCGTTTATTAAATACTGGAGCTTAATAATAGCTTTTTTGCTAGTTCCTTGAGGATTTGTCCGCTAATTAAATCATAGCCAGGTACTTTGTTACTCTTAAAGTTTTTTATTGCCTGACAGAGTTCAGTTAGCGACACCCCTTTTATTCTGAAGTTATCGGATATCGGAGGCATATCGGTTGGATCATCTATCAACATTTGTCCATCAAACGGCTTAAACGCTTGTTCTAGATGTTCAGCAAATAGGTCTGCCTTTTCTTTGTCACTCTTTGCCCATTCGCCATTGTTTTTTCGGATTGGTGCCGAATGCAGTTGACGCTTTTTTATATTTTTCACTGCTTTCCAAAAATAATAATTTGAAGTTTTTTCGTTTGTTAATCCTTCAAGATATACCGAGATCTCGAGATTTTTCAAGCCTTTAATTGCTTTTTTAAGTTTATTGCATACACAACTTAGGTATGCTTTATGGTGGGGGTAGCGAGAATGTTGCCATACCCTGCGCGCTCTCCTTTTTCCTTTTTTCGCGAATAAGTTTGTTAATTTCCGGCGAGTAATATGTTCCTCCTCTTTTGGCAACTTTTCTTTTCGGAGTGTTTTTCCATGCGGCGTTCTGGATAATCGATATAAATTTTTGAGTCCCACTTCTAACTCAAATGGTCTTTCAAGTGAGACATTCAACATAATTTTTGTTTCGCAATCATGTTTGAAACCGTCCCAGTTAGTTTTATTATTAGTTAGTCTAGGTTGTCCTTCGAATTTCATCAGACTATCGCTCATTGTCAATACTATTGGCGAGTGGTCAGAGGCGAGGTCAAAGCTTTCCTCAATTCTCACGAAATAGGAAGATACTCCTTTTGTATCGAGAAAGTCTACCAGGTCAGGTAATTTCAATACGTCGTAGGGCCACAATAAGTCGGTTTGCCTGTCGAATGGAAATCTACTCCGAAGTCCATACCGATTTTATACAAAAGTCTACCTTTTGTTGAGATTTTTCTCGAACCCCAGAACGTATGTTTAGCATTAAAAACGCCGCCAATGATAAAATTCGTTTCAAGTGAGTCTAAGAGATCTACAAGCTCAATGCTTGTACGCTTACAGCGCGGGGGAAGATAAATGGACGATATATTAATATGCGTTGTCTTATTTTTTACTCGAACTGAAGTTGCTTGTATTGCGTCCAGTTCTGTCGTAGAATGTATAGAATGCTTGATCCAGTCCTTGATAAATAAGGAGGAACCTCCCCTGGGCCTTCCCGAGGGATGGCATGCGTGGTACGCACAAAATCCTCTTATTTTTACTTGCGATTCCCTTGTCAAATGGGTTTCCGAGATCAAGCACACGTCAATGTTGGCGTTTTTTAAGAATAGCTTTAGTTCTGTGATTTTTTCTTTGAGACCATTTGCGTTCCATGTTAAAGTGTTGATTGACTTGTTCATATTCATTTTGTTTTATGTTTTGTACTAGGTTTGATATCAAGAAATTAAACCATTGTTAATAACCCGCGGTCTGAGCATTTCTCATTGGTACTAATTAGGGGCAGTATGGGAGTTACCTTATTGCCAGAAGACTGTCAGTGAAAATACAATAATAATGAAGTCGCAACAGTTATCAACAGAAATAAAGGATTACAGAGATAGCTGACTTCACAGCTGATTGCCCCCTAGTTCATCGACGAGTTTGAGTGCCTTTTTGACAGATATTCATGATTTTTTGACGGCTATTCACGAAAAAACATAAATGCCGTCCTCTGATTGGTCAATTTGGTTCATGAACACGTTATAAAAAACAGTTGTAAAAAAACTTAATTTCTGGTTATCAAGAAGGCATCAAAGGCGCCGAATAAAATTGTGTCAGACTGACGAACATTATTTATTAGCCTTAATTTTCTGTATAGCTTTTTGAAAAATTTGTTTTCCAAAATTTGTCTGTACCCAAAAACCATGAAGTCAGCTTACCGAGAAGAGTTTATAGACAGCATTTTCGTAAATGACCAAATCGATCCGGGGCAACTTAAAGAGTTTCTCAAAATGGTTTCAAATCAGCTAAGTGAACACGCTTATGCAACCATTTTACATCCTGGAGGAAATGAGCACGTGGAGGAGAAGATCATACGCGGAAGGCACTCAGCTAATGCGATCGAAAATCAAAAGACGCAGATCGTTATTCCGCACCAGGGCATGAAGCTTGAGACAATTATGGCAGCCATCGAGAGTCTTAAACTCAACAGTGAAAAATTGCAATCACAACTAAATGAGGTGAATGATGCTCAAGAAAAGTTACGAAGAACGGACCAGGTGAAGAAGCAACACTACCAGCACCTGATTAATACTCTCTACCCAAAATCCCTGAATTCGGAAATCTGCAATCTCCGCCAAATGTACTTCGGCCTGAAGAACCTCACGGATGAGCTGGCAGTGAAGTGCACCGACATTACAAAGGAAATCAAGAGCATTCAAGGGCAAATTTTAGTCCTTAAGAGGATGCCTGCCTTGCAGAAGAACGTTACTTTGCTCCTCGACTGGAGAGCCTCATTGCGAGAGGATTTCGAGCTGTTTACAGAACGCTATGAGCATGTGAAAATGGTTTCAATAACTCGATGTGAGGTTGATGATCTGTTGAAGAGGAAAGTCGATTTCACTCATCTGGATAAGTATATTAGCAAGGCCAACTTCAATGCCATACGGAAGGAGTTCGTTGGAGAGTTCGATCAGCTGAAGGAGCTCTTTTGCGAACTGCAGCTGCAATTGAATGCAAAGATTGTGTCATTGCACAAGGACGTCCAAAGGGCGTTGACAGAGCTGGCATCAAAGCGGCGTCTCGACAAGAGGGGCAATAAAGTCAAGCAGGCACTGTGACAGTGAATATAAGAAACGTTTCCTTTCTCTTTTCTTGTTTCTGGGATAAGAATTGATTTTCTGTCATTCGCTGAGTTGATGGCTAATGAAATATTTGCCCTCCTACGGGGTCTGATTCGTTTCCACCCCGCCAGGCCCAATTAGCGAGCGACCTTCGAACTTACCCAACTTTCAAGAACACATTAATAATTCATAGCGGCAGAGGATTAGGGGGAATATTTAATATTCCACCCTGATTAATGACCGTTTTCTCTCCGATGAATGGCAAATTCCTCGTGAGTGGCGGGAAACAATCCCCGGTTGGGTGGATTCTCTTCAATGACGGTAGAGGCAGATTTTCTTAAAATCGACGGTTGGCTTGTTTGAATGAAGTCGCACGGTGACGACATTGAGTCTTGAATGTTGGTGGATTTAGGTCTGAACACATGGGTTGATATTTAATGGAAGCAGAAAAAAGGCAGTTGAAACAGGGATGAATTATACGTTGTGAGGGTGACTTCTGCTTTCGGATGGTTAATATTCATCGTCTTGTACAAGAATAATTTGCATAAAAATTGTTGGGAAAGTGCAAAAGAGGTCCGGCCATGGCTCACTTAGACCAATATATAGGCTTCCATAGGCTTCCCAATTCTGCACCACACACGTCTTCCAGCTCTGCAAAGAAGTGTTTTCTCAATTACTGTTTTCTTTTCTTTGCTAGGCCTGGGTATTCTCAAAGCAGATGTTGATTCAATTGCTTCCTCATTTCTGCAGCTCCTGCAAAAGTCGTGGTGTAGTATGTTCAGTCGCGATGCATGCGGGCCTATAACACAGTTTACCTCGTACGGAGCAACGCGACGTGACCGAAAAAGGGAATGCTCGGGATTCTCCAAGCTCAGATTCCTTCTTCGCGAGACAGGCCACTTTTTGACTTCCTTGGATGCCCTGGCACCCAACAAAGGGTCCTCGTGTTCACCAAGGATATCTCGCTGACGTCTGCATAACTTGACAAGTGTCGATGTCAAGGTGTCCAATTCTTTAGCTTTTATTTCCGCTTGGCTCTCTGCGAATAGAAATATTTTTGTTGGTTTTAACAGCGCGACTTCAGCATGGAAGATCCTGCAGACGTCTCTTAGTGCCAGGGATTTTTCAAATAATTCACAGAAGACCTCTGCGCCCGTACCCGCACTCGTGTTGGAGCCTTAGGTGTACAGGGAGAAATACCATTCTGCTGCTACCAGTTGCTCTTCCGATTATTTCTGGTCTGGAAAATGAAGGTGGAAAGTTTTTCCCGAAGCTGGTATTGGAGGCAGGTGGTCTGTTTGGTTTATATGTACTGCTGGTATCCAACATTGGAGTATGGAAGCGTGAACATATGGTTTGATCCTCCAGCGACCCACCTCTCTGATCCTCAGACCCGAAGAGGCTGCCCGTTGCTGCATAAAGGTCGAGGGAAGGTATTACCAAGATATTTTTAAAGCCTTAAATGTTCCCACTTTAGTTGCAAGGGTTAGGCAGGCAGGAGGTATTAGACCTAACCATAGGGAGCCACGTTAGAAGGCAAAGAACTATCCGTGTCTAACCACAGAAAACTACGGTTTGATGTGGACAACTCGGGCATAGCGAGTAAACCAGTAAGAAATGCAAGAAAAACAAACTGGGATCCATGGTAACCGCTGCAAGCACTGCAAAATCTGGAGCACATTGATATCAGATGAGCTAGAACATGTTACAGAGAGCACAACAAAAGCTATCACAACAGCGTTCAGACCAGCTCCATCCATAAGCAGGGACTTCATGGGGAAGAGAGTACCAAGGTTAAGCAGAAAATTATTCAATCTTCGGTCTAAAACACGAAGCTGTTCAACGCGGCCCAAGGTACCGGAGACTGGGAAAGCTAAAAAATGGTACTCGAATGCTAAAAGAGAAAGGTTTATGAATTTCTGTGAGTCAATCAATCAGAAGCGTACTGCGGCTTGACACAAGGCGTCAGTAAAAACAGGGATATGTCAAAAAACCCAGAAGACAAGACCTCTCATTGAAACTCACTATCCGACAGCCAGAAATGCTCAGACAGATGTGAAACAAATTTACCAAGACGAAGGGTAGAGGACTGTAAAATCGCAAGAGAGATATTTCTCAAGGGCGTATGGCATGGACAATAAGCTCATGTCAGCTCTGTGTGAAAAAAAGGAAAAAGCAAACTATTATAATACCTATCAAGGATATTAAAACGTAGTCTAGTTTTGGGTATCTTACCAAACCAGTGGACCAAACCAGAAGTGCTTATCTTTCAAATAGGGAAAAAATGCCAAAGCCTACCAAAGGCCTATAGAGCCTCAACCTAACATCGTTTCTCCTTAAAACGATGGAAAAAGCCGTGGACAACTATGAAACAGAGGAAGTGCTACAGATATCTCCTCTTCACTACTGTCAGAATGCATATAAGGCAGGCAGCTCAACAGAAATAGGAAACGACAGGTGCATTACCACTTTTGCCTAGTCCGAAGGATGACGTGATCAGGAAATTCAATTCTCAAAAGAAGGTTACCATTAAAAACACAGCACAAAAAAGGGTTGGAGCAATGAATCCAGAGTCCAAAGACCGATCAGCAATACGGTGAAATGGTGTATGGATGGATCAAGAACCGTACTTAAACCCCGGCCAAGGTTATACGAACCCAAGCGCAAGCGCACCAACATTTTTCAAGCTGATGCCTTCGTATTAATCTTGGCAGGAACTCTGCTCTGCTGGATACCTGCTGCTAAAGGGATGAAAGTCAATGAAATGGCCGACTACCTAGCTAAGAAAGGTGCATCGGAAACATTCACTGAGCTTGAACCATTTTGCGCTGTAGGAGACCATGTCCTCAGAGAAGAATTCGAGGGACTAGAAAAAAGGAACCGGACAGAAGCTTGGAACAACGCTCATGGCATGAAGCAAGCCAAGAAACTCTTGGGTCCATACAACATAAAGAGGCTTGATGCGTGTATCAATATGAGCAAGAACAACCTCCGTATCCTAACAGGCTTCCGAACAGGGAACTCCTGTCTTAAGGAGCAGCTGACGGGAACTGCGAAATTGAAATTATAGAACATGTACTGGTATTCTGCGTCGGAATCGCCCCCAAAAGACAAAGATATCTGGACAAGAACCTTATAACAGAGGAAGAATTCACGTTTCTAAACCAGCTCTTATTCTCAGGTTCCTACCGGAGTCTGGATTAGAGGGAGTATTCTAGAATAAATCTCGTCCTAGGCTCTACCTTTGCGCAACAGGAGTCCATTAACATCAATACAACACTGAAAAGAACTGCGCCTGAGGCGAACTCTTAAGAAAACAAACGTATGAAAAGAGGACATAATAGATATAAAGACCGGGGTGCATTATACCCTCAACAATAGTACTTCCCGATTTTTTGAATCTGACCACTGATATCGACTACCATATCATCCATCTTAAAAAAGAGAGGCGTGAGAGTGAGACACTTTCGGCTTTAGATTTAGCGTTTGTATCATTGCAATTTTGAGCAAAAATCCGTAAAGCTTCTTCGACAATTTCTCCACGAGAAAACATACTTCTTCTTTTTCGCTAAAAGCAAAACAATCGCATAAGATGTCTCGACAATGAGCGAGCACTATATTTGAACAAAGACAACATCTGATTAGAAAAATATAATGTAAAGTAGTTGCTTCTATGAATGCACCTAAGCATTCAAAATATAGTCGATATCATGAAAAAAATACATTTGAGTTATTTCTTGAAGGCTGGAAAATGGATTACAGTGAACTCTCCCTAAGTCGAACTCTCCTTAATTCGAAACACTCCATTACTCGAACTTTTTCGCCATATTTTACATACATTTCCCTCAACTTTCCATCCAAAAACCTCTCCCTAAGTCAAACTCTCTCTAACTCGAACAAATTTTGGTATCCCGTGACAATTCGACTTAGGGGGAGTCCACTGTATATGCGATGTATGTCAAAAAACATATTTGACAAATCATTGACTAAATTAAAAACCAAAGATGAGAAAGTGTTAGAGCCCGTATTTAATCAGAATGACTTAAATGAAAATTTTAAAAAAGTCATGCATGCAATGGTTATGCTTATAAAGCCTTTAAAAATTACTAAATTTATTTAAAGATTTAAAATAAATTAAAATACTGTAAGTAGTGAAGTAAAAAAAACATATGGGTTTACGCGTCTTGTTTTCAATAAAATTGTATTTATTTTCCCATTCGTCATGAAGTACTCTGTAGGACGCTGTCTATTTTGAAGTACTTGGTTTGCTGTAAGCGATTCTAAGCCAAACAACATATTTATATTTTTCAATTCAGAATGTTAATGTTATATGACGGAAAGTTGCGCATATAGGATACATTTTCTCCTGCAGATTGGATAGAAATTCGGTTTTTCGGACACACTTGTTTAATCAAAAACTGGGGGGGGGGGCTATGTTTACCTACTAAAATTTGAGACACGCTATACTTTGCCAGAAAATATTCAAATTTCTTGCGCGGGCCATTTAAATTTCAGGCCTTTTGCTCAGCAGCCTTGCTATTGAACATGCCCTCTACTGTTCAAAATCTTTCGCAGGAAACAACCAATGTCCACACCGGACTGTAGGGCCCTAAGAAGAAGAAGAAGAAGTTTGAAGTGAACGAACTTGGCTACACATTGAGGAACAATCTAAAAAGACATCCACCACTATCTTCATCGAATGGTATTTCCTTACACTTCGAGATCAGGATAATTTACGTAACCAGTAGCCAAACTGTCTCGACAAGGCATCTACTGAGAGCAGCACTCCTTCCATGGTATTTTCCACCCGCACTTTAAAAGAAAAAAATGTTCTTACCACCAAATTAACAAGAGTAAATCAGCAGGGATTCTGCAACTGATGAAAGCAACTGGGGAACAGCTGGCAGTGAAGTATTCTAGTTGGAACATTTTTCCGCGCTACCTTAATCTAAACCATCGCCTGACGTCGGGAATTCTCTTTCAGATCGTCTCATTATCATGCATCACTCACCCTCACCCAAGAACACACACATCTACACACTTTCCTTTAGCCCCACACATAAATACACTCGTCTCTGTCGTCTATTATCTAAATACCTTCCGATTCCATTCGAAATGAATCCAATCCAGATTCCATTTGCCGGATCTTCCCCCATTCATTGCAGCTTCCTCACGCGCGCATCACTCACAGGTATTAGCCATGTAAATGGAAATGGGATAACACATCTAGAGAAAAAGAAAACTGGGGTGGCCCACGTAAGGATTTAGCAAATCGTTTGCTGGGAAAACTGTCATTTGTTTTATCTCGGAGTCATTAACAAGATCGTGATTATGTGTGCGTCTTAACACGAAACTGAGAGTAAAGGACGGAAGCCGTGTTGGCGAAAATGAGGGGGGATTATGCGCCATCCTCCCAAAATCACAATCGGCACCTGCGAATGACAGGATAATGGCACGCACTCTCGCTTCCTTGCAAATTACGTGATTATTTCAAAAGCGTTTGCCTCTAATTAATGACCTCTCTGTCAAAACATTGCAAATGGCCGATCTAACTGGCATTCATTGATTTTTCATGAACCACACCGTCGGGAGCCTCTTTGAACTCCAGTTCCTTAGATGCGCCATTGGAGAGGAACTTATTCAGTGGACCATTGTTAATGACTGTAAAGCAATGACCCACAAAGGACATATAAACGGTTCGAGCTCTAATAATCTTAATTGACAGTCGGTCGAAGTGGGAGGGCTCTAGGCATTTTCTTTTCCACGAGCTTAGCGAGCCGCGTCCCGAAGGCAATATAACCAGCGAACCGGCGCGCGGGGTAGCATCCCTTTGTTCGGCGAAAAAGGACGTCAATGGCTCGCCTTTAGAGGGCTATTAAAAGTGGTGCAATTAATTTCCTAAGAGACAAAAATCCCGAATCAGAGAATTCACTTAATTACCAAGTGGATGTAATTAGTTTGGCCTTCTTTCGTGTGGCAACAGTCCATTGACTAAAACGCTGCTGGTGTATACCTCAATGCGGGCCATGTCGCCTAGGAGCGGATACGCCATAAGCCGACATTAGAAATTCAGGGGAAAAAACTTTGAAATGCGATATTTGATAACTTTTTCTTTTATATCCTGGATTTATATCCTCCGTACCGTGCCGCTGGGGTGAGCATTTAATTGCGTTTGTTGAGTTAAGTTCTTTTTCTGGAGTTTTTTTTTGTAGCTTTGGAGAGCAGTTGAAAAGAACCACTTAAGTCAGTCATTTCTTCCGCGCATTTTAAATGGTTTATGGAAAATTTCCTTCCTTTCAGCCCTGCTAAGTGATCCATATCCGCAGTAATAAAATTGAGTCAAATAGAATTTCTGAGTCATGGGAGGTCTTGCCGTCTTCAGGCATTCAAACAGCAACGTGGAAACACCTGAGTTCTCAGTCACTGTCACAGGCAATATTGGAAGGAACACGAGTCACAGTTATCAGATTATTTATTTTGCTAAACGTTCAAAAACGTTTCAATTAAATAAAGACTTAATTCAGCTATTTAACATTTTTACCATTTTTGTTTCATAGACATGGGTATTGATATATATATCTTTATATATTTACAGAGCCTCAAATGTTTGTCGCAGATTCACGCCTTAACGCTTTACCGATTTCAACCAAACAGTATGTGTGTGTTGTGCGTACGTGAGAAAAGCATGAATTTCAGTACCTTTTGGGTTTCTTACAGACTCTAGTAAAAAAGCCTGTCGTACGACAGGAAGTATGTCATACGCATTTATGTAATCAATTTTATTCACAATATTGATATTAATAGATTATAATTTGCATCGTTAAATCAAATCAAATATAATACTTCGGAAAACAGAATATGAATTGTTTACTCATACAAGAAAAAAATGGTACTGCCCAAGAAAAAAATAGTAGCTCCAGCCAGATTTGAAGACAGAACTGAAAATAGCATGACCAGCACAGCAATCCACTGATCCAACGGACCCGATATCTTTCAAGGATTTTTTTTCGTTCACATTCGAAAACATACAGTGGACTCTCCCGAAGTCGAATTGTCACGGGTTACCATAATCAATTCGAGTTAGAGAGAGTTCGACTACGAGATGGTTTTGTATGGAAATTTGAGGGAAATGTGTGTAAAATATGGCGAAAAAGGTCGAGTTAGAGACAGTTTCAACTAAGGGAGATTACACTGGAATTACATACACAGCGCTTTATTATTGCCAGAAGATCCTTTTTTGACCTTTTGGTTTCGAAAAAAGTGAAATTCACTACCTTCCATCGCATTGAAAGAAAATGCTATGTGCCATCGCAAGATCGAATGTAATGGTAAATGGTAAATGATCTATAAATCAATGAATTTCTATATTTCATATTTAATTTACAAGATAATGGCCATGCAATTTATATACAGAGATCCGATACTATTTAGGATCTTTCAACTGACGCATTATGTTTTGAATTTAAAATTTGGGATATGTTACGAATAGATGACTTTGATTGGAACTCCGACGAAACCAACAATATAAAAAAATAAGAATAATATTAATAATAAAGAGTCTTTGCATATAGGTAAATAAATAAATTAATAAATAAATATATAAATAAGTAAATAAATAAAAAAATTAGTGAACAAATAAAAATGCGTATAAATAACAAAAGAAAAATAAAATAATATATAATAATAATAATAATATGGGTGGCGCGACAGTCCGAGACGGACCTGGGCCTAGCTTTTCAGCAACCACACGTGTTGTGCGTGCTATTGTTCTTTCACGAGTGCAAGGGACCCACAGTTTAATGCCGACTCCGAATGGCGAAGTTGAGAAGCTTTTTCTAGACAGAAATACTCTTTGAGCATTGTCAGTGACTCGAAAACAGGTAGAGCCGCGAATTATCTTAGGTGGTAAATTCGGGCATCGAACCTGACACCCTCTGCGTAGGAGTCGACGCAATATCAACATGAAAAAATAAATAATAAATAGATATATAATATATATATATATAGATATAGAATAATTTAAAATTCATACAAACGTTAAATATATTAGACAAATAGCAGAACAAGCACAGTTCTGTAAAAAATTATCTGTAAGCTTAGTAATTCTTTCGGAGATCAATTCATTCTATTGGAGACGAAGATCAGAAGTAGGGTGGTATCTAGTCAAATTAAGCATTATTTTTAGCAACTTATTCTGCGATATTTGTAACTTCTTAATGTGGCAATTTGCACATCTTCCCCATACTTGATTGAAATACTACCTTACGGATAATGATTCTGTTTGATTTGCTCAGCATAGACTTCCTATTTATAAATGGGTAGAGCATTTTCATTTGAATATTTGATTTGTTTATTCTATTAAGAATATGTTCTTTGAACGTGAATTTTGTATCAAGATCTCTGTCATCTCTGTGTAAATATGCTTGGGATATTTTTCATATGGGTAATCATGACCCTAGACCGTCGTGTCACACAATTATAAATCCTCATTCACCAAGGGTAATATCTTGTTGTTGCTCTTCTGTTTTGGGTTTGCTAATGCTTATGCGTCGCCATAAGCTTTGTTTTGTTACTACGAAAGATTTCATTTTTTCACAGTGAATAATTTAAGTTTAGCTGAAACTTCAACCGAGTATACATTTCAGGTCTAATCGTCCGGTTTCACAGCGAAATCTGAACTTCATCTCAGTTGAACTTCTTTTGTTCAATCGCATTGATCGTGAAAAAAAAATGACAACCCTTCCAACTGATGTAGTTGCTATACTTTGTAGGCTTAAAGTGCCTTTGGCGCAGTCCTTTGGAGCTTTTGTATTACCTCGGTGCGGTTATAGGTAAAGACAGATAGATAGACAATCCATCCTGAGTCTGCCAAGTGATAGGCAACCAATAAAAAAAAGGAAGTTTAAGGCTATCTTTCCTCAAATGTTGAAAATAAAAGCAGTTAATAGAAGGATGGTGAGGAAGGGATGGATTCCATTACCGTATATCAGTTGTATTGGAACAAATTGCGCCGCTTTCAAAAGAGCGGAACAACTTGCTGAAATGAGTTTCAAACGGGAGTACACTCTTGTTCAACTTAAACTACAAATTCAACTCAGTTCCAGGAAAGAAGGTCACGTTGAACTGAATTTCAAACCAAAAGTGGACAACTTGCACTGTTAAATTGGGCATTAGGAAAACAGAATATGAAAAGTTTATTCAAGCAAAAAAAAAGGATTTTATTGCGTATAAGAAAAAAAAGATGCTTCCAGCCGGATTTTAACACACAACCTGCAGAATCGCGAACAACGCATAGTTTTTTTTTTCATTGTAATTTTGTGTTTATTGAAATTAAGTTAACTTACTGCCAAGCAAAATATACCTAAAACTAGCTAAATATCTCAAATAACTTATTGTATTTTGTTACTCTATTGTATATATTTACTCTAATTTATATATATTTGTGCCTTTCGGCTTAAACAACGTTTTTTAGTCTTTAGAGACAATGCTTTATTAATTGTAATTACCAAGAAAACTTGAAAACTTGGTTTAACCTAACTACCATATGAAAAAATAGCTTAAAACTGACTTAATCTAAAATAAACCTTAACCTAACGTAACCTTAAAACTACCTTAAATATGTCCGTAACAGACAGACGTGTGTAGCAGAGCTTATATGTTATGCATAACATATATGTACATCTATACGCCGTGGTGCACCTTATGAGCAACGCATCAACCCCCTCCGCCAACGAACCACTTTAGTCTTAAAGTTTTTTCTTCGTCCACATTAGGTATAACTGTGACATACATACATAATATGTATATACATACATACTTACATACATAGCGCTTTATTATTATTAGATTGATGGCCCGAATAGGGCCGGGCTTATCTTCTACAGCAACCACTCCTGCACACTCCTGATATACAGTTGGAACGAGTGCGATAACTTTGGCGTCAAATTATGATAGCGGTATTTTTTAGAGGCGTCAAAAACAATGTGTTTCTGTAAGCCACCCTGTACGCTTCCACATACACATGCACAATCATTCTTAATGCAATTCAGCTCTCAACTTGCTATACTCCTCTCAAGGATGTACAATTATGCTCTCAATTATGTAAGTTCTCTATTACATATGTCATACTCATTGTATTTTACAACTGTTATATGAATGTTATAAAAAGACTGATCGATATTATTAACCCTCTCTGTTGAATAAACTCTGGTAAGGAGATACGTTCTCGAGTGAGTCTGTGTTCTTTGTTGTTTTCATGTCATGTTACCTTACATTTCCTTATTCGGAACTGAGCTCCTCCCACATACGCACCGATTTCAATCTAATCGCAGTACTGGCAATGACCTATCAGCCGAAGAAAGCTATAGGCGGCAGGTTGATGAGTATATTTGGGGGCAAAGGGGTTGTTCGCATTACTCCGCTGAAGCAAAATGCATGCCATCCGCTGCACCCTTTAGAGACGCTTACAGCTGGTGACTAACTGTGTAGCATCTACAACTTTCCTCTAAGATCTTATGACTTTCAGTGATGATACGTAAACTCGTCAGTGCTTACTATACTACTTTAAGAAAATAACAAGTAAACAATCCATGGGAAGCGAAACATTACTTTTGTTACTAGGGACATACGCATCGCAAGGAGCATTTCATGAGATCAACATTAATTACTACCGGCTTAAAAATGACACACCGCACCATTCAATGCAGGTATCCACTATTTCGTGGAAAGTGAGGGGAATAGTCACAGAAATCTGTGGTGAGGTTGCAATTTTAATGAAAATGGTGGTCGTCCATAATTTTCATTAGGCGATCAAACGAAGACAACTAAAGGTGTCGCGGACCATGGCAACTCTGCAGGAGTGTAAGCAGCCTACAAAAACAGGACAATGAAATATGGAAAACGTATCCGACCCATGCCATATTTAAGTACTTATTATATGTATTTTAATATCCTTGCTAACTGCCTTTGCCTTTGGATATATGTAAATACAGCAGGATAGATCAGAAGAAAACAGCCGGTGACATCGTAACGACTTAGGTATTATAGTTAAAATTATTGTGTCATATGTCATGAAATTGTTCTCTCACGCGTGGAAGGGACCTACAGTTTAATGCACACTCCGAACGGCCAAGTTTGAGAAGCTTTTTCTAGACAGGAAATACTCTTTGAGCATTGTCAGTGACTCGAAAGAGGTGGAGCCGTGAAATATGAAAGGTGGTAAATTCGGGTATCGAACCTGGCACCCTGTGCGTAGGAGTCGACGCACTAACCCTCTACGCCACGGCGACCCATACCCTATAACATTATATATATGAGATAAATAATCAACGACGGGTCATCGCCGACGCCAACGCCGACGGTTATTACAAAACTGTGTCTCGTATTTTCGTATGTTGTCATCAGTATCACCATCATCAGTACCGAAGTCATCACCATAGTTTTTTTTTTTTTTTTTTTTTTTTATGGTTTGCGCCAATGGATGTGGAATCTTCTTCAAGATACTGGTAACCCGTGTTACCAGCATGAACGATTCACGGGATATTGTTCTCCTTTTTCCTCGCGCCTACGTCCTAAACCACACCTCTGCACACTTCTACCACTCTCCCCGCGGAACTGCCGTTAGGTATTACTTCGCGGGGCTGGTTAGCATATCACGCTATGTGATCTATATTTGCCAATTCGGCCTTTCTTTCTTTTTCCAGCCTTCTTAGCTCGATCTGCACCCTTGTAATAAAGGAACATGTCACTAGCCATTTGTCAGCTGACTCCATCATATGGCTAACTACGAGCTCGGGAGTTGGTAGACTTCCTCTCGCCACGGCAAAGCGTCTGCAATGGAATATTACGTGCTCTGCGTCTTCATCTTCGCGCGCGCATTCTGGACAAGTGGGTGAGCTGTCGTGACCGAATCTGTGGAGGTATTTTCGGTAACCCCCATGACCCGACAAGAACTGCGTGAGGTGGTAGTTGCAGTTCCCGTGAGCTCTCGTTGTCCAGGCTTCTATTCTGGGTATCAATTTATGGGTCCATCTGCCTTTGGTTGTGGTGTCCCACCTGGTTTGCCACAGTGCCATTGATGTTGCCCTTTCTTCCTTTTTTAGACCTCTTGCGCTAGTCACCGAGTGATTTGCAGATCTCCGTAGGTAGATCCTTTGCATTTCGCTGGCGAGAATGTCGATCGGGATCATACCCGCAATGACGCAGGCTGCTTCGTACGAAATTGTTCGGAAACCGCTGATTGCTCTTATCACGCAGAGCCTGTATGATGTCGAGAGCTTCCTTGCTGCATCCGTGTTCGCCAGGGCCCCCGCCCATACTGGTGCAGCATATAGGAGGATTGAGCTTACCACTGTGGAAAGCAGGATCCTTCTCTCGTATCCAGGTCCTCCGATGTTGGGCAGCATTCCTGAGAGCGCTGCCTGCATCCTTGCTGCCTTTTTGCTGCAGTACTCGACGTGCGTTTTAAAGTTAAGCCGGTTGTCGAGCATTACCCCTAGGTATTTCAGAGCCATCTTCGATCGAATTATCTGGGAACCAACCCGGAAGCTAGCGTATTCCACCGTCTTTCGACTGGTTATTAAGACAGCCTCAGTCTTGTGGTCAGCTAGTTCTAAGTCGGCGGATTCCATCCAATCCTTGATCCTGGCGATCGCTTCGTTTGTGGCTGCTTCCACCTCGTGGATATTTTTGGCTACTGTCACGACCGCGATGTCGTCGGCAAAACCGATCACCTTGACTCCGTCTGGTTGCGTGAGTCTCAGTACTCCGTCGTACATTAGGTTCCACAGGAGGGGTCCAAGGACTGAGCCCTGTGGAACGCCTGCCGAGACTTCGTGGTATTTCATTCCATCGTCAGTCTGGTATCTAAGTTTCCTATTGGTGAAGTAGCTGACGATAATCTTCCTCAAGTACTGCGGTGTGCTCATCCTATTCAAGGCTCTCATGATGCAGGACCAGTTCGCTGAGTTAAACGCGTTTTTGATGTCCAGCGTAACTACGGCACAGTATTTTTTTGTACCGCCCCTCCATCTTGAACCCGTTATCGCTTCGCTTGCTGTGTCTACCACCTCTTTGATGGCGTCGATGGTGGAGCGCGATTTCCTAAAGCCGAACTGATGGTCGGACAAGGCTCCTCGCTCCTCCGCCACACCGATTAACCTGCCGTATATGATGCTCTCAAGGATCTTTCCCGTGGTGTCAAGCAGGCAGATTGGTCGGTACCCTGACGGTTCTCCTGGGGGCTTATTGCCTTTGGGTATCAGTACCAGGTTTTGGAGTTTCCAGCGATTTGGAAAGTTACCTTCTTCGAGGCACCTTTGCATCGCCGCTGTGAACAGTTCGGGCCTCTTCTCGACGGCCGCCTTAATGGCTTTATTAGGGATGCCGTCAGGGCCAGGTGCTTTTTTGTCGGCAATTTTCCTGCACGCAATCTGCAGCTCTTCAGCCGTGACTGGTGGGATTTGATCCGAACTAGCTCCTTGTGTAAGGACGAACATTGTAGGAGGTTTCCTGGGGAACAGGTGTTCCACTATTGTTTTGAGCATCAGTGGGCAGGTTAGTTGAGGCGTCCTACTGCCTTTCACTTTTTTCATTACCACTTTATATGCTCCTCCCCAGGGGTCTAGGTCTGCTTCCTTGCAAAGATTCTTGAAGTAGTTTGCTTTGCTCTCCTTAATTGCCTTTTCCAGGTTGCGCCTTGCCAGCCTGAAGGCGGCCAATCGTTCCTGGAACTCCGGTCTACCTCTGGAACGCTGGGATCTACGACGGGCTTTAAGGCAGGTTGTCCTGAGATTCCTTATGCTGTCGTTCCACCAGTAGCATGGTTCTCCCCTTCCGCTAGTGGGCCTCCTAGGCATCGCTGCGTCGCATGCTGTTGATAATGCTTGGATCAGATTACTCGACATGCTTTCCGCTGATGTGGTGTTGGCGGGGAAGTCAGAGCTTATCGTTTCTCCAAACACTTCTTCATCGAAAGTGGTGTCCTTCCACTTGGGCCCCGTTCGTTTTGGTCGCTGTCTGGGCATCACACTATCAATCTTGAATACAACCGCCTGGTGGTCACTGTGCGTGTATTTCTCGCTGACTCGCCAATTTGTTTTGGGCAATAGAGAGTTGCTTGCGAACGTTATGTCAACTATGGAACTTCTGCCTGCTTTGCGGAAGGTTTGTGTTGAACCTTTGTTTACTAGGCCAATCTCCAACGATGCGAATGCTTCTAGGAGGGCAACCCCCCTTTTATTTGTGCATCTACTGCCCCATTCCGTAGCCCACGCGTTGAAGTCTCCGGCAATGATGACCGGATGCTTTCCTCGTGCGTCCGCTACTATATGATCTAAGAGACTCAGGTATTCTCTGTGTGGTAGACTTGGGGGAGCATAGCAGCTGTAAAAGTGGGTACCATTTATCCGGGCACACGCAACATATTCCGTTACTGTGCTAATGTTTTGGAAGGTGTGGTTTCCACAGATCCAAATTGCTGCTTTCTTGGATGTGTCATCTGTCCAGCTGCCGCCATCTAGGGATTTATACGGCTCGCTGATGATGGCAACATCCGCTTTTTCTTCTCTTGACATTTGTGCCAGAAGGTCTTGTGCGGCCGCACAGTGATTAAGGTTAATTTGTATAACCTTCATCATGTTTTATTGGTGAGGGCCCTCCTGAAAACCGGACACTTTGCACTGCCAGCTACATGTCCTGCGTTGTCGGGGTTGGTGCTCTTGCACCAGAAACACTTCGGCTCGTGAGAGCAGTCATCACCATAGTCAGTGGCGAAGTCATTGCCAGAGCCAAACACACACCCGAAGCTGGAACCGAAACACAGATGTGGAAGCCATAAAGCCGTTAAGGATTTAAAATCGTTTATTTAATCTGCATAGCCCGCGGGACAAAAGGTAACAGCTTCATTGGCTAAAGACATTTTCATTAAAGACATAACACATTAGTAAAATTACTTTATATTAGAGGCTTTTAGGAAGTCATCTCTATGGCTTATAAGAATTTTGCGACAACAATAATCTTCGATTGGACGACGGTTTTCTTTTACGACTGCTATCGGGCTTAAGATCCTTTCCACACCAAACCCTGGGCTCTATTAACTCATACTTGCAAACTCAGATTATTAGTCAAAACGGTTACTCATTCCCCCTAATTCCTTGTTTTATGAAAATGTTCTGATAAATCGCTCAACTAATTACAAGCGTGAGTAACTTCGACAATTAATAATTCAAAATGCACATGCTTCTCTTTGCCAAGAACCGCTATCGTTCACGACGCCCCGACTTGTTCCATCTGACAACCTGATTACGGAGGGTACTACTTCATAATGTCCCCATTGCGGTTACCATTCCCATTCAGCTGAATAATCTAGATATGTGAAGTCGTTAAGTTCACTGTTTAATGTTTCTGAAGCCGGGATGTCCTCGTCTAACGCCGCCAACCGGATTGTGACAGTTGCCGCCGCGACTGCTTACAAGACTGCACATAAGACATGGTCGTTTGTATGAGAAACGTAGCTCGCCATTTGCCACTCAGAGGAATCACAAAACTCATTGGCCAGAGGTACCCACGAAGTTATAAACACATCTTAAGTGAATCTGGCCATTAAGAGGACATTAGCGCAGATGTGCTGCAATGACTAATACCTCCCGGTCCGGTTGGACAGGCTGCTGGCTCGTCGGCTATGGGAAGTCATGTCCAGCCATACAAATACAGCACAATTACAACCCGAAATGTCGATAGATTCAGAGAGTTGGCAGCTTCTCATATAAGTCAATCGGGATGGACTTTGATTGATTAATGGACGCAGAGTATCGATTGACGTTGAGTGCTGAGTAATTTAAATCGCATCTATCTGCTGGCTGGTCATTGGAGATGTGAAAGAAGACGTGCTAATGTGAAAATCATTCACAGCACAATTGACCTGCATTGTGTTCGTCTCATTTATTGCCTCGTGGGGTGAAGGGGTTTTCAAGAAAGTGATGACTTAATGCTGGTAGTGTTGGGATTGAGCCGTCTAATGGCTAATTTACTTCAGTGCATGTGCATAAGGCAAATAATCATAACACGCTGTATCATATGTATTCTATGCCTCTCTTTTTCAGTAGACGTCCTTTACAAGAACTCATAACTCATGTTTCCCCTTCTTTTCCTTCTCGAACTGCTCTTAGTGTTTCCTCCTGAAGCAACACCGTCATCAGCGACGGAGATGTTTAATGGAATGCTGAGTATTCGTCAGATGAGACTTCATCACGGCAATCTGCCGTCCGAAGGATGTATGTACTTTCTAATGGCATTCCCTTATTTGGCAATCGGACCATAACAAGTTGTTAGGTTTTAATGCGGAATGATGTTTGTGATGAATATACGCTTCGATCCACTGTCTACACACCCATCACCTGTTGCAAAAAGTACAAGTGTTCGTGAGTAAGTAAGTAATCTCGCTCTTGGGTTTACAATGAGTTTTAGATTGACCGTTCACGAAAGAAGACCTTACGTAAAAGAAGGGAATAACTAATAACCATCAATTTAAATTGAAAAGGATTTTTTTGTGGAATTTTTTGCGCCACCAGCCGACACGATCTTTAGCCAGCTGTCTCCAACTGCGCACACCAAGTCGATTGAGGTCCTTCTCCACCTGGGTGCGCCATCGGTTACGTGGCCGTCCTCTATTGCGTTGTCCCACAGGTTCGGAGTCGAAGACTCTTCGGGCTGGAGCAGTGTTGTCTATGCGGTTAGGCGTTAGACGCCTGACTAGGCTCATGTCGCTGTACAGCCCGTGCAGTTCGTGGTTAAATCTTCTTCTCCAATAATCATCAACGCAAACAGGACCAAAGATTGAACGCAGAACTTTTCTCTCGAAAAGAGCAAGTGCTTCTTCATCCGCTTTTGAGATTGTTCATGCCTCCGCACTATAGAGCAGGGTCAAGGTGTTTGTTAGCTTGGTCCTTCGAGAGAGGACTCTACTACTCAATTACCTCTTGAGCCCAAAGAAACAGCGATGGCAAGAGTAATTCTGCGTTTAATCTCGGTACTGGTGTTGTTCGTACTGTTCACTTGCGAGCCAAGGTAGACGAAGTTCTTCACTACCTCGAAGTTATACCTGCCTATGGTATATTTCGTTTTGCCCTCGTTCACCGCTAAACCCATTTTGGCCACCTCCGCTTCAATACCAGCAAACGCTTCATTGACGGCAAGCTGTGTTCGCGTATGCTAGCAGTTGTACGGACTTTTGGAAGATCGTTCCTCTTGTGTTAGCGTGTGAGTTCTGCACGATCTTCTCCAGGATGATGTTAAAGAAATCACATGACAGCGCGTCACCTTGTCTAAAACCTTTTCTGACATTGAAGGTCTCGGCGAGTTCGTTCCCGACCTTGATGGAGCAGCGAGAATTCTCCATCGTCATCCTGCACAATCTGACGAGTTTGGCAGGAATGTCCAAACTAGACATGGCGTTGTATAGCTCGTCCTTATGCACGCTGTCATATGCGGCCTTGAAATCGACGAATAGGTGTTGGGTGTCGATCTTTATTTCTTGGGTTTTTTCCTTCAGGTTGTTGACGAATGGTTTCAGGCGCTCACACAAAATGGCAGAGAGGATCTTATAGGCGATGTTGAGGAGACTTATCCCTCGCTATTTGGCGCAGCTGAAGGGGTCTCCTTTTTTGTGGATCGGGCAAACGATACTGAGGTTCCACTCGTAGGGCATGCTTTCCTCCGACCATATATTACAGATGAGCTGGTGCATGTTCCTTACCAGCTCATCTCCAGCTGCCTTAAACAGTTCCACAGACAGTCCATCTGCACCTGCAGATTTATTCGACTTTAGTCTCGATATCGCTATCTTGACTGACGTCTAGGTCAGGGGACGGAATTCTCGTCGATCATCATCAATTGCGTTGAGTGGAACATTCTGCCTGACAGCGGTATTGGAGTCTTCCTCGCCGTTTAACAGTCTACAGAAATGATCCTTCGAGATTCTCAGTATCGACAGCGAATCTACTACGAGTTGTCCCTCTGCGTCACGACAGGCTTCAGTCCGAATTTTGTATC
The DNA here is from genome assembly GCA_964034865.1 of Eristalis intricaria. NCBI lineage: Eukaryota > Metazoa > Arthropoda > Insecta > Diptera > Syrphidae > Eristalis > Eristalis intricaria. The sequence goes on from OZ035877.1 coordinate 24,674,817, forward strand.
CATTGGATAGTTGTTTCACCCGTTGGTAGAACTTTCGGACATCATTTCTGGCGTAACACCTCCCCATTTCCTCGATCGCGCGCTTCTCATGCTCTTTCTTTTTCTTTTTGAGTTCGTAGAGTTCACGAACCGCTCTCGTCCTTCTGTCCAGAGTCGCCTTGTAAGCTGCTAGCTTCGCTGAATGTGCCTGCCTGCACTCGTTGTCAAGCCAGGTGTTTTTTGGGGTGGCGTTTTAAAACCCAGGAGATGCAGCTTCTCTGATGGCTTTTTGACAACGGTTCCATTGTTAGTCGATTGTTTCTCCTGGCAGGGTTGGACTCTCTGAGAGCTTTAGGGAGACTCGATCGGCAAAATTGCTGGCGGTCAATTGCGATTGTAGTTTTCCAACGTCAAACTGTTTTGGTCTTGCTCTACTCCGTTGTCCTATCGATATCCGTGTCCTACCTTGGCTACAACAAGGAAATGATCCGAGTCGTTACATAAAAGTTAAATTTCATGAAAAAGTGTTCATACGAGGCGCAGAAAGGGGACGGTACCTGAACTAGCTAATACTCTGGATTACGTTTCAATTTCACAACGACGACATAGTTTCTAAATTCCCCCTTTCCTATTTCCTTATCAAACCCTCTCAAATAACATCTGCCTGTCCCTATCCACCCACGTACCCATGACAAGGATGAAAAACCCCGGCAAAAAATTCAATGAACGCAGTGTGTCATCGAAGTTGACAAGAGCCCTCAACTCTGGATTTCAACACTCGAGACATCTGTCCAAACACACAAAAAAAAAAAACATTTCGCTTTCACTGAGTCCTCGAACCAAACCCACCCCCGTCACTTAGTTGCAATGTCATCCGCAGCCAGTGTGTATCTAATAGATTCGCGTTCAGCATAAAACAAAACCGCATCGGAAAGTATACGTTATCCGCTGACAACGTGCACTTAACAATACAGCACATTCCACAAAACAGTTATCTCCTACAAACCGACCGGATATCCATTTTGAAGTTACAATTGCTCCTAAATGCTGCGTGCTCCACACGTACGCGGACGGCGTGAGTCACTCCTGACGGCAACCCACCCATGCGGCCGACTAAAAATGTAACAGTAACGATGCTTGGATTTTAATCCCCCCAACCTCCTTCTTCCCCCACCGGCGCGGCGCTTAACATCCTCCAATTGGCTTAATAATCGCTCCAATAATCGTAAAAAAGTTGTACATTGACTCCAACCCTCCGACGGTGCAGGGGAGGCTCGAGTCGTTTCACTCGATGCCGCCGTCTGTTTCTGATGTGCACGGCCCGTTTACGAGTTGCCGGGTGATTCGTGTGCGGGTGATGGTTGCGGTGTCGGTGTCGGTGTCGATGGTTGGGGTGTCAGCACGCAAAGGACACTCTCCCCAAAGGCCTCCTTCAGCAACAACAACTGTCCGTAATAACTGTAATAGCAGTTATAACTTTCGCTGACTGACTGTAAGATCGTGCCGGTACTGTGTTATTAAAAGGCAGTCAAGCCAAAGTTTGCCGCTGGGACAATTCGATGACCACTCAACGCACTGTCCCTGTATACGTGTCCTTTGTGTGTATTTAATTTGGCCTTTTTCGGTTCTCATTGAGTGGATGACCTTTTTTCTGCTTCGCCCACAGACGCAATCGGAATCCTGTCCAAGTGGTCTGAACAATCAGACAATTCAGACTTGAAAATCCGTGATGATGTACCAATTCCATGGAAATTGCTTTGATCGCTGATTACGGGTTTCGAGAGCACTTCGAATGGATTTGGCCGCCCCTCTTTGCGTCTGGGAGAGTGTGGGAGCGGCCAAGTGAGTGTAATTAAATTTTCAATTCTGTTTTCCCTTCTCTATGGTGTCCAGGGTGTTCAATTGAGGCAATGAGAAGCGTATCGATGCATCCTTGTTACATGTGACTCTCTGATGTGTGCTCGAAACAAGTGGAATTTTTGATTTGATGCTGTAAGCCACCGGCAGTCCACAGGCTCGGTAACTGGTGGGTACTGCCGAACGGTTTCCTGGGTGCTGTTGGAGGGTCATTTCTAAAAGATCAAGTTGTGACACTTAACCACAGTCGAACAAAATTGTTAGCCATGTAACAGTGGGGTAAGTGCGCATTTGTACAAAGGACTCCGAATGGAGAATCAGCTTCATCTACATATTAAATGTATTTAATTTTGCCACTTATTGCCACTTAAGAAAATTCTTCTATTTTCTTTTTTTTGACTCAGATTTTATATCAACACCCTCCAGTGACCTAGTAAAGAGGGAGAGAAAGTGGGACAGAGAGAGAATGAAAGAGAGATAGATACAGAGAGAGAAAGAGAGAGAGAGAGAAAGAGAGAGAGACAGGATATCGATGCTGGGAAATGAATTCCCCTGTATAATACGTAAGACGTAAGAAAATATAACCAAAGTTGTACAGAAGTCGTAGGCCTAATCAGGCCGCTGTGGCATTTCAAAGATGATCTCAGCAAAAAGCTATAATTTGGCCGTTTTGACTAGGCGATGCCAATTCATCATAAATTCGATGTAGGCTATTCGTGAAGCTGCTGAATGGCTGTTGAGGAGAAAGATTTCGAACAGTCATCTACACTGACACTCGAATCATCATTTTAAAAATCGAAATTGGTAAGACTCTGCCGTATATCTCTTAACGAGGGATCAAGGCAATGTAGCTTAACCGTGTGCTGGGTTCCTGGACGTAGAGATATTCCAGGCATCTGTGAAGTAGACGAGCCAGCAAAGGAAAAACAATCATTGGGTGAAAACATCTGGGTGCCATTAGAATCTTAAAACAAAAAAAAATTAATATCACAGAGCTAGCGATGGGCAGTTCAAAAAAACTAAGATCACAGAGCTAGCGATCGGCAGTTCCCTTGAAAGATGGAATAATCTTTACACAGGCTGTACCCTTTGCGTGGGCAGGATATTCATAAAAAAGGGGTCCGAACCCCAAAACAATACTGTGGAAATACACAGCAATTGTCAGGCCGATCTTGACATATGGCAGTGCAGATTGGTGGCAATATTGCCTGAAAGCTTCTAAATTAAAGCTGCTAATGAACATACAGAGACCCGCATGTCTAGGTGTGACAGAGCAATCTCCACCACTCAAACAGTGGGCTTAGAAGTACTACTGGATCTTATTCCACTAGACCTCTATGAAAACTGCTGCAATTAGCGCCACAAGGATAATCCAATACAAAAACTGGCACACAAGCCCCAATGGTCAGACAGACTACAAATAGAACAAGTCGTAAGTGACTACTCCTTCCCCTTTTCCGATTTCGAAATAAGCGTCTCTCCAACAAGTGAGGAGTGGAGCTTCAATTAACTCATTAATAATTAAACATCCATCCACGTCTATACGGATGGGTCAAAGATTAAAAAGGAAGCATCTCCGAATTGTTAAACATCCACTACTTTATCAGATTCCCTGATTACGGCAGTGTTTTTCAAGCGGAGCTTCTGCAAATCAAAGAAGCCCCAAAATGATATCATTGTTGAAAATACCACCGGCTGGTATTACCATTCTAATTGACAGTCAAGTGGCTATTAAAGTAATTTCGTCTATAGAAATCAAGTCCAAGCTTGCCGCGATGGGCCCAAGGTTCTTGGTACGGAGCATTCCATCACTCTATGGTGGGTTGCAGGTTATAGGGACAGTTCATACCGAAAGCCAAGCCGAAACCGACCCATCCCAGGCAATCCCATGGCTTGATCCACCTCTATCTGATGTCAAGAGGAAAGTGGACAGCAAAATCATGGAGTTATCTAATGAAAGGTGGAGTTCTCTTCCCACACGTGAGACCTCTCGTACGATGTGGCCTAAGTTCAACAGCACGAAGACCGAAATACTTCTCCAATGCAGCAGAAGGTTGCTGCGGATTGTAATCGGAGCGCTAACCGGTCACAATCGTCTGAGATACAACACAGAATGGGACTTACCCATGAGGCCACATGCAGAGGCTGCGGGGATGAAGAGGAAATTGAGGATAATACTATCATCACTATCTTTGTCGATGCTCCAGACTCTGCCTATTGAGATAAAGAACACTGGGAGAATTTTTCTTCCAAGACCTTTTGAAATATCAGATATAGCCCACAAAAATCTCTGGATGGCTGAACGGACAAGCACAATAACACCTTGAAGAATACGAATCGGACCGGAAGGGTTACTTCCCTCATGGGCACCATAATGGGTCCGTGACCCCGCCACGTCTACCCATCGACCTCACTTAACACATGCGTACATGCGAAACATGTCTGCCCAACAATGGACTTACAAAGAGACACGGCCATCCTCAGTCAGGCAGATAAAAAATGAGTAACCTATTAGGAGTCCTTACAGGACCTTACGCAGGACACAAGACTGGGATTACCATGCAATGACTTATGTATCAGATGTATGGATCAAGACGTACTATAGACACCTACTTCATGGGAATCAAACCCTGCGAGAATACTAATTTAACGAATTAACGGTCACATTCGAAAAAAATGTGAAATCAATCCATAAATCCAAAAAAAAACGAAATGGTTCAAGAAGTAAAGGACTGTAACCGGCTCAGTGGCAACACAATGGACCCTTGGGCCTGAGTGAATCGAAATGGTTGCGACTTTGCTTAACCTAACACACTTAAAATTAAAAAAAAAATATTAAAAAAAACAACGGCAACACTTACAGCGAAGTACTTTACGGGTTTTAAAGGCCAGATACATGTCCTTTGTTCCTAAATGTAAATAAAAACACTGAAATTATGTATGTCAATAGTTTTTGAAAAATGCCCAAACTCCAAATGTTGATAAAAATACAATGAAAAAAAGTCAGGCCCAATTTTTTTCAAAACTGTGAAAAGACGTTCTGAATTGGCTTTTTTTGTTCAAAATGGAACAAACCGAATTGATTCCAATAATACATAGTTTTCAGAAATCATGGGTAGAGCCAATATGTCAGTCGGAGGATGAACTGACAAAAAGCTAAAACTTTACTGGCGGCTAGGCGATATTAAGTGAAAATTCCGATGCCCTGAAATGCACTCCAACGTATCGGATTCGAAATACATGCTCGAAAACATCACCAAAGGCGTACAGAATTCCTGAGTAGGCCTAATAAGGCCAATATGGCAGTCGATAGTTTCAGCTAAAACGAACGACGAGAAATTATCCAAAGTCAAATCCGTACCATTGGTGAACATAAGCACATACTTAACAGAATCCCTTGTTCCTCTTGAAACATGATTCGTACTGTTGCCGGATCACCAAAGGAATTTATTTTTTTTTTTTTTTTGAATTTTCACGATAAACCTTTACCCAAGCACAGGATTTTTGAATACATACGGTTTTGGGTATATCCATGCAAAGACCTCTTGAATGACACTAATCCCTAATTTAAGATTCCATATCTAATGCTCAACGATTTTCCATATTTCCATATTGTTGTCGAGATTTTGGCCCCAATTTGGGGGTTATTTATTATTGTCCTGTCCCGCCTGGGATGTGCACACGGGCCACGTTCTTGACTCTAATCCCTTTCCAAGTTAAATTTGATTTGTTGCAATTGTGGATGCTTCAAAGCTTCTCTTACATGTGCTTGCTGGGAATATCATTAATTTTAAAGTAATACGTCTTATGGAGAACATGGAGCATATTCACTTATAACAGAATACTTAGCATTCATCATGGATGACTGGTAGCATGAGGATATGCCGTTTGTAATTTTAAATTTACTGAAATCATTAATAACGTACGTAGACGGATATTAACGTTTCTATTGTGAAATGCTTTGTCATTCAAAATGAGATTTCACTGAAGAAAGGAAAGGGAAGCAAATTAATATTTTGACGTTCATCTGTAAGCGTTGCTAAATTGTTATCCTTGAAAATATTTTCTCGTTTCCGTGAAGGATATGGATACTCCCCTTGTGGTATTAATAGAGTAAACTATGAAGTTATCTCAAGGGCGGATGAAGAAGAACTGTTTTTTCCGGAGAAAAGTTCTGCGTTCAACTGCTGGTCCTGCTTGCCTTGGCGGTTCTGGGAGAAAAATATCAACCACAAACTGTACTGCCTGTGCGACATGACACTAGCCAGAGCGCATGGACAACACTGGTCAATCCTGTTCGTAACGATGTAGCTTACCAATTTCAGGCGCAGTAAGATATCAGTTCCTATCCGGAATTTAATTTTCTGTTGTTGATACGATACGTTTATTCTTCTTATTCTTCTGGCAGCGCTATAGTCCAGAATGGACCTGAGCCTCAACCAACAAGGCTCACCAATCCTTCGCACTACCTGGCTAGCGGCCTCCGGTGTCCCCCACCAAGTTGGTTGAGGTCCTTCTGCTCTGGTGTGCGGCATCGGTTCCGTGGGCGTCCTCTATTGCATTGTCCCACGGGTACGGAGTCGAATACTCTTTGGGCGGAAGAGGAGTTGTCCAAAAACCGTCAACGGAAACAGGACCTAAGATCACAAGCAGAACTTTTCTCTCGAAGGCACCAAGGACTTCTTCATCCGCTTTAGAGATTGTCCATGCCTCAGCGCCGAACTGCAGGACAGGGGTGATCAATATCTTACATAAATTCAACTTGGTCCTTGGAAAGATGGCTCTATTTCTCAATTGGCTCTAAAGCTCATATAAACAGCGTTTGGCAAACGTTAAAGGCAGTGGCCTTTGATTTTGGTACTGTTGTTTTTCGTACTGTCTACTTGGGAGCCGAGGTAGACGAAGTCCTTCAGTACCTCGAATAGCTGCCCATTGTGACCCTCTGTCCAAGACGTCGATGTTCTATGTCTGTTTTTCTATCATTCACCGCTACACTCATTTTAGCCTCTTCCGTCTCAATTCCCCGCCCCATTGACGACTCGCTGTGTTCTGCCAATCACGTCCATTTCATCCGCCTTCAGTGTTGACGTGTGTCTTACACTATGTTCATCAGAATTTGCATGACACAGCGTCGCCTTGTCTAAAACCTTTTTTGACATTGAAGGTCTCGGTGAGTTCGTTACCGACCTTGATGGAGCAGCGAGAATTCTCCATCGTCTTCCTGCACAGTCTGATGAGCTTGGTAGGAATGTCAAAACTAGACACACCAGCAGCTTGGTTAGACTTCAGTTTTGATATTGCTATTTTGCCCTCGTCTAAGTCGGCGAGGGGGAACGGTCTTCATCAATCATCGTCTAGATTGAGTGGAATATTATGCCTGACAGCGGTATTGGTGTCCTCATCGCCGTTTAGCAGTCTGCAGAAATGGTTCTTCCAAATTCTCAGTATCGACTGTGACTCTATTACAAGTTCTCCATTTTCGTCCCGGCAGGTTTAGGTCCGAATACCTTATATCCACTGGATAGCTGTTTGACCTTTTGATAAAACTTTCGGACACCATTCCTACCGTAGCACCTCCCATCTTCTCGATCGCGCGCTTCTCGTGCTATTTCTTTCTCCTGAGAAGCCGGGTTTCGTCCCTTCGCCTCTGTTCGTAGTGCTCACGAACAGCTTTTGTTGTTCATTGCAGCGTTGCTTTGCATGTGCCTGCCTGCACTCGTTGTCAAACCATAGGTTTTTCCTTGGTCGTACCGTAAAACCCAGCACATCAGTCACAGCTTCTTTAATTGTGTCTTGACAACGCCTCCAATCATCTTCGATTGCTTGCGCAGGCGGCGACGAGCTTAGAGAGAGATTCCGGACGCCACCGTTGGCCCTAAAGCTATAGGACTCTTCCGCCGCCATCTCTATTCCAAGGCCCGACCGGGTCGCCAACGACGTCCCACGGGGATTGGGTACCCCATCTTCGATCGAAGGTGCTCGGCTTCCAGATTTCACCACGTGCAGGTGAGAGTAGGAGTTCCTTGATAGAGGCTAAGTGCAGACGCCTGTGCCTATAAAATCCTGTACTTCATGGACATTAGGTCGTCTAATAAAAAGGGGCGGCAAGTAATACGAGATCATTCTGAAATCAAAGAAACACATGCAACATCAATGTAAAAACTCAAGTTTACCAAACTATGCTATCCCTAAGGAAAGGTTGCACCTCTCATTCGTTGAATAACAGAACATACAGAACATACGTCAGGATCAAAGTTATATTGATGTTGCATGTGTGTCTTTGTACCTAGTATTCAAGAGAAGATTTAAGAACATTAATTTTCTCGCTGTAACATTGCGTTGCTGTAACTGCTTTCAAATATCTACTGTCATGAATTTAAATTCAAACACGAATAATCCTTCGTCACAATATTAAACGAGAAAGAAGAATAAAATTTGATAAATGGAACCTTTACCCTCTATCACTCCTCGAAGAAGAAGAACCATCCCAATCCTGCCCCCTTAAAGAATGGCACTGAATCAACAGAAACAAGCCGAAGAAGACCTTGCAATTGTTTGCGGGCGCACGGGAAAAAAATCAAACGAGGAAAATAAAAGAAAACGGATTTAAAGCACACCCACCTCTCTAATCCAGCTCAGGAGCATATCCACACAAACATACTCTGCACAGGCCAGCAACGATTTATAAGGCAACAAAAAAGGGGTGACGGACCGATAAATTAAAGCGGCTTCGCATCCCCTGCACGCCCAACCGCATCAAATCTGGCGCCGAAAAGAAATCTCCGCAATTTATTTGTGCAAAAGGATTTGCGGAAAGCTGCTGCTGAGCCGCCCACAGCCCTTTGTTCGATTTATTTATTCTCCGTTCTTATCTCTTGGAAAAGCTCACTGGGTAGACGGTTGGATTTTGAGGGTGTCGAAACGAAGCGAAAGTGCCCAGAGCCAGAGGAGCTCTCCGGCCGTTTCCGTTGACAGGATGTACATCTAAGTGCATATGAGCCGCCGCACCACAGCAAGGACAGGGATTAGCCAATTGATAAAATATTTATCAGTCTCTATGGTTTTCCATTTCATTAAGAATATGGTAATTTACCCACCTGGTGACCACAGCATTATCCTCTCAGTTACATGCAGCAGTGCTGGCCAGGTTTGCACAGAGCAGGGCATCATGTGTGCACGGATATGGCACCTAATCCTTTATGCAAAGGGAATTAATTTGGGCCACTATATTATCCCGGTGGGAGCTTTAATTATCAAAACCGAAATGGAATATTTAATTAATGCCTATGTGCAGGTGCCAGTGAACGACGGTCGGTGGTGAAGTATGTTCTGTGTGCTGCCAGTTGATAGGTTTTCAGTGATTCCGACGGAAGATACTGAAACTTCGTAGGGAAGGAGGTCCAAACTGTTGTGGTTGCTGTGGGCATCATGTGGATATCATTTGATTCAGTGCTTTAGCCAATTAAATTTTCGAAAGCCATTATCGTGTTATTAAATTGATAGCATTGTGTTTGGAGTGTAAAATTGGAGATTATGGAATTGGTTGTAAGACAATGGGTATACATAGATCTCGACAGCTCAACGTTCTACTATCGACGCCACAATGACATTGGTAGATCTCGTGACGGAAGCTATAAGAGGAAAAAAATGAAAATTGGTGGAGCCAAAGAATGCTTACACTGGATTTCTAGAACACGTTTAACTGATCAAGCTAGACGCACGTAATGAGAAGCTTGTCAAGAGTGGATACAACAAACTACCTACTAAAGATAGTTATGATCTATTTCCACAACAGGAAGTTGATGTACCACACTGACGATGGCATTAAGCAGTAAAAAGTCACATTAATAATACAGTTCTTCAAGGATCGCTCCTCGGACTTTTTCTACTGTGAACATAACATACGACGGTGCTTTGGATTCCAGAAAAAGTCAAAGTAAATCCGATCACTGACGCCGACGATACAGCCTTTGTCACCATAGCCAAGCACATTTACGATGTGGAGCATGTGATGTTACACTGTAGGCGTATTGTTGGGAACAAGACTGACTTCGTAAGTCTAGACGAATTGTCTCCTTTGAAACATTCTTCATTTGCGTTACTACATTCCTTTCACTCTATACAGCTTTTGCTTTTGACTCAGCTAAAAATACGGAAGAGATAGTGCAAAAAATTCAGTGGATGGTGGATGTAGGCAGTGTGTTTCGAAGTGTTGAATGATATAAATCGGCAATCTACAGTGGCTGCAGAAACCTCATTGTCCATAAACTCGTGTCGGGATGGGCCGTAATGAAATTCTAGGCACATTGTGAGATCTGCCCCTACGTAATGTGTACGAGAAGAAAACTCCGGAGAGCAGAAGGAGAAGAGCACAAGAGGCAACTTCTGGCGACAGAGCATAATTGCCAACTAGCCACGTGAAAGGATGCCCCTCGGCAGTTCCGCGGAGAGGGTGCAAAAAGGTCGGTTAGTTAGTTCGTAGGCATATTCCCGAATTCGAGTGCATGGATTTGGGAATCGTGGATGTTAATGGCGCGGGCTATTAATATCTTTCAAAGATTGCCTTGTCTTTGGACATAACAAAGTCCCGATGCTCAGGGTTTCTCTGCCACCTTGATATACTAAAAATCTAAGCAACTGTGAATCTTTGTTGAAAACTTGTGACATATACCTAGAAATGAAGTATTACAGAGATAGCCGACTTCACAGCTTTTTACCCCCTAGTTAATGAACGAATTTGAATGCCTTTTTGACAGATATTCATGAATTTTTGACGGTTATTCACGAAATAAAGTAAATGCCGTCCTCTGATTGGTCAATTTGGCTTGAGAAGATGTAATAAAAACAGACAAACATTTTAAGGGGCAAGTGAGGTAGAAGTCTGGCATCTCTGTAATACGACCGACGACCGCAAAAAACACGGCTAATGTGCGGAAAAAAGCAAAATGTACTGAAATTCATGTGTTTTTTCATACGCATAGGTTAGGTTAGGTTTATGTGATTGCCACAACTGAAGCGGTTCTGGCTCACTTAGATCCTGATTGGATTCATTGTGATATCACTAATCGGCAGCTTAGGTAGTATCCAAAGAGGAACCGGCAGCTCTTTGGATACTACCTAAAACACCTGAAGATACCTACTGCTAGTGGACAATCCTGTATGCACTCCTTTACTGGGTTACAGCCAATAGTATTTCTTATAAATTTTGCTATTTCCAGAATTTTAATGCCAGACATTTCTTCAAGGCTATAGAATGAATAGCTGCCTTGCGTGTTTGTCCTTGTCCTTAAAAGTGCTGGGCAGGTGCCGAGATAGTGAAGTATAGTTTCTACTCTTCGTCCCTACAGCTCCTACAATAGTCATTGTAGAGGGTTCCCATTCTCCTTGAGTGGCTGCCGAATAGGCAATGACCAGTAATAACGCCCACTACATTGCTGATTTCCTTTCTATTTAGATTTAGGAGTGTGCTTGATTTTTTGGGAATCATTGAATGCCATATTAGCCTTGAACTTCTGGAAGTATCTAATTCCATCTACCTCCGATTGGCGGCGTTGCTGGCATCTGTAAGTAAAAAAGTGTTTATTATTTGAAGAGAGGGGTATGTGGTGTTCTGATTACTTGCCATTGGCAAACCTACCCCTGGGCTCTCATCGCGTAAGACGACGATCGTCTGATGACCTTGTTTCGACGATTTTATTACTTCGTGTGACGCTAAAATTATTGAAGCGTCTAGTCGACATAGTTTTCGACGATTCACTATTGCTTCGTATAACTCATTGAACTGTCAAAAGTAGACGATTAAACGAATGCTATCTTACAATAGTTTCATACTTCGTGTTTCGTTGTTGTTTAGTTTCGTTTTTGAATTTTTTAATAAAAAACGAAAAAATGCGTCGGCATTACAATGTGTTGTTTTTCGATGACGAAGAAGTAAAAATTCTATTGGACTATTGCGAAAGCGAAGGACGCTTAGAGATGGATCGGATTCTCTTTCACTTTCCACGAAAAGGAAAAAATATTATTATTTGTAGGCCATAAACTTTCTAAATTGTATTTTGCATTTTAGTTTTATTCAATGTTTTCGCTTATCGAAAGAGGCGTTTTTACTAGTGCTGGAAACGGTAAACCCAGGAGCGGCTCGCGGTCAAAATATATTCTTCGAACTTGGTGCTACATTGGAGGTTCTAGCTGGAGGTGGCTAATAATGGTTGGTTCGCATCATCATCCGTCTCACAGTTCGCTCTGTTCGACTCTCCGTGCACTTCGACCGCACCATAACAATTCGAACTGATAACTGTCACAGCACTGCGATATTGGATCGGGTATTGGAATTAGATCAGATGGCCCACCCCCTGTTTTTTTTTTAATGAAATGAAATGTTGGTAGAATTTTTTTTCTTGCTCGATATTTGAAATCTATCCAGACCTAAAACAAATTAACTGAACTTTTAAATTGAACTTGTGATGTTCATATTATGCACTTACAAGCAGTTACAGACTTATTGGGTAGCCCAATGGCATTCAGTTTTTGAGCCAAATCTGCCCACAGCTTGTTAATAGACTACCTGCCTTGTGTGGTTCTTGGCATTTAATTTTTTTCCCATTTCATGATTCTCGCCCGTTTAATGAATGAGAACTTCCAATTGGATTTTTCTTGCTGACCTAGTGTGATAATTAATAAGTCAATTAATTGACAAAAATTTATTTAATACTTACATGTTTTCTAATTTGGATTTCAAATGAATAGGCGAATCATCAACGAATTTTAAGAGTGACAGCGTGAACTGCGTTTTCTATAGTTAGTTAGTTTTCAAACTGCCTACTATTTGAACGATTAACGAACGATTTCTCCCTAAGAGAAAGACGGCAAAGTTTTAACAGCTTTGTTTTGATTGATAGAGACTTGATGGCCGACTTACTGTCTATGTATGTAACGATAGATAACCCGTCTATCGGGTTCATTGACAGTAAGCGGGCAGCCTCTTGGATAGCTTTTACTTCTGCCTGGAATATACTACAGTGGTTGGACAATCGACGGGACAGAGAGTAGGTCGCAAATACTCCTAATCCAGTGCATTCTTCCGCTTTGGATCTGTCTGTGTGTACTTCCAGATGAGTAGTTCTGACTACGTCTAACGCCCAGTCTTCTCTTCTTGGGATGAGTGTTTTATACCCAAATTCAAAGTTTACGGCGGGCGTGATATAATCTGTATGCTTTGGGATATTCGCATTCTACACGCACATACGCTTAACGCTTTTAACCAAACAAATCTTATCTAGACCAATACCAAAGATGTTTGAAAGTTTGGTTGAAAACGGTATCTGCGTTAAGTTAATCGGCGACCAACATTTGAGGCTCAATTTTTATATGTAGACAGAAGAGATACCGATAGAGATGACAGGAGGTGCATATATTAGTAAAGTGGCACGCGTAATTACTGGCCATTGCCTAATTGGCAATCAAGCTAGAAGACTTGGAGCGCCCTACAATGATTTCTGTAGATGCTGCATGGATGAGGACCAAGTAGAGACTGTGCTACACTACCTCGGGCCCTGTCCAGTCCTTGCAATGATAAAAGGAAAACATATGCACAGTCTTCAACAGCCTTGAAGACATTAATAATAATAACAATAATATGGATGGCTTTAAAGCTCGAAGTGGGCCAGGGCCTAGCTTCTCAGCATTGAAGAAATAGGGATCATAAATATAATGGATATCCTTAAATTTCTAAAAACCACCAACTGGTTATATGTTATCAATAACATCAAGAGAGGAGAATTGCGAAAAAATCGAGTAGGTCAACAAACCGACAAGAAGAGCCGATGAAATGACGGTACAATGGACCTTTAAGGTCTAAGTGAGGCAAAACTTCATCCGCCAGTCACATCTGCCTAACTACCTACCTACAGCTCCACCGAAGAAGAAAGATGTATTTTACTGTCTATTGAAGATAAAAAAAAAGTTTGATTACGAGCTCTCCATCCCGATAACCACCAATGCAAAAAGAATCCCCCTCTTTCGTGACATAATCCACCACAAAAAAGTCAATATGCGCTAGTTACATTTACCCAGCATGACATCCTTTGAAATGCTTTAATAAAATAAATGACCGCTTCTAAAGAAAGACACGTAATATCTGCATTATCTGAGACAATGCAATTGAGATCAGAGCATTCATTCATTTGACATCTACAATGTAGGAGGTCTAGTTCAAATTTGTCACGCCGCCGATGCTTTGCAACCAACCAGTACGGACCGCTTGGCAAAAAAATCAGATCAAAAGTCAAAATGGTTACAAATTTCCTATTGAACAACCCACCTAACCATGCCACAACCATTCTTCTGTCAACCAGGAATCGCTGAAATTCGTTCTCCACAAGCACGACGTCACTTCTCAGCCTCCCAAATCTGAAACAGGAAATGCAACTGGATCGCAATCATGTGCCCGCCACAAGGTGAACCACATAACTCGCTTTCTGTTTGAACAAATCTTTCATAGCAGCATGAACCCGCTGCGGACCACTCACGAAGGTATTCAGCTCCTCTAATCCAGGCTATCGGCATTAAGTTAAGAAGTTGGGTTCACCTCCTCACATTTATCTCCATCCACCTGGCACTACACCGTTCCGTTTCATATTTCATCCTAAGCACACAACACATAATAAACCGAGCCATGAAGTCATAATCGCAGGCAGAATCTAATTGAATGGTTGCCCCACCCCGCTCGGCTGGCTGTTGCAAATATCTAATTGCGATAAGACCACCCGACCACAGAGACTTAGAACCGTGGTCCGTGCCAGCCAAAGCGGGGCAATATCCTCATACTGCAAACACACAATAAACCGAAATTCCCTCACTCTGGCTTCGGAGTTCTCTGCGGCTAAGCGTTCGGACTGGACTGAGCTCCGTTGCTCTTCTTCGTTTTTCACCTTAATGATGTGTGGACATTAAAATGTATCGAGGTATGCCAAGGTTCGCAAATCTCTACCACCACCGCACCACTAGAAGCCGGTTTATGCTGCAGTTTAAGAGGGAAAATTATTTGTATTCATTCTGCCCACAATTCATTACGTTATGCCTCTGGCCCTTAGATCATCAGACTGGGCAGAACTGGCATAGATTCTCTCAGTGACTCTTCTAACCTCTCCGTCTACACCCGAGTTCAGTTCAGTCTGACTTCGGTTGGATCGAAATTAAGGTTAGATATTCGCTCAAGCAAAACTGAAAGCGTAAAGATTGGAACCATCACGCTGAACAGGAATCGGATGCAGAGCAAACTGGGCGACGTTACTATGTGTACAGGGCGGAAATTAAAGAAATTATTATTTTTTTATTCTGGTCATTTAGAATAATCAAATTTGCATTCTAATTTCCGACGAAAGTTAGTTCAAGTTATGTTCTCATGTGCTCACAATCATTCACAAAAGTAGCATCATTCATTTGTGAGGTTTCCTGTGACCACGACTTCCATCTCTGGCCACAGAAAGCCGGTTAACGTCCTCCTTCTTCTTTATTTGGCGTTACAGTCCGGCATGTACTTGGGCCTCAACCAACAAACCTCCAATTGTCCATGGTGCTATGGGCTAGCTGCTTCCAGTGTCGCACCCCAAGTTGTTTGAGGTCGTTCTTCACCTGTGTTCGCCACCGTAAGCGCAGGCGATGTCCCAAAGTCGAAGAATTTACAGGCCGGAGCTGAGTTGTCCTTACTCTCTACATGGCCCAGCCACCTTAGGCGTTGGATCCGTAGACGCCTGGCCATGGTCATGTCGCTGTACAGCCCCTACTGTTTCTGTTCGAATCTTCTCTTCCATAAGCCGTCGACGCAAACAGGACCACAAATCTCACGCAGAACTTTTCTCTCAAAGAGACCAAGGACTCCCTCATCAGCCTTAGAAATTGTCCATGACTTCGCGACGTACAGCTGGGCAGGGGTGTTGCTAGGTCCTTGGAGAGATGGCCCTATTACTCAATTGCTTCTTGAGCGCCTAGAAACAGCGATCATTGTGACGTTCAGTCTCAATGCCAGCAAACGTTGTTCGCCAATCACGTCAATGTCATCCGCATGAGTCTTGCAGGATCTTCTCCAGGATGATGTTAAGGAAGTCAGACATGTAGAACCTTGATGGAGACGTGAGAATTCTCCATTGTAAAACCTGACGAGTTTGACAGAAATGTCAACACAAGACATGGCTTTGTACAGCTCGTCTCTATGCACGCTACCATATGCGGCCTTGAAATCGACGAACAGGTGGTGTAAGTCTCAGTTTCAACTTCTACTCTGAAGGTACTTAGTTCCATACCCATTCTCTAGAGACATTCAACATGCTAAGAGCGTTCGAATTTCGAACTTCTCAAACATCGCCGGAGTAAACAAATACAAGTCACTCGTCACCCCTGTACAATTTTTAATGTTACTGATATACTGATAGCAGTGCCGCCTGAGTGCTTATTACGTGAAATGGTAAATTTAACACGAACTTAGATAAAAGCTCTAGTCGAGGGCTAGATTGTAAAAGAATCGTTAAACAGCAACTAAAAATATGCAATGAATTTTCTACCATGAAATTTGTTTATTTCTGTTGTTCAAATTACCAAAAGTGTCAACTGTTCTTTGCTCTCAGAAAGTGGTAAAGAATCATACTAATTTACTTATAAGGGCTGTCATCCATGGCCAGTTGGAACCTGAGCCATATCATACCTCAATCATTGATGATAACCATCGACGCGCTGTTTTCAGTCACAATGTCCAAGACTTCCACCGTCAATTGGGCTTTATACTGAAGATACGGTTTGGAGAGTTATTTCCTCCTCGAACCAGGGGGCGAAATCGACCATATGTTGAAAAGATGAGAGTTTTTTAAAAAGCGATTTTGGTCCTTCGAATTTGTTTTGACCCATGGTGTATCGCCAAAACGGACATAGCAATGGATGACAAAGACTAACATGCATACCCACGAGGAAATCATTTACCAATTATCTATATCGAATCTTACCATTTGACTACCTCGAAATTATGCGTAGATGGAGTTGACGATTTACCCCAGGTGGTGTGTGACGGATCAATTGTTGTTCAACGGCATTTTTCTCATTAACATTAAATGGATACAGCGTTGCCGGAGAGTAATTCTTTAAAGTTTGAGCCTTAAAAAATAGGCATAAGCTTTAATTTAAACTAATTTATCAAAAAGAAACCAAAATATTAATTAAATGCAAATATAACAGAAATTATTAACTCAAAAAACAAACAAGAGAAAGGTCAGAACTCGTTCTGCCGTTGTGCCTCTACGGGAAGGTCTTAATAATGCACTTACAAAGGGCCGTTAAGTTAAATCTCTAACTAATTAGAAATCATGGTTTGATTGAGAAGTGTTCGCCACTCCAAGTAAAGGCTTTCAAGATTAGTGAGTCGATTTATTTAAAATTGTTTTGATTTAATAAAAACATTTAGCCCCAATATAAACACATTCACTACAATCACATAAGAACTTCGATTAATTAAAATTATGTAAAATGGATCTGTAACAAGTTAAAACAAGATACGACAAACGTTTACATGTGTATTCAGGCTGACTGGGATTGAAACTCTAAATTAGTTTGTTTAGTTAACTGAAGAACATAGGTTAGAAACAATAAATATAAATTTGTGGTGTCATATAGTTCAATAGATTGAATGCTTTGAAGAAGAATTTACTATCAATGCAGGCCACTGTTCTAAAGTTCTTATCACAACCTGTTCATGAGATAGTCGCCGAGTAAAAAACTTTTTCGTTTTCAAATCAGAAGTCTTGAAACCCTTTGGAGTATTGGAGAAGTAAACACTCTTGTAGAAGTAATCACTTCAATACTCCAAAGAGTTTCAAGACTTTTGATTTGAAAACAAACAACTTTTTAATCGGCTTACTCACAGGACAAAGGACAAAGCTCCTATATATACTTTCGGCAATGCTGAATGGATTTATATTACCTTCCGTGCTTACATCACCACTCGTCCCTATCTTCTACAGTACCAGTGAACAAAACGACATTAACGGATCAATCTGCCAGAGATCCGAAACTATGTCATACGTTTTACTTTATCTAATGTGTTATACAGACTGTATTGACAAAAAAATAAAATTTCAGAAAAGATCAAACATCGATCACATTAAATTCAAATGACCCCGTAAAATAGTCACAGACTGTAAATTGATCGCGACAAACAAGGCATGGGATGGACATGCTCATAACAGCAGCATAACACGTTTTGAGCAACATACTCCGGTGAGCTGCAACGACGTGAAAATTGTTTTTTTTTTACGTCCAATTGAAGGTCCTGATCTAAACCGTACCTGAACTTGTGATAAAACAACAATTTTCCCCCTCATTGGATCCCGTAACCACGATGCGAAGATTGCGGATGTACCGGGAGGTATAGAACCACTTGCACTGGTGTCGATTCGAATTAAAGCAATAAAAGTGAGTTAAGCAAGGTGCTCGCATTAACTCCAGATCTTGAAATTGCTACTTTGAGGTAAGTAATGAAAATGAATGGTGTTGCAGACACGATTTGCGATTTTTGCTTTCATTCCGAAACGCTTCTTCTTGACGGACCGCGGGATGGTGAGGGAGATAATTACGGCCAAAGTTGATTCACCCGCAGCTACTTTGTGTACTAAATGTACATCTTCATCTTTCATGTGTTTCCCGATGCGATGAAAGACTCTGAAGTGAATTACTTAGATTGAAGTCAAGATATAAATATCTCGAAGCGGCACATACGATACCGCTTTGTGACATCGCGGAGAAGTCCTTTCTTTGCCTCTTTTCTTGTCCTTTTTAAGACATTTTCGGCGATTCTTCTTCTGCAAGCATTATTTACAGCAGACAAGGCTAAAATGCTAAAGAATTGGTTCCTCGTATATACAACTTGGCACGATAGAACTAAATGTTTTTATATTGCTCACTAACTTATCAGCCATACACTCCATGAAGGTTTTGAACCGGAGCAATTGCTACCTTTCGTCGATGACGGTACTGGGCCAAGTGCTTCCAGTCATCAACAGCAAGCGTGCATCCACGATTACTTGATCTTTATACGAGAGCTTCGATCTTCCTCTCCTTCTTGTACCAGGAGGCTCGGATTCGAAGACTCTCTTTGCTGGAGCGTTGGTATTCAATGCGCTCGATGTGGCGTAGCCAGTGCAGTCTACGAACATTGCCTTCCAGACTACATCCACATCCTGCTACAACTCGTAGAGTTCGCCTTTCTTTCGCCTGCTCTTCAATCGCTTCCTGAAAGCTTCCACTACGGTACATTCGGAACGCGCGACGATGTCGATGTCATCTGCGTATCTCAACAGTAGGACTCATTTGTAGAAGTGTCTTCAGTGTCTACACGTATCCTTCGCACTATCTTCTCGAATACCAGATTGAAGAAATCACGCGACAGGATCATCAAAATTGTGTTACGTATTAATCACTCTGTTTCAATTGCATTCAGAAAACCAAACTATCATCCAAGACGGATTGCATTTAGCTTAACCCTCAAACTGAAGACAATGACGTAAACTGGAAAGCATCAAATTGATTTTTTTTCTTCTTAAACATGGGTAAAGGAATCTTTAGTTTGAACTTTATGGTAAACATTTTAACTGGAACGACCTACAAATAAACAAAAATAGTCAACACCGTTTCATTCACGTACGCAATAAATTCGGTCTCAGTTTTGAAATCACACCAATTTATTTCCTTCTTACTTCCCTAAGAATAGGACACTTGATAATAAAGTGTATAGCATAGTCCCTTTCTGTGAATATGCATAAGCTGTAGTAAATTGGCAAGTCAGTAAGGTGTGGGACTCAATGGAGTTTAATCAGCTCTTTGAGTTAATAAAGAACTACATGAATGTATATCTCCAGCATTAAGAATAGAATATGCTTAACATTATTGCCTTATCTGCCTTCTTCTTCTGGTGGCGCTACAGTCCGGGGTGGACCTGGGCCTCAACCAGTAAGCCTCTCCAGCCGGCACGATCTTTTGCCAGCTGTCTCCAACTGCGCACACCAAGTTGGTTGAGGTCCTTCTCCACCTGGGTGCGCCATCGGTTCCGTGGGCGTCCTCTATTGCGTTCGGAGTCGAAGACTCTCCGGACCGGAGCTGAGTTGTCCATACGCTCTACATGGCCTAGCCATCTTAGGCGTTGGATCCGAAGACGCCTGACTAGACTCATGTCGCTGTACAGCCCGTACAGTTCATGGTTGAATCTTCTCCTCCGGAAACCGTCAACGCAAACAGGGCCAAAGATCGCACTCAGAACTTTTCTCTCGAAAATACCAAGGACTTCCTCATCCGTTTTTGAGATTGTCCATGCCTCCGCGCCGTACAGCAGGACTGGGATGATCAAGGTCTTGTATAAAGTCAGCTTGGTCCTTCGACAGATGGCTCTACTACTCAATTGCCTCTTGAGCCCATAGAAACAGCGGTTGGCTTCTTGACAACGCCTCCAATCTTCTTCGATTGTTTGCGCAGGTGGCGACGATCTTAGAGAGAGATTCCGGGAGACTCGATCGGCAAAGAACCTAGCAGTCCGTTGCGATGGTGGCTTCCGTCGTCAAATCGTGGTGTCCTTTCTCGACTCCGTTGATCTCTTGATATCCGAGTTCTTACCTTGGCTACAACAAGGAAATGATCCGAGTCGATGTTGGCTCCTCGGAATGTTCGGACATCGAGAGTGCTGGAGGAGTGTCTGACGTCGATCGCAATGTGGTCAATCTGGTTGACGGTTGATTGATCAGGAGACCGCCAGGTCTCTTTGTGGATGTTGAGGAGAGGGAACCGCGTGCTGGCTACAAGAAGGTTTCGCCCCGTTACGAAATCCAAAAGCCTGAGTCCGAGCCACATTTGGCGATAAATCCGTAGACCCCTGGCTAGGCTCCTGTCGCTGTACAGCCCGTGCAGTTCGTGGTAGAATCTTGTTCTCTAATAAACATCAACGCAAAAAGAACCAAAGATTGAATGCAGAACTTTTTTTCTCGAAAAGATCAAGGGCTTCTTCAAACGCTTTTGAGAATGTCTATGCCTCCACACCACATAGCAGGACAGGGACGATCAAGGTGCTATATAATGTTAGCTTGGTCCTTCAAGAGATGGCTGTACTACTCAAATGCCGCTTGAGCCCAAAGAAGCAGCGATTGGCAAGAGTTATTCTGCGTTTAATCTGTGTTGTTGGTACTGTTTACTTGCGAGCCGAGCTACACGAAGTCCTTCACTACCTCCAAGTTGTAGCTCCCTATGGTGACGTTCTGGCCAAGTCGTCGATGGTGTACATCCCTTCTCGATGACAGCATATACTTCGTTTTACCCTCGTTCACCGCTAGACCAATTTTAGCCGCCTCCGTTTCAATACCAGCAAACGCTTCATTGACTGTGTTCGACCAGTCACCTTAATGTCAGCCGCTTATGCTAGCAGTTGTACGAACTTTTGGAAAATCGTGCCTCTTGTGTTAGTGAGTGAGTTCTGCGTCGCCTTGTCTAAGACCTTTCTTGACATTGAAGGTCTCGCTACAGCAACCGCGTCTGCCAAAACACCAAAACACTGAACCGACGCGACGACACTTCAGTTGGTGATTCGACACCAGGAAGTGCAGAACGAAATAATGGTGCCAACATCGAACATCCTTAGTACACAGTGTTGTACGCCTCTACCCAAATCATCCCTAGGTGGCTTATGTTGCGTTAGATAGGCGAAGAGGGGGATTTTACAAGGTGCCAAGGTGGAGGTTGTAAAGCACTGCTATCGACGAGATCGTAAGAAATTACTTTGACTTGTGCTTCAAATTGAGATTATGGCTATTCGTAAAGTTATGTGCTATGGGGAAAGTATTATTTCCGTTTTCATAGACAAAAAGAATAAAAAGAAAGTATGTGCCTGTTGGGCACCGTGTCAGGGTAATAAGTTGCTGAGTGGATGAGCTTGCAAAGCATGCCACAACTTTGCCAAGCTTGTCACATCTTAATTAATTCATGAGAAGGTTGATGTCTTTTAACCAATACCCGATGAATAGAAACCGCCTAACGTCCCAAATTATCTAGACTAAGCTGGATCCGAAACACTTCAACAAGATGAGTTGAATATTTGAATTCTAGATATTGTCATTGATAGCTGAGTCTGGAAATTGGTGCAATGGCAAGAGTTCCAACCATTGGGCTCTGCGATGCGCAGGATCTACATCACTGATCAGCTTTAGTCGGAAGGAAGTGCGACAGCCTTACTGGACTGCAGAGATGGGGAAGAATTATAATCTATCAAATATCTCCACGGCCCAAGTAAAGAAAAGAAAACAGGTCATGGCAAAGCACTTCTTTGCACACTTGGAGGACTTGTGCTGTGTAGAAATAAAAAACCTCCCACAGTAGCTTTTAAATGAATACGGATGGTTTTACTAGCAAAAGAAGGGCATAATGGACTCAGGTTAGCTTAGGTTTTGGACTCGAAGGCCTTACTACTTTCGGTTAATTTCAACATTTCAGTCCATATGTTCAGAATTCCGCCATGTGTGAAATGTTTCGAAATGTTGGATTCCAGCGGAATGTAGAACCCTGTCGATGCATTTGTAAGTTCGTCAAATCGAACAAACCTCTTTACAAATTCAGCATAACTTGAATGACTTGTCAGCCCGCTAATGAAAACAAAAAACAGTTTTCAACAAAGCAATCAATCATTTCAAGTCATAATTACAATGGACCGAAAAGTAAATGATTTATCAAGCATTCTGATTAAATCTATCCTGTGTGATGGCTTACGTCACCCCGTGCACCTTACAGGTCTTAGGAGATCCGATATATCGCATTCAAGTTCTGTGAAGAATCTTTGGCTCAGCGAAACTTGAAGAGCTCTGCAGTGGCAATGTTGGATCGTTTTGGTCTCTTCCTCTTCATCGCAACTTCGGCAGCGAACGCTGGATTTTACATTCCATTGCTGGAGCATTTCTCCGCTGGGTCAGTGTTTAATGATGACTCCGACGAGCACACTATTCGAGTTGCGGTCCAAGGCCAGAATATATACATAATAGACTCAACGCGTTGGTGTCTGCCTCACACTGTCACACTGTCTCAAGGTCGAAATGACACCGTAATAGAAACCATCTACCGTCGTTATCGTAAGTACTATGAACCATCCTAATTTCAAGTGCATATGCTAAGCCAACTCAACCTGTCTACATGAATCGAGTCAGGGCTCTCATCGCGTAACTTTTAAGACGATCGTCGTTTAAATGATTGTATTAAACGATGTCGTCAAAAGTTTACTTCGTGCAATACTACAATCGAATCGTCCAGTCGTTCCGCCAATCATTCAAATAGTAGGCACTTTGAGAACTAATAAACACGTTTAATGTCATATAGAAAACGAAATTTATGCTGTCACTTTTAAAATTCGTGATGATTCGCCTATTTATTTGAATTAATTTTTTTGATTTTCATTAAAAAATTCAAAAACGAAACAACAACAACCCACCACGAAGTATAAAACGATTGTAAAATGGCAATCGTTCAATCACAATGGATTAATCGTCGCATTTTGACAGTTCAATGAGTTATACCAGAAATGAAGTATTACAGACTTCTACCCGACTTCTACCTCTCTTGCCCCTTAAGATTTTTGACAACTGTTTTTTATAACGTGTTCATAAACCAAATTGACCAATCAGAGGGCGACATTTACGTTATTTCGTGAATAACCGTCAAAAATGCATGAATATCCGTCAAAAAGGCACTCAAAATCGTCGATGGACTAGGGGGCAATCAACTGTGAAGTCGGCGATCTCTGTGATACTTCATTTCTGAGTTATACGAAGCAATAGTGAATCGTCAAAAACGACGTCGACTAGACGATTCAATAATTTTAGCGTTACACGATGAACACAGCGGCTGTAGACCCAATCTATCTTTGGAACACAAGTCAATCCTGTCTGGCATCCACGATGAGTTGGTCTTTATACCGAAGGTTTGGTTGGTTACTAAATGATTTAAAACACAGCCGTTGGCAGCTCTCCATTGTAAGTTCATTCTACCCGTAGATATGCTCATATTTGCGACACGAAAGTTGATATCATTGGAAATCACCACCCCTGTTTTTCACATTATTGAGGACCAAAATAAGTTTGTTTTTAAATAACTGTTTTTATCTGGAAGATTAATAAGAATTAGACCAATTGTATGAACAATCTGTCTCTTTAAAAGGGTGCCTGACGTCAACTCTCGGTCAGGACCCTTCTAAAAATGCTCAATTGGGGTTTCATATGGTGAAGCAGCAAAACATTGAGTCACATTGACCACAATTCTGTTGCTTTGCTTGAGTGAGTAGCGGCTGGTGGAAAACCCATTCCATCCAGCAGTTCCACCATGGGGTTATAGTACATCCCGAAAACTGGAAACAATTCGTTTGATATATTTTAACAAAGGAAATTTATTGTATTCGTTGGAAAATAGTTGTATATATAAAAAAAAAAAAAAAAAAACACATTTTCCTTGCGCTTGTGAAAATTAAATCAATAGTTTGATTCATCTGATAAAGAATTATCTTCACTTCCAAAATCTTAATTTCTCGTGTTTTGTGCTTGTACTCATAATTGCAAATATGAAGAAGAGCATCTGAAATTGCACGCAATCGGTGTATCAAGAGCCTCTTCACAGTATTAGGCATATAAAATGAAGAAATCGAAGAAAATGGTATTTAAAAAAACAAATAATACAATTAAGTGATGGCGCAAATATGCGCAACCAATTTCATTTGAATCTATAAACCATCAAGTTCAGCTATATGGAAATGCTAACATTTTATTTTCCTCAACTGTTGAAGAGTCTACAGAAAAATTACAACGATCACTAGATCAGATACACGAATGGATGAACTTCTGGCGAATTGTCCCTAATGAAAGCAAATCAGTCCATATTAATTTCACTAATATGCAAGTTAATAACTTGCCAATTTCCTTAAATCGTGTCCAAATATCTTGTGGGAATGAAGCGAAATACCTCGGGATGACTTTTGACGTACGTCGAGTGGAAGGAGCACGTTGAGAAGAAACGTGCAGACCTTGACATGATATATAAAGATCTGTACTGGCTTATTGGTAAACAATCCAAACTAAGTATACAACAAAATGCTTGTATACAAGCAAATCCTAAAACCTGTTTGGAGAGATGGGTTGACTTTGGGGTTGTACCAAAGCAAGTAATTTGAACATAATACAGACTTTTCAAAATAAGGTGCTTCAAACTATCGTTAATACACCATGGTATATCAGAAACGCTGATATCCACAGAAATCTTGGAATATTACCACTCCAAGATGAAGTTAAGAACTTTGCTTATAAACATAAGCGCTGCCTAGAAGAGCATACAAACTCTGCAATTTACCGGATCCTTTTGGAAACTAATGTCTTGCGCCGACTTCAAAGGACTAGACCCCTTGATCTCGTGCAATAGTCTAAACCCGCGCATGGTTGCGGTTTTAGTATGAACTTTCATTGGAGAGTAACCTGCCGATCAGTACCCAAATCATGAAATACAAACTACTGGTTAAGTGCTTCACTTAGTTGTAGTTTTAATAAATTCAGGGAGGTGGTTTTAGTGAGTAAAAATCTCACAATTCTATGTGCGAACGTTCGTCATAGAGTCTTGTCAAAGATTTCCACCGAACATGGAAAAAAAATGTATTCTTCTGAAATAGTCAAATGCATACCAAAAAGTGCGAGAGCATGCAAATTTTTAAATGAGTTATCTACGATGCACTGATCGAACGGGAAATCAGCAAAGCACTCCCATTTCTTTCATTCATTATCATTTTGTTAATTGTTTCCAGTTTTTTTTGCCCCACTGTACGCCCGTCCGATTCAAGGACACCGATGTACTACTCTTCACACATGATCTCTAGTCGGTATTTCTGGTAAAAAAAAAAGTTGTTTACGAAAACACATACAACTGACTGCTACCAATGAGGCTGTAAGACTAAAAGCTTCGAAACTTTCTTGGCAGAATAGCAATAGACAAATTTCGCTATTAAATCGTCTTATCCAGATGTGCCCAATGCAAACTATAATAGATCGACAAAACTTGTTCGCTGCGGTCAGACAGCCAGGTCAATATAAACGGTTGAAAGGCCGTGCCTCTAATATTGGGCAGTGTGTAATATACGATTGTCTCAAGAGCTATTTCGAAGAAGTCCCACAACAACATTAAACCATTTTTGAGATTAAGGATCTCTATATTCTTTACAACTATTCACGCCATTCATATGCGGTTTTAAAATCGACGAATAAGTTCAGAATCCATTTAGACCTAGGTCTCGACTATGACAAAGTAGCTCTTTAAGAAGTGGACCAGAGCACAATCACTGTTCTCATCTCTCAGTTGAACTCACAAACAACGTCCCACTGGGATTGAGTACACATATTATGTTCGGTCATAGATGCTTGGCTCCCCAATTTCACATGTGGGTGAGTATTGGGTTTTTTTTGTTACCAATTCTGTTCCCCGACAGAGACAAGTAGCTTCCAAACGCCATTATCACCGATCACGAGATTGCCCTTTCCACCGTCTGATTAAAGTGGACACAGGTGCTGGGCCGGATTCTACTCGGACACCTTGCACAAACAGGAATCATTTAGACTCCGTGATATGTGCAGTGTCTTCCCAGCCAATATTCAGGCAATAGATAAAGCAGCCAAACACATTCAAACAACCGACATCGCACCATCAGATATCACCATCTTTGTTGCCAGTCAGGCGGCACTGAAGTCAATAGGATCCTGCTGTTATGACTTGCAGCGACTGACTAAAGTCCACCACAAGGTGAAACTCAGCTGGAGAGCGGATGAATTTGCCAGACAAGGGTCAGAAATGGACATCAGCGAAGCGGACACATCACTGCAGCCACTACACCGAACCATAGGTGACATACTTAAAGAAGCCAATTCATCTTGCCTCACAAGAGATGACTGCCACACAAGATCAACGTAGCCAGAGCTTAACAACGGCAGAAGCTTCTGCCACGCGACCGAAACTCGATCCGTCTGCTCGTCGGAGTGATCACAGGAAACTGCCCATGGGAGCAATGCTCCAGCAATGGAATGCAGAATCTAGGGATCTCTGCCGAAGTTGCGGTGACGAGGGAGAGCCCAAAACGATCCTACGTCTTCGCTTTGTCACTGCCCAGCTCTCCAGAACCGTCTCCTAGCTTCATTAAGGAGTTTGCGGACTTAGCGAATGTGGATATACAGGATCTTCTGAGCACGGGTGTTTTTAATCCATCACGTGACAAGGGATAGGTTTAATCAGAATGTGTACTCCACAAATGAAGGGAATCACAATATGTCCTAAGGCCTTCCTCCGAGTGGAAGTGATGTTCAATCATCACACTCTCCTTCCAAAACCTAAGCTAATCTAGTTTATTTTTACTCCTTTGCCTGCCCGCTTATAATTACCATAACCACCCCAAAAATTTCCAGCTGCAAACGTACTCTAGATTAACATTTAAAAAATAATCTGTCTATATTACTACACTATGCGTAATGATAGCTCCCACATCTGTTATCAAATGTCTGTAACCCCAACCGATTTGGCACGAGTAACGATTCTAAAAATACCACCTCCAGCGTCGAATTGAATACAAACCAAATTCATCATGACAATGCAGATTAAAAACTTGTTCAAGCGATTACAAATATTAGCCGACTCATTCACTGAATCCACTTAAGCTGATGACCACAGCTCTCGAACGATTCACTATCAATCAAGGTTGTTTCCGTCCACCGCGATGACTATCATCTATAGCCACCACAGATAGCAAGAACCATAACAAACAAAGTTCACACCGCCGAATAAGTAACACGCGTCCGATAGGTAGCGATAAGATAGGCCGCTAAAGCGCCAGCTCTGCCAAAACACCAAAACACTGAACCGACGCGACGACACTTCAGTTGGGGATTCGACACCAGAAAGTGCAGAACGAAAAAATGGTGCTCTTGCTTATTGTGGGAACTATTCTGTTCGGAGTGTTTCTGTATAAAATACAGAAAGATTACTTCATTCTCTCGCTGGCGAAAAAAATCAAAACAGTTGATGGCAGTGACATAGATGCTGTGGCGCCCACAGCTGAGGGTTCCAGTATTTTTGGAAATAACATGGATCTTGTTGGCGCTAGTAATGGTAAGTACTTCGCTTAAGACTACTAAGATCTGGACATGCTCGCTGATACGAGTTATCTGCACAGCGTTCAATGACTGTTGATTACAACTCAGCCGTGTAGATATTTATATCGTTAAATGGGTGACCGGGAAGTAGTACGAGTGATTCACGTGTTTGGCAAAATTTGTTGTGTCCGGGTGATAACGAGGTTTGCGACACAGTCGTGTAGTTCGATGTGTCATGACACACGAAACACATTATGAGGCAAGTGTTTTCGGGGCTGTAGAGTGTCTTTGATGTTGGCGCAATGTTTTCGTGAG
This sequence comes from Eristalis intricaria, assembly GCA_964034865.1. Classification (NCBI taxonomy): domain Eukaryota; kingdom Metazoa; phylum Arthropoda; class Insecta; order Diptera; family Syrphidae; genus Eristalis; species Eristalis intricaria. The sequence continues at coordinate 24,703,139 of OZ035877.1, forward strand.
TTATCTTAGTTCTGATTTCATTTCCATCTCCTTCTTTTTGGGTAAACCGTTTATCCTTTGTCAAAGATAATTTTCAATATTCGGACGGGTGAGAGTGAAAACAAAACTTCACCTGTGTGTCTGCGCCTTCCTCGTGGGACTCATGGTCCACAACCAAGTTAGATCCCTTCTTAAGTACCACTCTAAATTTTGAAAATATGTAATCCTGGTCGTAATGGAAAAAGAAGAGATTATTGAACAAAAGAGAATCATAACGAATTTTCAACCTTTGTCGAGAATATTTACGCATTGTGGTAGTTAGGTTTTATTGTACATTTCATTATGAGTCGCTACAGTCTGCGGTAGACGCGGACCGCATTCAACAGCTTGATTTGTTGCTAGGAGTTTCCAATCACGCATAATTTTGCTTTAGAAGCGGACATCCTCTGCGCCCACAGGCTTAGATTCGAACATTTTTCGGTACCAAACAAAGTTATTCATGCGTTCTACATGCCCCAGCCACCATAGCTTTGAACCCGCAGACACCTCGTTAGATACAGGTCGTTGTATAGCCCGTACTGTTAGCGGTTGAATTGTGGAAAGTACATCGCAGGACCAATTGTATCTTCATCCTTTTTCAAAGTTATCCATTCGTCTACGTCGAACAGCGGGACAGGAACGATTAGTCAGCTCGACTTTTCGAGGGACGGCTCTATTACACAAGTGGCCAAGGAATCGGCGTTTGGCAAGAGTGATTCAGCGTTTGATTTCGATACAAATGCAGTTTATACTGTGAGCAGACGAATTCCCTCGAAGTTGTACCTTCACATGTCCTCGCTTGAGGTCGACATATCGTTTTTCTTTTCAATATTACCGATGTCGCTGCAGTAGGTCAATCTCGTCAATGTCATTTACGTATGCTAACTAGGCATTGGGATTGCATGTGTTGAGAAAAATCTTAACGAGCTTAAAGGATACAATTGTGGTAATTCCATATTGTGGGTGGTGCTACAGCTCGTAGACGGCCAGGATCTAGCTTCTACAGCAACCACTCGTGTTGTGCGTGCGATTGTTCTCTCACGAGTTTTCTAGACAGTTATATCTCTTTGAGCATTGTCAGTGACTCGAATGAGGTAGTGGGTGAAAAATGATTTTGGTCGTACCGGGAATCGAACCCAGGCAGCTAGGTTTAATTGCCTGGAGTCGGCACACAGACCCAAAACTCCACAGCCACACTTATCCATAATGTCTAGTAAAATTTCTCCTCATCATCAGAATTCTCTCTCATCCGGTAAGCACTTTACCAGAGGCTATCTCCCACCACACACAGTGGTTGACTAGAGGGTTATCGTTATTTGATAAATAAGGTTCTTATAATATTTGTGTTACAATGAAGATGTTTTATTTATGATTCGAGAATTATATAATAAATAAATATTTATGAAAAGAAGATACAAATAATGTCGCTGATTTCAAGGTCAGACGAAATGAGCAAGTGAGAATACGCGATGTATTTCAACGAGCACGAATGGGCGTTTCAACTTTCTCATTTCGTCATCTTTCACAAATATCTACTTCTAAATATTGTATAATCTTTTTGACGGACATTGAACACATCATCGGACAATTGTGCTATTGCACATATATAATACTAGATTTCGTACCCGGCTTTTCCCGGGTTTGTTTCTTCAACCGGTACCTTACCTGCATTATTACCGCACTTTTTAATTTAAAACAATAATAAGACTGATCGAACTAGAACTAGAATTTGAATTTTCTTTTGTCATTGATGCCTATCCCAATCTCTCATTCACATCCCTACTCATAATGAGGATGGAAGTTACAATACACTAGGGGATGGTTGATATCCACGACTACGCAACTTGAAATGGTTTCATACCGGATTGATGCAACCACCCTTATTTTGAGAATTCTATTCCCGTTTAAAAATTGCTCGTAACTTCCGAACCGTATGTCGACCGACTTGTCACATTCAGCATCTAAGTCTTAGAATGATTTTTGTTGAAAATTTCAGAACTCTGCGACGTGTAGTTTCGGAGCCTTTGTCGGTCAGACACACACAAACATTCTGCTTTATAGTTAAGAAGATATTATTTATCTCACCTATATACATAGGTATATAAGAATTGAGCCTCAAATGGCCTCAAGCTTAAACGCATTTACGGACTTCAACCAAATATTCACACTCTTTGGTATTGCTCTGTATATGGTTTGTGCGAAGTTTGTTTAAAATCGCTATACGTATGCATATAAAGAGATGCCCGACTTCTACCTCACTTGCCTCTAAAAATGTTTGACAACTGTTCTTTATAACGTCTTCTCAAGCCAAATTGCCAATCAGAGGACGGCATTTACTTTAGTTCGTGAATAACAGTCAAAATTCATGAATATCTGTCGAAACAGTACTCAAATTCGTCGATGGACTAGGGGGCAATCAGCTGTGAAGTGTGCTATCTCTGTAATACTTCATTTCTGGGCTTATCTATAGATATTTCACACGTCTTCAAAAAAAGCGATTCGCAGTTGCTTTGATTTTTAGTGTTTCAAAATAGGAAAATAAGTTTTTATATGTCCGAACGGCTGTCAAAGTGAAAATTATTGGAATTGCAAGCTACCGAAAAAATATCCGTGAATGCTTTCAAGTGAAGTCATTCGGAGCCGAAGTTGTTTATCAACCCGGCTACAATCCGAGTTATTCGTAAGGTGATGCCGTTTCCTTATTATCGAAATCAATAATTCTTCTCATTTTTTCGAAATTTGATTCCAAACATTCAAATTCATTCAAATTCAAGGGTGTTTTATTATCAACCTGGAGTTTATCTGAAGGCCTTAAATTGAGGCGACACGAAGTTCGCCAGGTCCGCTAGTATTTATTATATAATCTCGCATCTCTTAAAGAGCTTCACTAAAGCGACATCAGAAGAGGGAATTACGGACCATTATGTGTGCAGCTGATATTGGTTTGGAGTAATGAAGCTGACAGGTCGTATTTATAAAGGCCTTCATTTCCACTAACAAGGATCTTAACGATGGGCAGCTGTTTGTGAAGCAGTAACATTGCCTGCTGGCCTCGATAGGTTTATATGATTATTCTATGGAAAATTATTAGAATGAATATATTCAATGACCATCAGCGCAAGAAGTCAGGAAGTTTCGAATTTATTTATTTATAAACAAAAAGTCATATATGTTCAAACACAAATAGGCTGTGATTCGGCCCAGCTGTCCATCCTAAGGTTAAGAGAATCTGAAGTTGTAAAGATGTACATACTAGTGAAACCTCGTAAATGGAGCACACCAAGGCTACGAAAATACGAACCAAATTGAAGGTAGCCCTATATGAGAGGTCCTCTAAATTGGTTTAGATACCATTTTGTCCCAATTACACATACAGAGGACTTCCCAAGTCGAATTGTCACGGGGTCTTTTCGAGTTCGAGCGATAGTTTGACTTAGAGAGAGGTTTTTATATGCCGAAAAAAGGAGTTAGAGGGAAATTCGACTTAGGAAGAGTTCGCTATAGTTCTGAAATAAAATGTTCGTGAAGAGTTAACTGTCCATTACGAATTATTAAATACCTACGTACTGTTCAATTTCAATGCATGGTGCTTTGTGGCAGCAAAGGAGTAAAAGCAAGGAATTTTTAGAAACGCATTTTTTACATTCCGGGGAAAAGTATTTACATATGTAGACGGACACATCCATACAATCAGCTCTGACAATTTTAATTCCTACCCAATTTGGAGGTTGTTTTTTCAAGCAACGAAACGGTTTGAAAAAACCGAGTGTATGCATGGAGTGCGATTCATATCGGATGTGCCACGTATACTACACGATTGTCTACGTGTAAACAACTCAACGTAGACAATTTAAAATTGTCGACACGTGCCTGACGACAATGAGGACAATTCATAAGACAATACACATTTTTAATTATACCTTCTAAGATTTACCTAAAAAGTTATTAAATGTCAATTTAAATAAAAAACAAGTCCTGTATTTAAAGTTATTAAATGTCAATTTAAATAAAAAACAAGTTCTGTATTTAAGTAACTTATTGATTTTTTAACAACAAACAAAACAATTTATTTAATTCAAGAAAATTTCGAACAAATTTATTCCAATTTTATAATTAAAATGTGAATATCTATAAATAACAAGAATATGGAAAAGAAAGTCTTTATTCACGAAAATGAGTAAAGTCAATGTCAATTAATTTCTCGAAAAAATGTATTGCAGTGCAGTTTGACAGTTGAGAGAACTATTGTTGACACTGTGGTCATTGTTTCCCCAATTGTCTACGGTAAAAAGTAAACAGTAAAGTCGACACTTAGAGGAACAATAAGTAACGCATTATTAATATACTGACGTAAATACGTCACATGAATGAGTAAAGCACAACCCTATAAAATATTATAAAGCAGCCTCAATAATATCGTGAGGTCCGCACCGACTAATAATAATAATATGGGTGGCGCGACAGTTGAGGTGGACCTGGGCCTAGCTTCTCAGCAACCACTTGTGTTGTGCGTGCTATTGTTCTTTCACAAGTGGAAGGGACCTACAGTTTAATGCCGACTTCGAACGGCGAATTTGAGAAGCTTTTTCTAGACAGGAATACTCTTTGAGCATTGTCAGTGACTCGAAAACAGGTAGAGCCGTGAATTATCTGCGTAGGAGTCGACGCACTAACCCACTACGCCACGGCGACCCACCGACTACTATTAATAATTTTGAGACATTTTTCTTTTTGTTATTTATACTCATTCACCTCAAGTTCTTGCTGGTATATCCTAAATGTAATGTGTGAACCCTTTATATTTAACAACCTAAGTATATAGTCCAATCTAGTTAAGATGCTAGCAAAACGAAATAAAATAAGTAATGTTCTGGCTGAGTCTTGATATCAATTTTGCATTGTGCAGTGGCTATAACAAACAGTTTACAGCTCGTATGTATCGATTGAATAGATACATACTCTATGTGGAACCCCATTAAAGCTTAATGATAGCGGAAAATCCTTAAGCCTTATATTAGACACGAAGCTAAGCTAAAAACCCAATATCCAGGAACGTGTCAAGAAAGCCTATACGGCTCTCTACTGCTGTAAAAGGCTCATAGGGTGAAAATGGGGACTACAACCCGGCAGGGTCCACCGGCTATTTGTTTCAGTAGTCAGACTCATACTGCTGTATGGTGCTGAAAAGAAAATCAACCTCATACCACTGGTCAGAGCGCAGAGGATGGCATGCGTATGAACTAGCGGAGCACTAAGGACAACCCCATCTATAGCTCTAAACATACTAACCTGCCACCGATTGAACTAATTGGCTGAGAGACAGCAGCTAGTACGGCGACCAGCCTAAGAAGGCTGCATAACTGGAAAGAACTTCGGTTTGGACACTGAACGATCCTCAACAGGTATAGCTCTATGCCCAGAGTACAGATCTCACCATACCAAAACTCCTTTTCGAGAACTTTTCTCTACCAGCCCCAGATCATACTGGAAGTCTGAAGATCAGACGCTGGATGGTCCACTGCGAATCTTCAGATATGGATAGAGGTGTGGGGGCTGGCGTCTATTCCAAGGACCAACAATTAGTCTGAAACTATAGCGATAAAAGAAGCTCTGTCCTGGCTTAGAAAACAATTAAATATCAAGCACAGATATCGTCATCTGTTCCGATAGCCAGGCAGCGATCAAATCTCTGAGTACATCCACTTTTAACTTCCCTGAATTGCTGCCTATCTCTTTACGAGATGGCCAAGTATTTTAGCATCCAACTTGTGTGGGTGCCGGATCACTGTGATATTCCAGAGAATTGCGAAGTTGATGAAATCGCTAGAAAGGGTACAAGCTCTGTACTCTTTCCGGGTGGCGATCCACCCTCTATGCCAATGGCTACTATAAAATATCTGCTAAAGCTAGACACACTTGCCCATACAAACCGCAGATGGACAACTGGCACAGGATGCCTCATTACCAAACAACTCTGTCCTATGATCGATCATAAGCGATCGCTTAACCTGATTAGACTAAGCTGGTCGAATCTGAGATCTCCCGATTGGAGTTTTAACTGAGCATTGCGCCATGTGAACTCACGCCTCTCGACTGCGCCTTCCATACAATGACTTCTGCATGAGCTGCATGAACGAGGATGAGGAAGAGACCATTGAACACTTGCTATGTAGTTACAGTGATCTCTCATCCCGTAGATTCAGACTCCTGAGGGCCAATTTCTTTGATAATTTGCCTGAACTGAACTGTGGTTTGCTGAATAGATCAACCTAACTTAACAGTGTCACTTTCCTCATTTCGAAGAAAATAAGGTCCGAATACATCACCATGCAATAAATCCCTTCAAACAGTCTATACGGCTGCGGATTCATTGATGCTTGCTCGATCACTTGGGGGTTGTGTTCGCACCCAATAACGGATTTTTCAATTATTAGGGTAAAAAAAGGACCTAGTCTGGGAAGAAGTGAACTCAAATCATTGTCTATGGTCGTCTGTATTCAATTATTATAGCAACACAATATTATACGGATGCAGGCCAACCGCAAAATAAGCCAACTTGACTCTCTAGATGTACGACTAGATGGCGCCTGCCATTGGTTAGTGGGGTTCAAATTCCATTGAAAGCAAAGTTAATACGTTTTTATCTGGTTTTCAAACCTAGTTAAGTCACCATTTGCCGTTGGGATCAACTTAACGGCACTATCACTGGAGTGGTCAATCAGTGGTAGTAATCTGACTGTGCACAGCCTACCTACCTACTCTCTTGAGATGCCCGAATTTTCATTCTTCTTGGATTATATCCGCACACAAATCTCTATCTTTGAAATGTGTTGTAATATACCGATGACTTTCCTTATTTCTGGCACGCTCATAGTGGATCGGCAAAGCGAAAGTTTGTGTTTAAGGCAAGCACGAGAGCTCCCTCTAGAGAATTTAAGAATGTGATTTCAACGAAGCAACTCAATTCAATTTGTTTGGATTTGAGAAATGCTTACGTATCTCATAAGTCATTTATGTGCGAGTTTTGAGTGGAATCCAACAAAATTCAGGTATTAAAATGCAACTTAACAATCCATGCAGACGCCTCACAGATGAGTATATGTACTTGAAAGCGAATTTTTGAATTATCAGCTCGACGTTATTGCAAGACACTTGTCACACACTACACGGGTGATGACTCCAAATCCACTATGAACTCTTTTTTCGCTATATATTGGGCTGCTATACGGAATACTCGTAACTTCTGCAAATTTCCGAAAACAACTCCTTGGCATCTTAGCATCTACTTAGCATCCTACATGACGGTCTTCTGCCAGTTTTTCAATCTTTCCATTTAATATATCCAAGCCCTGAAAAAACAACTCCACACACGCACAAGTGCAATCCACTTGATTTATCGCGCCCTTTCAATTTTGTAATCTCTGTAAAATTAGAAGATTATAATTTGATTGTACCTTATCCGGTGTCAGTTCTCGCGCAGTAATTGTGCTTATAAGTATACACACATGCATGTATAATTGCACTGGAAAGATTAACTGCCTTGTTTTTAATTGTTGTTGTCAAATATATTGCGATAGGCGTTCCGCAGGAACACAGCGTTAATCTTTTAGAAAAGTGGGGATTAGTCCACTACGACTATAAATATATGATCCAAGCCATTTATCAGAACATTTTGCTTATCATTTACTCTTAGTTTAGTTTAGGGTTACCACTTTGAGCGAGCATTTTTGCCATTAAATCATATAAGACATTCAATTCAAACTTACTTATCTTCAGAAATGGATGTTGCGATATACATACCAAAATATTAATGCAGACGAACTAGTGCTAGTAGTGTACTAGTAATGACTCTGACAGGAGTAAAAATAGCCAGGGGACCCAGATTTGTCTCTACTCTTACTTCTCCTCCATTGTCCTTCTTCGATGATGGCAATTAAAATATTCCTTTCGAAAACAACCCATAATTGCCTCTGCTATCTGGCTTATTTTCCAGTTGTATTGAAGCCTCAAGTCTAGTTCGATGCAAGAAATTGTAAGTCACAGCACATGAAGGGAATCAAATCGGTGTATAGATTATTCGCCCTGCGAGTTATCAGCTTCTTTCCTCGACGCGATATTGGAACTATACTGTATGGTACCAATTGATATCCTGACTTTAGAAGCTACTCGACCTTATGAGAATCGCGTGCAAATCGGGCCAAGCGTAAATCACGCGCTGAAATTCGAAAGCAACCACACTGTAGAAGCGTCGCAACAACAATGGAACGAGTCCGAAAAACGCGGATAAATCGAAAACACGGCGAACTGAATTACTATCTTGCACAGTTCTTGAATGGTCCCGATGGTTTCCGGGAATCAATTCAAGCGAAAGCGTGATTCATGTCATTTCTGACCTCGCTTCTTAAACGCGGTAGACAACAACAAACGCGGGACACGTTTTCTATGTGTGTACTTTAAATTAAAGAGGAGGGTTGCCGTGACTTGCGACAGCCAGCGAACTTTCTCCGCAAATACTAGTACGTTGACCTGTATTTTGCTGAGGTCGTTCAGACCTGTCCTACTTAGGCCTTTTCCTAGTTGTAGGTAAGAGCAGGACAGTTACAGAGCAGGTGGTGGATGCCTCCCCCTCATCTTCTTCTTGACAGCTTGTACAGACAGCTTGTCGTAGGGGAATAAGCCTAGTCTATTTGCGTGAAGGCCAAGTTGACAGTGTCTACTATTTTGTTTCCACTGCAGTTACTAATTTAAGATTTCTTTAGGGAGATCAGGCTACTTGATTTTTTTTGGCTTGAACAGTGACCAGATTTGTTTTTTAGATTTGACAGATGATGCCTATCGACCATCTGGCTTTGGTTTTCTTTATGCAGAAATTATTGAGTTATAGAGACGAACGACTTGAAGATAGATATGAGGGTTCCTATTTTACGAGAGAAGTCATTAACTGACAGTATAGTGGTGAGTTTAGCGAACTCATAAGCCCTACAATTTCCCGATATGACATTGTTATTAACTTCTTGTTGTCTTGAACAAATGTAGATTCTGATATGAAGTCTGACACAGGCGTCAGAGTCGGTCTTGTGAATTTAATGGTATCGTCAGTAACAGTTCTATTACCCCGAATAGAAAAACTGTGTGAAAATTAAACAATGTTATTATTCTCCTTTGGGTCGCCGTGGCGTAGTGGGTAAGAGCGTCGACTCCTACGCAGAGGGTGCCAGGTTCGATACCCGAATTAACCACCTTTGATAATTCACGGCTCCACCTCTTTTGAGTCACTGACAATGCTCAAAGAGTATTCCTGTCTAGAAAAAGCTTCTCAACTTCGCCGTTCGGAGTCGGCATTAAACTGTAGATTCCTTCCACTCGTGAAAGAACAATAGCACGCACAACACGAATGGTTGCTGAGAAGCTAGGCCCAGGTCCACGTCGGACTGGCGCGCCACCCATATTATTATTATTATATTATTATTCCCCTTTGAGATTCGACCTCAGATCCTTGGATTTACTTACTTACTTTTCAGGCCTATGAGCCTTAGAAAGTCTCATAGTCCAGGACTGCTTCCATCGTCATCATTATCAAAGTGTCGCATTCCTGTTGACTCGGTCTTCATACGGTTTCTCCTACTAGAATATAGCCACCAGCCTGTTCTCCTTCTTCAGCCTGTTCTATGCCTATACCGATATCTTCAAAGTTGTAAGTGGGAGGGCTACTTTATCACTCAAAGATTTGTAGCCCTCGAACTTTGTTTTTTTTTTCCTCTTGTACAACCCATGCTATGTAGGCAACGACACCGCGAACAGGGTTGATCTATTGTATCGAAGGGTTGGATTTAAGACAAAAGACATACGACTTCCCACATGAAAGATAGTAAATCTTTTGCATTGGAATTTTTTAATTCGACTGAAGTGAGTATCTCCCTATGGAAGATACATTTCCTTAACCAAATAATTGCCGGATATTCACACGTGATGTGCTCGGAAGCCTCATCCTCTTCGAGGCAAAGCCGACAAACCGTGTCTTGACACAGGTTTATTTGTTAAGGTGATATTTCAGGCCGCAGTGGCCGGTAAGAAAGCGGGACTAGAACTTAGAAATACAAACATGCAATGTCTACCTAAAATCGAGTTAAAACCGAATACGATATTTAAGTAAACTCCTTTGCCTCTCCACTCACCTCACAATCCAGATTACACCAGCGAAACTAAACGTTAAAATCTAAATAAATGATACTATGATTGATCATGACAAATAATTAATCACAATGATCAATCAATTTCCATACAGCCATCATTTTCTTAAGACGCTTCAATATTTCAAGGCATACAACTCTTTTTAATCAAACTAAAACAGCGGCTGTTCAGCTCTATAAAATCTTAATCGAAACTGGCCTGGCAATTGAGTAGCACACAAATGACAAGTATTACCAACGTATTAAAACCTGTTATAGCGAATGTTTATCGGCGGAAATTGTATCTTGACGCCTATCATTGTATGTTGTTTTAAAAAATTTTACTCGATTAAGTATTTTTTGTTATGCTACATTTGATATGTTATGCATGTTATGCATAAATTGAATCTACAACACCTCTTAATGCAATTGCACATCTGCGTTCGTTAGCCACGAACATCAGGGATGGGTCTGCTGAAGTAACTGCATTGAAGTTCACAAGTCAACTCCGTTCTAGGGATTGCAGTTTCAAATGTACTATTTTCCAATGGTTTCCTTTGTCGTAATTTTTGTTTATTGGTTAAAATTATGTCGAAGAATGTAACGGATTTACGAACATGGTTATACTGTATAACCTGTATAACATATACAGCATCTGATCTCTTCGCTAATATCTCTCGTCTTACACAATGGTCAAGCATAGTTAAAAATAATTTCAATCGTCCTTAAGAACATAGACAGCGCTCTATAACCACCTCGTTTTCCTTATATAGTGGGTTATTCTCCGTGATTTGTTTAAAATCGAAATTTATTGTGCGAAATTCAAACTCCAATCATCTTTCAAAAGTCGTGAAAACTACTAGCGTACCCCGACGATATTGATATAATTGGTAGAACACAGTGGGCTGTCACTCGAGCGTTCGCTAGCTCTGAACTCAACTGTTTCGTATGAAGCCGACCACACGAGTGAGCCGAGTCACCGTCACGCTGTAGGGTAGGGAGTACCTAGTCTTTATCTCTTTCGCTTGCTCTGTCTATTTAGTTTTGTGTCACATTCTTCAACGTTTTGAACGCACAGCTGCACTGGTTAGCTTAAAAAATAGGACACGACTGTGGGAATTGATTGAAAAAATAGAAATAATGATTTTAAACGCACATTCGTTTGCTTGACCAACGATCTATGTAACGCAAAAGGAATTTTTCAAATCGGACTGGTTGTTCCTCAAAAAAAGGGGAACACACAAACAAACTCTACAGACTTATATATTAGTAGATATAGATAAGAAAAACATTTCATTTTAAGATCTGGTATCTTTCTATTTTATCTAGCTTCATAACCAAAGTCAAGCTGACACGCTTAATTAAGCGACTTCGTGACTTGAAATTTCGATAGTATCCTTTCTTTAATTTGCATTTTTGTGCTATCGTATTTTTCAATACCGGTCATATTTTTTTCATTAGCATTGGAAATTTCTATTAAAATAACTTCCACCGACTTTTCTCTTATCTCCTGTTTCTTCACAGGAAGCTATCTCACTCCCTCGGAGAAATATTAGCCACCTCCTTCTGTAACAATCTTAACCACCCCCTACAATACTCACCATACCCACCACACCCGATATGGCGGTTACCCAGCAGCTAAAATCCCCGGTACCCAAGAGCCTGGGTATTATCCGCAATGCTTGGCTACTTGGGTACTCGGTAAACTTGCAAAATTGGGTTTTACCCGGGTAAGATTAAGACCCCTACTTTCTTCCGCAATTGGATGAATGATATGCCCAATATATGGTTTCAACAATACAGTGACACATACCATGCAGTCCGTTTCGGTAAGAATTAGCCCTCAGATCCTAGATATGGGGTTATTTGTACTCAAAGGTTCAAGTCTATAAGCCCCCGACCACCCTTGTCGAGAAGCCCACAACGACTCTTTGTTTTTATTTTATTCAATATTGCATTTAATTTTAGACACCCTTCAGAAAAAATCTGTACATTGTCCTTATTTCATTTGATTAAATCAATTTACGTGTATTTTCTTCTTCTACAGCGGAGCTTTTTATGTGGACCCGTCGGCAAGCAAAAAAATACAAGAAAAGTTTCCTTCAATACATGGTTGCCACGCCAGTGTACAATGTCATCACACCTGAAGATGCCGAAACAGTATTCACTGATATAAACCTGATAACCAAAGGATTGGTCTATAGGTTCATGAGACCATTTGTGGGAACAGGGCTCTTGACCGCCACAGGACAAAAATGGCATAGTCGGAGAAAAATGCTTACACCCGCCTTCCACTTCAATATCCTGGAGCAGTTTGTTGAAATTTTCAAGTGAGCGCATTATAATTCTTGTGACGTTCCACGTAAAATTCATGATTCTCATTCTCTTGCAGGGAAGAAAGTCAAAAGTTCGTGGACTTACTGGAGAAAAAGGATGGAGAGGTCATATCGCTGACCGACATGATTCCCAGACTTACCCTCAACACCATCTGTGGTATGTTCTGAAAAGCGAGTCCAGCTCAGTTCATGCAATTTAATTATACCTATCTAGAAACCGCCTTGGGAGTCAAGCTAGACAATCTGAAAGACGGTGACACCTACAGAAAACATCTCGATGGCGTTGAGCAAGCCGTGGTTGAGCGCATGGCGAACCCACTGTATTTCAATGATTTCTTGTGGAATTTCATCGGGAAGGGCAAACAATTTCAAAAGCACTACGATGGGGTGCATACGTTCTCGAGCGACATTATTGAAAAGAAACGAGCATTGTTGAAGAAAATAGAAAATTCGAATGAAAACTCGAATGGAGCTGATGATGTAGATGACATGTAAGTAAAAGATTCAATTTATTTGTATTTTTACTTCTGTTTGCAAGTGACGAAGAAATGTCAGCTGAATGTTATTCATGTGCTATATAGGCCTATCTTATATAGTTCGCTATTAAACTCTTTTGTAAATTACGTTAGTACAAATAATACAAGCGGCAGTCGATCAAATTTAAAATTAGTAATACAGCTGGTACTACCGCTCCTGTAGATGGAATCTTAAGAGCAACGCGATTTAGCTGAGTGTCCTAAGCGTTGAAGACGTGATGAAATAGCCCAGCAAAGGGTACTTCTCACATAGCTCAGGCCGCCCCGTAGGCCAACGATAGTATAGGTTAAGGACCATAGTCTCAAGTAAACCAAAGAAGGTCTGTAACATCATCAAAAACTAAAGCTCTCCTAAATTAAATAGGAGGCAATTTAGTAAAGCGGCAGGCGTAATTACTGGCCATTGCCTACTTGGCAATAGCAATCAGGCTAGCAGAGTTAGAGCTACCTACAATCACTTCTGTATAAGCTGCAGGGTTGAGGAGGAGCTAGAGACTGCGCTACACTACCTCGGAACCTGCCCGGACCTTGCTGTGACAATAAGTAACCATATCGGCAGCTATTTCTTCAATAGGCTTCAAGAAGATATAACGACTCAACCTTACATTTTTAAAAAATCACCAACCGCTTGTCAGAGAATAGAGATAGATAAGTACGAACAAAACAGACGGTCGGGAAGAGCCGAGTACCAGCAGTATGGACCTTAAAGGTCTTATAGAGGCAAAAATCCCCTTGAAGCATCTTTGCCAGTCGCATGTTCGATATTGAAGCTAGGCTGTATTTTGATCCTTATAAAGACACTTTTCTCTTTTCTTTTCAGATTCTTTTCGAAAAAACGTCGATATGCCATGCTTGACACCCTTTTAATGGCAGAAAAAGAAGGCCAGATCGATCACAATGGCATCTGTGAAGAAGTGGACACATTTATCTTTGAAGGTTTCGATACAACTTCAATGGGACTGATGTACGGAATAATGACATTCGCACAATATCCCGAAATACAGGAGAAATGCTTCGAGGAAATAGATGCAATGATCGATGGTAAACCTTAAAAAATTATCCTACCACTTTCAATGAAAACCCATTTTATTCCCTTAGATGATTTGAAAAACTTAACAATCGCACAAATAAACAAACTGGAGTATCTAGAAAGATTTGTGAAGGAAACTCTTCGATTGTACCCATCGGTTCCGACAATCACTCGAGAAGTACCCCGTGATACTGCCCTCAGCAATAATATCTTCCTCCCAAAGGGAGCGCAGATTTCGATTCACATCTTTGAAATCAATCGTGACCCAAAGCACTATGAAAACCCCGAACAATTCGATCCTGATCGCTTCCTTCCACATAACTCCAAGGGACGTCATCCATATGCGTACGTTCCTTTTAGCGCCGGATCTAGGAATTGCATTGGTAAGTTTTGCACTAATTCCTTGCCTCTGCTAGTACATAACACTGTTGAATTGATTTTAGGTCAAAAGTTTGCTCTGTATGAAATGAAAACTGTTCTGATTCATTTCTTGAAGAACTTCCAAGCGTTTCAAATTCAAGATCCAAAGGAATGCAGATACGAGTCCGGTTTTCTGCTTAGAGTCTCGCATAATATTAAAGTACGCATCGAAAAAAGAAAGAGATAATACTGAGACAGTACTTTTTTTTTAATTACTTTTGTACATGTTGAAATAAAATTTATACTTGTAATATATGCAAGTTGTTGTTATATATGAACTTCGTTTAATATTTTTATATTCTTAACACACGCACGTTGATGAATGTGCATGAGGGCCATTTATTATATAGCTGTTGCCTTGAACCAAAGCTGTTTGTTAAAGATACCCTGGAAATCCGCTTACAAATTCGAGAAGAAGTTCCATAGTGAACCTGCGTTCTTGAATTGCCACTGACTTATCTTGTCTAGTTTTTTTTTTCAGAAGGACCCAGTCAGTACTATCCACGCTGTCAGAGAGCTTATTTCTAAAGGCGAGACAGTTGGCAAGCCGGAAAGTAAACCTGTATAAGGTGTAGCGCGTCTGAGCGCGGAGAAGGTTGATTTGGAAATAAAGGTGTACTTAGCAGAGTTATCACTTGTTTCAAATCGTCAAGATTCCCAAGTGGCAAAATTAATTAAATGCAACAAGACGAAGAAATTGCTTGAAACCTTAGGAAATAAAGCAAGACAAAGAATTGTTTCAGAACTAGAATCATCGAAATTTACGGACGAGACCATTGACATATCGACCAAAAAGTCTTTGGTATAGGTCGTTGATATGTCGATTTAGCTGTGTTTTTTTTTTTGCTAGCGTATATACGCTTAAATTATAATTGCACAAAAAAACGATCTCCTGCGCTTAATAATTCATCATAAAATCTTGGCAGCACGGGCGACATTTATGACAGTTGTGACAGTCAGGGGATGGAATCGTGTAAGTTGATAGTTCACCGTTAATGGGGAAAATCTTCGGTTAGCGATTGTGTAGCGTGACCATCAGTTTATATGCAAAAGCATTAATAAATAATTATAAAATAATAACAATTTTCATCAAATGAAAAGAATCGATTACGAAACCTAAACGGAATGTAAAGCAGAGACACTCTGAGTAAACCAAAAGTTGCATACTTATGGATGCAAAAACATTTAAAAATGATCTAATACATCAACCGCACCTTCAAATGTAAGCCACATACAGCAACCTAAACAATGAATGAATAAATTAAGGAAAGAACACACAGAAAATAATGATTGGAAGTATTGTTTTTATCCGCGCTTGTTTCATAAGCTGCGATTGATATGATGATTAACTTAAGCGGATATAGGATTTGTTGTTAGTGTATCTTACATGCAAATTAAAATTTAAGCGTGTATATGCTTGCAAAAATAAACACCTATTGTTGTTCAGTTCTTCTTTCCGATCCTGAGGATTTCTGATTGGCGTTTGCAAAACATATGAACAAGGGTAGCCTGCGTCACCAAAAAAATTCCCCGCATGACTATTTAGAGTTGATCCCACTTTATAATTTAAAATGCTAGAGTCGTGCTTGGGGACCTTGCAACGATTTCTATATTCTTGCATTGGCCATCTATCAGCAATTGTAGATCTGTTGGAAACGGCAGTCAACGATTCGTTTGTGATTCTTCCACACCCAACACATCATTCAAAAATGTCACTGTAATCATAAGACGAAGATGACGTTCTCCTTTTAAATTTAAAGTCCGCTTTAACTTTAGAGTCTAAGATTACTATGAATAACAAAGTCTATTTTAAGTTAGTAAGATGGATAAATTCTCTTAAAAACGAATTTAAATGACTGTGCATTTCCGCCAATATTTTTAAAATTATGATATACATACTTAAAAAAAAAACGGTGATAGATCTGATTTCACAGTTTGCTACAATTTGTGCTTAGATGATATTTAATGGCCCTCATAAGACAACCGTCAATACCACACTCCTGCAGATCATACCAGAGTTCACATCAAGGAACTTGGTCATATGCCTTTTCCAAATCTGCAAAACAAGTCAAGATGGGCTTAGCATATTCCCAAGCCTTCTCAAGTATAATTCTTAGAGTGAAATGCTGGTCGGTTGTACTTCTGCCGGGATGAAAGCCGCCCTGTTCATCCCCCAACCTTGGCTCCACCATAGCTCTAGAACGCGCTTCCAAAACCTTAGCGTAGACTGTTCCGGGGAGACTTAATAGAGATATGCCCCTGTAGTTGGAACAGTTTCTTTCGTACCCTTTCATAAAAAGAGCGACAATCACCCCAATTTTCCTATCGCCAGGTGTCTTACTGTGTTCCCATGCCACCTTAATGAGAGGAGAAAGCCATAAGACTTCTTATTTTCCCATTGCCTTATGCATTGCTGGCCGGATTTCATCCACACCAGCGGACTTGCCGATTTTTAGCTATTCAATCGCAAAATGACTTCCTCCACCATTGGACTATTCTCCACCACACTCAAGACTACAGGTCTGCCATCCTTAGTGCCCTCTTCGCAGTTGAACAGCTCCAAAACGACTATGAAAACAACATATCATCTTTGGATATGACGCATTCGATGGTGTTGAATTTCCTTCCTCTGAGTCGGCGAACGGTTTGACAGAACACCTTTTTCGCAGACCTATAGTCGCTTTTCCGACTTCTCACCGAACACCTTCCCAGACTGATCTTTAGCTGCTCGGTGGAAGTATTATCTGAAGAATTCAGTCTAAGGGAATTCGAGCGGAGTTAAGAAAATAAATAGTGTGAGAAAATAAATAAAATAAAATTAAAAATAAAAAAAACGTTGTTGTTTTTTTGCCATTACATAAGGTAGTGGGTTAATGCGTCGACCCCTGCAACCGGAGTGCCATTTTCAATCCCTGAATTTACCGACTTTCATAATTCATGGCTACACTTACTTATCACTGACAATGCTTAATGCTAGATTTCCACGACAAGATTTCGCCACACATTGTCGGGATTTCGAAATCTCGTGCTTTCGGCGAAGGCTTGTTAAACCAAACAAGCCTACAGCGTGAACTTTAATTTATTTTGGTAATTTTGGTGTCCATTCTCTCTGTCATTTATATGGTGTTCTCAAATTTATTATTTCCCGTCAGCTAACAGCTGTTTTGCGGACCATTTCAAAATTGACAGGCAAAGACAAATGAAAATACTTCAAACTCGGTGGAAAGCGGAACGGGCTATTGAGGTAAAAATTTATTCAAGCCTTGTCATTTCGATTTGTTGCGAACACTCGGTCTCGTTAAGAGTATTTCTGTCTATAAGAAGCTTCTCAAATTTCGACATTTGAAGTCGGCCAAAAACTGCTTCGTCTACTCGTTAGAGAATAATAGCACCCACAACAGGAGTTGATGCTATAGAAGTTAGGTCCGCATCCACCTGGAACTGTCGCGTCACCCACATTAGGTGTGTTTTTTTTTTGCAAGCGTATATACGCTTAAATTTTAATTTGCATGTAAAATACACTAACAACAAATCATATATCCGCTTAAGTTACTCATCATATCTATCGCCGCTTATGACATAAGCGCGGATAAAAACAATGCTTCCAACAATTATTTTCTGTGTGCTATCGATAGTTCATTCCTGCATTTATTCATCACAATATTTTCATTCACAAAATTATGCGCCTAAAAGCATTTTTTCCTGTATTTTTGAACATTTGTTGGGTTGGTTGATGTATTAAATAATTTTGAAATGATTTTGCATCCATAAGTATGCAACTTTTGGTAAACCCAGCGTTTCTGGGCTATACATTAAATTTATTTTTCGTAGTCGATTCTATTCAAAATGTGTTTAAATAATAATTAAGTA
Organism: Eristalis intricaria; assembly: GCA_964034865.1. Classification (NCBI taxonomy): domain Eukaryota; kingdom Metazoa; phylum Arthropoda; class Insecta; order Diptera; family Syrphidae; genus Eristalis; species Eristalis intricaria. The sequence continues at coordinate 24,721,518 of OZ035877.1, forward strand.
TTTTTTTCACTTAAAGATATGGTCACGCTACACAATCGCAAACCGAAGATTGTGACCATTAACGTCAACCATCACCTTAAACGATTCCACCCTTAACTGCCACAAATGTCATTAATGTCGTCGGTGGTGCCAAGTTTTTATGATAAACTATTAAGCGCCGATGATCGTATCGTGCACATATATATATACGCTTGCAAAAAAACACACCTATTGTTAAATTAAAACCGTCGAAATGTGATACAATGGTGGACTATGGCACAATCAGCTGTCTGTATTCCATTTCTACTTGGAACTAAGCCATTTGATGATTGATAAAATATACGATACCTTATTTTCAGTTACTAATATATTTCTTTATTTGTTTCGTTTTTGAACTCGAACTTTAATATTGTGGGACACGCGCAGCAGAAAGCCAGTTTCGTATCGGTAATCCTTTGGATCCTGCACCAGATATGCCTTGAAGTTTTTCAAAAAATAAACCAGCACCGTTTTCATCTCATACATGGCGAATTTTTGCCCTAAAACAAGCACAAATTTATACACTGTCAACAACTGTATTTGAGAGACTCACCAATGCAATTTCTCGATCCGGCGCTAAAGGGAACAAATGCAAACGGATGACGACCCTTGGAGTTCTCTGGTAAAAATCGATCAGGGTCAAATTTATCGGGGTTTTCGAAGTGCTTCGGATGGCGATTGATGTCATAGATATGAATCAAGATCTGTGTTCCCTTCGGCAAGAAAAGGTTATTGCTCAGAGCCGAGTCTCGAACTACTTCACGAGATATTACTGGAACGGATGGGAACAGTCGAAGGTTTTCCTTTACATATCTGTCCAAGTAATCAAGTTTGTTTAAGCTTGATATTGTCAATGTATTTAAGTCATCTGAAACGAAAAAAGTCGCAATGTTTGGCAGCCTTTCAAAATCTAATGTGATCTTTACCGTCGATCAGGGAATCGACTTCTTCGAAGCATTTCTGCTGAAGATCTGGATACTGTGCAAAATTCATGATACCGTAGATCAAGGCCATTGAAGTTGTGTCGAAGCCTTCGAAAATGAAAGTGTCAACCTCCTCACAGATACCCGCGTGGTTGATGAGGCCCTCGGTTTCGGCTCTTAAAAGAGTGTCGAGCATAGCGTAGCGTTGCTTTTTCGAGAAGAAACTAGAAGGGGGAAAATTAAAGACGTACACCTAATGTTGACAGTGATACAAGCTTAGATTCCATCATGGCTACTTACATGTCTTCTTCACTCTTTACGTCATTCGCAGAGGCAGCATCTTGGAAGAGCTTTCGCTTCTTGCTGATGATGTTGCTGGAGAACTCATGAACAGCGTCGTAATACTGATCATACGTTTTGTTATTCCCAAAGTGTTTCCAGAGGAAATCGCTGATGAATATTGGATTGGATATTCGTTTGACTACAGCTTTTTCTATGCCGTCGAGGTTTTTCCTATAAAGATCTCCGTCTTTGAGATTGTCCAACTTGACTCCGAGAGCGGTTTCTAGATGAGGAATATTTAGCTCCGTGGTCCATAGGATGAGAAGTAATCTTACCACAAATGCTGTTTAGGGTGAGTCTGGGAATCAAATCGGTCAGCGAAATGATTTCTCCATCTTTCTCATCCAAAATGTTCTTGAATTTGAGACTTTCCTCTCTATAGAAAAATAAGCGCTTTAGAGTGGGGATAATGCAAACGTCTGTCAAAGCAATTCTCACTTGAAAATTTCCAAGAACTGTTCCAAAATATTAAAATGAAAGGCAGGCGTAAGCATTTTTCTCCTGGAATGCCATTTTTGTCCGGTTGCTGTGAGCAGGCCTGTTTGCAGAAATGGCTGGGCGAACTTGTAGAACACACCTTTCGTTATAAGGTTGACGTCGTTGAAAATTAGTTCAGCATCATCTGGCGTGATTACATTGTAAATCGGGCTGGCAACCATATATTGAAGGTAACTTTTCTGGTATTTCGCAGCCATCCTGCGGTTGTGTGAAAAGATTTGTTCTGGAAAAAAATAAATATTAAATGCAATTGATTTATACCCTTTCAGCTCCAAGTGAAGACATGTTTATGACACATGATTTAGTCTAACGATAACTTTAATTATCCTATTCTTACTCACAGCTGTGGTCAAAAGGAAAAACCGCCAGAGTTATTATATTATAACAAGATTCGGGATGTCAAAAATGTATATTCACCCAATTTTTTTATGTGACTGAAGTTAACATTGTGGAAGTTATAAGAAGTTACAAATAGTTTAAATCGAAATACATTTCTAGACCGATTCAAAACTTGAAACACGTTAACTGAAAAATAAGAAATAACGACTTTAGCGGTTTTTCCTTGTATCCACAGTGTTTAGGTTCGATTCTGGTTGCAGAGTACAATTATAGGGCCAGACTAAGGTGTTAGGACCATCTACATTTAAAGAGCCACAACATTAAAGAAGTTGAAGAAGCACAGTTCTTCGAATGAGCACTATGTGCATTTGCTTTTCACATCGTTGGAAGTCCTGGCGGACGAAGTCTCACCACCACACTACGGAATCTGTGATTGAGTGATTTTAGGATTCTGATAAAGGAAACTATTATGAAGAGATTTATGTACTGTCTTATTGTTATGTGTAAGCTGAGGAAAAAGGAACTTAGTTTCAGTTGTCAGGCCAAATACTTAAATGTAATTTTGGACAGCAAGTTAAACTGGAAACCGAACATTAAGAAATGCATTAAGAAGGTGGCGGCAGCTGTTTACACATGTAAGAGAATCTTTGGGCTCACATGTGGAATTAAACCAAGAATGGCTGACTGCATGTATAGACCCATCTAAACTTACGGTACCCTTGTTTGGTGGCCAGCACTGAATAACAAATCCAATCTTAAATCGAGAAGCAGTATTCGAAGATCAGTGTGTATCTGCATCACAGGGGCATTGCGATCCATCCCCACAGCCGCCATGGAAACATTGCTACAGCTTCTTCCTATGGACTGCTATGGGAAGCTGCTACCAAGCCAGCGTTAATGCTACTGGAGTGCAACTGCAGGAACAGATCATACAGCTTAGGTCATACAGAGATAATCAGAAATGCGAGACAACCAACGCATACATATTAAACAGCACCCGCTTTCGACTTCGAGCTTAGGTTCAAAAGACTCATCCCAGACAGAGAAGATTGGAAAAAAAAGAGCTGGTAAGAAAACCAGACTACCTGTAGATCTACAAGTTAAAAGACTTCAGTCTTCCTTTCGAGTCTAATATCCACTGCTTTATTACTCGTTCCCTTAACGTAACCTACCTACAACAATAATGAAATAGCTTACCTACCTAAAACTAAAGGTGATTGTACTGCGGTTTGTTGAGAAAAGCGTGTTGTGTGTGTGCGTAAGGGGGACAACTCCTGTAGGAAATTATTACGTTGGGTTTAAAGTGGGTTCGATGGGGTTATGGATAACTGCTCATTAACTTACACAGATGGCTCAAAAACAGGCGGGGGCACCGACCTAAGAGTATTCGCGGCATCGCCGGACACTTCCCTTTTCCCTGTATCTTCCACCATTGTAGTGTAATCCAGAGAGAAGTAAAAGCTATCCAAGAGCTATCTGGATACACCATCAATTAAATTGAAGATGGTAAAACTGGCCTCACTAAATCCAAACAAAACTAATATACTCCTAAAACTAAACAGGAATGTAATAAGGCATTATCACCGGCCATGCCAGAAGAATGGGAGATCCACACAACGACTACTGCAGAAACTCTAGAGACGAGGAGGAGGAAGAAAATACGGCTCACCTCCTCGGCACTTGTCCAGCCCTTGCAAAAACTAGCAACCACTTTTTCAGTAACCTAGAGGAAATGCCACACTTAAAGATCTTTAATTTTATTAAGGAAAAATGGGCTGTAGATCAGCAGAGAAGTGGATTCATCAAAATAGGTCACTAGAATATCATTAGGCGGTCTCCAGGTTTATTTTCTTTTCTATAGTGTAGTCCCTTTGAATTAAAGAAGAGCCGGTGTAAAGCACCGGGAAGTGATAACACAAAGGATCCAATCAGGATTTAAGTAACCTAACCTATTGTTATGTGTTGCCTTATCCTAGACAAGGTACGCGCACTGCGACGAGACTCCGTAAGTTTCTAAAACACGCTGAAATAAGGTGTATGTTGCAAATATAGTAATACAGTAAGTTAATCAACAAAAGTCGAAAGAAAAAGATCTCACAGCTGCAAGGCTGAGGAAGAATTTATCCCTTTTAAGTCTACAGGGCCGAACGAAATTATGACACATAGACTAACGCTGACGCTCTTTCTTTAACTTTTCTCTCTCCTTCAGCGTTGACAATCGTCAGATTGTAATATTTCAATAGAATTTAAATTGTACGTTAGAGTCTGGGCGTTGGTTCTCGCCGAAGAAAAGTCCAAAATACATAAAAATATAAATAAAAGTTTATAATTGAGTATTTATATATAATTATAATAAAACATATTTTATCGTGCATAAATGAGCAAAACAACTTGAATTTTCAATTGAAACTTTAAACTGTCAAATGAAATCAACTGTGCGTTGAAGTATTCACTGTGCCATCCCCTTGCGTTAGGTACTTCACCGTGAACGGCAGCTTTGACGCTACGCAAGTAAATTACCCCATGTGCCTGAGCCTTAAGCATCTTAAAACTAATTACGAGCAGGGTACATCCCAACGCAGTAGAGAGAGGTGAAAGGAGTTTTCATACCTAAAGCCACACTACCGCAACTTGTGCTGACTTGTGTTTGATCCTAACAAACCTTTTTTATTTGGAATATATGAACACACATGTTTATCATTATCGCAAAAACTGTCAATTCATTGTTAGGATATGATGAGTAGAAGCAACACAGTTATCACCCTAAGTCACCCAATATTCGACTCCCAGCGAGCAAGAGAACGACCAAAAGCTCACGAACATAATGATACCACCAGGCAATAGCGAATGTGTCACTACTTAATACCCGAAAATAATTGACGCGCACATAGAAGGCTTATCACAAGATTGTGTTTTGTTTCTCTGCCAACATTACTTTGCACAATGGAACATATGAAATCCACATCCACCAAAGTATATGCAAATCTAAATCAAACTGGACACATACTAAATTATCCAAACCTTACGCAGCTGCTATTGTTTCACTAACACTCCTTTACACACAGAATTCATTATAACTTAAACAGTTTGTTTTAACTTTTATCTTACCATTGTTAGCGCCAATAAAGTCGAAGTTGTTTCCAAACATATTCGCGCCCTCAGCCGTAGGTGCTAGAGTGTCCACATCAGTGCCATCGACTGTTTTGATTTTCTTTGCCATAGCCAGAATTATGAAGTCCTTTCGAATTTTCAAGAGGAAAATTCCCAGCAGAACCGTCCCTGCTATTAACCAGAAAACCATCGCGACGACCTGTGTTCTTCGACGTGGAGGCAATAACTAGAATGCTGAGAATAAGACCCAGCGGCTGGTATCGCTTTCAAAATGTATTTGGAAAACATATTCTTATCAGTTGGACTCTCGGCTACATTTTTTTCATGTACTTTAGTTTTGATTTGTTTAATCTCAAATGGATACGAATGATAGCAATCTTCAGAGATAAGTTATTTAACGTTAGCGTGGTACGGTTACTGGAATCTATCGATTACAAATAAGCTTTTGGTGAGCAATGACTGTGCATCTTTGGGTACACTAAACACGTTGTTTTTTCTGTTGTTATCGCGAGGAGACTGTTATTTTGTTAAATCATTCTTGGATTGATGTTGTTTATATTTTTTTGTAGTTTGGGTTGATGGGATGCAGAAAAAATGTTTACTTCTGTTTATAGTGTTGCAGTGCTCCTGAAAAACAATTTTAAGGTCCAACACCAAAAGTTTGTCCTTACGTAGAGAAGGAAGAAAAACTGTGAAAACATTGGCCTTATTAAGTTTGATGCACCATGTCATGATATGTATAATAGATTCATTACCATGCACCAGTCAAACTTAGGCAACTACAACCCATTGTGCTATCAAGCAGGACATCAGCGATAAATACACCTTTCACCGTGAGCGTTGGACTTCGCCAAGGGTGCGTCATGTCACCTTTCCTTTTCATTGTTTGTATGGACTAGATGTTTCAGCGCAGGAGGCATGTTTCAACTCACTATTCATTGCAACTCTCCCCTATAGTCATGAAATTTGGGTAATGACCGAAAGAATAAGATCGCGAATACCGGTAAGCTTGTGAGATGAGATTTCTCCGTGCTGTTGTGAGATTACTCACCGGGATAGGAACTCAACTTTGAGAAACTGCTTCTTCAAATGGAAAGGTCTATGCTTCGATGGTTTGGTCACGTGGCACTAATGCACCCATTATCACGACATCCGAGGCGGGCCTTCAATGCAAAACTATCAGGAAAGCGACCGCTTGGCAGACCCAGTGGTTGGACCAAGTCCAAAAACTTGCGTGGTCACGCTTGGACATAACTCTTGATGAGTTATATCCGATGGCGGATGATCGAGTTGCTTGGAGATCTCTCGTGCGTGCTTTACCCCAGCAACCGCTTTAGTGGATCATACGGGTCAGAAGATGATGATGACTGATGATACCAACAGACATGCCATTCGAATTCAAACGTTTCCAGTTTTCAGTGCGACAGGCTTCCGCAATGACCATCAATAAAGCTCAAAGATAATCATTGCAAGCGTAATAATTGTGTATGTAGCCTTTTCACGTGTAGGGAAACCTTCTGATTTGCTCGTCAAAATATTGTTTATCACAGAGGCTCTTAACTAATTGATTTTAAAGAAAAAAAGAAATGCTTTCTAATTTAGCTGGCAAATAAAAGAAACGTCTATCGAAGCGTCCGGGGTATTCACAGCAGTATTTGTTAGATACTGCCAACGCAGGTACCAGTAAATCCGTCGACTTCTGAATTAGGGACAAAATGAGAATTATATTTCTAGTGACACCAACGATGTTCAGAGAAAAGAGAAACTGACAACAAAATGTTCACAAGCTGTGTCATTCGGAGTCAGAGCAGTGGGAAGTAGAGTATGCACTGTAGAATCTACTCCTGACTCCCTCTCTTGCACCCATAATTGAAGACATTGTGATGCATTTTATTCTGTTCTATCTTCTGCTTTAAGTAAAAAGTTATCATGTTTGGTCTGAACTGTAAATCTTTCACGTCTCGAAAGTCACTCTTCTCATTCATCTAGTGGCGATATAGTCCGGGGTGGACCTGGCGTCAACCAATATGCCAATTCAGCTGGCACGATCTTTAGCCAATTTCTCTACACTTACTCATGCCAAACTGGCTGTGCTCCTACTCCACTTGGGTGTATGATCGGTATCTTGGGCGTCGTCTATACGACTGACGTGGAGTAACAGAATTACGAATGTCTCAAATTTCCTATATCGCTTAGCACTTCAGAAACGTGATAGTTAAAGAGGAGCCGTGGTTTATTTTTGCCCTGTGGCTGGCCATTGGTGATATTTAACTTTAGATTTCTAGATTCCTAATTCTAGGCTAATATATAAAAAAAAACTCATACAGTGGGCTCTCCCTAAGTCGAACTCTCCTTAAGTCGAAACTCTCCCTTACTCGAACTTTTTCGCCATATTTTACATACATTTCCCTCAACTTTCCATACAAAAACCTCTCTCTCTCTAACTCGAACAAATTTTGGTATCCCGTGACAATTCGACTTAGGGGGCCCACTGTATTTATCGCTGATGTTGCGCTTGCATGATGGCAATCAACTTTAACCTTCCTAACCTATCATACCTATCATGATATGGTGCATCAAATTTAATAAGGCTAAGGTTTTCGAATTTTTTCTTCTTATCAATCTTCAAGAGTATTCTAGTCCTAAGAACAAAATTTTGGTGTAAGACCTTTAATTTGTTTTTCAGGAGCACTGCAACACTATAAACGGAAGTAAAGACTTGGGGTGTTCCCAAGTCACCCCAAACTACAACAAAATATAAACAACAACAATCCAAGAATGACATAATAAAATAACAGTCTCCTCACGATAACAGTAGGAGTAAACATGTACCCAAATTTGCAAAGTCATAGCTCATCAAAAGCTCGTTCATAATATATTTACGACGATTGATTGCAGATACCGTACCATGCTGAATTTCAAGAATAATTCACCGGAGATTGTTATCATTCTTATCCATTTGAAACTACCCAAACAAAGTACAACTAAAGTACACGCAAAAATTGTAGCCGAGGTCCAAGTGATAAGAAAATATTTTCCAAAAAAATGTTCAATGCGATATTACCCAGTAGGTCTTATTTTTAGTTATTGGCTTAACTTCGAAGAACACAGGTCGGCGCGATGGTTTTCTGGTTAATAGCGGGGACGGTGCTGTTGGGAATTTTCCTCCTGAAAATTCGAAAGGACTTCATGATTCTGGCTATGGCAAAGAAAATCAAAACAGTCGACGGCACTGATGTGGACACTCTTGCACCTACGGCTGAGGGCGCGAATATGTTTGGAAACAACTTCGACTTTATTGGCGCTACCAATGGTAAGATAAAAGTGAAAAAAAGGTAATTCAACTTATTCCGAATTCGGTGTGTAAAGGAGTGTAAATAAACAGTAGCAGCTGCATTTGGATAATTCAACATGTGTTCGCTTTAATTTAGATTTTTCTATCTTTGGTTTTTATGTGCTTTTATGGAATGGTGATTCATATGTTGCTCAGTTATGTTAAGTAATATTGGCATACGTTGACATACAGAAACAAGTTTATGATAAGCTTTCCATGTGACCATCAAACATTTTCTGATATCAAGTAGTAATATTTGTTGGCTTGCTTTATGATATCATTATGTTCATGAGTTGTTGTTGATTATATTTATTTTATTTTATTCCAAGAAGCTTGGCTAAACTTTACTAACCCTAATCATCATCCTCATCATCTTCTGACCCGCATGATCCACTAAAGGGGTCGTGGTCCTCCGCCATCGACTCTAAGCCGTACCGTCCCGTAACCGGCGAGATTATGGACTTGGTCCAACCACCTCATTCTGGTTTTGTCAAGTGGTCGCCTACCTGATGGAATCGCATTCAAGGCCATCGAAGCATAGCCCTTTCTGTTCGAAGAAGCAGCTGCTCAACCTTGAGTTCCTCGCGAACTGTCGTGTTTCTCACCATATCCCGGCGAGTAATTGCACCAACAGCACGAAGAAATCTCATCTCACCAGTATTCGCGATCTTATTCTTTCGGCCATGACTCAAATTCCATGACCATAGGTGAGAGTTGGAACAAATACTGAGTTGAAACCCTCAACTCTCCCAATGTAAAAAATTCCTCGACTCACATGCGCTGCAACATCCAGTCCATATAAACAATGAAAGGGAAAGGTGACATGACACACCCTTGGCGAAGTCCAACGCCCACGGTGAAAGCAGTTGATTTAGCATCGTTAACCCGAACACAGCTGCTACAGTTTGTGTATAGAGATTGAATGGCTCTCAAAAGAGGAACCTCAATGCCATACTCCTGCTGAACACTCTTTACCAAATCTGCAAAAAAGCTGTAGTTGGGCTTAGCATACTCCCAAGTCTTCTCACGTACCATTCTTAGTGTGAAAAGCTGATCGGTTGTACTTCTGCCGGGACGAAAGCCGCACTGTTCATCCCCCAACCTGGGCTCGACCATAGCTCTAGAACGCGCTTCCAAAACCTTGGCGTAGACTTTCCCGGGGAGACTTAAGAGGGATATGCCCCTGTAGTTGGAGCAGTCTCTTTTGTCATCTTTCTTAAAAAGAGGGACAATCACCACAGTTTGCCAACACACCACAGTTTGCCACAGTTTGTCTTACCGCGTTCCCAGGCCACCTTAATGAGACAAGAAAGCCATAGAACATCCTATTTTCCCATTGCCTTAAGAATTTCAGGCCGGATTTCATCCACACCGGCGGATTTGCCAACTTTTAGCAAATCTATCGCCAAAATGACTTCATCCACCGTTGGACTGTTCTCCACCCCACTTAAGACTTCAAGTCTGTCATCCTCAGTGCCCTGTTCGGGATTGAGCAGTTCCAAAATGTGCTCGCTCCATCTGCGAAAGATATCCTCCTCATTGGAAAGCAACACACCATCTTTGGATTTGACTCCTTCGATGATTTTGAATTTCCTTCCTCTAAGTCGGCGAATGGTTTGCCCGAACATCTTTTCCGCAGATCTATGGTCACTTTCCAACTTCTCACCGAACTCCTTCCAAGGCTGCTCATTAGCTGTTCGCACAGCCAATTTGCAAGTTCTCCGCGTCTCAGTGTACCGGTCACGTGAAGCAGGCTCCCCAAGAGAATCCAGTCTCTGTAGGTCTTCTTCTTCGATCTGATGGCTTCTTGAACTCCGGCTGTTTTAAACCACGCAGTTCTTTTCTCACCACCAGCCGCCACTCCGAGCCACTTCACTCGTGCAGAGGCAATGACAGCTGTTGAGAACAGATGCCATTCTCCCTCTATATGCGATCTTTCAGATATGTGCCGTGCAAAATTTTGGCGCAACTCACTGTTCTGTAGTTTCTCCCACCGTATGCATGTAACCAACCACTCCTGGTTTCCGTCTTGGCAGCAGAGGTACTTTATCAGTGAGGCACAGCGTACACAACACCAGGTGATGATCAGTTCACAGTTCAGCCCCCTCTCATCACACGAACGTCAAAATCCATTCGTTTCCTACACGCTGGTACCACAAAGAGATATATCAACGACATCTGTTGAGAATGAGAATGAAGAGTCTGACGGTATCACGGCATAAATACATGTCTTTGTGTGGAAAGAATGTGTTCATTATGGACATGGCATTTGCACAGCAAATGTCGAACAGCTTCTCTCCGTTCGCGTTCTAGTGAGGATCACCGTTCCTCCCAATCACACTCCCCCATGTCGCAACAACACCCAAATTAGCATTGAAGTCGCCCGTCAGGATATAGGAATCCATCTCCACTACCCTAACAAGTGTAGCATCAACTTCATCCAGGAAATCCGCGTAATCTGACTCCAGATTAGGTGCATACACCTGCACCAGTGCCAAAGCTGACTTTTCTAGCCTGAGCTTTAAGATCCCGACTGAGATGAGCGATGAGACGTTTCATGTGCCTACCCTAATTTAATGCCGTTGTCCGTTGCCGAGGCCATTGACGGGTTGCTCGTTATTACTTCGGGCTAAGCTCGGCTGCAGAGTGTATCAGTCCGGCCACCAGACGCTGAAATACTGTCACCATTCAGGCCTCGCTCCAAATGGGTCCTTGGCACACCAGGCCAATTGTCTTCTTCTTGTCATTAGGAGGGTTGCGCTTCGTTAGCCAGGTTTGGGTTGAAAATAAATTCATACACCCGAAACCTGTTGCCCGCACCCCACCACGAGGAGATCAGCTGCCGGGGAGGCACAAGAAATGATGTACTAGGCAATTACTTCTTTAGCAGCCTTACACTTTAAGATTCATGACATAGCTAAGTTTATCAGGATCTAAGTGGAATCTAACTTAACCTAATATTCAACACAAATATATTTCCTTGTCTACCGAAATTGGTTTTGGTAAAGGTGGTCATCCTAAGATTAAGTCAATTTTCTTTTTTGCCAGAACAAATTTTTTCATACAACCGCAGGATGGCTGCGAAATACCAGAAAAGCTACCTTCAATACATAATTGCCAGCCCGCTTTACAACGTCATAACGCCGGAAGATGCTGAATTAGTTTTCAACGACGTGAGCCTTATAACAAAAGGAGTGGTCTACAAGTTCGTTCGGCCATTTCTGCAAACAGGCCTGCTCACAGCAACCGGACAAAAATGGCATTCCAGGAGAAAAATGCTTACGCCTGCCTTTCATTTTAATATTTTGGAACAGTTCTTGGAAATTTTCAAGTGAGAATTGCTTTGACAGACGTTTGCATTATCCCCACTCTAAAGCGCTTATTTTTCTATAGAGAGGAAAGTCTCAAATTCAAGAACATTTTGGATGAGAAAGATGGAGAAATCATTTCGCTGACAGATTTGATTCCCAGACTCACCCTAAACAGCATTTGTGGTAAGATTACTTCTCATCCTATGGACCACGGAGCTAAATATTCCTCATCTAGAAACCGCTCTCGGAGTCAAGTTGGACAATCTCAAAGACGGAGATCTTTATAGGAAAAACCTCGACGGCATAGAAAAAGCTGTAGTCAAACGAATATCCAATCCAATATTCATCAGCGATTTCCTCTGGAAACACTTTGGGAATAACAAAACGTATGATCAGTATTACGACGCTGTTCATGAGTTCTCCAGCAACATCATCAGCAAGAAGCGAAAGCTCTTCCAAGATGCGGCCTCTGCGAATGAAGTAAAGAGTGAAGAAGACATGTAAGTAGCCATGATGGAATCTAAACTTGTTTCACTGTCAACATTAGATGTACGTCTTTAATTTTCCCCCTTCTAGTTTCTTCTCGAAAAAGCAACGCTACGCTATGCTCGACACTCTTTTAAGAGCCGAAACCGAGGGCCTCATCAACCACGCGGGTATCTGTGAGGAGGTTGACACTTTCATTTTCGAAGGCTTCGACACCACATCAATGGGCTTGATCTACGGCATCATGAATCTGGCACTGTATCCGGATCTTCAGCAAAAATGCTTCGAAGAAGTCGATTCCTTAATCGACGGTACTGATCGCATGAGATTTTGAAAAGCTATCACTCAATGCGACTTTTTTCGTTTCAGATGACTTAACTACATTGACAACATCAAGCCTAAACAAACTTGAATACTTGGACAGATATGTGAAGGAAAATCTTCGACTGTTCCCATCTGTGCCGTTAATTACTCGAGAAGTAGTCAAAGACACCCCGCTGAGCAATAACATTCTTATGCCTAAGGGAACACAGATCTTGATTCACATCTATGACATCAATCGCCATCCGAAGCACTTCGAAAACCCCGATAAATTTGACCCTGATCGATTTTTACCAGAGAACTCCAAGGGTCGTCATCCGTTTGCATTTGTTCCCTTTAGCGCCGGATCGAGAAATTGCATTGGTGAGTCTCTCAAATACATTTGTTGACAGTGTATCAATTTCTGCTTGTTTTAGGGCAAAAATTCGCCATGTATGAGATGAAAACGGTGCTGGTTTATTTTTTGAAAAACTTCAAGGCATATCTGGTGCAGGATCCAAAGGATTACCGATACGAAACTGGCTTTCTGCTGCGTGTCTCCCACAACATTAAAGTTCGAGTTGAAAAACGAAAAAAATAAAAATATATTGACAAACTGAAAAAGAGATGTTTTACTTGTAATGTAAAATAATTTATAAGGTATCCATCATCAATAGATTTTATACCCAGAAAAAATGGAATACTTTAGAGACAAATAGACAGTCACAGCGATTGGCATCTTTCGAATATTGTGCAAAATTAAGGTCCAATGAAAATGAAAGCACGATGTAGCCAGTAGCCAGTAGACTTTCAAAACGCTCCCAATTTTTTCTAGGAACTTAACCAGGAACCAATACCAACTGAGATTTACATACTTGGGTGGTAATTCATTTTGATATCAATTCAGTAAACAAAAATAGTCAACGATAGTTAACGAAGCTGTTAGCATTTAGTAAGTAACTGTAAGCATTAGTCACATTGTATAATTTGTGTACATCCGCACATCGCGCAAGTTGACATAAAGATACACGCGTCCATTATAGCTGGGCCGCCAGTATTGACTAACAGAGTACAATCAGTTAAAGCCTTCAATTGTCCAGTTCCATTCAATTGGACACTATTTCGGTTTTATGTGTAAATATGTAAAGTTGTACATTATTGCAGATGAAATGAGATCAATACTCCTTCTTAGATGAGGAATTTCGTATGAGCTTCATTTAGCAGTGATTCTCAAGAAGAAAGTTGGAGAATCCTAAAAAAAAAAATACAACATTCATTCATTCATTCAGAATCAGAATCTAGCCCTCTCAAACCCATTTATAAACATAGCAAAATGCAACTGAATTAGTTTTAGGATCAAGTTTTTCGAACTCGGTTCTTTGAACACCCCTTGCCTTTTGACCTCCCTCGTCATTCTGCTCACACTCGACATCATAGTAGAAGTTTCTTTCAATGATAGTGACAGCATTTTTGCGACGTAGATATATCTTAGAGTCTCTCATTTAATCGATCGTCTCTGGATCCACCTATATCTGAGCTAGATGAGAATGTGAACCGGAAGCTGCTAAATCGGTTGTATCGTGGTGTCTGTACTTTCCGAACTCCCCTCAAAAAGTGTACTTTTTGATCTCGGCATTGAAATCTCCGATTACGATTTAACCATCACACTAGTGTATTTATTTATGTTGTACAACCTGGCTTGAATGTGGATCAAATCACGGCCTGTTGTATTTCCTGGATAACAGAAATATCGACTTTGTACTGCCTAAGGATATTTTCCTTTTTGTCAAGCTGATCCGTGTGCGTACATTGTTTTTACATACCTGGAGTATAATTTCAAATGTAATACATTTTGATCCTTGTCGTCGTTGAAAACTTCTGTTCACTTGAGGCAGCGATCTCTTCTATAACTCTGTTATGTGTGAGCAGCTTGTTAGCCTTCCGAAAAATCGCCAAACTCATTAACAATCACTTACTTTTCCTTCTACGCTCTATGCGTCGAAACTCACTCGAAAACTCACTTATCTGTTATACGAGTTATTACGACTGAAAAATCTTATAAGACATACACAAGACCTTAATAAAAAATCTACTACAATTTGAAAATTGTGTTACCACCTGAATGTGTCCACTTTTTATAAATAAAACTGACATTTGAAGAATATTTGTTTGTAAAATATTTTGTTTTCAAAATGTTATGTAGATTATGTGTTATTGAATGCAATGATTTTGTACATATATTCGAAAAAGAGGGTTTGAATTATGAACTGTGGATGCTAATATCAAGATACTTACAGTTACAAGTAAGTGATGGTAGTTTGGAGCCGTGACAGCTTATCATTCATATGTTAAACTTAACTTAAAGGTAAATGAAGATGATGAACACTCTACAAGTATTTGCAAAACATGCCTGGAAACTGTTACGACCTTCCATTCCTTCTGCCAATCAGTCGAAGTTGCACAAAAGAAGTGGGCATTGATAGCCGACATAAAAATCGAAGAATACGATCGCGAACAATCCTTCTCTGACATTTGTTCTGAGTCAATAAGAGATGAAAATGAAGAGCAGAACTTTTCTGAAAACTTTGATGAAGATAAAATCAATCCATCGCCAGATAAAGGAAACAAATCCAAGAAGACATTGCTATCGGAACAAATTAATAATCTAATTCAATCTCACACAAAACTGTTCTGTAACGTGTGCAATGAAACAATGTCAAGTTTTAAGGATCTCAAAAAGCATTTCAAAGACGATCACTCCAAGTCTGGTTACATGGTCTGTTGCAAGAGAAAATTCTTTCGCGCTGCTGACCTCGCTGATCATATCAATGTGCATTTGGATCCGGAATACTTTAGGTGTGCGCTGTGTGATAAAAGCTTCTCTAGCCGGTACACTTTAGAAGTTCATACAAAGACTACTCACGCCAAAGATGACAGTGAAACGAGGTACTTTGAGTGCATTGAGTGCCCGAAGAAGTTCCTCAGAAAATGTATTCTTGAGAAGCATAAACTAACACATTGCGCACCGGTTGTAGATTCTAGCGAACATATATGCGCTGAATGTGGAAAAGGGTGAGTTAACTTTCAATTAAATCAACACGATATGAAGGCTTCTGGATATCGTATTTAGTCATATTGTTACTTGTTGCCTAAATTACTAAAATACGTCAATACCAGGGTTTACGTGAGCAGTTTCTAAGATGTGTAGTTTAAAAAGAATGTACTTCAATGATGAAGACCTCAAACTAGCGCTACCTACAAAACGTGGCCATAAAAATGTTACCTTCATACAGCATCCGTGTCTAGAAGTTATTTCCGTAGATAAGTGCAAGTAGATGCTAATGATAAGATCCCATCACGCTTTCTTCCAGCTTATTTCTTCATATGATTCACAGAATTTCCACAACCTGTAAAGTAATATTTCCACACAGTTTATTTATGCCCTCAAAGCTGTACGAAGGGTTTCCTGACTTTCCCTATTACAGAGATTAAATTTTCTCCTTACAATTCCAGTATTTCGTTGCAAGAGCGTAATATACTTTTGTAATTACTTATGTATAAGTAGATATCTTCTTTCAGCTATGCCACAGAAGCCAAACTTAAATCCCACCATTTCAACGTGCACACATTGATCTACAGTCGAATCTGCCACATTTGTGGTAAAATTGTTCGAGGTAATAAAGCCTTACAGGTTCATCAACTAGAGCATGCTGGCCTCAAGGAGAAGGTTAAATGCGAAGTATGTGGAGTGGAACTCTCAACAAAGGGGATACTCAAAGCACATATGATAGCCTTACATCCAGAAGACACCAGTGAAACTCATGTATGCAGTATTTGCGGTAAAAATGCGCCTAGCAAACGAGCCCTTAAGTACCACATGGACTATGTGCACAACTCTGAGCGGTCTCATATGTGTAGTCTTTGCGAGAAATCATTCAAAAAGCTTCAGGCTCTTAAGGTATATTTGCCCACAAATTCATTATGCAATTTATTTCTGTAACTGGCATTTTTCGTAGGAACACATGACTACCCACACTGGCGACCGTTTATACGAATGTCCTCATTGTACGAAAACATTTAAAGTTCGTTCGAATATGCATCAACACCGAAAGTCAAAGCATCCAAAAGAATTTGAAGAAAGTCGAAAAAATCGCACAAGGCGAAAATAACTGAATTGGATATTTTCGATGTACATTCAAAAAAAGTATTATTAGTATATATTAGTATGTACGTGTATATATATTCGTCAAAAGAATGTAGTTCATAATAAAGGTTATAAGTGGTTACTTTATCTTTATCAAGAGCTTTGTTGCAAGTATTATTCTTCTTCTTCTTCAAAGGGCGCGACAGTCCTGGGCGGATTTGCGCCTCAGCCAACAATCCTCTTCAGGTGGCTCGGTCTTTAGCGATGATGCCTCCAATTTCACACGCCAAGTTGGTTGAGGTCCTTCTCCACTTGTGTGCGCTATCAGTTTCGTGGGCGTCCTCTATTACATTGTTCCACTGGTTGCGATACGGGGCCGACAGAGCTTTCGTGAACTCCATAAGCTCAGACATTTCATTCACATGGAATTTTCTTTGGGGAAAAATACGTACACTAGTATACAAAAGTATTCGACATATGAGTGTTTTGATCATGAACTTACTTATCAGGTCAACGACTCTTGGAGGGTCAGAGCCTGAGCTTAAGCTGCCTGCCATCGTTCACGATCCTGGGCACGCTGCTACCAGTCCTCAAGACCAAGCTGTCTTGCGTCCGTGATAACTTGGTCTTTATATCGGAGGTTCGTCCTTCCTCTCTTTGTCGAATCAGGAGGCTCGGATTCGACAAGCGTTGTCTTAGTGCTCGATGTGGCCGAGCCATCGCAGTCGACGAATTTTTGTCTTCCGGACTACATCCACATCCTGGCACAGTTCGTATAGTTGCCTTCCTCGCAGACGTGACCATATATTCCTCGTACAAATTTTCATTTGAAGGCACCAAGAACCAGCGCCGCAGATTTGCTTATCATCCAGTAAAGCATACTCCTTTTGTAGAGCCGATTAGTGCGGCGCAAGCTTACTTTCGACGTTCGCACAGCACGCTGGAAAGGATCTTGTAGGCGACGTATAATTGATTGGAGCTGATATTCCAATCGTGGGGCAATCGTCGTCTTCCGAAATTCTGCATATGATCTGGTGCATGATCCCTACCAAAACATCGCCACCGCCCTTGAAGAGCTATGATGGTAAATCATCTGAGCCTGCGACTTTGTTGTTCTTCAGCTTTTTAATGGCGGTTATTCCCTATCACTCTCTCCAGGTCAGACCTTTTAACCAGTCGTTGGAAGTGCTGCTTAAAAACATCCACTATTCCCTGCGGTGCAGTAACAAGCGAGAGACTTTTCTTCAGGCGTAGAAGCTCCTGGTACTCCTCGCATTGCTCTCGTTTTCCGTTGCATAAAGTAAGGCATACGAAGACAGCATATTTAGAAACTAATTAATTTAAAAAATGCGTGTCATTGACCAAAATTTATTTTAGGATAAAATAAATGCTCATGGCTCTTATTTCTATCAAACCTAAGGATCTACTTAAGGTGCATATTTTGTAGTTTATAATTTAGAAAATTAATTCAGAGAATCTAATTCGAATTTGTCTCGGTAACCGAGGCTTGCTTTACATTGTAACGCCTATTGGCTTCCCATTCCTCTCGATGTTTCTTTTTTCGGTGTGCGTGCATATTGGCTTTCGAATTGAATGTCTTTGGGCAGTGTGGGCAAGTGTACAATACTTCTCCAGTGTGGGTTGTTAAATGTTCCTGTGAAAATAATGTTGTATTATATCTTTCAATTTAACCTCAAACTAATAATACATACTCTTAAATTGACAGCCTTCTTGAAGGACTTATCACAAAACGTGCAGTGAAACTGCCGCAAAGTTTGATGAACGTATCTGAGATGACTCTGCAGGGCGCTTTTTGAAGGTGCAACTTTCCCACATTCGTTGCAAGTGTAGGATTTCCCATCATGTTTGTACATGTGTTTCCTCAAACTGTTCTTATCCTTAAGCCATGAACTGCAGATTTTACATTGCACCTGGGGTCGGACAATACCCTCGTGCTCATCCATGTGACGCTCAAAGGCTGCATTCCCTCGGATAAGTTTCGCACAAATATCACACATTTTATCATACACTGTAGAGTGTATCTGATTCAAGTGCTTGGTCAGAGTTGTCTTTGTGGGGAACCTAAAAGCAAGACTTAAGCGCAGTTCCAATGAGATGAACAATGGTTACCCTCTATCACACTCAGCGCAGAAAAACGTGCACTCTTCCTTCGGGATATGTTTGACTCTATGGTGATCCAGTAAATACTGCTTGGCATATTTTTTTGGACAATACGAACATTGAAACATTTTCTCTTCTTCATTTTGATGCATTAGCAACATATGATTTCTGAGACACATTCTGTCAGCCATAACCTTTCCGCATTCTTTACATCTACAAATATAAAACAAATTTACTCAGCGTCGAAATGGGCTGACGTACTTGGAAAACAAACTTAAAGTACTCCGGGTTATTATGGGTGTTGATGTGATCCACAACTAGACCGCGCTTATAAAGTCTTTTGTTGCAGCACACAGCGTAACCCTTGCGATTGTGTATTGCCCTAAAGTGTCTCTTCAATTCTGCAAAGTCTATCAAGTTAACGCAGCAGATATTGCAAACGAGATTCATGTGTTTTTGAATTATTTCGTCGAATTCCTTGGCAGTTTCCAGAATTCTTTCACATTTTTCCGATCGTATCTTTATCACTTTTGGTCGTTCCTCTCCCTTCTTCGGTCGGCCACGCCGTCGCTTTTCATTTTGCTCTGGAGGACAGTCATTTGTTTTGTCCTTTGCGTCCTCTACGTATGTTTCTGTATCTGCTGCGGGCTCCTCTGCATTTGCTTCTTTTTTAGGTCTACCTCGTTTCCTTTTTAATATACCCTCAGCTAGCGTCTTTTCTGCAGCTATTTGCTTGTTTACTGTTGAACCTCTTGTAACTCTTCGAGTAATTGCTGATTCGCTGGACTCGGGCACAGGGCTATCAGATGTTTCTGCTAATTCGCCATTGGTTTCTTCAACTTTAATGACTACATCGTCTTCATTAAGGACGGGAAGCATATCACTGTTGGAACGGCTTTCATCTGAAATCAAATTCGTTCGGATATGACATTAAACTTTAGGCTCTCTCTACTTGTGAGAGAACAAAAACATGCACATGAGTAATGATGTTAGTTAGTCAGTTAAGATACGATGATGGACTATATTTCAAGCCTCCCACTTCAGGCCACTCATATCAGTATAACAAACATTGTCAAACATAGCTTACCGTCAGAATCTCGGAGGGATCCCTCTTCCTTGAGCTCATTAAAATCTACAAACATAACACATTATTCGGTTAAGTTAGACATCTAATATGTGTATTACTTGAGTCAGTATTTATCTCTATGAAAGGTCCAACATCAACAGCCACAGTACTGACATGCAAGACTTCCTCTTTCTTCACTTTTTCTTGGACAGATGACAATCCTTTCTGCGCTTCCTCTACTCGAAAGTAGAAATTTTTAAAATTCTCCAACTGATTCAAACATATTGAGCATATGACATTTGAAATAGGATCTTCCGGAGTGAGCTAAAATATTAATAAATCTATGAATATCTCTTAGAGATTAGATCCAAACATGAGAAACCTTCAGTTGCAGAAATCTTGTAATGTGCTTTTGGATTTTTTCTTCACTAAATATGAGTACGCTTTTATTGGTCTCGAGTAAACATAAACGACACAACATTTTAGCGTCATATAAAATACAATAATAATAGAGATAAAGAATAATTTATTAACAAATCGATCTTTCTATTGGGATAACTTTGTTTATAGCATTTTTCTCTAATATGTCAATCTTATGAATTCACCACACCTAAGAAGCAACTAGATGGGCGATCTTAAGGCCACGTTAGCACTTCAGAAACGCATCTTGTGGTAAAAACGTATTACTACTAAATTAAAAAAAATTAACAACGGTGAGGGGTTGTTGGATTTGGATGATATAGCTCAATGAAATAAGAACAAAATATTAAGTACCACAATGCTCGTTTTTGCTTAGTTTAGAAGATACGGAAGCTTAAATTTTTTTTTCGTATGCGACTTATCATGGTGTATTATTTTTTTAGCATATACTATCATCGGCATTATTACAATTATTTCGGCATACACGCCACAAGGGCAAAGCTAGGCAGCTATACATTCAATAGCGCAGAAGAAATGTCAGACAAATATTCTGGCTTTAGTACTCTCAAGCTCACGACCTTGCCCTACAGTCGTATATTGAAATGTAACGGCAGCGCATGTTAGGCATTCAAGTGAACTGCCCACTCACATTCCTTCCCTCCATGTATTCATCCGTTTGGCACTCAAGTCATCCGTGGGCACAGTCAAGTTAAGAGACTCGTTTTTTAGCCGTACCACACTAGTACGGACTGCCCTTCTCAGTCCGCTATTTTCCATTACAATCCATAGACAAATGTACACATATACCTCACCTCCTTTTCTACCTTTATACCGTCGGACATTGCTGTCGTGAGTCATGACACAAGGGTATTAGCAATCCTTTTGTGAAAACAATTTATACAATTCTCTTTATAAAATCTGGAAGCTAGCAACAACGCAGTCACTGGTCTTTCAAGTGTTTCTTTGCTGGTTTAGTAAAGGCCACCTTCAGTTGCCGATTCGTTAATTACTTCTTGTAAACCAAAGCATGCAATCGTCTTAGATTGTTTGTCCAGGCGGAATCAAACTTCGTGACCTAGCAATCCGTTGCGATTGTAGCTTTCCGACGTCAAACCGTGGTGTTCTTGCTCGACTTCCTAATTCTCTCGATATCCGTGTCCTTACCTTGGACAGACTTCGCGGTGCAAGGGTTCCGCCCGTGAAAAGTTCAACAGCCCTGAATCAGTCATCGGATGTGGTGTTGTGCAAACTGTGCTTACCTACGTCTTCTTTACTCAGCTTTAGCTGGAGCATTGATGGTATGTCTATTCTAAGAGATCGATCATACTTGTTGTTTGCACGATTACGTGTACAAATCTGGTTGCTGTTAGTGCAGTTAACCTCGATGTGGATTGTTACTAGGCTTTCGCTTTTACATTCACTTTTCTAAGTTCGTTTCGTCAATTCTCCTTTAACTCATTCAGTAGAAATAAAATGCAATAATTTACCATCTACAAATAGATTAATTTCTAATGTGTATTTAAAGTATATTAGATATCAATATAGATTTTATCACTTATACACAGACAAGTAAGTTTAAATGCACAAACTGTTTAATAATAAATTTAGAAGAAAAAATGTCAAAAGAGAATATACAATGTATTTATGTAATTGAGGGATGAATGCGTGCAGTACTTACATTACATTACTAACTTCTAACTACCATAACATTGAATTATTAAGTAATTTAAATAGATCTTCTCCGAAATCAGTTATATAATACTTAAACTTACATTTCTATACATTAACTGCGGCCCAATTGTATAAACCAATCGCTGCAATGTGTAATAAATCCCTAAACTCTCCTTTAGCAAACAGAAAACTGTTCAGAACAGAACATTTTTTTTTACTTTTTATGAACACAGTTTCTTTTTTACGAAATGATTTAATCTAAATTTTCATGGGAATTGTTACACTTTCTTACTTCTGGCTTATTTTCTTTGTCTTTACATAAATTTCCCGATTGAGGCGTTTGAACAAATAATAAACACTGGCCCAAAAGACTTATCTCATTATAAACTCTAATAAATAAGTATCTATAAGCATTCCCATATACAACACATAACAGAATTTAAGTGACAGCATAGTGGTGTGCCTTCTTATAGTGGTTCTTCTAAAAAGTATTCGTGGTCGAGACATGCACTGGCTGATGGTCGACGTCTATGATCAAAAGACAACATTTTCTGAAAAAAAGGAACAAACACATATTCAATTAAGGTGCAATGTTTTACTGTTCGAATTAAAATTATAAGCAAAATATTTTAAATTGAACTAGAAGTGGTTTAATTCTTTAACAGTTGCTTGGTTGATTGTTAAAAACTAATGTGATAAAATCGAAATTAAGCAACTTAACATGCATTGACTACAACTGCTGAATTACGTTGCGCACAATACGCGTGTACGCATTCATGCATGACGGCATTGAAAGTGGCATTCTTATCGCTCATTGCTTTTGAACGTCGACGTGTGGATGCTAAAATGGCTACTTGTACTAAAGGATAATAAAGGATAATAATAACTACAACTAATTTCAAATCCTCCATATTGCATCCAGTGGTAAGAAATCGTAACGGCTGAAAGTTGTTATGTAAGAGCTATATAGTTTCGGAATACGGTGTCTAGTATCAACAGTTCGACCATGTTTAGCAACTTGGTAATTGAAGATCCATTCTAGTCGGTAGACACGTAGTAAGTGGCTTTAAAAGACGCACTTAGATCAAAGTAGGCCCATTGTGCTGTCACGTGGGTTTACAAAACAAGGTATTGGGTCGGCGTGGTTATTATGACAACCAGCCAGTTTTGTCAGTAAATTACAGGATTGATTTGACCGGTGTATCACTAAGGTCACTTAGATTGCAAAGAAGTAGGAACCCATTATGGCTTTCCTGATTGAGGCGAAAGTGAGGCAACTACAAAGAAGGTGTTGTACACTTTCCTTCTCTTCTTCATTCAAGATCAGTTTGAAAATAGTCATAGTATTTTTGCATGTAAATCTAATTGGCAATGTCCGGTAATTGGGTGGGTCGCCGTGGTGTAGTGGGTTAGTGCGTCGACTCCTACGCAGAGGGTGCCAGTTTCGATACCCGAATTTACCACCTTTGATAATTCACGGCCCCGCCTCTTTCGAGTCACTGACAATGCTCAAAGAGTATTCCTGTCTAGAAAAAACTTCTCAACTTCGCCGTTCGGAGTCGGCATTAAACTGGAGGTCCCTTCCACTCGTGAAAGAACAATAGCACGCACAATACAAGTGGTTGCTGAGAAGCTAGGCCCTGGTTCGCTTCGGACTGTAGCACCACCCATATTATTATTATTAATGTCCGGTAATTACCCCCACTACAGTCATAATTTTGGATATCTTTATGGAGATTAAGCGGTCAGATCTTTTTGGATCGAGACAAGGCCATATTTGCTTGGAGATTTAGCTTGTAATGCCTGTGTTCCATCTTACATTGATTTTATGTTTACATAGAATGACTTATGACTACTTTAGAGTTAAAAGAGAACGATGCAAGGGATTTAATTGGGAGGAGGGTATTACGTTCCACCTCAAGTAGGATAGGACTCAGCTAATGGCCATTATTTCAGTTTAGAAGATGCTGCAATTATTGGGTAGGTAGACGAGTTGATTTATTTAAATTAATATGTCTAGAGAATACACCACTTCCTACACCATCTTCCATTTTGGATCCGTCTGTGTAGAAGTGTATTGCGTTTCCAAAAGGTATATTGGCGTACCACAAGACCCTCAGTGGACTTAGTTCCCGGGGCTTAGTTCCCTGCACCTTCAAATATACTACCATTAAGTAAGGTCAGGTAGGAGCGTTTGACTGCAGAAGGCAGATATCATACTCAACGCTTGGTGCAACAATATTTGGAGCTAAATCCAAATACTTTTTAATAACGTTGACTTTGAACTTATTGTTTGATGAGCCCAGCGGCGAAGTCGTTACCTACCATACCCCGGAAGCGACATTTGACGCCGATAGAAAAATAACATTTGAATTACAACATCGAGATTACAATTAAAGAAAGTGCCCACCTTTGTTTTACAGATCAAATGATCATGACAGAAGCTGCGGCGACCAGGAAGAAAAAGGGGATACAACCTCACTGTCCCATTCTCTGCCAGTTGCGACACAGAAAAGTGGAAGAACATTTCTTCCAGGCCCTTTAGGATCCAAGCAATATATGTACCTCCAAAATCTCTTTTCAGGTTTATAAGGATATCCGGATTGCTGAACAACATAGGAACAATAACATGAAAAGCACGAAATAGGAGCCAAGGAAGTTATTTTCTTCGTCATGCACCTAACCTTACCTATGCCATTCACAAATTGGTTTCAATTAGGAAAAGAAGGTAAATTTTATCCAATGAACGTTCTCCATTATTGATTATGATTTTAAATAAGACAACTCTCTTTATAAAAATATCTAATAATGAATGATACTTACACTTAATAGATCATTTGCATTTTCGCAGAGACTAGGACACAAATCTTGAGGCTGTTTCGGCGTTCGTGGCGGGAAGTGGTCTCGTGACAATGCTATATCCTTAGGCCATTGCTGCGTACTAGGTCTGCCAGTCAACCTATATTTTAATACAAATAATTAAGTATTTCTCTTAGCTTAATACCACAGCATTACAACATACTCAAATATCCTATCTAATTGATTTCCTTCTGATGTTCCTGGAAACAGGGCTTTTCTAGCGAACATCTCTGCAATAATGCAAGCCGCACTCCAAATATCGACAGTACTGTTATAAGCTTGTCCCAGCAACACTTCCGGCGCCCGATACCACAGTGTGACAACAACTGACGTTAATTTCATTTCGAAATCATATGTTTTTGCCAAACCAAAGTCCGCAATTTTTAAGTGACCTTGCGAGGAAATGAGGAGATTTTGTGGTTTGAGGTCTCGGTGTATAATCCTATGTGAATGAAGGAAATCGACGCCTGTTAGCAGTTCACGTGATAATCTCTGAAAATAGAATTAACGTTACATATATTACTTTCCATTTTACAAATAAATCAATTGATTTTTAATGTACCTGTATTGTGGTAGGTGCCATTCCCGATTTTGGTAGATGTTCTATTAGATCAGACAAATCTTGTTCTAGGTGTTCAAAAACTAGGAAGAGAACAAGTTGTCCTCCTTTTTCTAACAACTGGCAAACTTCTATCAGCCTGGAAATGAAATAGAATGTTACAGAATTTAAATAGTTGGACATTTTTCAAAATAGAAACGGAAAGAATATTTGATTTTTTTATGAATATGGTAAGTATGAAAGCAACCATGTATTATGGATTTACATCATCCTGGAGGAGGTCGAGCAAGACTCACAGGCCAACGCTAGATGCATGATCTCCTTGAATCCGTGCAAATGTTACCATAATCGGATGACATCGAAGTGATTGACAGAACAAAGTGAGCCATCAATGTTGGCATTTAGGCGGATGCTGCTAAGGTGCGTCGAGCAGTGAATGATGGCAAAACGAAGTATATGCTGTCCCCAAGAAAGGACATACAACATCGAAGTCTTTAGACAGAGCAATTGCAGCTATAACTTCGAGGTAGTTAAGAACTTTGTCTACCTCGGGTCCGCAGTAAATGGTACGAACAACGTCAGTACCGACATCAAACGCAGAGTAACTTTTGCAAATCACGGTTTTAATGGGGTCGAGAGGCATCTGAGTAATGGAGGCGTCTCTCGAAGGACCAAGCTGACAAGACACCGATCATCCCAATCCTGCTGTACGACGCGGAGGCATGAACCATCTCAAACGTGGATGCAGTGGTTCGTAGTCCCTCAGAGAGAAAAGTTTTGCGTGAGATCTTTTGCCTTGTATGCGTTGTCAGTATTTGCAGGAGAAGATTCAACCACGAACATTGCGGGCTGTATAGCTATATGAGAAAAGCCAAATGTTTACGGATTCAACGTCAAAGGTGACAGACATCGTAGGAAGTAATGGCGGAGAATTGCCAAATGCAAAGAATCACATTTTTGTGCGGCTTGTTCTTGATAGTGTATTTATTCAGCTTTTCAAAGTTGTATCCTTCATAGTTTATAAAAAAAAAAACAGAGAAGGAATTATATTATCGAAGGACCTCTACCGATACACGATAGGGAGATCAAATGGAATGTACGAAGATTGGTCTACAAAATCTACATTCACAGATCTGTGTAATAGCCTTCATAGCAGAGCGTTAGGAAGTACTCCATTCCGCGCGCTCAACATGCTTCTTCTAAGTTTGACGAATTCCAAAAAAAGATATAGGACGGACTGCGGTTAAACTCAAGACACTGCGATCACATTTTCTATTTCCCTCCCACTGATACAGACAGCATTTTATTCCAGTCTATCCTCGAAATAAATAAAATCTCATCATGTATTCCTCACAAATTGGAATGCAAGCATAAGAATCGGATGCTGAATGGTTACGAATGGACACGAATCGAAAAGGGATAAATTAATGGGTAAATGTATCTACTCTAAGGATCTGAATATAACCTTAAAATTCTATAATTATTATAGCGCTGCTCAGGCTAATATTAAAGCGTTATCAAGATCCACTGTCTTGGGTCAGGAACGATAGCCAAAATGAAGTCATTATATTTACGAACAGGTAAGATGCAATTAGTACATGAACAGTTGTAGTTTTTATATCGGAAGAGTACTGGAGTACTACTAGACACGCTATAAACTCTTCCCTATCACCCAGAAGAAACCCTCTGCTAGGCCACTTGCCAAAATCACAAGTGGTTGGAAGGAACTGCCTACTGCAGTCAAATCTAAATGTTAATTTGATCTGATTTAGATTGCCTTAGTGGACTATTGCTCAGAACAGAAATCAGTGGTATAACAGGACAGAACACCCCTACAATGATTTCTGTAGAATGTGCATGAACGAGGAGAGGAGGCTATTGATATTTAAGTACAATGTGTAACTTAAAGAATAAGGGATGAGTTGGAGTATATGCTTATGAAAATGTATCCAAACGACATCATTGCTTAAGAGGTAGCCTGAGAGTAGCACCTATCGAATACATTTTTCATTTGATTTAACGATCTGCGTGTACATATTTTCTTTCAGAAGTTAGTATTATCTAGTAGAGCAGCAACAAAAGAAGCACGAGAGCACATAGGATTGTCCAGTAAAATATTACAAAACATATTTGAATTCACAAATCGGGAATATGGCCAAGTTCATACCATACATCCAATCCGCGTTATCGAAGATCACATAAAGTCTTTTTTACGGGGTGTATCGCAATGATAGAAAACTGCGCATCCATGAATTCTTTTACAAGTGTAAAGATGCTCATACAAGCTCAATATTTACAATATTTGGTGCTCTGCAATATTCATTAATTTGTGTGCGTCATGTAGTGAGCGTGTTTTTTTTGTCGTTTGTAAATTTTAAATCTTCAAATTCATTTCCAGTCGCAATGAGGAAATATGATGAACCCATCAACAACTCGGACGGTAAAGTCTACACGGATGAATCGAAGATGATAATGGCACATGCCTGTGCGAATTGTTAAATATGATCAGAATCCCTGATTACGGCAGGGTTGTTCGAAGATACTGGCACCAAAGTCATCGGCTACAATGATATCAATGTTGGACATACCGTCGACTGATATTACCATTCTAATTGGGAGTCAAGCGGTCATCAAAGATGCATGATACCGTGAAGAGCTCAATGTTGTTTGATTACTCTATGCTCCGTCCCTGGTCATAGGAACTTGGCGGGATAAGGTTGAAACTGACCCATGAAAAATTCCACAAGAAAAAAGGGGATGACAAAATCATAGAGCTAGCGAATGAAACGTGTGAGACCACTTGGATGCTATCGCCCAAATTCAATAGAACAAAAACCCAAAACTCCTACAATACGTCACAAAGTTGCTAAGGATGAGAGTTGCGCGCTAACTGGCCATAATAATCTGAAGTTCCTATTATGACAATACCAACCAAATGGGACCTAACCATCACTTCATGTGCAGAGGCTGTGGTGATGAAGAAGAAAAATAGAATACTCTTATCACTGCCATCCACTGCACCAGTCTCTGCTGCAGAACACTTCTTCCACGATCCTGGTTAGAAACATGGACACTTTGTAGGTGAACAATATGAATAATAGAACCTATCGAAGTGTGGATATATAAAAGGATATTACGTATTTCTTGGGTTGACAGAATAACAAACGAGGAAGTCTTGAGGCGCGTGGAAATAAAAAGAGATCACGGAAATGAAAAGAAATCATTTTATCAAGAGGAAGAAGACCGAGTACTTGTGGTATGTCATGAGGAACAGAAAATATCAACAACTCCAATCGATCATGCAAGGAAAGATCGAAGGAAAAAGAAATGTAGGAAGACAGCGATACACATGGTTATCAAATCTATTAGCCTAACCTAACCTATTGATAAACGTTGACAAGGATCAATAACATCTCTCATTATATTAGCTTTTTTTGTTGGATTTGAGGCGTTATTATTTGAAGAAGTTTATTACCCTTGTTACCCTTCGTCGTATCGGAGATCATATTTAAACAAACCTCCTCTCTACGCTATGGTTGACTTGAACTTAAGATTTCTTTATTTAACTCTCATACGTGTGTTTAAAAAAAATACAATACAATAGAGACTCGAAAATGAAAGCCTTGCCAACAGATGTCGTGTGCCTTCAGAGATTCGATTATAAAAAGGATGCGATGGTAACAGTACTGTTAAAGAATATCATCTTCGTCATCATACTGATAATCAACCATCATACAGTCTGGGAGTCACCCAGGAGACCACATGCAGAGGCTGCGGGCGCGAAGAAGAAATAGGGGACACTGCTCATTTTCTTTATAATTGCCCCAGCATCTCTGCATAGAGACGCTGAACACTGGGAGAATACTTCTTTCAAAATCTACATGAGCTTGCAGAAATTCCTTTAATGTCCATTAGCAGGTTCATCAGGAACCACAGATAGCTGGAATGACCAACAATACCTGAAGGACGACGAGTAGGAACGAGAGTCACAATGGTTCCAACGGCATCCTGGTGTGGTTTACTGCACCTACCCACGAACCAACCCAAACCAAACCAAACCATCATACAATTTATAATAAATAGCGAAAATGGAAAAAACAAGCTAAAAACAAAAATGACTTGAAAAAGTTTCGTCCTTTCTTTACTGCACATTAGTTTTATGTATTTCAATTGCTGAAGTATGAACAATCAGTCGTCAGGAAATGATAAATTGCAAAGAAATCACAATGGAATGAAACTGCTTTCATTCGATTCGACGAAGGGAAACCTTGCAAGATCAAATGATGTAGGCTACAGCTCCTCATCAAATCATCTCTCGCTTAACAAAATTCGTGACATTACTTTCGTAGACATCATCGTCCATTTGGGAATATTTTTTCTGTTTTAATTATACAATTAAAGAACTGCACAACAAGCGTCCCAATCACTGCATATTTTATTAGTATTATTGCATCGTGTAGGGAAAACAGGAAATAATATTGTGCGATATATTGCGAGTGAGAGTGTAAGTACTGCTTTAAGCGTTTTCTAGGTAAAGTGAACATAATATGCAGGGAATCTCAGATACATTTTCATCGGCCGCATCAGCAGCCCGTCACTCGCATAAGCCTAAATTCCTCTATGACATCAACAAAACTTAAATTCAAGCGGGGGGTAAAAGTACAAAATCTCTTGTATTAAACTATTTTTTTTGTATTAATTAATAATGTACAGTACATTCTCGATCATCGCAACTAATAGATACTGGGGTAGTTGCAATTATGGAGATTCTGTCTACTTGAAAAGTTGCGATTACTGGGTCAATATTGAGTTGCGTTAACCGAGAACCTAGGTACTGTACTTAAAACGGGAAACATAAGGATAGACTATAAACTATAGATACAGCGGATCATAAACTAAAAAAGGATACAAAATTCACATGTAGGCAGAACCAATTAAACACATCCAACGTCGGGTAGTCAGTCAAATTGTTGAAAATACAGAAACCCGGCTCTATATTCATCGATAAGGCCATCCATTTGCTCCACTTGTTACTCGAAGCGACGGAAGTGACTAAGTATCATTATTATTCCAGGCTCAGGAAGAAGGACGCAGACTGCGAATTGTGCATGCATTTGTAATTCCAACAAACAGAAGTTTTCACAAAGGCCTAAGAAGCGCAGTAGATTGAAGTACATACTTCACCAACATACGTGTAGGTACAGTGGACAGTGGACTCTCCCTAAGTCGAAACTCCCTATAACTCGAACTTTTTCGCCATATTTTACAGGCATTTTCCTCAATTTTATATATAAAAACCTATCTCTAAGTCGAACTCCTTCTAACTCGAACACATTTTGTCATTCTGTGACAATTCGACTTAAGATGAGTCTACTGTATGTAGGTAAGTATTTTTGAATAATAATAATATTTAAAGAATAATACAGAATTAATTTCTTGCTAAATTGAGATTCCATTGAATTTGAAACGCAAGCATTAGTTCCCTACTTTTCAAAAAATAACTACCAAAATGTTCTTTCTATCTACAAAAGCGCCTCTGCAACGATGTAGCATACTCTCTCTATCTGTGCAGGAAGTAACGAAAGTGTGTTGTATATATGTCTCAGTCCCTCCAGAAAGCCATTGCTCTCCCTCAACACATTGCCAACCGATCCGATGAATGTGTTGAGTTAAGTGGCCAATCCAACCAACACTGCCAAACACGATCCAACACTATCGCATTTAAGGGGAATCAAATGCGAATTCTCTCTTCAACACATAAGTACACAACAATGCTCTTAAGAAAACTAAGAAACTTTCTTCTGCAGTCTCTTTTAGAGCAACAGCTGACTTTATACTCGCAATCGAGACAACGGTCTAGGTCTACTTCAATATTCGTCATCTGGATGTTTCTGTATTGCAAATTAAACATTTGCAAGTATCCGTTCATAAATTCCACACACACACCAACCAGCCAAGCATCTGTTTTTAGCTATCGCCGTACAATTCAGCAAAATTTCGTTATCATTATTAATTTCTTCTTTTGGAACGTTGACGATTCGTATTGCAAGCAGTAGCAAAAAGATACGTTGCTTCGTATCTATTTCTGAATTTGCTTTTGCGATTTTTATTTTTTTTTTGTCGTTCTATTCACACCGCCAGACGGTTTTCGCTTGTGTTTGGCCGTTTGTAGATATGTACATTAAGGCACACATGTATATTTAGCTTTCCTATCCTACCTCATCATATAATACTTACTTGACAATATTCGGATGTTGGGATGCGTCCAATTGTTTGAGCAGAGATATTTCGCGGAGCGTTGACATCGGCACCCCATCTTCGGTCAAGGCAACACGGACCTTCTTCAGGGCAACGATATTTCCAGAATTTTTAAGATCACGAGCTCGATAGACCGTCCCGTAAGCACCTTAAACGAAACAATTGTAAAGAATCATAAAAAACCGAAGAACCACACATAATGAGCAAAAAGAATATTAGCGAAAAAGGAAAAAAAAAAAAAAACTAAAATAAACCACATCGAATAGTAACGAGTTCATTGCCATCTCTTAGAAAGAGCTCCTCTTTTTTTCTCCTAGAAACAGTCTTTAACACTGATACAGTGTGAGCAACGTAGACAGGTGATTCTGATGAATTTTGCGTTCTGTGAGATATTTTTTTCCACTCGCGGTGCTTCACCCTGAGCTCGCACTGTGGTGTCATCGTTCTATGACGAAGTAAAGGGAATTCCTTTATTGCCAATATTTTTTTTTCGTCTTCTCTTCCATTCTGCGGTTTTGTAAACAACGTGGATGCCACTGCTGACTGCTGCCGCACACACGAACTGAAAGGCTAGCACTTTTTACCCCGGTGCGAATGTGAAAAAAAAGAACAAACAGTTTTCCTACATAAACAAATCAATTTTCAATTGTGAGTGTTGCACTGCACCTCTCCTCTGGGCGCCCAATAGAGAATTTTTTTTTTTACTTATTGCTCAGCTGGCGATTTAACTTACGATTGTTCCACCGTGCCATTTAGCATAGGTCAGGGCAGCACAGCAAAACAATAAAAATCAGTGTATCTGAATACACCCCACATTCAGATTTAGTTGTTTTATTTTTCCTTTTACTTATCATTTTACAAGAGATAAACATATACATACATATGGATGTATTCGCGGCTCTCTTTTTATTAATGACATAAAAACTTACATTATGCGAATTTCTTTAAAGATCTTCACAAACACTGCAATAAAAGTTCAATGAAAACTACGAGAAGCTTCACCCCTGCTTCGCCAGTCTCCCCACCCAAAAGAACAAACGTTGGGGTAGGTCGCGTTCTTGCGACCAGAGAGCCAATGTGATATTTGTCCCTTTTCCTCTCACTAGATCTGAAGGCCTTCGCTTAAAGTTGTAGTGATTTTTTGCCTTTTATTTGATCTTATCACATTTAATTGTGATCACCGCAGGCTAAATACACTCCTACACGATATGAAGATTGGAACAGAGTTCAATGAAAGGATACTGTTCCCGTCGCATGTCGAATAATTTCATCAATTGTTTCAGTCCTTACTTTTTAAATACATTTTCTTGCTCTTTTCCAGTGGGGCGGAGCATGTCTTTGCACTGTTTTCAAATGAGATGGTAGAAAGCATTATCTTACATCTTTTGGAGGATGCATGTTTCTCAACTCAACAAGACGGCTTATTTATTGTCTTGAGAGAATCTCGGCGTAACATGGAAGAGATATTCCCTACACAAATCTACTATTAGAAAATATTGGCTTAATTAAATTCAGAAATTCGCCTGTTATCTGAGCGTTCAAATAAAATAGTAATATGGGTGGCGCTAAAGCTCGAAGAGGACCAGGGTCTGTGTGGACCAGGACGTGTTCTCTTGCGAGTGTAGGATTTTATAAAACTAGTGTTATGCAATTTCAATTATATAACACTGCCTTTTAGATTATGAAATACATATCTTAACATGGTGAAATAAATAATCCAGTTTTTAGACAAAGCTCTGCGTTTAACTGATTGCTAATTAACAAATGCTGCTTTACTATTCTCTGCATGTGGTAAGTCCATTGCGGATATTATTTTATAGTATGGATTATTTTATAGTATGTTACTGTCGTGTTTAAAGGTACTCGAAAGTCGCACCAAGACTTTTCAACAAAACCCATATTGATTTCAGACATGGTACCAATTTCATCAAAATCGCTTTGCAGTTGTTTATTCGGGTCTGCATAAAATGCACATTACCAAAATTTGTGATGACAACCACGTCATGCAAAGTCATTCAGTTTATTTTGTAATGTGACGAAGCTAACCAATAATTTAATTTTCTGGTGAAATAATTTCTCAGACACACTTGTTTGTCACATCGATTAGTCATTCGATTCACGCGATTCATCGAAACTTCTTTCCATATCGAATGCTTTCATTCTATGAAAGCAGTTTCTTTTGAACTTTGCTCGACCCACAATACTGAATCTACACCGCATTCATTTTTACAAGTTTAACTATGTACTTCAGAAAAAATTGTTTCGATCGAAGATCTTAAAAATAAGACTGACATATGTACATACATACTACATATGTGTCGGCTTTTAAATACAACATACTTTCCATTCTGTTGTAAGTCTATTCCATTACACTGAATTGTGATGTAACACGTGACCATGCATCAAACTACGAAAGCATTCCAATTCAAACAATCATTAGTTGCTTAAGAAAATAACTTTGCGGGCCATTAAATGAAACCATTTTCCATTCTTCATTTCCACGTACATGTGCACATACAAAATTTCACTTCACACGAAAAAGCGTTCCAAAGTAACCACTTAACACATTTTCTCTTCAAAACTAATCAAAATGGTTATTTCATAGGTTTGCTTTGCCTTGTCTTGTGACAGCCAAGTGGCTTATTCAATCTCGACAGTTAAACGACTCTTGACAATGGGATCGAAAAACCGTTCAAAAGGATAACTAAAATAAATACATATGGGTTCCTAAAGTGACACATGTTAGCCACTGCGCCAATTGACGAGGAATTAGGAAGGAAAATATTTATTATAGGAATAATCCTTATTGGCTGCCGTCGCATTGTCAGTATACACGTACAACACCACCTCTCTCGTAACTACTCCAAGAGCATTATAACTAGAAAAAACTTCGCCGCTCGGATACAGGTCTCCTTAACCAAAGCCGTTTATAAAAAATTTTATGCTAATACTTCCAGAAATAAGTACCAACACACATCCTGTTCAAGAATTTCCCCCAAAAATGCGATATAAAGTGCATATGGAGCAGCATTGACGTTCCTATGAAACTCGTTAGGTTTGGATTATGAAGATCAACTCCGACTGATACGTTGAAGTTAACAACACAGAAACATTCAATGTCAAAAACATGCCATTGATATTGTCTTGTTGAATCTTGACAATTTACTACTCCTACTTCAATGCAATGCACTGTCATGTGATTTTCAAGAGTTACAAACTCTTGAAAAGGAGGGGCAAACCATTGGTCGACAACAGAATCACAATATCAAAAAAGTCCACACATTTGGTGGCATAATCGGATGGCATTATGGGATTGACCGAATCGTCACAAAGTCATTTGCCTTCCTTAAATCAGTAGCAGAAGTCAGAAAGTAGATAAAGTTGAGGGAAGCAAAGGTATTCAAGAAAGAAAAGGTAGTGAAAATGCTTAATTTTCGTCCGATACTGTATATCCTTCTGATAAGACTTCGTCCTCAGCGCTGTAAAACGCATTAACATCAGTTTGCAGATCAAATGTAGAAAAACTCTTGCCAATTCCTGATAATTCCTAATTTGAACATATTTGAAATTGCACAAAATGCTTTAGCGATCTAGAGAATATTTTACACCTTCGGGTTCGCCTGTACATTGTGTGTACGACGAGAACTGGAGTGTAGCTCTTATGTCTCGGCAGGTGCACCAAAGACCATATATATCGATAAGATCCAAAAATTAACCTTAAAACTACGGTTGCAAGTTTTCTCCTCTCCGCTTTTCATTGTTTGATATGAATTCTTATTGCAAAACCCTTCATTAGCAGAACTGCACGAATGAGGAATCTGTATTACAGTTCTCGGGTGTTTAAAACCAGAGTGAACCTCATGATCTCTCCTCCGAATCTTTCTGCTCACGTTATGTGCATTCATTGTAAGGGTAGTAATAAACCGTTGAACAAAAAGAAACGCGAGTCTAACCAGACGTCTGTGAATCCTACTCCTAAAGTGACGAGTCCATCTAGAGAATCTGAACACGTTCTCTGTGCCCTGAAGTGGCATCGGCCCCGACAAGGCAACTGAAGATAGTACAACATACCTAAAGAAGTAGCCGTCAATGAGGAATAAATTGAATTTGCATTATATTTTAATTTATGTCTACAATTGGTTCTATTCCGTATTTATCACAATACTCACTCACTGGACTTTCAATCAATTGAATGAACTTCCTTTCTACACGTTATCGAATTGCAAGAACAAAACGTCAGCAAGGCTAGATTATGTGTGTTTATCTCAAGCAAAGTTGCTGCGATATAAACGTGTTAAGTACATCATAAAATATCTACACAAGAATTCATAATTCAACGGATTAAAGTAGAAGTTTCGGCAAAGGTGAATTTCAACTTTTTGATAAATACAGCGTTTTAATGCATTCAACACACTACTTCGTAACCTCTCCGTTCACAGTTCAACGACCTGGTTATTATCCACCTTGAACAACAGTGGAGATAATTATATTTTTAGCTATCTGTCCACCTTACTTCTACGTCAACCCCAAATGTTGAGTATTCTCGCATTAATAAGATATTAGTCATTAGTTGGATCTAAAGTTTTAGTCATGATCAACTGAATATACATAATTTGTTCTTGCCTTACGTATTTTCACAAGTTGGCGTATACCTTCATTGCCTTATCGACTACCAAAAACATCTTGGATCTGATATATTTTTTCTTTGCATGTCAAAGATAGCACTCATAGTTTTACTTTTGCTTTGATTAAGGCATTAAAGCACAGCATGGTCTGAAGTTAAAGAATTGAGTGGATCAACAGCCCATTTACAAATAGTCGACGTTTACAGCTGTGGTCAGATCTGCAACTGATTGTTTAAACAATAGTCTGCACAAAACATAAGAAACGATTGAAATTTAATTATTTGTTTTTGTTTTTACTTTCTTTCATGCAATCAAAAAAAATCATTTTCAGGTTCTGGGACTTCGGCTAAGGTCTTTAAAACACAGTTTCAGTTGAAAAACTTGGAGAACGGCAGAGAAGTAACTGGCAGTTCTATAATCACTCGCAGAGGAAATATTAAATCAGATTTGTATCACATGTTGTATCTACATTACGTACATCTTGAAAGAATTCGAATTCGCCTGGACGGCCTCTAAAGAGTGAGAAACACCGTCAAACAGTTAGGATCTGGATCGTGCTATGGTACATGCCACGATTTAAAAGGATTCGATAATGGGACATCTACATTTGAGGGAAGAGCTTCTGGCTCTGTAGCACGCATCACAAAGTAAAAAGAATAACCATTCAGAGTCGTCTGTTGGAAAAGTTCCAAACTCTAGTCAAATTGAAAGCGCACATCGTGAGAAATCGATCCAAGCAATTGTCCAATTCAAGAATCTCTGTCCCACAAAATATAAATATCCTGTAAGTAAAAACATGTGTCATAGATATACCTATGTACATATACCAGTATTGCACAAAACAAGTTCAAAGCATTCCCTACGGAGCAACCTGTTGTCCCACTGTGGGTAAACTGCAGGTAAACAAACACATCATAATAAATTTTGGGAGGCAACTCGTACATTTTTTTTAAACGTAAACACAGACGTTTCGCAATGAACACCGCTGCTCTTAATTTTTTATTCTTTATTTATCAATTCCGACACCCCACAACGTAGGCAAATCTAACAAGTGTCCGACAAATCTCATTGGTTTATCCAAAAATAATCAACTTTATCGAATCATTTAACACATTACACTCTGCCGGCGCTAGAGTCAACATTTGACAAGAGAGAAGGGCAGCCAATCAATAATTTGTTTGAATATATGCATAATATGTATTCTTGACAGACCCCGTCTGGCGTGTAGGTGTGTATATTTATATTTGTCACTTTCCAAGTACGTACGTCACTCCTACACGAAGACACGATCTTCATGGGGAAGCGTGGTGCTGTTTCGACTTGATTGTGTGCGTGAGATTAATATTTTTTTTTTTGTGTTGCAGGTTGAACCCGCATACAACGGACAAACTACACATGTAGAAAACTTGAAATTAAAGGCGAATTTCACTGACTCCCGTACCTGTACCCAATTTCTGTCTGGCAGCAGTTCCAGGCGACTAAAATACAGTACAACAGTTTAGCGATTCGTATTGCTGATCAACTTTGCCACTGTGTCAGGCTGGTTATATGCATCTCGGTGGTGAAATGAAACGAAATTCTCAGATAACACACTGAACCTGACGTTGTGGACTAATGTTTATTCTCTTTTGAGTTCTATCCTTGTCCCTCTCTTTGCAGACGGCCAGATAGATAAGGAGAATAGTTTTTCAGTTTTGAGAGATAAGTGATAAATTATGAAAAGAAAAAAAACAGAATAACACTCCTGTATGCAATTACCTGTTCCTATGACATTCAACTCCTCATAGTGTGATTGCAGCTTTGTAAAGGAATTAGGTGGCATTTGTTTGGATGCCATATTCATAGACAATAAATGAAAAAAAAAACAATGTTCTACCCGAAAAACCGGCCACCCCACACTCACACAACACCCTCACTAACTCTAAGCAACGATCAGTCAAAATTATTCTCTAGATGATTTGGCAAATGAAATCTAGAAAGTTTTTTTTTTTTTCTTTTTACTTAAATTGTTCGTCTTCCAACAATGGCACAGTGTCGATCGGCCAGCGAACGATAGATACTCTCGCGGCTCTGTCGTCAGTGCACAGTTCAGGAAAAAAAATATACAACAATCCAATTGTACGACGACAATAAAAATTCACAAAGATCACTAGATGAACAATCGCGAAGCTCTTTGGACGCACGGATGGAGAAGTCGAATTTTTCCGGAAGTATACATATATCGATATATGTATGTATGTATAAACCGAACCGACCGATCTCCCTTGGCGTGTCACTTTCAAACAAAAAAATACACAACAAAAAATTGACAATTTTTTTCTTTTTAATTTTTTTATTTTTTTGTAATGGCGAGGTTCTTATTTATTTATACGCAGCCATATATGTACATACTCCATACTCTATAAACCGGCATACAACACAAAAAAAAAAAGAAAAGAAGCAAATTTGATTGGAAACTTGTGATATTGTGTACTACTTTTATTAAATACTAAAAACGACGAATGAAAGAATTGCCCAGAACCATTGGGCTCTCTATTTTTCGTTATTTCTTCTTTCTATTAATTTTGTACTCGTTTCTTGGTTGCTAATGTTTGTAACACGTTTTTTTTTGGTTCTTTTTGACTATCTCACTGGGGCGTCGGGTTTTGTGTTTTTTTTTTTTGCAATGCGGACAAGTTAAACGTCAAATCAATTTGGAAAATCACTGTTATTTAGCGGAGGGAATGAAGTTAAAACACTTGAAACACATGTGCAGAAATTTTTCAATTTCCCAACACACTAATTTTTAAAGAAATTTTAAGAGCTCTACTATTTACAGAACGATGTAGATAGATACGATCTTTCTTACATTCGGACTTGAAAATTTTTTTAACAAACACTAACGCACATGACCGAAGTATATATGTATATCACGTATTGTGATCGAGTGCAAATGTGTGATGTCCCCTTCAACTAAGAGTCTACCACGAACACAACTGTTGTTTAGCTGATGTTCGGAGAGGTGTTCTGCGTGAATGCCTTAATTCAAGCCAACAAGTATGGCTGTTAGTTGTTATCGGTTAATTGTTTACTGAACGCACGGCGAATGTTTGGATGTGGTTTGAGTCTGTGCACAATGTGAATTCGTGGCAACGAGGCATTCATTGTGGAAGGGATATTAAACACGTGAGACTCTTCCTAAAGAGACTCCCTTAAATACAAAAATGCCCATGTGGTGTTGTGCTAGGAAATGGTGGTTGTCTTTGAATAAATACCAAATTCGGGAAGAATGTTTTCATTTCGTGAAAGGGATATATTTGGTATGTTTGGATATTTTTTCTCCGGCTGGTGGTAGACGTTGATAGGAAAATCCTAAAAGAGATAATTTCCCTTCAAGGAATTACTTGAGGAAGATGGTTGTGCGCATTGATAACTGAGTCAAACCTGAAAAAATGGTTCGCACTTCTGATGGGAAATTATTATTTGAGTGGGATGAAGCACTCAGATCGGATGTAAGAGAGTTTTTAGTCATTTGACTCGAAATTCTGTATTCACTCATCGAAAATACTGCTTTTGAGTAGATAAACCGATTGATTTGAGTGGATTGTTAAAATCAATGCTAGACGCTTGATTTTTTAAAAAAATATCACTGATGATTTTTTTAATGTAAAGCGTCTTATTGGAGAGCCAGTGGTCTGTTTATTAAGATTAAGTGATAGATTTGTGGAATAAGTAGTAGCTTAGTCGTGAAAATAAGCTTTTTTTGGGGGAAAATTGTGTAAAATTTAAATGTGGTATTGGTTGCAAAAGACAACACCTGGAGGATTTGACCTGGAGGTCAAAGGATGAATCATGTGTCAGGATAAAAATCCTATTCACTAGAAAACTGATATATTATTCAATAGGGTGGGGCTATCGAATAATATTCAGTTGATGTCAACATCTCCCTATAATCACAGAACTCGTGGCGATCAGTGATTATAGACAACAACCTATACGACATTAAAGGCCAAAGTATCCAAAGGCATGGTCGAATTTGTAAGTCCCCACATTTACTTCGGGGAACATCCAAAACTAACCGACATTGACGTAAGGAGCAAATCATTTCGCTCCCACATAAGTAAGCAAAAATTAACAAAACTTAATGCAACCCACCAAAACGGTATATGTATCATTTCTTTTGTATGTGATGCATTGCTCAAGTTGACTTAAGGCCACGTACGTCCATTGCTGTTGGTCCATTCGTCTAGTCTGCAACACTAGATGGTGACACTGTTCAGAAACCAGCTACTAGATATCAACAACCATCCTAATGAGGAAATCAGGTACTCGAGAAACGCAATCCCCGGACAACGCTCCCTCAACGCGATAAATCTGCTTAACGAGCAGAACTTTCCAACAACGTCGAACAACGAGCTGCATGGATTCTACCAGAGCAGCGATAGCAATCACCATCGAGGCTAAATCGGCTACCACACCACCATGGACACACGGATTTGAACAACCCGATGTAAGGACTAGACATTGCAAATAAATCGACAATAATGCCAAATGTTAAATTAAACAATGTACATCAGTTGGGCCCATTTTATTGAGCCAACACCCTAACCTTTAGTTTGTAAGCCTAGATGTGATCTCAATTGTAAAAATATTTTAATTTTTCTGTTCAATAAAAACTTTAAAAACCGCTTTAGTCTAGTCAAACACCAATTTTACCCATTTCTGCTTCTGCAGAAAAGCTATCGACTGAGGGGGTGAGAATCGATTTCTCACCATTCATCTCTTCCACCTTGGTACCTGATGGCTTCATGGCTGTGACTCACTTAAACCAACGTATAGGGTCCAATGTGCCGTTGCTAGGTCAAGAATGGTTTACTGCCGTGAGATCTACTTTAGTCCTAATAGCAAGCAGATCCACAAATGAATCTGAGGAAGTTGTCCAGCTCAACACCGCTTAAGTCAACCTAGTCTCTATGAAGAAGTGCTTTCCTAGGAACTGCCTTCTTTTTCTTGGTACACCTGAATGTACCTATAGTACTGTGCCCGGTGATCCCACCCTATCAGCATGGGTACATCCTTGCGACTAAAACCGATAAATGATGTTGATATGTTTTTGCTTAGCGTCGGCCATAGCGTCCTAGCTGATGCCCAATGCTCTAATCTTAAGAACGCACTATCTTAAATGTATCATAATATGGGTGGTAGCACTACAACCCGTAGAGGGCCAGGGCCTGGATTCTCAGCAATCACTCGTGTTGTGCGTGCTATTGTTCTCTCACTAGTGGAAGGTAACTACAGTCTTATGCCGACTACGAACGTACCGGGAATAGAACCTCGGTAACGTAGGATCAAGTGCATTGGGGTCGACGACCCAACCCGAAACACCACGGCTGCGAAGTTTGTCTTAACATTTTTATTCTTTATACACTTTATTTTGGTGTATCAAAAGCTGGTTCGTGACTTGACTATCAATGCACCAGACGTCAAAATTTAATTAGCCAATGAAACAAATGTGTTTTACAATGTTTGTACAAAATTGGCTTCATTCACGTGGAATAAAAATTGAGATGCGTTAGATTTAGAACACACATGTGTCAAGATTTAGAACACTAATGTAGGTGATTACGTTGCATCATCAAGCATTTTTGTCAACGGCATCTGTAATTCAATGACCATAGTCTCAAACGCAACCTATGATTAAGATTCTTCAACGACTGAGTTATTTTGACTCGGTAATAGTAAGTAAGTAAGTAAGTATAGATTCACAATTAAACATGATGATCGATCGTGATATCGTTAAAGTGGTATTTTTTTTCTAAGCATAGGTAAAATAAGCTTTAGTAAAGTAAATCGTCAAAAATATTCACATCGCTGCAAGTGTAAAAATTGAGAAAAATGTAAAGACATTTCGCGCGTTAAGAACAAAATATAGGCAACATAATCGTCTATCTGAGCGTAGTATAGATCAAATTGCAAGACGCTGGCTGCCGCAAGTGGAAGAAGATCCATATCGATTCATTTCTCTGCGAGCATAGCTATTGGGTGTATTGAGCATGGTAGGTAGGCAGAAGGCGCTGCTAGTGAAGTCACAAGCACAATTAGACCATGTTGGGCCATTGTGATACTCCCTCAGACACTTCCAAAGGCAAATGGTGACTGGGCGAGATTTGAAAACCAGATTAAAGCGTTTCCAACCGTGGAGCCAACTTAACACCTGCGCCATCCAGTCTTCGAGCATATTGCTGCGTATTTTTAACGCCTTGAAAA
The DNA here is from genome assembly GCA_964034865.1 of Eristalis intricaria. Taxonomy (NCBI): domain Eukaryota; kingdom Metazoa; phylum Arthropoda; class Insecta; order Diptera; family Syrphidae; genus Eristalis; species Eristalis intricaria. Next base: position 24,764,149 of record OZ035877.1, read on the forward strand.
CGAATATGCCTCAGTTTCCTCAAGTGTCAATAAGTCATCTTATCTGAATCGTGTCCCGGATTTTAGCCCGAAGTCCTGCGAGGATTCTAGTCAGCTCAAAAGAAATAAGAAAGAAGAACTATGCCTTAAACGCATGACAAAACCTAACGACTAATCGTTTCCACCAAATTGTCTGGCTGTTTGTGTGCCTGCAAACTGTAATTGTTTCAAAAACTTCATAATTTCTTCAAACTGCGAATTTTCTTCTCTGCTGGATAAATTCAAGCTTCCTCTCATGTCAGTTATTAGTATTATTATAACTTATTACCTTACAATTAAAATTAGTAAGCCAACATGATAAGCGCCAACTGCAAAGATCTCGGGATGTTTCGCATCACGTTATTTCGATTTAATATCACAGTTATTGTTGACAAAAGTCAATAATTTCTTCGAATTTGGTATCGGCTAGAGAAATTCCAAATTTCCCATGCCTATCCTGAGGTGGTGAGAATCTTGTCTAGGAAATGGTTCTTTTATGTGGTGGGAAATTAATTTGTTCCCACAGAAAGTACTCATATATGTCAAAGAGAGAAAAAAGAACTTTTGAGGTTTTCTCCCAATCCTATAATATCTCAAACTCAAGTTGGAATGAAAAACAGATTTGAGTGGATTTAGGAAATGGACGGTTTGCTTAACAATTTTTACGAACAGTTATTTCTTTTTGGCAGAGTATATAAGCGGTGCTTTTTGTGGCAGGATTTGTTTTGAATAATGTTATAATTCAAATTGTAGTAATATTTGCCATTGTCAGGTGTTTTTTTTGTCTTTCTTTGTGTGAGGCTACATTCCGAGGTTGCACGTGGACAAAGCAAGGCTACAAGCGAGCTGCGAACTTGAACTACCTATCAGAGACAACAATTTTCCAGCAAACTTAAACAAAAAGTTAAACTTCTTGCGGATTGAATTATCTGAAAAAGAGAATAAAATTAAAATTTACTGAAGCTGAAGGCATGATGGTTCCTATTTCATGTCAAAGCTGATTTGATAACAAACACTTTAAATTGAACATAGACTGTTTAGAAGGGACTGATGAGTTGCAAACCAGTTTTATTTTCCAATCGTTGCAGAACTAACTTTTTTCTTTTAAGTACGTAGTATAGAGGGGGATGGACAGATCATCTGTAGAGATCGTTTCGACATAGCATAGAGGCCTACTACGACCTCTTTGACGGTGCCAACGGAGCCTGTTCGAAGATGGCAATGCCAAAATCAGTATGAAAAACATCTTTGGCGCAGTGATTTTAAAGATTCACCAAGATTCAGAACTCGACTGTCCAATGACAGAAAGCTGTACCACCCAACAAAGTTTTGGCATTAAACGCCTGAGCACACCGGATATTGCCAGAGCCTACGAAGAACAATTACGTGAGAGACTCTCCGGTATGCCTTGTCGAACATAAACATCACCGATTTGTGGTTATATTGCTGCTCTACCATTAAAGAGGTAGGAAAACTACTTTATAAACTACTTACCACAGCCGACAAGGAACGCGGAGTGAGTGATACGGAAGTAAGAAATCCCAACTCCAGACGAAGAAGTAGTAAGGCGATCCTGTATAATACGAGTTCTGAATTCGTTTTTTAACAGTATTGGTTGTTTTTGGTTTTCCAGCATAGGTTAGAGATCTCACGTCCGTTAAATTACAAGAGCACGAGAAGCGCGCGATGGAGAAGTGCTACAGTAGGAGGGGACAAGTTATTCAATGGATATAAGGCTCAGACAGAAGCCTGCCGGGATGAAAATGGAGAACTTCTAGTAAAGTCGCAGTCGATACTGAGAATCTGGAAACCACTTCTGTAGACTGTTCAACGGCGATGAGAACACAAGTACCGCTGTCAGGCAGTATGTTCCACTCCACACACGAAGTCAAGATAGCGATATCGAGCAGCTAGTCTGCAGAATCCCTTTTTGGTTGGCGCATGCACTAGTTTATCTGTAAGGTATGGTCGGAGGAAAGCATGCGCGATGAGTGGAATCTCGGAATCGTTTGTCCAATTCACAAGAAAGGAGACACCTTCAACTGCGGCAACTACCGAGGGATAAGTCTCCTAAGCATCGCTTATAAGATCTTCTCAGTAGTTTTGTGTAGTTTTGTGTGATATTTGGTGGTAACCTGATAGGTCCTTATCAGTGCAGTTTCAGGCCAGAGAATTCCACTATCGACCAGATCTTCACACTACGGTTAATTCTGGAAAAGACCCAAGAGATGCAGATCGACACTCACCACCTATCCATTGATTTCAATGCCGCATATGACAGCGTGTATAGATGCTATAAACGCCGTCTAGTTTTGACATTCCTGCCAAACTCGTCAGACTGAGTAAGATGACGATACAGAATGCTCCATCCAGGTCGGTATCGAACTTACCGATATCTTTAGTGTCAAAAAAGGATTTATCCAAGGCGACGAGCTGTCATTTGACTTCTTTAAGATCATCCTTGAGAAGATCGTGGAAAACTCACACGCCAACACTAGAGGTACGATCTTTCAAAGTCTGTACAATTGCTGGCATACGCTTGCGATATTGACGTGATTGGTCGAACATAGCGAGTCGTCAAGGACTTCGTCTACCTCGGCTCCGCAGTCAATAGTACGAACAACACCAGTAACGAGATCAAAGTTTGTCAACCGCTGTTTCTACGGGCTCATGAGGCAACTGAGTTATAAAGCCATCTCTCGAAGAACCAAGTTCATGTTATATAAGACTTTGATCATCCCAGTCTTGCTGTACGACGCGGAGGCATGGACAATCTCAAAAGCGGGTGAGGAAGTCCTTGGTCCCTTAGAGATGAAAGTTCTGCGTGCGATATTTTGCCCCAACAAAACTGAGCATTTTTTGAAATTTCGATTTGAGTTTTTATAACTCCAAAATACGAGAATTAATAGCAAATAAACTGCTCGTTTAAAAATAAACACTCGTCAAGTTGTGACCGAATAATTGTACATCCGTAACATCCGTGACAGGGAGAGATTTTCAAGAAATCCCGTATTAGTTCGAAATAAAAAAAAAGGTACATTCTACATAGATTTGTACGGGCGGCTTAGTAGTGTCTGTGTGAGACACCTCAAGTTCTTCAATATTTCAAATTCAATGCCCGAGTAATTGCCCGACATGTGTGGAAAAGTCCTAGTCAGAATTCGGTTCTGCAAGAACACCTGTCATTCACAGTGGCACTGTCCGAACAATGTATTGGACACACAATTTCCAAATACAAAATACGAAACGAAAAAACGATCGAAATATAAAACATTTGCTGTATTTTATTTATTTAGCCATTTCATGCTCGAATTAATTTGTGTACTTTTAGTCGCACTGGTCTTCCGCGCAAATTGTGAAAAAGTCTGAAGCGGTAAGCTCCAATAAAAAAAGAATATTTCGTGCCATAGTTGTGACAAAAATTAATAAAACAACACGCAAATAACTACATCCTTACAGTATAGTTTTAAAATGTACCACAATTTCAAGATGTTGCCTTTTAAATTTACTTTCGGAACCACAATATGTACGACCACGTACAGTCATTCATAGAGAAGCCATAATTATCCAGCGGCATGATGAATTCCCTTGGCTTGTACTAAAATCGTCCATGATTTCGGAAGCCCATCGATTCGATAAAAAGCGTTAGTAGTCAATCTCAGAAGCAAGGCCCAACACAGACTGTTTGTAATGCAATCTAATTCATCAGCTCAGCACAAAAAATGTTTTATCTGTATATTGTCGCTGCTTATGATTTATTTAGACCCAGTAGATACCAGCTCCACAATGCAACTGAGAAATATTTATTTATTGTAGCAACCAGTTGTGCACACACAGCACTTCATCAAGAGAGTGATCGGATTCCAATCGGTGGATTAAACACGCGCGTCCATTCGATGCGGGGAATATGGAATGTGCGCTGACTTTGTACGAGTGTCCCGAACAAGCTTGCGCAAAAGTTCGCAAGAAACCAGTACACCGGCACCAGTTCTGGTGCATTTCCCACATCCCAAAGCTATAAGCAATATTTTCTTTCAAAACGGCGCGCTGCGCCCGTCTGGCCATGTCTTGTTGTACACCAACTACATCACGCTGACACAACAGTAATCACTCCATAAAGTCACCGCTCATGGACATATCTGTCGTCGTCGTCGTCGTTTTCCTCGCCGTCGGTCGTCGCAAATCAGCTCCAGCCTCAGCTCCAAAAACAACAACGCGAAACCAACGAATTCATTGTCCAGTTGAGTAGAGCTGACCGGCAGGCAGAGCAGCCACCCAGTCCACATGTGAAATCCCCCCGGGATAGTTATCCAATTTTCGTATGCAGTACCCCAGCAGCTCACACACAGGGGTCGGGACTGCGTCCGGGGCTGGAGGAGATTCGAATAAGCACTTGACATAATCCACAAATGGCAAGACAACATCAATTGTTCGTCGGTGAATAATGGCGGAGGGACTGCACTTCGGTTTCGGTATGGCGATATGGTTTAGGCCGAGTGCGAGCAAATGCACTATCGGTTAATTGGAAATGAATGTTGGATCGGTCTGTAATCGCTTGAGATACGCAGCGAGTGCTTCCATAAAGGGCGTTGTAATGGCATGTCGCGGCAAGGAGCCTCGAGGAGGTTAGAAATCCCTTAAATTATGGATTAGGGGCGGCCAAGCGGGAGGCACACGGCCACACGGTGACATAATGTATGTTCTGCAATTTCGCGCGTAACGAAATGGAGTGACGGACAGATACAAGTACAGCGTGTGTTGAGGCATTTTTTCGCTTGCACACGCCTTTATTGGGAGCAATAGCTCCATTTTAGTCTGCACTATGTGCATAGTGTCTCAAAACAACAAGTGCGCCGAAGCAATGCGAATGCCAATCCAAGATCTGTCAAGATCCCACGAATAGTCGCGATGAGATAAGGCTGCTGTCGTCTCAGACTGAATGATTATTCCACATGTCACCACCCACCATCACTTACGGTGATGCCTCTCTTAAACGTTCTCTTAGATAAGTTGTTGGTGTCAATAAGCTTACGAATACATGCAGCATAGGCCGCACACTTAGCCTGCATCGATATTTGGTGGTGTGACATTTGGTTTCATATTATCCCTCTCTTTCTTTCTGATACCCATGTACACTAAGGAGAAAAATTTGTTCCAGTTCATTTCGGATTGAGCTTTTCTAAAACTTTTCTCATGCAGATTTCTAACTAAGACCCTCAAACTGTTTGAACTGAACTTTTAAAGCGGAAAACGTTGATTTCTAATATTTGATGGTGTGTACTCATTTTCGTTTTTTTTTTGGGTTTTTCCTGAGTTTATAAAAAGAGCTTCATTCAGAAGGAATAATTATTGCAGAAGCTGCTAATAATTTGTTTTATGTATATTATCTGCGGATGAATTTAGCTATTTTAAGAAACTCAAATAGCTTATGTTGAAATTTCTTTTTATTTCATTTGAAAGGTAATTCAATTGGTGTTTATTCCCACTGAATAACGCATGGCCAACGTGATATCCTAAAAATGTTCATCATTGCTTGCAGAGATGGAGTGTGAATCGAATCAAATACAGGACGAATCGATCGATTTAATTCTTTAATAGGCTTCGGTACTCGTTTTCTCGATACACAAAGATGTTATGTCAAAGCGCGGACACATTAACTTTCCAAATCACAATAGAACGCCTGCGTTTTCGATGAAATACATTTTACAAGAAAATAATGTATTTAATGTATTTTGTATTTGCCTCAGTTCGCCAAAAATAAACGAGCAAACAAAAGAAAATTGTGTCTCAACTGTCAAGAGCCCGAGTTTGTAGAAGTAGCTCTACGTAAAAATATGTGCTCGCGCTCAGGATATTACGGTCTGTGAAAGCGCGAGAGCTGCATTGTGTCTTGCTTAATGGATTTATAGACGTGTTTTTTTTTCATCGCTATCGTGAAGTAAGATGCAAAAAAAACGATTCGCAGTGGCTTTGATTTTTATCTGTCAGAATATATGAAGAAAACAATTTATATGTTCGAATCGCAGTCAAAATATATGAAAAAAAAATTCGAACTCGAATTTTTATCGGCAGCCACTTTTCACTGCCGATATTTAAGGCAGTTATAGGCCTTAATAGGTTGTTGTATGTGCCTTACGTGCAAAATCCTACTTCACTATTTATAGATTTGTGAAAAAAACACGGCTTATGTGTATCCTACTTACAATGTCAGAGCCCGACCGCGTGAATGCTGTATTGTATATGGGTATGAAATTTTACATTTTCGTTTTGGAAAACTTATGAGATAGTTACTTCTACTTCTCATCAACGTTGCCGCTGTACCACGATCGAGCCATTATGACACTTTTCTGGGAAATAACACTGTGACACTTTTAGATTGAATATAGCCCTCTGGTGCAACCTTGAAAAATGAACACACAATGGGCTTCCCTTAAGTCGAATTGTCACGGGATACCATACTCTGTTTGAGTTAGAGGGAGTTTGACCTAAAGAGAGGTTTTTCTATGAAAATTTGAGTTAGCAAGCAATTATCTTCTGTGCAGTAGTTTCCCTCGATCTTGGCCCGTGATTAATATAGGCCTCTACTACACGGCTTGATTTTGAATTACAAAAAGCTCGTAGAAGGAATATGTTCACTGAGTAAAGACCATTCTTTTAATTGATTATGGCTCATGGTATGGAAGTAGAATTTTTTCTTAAGAAAGGTATCCCGCATTCCACTCGAGTGCCAAGCTTCCTCAGATGCTTTAGTCTAGCACCAAACCCTGAGACTAACATCAGGTTTCAGCCTGACAAAGCGGTGTTCCCTTTGTGGGAGCGTAGTGGAGGTTGAGCATTAAGCCCAAATCAAGAGGACGGTTTCAAATTAACGATAACATGTCATATAGTTTGAAACGATTATATTGACATGGGCGTTTGCGACTCTGAGCGACAAATATAGCAGCAAGACGTTTCCGATCAGCTTCGTACATTGTCGAGTGAGAGGGGGATTGTCCAATCATTCATGAAATTAAGTGGTACATGAAGCAAAACTCAATGCGTTGGTTCGCCTCATGGGTTAGTGGTTTTTTTCGTATAAGCCTTAGCTTGGTCCATCCGAAGTAGGGTCATTTAGAGATATTAATGAACACCCACAGATTCCACCAAATCTCTGGGTCCTCAACCAGGATCGTTATAAATCTCCATGCCTGTTCGGCATTCTTCCCATTATGCTGCCCTAAGATGGTATACGTGGCCTTGAAAGCTCGAAATATTCTCAACCGAATCCTTGACAACCATATACTTTATAGCAGCTAACGCATACCTCAAGGAAGATCCACACAACGGCTCTCTATGAAGTAGCGCGTAATATTGATAAGGCGATAAACTATTAAGACAACACACTAGCTAGCTTTTAAGATATAGAAGGTACTTTTAATAACGCTTACACGGAAGCGATCCTTGAATCCTTAACAAAGCTAGATATAGAAGTCTTTCAATGGGTAACAAGTGCGACCTAAGTATTAACTTCAGCAAACCGGAGCTGATGCTGAGGCACCACAAAAACCAAAATACCCAATTTCCAACTTACTCGGCTCAACGATCAACTTCTTTCACTTTCTTCCAGCGCGAAGCACCTTGGAATTACTTTAGATCCTAAACGCAGCTAGTTAAGAAGAACCGTTGGCAAAAAATAGAGTCTCCAGCCAAAGAGGATCCTACGGATGGATCACAAGTATGGTGGCCGGCCTTCGTAAATAATACAACATGACAAAACTAAAAACAGAAATAGAAAAGAGCATGTATAGGCACCATAGGCGATCTACTATCGACTACGTCGGATGCTCTTACGGTGGTTCTTCATCGTTTACCCTTGGATCAATACATGAAAAACACTACAGCGCTATTAGTATCACAGAGTCTGGATGCTGAACATAAAAACCTAATGACCAGAGCACTATCCTTGATCACATTTCTAACCTTCAATGAAATGCTCTTCGTTTTCAACGTCTGTTGATCCCTCTGATACAGGCTCTGGGACGTGTATGATCAATTTAAGGGAATTGAGCGGCGTATAAACTTCTATGTCTCAGACTTCATTGATTAACCTTTATTTATGAAACTTCTTGAGTGCTTGAGGGCTGTTGATTGTAGACTTAAACAAACCCTTTTGATGTCGAAGAAGATGCCTCAATAATTTACTTACCCTGAAATAAAAAAAGGAAAGAAAAAAGATTAATGAGAAAATGTACATAAAAAATAATCGAGTGTTCGCGATTCAGTTACCCACTTATTATGGTAATCAAATAATTGGCATAGTGAATCGCGGTTTTAATATCCTGCTTTAATTGCAGTTTGTGCCCCAAAGGGGCTGGCTGGGCTACCGACGAGGTCGCGATCCGTCTGCGAACTAGGATACTGTGTGAGCCTACGACGAACGATGCAAATATTTATTTGGTTTGCGAATGGGAATGCGAATGGAACTCCGAGCGTGAATCCTAATTTGAGTCTGAATGCCAGTCCGAACGCTATGCGATTGCGAATGCGAATGGCAACGCGAACCCGAATGGGAACGCGACTCCGAATGGGAATGCGAGTTCGAATTGGAACGTGACTCGGAATGGGAACCCGACTTCGAATGCGACTCCCAATGGCAACGCGAGTTTGAATGGGAACGCGACTCCGGATGGGAACGCGAACCCGAATTGAAGAGCGAGTCCGAATGGTAACTCGAGTCCCAATGAGAACGCGACTCCGAAATGGAATACGACCTCGAATGGGAACGTGACTCGGAATGGGAACACGACTTTGAATGTGACTCCCAATGGGAATGGGTCTTCGAATGGGAACGGAACTCCGAATGGGAACACATCCTCGAATGTGAACACGGACCTTACTTTTGATTTACATTCCAATTGTGATTCCGATACTGATTACATGACCAATGATGTCAAAGCTTGCCACCATCAAAAGTTCGAAAAAGGAAAAAAAAAACCACCGAAACCTTCAAGGACTGTAAATTTAAAGTTTTTAAGAAGCCAATTGCGTGAAAAATTAATGCGATCGTCGACGCTACGCTGAAGAAGCGACTTAGGATTGGTCTGCGACAAGCTTTGAGGATCAGTTCAGCATGAGCAATTAGACGATCAAACAAAAGACGCGACATGCCCGTGTTCCTGAAAAGAGAAGAAAAGAATTTGACCCAGAAAAAAAGGAAAACCTGAAATAAGAAGAGCAAAGGCCCTGCCTACCCTCAGGACACCTGTTCGGGTCCTGAGGAATGCCCTACCTAGCCTCAAGGACACCTGTTTGGGTCCTGAGGGGGTTAGTTGGACAAAAAAAAATATGTGTTTTGCTGAAGAATACATCTTCTGTGCCATGCATGCATGATTTTAAATGAAAAAAAAAAAACTGTTCAAGACTGACAAACACACATTTCTCACAGAAGGAAATGATATGAGAATAATTGAATGAGTGGTAAGGGAAATTTGAAAGGGCTTACATATTGTGAGTGCACCCTAAGTGCAGTTGGAATAAGCAGCCAGTGAGTCATCTTTCTCGTGCCTGTGTCCTTCCTCTTGGTGCTCATGGTTGGCCCGCAACATCATCCAAGGAACACTTTTTTTCGAACAAGCACTCACGACTTTGTTTTAAGAAGGTTACTCGTGTGCCTGTTTTTTGACACAAGTTCTTGATTTTATAGTGCTGTCGATTCGAGTGCGAACAGGAATGCCTTGGGTTGAGTTTCAAGGAAAGTCATAGCCCGTGACTTAAAGCGAAGGAATAGAGTTTCGTTCGACGACTTTTTTTGTCTGTCAATTGGGGTCTCGACAGTCTCGTGGATACATCGACTACTACGATATGCTACGACTTTCTCTGTGTTTCATGCTAAATCGTAGGCCGTGACTTAAGGCGAAAGAGTAGTGCAGTCCGTCTGTCAACTGGGTTCTCGACAGTTTCGGGGCTTCATCGACTGGTACGACATGCCACGGCATTATTGGCGTTTCATGCTAAATGGTAGACCGTAACTTAAGGCGAACGATTAGTGGTGTCGTTCGGGACTATTCGAGTGTCAAATGTTGTTTATCGACAGTTTGAATAGGAAATGGAGAAGCAAATGTCATTGGCTGTGTCTTAAGCTATGTCTTAAGGTATGTCCCAAGCGTCGTCTTAAGCTTTATCGTACGCTGAGTCTTCCGGTGACTCTGAAGTGATGTCTTCAGGTGTTCTATTCGTCCTACAAATTTCGTTTGCGGCGAGGCGAACTAGAAAATGCGAACCACTTTAGTCAACTAAGAAAAAATCCCCGAAAACGCCCGTTTTGTTCCTGAAAATAGAAAATGATTAGACCCTACCTATCCTCAGGGACACCTGTTTGGGACCCTGAGTGGTCCCCTACCTATCCTCGAGGACAACCTGTTTGGAGTCCCCGAGGGATCCCCTACCTATCCTCAAGGACACCCCTGTTTGGGGGCCTCGAAGGGTCCCCTACCTAACTTCGAGGACACCTGTTCGATGCCCCGATGTCCTGTTCTAACACGAAAGTAAATGCGAAAGCGTATCACAAGACCGTCGGCCGCGCCGAATGAAAACGAACGCCTGCCGTCCTGCAATGTCGAAAAGCTAACTATCTACCTAACAGTCCCTCAAACTATATGCCTATGAGCCTATGTAGCTGTCTACATGTATACCTAACGACCCTAAGAATGTTTTTTAAAAAAGCTAGCTACCTATCAACTGATGTACTAATGTTTGTCTTAAGCTAACTGAAACCTAGCTACCTAATCTAACCTACCTAGCTCATTGATCTTCTTCGGTTTTGTCGTGCGCAAGATTCTACATGCATGCAAGTACTCACATTAGTGCCTTTTTTATGAAACAAGGGATTGTCATGAAGTGTGTGCGATCACGATTCCTACCATAAAATAATTCTTGGTGGATTATGTTTACCTACCTACCTAGCTTAGCCTACTTTTATAGAGAAGCTAATCATGGCTAAATTATCAGGAAGAGTAATAGGGAAGAGGAGAAAGAGGAGGAAGAGGAGGAAGAGGAGGAAGAGGAGGAAGAGGAGGAAGAGAATGAAGAGAAGGAAGAGGAGGAACCTGTGTACAACCGGCCTTCTACCGATAAAATAAAAAAATTAACTGAAAGGGAATTAGCTTCTGTTGGAAAATCAGCGGCATGTCGAATGAACGCAAAAGAAAGTTTTCCAGAATCAATAAGAAAGCGAAATGAAGTGTACTGGTCAGCTGGACATCTATCACGATGAAGAGCCTACCCCCGTCCATGAGCATGATCGGTAAATACGAAATTCTAACAACTGTAATGCACAGCGACTTTAGAGACGAGCTGTGCCAATCGTACGTGAAGCCCAACAAAAACATCTGCCAACCTGCGAATGCCTTCGAATGGCCAAACGATCGATTCATGGTTCAAACACGCTTAACGAAGGTGAGCCTCATAAATTACAATGCAATCTGAGCGGTGAGCTAAAGTGGATCTATTCAAAGCGACTAATGCGATGTGGATAATAGAAGAAAGATTGAGCTAGTAATTTGATCCAACCTTCGGAGTGTACGAAAAGGTGTACATGGGCACTGGTACAGATGTGCTTTGATGAAATAACGAGACACGCACCATGGACCAGGTCATTGAAGCCAATGCGAGGTGAACAAACGTACGATAGAGAACGAGATACGAGAGCAAGTTAAGGGAGTAGCTTGTCCTAAAGTAGCCCATACCCACGATTTCCGCCATACTCGTCACATAAATTCGTACACATTAGTTCGGAAAATGTCGACGGAACAGCGCCATGTCGAGGACGGAACAGCGTATTGAGCAGTGGGTCCGATGCATGATTCATGGACTTTTTGTCCAGAACCATGTAAATCGCTCAGATACCAAGAAGCAAGAAAATCGGATAGCCTTACAATATCAAAGCTCGTCACTCTTCAACGATTGGAATGTGAAAGCGTGCGATCAACCTCACACACATCACACATCTAGGAACACCGACATAAGAAATGAAAATCACTTCATTTTAGACACACCGAGAAACAGTGCGCGGACTAGCCCACACACAGGACGCATTTGAGCACTCCGATACAAGTGTGCACACAAGTGTCGTGTGTATGGGCTACTTAATGCAAGTAGTGGTCCTGAAAAGAGAAAAAAAGAATTTGACCCAGAAAAAAAGGAAAACCTGAAACGAGAAGAGCAGATGCCCTGCCTAACCCCAGGATGCCTGTTCGGATCCTGGGGGATTCCCTACCTAGCCTTAGGATACCTATTCGGATCCTAAGGGGTCCCCTGCCTAGCCTCAAGGACACCTGTTCGGGTCCTGAAGAGGTTAGTTGGCTGAACAAATATATATATATATATATGTATGTTTGACTAATGTGTAATGTGTGTATGCAAAGAGCACAAATTTGTCATGAAAGAAATAAATATGAAAATACAGTGGACGCTCCCTAAGTCGAATTTCTCTCTAGCTCGCCATATTTTACATCCAGTACCCCTGAATTTTCTATAAAAGACATCCCCTCTAAACCAAACTCCATCTAACTCAAACAAATCATGGTATCCCATAAAAATTCGAATTAGGGGGAGTCCACTGTACTTGTATATGTATGAACGATAAAGGAATAGAGTTGGAAACTTACAAATTGTATGTGCACTGAAGTGCCGTTGCAGCAATCATTGTCAGCTTTCTCTTGTCTCTTGTCCTTGAGGTCATCGTTGGACCACTTGTGGCCATCGTTCAGAAAACACTTTTTCGGCCGGCCTGTGAGAACGCTTTACGGTCTAGGCTCCTCCAATGAGGAAAGAAGCCACCACATGAACTCACTCACTCGCGAACAAACGCTTGCAAATTTAGTTTCGTTTATTCGTGGGTTTACTCGTGTGTTAACTCGAGTGTACCATCGATTCGAGTGTCAAATGCTGTCCTACGTTGAGTTTCAAGTTAAAACTTAACCCGTGTCTGTAAATTAATGAAAAGGGAGGAATAGTTTCGTTCGTGGTTTAATGTGTTTTTATGAAGTCTTACGAGACTCAAGCCAGAACTTAGCGCGTGTCTTAAGGTATAGAAAATCAGTTCATAGGCTTAGCGCGTGTCTTAAAGTATAGAAAATCAGTTCATAGGTTCTCGTTCGATAAGCATTCATAATTTCGTCATTTAACAGCGTCGATTATTCGAAAGAGAGTCTCAGGCTAAATCTTAATCTCGGGCCGTTTATTTGTATACAATTTGTATATGTGAAGGAACAGTTGTGCTCATGATTTTTCTAAAATTTCTCGACTTTATCGCGTAGTCAATTCGAAAATTACATTAAAAGGAAATGTCTTTAGTCTTCCGAAGACTCTTAAGCGATGTCGTAAGGAATTTAGATTCAGTGATCAGTCAAACTACAGACTTGTCCCCGTACACGCACTTTATTCCTGAAAAGAGAATATATGATTAGAACCCTACCTATCCCCAGGGACACCTGTTTGGTCCCCTGAGCGGTCCCCTACCTGTTCTCAAGAACGCCCTGTTTGAGGTTCCTGAGGTTTGCCCTAGCTATCCTCAAGGACACCCCTGTGTGGGGGCCTCAAGGGGTCCCCTACCTAACTTCTAGGACACCTGTTTGGTGCACTGAAGTCCAGACATTATGCCGAAAATATTTGCTAATCCGTAGCAATAGAACATGTTGTTCGCAGTTAAGGAAAACGAATAAGCTACCTAACTGCCCTATCAAAAACTTATGCCCTATGTAGCTGTCTACATATATACCTGCGACCCTAACCATGATTATTTTAGAAGCTAGCTACCTATCCATTGATCTGACTGATGCGTGGGTTGAGCTGTCTGAAGCCTAGCTACCTTATCTAGCTTGATGCTCGCTAGATGCTTGAAAAAATATAAGAAAATACAGGCCGACCGACACAGCTTTGTGCAAATGCTAGAACAGTAGACTCATCTTGAATTCTAGCTGCTCTTAGTTACAATCTACTCAAACTACAAGGCAGACAAAGAATAATTATTGTCTGTTGGCCCACTCTTGATTATGAGACACGTCCACGTCCACAAGCATAATCGGCGGCGAGTGTGAAACTAACGCAGTGCTTGAGCGTGATCGATACGAGAGCAGAGACGAGCTGTCATTACGTACCTGCGAGAAGCCCAAACAAAGACCTCCATAAAGCTGCTAATGCCTTCCAACTGCCCAAGAGTCGATTCATAGATTAAGCGCGCGGAGGTGGATCACTATACAGTCTAAACAAAGCTAAGGTAGATCTATTCAAAGCCGAACATTGAGTTAACGTATGAATGATTGAAATGGTTGAGAAAGACCGACGAAAACTCACAGAGGATAGGAACAAAATACGAGGCAAGCAAGCAAGTCACGACAAAAATCATTGATGCCGCAGCAGAAGCAAGCCTAAACAAGCGTAGACCAGGACAAGGATTCTAAGAGAGCTGGTTCAAAAACAACCGCGTGTACAACGTGTACAACAAATAAACGAACAAGCTTGTGATTAAAACTAAATTTCTAATGAGTCCGTTGTGCCATTACTGGCAGAGTACCTGAAAAGAGCAGAGCTGAAAGAAAGGAAAACCTGAAACGAGAAAAGCATAAGACCTGCCTAGCCTCAGGATGCCTGTTCGGATTCTGAGGGTTCCCCTACCTAGCCTCAAGGACACCTGTTCGGGTCCTGAGGGGGTTAGTTGGACAAAAATATTTGTATAGGAAAAAAGCTAAGTATGCAAAATTAGATAACCCGAAACCGTATTCATGCTAGCATGTCACTTTGCGATCGAGAGTCATGACTCATTATTCAATTTAAGCAACATGTGGTGTGTGGGTGTGTATTGAATAAATGAAAAACAGGGAGAAATATTTTTAACTACCTTGTGTACCTTTTGTATTTTTGTACAGCATGCTTGACTTCGGTTAGCTTGCATGTGTTGTTGGTGATCATTGAGGATCCTGGCTGCTTGGAATCATGGATGGGCCTCTTGTGGCCTCGACTGGACTTCGTTGTGCCATTTGTGAGCTGCTGCTTGACCATTGTGGCCATTAACAACGAACCGAACCGTAATCCATGATGGCAGAGGTGGCCGAAAAATAATCCCTATTAAGGGTGGACTAGTTGTGGGTGACACTCGAGGACAAGAAAATTAAGTAGCATCCGACGGCAACCGATGCCAGAACACGATATGACAGAAATCGAAATGAAAAAAAAAATGCTTGAACCGAACCGTGGAACCCATTGCCAGAGATGGATCGAGTATGAATCCGATTCTCCCCTGGATTAAATCACGCTTCAAAGCATGAGTACAAGTGTCATTGGACTTCAATGAAAGCGATGGTATGCATATCCTTACCCGGTGACGGAGTTCATGTCTGTAATCGATCATGATTCAGAAGGCAGACCATTTTAAACTATGCACACCATGCATGCCTACAAGACTAGACTACAAAAATAATAAAAATATCAAACCGATATGCATTGCCCCCCCACTCATGGCCACCACACGGTCCAGTATTCATCATCAACAAAGTTCCCCAAAATCGATCAACAGTTCGGAAGAAAATCGGAAGAAAATCGCAACAAAATGGCATCAAAAGTGGTGGGTGAGGGGGTGAGTTGTCGTGAGAGAGGGGGGGAGGGGGGGGGGGGGGGGGGGTCACATACATATGAGTGAGCGAGTGTATGAGCATGAGTAGGGAGAGAGGAAAAAAAAATTTGAAAAAAAAATTCGCCCCGATGTGCACCCCCCGGCGGCTACCGACAGACTGAGTTCGCTCCCCCGTCTAGTACTCCCTTATATAGCCTCGGACACCCCTCCAGGGTGAAATAAAATTTTTCAAAATTTTTTCCCATTTTTGGGTATTTTTTGTCAGAATTTTCGCGAATTCTTAATTTTTTTTAGTTTTTCACTGTCTGTGACTATAGGGGGCGATACAAGGAGATGGACTGGGCTTGATTTGGAAACGTTGCGGAATTTGAGAAGAAGTTTGAAGGGGTTTTTAGGTGGTTTGAGGTGTAATATTGGGCTTTATTCGACTTGTTTTACCGTGAATATGTGACGAATCGATTTTTGATTACTTAACCGAGGCAGTGGAGGGTCTGCTGAGGGTTTCGGAGGAATTCTGTGAGCTCTGCATTTGTGAGTCTAGGCCTTAGAGTGACGACGAGTTGCACTCTCCATCGTGATTGCGTTCTGGTTGGTCGTTTGCGATCAAATGAGCGCCAAAATGGCGACAACAAATTGACCAATTCAAAGATTGTCTCAATGACATACACGCTCCTGTCTACAGCTTGACTCTTGACTGTTTCAACTCATGGATGTCTTTCTTTGTTTCTCATGAAATCCACTACAATCCCCCACGAGAAGTGTGTGTTTTCATCGACTTTTCCCAGCTCTCCATGCAGTCTCTATGTCTTGACTGAATTTTTGATTTTTCCTTTGAATGATATCTTTGTTACTCCCTCTCATCCTGGCTCTTCTGTTATCAGTCACATGCACAACAGGCGATTAATGATGCCGGCACTACTTGATCCCTCCATATCTATATATCCCGGACCATATCACTTTCCGCTGAAGTATAGGAGATATCCTAAATGTGGTCGTAGGACGATGAGACCTCACATAAATAACTCTGAGACTTAATGTGCTCGAAGTCTGATAATTTGTTTTTTGATTGCGAACCAGAAACTAAGGCTTCTCGTAGTTTTCGTGACCGTTTCCCTTCTCCCGTCCTCTCGTCGTGGCAACGCAAAAACCACGCGATTCTGCATCAAGCAGTCAAATTATGTGAGCATCATCAAGGTTCAAGGCAAGTCATATGAGCATCTAATGGATTTGTTCACAGCAGGTGTCCTTCTGGCTTGTGAGCGAAAACGATACGAGTTAACCACAATCGAGTGCTTATGGCTTTGTGAGCGTGACTTATAAAATAATCAAATCAATGAAACCCTATCTAGCGCCACATGATCACATGGAAACCTGTATGCATTTGATACATCCACTTCACAGTGCTGGCAGAAACTACCCACTTCCTCTTCCTCCAGAAGATGCATGTACCACAGATACATCGTAACACCGGGTGTAGCAAAGCAATTGACAAAAGTCAAATGCATCCAATCATGGAGTACTCGAAATCAATTTGAAATTTTAATATACCGGATGAATGCGATGTTTATGTTCTAACGGCGCGGCGGCGGGATGTTTACGCCACCGTTTAAACGTGTGACAATGTCCGCGCGCAGATATGAATGCACACCATATTGAATTCTTATGCTGTTGAATACACTGTATCTTGAATCTCGTATCTCGCTTCAGTATCGGCAGCGCATTCCATAGACGATTTTCAACTTTAGAGAGACACTCTGTGCAAGTCCATCGAATGAATAATTTGTACAAATCGCTGAAACGTGACTCTCCCATACGGCCGCGAGTTGGTGATACATTCCGCAGGCTATGGCGTATTTAAATCTTTCTACGAGTTGTGGCAACAAAAACAAGCGATTTCTCTCTGCTGGACTCTTGATGGTATCAGATGTGTTGGACTAGAGTGATAAATTCGTGAAGTGTGACGTGTAGTAATGATGGTCGCACAGGTGATAAAGCACCGTGCAGAGGCTAAGGTGATGTGTTACTACGGTTTATGTCAAGTGAGCATTTTATTGTTTGTTTTTGTTCCGCAAAAAGACCGCTGAATCTGGTTGTTACATTTTTTTTGTTTACTTTTTCAGAATTTTTTTTCCTGACGACAGACATGACTGACTTTTGGCATCAACCAAAATCAACTTTGGACTAAAAGTTGGGTCCACATTCAAAAAATTGTCAAGTCCAAGTTAAGCTAAGCTTTTTTCCAACGAATCAACGAGAGGTGTCACTTTAAATTTCGTTATACCCGGGTGGCCTCATAACTATTTAGTCTCACCGTCCAGTTTTGGCAATCTTGCAAGAGAAATGCATCGTGTAGCTGTCAAAATTTCAGCCGAAAGGGAGCCGTGGTTTTGTTTTGCTGATTTTAATGAAATGGATAGAGAGAAATATGGGTCGGTGAATCGATTCTTGTTTTTGGAAGAGAAATCGCAACAAAGAGCGCTTGGATGCTATGTACGTTGAATCTTCACGAGTTAACGAGTTTCAAACTGGTCGTACGTCAGTTTTTAATGAACCACGCCTAGGTGCCCCGAAAATAGTGTTGTGTTACTCATACAAGATGCACTATAAATGTCCCATACATCACTAAAGAAATGTCTACGCAAATATTTGTCCCTTTGAGTAAAGGAAGCATCAATAAAAATTAAAGTGTGTGCTGGTTCATCGACAACTGTCATACTGGTTACTGCAGGACAACATAATTGTGTAAATAATAGAAGCATGGCAAATTTATTGCACATTTATCTGACAATTTATTGTGTAAGTAAAAAAATCCCAAATTATTAAAATTTTCCAGTCATTCATTTACATTTGTGGCAACACTTGAGAAGGCAGTAGGCATATTAAAAAACCGCTGTCTACGCGACCGTTCCCGCCTTTGCTCACTCTGGACAACAACGCAGATGAGCTAATACGTCGGCTGTGTACGTTGTACCTCATTGATAAAGTGTCCTTCTGTCAAGGCGAAAACCAAGAGTGGTTATACGTATATGGTGGAAAAACTGCATATCAGTGAGATGTGGCACGGCACATATTTGAAAGGTTTGAGCGAATTCCAACTGTTCCATTGCATGTAAACAAAGAATGGCGACTGTTTTAAGCAACTGTCATTGCCTCAGCACGGGGTTTTTGGGGAGTGAAGCGGCTGGTGGTTAGAAAATAACAGTTTGGCTTAGAACACCCGACTTCAAGTAGCCATCAGACAGAGGAAAACGACTACAAGGACTGGCGAAAAGGTGTTCTGGCAAGTAATTCGCCGTCTCTTAGGAAGGAAACATCATAGGAGTGCAAATACATGTTTATTTTTAAAAATGCAAAAATTATTATAGCTTTATTAGAAAGAGTAAACATTTCCATTAATTATGAAATACAACGTCATTCAAGTGGCTGCCTCGGTTGGTTTCGCAGTAGCGCATTCGGTCACCCTAATTTTCCAAGACCTTGTTGATGGTTTCAAGCTGTACAGTTTCAATCAAAATTATTTTGATTATAAAAAAGAAATAAAATACGGGATCTTTCTCGGTTATTCCTTTATTGAATCTATCTTAAGACTAAATTCTACACTTAATTTTGCCTACACCAAACCTCGCAATCAATTTCCCCATGTACTCGTTTGCACATGCATTTCTATGCATCCGTATTGCGTCATGCTGACTGGCAATATTATTTATCCGGGTCGGTCATTCGTGTATCGATCTACATTCGGGTTCGAGCGCAGTTGCTGATCTTTCAGTTCTGCACATTCGAACTGGCGCTCATTAATTAATGGGCCAACAGTGTGTTTCGAAATTGGAGACGTTTCGAAACATGATACGACGATAACCGACGGTGACGGAAAACAGTCGACGCCAAAATATGTTTATATGAAGTGACGAGTGATGAGGCAAACCGCCGACCCGAAAATATTACATTATTGTCGGTGCGGGGTTAGTGTGTACTATAACTCTGTATCTCGCGGATTTCTTGGGTGATATTGGCCTTAGGTGCTTGAATCCTTTTCGGATTGTTGTGCCCTTTACGGCTCCCCACAAAAAAAGTCAAATCGCAGTTCCGAGGCGGCGAATTGCCATCACCGAGATGGCTGATGCCATGATTTGGGAATTTGGTTCGCAAAAGATCGATTGAGGCATGGCGTGCAATCCTGCATGAACGTTTAAATTCATTTCTTCAATATCAGTAAAAAAAAGTCAGGTATCATGGTTCCGTAACGCCCACTCTTGACCGAAACGTTGTTCCCAACGTCATTTTCGAAGAAAAATGTCTGATGATGCTCTCGGCCTCAGCAAATACACTCATCTCTGCGCACCGTTCGACGATGGGGACGTGTGTTGTCCACCAGTCACCACAACTTGTGTAAATTAGTCGCGCTGGTTGCTTCACTTCGGCTTTTCAAAAAACGCAGTGTTTGTTGCTACACAGCACTCACTTTGGAAATACGATTTCAACAGTTCCCAACGTTATTCAGGCCTAAAGCGACTCATTAGGTTCTGCGGAGGTATAATACTTACTTCCTGTCAAGATTCCGAGCGGAAATGGCTATCAGTGTCAAAATAACCTACGATTTAAGAAAAAACTACTTGATGGCCCACCTTGTATGTGCTCGCACAACACTCGGACCTCACTCACCTCTAAGAAACCCGCAGAGGTTATCCAACGAACGTTCAATAAAGTTCCGTCACAAGTGCGTTATTTCACCCAAGTTCATCGGAGTGTTATCATCTTATCACAATCCCAGCTGAGATATTTGTCAAATGCAATTTCGTCGCTCAGCGGCGCGTAGTTGTGAAAGTCGCCGAACAGAATATACATTTCAATGATTCACCATACCGACGGAGACCTATGAAAACGTCATCGGTGAAACACATCCTCTTGTGATACGAGTGTGTGCTTGTGTGGCTTTGGGAGAAGCAATAAGCCTGACACACATTTTATCCAAACGGCTGGACTCAAAGTGACCGAACAATTGCAAATATTCTTTGATTACCATTTATAGCGCCTTCGCCGTTGAGGCTCCTCGCTGTTGGCATGATTCGCATGGTAATGCATTCTTGTGGCCGCAATGTCCAACATTTTTCGATGGAGTGTCTGGTGACATTGGCTTTACCCAGTTACCCTGTGCTTGTTGGCGGGATTGTTGGAACGGTTGTCCGCAGTGGTGCATATTTGTGCTGATTTTTGTTTTGTTTTGTTTGGGTTATTTGAAAGATGACAATATGTAGTTACAATTTGAAGCATAGTTTTTTTTATAATGTTGTTTTTGTAGTGGTGAGTAACATTGTTGGTGTTGTAGGAACGTTTGATGCAACGTTCACATTCGATGATCGATTTTACTGCCACGGAAAACTCAATTTATACCAATCAAGTGTAAATGCTGCGCGTGCGTTGAGGTGCACTAAGCCACTACCAAGAACGTGATGAAATCGTGGAGCTAAACACCTCCAACTCAAAGCTGGGGGAAAAGTGAATCTTTACCAGGGCTTATCCCTTTTTACGGGTGGCGGCGCGCCGGTAGGGTTATCAATAAATTGACAAAAAGCGCGTCTACCTGCGACCAAACTAAGATTATACTATTAATGTACACAGCAAATGTCAGACCTATTTGACATATGGCGGCTGAGATTGATGGCGGGCTTCGCTGAAAACAAGCAACCTAAAGATATTAACCAGAATTCAGGGACTTGCATGCCTGGTTGTTAGACGAGTAATTAGTAGTCGTATGGCTGGCTTGGATGCAATATTAAACCACCTCTTGGCTTCTACATTCAGATGACTGTTGCAAAGAGCTTCATAAGGTTCAGACAATTCAGCGGTTGGCCACTAAATGCCAATTTGAACACGTCAGCATACTAAATAGACTTCAAAATTGACAAGGCAAAAGTGACCATACCTTGATCCTCCGCGTCTTGATTTCGAAATATTCTGCCGGCGCTACTTTCTAACAACGGCAGAGTAGACGACAAATGAGTCCATCAACAATTCGATCATGCATGTATATACGGATGGATCGAAGTTGTAAAAAGGTAGCTGCCTTGGAAACGATTCCTCAGGTTGCTACGAAAAGCTAAAGGTTCTCAACAAGCAGCAGTCGATTGCTCTATGTTCACATCAGAAAAACATAACTGACAATGAAGTAGTGGATTAACTTGTCAGGAAAGGGACCGAAACTAACTCATCCCAGGTAGATCTATGAAGCAAACCACCTCTTGCGGGTGCCCAAAAAAGAGTGGAGGACACGATCATAGAGAAGTCTAATAAAATGTGGAACTCTCTAACCATATCGCTAGGCTCATGTCGCTTTACAGCCCGTACGGTTCATGGTTGAATCTCCTGCTCCAAGAACAACAGAACCAAATATTGAGCGCAGAACTTTTCTCTCGAAAATACCAAGGTCTTCTTCATCCACACTTGAGATTGTCCTTCTCCGCCATAAAGCAAGAATGGGATGGTCAAAGCCTTATATAAAATTAACTTGGTCCTTCGAGAGCGGGCTATAATACTCAATTGCCTCTTGAGCTCAAGGAAACAGTGTTTGGCATGAGTTATTCTGCGCTTAATCTCGGTCGTGTTTGGGAGCCGAGGTAGACGAAGTCCTTCACTATCTCGAAGGTAAAGTCACGCTCTGGCCGAGTCGTCGATGTGGCACCACTAGGATGCTCTGGCCCAAATTGAATACAGCAAAAACCAAAAGTTCCATCAATGCGATAGTCATCATCTAAAGTACCATGAAATGAAAATCGGAATAGCCCAAGACTAGAGATAAAGAGGACAATTTTTGTTACCTCCCCAGCTCTGTCAGTTGAGGACGGGAACACTTTGAGAACATTTCTTTTAAGACCTCCAGGATCTGACAAATATTCAACTAAAATCTCTTTTCAGGATGACAGCATCACATCAACATCAAAATAACGAGAACGAAGTGGGAGCTAAGAGGTTACATCCCCCAACGGGCATCACTATGAGACCAGCAGGACTTAAGTGAGACATGGTTTACCTCCCGTCGACCTAAATAACTGACTTAGCCTACTCTATATAAAAATATAGATCCCAAAAATATAGATCCCACCCAACGAAATCGCGAGGATTTTGAAATTTCTCCAAAACTTCCAAGTTCCACCCCCCCTCACAATTTATAGGGTTGAAACCTCGCGCTTTCGGCGAATACTAGTTGAAACCTTTTTGAGTTCATCCGTTGATGAGAGGTTGTCAAACCGAACAAGTCTACAACACGATTTTTTTTTCGTATTTTTGACGTTTATTTCACACTATTATATCCTGTCAACCGGAAAAGTGACCGTAAATGACATTTGAAAACAGTTCAACTCGGTGGCGATGTCCTATTGAGGTTTCAGTAAAATTTCAGTCATCGTCACGGTTTCGGGAATATGGTGAAACAACGACGCTGTCAGTCATTTAAACATAAACTACGTAGCTTTCTATTCACTTTTCGCTTGTTATTGTCTCCACAGCCTGTAAGAGAGCACTTTAACACTGATGTCGATGTCATCAAACATAACTCTAACATTTCAGTCTGACGATAAGAAATACATATTTTTTTACCAGTGTGTGGGTTTAAATGTAGACGTTCAAGAACAGTTCAACAAGCGCGAGAGTACAGCAGACGGAAGAATCAAAACCAAAATATTCACGGAAATGTGGGATTGCAACAGAATCGTTGATTGTAGCGACTACTCACCTAAGCGCCGCATCAAAGAGAAGCATATGCATATGCGTATTCAGAAGCTACTCCTTCGGCAACGAGTCTCACAGGTCACCACCGCCAGTCAACAGGTTTCATACGTTGATCCCTCCATCCAGAGCTGGGTTGCAATGCAATCTAGTTGGGATTCAATGAATACCCGCAGCGTACCTCGAAGCGTTAGAATGACTGGTATCTGATTATACGCAGGCATGAGCAAACCCTCAGTCTGCTTGCGTAGCATGCTGAAATTCATTTCACTCTGTGACCAGAATCAACAAGTGACCTTCTTTGCGGTGTTGCCTTCCTGACCAGCAGAGCCTGCCAAGTGCTGGGCCATTGTTCTAAAACAATATGCGCTAGACCTATAAAGCAATTCACTTGCGCCGGCTATTTGCAACATTCGCACCTACTCTCTGTGGCCACCATATCGTGGCCGGGTACCATGGTCTTGTGGTTCTTGGCTGCAGCGTCGTCGATTCGCGGGTGCTGTCGGCCTGCACTGCAACAAATGAGTTGTTTGTTTCAAATGATTGATAATTTATTGCGATGTACTCGTAATCCTTTCGAATAAACCTTAACGTGATACACGTGAGGTACCGTATTCCTGGGCACTCAGGTAGTACGGTTTGCTAAGCTGGACATTGCACTGGCCGCTTGGCTGGCTGACTTCCAACCAAATGCAGATTACAGCGGCGAGTTAACTGTAGTGATGCGATGGTAACGATGGTAACGATCGCACCCGATGATGGCCATGGAGGCAGACCGACCGTCTTGGGCAAGAGAACAAACTGCGAAGCAAGACCAGAAGCAGTAAAACAATTAGAATAGAAGACGGAAACGACGATGCGGATCATTAACGTATGTACGAGTATCTACTGGTTTGGTTTTTGCTGGTGATAGAACATTTGTGTGCGTGCGATCTCGCAGAGTGACGGTGGTGCGGTGACTCGATCTCGATCGCCACTTGTTCGATTGAGTGTGTGGTGTGAGCATTCAGCGAAGCGGTACAACAACATAAATTCGCAAATGAAAATGTATCTATTGGAGTAATCTGCCTTAAAGAACCGCAACCGGACAAGTGCCAGTCATATCGGACACATCAAGTCCTTAATCTGATTTCGGGTGGAAGAGTAAGCACTTCAGTGGGCTCTTCAATCAATGGCGATACACCATTTGCAGGTTGGCTCCAGCCATCCAACTGTAGAAACGCCAAGACCGCAGAATTAAGACGTATAATTCTGTTTGAATTGAAATTGTGTCAACATGAGTGCGGTCATCGTCATCTTGCCGTTTGAAATGTTAATTAATCTTTGCGCCCACGGCTCTCCTATGCGCGTTCGTAATAAAGCTCTTAGCACACTTGTTGTTGTTGCTGTTGTGCTCTGTTGATGGAGGATTTGAATTTAAATCTATTTGGGTTGTACCCATATCGGGGAGATCTGACTGATGATACGCAATTTTTTTGCGGTAATTCAGTTGATTGAGAACGCTGATGCGCTAATTAGTTCGAGTCTGTTGGTTGAAAGGATGGATTTGGAGAGGAGAAAACATTGTGTTGTGAGCTTATTAAGTTCATCTCGTCTTTGTTATTCTTAAGATTGAAAATCTGGCGGCGGACAATATGTCTTAGTGGACATAAGGGACTGAGGGTTTGGTCTAAAGGTCGGATATCGAGGCTGTTGGTGATGAAAATAAATGTAATGAACGACGTAATAAAAATGGAATGGAAGAACTGGAGGCGAAAATGTACTTCGCTCCGAATCAGGGATTCTTGGGAGTCCCTTCTCGGTTTTGAGTCATCATCATCTTCTAACCCACATGATCCACTAAAGGGGTCGTGGTCGATCGATCGTCCGATCTATCTATCTAATAAAGATTCTATCTAATAAAGATTTGTGTCCAAGCGGAACCATGTGAGTTTTGGACTTGGCCACCTCGTTCTGGGTCTGCCTGATGGAATCGCATTCAGGTTTATGGTGTTCGCCTGGCTAGCCTAATGTCGCTGTACAACCCAAACAGGTCATGATTGAATCTTCTCCTCCAGAAGTAATGACTACGAATAAGATCAACGATGTTTAGTGTGTCTGCATTTGTCAAAGGTGGAACTATAGTTCGAGCACCAGCTAGCACGGTCCTTAGTTAGCTGCCTCCGGTTGCACACCCAAGCCGGTTGAGGACCCTTTCAACTTGTAAGCGTCACTTGAGGTAAGGTCTTCCTTTACTGCGTTTTCCATCCGGTAAGATTCAAAGACTCTGAAGGCCGGATCATTGGTGTTAACTCGATCTACATGTTCTGGCCAAATTCCGCGAATGATGCGTAGTTTTTTGACTAGATCAATGTCGCTATACAGCTCGTTCGTAGTTGAATCTCTCCTCTGCTATGATAGCGTAGTTAGATTGATATCAGTCTTGAAATGTTGTTATGCAAGCTGTCTTGGGTCTAGACCTTCAAGAGATTGCGCTTAATTGGCGAAAAGTGTAGAAGAATAATTGAAAATTTATATAATGTCCAAAATGGCTCTCTCAAGAATGGAGGGTACCTACAGTTCTGTGCCGAACAACGAAGTTTGGCAAGGTTTTCAAGGAAAATTATCTGAGACAGGTTCAGTGACTAGATGCTGGGCGGGACATGAATATGTAATTTGTTCGTGCAAGGAATTTAATCTAGACCCATTGCTCGCTGATTAGTTCTTCTGAAAACGAAGTCTAGGTAGTGGGTGAACAGTGGTCTGAGTCCCGGGAGCGGAATCTAAATTCATGAAAAATAGTGGAATGCAAATGAACAAATGCAGCGTTTTAGTGCTAGTATCCTAGACCTTCAACATCGTCCAATTCGAAGCGATAGGAAACGCTTTACGAAACCTGAGTGGTTAGGTTAGGTAGTTGGGCTGCTAGTGATTTCAGCAGCACACTTAGACTATGTTGGTTCATTGTGATACCCACAGTCGGACTACTACCACTGATTGACCACTCCAGTGACAGTCCAGTTAATTTGATCTCAACGGAAAATGGTGAATAGACAAGATTTGAAAACAACATAAAAGCATAATAACTTTGCTATTTAACTTATTCCACTGAGCCATCCAATCGTTTTAGGGAGGGTATACAGTGGACACTCCCTAAGTCGAAACTCTCCCTTACTCGAACTTTTTCGCCATATTTTACATACATTTCCCTTATACTTTCCATACAAAAACCTCTCTCTAAGTCAAACTCTCTCTAACTCGAACAAATTTTGGTATTCCGTCACAATTAGGGGGAGTCCACTGTATATCTTATTGAATACTTGAAAAATTTAATCTCAGATGGGCGACTACTTTTTTAAGAGATTAAGTACATCATGATGTCAACCCATCCAAAACTGAGCTGATGCTATTCACTAGGAGATACAAATTCTAAACAGCACTTAGATCCAAACCCACGGCGGCCCTCACAATTTTACTTAATCTCCTTCCGATTGACATATACGGGCAGTTTATTGCTACTTGTGCAGAAATAAGACTCAGGGAAAGTAAGCAATGGGCAAAGGTCCTCATCAAAGGGCATACTGAGCTACTTCATAACTCGAAGATTCGTAAGTAATCGGACTATATAACACCCTTTGGGGACTTCGGAATAAAGCACAAAAGAAAAGAATAATAAACACAAAAATAGACTGGGATGAATAAAAGCTATGACTACACTGACAGCTCTAAGTCGGAGGAAAGCATAGGCTCCAGCTAAGAATGGGAGGAGCATAGCTAAGAATAGCTGCGTTTTTTTGCAAGCGTATATACGCTTAATTTTCAATTTGCATGTAAAATACACTAACAATGAATCCTATATCCGCTTAAGTTACTCATCATATCTATCGCCGCTTATGAAATAAGCGCGGATAGAAACAATGCTTCCAATCTTTATTTTCTGTGTGTTCGTTCCTGAATTTATCCATTCATTGTTTAGGTTGCTGTATGTGGCTTACATTTGCAGGTGTGGTTGATGTATTAGATCATTTTTAATTCTTTTGGCATCCATAAGTATGCAATTTTTGGCATACCCAGAGTGTCTCTGCTATACATTCCGTTAATGTTTCGTAAACGATTCTTTTCTTTAATGAACATTTTTTTTATTTTATAATTATTTAGTGTTTTTGCTTTTAAAGTGATGGTCAGGCAACACAGTTACAAAATGAAGATTGTGACCATCAAAGATCAACCATTATCTCCCAAGACTACACCCCTGACTGCTTAGCAAATGTCATAAATGTCGTCGGTGCTGCCAAGATTTTATGATGAATCATTAAGCGCCGATGATGGTTTTTTTGTGCACTTCAAAATTAAGCGTATATACGCTTGCAAAAAAACACGGCTAATAACTGCTAGATCGCCTGAGTTATTATTAGCTATGCACCTCCCAAACCACTGCAGTGTTTTCCAGGCAGAAGTAGCAGCTGTCCTGGAGGGAGCCCTGAAAGACGGAGGATCTATTGTTGGTTACACAGATAGTCAGGCGGGCATAAAGGCTCTGGACACCATCTATAATTTCCATGATGGTAAAATCTGACGACTATCTCTAAGGCAGATAGCGGACAGATGCAACCTTGCCCACTGCACAAGTGTTGTCCGGGCAACGAAAGAATCGATGAATCAGCGAGAAAGGGGGTGATTCTACCACTGACGCAAAATCAGGAGAGACCTCATCCCCAGTGAAAGCTTTAAGAATCAATACTACTGGCAGACACTATTAACAAAGCTAATCGTAGATGGGGGGAATTGGACACCTGTAGCCCATCGAAAACGATGTGACCTGCTTTGGATCCAGCAAGAACTAAAACTCTCCGAGGATTTGATAGGGGGGGGTATTAGAAAAGTTAATTACTGGCCATTGCCTAGTTGGCAATAAGGCCAGAAGACTTGGAGCGCCCGAAGTCATTCTAGGGTAGTGGTTGGCGTTTCGCGAGAAAATTTAAAAGATCTCGTGCTTATTCTTTTCAATTTCAAACAACTTAAATATGTATGTGTCTGGATTTTTTCATTTAATTTCGTATGTCTGTGCATTGGTAACTTTTCCAGTCATTCTAATACTAACAGCGCTTTTGCTAATTTTACCAAGTGCTGGCTATAGAATGATTCAAACACTCATGAAAGTGCAGCAGCAAACCAATTAGTGTTTTTCATAAAGCGAAGAAGATTGCTGACTCTTATGCTGCTTAGGTCAGCCAGGTTATCAAATGAATAGGCTCCCAGAAGTCTAAATCTACGGGATGAGAGAGCAATGCAGCTGCATCGCGAGTGTTCAATGTTTTCTTCCTCATCCTCGTTACTGTAGCTTCTTCAGAAGTCGTTGTAAGGAATGCCTAGTCTATTGGTGCAATGCCCTGAGAGTTTCAAGATTCGGATTGCTCAATCTGATCAGGTTAAGTGATCGTTTAGTGTCGATCGTAGTCCAGAGTTGTTTGATAATAAGGCACTCTGTGTCCGTTGTCCTTCTACGTTTCAGTTGAGCAAGTATTTATAGCTTTAGAGATAATTTATGGCAGCGATAGGCATGGAGGCTAGATCGCCACCCGGAACGAGTACATTACTTGCACCCTTTCTAGAGAGTTCATCCGGAATGCCACAGCGTTCCGGGACTCCCATTAGCTGGATGTTTAAATAATTGGTAGCGGAAATTAAGGAAAGTCTTGGGGCTTAAAGTGCCTGAGTTCAGAGATTTGAGCGCTGCCTGGTTAATTACATTATTTAGCCAGGACAGAGCTTCCTTAATCGATATAGTTTCAGCCTGATAAACGCTACAGTAATTCGATATTCGGAAAGATAGATGGGGAGGATTCTGGTCGGGAAGTTCTTCTCAAAGAGGAATTACGCTATCGTGAGGTATATGTCTATGGGACCTATACCTGAGCTAAGTGTCCATACCGAATTACTTTCCATTCCAGTTGTTTAGCGATATCTGTCTGATTGCCGTGTTAGCTGCTGACTGTCTACGAATTAATTCTATCGGCGGTTCGTTAAGGAGTATGTTTAGGGATTCGAATGAGGGTGTCCTTAGTGCTCCACTGATACCTACGCATGAGGGGTATGAGGTTGACTTTTTCTTTAAGAGTGCAGTCCACCAAATTGCGACGCCATACAGCACTGGAACAAATAGCCAGTGGACCATGTGGGATTGTAGTCACGATTTGCACCCTGTGGCCCCAGTTTCTGGATTTTAAGCTCTCAGCTTAGCTTCGTGTCTTATATAAGATCTAAGAATTTGGCCGGGCCAATCATTTAAATCGAGTAAAATTATAGCTTCTGCATCAATCGGGCTTAAAACTGACATATATATCCAATGGAGGTAGGTAAAGGTGTTTGTTTATTGCAATGGGAGTTGTGGGACTTATTGCACTGCAAGCCAATCTTTCAATCCTTTTAAGGAGGTTTTAGTTGAGACCTGTCCATGATATTACAACTCCGTACACAAGTATAGGCAAGACTATCGATATGAATGACGTGCACAATGGCTGGCGGTTCCATACAGATGCCATACACCCAACACATCCGATGGCAATTTCACAACAGAGTAGAGCCGCTCAAAATATACTGACCCGAATTTTGTCGGTCAGTGTCTGGTGTCGATAATGAGACCCATACATTCTTGCACCGGCAATCAGTCACGGTTTCAGCAATTAGGGAGGGCCGAAGATGAGAATTTACTTGCGAAAAGAACAATCCATGCGGACTTTCTCCAGGACCCCATTCTTGGAGAAGGCAATTGCATGTCTCTGAAGGTAGAGCCGAATGTTTCTGAAAGTGCTGTAGTTGACATGACAATGACTTTTTCCTAAACTCACATTGGTGACGACATGCCAATAAGATCTCAGGTTCAACCTCGTAGAAGTCAATTTGTACTGCCTTCCAATCAAAAAGATTTATCACACTTGCAGGAGTGCTTGCTACTCCAGGCGCATTTGCTGATGTGCTTCTGTTCGTACCTCCATCACCCGCTTCTCTTTAATAAGTTACACAACTTTCAAGAAACTGTCACGGCACGACAAATGTCAACAGAGGTTGCATAGTAAAATTCAGCAATTTTAATTTGAAGAAAACGCTCCTAGTGACGTGTGCTTAAATCTTGAAGCAAATCTCGCATGTAATCACTGAATAACTTACCTCAGAACCACCAGCAGTTACCGTCGAATACGCTTCTAATTAACGCCAGTGACAGAGCCTCAAGTTCAACATTCATGAGCACTTAGGTACCCACAGTGTTACTCGACCATTACTACATTTAGTTGTCCCGCTCTGGCTCTGACTTTCGCCATTATCTCGTCAGTCTGCTGTCATATGTAGTGTGTAATTAAAAAGTCTGAAATGTCATGCGACAGCCTTTCGATGGGAACAGATGTCCCGACTGCCGGGCGGTGACAAAATTGCGCATGACCGCATGTGTTCCCCGCGATGAAGGTGATAAAACCCACCAATGACTCTTAATTGAAGAAGCATAACCACCGTCGCCGCCGCCGCCGCACCTCCTTGGAAGGCCGGCCGGTGGGGGAAATTCAGATCATTTATGTCGTGTCTATCCTCCACCCTGGCAACT
Source organism: Eristalis intricaria (assembly GCA_964034865.1). Classification (NCBI taxonomy): domain Eukaryota; kingdom Metazoa; phylum Arthropoda; class Insecta; order Diptera; family Syrphidae; genus Eristalis; species Eristalis intricaria. Next base: position 24,795,072 of record OZ035877.1, read on the forward strand.
GGCATTGCGAACGCATCCCAATCTGCATCGTGTTATTGTTTTCAGCGCTCCGCCACCTCAGCAGTTCGAGATCACTGACTCATGTGTCTATGTACCGACGTAACTAATAAAATGTTCCATCATTACTTCGCCTTAATTATGTTATCTTCTCACATAATGTCAGTTTAAGAGATTCAGACAGACATAGACGGCGAAACATAGCCGCGCCAGCTAGCCCTGGCCCAGGTAAACTCGTATGTTTATTGCCCATTCAAACGACATCTCTGCGGCCATCCGTGGGACACGAGGATGTGGCTGTGTGTGCAGCTGAATGGGGCAATTTTATTTGTCACAGTGGAATCTTGATCACAAATTGTGTTTTCGAGAGCGCTATGTCTTTTTTATTCTTCGGTTCCTGCGGCTTGCCATCTCTTACCGCCTTGTCGCATTGTCGTTTTGCCGTCTTGTCGTCTTGGCGGCTGACAGACAGACAGACAGAGTGGATGGCGCGGCGGCGTCGTTGCTGCGCAGAGTTCGTGCAGTAGTCGTGTGCGATTCGCATGAAGATCTCTTTGATCGTTCCCTCGGTCTGGCCGCAACAAGTGTTGCGGAGGGCTTGGGCTGGGTAGTTTGTTGCCCCTGCCATATTGGGGATACGCGCTTATACGTGGCCGGCCATTTGTGGCGGTTTGCCTACATGCGAGGTGTTCGTGTGTGAGGGAGATGAAGAAAATTTGAAAAATTTCGCAATCACGATTAACCAGAGTGGCGCGGGGACGAGAACCATGACGAGACTGTTCATAAAAGTCGCCCTCTCGAGAGAAGAGTAACAAGTCGGGCTGTCACCTTGGGGACGCTGTCCGTATCACTGTCCACTGTCAGTCTCGTTGTCGAATATCGTGCGATCACAAAAGGACACACTTGAGACAGGGTGGGGTGTGGCGTCAAGTTCGGTTATCTGCACACAGACGCGTTGACTGTAGATACAGTTTAATTAGCTCACAAGAAGGTTGGGTGCGACGTAAATTTCAAAAAGAGATACACTGATTTGGAACCGTTGGACAGGCGATAGTGGGAGTTATCTGCATTGAGATGCATAACCCGTGCTGAGCGTAAACATAAAAGTAATGGTATTCCTGGAATGTGGTGATTAGTTGCGTTGCTGTATATGGTAACGTCTCACTGTATTGCTCCACTTCTGGTCAAGCTTACGACTTGATGGGCGATGGCTTTTGGTTGAATTTCAATAGGCCGATGCGCAGTATGTTACTCTCGTGAAGAATGGGAAGACTTGCAGAAATGTGCTCTACGAAGGGGCGCTTGTGCTTGCGAGTAAAATCAATTTCAAGTTGGAGTAGATAGCTTAATTGCATGATCTCCGTGACTACCGTTTTTTTTAAGCCAAGGTGTGCTGAAATTTTTGTAATATGTTCTTGTTGCTTGGTTTGGCAAATTTGTCATTGTTTATAAATAAGCAATAGGTATAAAGCTATGTACAGTGGCCAGCAAAGCTGGACACATCATTTTAGTTTTTGTGGTTTTCCTTACGACGGCTGATTGGATTGGAAATTTCGAGAGTTGTTTTCTTAATCATTTACTAAAATATAGCTACTGAATGGCGCAATTGGTTAAGTGTCTGCCAATGGTTAGTAAGGTCCTCGGTTCGAATTGCCGTGAAAGTTAAATTAATACGCTTTTATGTGGTTTCAAATTTGGTTCAGTCACCATTTTCGGCATTGTGGATAGAAGTCTGACTGTGGTTATCACAATGGATCAACATGGTCTAAGTGTGCTGGTGAATTTACTAGCAGCCCCGCCTACCTACCTAGCTCGAGGCATCAGGGAAACAAATCGTGCAATTACATTGTCTGAAATAAAATCAAAACCAAGCCATGTATCCAGTTTTGAACGAATTTTCCTTCTTATTTTTTTGTGTATTTACTGTTAAGTCAAACTTTATACATCATACCTACTTTATGATATAATTTGCATTCTGATTTTGGCATCATACTGAGCGGTAACAGCGACATTCTTCTTGAAAAATAAACCTTTTATTTCTTAATTTCTCAAATAAAAATTTAAAAAATAATACAAAGAAATAAGTAAAAAAATACTAACTCTTAACCACCTACTATTTTTGCGGCCCTGGAGAGTGCCCACAGATTATGAGAGAATTTGGCAATTGCCAAATTTTTAAATTGGCAATTGCCAATTATTTATTTATTTAAAAAAAATAAAAACACATGTTGCCCTCAGAGCACAGAAACAAAAGTACGTGAAGTGAATTTTTAAAAAGGCATTTAAGTGGAAAATCGGTGCGGTCTCTGAGACGGGTGGTAAAAAGTTAAATCCTGTATTCCCTCACGGGGCCTAGGACCTCTACTACTCCTACGCGCCATCGTGTGCGGTTTCTCGCAATGAGTTTCAGCTCTCCACAACTCTTCTCCAGCTGTCGGGACTCCTCCTCTATTGTTCTGCCCCATGTGCTTCTCGGGCGACCCGTTCTTCTACCGTCTTGGGTTAGCGGGTTCCACTGCATCGAATGTTTTGCTATGGAACTGTCACCTTTTGTGTGTGACTAATCCACTGCCACATGCGCCGTTGAATATTGGTGCCTATATGTACCTGGCCCGTTCTCTGATGAAGCTGATCGTTTGAGATACGGTTCGGCCAGAAAATCCTTAGTATATTTCGTAGGCACCGGTTCACAAACGGCTGTAGTCTTCTTGTGATAGTGGCGGTCACTTTCCAAGTGCTGCACCCATATAACAGCGCGGACTCAACATTGGAGCGAAACAGTCTTAGCTTGGTGTTTAAGCTAATAGCATTGCTTCTCTATATTGTGGACAACATACCGAATGCCACTTGGTTTTTCTTTTTTTGTCGTTGGTTTTTATCACTAAACTGGAGCACTCAGATCCAAAACCTGGTCCATTGTTGCTGTCTTAAAAACGAAATAGACAAAAATTCGGTCTATGCCATGCCCCGTACATATAGTACGAAAAGGGAAAATAAATTGAGATCTTGCATAGTAAAAATAAGTGGCTAAAACTGATGATCCCCACATTAATGAGATCTTCTTCTTCTTCAGGTGGCGCTACAGTCCGGGGTGGACCTGGGCCTCAACCAGTAAGCCTCTCCAGCCGGCACGATCTTTTGCTAGCTGTCTCCAACTGCGCACACCAAGTTGGTTGAGGTCCTTAGGTTAGAACGGATTGAACGTAGTCGAGTAACATAATCTCATTTGCTGCAAACCGACTCACAATGCTCTGAATGCAGGAAGCTGCAATACTTTCCTCTCCTCCCACTCTACTCATATGGGTAAATGGCTTGATATCCAACAGTGTGAAATGCATTTTGATCACTATGGCTTAAATTGCTTGCTCAGATGGTCGACTGTGACGACCGTAAAATGGTCAGAAAGGTTGGACGAAATTTAATAAAAGGTGTCTATAATTTGTGAGGGTTGTTATGGTCTAAGTCATTTTCCATGAAGAAATGGCAATTTTAACTGATCATGTTTAACTTTGACATGAATCACCCGTGAGACACGAGCTATCAAATATAAAGCACTGAAAAATCAAGTAAAAATCACCTATTAAATGTAAGATGATAAGAATGGGAAATAACTGGCACTACTTAATTAGGAGTTCATCAAATTTTGTCACTCCTGATGTCATTGGCAGAGCTCAAGGAAGAACTAAAAAAGCTCAAACCGAAAAAAGCTCCTGGTTACGATTTAATTGCAGGAGAAATTTTTAAAGAGTTATTTAGGAAAGCCGTTCTTAAGTTACTCTACTTAATTAATGCGGCGCTTAGACTGGACCATTTCCCTAGTCAATGGAAAGTGGCAAAAGTTATAATGCTGCCAAAACCCGGATAAAAATACCAATCTCAAGCCTTTTACAAAGTTTGGCATGAAGGTCTGAAATATAAACTATGCCGATGTCTACTATCTCTCTGATCTCTTTGCTTTTAAAAATATAAATGCTGGTGTACCGCAAGGAAGTGTTCTTGGCCCTCTGCTATACCTACTGTATATTACTGATTTACCACAAGAAGAACACACTGTTCTAGGCGCTTTTGCTGACGACACCGCTATCTTGGTAACGGCCAAAACGGTTGAAGAGTCTACAGCCAAATTACAACGTTCACTAGATCAGATACACGAATGGATGAACTTATGGCGAATTGTTCCTAATGAAAGCAAATCAGTCCATATTAACTTCACTTATAGGCCCGTTAATAACTTGCCAGTTTACCTAAATCGTGTCCAAATACTTTTTGGCAATGAAGCAAAATACCTCGGGATGACTCTTGACGCGAAACTCAAGTGGAAGGAGCACGTTTAGAAGAAACGTGCAGAACTTGACATGAAATTTAAAGATCTGTATTGGCTTATTGGTAAACATTCCAAGCTAAGTATTGACAACAAACTGCTTGTATACAAGCAAATCGTAAAACCTATTTGTACATATGGCGCACAACTTTGGGGTTGTACCAAAGCAAGTAATTTGAACATAATACAGACTTTTCAAAATAAGGTGCTTAGAACTATCGTTAATGCACCATGGTATATCAGAAACCCTGATATCCACAGAGATCTTGGAATATTACCACTCTAAGATGAAGTTAAGAACTTTGCTTGTAAACATAAGCTCTGCCTAGAATTGCATACAAACTCTGCAATTTACCGGATCCTTGAGGAAACTAATGTCTTGCGCCGACTACAAACGACTAGACCCCTTGATCTCGTGAGATAGTCTACACCCGCGCATGGTTGCGGTGTTCATTGGAGAGTAACCTGCCGATCAGTCATGAAATACAAACTACTAGTTAAGTGCTTCAATTAGTTGCAGTCTTAATAAATTCAGGGAGGTAGTTTTAGTGAGTAAAAATCGCACACTTCTATGTGCGAACGTTCGCCATAGAGTCTTGTCGAAGATTTCCACCCCACGGAAAAAAAATCTCCTGATGTCATGGTTCCGGGAATAACGTTCCAAATCAATGCCTGTATGAGAATAAACCTTTCCCCCCTCCTTTGCTCAAGCCACACAGGCATTTATGGATTTCCAATATACTCTCTGCAGAATTGACATCTTCTCATCCTCTCTCCACACCGCAACACTAACAAATTGCATTAAATTCGACTGTTCGAAAATTCACCTTTGCGCCGTCGTTATTGGCAAAAGTTATGCAACCCAAACAAAACTAATGGCCAGTCCCCATAGAGGACATCTCTTTCCATCCACTGTCGCAGCATAATAGGTAATATTTTCACATATTTCGTGTCGATCCGCCGATTACGCAGAACTGCACTGCGTGCTTCGTGGAAGGATGGTCGCGTATGCCTCCATGCTCACTAGTTAACGTGTGTATTTTGTACATTTGCAACAAATCTTTTATAGTCATTTCGATGGTATCGGGGCTTGTCATACCACAAGCCTAACAGCAGATTATGGAAGATATCACTGGCGGTGGACACGTCCATGGGCTCACACGGGTATCTGCGGCAGCCGCAACCAAGGTTGCATGAGTGAATGCCAAGGAAGAAGAATTTAATTTAGCGTGGGATAAGTGACTCGGCCGATAAGATTGTCACATTCTTCCTCTGCCACTTGCTAGACGTTGTACTTCGTAAGCGAGCGGTTGATAATCTGTTAATTACACATGTAATCATAGGCTTGACTTGCACACTTAGGCGCTGGCATTGTTCGGGAAGAACGGCAAGATTGTCAGTGTCTTTGACATTTTGAATTGAAAGTTCAGTGAATGAACTTCAGAGAGGAAGAATACTTAAGTGCTCATGGCATGGACGTGTGTTTGTACAAATTCTCGAATTTATTCCCTGCCATCTGGGTGGTACGACTATTTTAGCCCGGCAAGTATCTGTAAATAACTACAAAATAGCACAAATGACTTGCTTTAAAATCTAGTAATGAAAGTAAAATTCCTGATTTCAGAGCACTCCAGCCGACGCCTTCATGTAAAAATCCATTTTGTGCAAGTGCAATACATTTGGGGATGGAAGAATACTGGGTCATTGCCTTAATTTGGTGTTTTTACAGTCAAAAATGCTACCACACTAAGCTGCCAATGGGTCTAACAATCGATGGGTATATTTCCAAGAATATCTTAGGACCAACTCGGTCTTTTGTGTTTATTTTCTTTTTGTCCACTTTAATTGAGTCATCTTAAGCTTCAAAAGCACCCTTAGTTGACGTTAATAGTCGGGACAAAGACACCATTTACTTTTAAATGTGGGTCCACGTGGCGTAATGGGTTAGTGCGTCGATTCCTACGCAGAGGGTGTCAGGTTCGATACCCGAATTTACCACCTTTCATATTTCACGGCTCCACCTCATCCGAGTCACTGACAATGCTCAAAGAGTATTCCTGGCAAGAAAAAGTTTCTCGACTAGCCGCCGTCCGGAGCCGGCATTAAGCTTGTACCTTCCAATCGTGAGAGAACAATAGCACGCACAACACGAGTGATTGCTGAGAGCCTAGGCCCTGGCCCTCTACGGGCTGTAGCACCACCCATATTATACATTATATTAATACACCATTAACAAAATAAACATGTTTTCATGATACAAATGTAGTTTGACATACAGTGGACTCTCCCTAAGTCGAAACTCTCTCTTTAACTTGAACAGATTATGGTATCCCATCACTATTCGACTAAGGGGTTTTTTTTTAATTCATTTTTATTTTAAAATTCATAACAGACTTACATTCCAGATAAAAATGCTTCGAACTAGTTGGACGAGCATTGTTAAATACTACTTCTAACTTACTGGCCCCGGGCGTGCACACTAATCTAAACTTAATCTTATGTCCTTCGACCTAAACTAACAATGAATATTAACTGCAAGAAAATTTGAGAAATCTTATATACTCCCTTAAAATAACTTAAGACTACCTTAACTAAACCTACAAACATACATATATACGCGCATGTATAATATTATACGCACATACTATATCATTTGTATATCATTTTAAAAACTGCCTTAAAACTACACTAAGATATATAAGTGGACCATAGGTTGCGGCTGATAGATTTCCATCTAATCCGCTGCAAGGCAGAGACCAACTGCGCTCGTTGTGCGACATAACGTGGTTCAGTCGCCCATCCACAGTTGAACGGGCGATGTGAAAAATGAGCGGTACCGCATTCATATCTTGTAATATGTCGTACTTGTCTAAACGGAGAAAAGCTTCTAGAGGGACGAAGCCACTGGTACGTACCCTTTCGTGGTATGTAATTGGGGTAGTAAGCCCCTGAGATCAAGTTATTGGACGAGTATGACCTTAATCAACTTCAACAAATTGTCAACTCTTATCAGATTTTCCCTATTGTAGAAGACCTCATTGGAACAGAATCTTATCTACTGGGTCTCTGGAATTCTATAAATGCGAAGGCAAGCCCTAAGACGAGCCGTCTCGAACAACCGAATCTTTACCATTAAGCTTGCACTTACGTTGAATCACATGCGACAGTCATAGGTGAGGATTGGCCGGATGAGGGCCATGTAGCAGATAACCTTCACCCTCGCATCGAGTTGGCTGTTGTGTTATCTCTTTGTAAGGGTAAAAGCGCCTAGCCAGAGCAGCATCTACATGTATTTTAAAATGTACTTGATCGCACGTATTGGCCAAGCCCACGTAGCTGCCTCTAAATCATGTGACCTCACACTCGCTCTCTATCTAACATTCGTTTGCATCTTACATCTATGTAAACACGAATCAAGGGGTCTTACATCCTTTACATCTATCCGTACCATCCTCCGCTTTTTAATTTGGCTACTACATGTGTGTGTACTGATGTGCCTAATAAAACCTATGTGCATCTACTGATGGCCGACACCCTGTCAGTTTTGGTAGCGAAACATCAATCGGCAGTGGCGTTATTACCGGAAATCGAACCCAGGCAGCGAGGTTAAGTTGCGTAGGGGTCGATGCATGGGTATGTGCGATCAAAATAATTTTCACGACCCACCTCTTTTGAGTTACTGACAATGCGCAATGTGTAATCACTTCTCAAACTTGGCCATTGGGTCCAACACGAGTGGTTGCTGTTGAAGCTACACCCTGGCCCTCTACGGACTGTAGCGCCACCTATATTATATTAAATTATGTAGTTGGTACACTTAGCAATATGCGAGTTGATTATAGTTGACATAATCGTCCATATGAGCGTACTAAACCATAAACTTAAAAGAAAAAATTAAGGGGACTGGTTTATACTCTTTCACTATATAGTGTGCATTTTTCTGTCATTTTTCATAGTTCTTACAAAAAAAGAAAGGTTGGTCAATTTAGAAAAACTGGTTAAATTCTTCTCGTTGTACCACCAGCAATGTCAGCAAATAAAGAATGTACTTTTGTCGTGGTTATGCCAGATAGAGTCCAACTCCAACTCCTCGGCAAGATTCACGAACTTTTCGAGCAAAAGGGTTTCAAGTTGGTCGCTATGAAATTTTTGTGGCCCACAAAGAACTTGCTGGAGAAACACTAACCTGATTTGTTAAGCGCCCATGCTTCCCAGGTTTGGTCAATTATATGAGCTCTGGCTCTGTGGTTCCAATGGTATGGGAAAGATTGAACGTTTTTAAGAATGGACTTCAAATGCTGGATACCATTGACTCGTTGCCAGGAACCATTCTTAGTGATTTCTACACAACCTTTCGGTTTTTTCCCTCTTGTACTGCCCATACCGTGAAGGCAACGACACCGCGACGGAGGGTTGGAGTTAAATTTCAAGATGTACTACTTCCCTCATGAATGATAGTAAGCACCTACATATGGAAGATACGTTTCCTTAACCAGATTAGTGGCGCACATTCAGACAAAATGTACATCCTCTTCCAGATAGGGCCGACAAACCCTGACTTACCAGAGGTTTTCAAGCCGCAGTGTCCACTCGTTACCAATCCTATGCTCTCTTTGTTGAGATGGAGTATTTCCTTGTAGGTATAAGGTTGATTGACTGATTAATCGTTTGCATTGCCTAAGACGACGAAGTTTGTTTCCCCAGACTCGACGTGGCCGAGCCAGTGTAGTTGACGGATTTTTACCTTCCCTTCTGGTACAGCTTGTAAAGTTCGTGGTTGTGTCTTCTCCTCCATCTCGCAGACGGGACCATATATCCGACGCAGAATTTTTTCATCGAAGGGTCCATATTGCAAGACTGGCAAAATAAACGCTTTGTACATCATGTTTTGGTCCTTCGAGTCAGGACTTTTGAGCCCAGTTGTACCCGCCGTACTATATTCTTCAATACCAGATTAAATAAATCACGCGACATTCTTGTCAAAAATGCAGTGCTGGTTTCAACCGGCTCGGAAGGCCTTGAGTCGGACTGGACGGTGTATGGCGTATGTATGTGTTAGTGGGGAGCGAAGCAACCGGATAAATTTCTTACCGGGATCCCAAATTGGGCCATCTCTTCAAATAGTTCTTTGCGATGAATGTTGGCATATACCTCCTTAAATCGATGAAGAGGTGGACCATAGTAGCTTTGCGGGATTGGAAGCAGCATTGGTATGCAGCGATTAGTGCTGTGTAAAAGAGTTTGTCACACAGTACGCTTAATAGGAGTAAGCGACCTTAAGCAGTGGTACAATCCTTTTTTCTTTTTTCTGAATGGTGCATACAGAGCTCATATTCCAGTCGTCGAGCATTCTATCGTCCTCCCAAATTCGGATTTGGCGTTACCCCAAAAAAATGGATCTTACATTCTTCACTACAATAAGGCCCGATGCATACATGAGTTATTTTGACGCGCCCCGAGATTCCAGATTGGATAGAAAGTCCGACAATTGAATACTGGACGGATCGAAAGCGGGGAAGGGGTGTCAACTCCAAATACCTCAAAATTGCTAGTTTTCACGGAACTTCCCATTTAATGTATCGTCTTCAAGGCTGAAGGCCAAGAGGCACTGTCATGGGAAATGGAAAAAGGATGTCTCTATCAGTTCAGACAACCAACGCTCCATCTGCTTAAAGCACTCTCAGCGGCGTCATAACAGGGAACTGTGCAATTGGCAGACAAGCTCGCAGTGTGGGTATCCCGGATGTCCTCTCATCTCGCCGACTTAGTCACTTGGACAGCCCATATTTCTATCACATGATAGAACAAGTGAGATAAGCATAAGTCAGCTTCATCGCCTTATCAAAAGCTCCGGATGGTTTGCGGATTAGAATCTACTAGATATACGTTCGGCCTAAGTGTGGTTACCTTTTAGGTAGTCAGCCACTCTAACCTAACCTAACCTATTGGTGTACCGTGTAATTATATCTGAAAAAGCTGAGTTGATGAAGAAGTGGAAGATACCAAATATCACCTCCTCTGCTTTCACAGTGATCTAGCTAATCGTACTTACTTCTACTTTTTAAATAACATGACTGACAGGCATGAGGACAAGCTAGCGCCAATCGGTTTCAGGTATACTCAGGAGTATCCGCGTGGTAAGACAATGGGCCAGCCAACAAGATAGTTAAACCTGCCATCGTCATCTACAACACTATATCCCATTCCAACCCATCTATCAACACTATATCCCATCCCATTCCATCCGATCATAAATACACCTCTTTCTCTTTTATATAAACATTCACCATCTCCCTGTATGTATTAGGGGAGTCCATGTAAAACAACCGAAGACAAAGGACGTGAATAAATAAAAGCGTGCTATTTGCTGTCAAATTGACAGTGAAGTACGGGCCGGGACCTATAAACGCCAATTCCGAGCCAGCCCACGTATACGTATTGCTTGCATTTCCCCCGTATCCAGGGACTCAGACAAGCTTAACCTGTCTGTCAATTGTTGAGCGTCATAGCAACATTTGACTGTTTTGGACTCCACTAGATGGGACGAATGTGTTTGGCGGCAATAACTTCCTGACTTCTGAAATTATCTGAATTTTATCGCTCCTGATACCTTTAAGGAGATTTTGTCTGCCTCAGATATCGATTGTGTGAATTTTGGTTGGGTCCATAGACTTTTGCGCCTAATCCAGAGTCCATCTTAGATCCATCTGTGTTGTGTACCATACCAGACCTCTACTGGTGCAAATTTCGCGGTCCACTATTTCAATTTCTAAAAACCTTCCTAAACAATGCTGCCTGACCATAATATCTGGTACTGTACAACTTTGGCGCAAGGCTCTAAGTAATTCTGATGCTCTTGGGTCTGCCAACGAAGAAATCGCTCTGTGGTTCCATGAGAAAGAATTCTGCTCATGGACCCCACATGCAGAAAGTTTGTATACGAATAAACATACGTACAGATTGCTGGTTGACATTCGTCGTTGTATTAACATTAAGCCTTGAAATTATTACAAAGGCCAATCTTTTTAAGCCAAAATGTAAGAAAATACTGCCAACGATTCTATGAAACAATAAAACTACAAAAAAATGTGTTTACTGATTTTTGGCCTCAAATCAAAAATTTGAATGTGAGTGGCATGTGGTTTCCATTGGGGTAGCTATTAATCCATCAAGGTAATCCCCTCATAACTTACTTTCTACCTTAGGATAAAATAAATTTGAAACACTAATGTTTACCGCAATAAGTTAAATTTTACTATTTTATTTTTCCTATTATATAATATGGGTGGCGCTAAAGCCCGTAGAGGGCCAGGGCCTAGCTTCTCAGCAACCACTCGTGTTGTGCGTGCTATGGTTCTCTCACTAGTGGAAGGGACCTACAGTTTAATGCTGACTCCGAACGGCGAAGTTGAGAAGCTTTTTTCTAGACAAGAAATACTCTTTGAGCATTGTCAGTGACTCAAAAGTATGCCTGCCTTAACCCGAAATATACTAATTAGCTGTTGCATGTATGAGTTTCCAGATTTCAGGTATCAAAGACTGGAGTTCCTTCTTTTCAGCTGTGGTTGACATTTAAGGACTTGAGTGTCATCAGTTCATACTTAGTTTGCCAGTTATCTCGTTCGCTATAAATGAATCACTACGCACTAACTGCACCCAAAGACAAAAGAGTTGAGTAGCAAACCTTAGTGTTCAATCACATCTGGTCACCTCAAAACTCGATTGACACGGCAGAAAGCTTCTGAATTGGCAAACTCTACAACCACAATTCCAGTTTCTGCGAAAGCTTCACCACTCGGCACAGAGAAAAGGCGAACAAAATATAAAACGAAAAAAAAAACCAAAAAAAAAAAACACGAAAAACACACAAAAGCAAACGAGTGGTGAATCGCACGCTAAAAGACTTACAACCACAACCACACTCGACGACTTTGGTCTGAGCTCTCAGCTCAGCTCAGCTCGTTTTTTCTTCTTTTTTTTTTGTTTTTATACGTTTTTTCTGCTTCTTATGCTATCTCTCCCGCCGCAATTCCTCATTCTCCTCTGTTGTCTCCATAAATCGTACCGAAACCCACTGCGATTAAGTGGTTGGCCAGAGAGTATGGAAAAAAGTGTAGTTACTTACCTGGTTGCACCGACTCCATGGTGGGTTTAGTTTTCTAAGAGCTGTCTTCAAGACAACTCACTTCACAGTTCGCTTCAGAGTCAGTCAGTTTCGAGCCGATCCGCCGTCGTCATTCGGTTGTTTCACATCGCTTCATTCGTAAAGATACTTACGTACACAACTATTTTCGTGTGTTTCTGCCCTCCACCTCTGGTGGATGTTAAGTGTGAAGATTCTTCCTTGACCCAACAGTGATTCTTGAGTGAATAAAAATTCGAAAAAAAATATTTTTCTCTTTTTTTGTTGAGTATTTCCAGCCGATTTGGGAAATTTTGTGAAGATTGTTTGTGTGCAGTTTGTGTGAGAGAAGTTCTTCGTTGATAAAGTGCGAAAGAGAAAAGATAATTATGACAATGCAGATCATCCCGGCAACATGTCTTCTCCTCTTAATCGGAATAACATCACTTGGATTCGCTACGGCTAAAGGTAAGGCATCCCAAGCATTGGGATCAGCATCATTGTTTTTTTTTCCTTGGAAATCGAAGCAATTTTGCTCTTGGCGGCGATGACATAAGCAACAGGCACTCGCACAATCCGAGATAAAAGCGAAACGGTGCTTGCAATAGCAATAGCTGTACTTGTATAATTCACACCTTCAACAGTCGCGGCTGTTGTTTTATTCTCCCTTCCCGCCTCAAGGCTGTGTTTCAGTTTTTTTTTTTCTACTTCTTCTTTTCGTCCCCCGTGCATGTGTTGAATATATTTGCGAATGTTTAGACTTATCTTTGTGTCTCGCCGTTCCGTCAAAGCGGTTTGCATGCCCACAATCGTCGCGGTCTATTTTTGGAATACAAGGACATTTTCACATGCAGTGTTCATCTCGTAGAGAGAGATTCCACTGAGAGCATGACATCACTGCGCTGATGAATCATTTTGCAACTTTCCGACGAGTGCATGCGGTGTGTTTGAATATTTTTGCATTTGTGAGTGGGACTTGCATGACCTTCACATTTGTTTTCTCAGCGAATCAGTTAATTAATGCCTCCGTTCGAATTCAAGCAGAAACTGGTTTCCAGAGTTGAGTGCACTGACGAATCAATGTCAAAGACTCGACGATTGATGGATCCAAGTCCTGGATCCTCCCGACTGTGTAATGTGATGACAGACATGGGCGACACACCAGATCAGGTATCTGGTGTCGGATTTATTTTCAGTAAATTTTACGACTCATTTGACTTAAGGGCACAGTACACAGGTTTGCACCCTCAATGACAAAAGACTGAGATCACTTTCACCGCTAGGTGAGTGCTGATGGGTTGGTGATAACATTAAAGACCGAGATATAAAATCTGATCCAAAGGGTGATCCTCAAGTGGTAAAGGGAAAGTGATAAAAGGCCATGGTAAAGCTGAAAATAACCATCAAAATAAGTAACCAAAGAGGGCAATAAAAGGCATTCACATGGTTGTTAAAACCGCATAGATTGGGTTTGTCAAGCGGTCATAAAATGTTTTGTCTGTTAAACAGTGTTGGGTGAACAAATCGTCTGGCAGGCGACCTGCATGGTGAAGGACATAAAAATGTTTGGTATTTGTCGCATGCACGCTAATGTATGCTTTCGAGGGCTTAAATGCTGAGAAATAGAACGAAAAAATGGAATTTCATTTGATTTTGGTTTATTGGAGAGTGGACGTGGTTCTTAAAGTAGACTAGAGGAGAGGTCTCATCGGCACGATTGGGGATGGATGGCTTTACTTGATTTTGGTCCATCTTGGCAGTAGATGCAGTGCCATAATAGCTACTGGTGCGGCCACTACGAGGTTTGAATCTGGACTCTATAGCACAATTTTATTATTCCCCAATTTTCACTACGCGATCTCTCTCGAACCACTGATGATAATGGTTAGTGAGTATAAATGAAGCTAAGGAGAAACTTAGGGCTAAGTTAACACGAGTTGTAAGTTTTCGTATCCTAAATAAAACCTCACGAGTTGTGAGCGCAAGAACTGTAAGAATGGTGATGTGCGATTATCCAGGTCACAATCTGATCAATTGAATTGAAGAGAATTGAAAGTGACTGTAGAAGAATCAAGCATAGCAACCATTCATGATTTTTTCAATGAAAAAAAAATGGCTTTGGCAGAAAACATTTTTCTTGGACACCAGGCCACCAGAAATTTCAGCAGAGATTCTGGTGGTTCGCATGGAACATTTGACAGCTTATATCTCGAGAACGGTGCATGCTACGAAAAAATTGCAGCATAAAATTGTGTAGCTTATGACTTCATCTAAAGGAAGGAATTGGAAAATTGACGAGCTTACCGTTATTTGGGTAAATTTTTGACAAAAAAAGGGAAATTTGTTTCTCTGGCGTAAATTACATGAAATTTTACATCGGCTTTGAAGGAAGGTCGATCTTAATTGTTGCTCTTGAAGTGAATTTACATTGTGCAAGTTTTTGTCACCCTCTCTTCGTCGGCATGTCCATAAGTATTCTTATTTTACTACAAAAAGTCCCTTATTAGTTGAATATTATAGTCTTATAACGGTCGATTTTTCCGTTCTCCAAGACTCTAGATCAAGTCATAAGCTACAAAATCGGCCTACGTCACTTTGCTATTTATTGTTGCTATATATATGTTATTGTTATTTGGGCATATTTTTGAAAAAGAACAGGGAAATTTGTTTCTCTGCAAAAATTATATGAAATTTTACATCGGCTTTGAAGGAAGGTCAATCTGAATTGTTGCTCTTGACGTGAATTTACATTGTGCGAGTTTTCATCACTCTCACTCACCGGGGAGGCGATAATTTACATTATTTTACAACTTTAAGTCCTTATTCATTAAAAATTATACCCTTATAACGGTATATTTTTCCGTTCTCCTATTCCATCGTCTAGATCAAGTCAAAAGCTACAATATCGGCCTCAGTCACTTCGCTATAGGACGCACGGTTTTTGAGATATGAGCAAGGAAAGGCCAACATCCATGATTTTTTCAATGCAGAAAAATCGACATCTGTAGGGGTTCTGGCGGCTCGTATGGAATTTTCGACAGCTTATATCTCGAGAACGGTGCGTCCTACGAGAAAAAAGCAGTATACTTTTTTGTAGCTCATGACTTGATCTAGAGAATGGCATTGGAAAATTTACAAAATTACCGTTATTTGGGCAAATTTTTGAAAAAGAACAGGGAAATTTGTTTCTCTGCAAAAATTATATGAAATTTTACATCGGCTTTGAAGGAAGGTCAATCTGAATTGTTGCTCTTGACGTGAATTTACATTGTGCGAGTTTTCATCACTCTCACTCACCGGGAAGGCGATCATTTACATTATTTTACAACTTTAAGTCCTTATTCATTAAAAATTATACCCTTATAACGGTATATTTTTCCGTTCTCCTATTCCATCCTCTAGATCAAGTCAAAAGCTACAATATCGGCCTCAGTCACTTCGCTATAGGACGCACGGTTTTTGAGATATGAGCAAGGTAAGGCCAACATCCATGATTTTTTCAATGCAGAAAAATCGACATCTGTAGGGGTTCTGGCGGCTCGTATGGAATTTTCGACAGCTTATATCTCGAGAACGGTGCGTCCTACGAGAAAAAAGCAGTATACTTTTTTGTAGCTCATGACTTGATCTAGAGAATGGCATTGGAAAATTTACAAAATTACCGTTATTTGGGCAAATTTTTGAAAAAGAACAGGGAAATTTGTTTCTCTGCAAAAATTATATGAAATTTTACATCGGCTTTGAAGGAAGGTCAATCTGAATTGTTGCTCTTGACGTGAATTTACATTGTGCGAGTTTTCATCACTCTCACTCACCGGGAAGGCGATAATTTACATTTACAATTTTACATCGGCTTTGAAGGAAGGTCAATCTGAATTGTTGCTCTTGACGTGAATTTACATTGTGCGAGTTTTCATCACTCTCACTCACCGGGGAGGCGATAATTTACATTATTTTACAACTTTAAGTCCTTATTCATTAAAAATTATACCCTTATAACGGTATATTTTTCCGTTCTCCTATTCCATCGTCTAGATCAAGTCAAAAGCTACAAAATCGGCCTACGTCACTTTGCTATATGACGCAAGGTTTTTGAGATATGAGCAAGGTAAGGCCAACATCCATGATTTTTTCAATGCAGAAAAATCGACATCTGTAGGGGTTCTGGCGGCTCGTATGGAATTTTCGACAGCTTATATCTCGAGAACGGTGCGTCCTACGAGAAAAAAGCGGTATACTTTTTTGTAGCTCATGACTTGATCTAGAGAATGGCATTGGAAAATTTACAAAATTACCGTTATTTGGGCATATTTTTGAAAAAGAACAGGGAAATTTGTTTCTCTGCAAAAATTATATGAAATTTTACATCGGCTTTGAAGGAAGGTCAATCTGAATTGTTGCTCTTGACGTGAATTTACATTGTGCGAGTTTTCATCACTCTCACTCACCGGGAAGGCGATAATTTACATTATTTTACAACTTTAAGTCCTTATTCATTAAAAATTATACCCTTATAACGGTATATTTTTCCGTTCTCCTATTCCATCCTCTAGATCAAGTCAAAAGCTACAATATCGGCCTCAGTCACTTCGCTATAGGACGCACGGTTTTTGAGATATGAGCAAGGAAAGGCCAACATCCATGATTTTTTCAATGCAGAAAAATCGACATCTGTAGGGGTTCTGGCGGCTCGTATGGAATTTTCGACAGCTTATATCTCGAGAACGGTGCGTCCTACGAGAAAAAAGCAGTATACTTTTTTGTAGCTCATGACTTGATCTAGAGAATGGCATTGGAAAATTTACAAAATTACCGTTATTTGGGCAAATTTTTGAAAAAGAACAGGGAAATTTGTTTCTCTGCAAAAATTATATGAAATTTTACATCGGCTTTGAAGGAAGGTCAATCTGAATTGTTGCTCTTGACGTGAATTTACATTGTGCGAGTTTTCATCACTCTCACTCACCGGGAAGGCGATCATTTACATTATTTTACAACTTTAAGTCCTTATTCATTAAAAATTATACCCTTATAACGGTATATTTTTCCGTTCTCCTATTCCATCCTCTAGATCAAGTCAAAAGCTACAATATCGGCCTCAGTCACTTCGCTATAGGACGCACGGTTTTTGAGATATGAGCAAGGTAAGGCCAACATCCATGATTTTTTCAATGCAGAAAAATCGACATCTGTAGGGGTTCTGGCGGCTCGTATGGAATTTTCGACAGCTTATATCTCGAGAACGGTGCGTCCTACGAGAAAAAAGCAGTATACTTTTTTGTAGCTCATGACTTGATCTAGAGAATGGCATTGGAAAATTTACAAAATTACCGTTATTTGGGCAAATTTTTGAAAAAGAACAGGGAAATTTGTTTCTCTGCAAAAATTATATGAAATTTTACATCGGCTTTGAAGGAAGGTCAATCTGAATTGTTGCTCTTGACGTGAATTTACATTGTGCGAGTTTTCATCACTCTCACTCACCGGGAAGGCGATAATTTACATTATTTTACAACTTTAAGTCCTTATTCATTAAAAATTATACCCTTATAACGGTATATTTTTCCGTTCTCCTATTCCATCCTCTAGATCAAGTCAAAAGCTACAATATCGGCCTCAGTCACTTCGCTATAGGACGCACGGTTTTTGAGATATGAGCAAGGTAAGGCCAACATCCATGATTTTTTCAATGCAGAAAAATCGACATCTGTAGGGGTTCTGGCGGCTCGTATGGAATTTTCGACAGCTTATATCTCGAGAACGGTGCGTCCTACGAGAAAAAAGCAATATACTTTTTTGTAGCTCATGACTTGATCTAGAGAATGGCATTGGAAAATTTACAAAATTACCGTTATTTGGGCAAATTTTTTAAAAAGAACAAGGAAATTTGTTTCGCTGGTGTAAATTACATGAAATTTTACATCGGCTTTGAAGGAAGGTCGATCTGAATTGTTGCTCTTGAAGTGAATTTACATTGTGCAAGTTTTCTTCACCCTCCCATAGTCGGCAAGTCCATAAATAAACTTATTTTACTACAAAAAGTCCCATATTCATTGAATATTATAGTCTTATAACGGTAGATCTTTCCGTTCTCCAAGTCCATCCTCTAGATCAAGTCATAAGCTACAAAATCGGCCTACGTCACTTTGCTGTAGGACGCTCGGTTTTTGAGATATGAGCAAGGTAAGGCAACATTCATGATTTTTTCGATGTCGGGACAAATCGACTATTGCAACAAAAATTTTTCTTGCACACCAGGACCCCAGAAATTTCAGCAGGGGTTCTGGTGGTTCGTATAGAACAGCTTATATCTCGAGAACGGTGCGTCCTACGCATAGCACTGCAACCGCAACTGATCTATTGTATCTCCTTTCGTTACCTGGGACTTCAGAGCTGCCGTAAGGAAGTTGATGATCTCTTTAGATGTAATGTCCTGATAGTCCGTTCCTGTTAATGTGATTTTGTTAATTATTTTGTATCTGCTTGGTATCAGATTGCAGCACTCGACTAGTAGGTGTTCCATGGTCTCCTTTGATTGCCCACAATGTCTACAGTTTTCTGTGCTGCTGTGCCTCATTTTTCATAGGTGGTTGTTGCATAGGAAGTGATCAGTAAGTGAACCACACAGATTCGAAGGTCAGGCTTGTTTTTTATTTCGCACCTCCTTGGTTCTTCTGGGATCAAGCCTCATACCTTTTTTGGAGTGTGTCTCTTGAGTCCCCCTTGGATGTTCCAGATGCGGCATTTGTTGATGTTCTACGTCAATGTTGATGAGTCCATAAGGAGGGAAAGGCCTAATAAAAGGAGTTCCAACCTCTTTCTTTGATTGGATGTCTGCATTTTCATTTCCCTCGCTGATCAATAGGGATCATCGGAAAAAACCCTTCACACTAGTCAGCAAAAAAATGTTTTATTTTTAACTTGGAGTTAAGATTATGTGATTTGTTCTCGTTTATAGAAACACCTTGGAGTCTCTCTTAGAAGCGAGCAGAACAATGATGATCCCTAATTTTCCTTCGTACCGTTTTCCTGTCGCAGGAATATTTTGGTGGAACTTCTCGCCGTGTACATCGCTTCACCCCAAGCTTGAACAGATTCCACTGCTTTAGTTCAGCATTTCAGCCATTAGTTTTGACTATTTTAGGTCTCTGACGAGGCCAGAGGAAGTGGGGAGCTCAAATTCCGCATCAGCCATGATTTCTTCTCAACAATATAAAACACGTTCAGTGTCCTAAAGGCGTCCGAAAGTAGTAACTTCGGAAAATATGTCTTTAGAAGGTGCTCGTTACCGACGACCAGCGCATTGGTGGTACAATAGTAACAATCTGTGTGAATCTGAGGCGTTTTCCATGTCAAAGGCATCCCCAAAGACTTGGCAAAGAATCACCCTTTTTAAACCAACTAGTTATCTGCCTGTGACACCTAATGCAGGAAATGGTGCCCCGGATCTATCCTGTCGGTTTATTTTGAATTAATGAGCAATATAATTTTGTTCTCGTTGTGAAGTGGGCTAGGATAAAATTATTGTTAAAATATACCAAACAGTGGATTAGGTTAGGTTAGGTTGAGGTCTCTTAGGCCAAGCATAGGCCCATTGTTTTACCACGCAGATCTTAGGCTACCTATTCTGCAAACCAATTTGTGCTTTTAATAATGCGAAGAATAAGGCTGATTCTGAGCCAGCCAGATTAACAAAGGAATGTGCCCCCAGAAGTCTGGATCAGAGAACACTGCAGCTACATAGCGAGTGTTCAATGGTTTCTTCGTCATCCTCGTCCATGCAGCTTCTACAGAAATCATTTAAAGGGAAGGCCTAGTCTAGAGGCGTGATTTCCGATGGCACAATGCCCTGTTAAAACTCCAATAAGAGATCTGAGGATTGGCCTGCTTAATCTGATCAAGCTAAGCGATCGCTTGGGATCGATCATAGGCCGTAGTTGTTTGGTAATGAGGCACCTTGTGCCAGATATCCATCGGCGGTTCGTTTGAGCATGCGTTTCAAGATTTAGCAGATGTTTTGTAGTAGCGATATGCGTGGAGGGTGGGTCTTCACCCGGAAAGACTACAGAGTTTGTGCCCTTTCTAGCGAGTTCGTTCGCTTCGTAATTCTCTGGAATGTCGTAGTGTCCCGGCACCCACATAAATTGCGTATTACATCATAACAATTATCGAAACACAAATGGTCATGAGTTGAGCCCATATCACAAAGACTAGTTCACGAAATGTTTCTTGCAATATAATCATCGGTATGGTCTTGTTGGGGGGATGTGGTACCTTCTTGTTGAAAACACATGTCTTCTACATCAATGCCTTTGATTCGAGCCCAACATTAGACTATATTGATAGAATTGACGGTGACAGTTTCACCTTCCTAATTTTCCAGGAAGTTTGGTCCAATTACACCTAAAGTGTATTCTTGTGCATGCAATGGTTTTTCGATAGTTACATGTAAACTAACACTTACTCCCTTCTCTATACACGACAACTGTGTTCGCTAAAATATGAACTGAGTGGAAAATGAGTCGGAAATGAGCCTCAGAAGTTTCCTGAAGAAAATATTGTGTGAAAATTGGGTACCTACATAGTTGCTGTTGTCCAAGCAGCCAAGCAACGTGTCTTATACATGGTCAGCGGGCTTCAGTTCTTGAGTGAGCTGAACTATAATTATTTCATTTTTAACTTCATTGCAAACATCCGTACTAGACAAAAATGCTTAAAGGCTAGTTGGACAGTGGAACAGTGGTTTTATTTCGAATTTACAAAAACTCGACCGGCACTCTAAGCTATGCTTAATCTGAAACTACGCATTTCGACTTAACTCAGATTGTAATAAATGGTAAATTATATTTAAGAATAATTTAATTTAAAGACAAAGTTTGCACTGATCTGAACTATCTGAGGGCGTAGAAGAAAATACAAAAAACATGAATAAAGTGTGGCTATAAGATAAGCCTAAATACTGTGTTGGCCGTAAAATTGAAAGATAATCTAAGAAAGGCTTCAATGCATCAGTCGCTTTGATTTGCGTTTTTTACATTTTCGCCTATAATACGCTTAGATTGATTATGTATAGATTATGTCGACATTAAACTGCATGTAGGAAGCCAAATGTACCTCTACCTATTTCGATTTTTCTTCCATTCTTAAACGATGCATCTTACAAAATGCCCTCAGCTATGTACAGTGGATTCTCTAAGCCGAATTTCTCTCAAACTTTTTTATTTTTTCCTCGTATTGTGTATAAATTTCAGTCAATTTTGCGTACAAAAATATCCTGCCTAAGTCGAAATCCCTCCAACTCGAACAAGCCAAGGTATCCCGTGAAAATTCGACTTAGGGGAAGTCCACTGTATCTACAGTCTCAGATAGCGTGGTTGAAAGAGGAATATCAAATGTGGCCCTTGATTTATTTCGCTATTCATTGCCTGAAACGAGCCAGAAGTCCAAAGCTAATTTAAATAATGTTTCATGTTATCGCTTGTTATTGACCTTCAGTCACGGCTCAAAGCCAAGCAGCGAGTAAAATCCTACTCTTTTTAAGCATCCAAGTGCCCACTGTCGCACTGAAAGACTCAACGAAATGCGTCTCCTATTATTGGCATCATATTTTGCAAAGCGTGGACAGTCTTGAATCCAAACTGGTTCAGCCCTCATTAACGCAAATAAATCTATTGAGATAAAGCATGCGTGGGTCTTTCAGAGTCATGAATGTAGGAAGCCAACTGATTAGCATACATCAACTTTTCCCATCTGGTTATGCTCGTTTTGCGAACTGACTTGGATTCTTCTTTTATTTCAACTGTGACAAGATGCTACTAATCACAGAGCAAAGAGCTGATTGACTGACAAATGGTCCTCCTTTTGTTCTGTGTATTTCCTTTTCAGCAAAGGACTAAGAGGTAAAAGCTGTCACATAGTTTCATAAGCAAGCTGTGCAATTTAAACTTGTTTGATTAAAATTTTGTGAAAAAGGCTAGCAAATTATTATTCGGTCACAACTGATGACAGGTGACAGTTGATTTGGGTTCATTCAGTTGGGCTTGCCAATAGTGAGTGTTGTGAGTTTGGTACTAATGTGCAGAAAATGAGAATGCTCTTGATCCTCATCAAAATGTTGGTCAAGAATGAGATTCATGCTTGACTACTCAAGTACTCACTTGTCTTGACGGATTATAATGAAAGGGAAGTGAATGACTAATTCACTACATTTGTTCATTTGTATTTGCCGGCTTCTACTCACAATCACTGACATTGAACTAAATTGTTTTCACGTTTACTCTTAACTTAGCAATTAGTTATTTGTGTGTATAAAAGAGTTAGTGCATAAAATTAGTATTTTCCAATTTTTGAAAGTGTTGCCACATTCTCCAACACCCAGTTTATATAATATTACGGCAGCTGTGATTAATTTAGCAAAAACCATAGGCCAACAAAAAATGTGGTCAACAAATTTGGTGTTCGCAGTTGGAGACAGCTAGCCAGGAATCGTGTTTACTGGACAGGATGGTAGGTTAACGCGATCAGCTGGTAATTTAGTCTCCCAGAACAAGCGGTTATCGGATATAGTTATGCCATCTAAGGGACTAAGTTTGATTTCTACTTTAAGCCTTGTTGTTTCTAAGTTAGGTTAGGTTAGGGGATGGCGGCTTAGCCTCGCTTTGTCCTGTTGGTCTATAGTGCTTCCACAAGTGAGTAAACCCAGTTGTAACTTCAAGCAAGAATTCCAATGGTTTTTGCGAAATGTATAAGATGTTGTGGCTTAACGATGGCAAAATCATTTAGGGATTTAAAGAACGGTTGACCTAGAATATTATATCGAGTTTTGGCTAAAGACAGGCTGAAACAAGGAAGATGCTTCAGAGTTCCGACCACCGTTGTTTCCTTGCAGTTGCATCTACATCTATTAGTGGGAATCAGGCTTAGTCCACAAGCATGGCGACCCACCAGGCAGTGGCCTGAATCCTAGAAGTATACAGTAGATAATTCTCGGTAACGAGATTATTAGTTTTGTTTTGACGATGTTGTATTTGGACCAGACGATTTTGGTTTTGAGGCATGAATTACTACTATTCCATGCATTGTTTGCTGTCGAGTTCAAATTTTATCGGAGCTAGATGACATTGTGACGCCGCACTTAGCTAGTTCATCAGCTCTTTCGTTTACCTGGATTCCCATGTGTCCAGGAACCCATAGGAAGGGGACTGCGTTGTTACTACAGAGGTCCTGCAGCGCAACAACATTTTGGAATTTATTGTGTTACTTTTAAGTGGTTTGAACGCTGCCTAACAATGTATGCGAGTGTGGCTTGCGCTGCATTTCAGGGTGTCCGCTGATATCTGGACTACCAGCTCCGCCTAAAATATGCTGCTTCTTTCGTGCAGTTTGTAGCAGATTTTGATATCTTGCGATGCATTGTATACACCGGCACCTACACCTTCATGCTGCTTTGAGCCGTTTGTGTGTGAATTAATGGAGTTCTCCGACTCAGCCGAGGGTTGTACCTGTTCTCTCTTATCGGAAATATTGTAGCAAATTTAAGGTCGAAGAGGGTGATGATGGGCTGTTGGTAATCTGTATTAATATTGGTAATATTTATAAAATTGCTGGACCCTTTTATTCTTAAATACGATTCACCCGCGACGTCTTTGGCAAATAGGCTTTGTTTCTAGGTTTGGATATTCGAGTGATAGATGAAGTTGCTGTTGTCTGTCTCTTTTGTTAAGGTCCAGATTTGTGCCGTGAAAGCTGCCATATGTGCAATGTAACGGTGGCAGCCCTTTTGTCCGGCTAAGGGAAGTCCCGTCCATGAGAAAAATATTTCATTACAGTCCAAGAAATTTTCAAGCAAAGTAAAATTAACATAAAAAGAAACAAAATACAACATCAGAACATAGCTCCAGAATTAAAATCCGGTATCCATTTGAGTAGAGACAATTATTTGATGGCGCGTGCACCTCACACACACTCTGGTGTTTCAATCTTGCTGTTTGCTTGTGGTCAGTGCATTTGCCTTATTCGTTAGAAATTTTATTCCAAAAGAGACTTAAGTTTAACATTTTTGTGGCTGATGTCCGTGCCCGCGTCCGGGTTAGGGAATGTCCGCTAAGGCAATATAAAATATAGGGAACATCAATTCAAGGTCCACGGTCGTGAGAAATCCGCTCAAGGGGACTGTCCGCCTAGAGATCTGTCCTTAATAGGAGCTTTCACTGTATTGCTTTGCTCTTTTGTGTAGCTACTAGTTGCACGAATAATGGCAAGTGAAAGCTCAACAGAATAACCCTAGTTTTGAACTGTTTAGGACTGTAGCTTATAGTCCTTTGTGTCTAAGGCCATTATGGTGTTCCGTAATTGGAACACTACTGTTGTATATCTTCGTATAATAGTATGGAACTGACATCCAAACCAAATAGATACAAAGAAAGATACACAAAAAGGTCTATGAGTTTTCATTTTCTTTAAGAACAAAACTCGTTATTAGCCAACAATCGACTGTCTTTGCTTAAAAATTCTACACCTCGGCTGTGCTAGGTCCCACATTTGTCCAAAAACAACAGTAATAAAAGTCATATTTCCCATTACCATTGCCATGATGTCACAGATTAGTACTTCAAAGATGTTATCTTTCCCCGAACTGCCTTTCGAGACAAGTTCTTGACTGTAAAACAAAATCCTATCGTAATGAGACATCTGAGGGCACCGTCCACATTTTAGTACAGCTTCCAAGCAAATCTTTGCTTCTAATCAAATCTCACATATTCTTGTGCGGTAAATTACCCAAATTAACTTCAAACACCTCGGCAAGTACCCACCTATTATTCGCTGGCAATAAGCCATCATTACCGAACCGGAGAAGCTGACTATAAAACACCGCTTGTGATAATATCTTAATGCATTCTCTGGGAAAAAATAAAAAAATTAAAATCATCTCAGACTACGTCAGGGAAATAAATCATCTTGACAGATAGAATTATCCCTCATTTGACAGGAAGTTTGTGTGTGTGTGTTTAGAAGTAACTTTCAGTTTCCCTTCGCAAGGTGAATTAAATCTCGCTTAGAATGAAAATTGTGCTTGTAGCAAAAGCTGCAGCCAACTCCCATTAATCGACGAAAATAGGGGAAATATTTTTCCTGTAGCATTTTTTTTCCAATTGGTTCAAATATTTATGTGTTTAGTTCTTGGACAGGTATATTTGATCCTTTAAGAATTCAGGATTCATGCCCTTAGCAAACCATATTTTAATTAGGAGACAATCGTGACTGCTTTGGAGTAGTGGTACCATTTCTGTGGAGACTCTGACAAGATATGTGGCTTCTCACTCAAGTTGCGCATTTCGAAATTCATTTCATTTCAGAAATCATCCAAACGGGAGAGAAAAAGTGTATCGAGAAAGTACAATATCGGCTTCAGCTTGCATGGTAAATGTTTGTTTGATTGGTCGGAGATGTTAAGTGGGAGATCATATTTCTCTGACTCACGCATCTTCCCATAAAAAGTTTTTAAAAAAGAAAACCGCAGGGGTTCTTCTCTGATGACATCATTGCGGAAATATAATTATACAATAATGAGGAAATATATTAAACAATAATGAAAAAGAACCATCAATTCATCAAAATACGTGCTTGTTGAGACGTTAGGCTCACAAATTTTAAGCGAGTGTTTGTTTTAAATAAATTAACTGATTTTTTCATTCAGACAGCTCAGTTGACTGCGCTGAACTAGCAGCCCCCGGGGCACACATTTTTGCCATTTGGAACGAGCATAAATTGATTTCAGCTGAATAATTTAACACTCATCTGTGCAAGAAATGCAGACTCAGCACAGTCGGTGGCTGATTTCTTTCAAGCTCCTTTGGTTTAATATCAATAGTTTTTGTGTACACATCACAAGAACTTCTTGCCCTAAAAAGTAGAACTTCAATGGAGTTGTAACAACTTTATCAAGAGCTTAAATACTCTGAATACGGTCGCAAGAAGGGCAAAGGGATGTTCAAGAAAAGCTGAAAGCAACGATACACTGAAGATGAAAAGTACTTGTCGTATTGAGAGAGTAACAATGTTTATAATGGCCGGGATACTGCAATCAGAGTTCACATTGATTCGTTTACTCACTAGCGTTGACACCTTAGGTAATGATGCTTGACAGATTTGATTTGTAACAGAATCGAAGTCTTGACTAGAAATGAAGTATTACCGCCAGCCTTTTATCTCACTTGCTTCTTAAAATTTTTGACAGCTATTTTTTATATGCTTTTCTCACCCCAAATTGACCAAACAGAGGACGGCATTCACGTTATTACGTCATATGGCTGTCAAAATAATAATAATATAATATAATATGGGTTGCGCTACAGCCCGTAGAGGGCCAGGGCCTAGCTTCTCAGCAACCACTCGTGTCCTGCGTGCTATTGTTCTCTCACGATTGGATGGTACCTACAGTTTAATGCCGACTCCGAACGGCGAAGTTGAGAAGCTTTTTCTAGACAGGAATATTCTTTGTGCATTGTCAGTGACTCGAAAGAGGTGGAGCCTTGAAATGAAAGGTGGTAAATTCGGGTATCGAACCTGGCACCCTTGACGCACTAACCCACTACGCCACGGCGTACAAAAAGGCACTCAAATTCGTTGATGGACTAAGGGGCAATCAGCTGTGAAATCAGCCATCTCTGGTCTTGACTTGACGGTGCGGAGTTATTTTTGGCACTAGCCATCGATGAAATATTGTAAATTAAATAAATCGAGAGAAAAATGTGTATCTTATTTCTTGAAATTTCTTCCTCATTTTTATACACTTTGTTAACATATTTACTTTTTGTGCTTTCACTTCTGATTTCCCTCTCAAATAAAACAAATCAAAATAATTTGTCTGCGGCACAAGTTTCGTATTTTAGCTACGCGTTGATGGCGAATCATTAAAATCACGGGTAAAGGTGACGAAGTCTGAATTTGATGAGAAGCTTAACGATAAATTCCTTGAATAAGGAAACAAATTGACAAACTCTGTGTGCGGCTTATAGTATGAGCATTCACATTGAATGATTTGATCAATCAAGTAAATCGTAGAATAAATGTGATATATACGTGTTCAAAGTGAACGTCGTTTATAGGTGACAAGATCAAAACTGCTCTGAAGGGGCTTCTGTTCGTTGTGGACCGTGCTCTCACTCAGGTATACTGAATAAACATGTGGCTCATTCCAATGTTAGGTTCCGAGTTGCTAAGAACGTTGACTTAATTTATTCTTTTATTAAAAAATGTATGCTCAAGGTCAGTCGATAAGCCAGTGACTTTTTGAATAACATTTTTCCGTTTAATACGATTGACTTAGCCCAGTTTATTCGACTTTTTTATTCCTCTAAATTAAAGATTTGTCGCCTAGCCGCTAAGTCATTCAGGAACAGGGAGTTAAATCTTAAGAATATGCTAAATGTGTATTAGTTCCTATGAAGAGGTCACATGATTGTGCTTGAGACCGAGTGCCGTGCTTGAGAAATCGAAGCACCCATCGTTCGGATATCTTTCTCATGTCCAAATATTCATGTAAAATGTGACGTACACGCTCAAATGAACTTCAGACGCCTCACGCTCAATAATTTATCTATCATCGTAGACCATTCCATGGATTTATCCATGATTTTTGACGTGGCAACATGTTTTGGACGGCTTGATGTTCGTTATTACTTGAGCTGGACAACGGTGGACCACTCTGAGGATAAAGACTTCTTATACAGTGGACTCTCCCTAAGTCGAACTCTCCTTAAGTCGAAACTCTCTCTAACTCGAACTTTTCGCCATATTTTACATACATTTCCCTCAACTTGCCATACAAACCCCTCTCTCTAAGTCAAACTCTCTCTAACTCGAACAAATTTTGGTATCCCGTGACAATTCGACTTAGGGGGAGTCCACTGTAGTTATTTTTTACCCAAAAACTAAAGCTTAAATAGCACACGAATTCACGAGGCTCGCTGTTTTTAACGCCTTTACACATTAATATTCGTAGCTGTTTACTTGAAATGTTGCTTACGGTTAGGTAAGTTGGTTGACTGTAGCTTGGCAGCACACGTACGCCAGAGTAGGCTCGGTGTGTTATCACGCGGGTATAAGCAATTTTTATAAAACGTGGAGATAGCTGGTACTAATGCTATTTCGATCGGCCAGGTCGTCAAAAATGTAGCCGACTAAGTGACTTATTTCCCGAGAAGAGAGAGAGCGGTGCAATTACACAGAAGATGCACAATAGCGGCTTCTTCCTCGTCGTCTGTTTAGTCTTAGCAGAATTCATTTTAATGGAGGCTCAACCTGACAGCGTGAATTCCAGTCTGGTGATGATGCCGATAAGAGTTCTAAGATTGACCATACTCATTCTGATCAAGCTGAGATCAATAACAAATAGTAGACCATTTACGATTTGAATGAGCAAGCAAGCTTTAGTAGATGTTTTGCAGTAGCGATATCCATAGATGGAAAGCGTACGGAACCAGTGGCCTTCTAGTTCTTTCTGGAATGTCACAGTCTTCCAGAACTCACATTTGTTGAATGATAAAATACTCTCATTGAGAGATAGATGGCAATTCAGGGAAGTCATTAAGTTGAATGAACTCAGATATTTGATCGCTGCCTTGCTGTCATAAAAGATGTTACTTTCTGTACTTGATATAACACTGTTTTTAAGCTAAGACAGAGCTTTCTCCTAGTTTCTCGAAATATGGCACTGTGACTCGGGAGTCGGAATGAGAGTTGGATATTTATATTCTTAGAGTAGACACACGCGCCATCGCCTGCACACATAAGACATGTTGCTTACTTTTACAAGAAAGCTACAAACTCTCTTTTTCCAATTTGTAAAGTTGCCTTGTATCGAAATTTGAGTAGGATCTGGCTTCCAGTAAACAAGCTCAACTCAACAGTCATCTTCCCGCATGTGCCATGACATTTGAACGCTTTGCGGTACGTAAAGTGAGGCTTTTCTACAATTTCAATCACATCACGTTTTCTAGTTCGACAAATCAACTGCTCCCCACACAATTCCCCTTGTCAATCTGTCTATCTCAGTCACAAATGTCTCCTCACTGACCTCATATTGCTCCAACCGCGACGAATTACAGACAATGGAAGTGTGTATATACAATGCATGCACGCCATGCCAGAAAGTGTGCCGTTTCCCTCTTAACCATTCAAACTGACGCTTCCAATTGGGGAGGGAATCTTCTATCTTTATGGCTTTTTAGTTTTTCGAACTCCCATGTCGGAGAGGTTATCATTGCCATGTCCTACTTCATTGTAAATTGTCGACATAAATTAAATACGTATGAGATGGCAATGAAAATAATGCTGCTGGCATGTATTCATGTACGCCCAGAACTGACTGCCTCTCACATTAATCAGTTCCAGTCGCATTCTAGCCATGGAAAGTGAATGAATGGCTTTGATTTGTCACGGAGTTGAGGTACAAGAGGGAATTAGAAACTGACTAATGACAGATAATGACAGATTAATGAATGGGAAGCATACATCAACAACATCTCGTATTTCATGAACAAACCTTCGTTTTCATGCGGTTCTGATGAATAGCTGCTGACTGAAACGGCGTGTTGAAATGAAATTTGAATAGGGTGACAAAGGACTTTACTGGCTGTAATTGCCCTCACAATTTAATCATTATGACAGTGGTTGAAGAGTCCTTGACTCCAAACCTGTGGGACAACGCAACAGAGGACCCCGGTGTTTAAAGTGGCGCACCCAGATGAAGAAGGACCTCAACGAACTGGGCATGTGACACTGGAGGCAGCTGGCCAGGTACAATGTCAGTTGGAGAGGTTTGTTGGTTGAGGCGCAGATCCACCGCGGAATAAAGCGCCAAATAAAGAATAAGGCAATTGTTGTGACATGTATTTGTCCACGTCCAGCAGAAGCAGCGTTGACTAGCCGATTGGGCTACTGACCAAATCTTTCTGCCTTGTTGGTCATGTTGGTAGACCTCAGATTTGTGTTGTTTTAGAAGATATGGCAGTATTGCATGAAGACTTTTAACGCCGAATAATATCCGATATACATCGTTCGTGCTTCGTGTTAATAGGAAACGGAGGAATAAATTGTGGCCTTACCAGGTAGTAAAGCACTAGTGTATATCACAGAGAATATTGAACCTTCACGAAATGGTAACAAAGGTGTTGAAGAGGAAGGGGCTACGTCAAAAAAAGAACCATCAATCTTGGCGTGTTAGACGAGTAGACTAGAAAAATTTCATTATCATGGAAGGCCTGTGTAAACTAACAAAACCGAATTGGATACTGACGACATCGTATTTCTAACAAATTCCTTTATTGGGGAACGAGCCCAGTGTCAGCAGTCAGGCATAAGATTGGTCGTACATTACGCCCAACCAACCATGCAATGCAATAAGGCAAGGCAGCAGAATACTGTGTGGTATTTAAGGTTAACCTGCAAAACGGTGGAAAATGACAGCTAGGGAAAAGTTGGGTCGAACTTAATCTTTGGATTTAGAAGAACCTAATGGAAGCCATTACCGATGTAGAAGATGTTGCTATGACTTTGAAAAATTAGTCTTAACTCTCAGAGACATAGGAGACATAGGGATACTTTCGATGCACTGTGCGACTAAATATACTGCACAACAATTTTTGCTGCAGAGGCGAGAAAGAAACATAATCTATCCACCATCTCCTTTGCGACTGCCCAGCTCTAGCAATGAAAAGAAGGCATTTTCTAGGAAAACCCTTCTTCTCGGAGCTAGATAACTTAAGCGGTGTTAGTTTAAAAAACTTGAATCTGACTAACTTTTAGAACTGTAGTAGCTTTCTCTGTATCTGAACACTCCCAAACATGGGTACAATGGACCCAACACATTGGTCTAAGTCCCAATTTACCTACCCACCTCAGAGATATAATGCAGGACTCTTCTTCCTATCAACTAGCAAGCATCCGCAAATTGCGCAATGTCTATCTAACTGCATGCAGTTGTGAACACTCAACAAAAGACCATATAATGCTATTATATTTTATGTGGTCTTTGGCACGACCTAAATTTCCAAAGCTTCCGGGGTAACCTTTGCTGTGTTGCCCGACAGGTTCGCAACCGAGAACTAGAACTTAATTTACGAAAAACTCTTAGTAACCGGTCACCACTGTGCATCACAACTCTGCCACTTACCCCTAATGACAAATGTTTACTTCTTATGACAATTATAGAACTAAGCTGCGTACTCAACCATAAAAAAAAGCCTCCAGGGCCTAATGTTGCTGTAAAAAATCCATCAAATGTAAAAGGGAACTGCAATCACATCATTATATACTGCCTCCTTACTCTCCTCCTTGCGAGGCCTTAAGAAGAAGCGTATCGCAATGAACATTCTTATTTACCTACCTTCGTTGTCTCTATTTCAAATTTTCTACCGAACGACACCGACTACATTCTCTTTCGGTATTTTTTCGAGAAAGCTTTTCCAACCATCATCGCTTCCAGATGATGGAGATCCATCTGCTCGAGTCTTCAAAGGCAGATCCAATGAAAGTATGTGTCTATCTCCTACCCAAAAGTTGTGTTGGGATGCGTTTAATTCCTGCAGAATATCTTTTCTTGACGAGATATCTCAGCATTGTGACTAGACATTTTGACCTCGCCTTGGAATAAGGCTGATGAACTATGAGGTTGACGTGGTATTCGCTCTTTTCTCTCTCCAAGGAAAACCAACTACACTACAACTTCCGCCATCGATGGGTCTAAAGCAAATTTTAGACGAGGCTTTATTTTGAATACACACTTCATGTACTGAAACTAATTAGATAAGCTCTCGAGATGCTCAGCAGCGTCAGAAAATGGCACAACGCATATGTAAGAGGATTCTCTCATACAATGATTTTTGTAAAAGCTGGACTGGCCAAAAAGCCATTAAATCTATCGGCTCAGCCTCTTCAATGAGCCTAAATGAGCTGTGCTCAAGAATATGTCGTTCAAGGGTAAACATTCTAAGTAATGAAATAACCCACGAACTGTCCAACTACTCCTTCACCCTTTATTGCTCTGTTACAAAAGTGGCTGATAAGCGATCGTACAGTTACATTATGTATTCTTAATAATTCGCATTGCTGCAACTTTATGCAGAATGAACAACAATGATACGCTTCATTTGTGCCTGCTCAGAGCTGGCGACTGGTGCTGGTGACTGCCAAACCCTTATTCATCCTTTTCAGGAGATGTCCAAGATGGCCATCAAAGTATTTGTAATATCCTTGAATTACAATGGATCCATCACCACATAAGTGAGACGTGTCTAATTTTCATCTACCCATTCTCACAATGCCCTTGAAGTAAACTTGATATTTTTAGTAATTTCAACAGCACTTACTTCAGTCACCGAGCTGTGGTATCAAACCGGCTCCAAGTGATAATTGGGTTCTTATAGAACCCTCATCTTACACAAATAATACATTTAATTAGCCTCATACCTGTACAATGTATGTGTCACTACACTCAACTTTGTACCGAAAGTACCAGGAACTTGGGTCTTCTTGTGGTTGTTCAGTGTCATGTCAAGTGTCAAACACTCTCCACCACAGTGTGCGTCATACGTTCGACCGAACACGCATTCTTGACCCTCTTTCTCCCCACACAGTTTTGTTTGTCCGAGAGGCTTATGTGTTTCTATGAATGGCTCAGTCAACAAGCAATATTGTTGCATTGGGAATCAAAAGAGTCAATAAAGGCCCGCCGCCGTTATGTCACTGTTTGGTGTGTGCCGTCGCAGTCATTGGTCCAAATTTCTTCAAAAAATGTTGACCACTGACTGGTGGTGGTCAAAGGAAAGCGCTGTTGATTCAAGATACTGACTATTTGTTCCTCGGTTGAGTGTTGGTTTTGTGGAGGAGATGTGGTTTTAATAAGACGACGCAATATCAAATTTTGAGTGGGATCATTCGAGGTGACAAAATTCAAGCGATTGCATTGCAGCAGATGTGAATTCGTTACCTTTGAACTAGGCACTCGGCTTTTAGATGAATTTTTATTGAAGATTAGCTGCTTGCTTGAAGACTGTTTGTATTGAAAAGGGAACTTGAAACGGAATTTGTTACTTATTTATCAGTCACATACCCACCATCGGTCGAAAGCGTCCGTCCGTGATGACTTCATCATCATCATTTCTACCAAAGACTTGTCCTTCTTGAACCTGGATGCTCGGATTCGAAAATTCTCTTAGCTAGGGCGCCATGTCCATGGGCTTAGCTGGGCCGAGCTTATTCCAGTCCAGTTTTCAGCTGGTGATAAGGGTTCAGTAGATCATAATTTTGGTCCTTCAAGTCAGGAATTCCAAGCCTAGTTTGCAAAGCAAATTCGCACCATAATGAGTGGGATGATTCTAACTCATTAGCATAAGCTTTGTTTTGTCTTGATTAACCTTCAAACCACCTTTTTTCTCCTGTTCTTTCTTCTCCGTAGAAGCACGTTGGAAACGCGCGACGATGCCGATGTCGTCTACGTAATCACAGCTATTAAACTGTTTTGTGCATACCGTGCTTTCTTATCAGCCGGCGACCCATGGAGGCTGCGAGCCTGAGCAATAGGTGGATTGCGAGCAATAGGTGGATTGCATCGCTGATAGCCCTGGAAACGCTGTTTTCTGTCAATGGAAACGCTGCTGTCTTGTGTCCGCGATAACTTGGTCTTTATACCGGAGGCTCTGTCTTTTTCTCCTTCTCGAACCAGGAGGCTCGGATTCGAAGACCCTCTTTGCTGGAGTGTTATTGTCCATGCTGAGGCTGTGTAGTCGACGGATTTTTGCTTTCCGACTACATCTGCATTCTGGAAAAAATGGTAGATTTCACGGTTGTATGTTCTCCTTCTCTCGCCTTTCTCGCAGACGGGACCATATATCTGACGTACAATTTTTCATTCGAAGACGCTAAGGGCCTAAATCCATAGAATCCACCGCGTACGTTGCGTTTGGAATCCAAAAAAATAGTAGTTGCCGGATTCCAATGAGTTGCATTGCGTGCGCAATCCACTCCTCTTGAATGTCTACTCTTGAATGAATCGAAGAAATTCGAAGTTTTAAAGTTCCTGAATCATTAGGAATTATTCAAAAACAATTTTAAATAAAACTTCACTTATTCATAAAATGTCGTAAAACATTCACATAAGGAGCACCCGAATGAATTTCCATGGAAACTTCTGTCAAACGCACAGAAAGTTAAAAGTTGCTCAATTTCATCCGCGCATAGTGGTCGATTTAGGGTCATTAGCTGGTTTGCTCGTTGGAAATACGTTTTAAAATCAATTTAAAATCATTTCCATAGCTTCAGGGGGTGGTACCTCGAGATGCCGGGTTCATTCAATGACGTCAGCACCGTGCAACAGAATTTTGTGGATACTTACTGGCATTCTGTACCAAATATATTTGGAAACAAATAATTTTAACGTGTCCAAACAATAAGTTCGGAATTTCATGGTATCGATTTTCAAACCTGATGTTAATGTCATCAACACAGTTGAAAACCGTTGTACCAGTCTTGTGTCCTAGCCTACTATTTCAGCTGTTTTTGCTGGATCCTTTCCCTCTCATAAGGTCTTATGAGTTGTCAATTTGTTGACACTCGACGCAACGCACGAGATGGATTCTATGGGTTTGGGTCTTAAGAATCACTTCTGCTGTTTATCACCCAGATTTCGGCTCCATATTGGCAAAATAGCTTTGAAGAACATAATTTTGGTCCTGAGAGTGAGGAGTTTTGAGCCCAGTTGCCCCGACAAACCGAAGTAGCTCCCATTTTACGTCGGCTGTGGACAAACTTCTGAACTACCTCAAAATTCTAGCTGACAATGCCGTGATCATGTTGTCCCAGTTGACGGAACGATTTGACAGTTTGCCTTGTCTTTAATGAGCCTATGACAGTATGTTTCGCCTGTTCTTTGCTTCTACTTCGTTGGCGCTCTGCTTCATCTGCGTAGCCCACCAGTTTGATTGTTGTAAACCATTGTGCCTACCATGCTGACAGTTGCCCGACGTGCTTCCTACGGAGCCAGATTGAAGAAGACCTACGAGAGTGAATCAACCGTCTCAGAAGTCCTTGAACAGGTTGCATCTGATCTTGGTAATAACGAAGTCGAATAGTTCCTTACTATGAACGCTGTCGAATTCGGCTCCGAAATCAATAAACCGATCGAGCGTATCGATCTTAAGAATGCTCTCACGAGTGGAGGGGGGCAAGGCAGGCAACTTTTTCCTAGACAGTTGTACTCTTTGAATATTGTCAGTGACTCGAAGAAATTGGTGCCGTGAAAATTGCTTCTTGCACTGGAAATCGAACCTAGACACCAAAAAGAACGGTCCAAAGAGAACTTAGACGTCAGGCTGGACTACATACATAGAAATGTAATCGAAGACTCGTAGACACTTTAGGGAAACCCATGACATCGTTTAAGAGAAGGAATTTGCATTTTTCTGGCTGCATTGCGTCGAGCCTTGCCTCCTCACATTCGACTGTCCGATTTCTTGATCGTTAAATGTAGAAAAAGAAGAGGAATCACAAAAGTCCTGACCTACAAATTCGTTCGAATTTACAATTCAACGATTGTGATATGCAAATCCATTCGCGAACCGTTTTGTTAGTCACAGGCACACATTTCTTCTCAACCGAATAAACCGTCAGATTAAATGCTTAGCGTCACGTGACAAATTAAGATATTGTTTCGTTCTGTCCATCCGCTCAGACGATCGTTTCGTATGTCATGGCAAAGATCAGTGATCCGTCAAGAAACAAGGCTTAAATAAAAATCAATCACAATCCATAAATAACACATTGACATTGTGGCGAATTTAATATGTGCGTGATGGCGTGAGTCACAGGTTCCATGACCAGGGCACCACATGGGGGCAACCTTATCGAGCTGCTGCCGCATCAACGTGCCAAATCGATGAGTTCCCCGAACGCAGACCCCGTAAAAGAACAGTTTGTCACTTGGCATTTTACAATTAATTAATTCTGTTTAAACAATCAAAAATGCAATCATAATTTGCATATTCGCCTCATCCCCGAACGGTTCGCCTTGCCATCAGAGGGACCTAGACCGCGCTGCCACTTATGCAAATACTAAGATCACACGGCAATTAAATTCAACAATCAGACTCCGGGTAAGATTCTCTGTTCGTCTGTAATGAAGTGCCTCGGAGCTAGCTAACCATGACACTTGAGGCTCTGACACACGCACACACAGACGCACACCAAAATGATAATTACATTTCGATGGGAGAACACTGATTGACACACAAGTGCGAGCACCATCAGTCGGACGGGTCAGATGGACCTTCAAAATGTTCTTCTAGCTCCACAGGCTCGTACTTCTCAATATTCAAATGTCACTGACCTAGTAATTGTTTAAGCAAATACACGCTGAAGTCTAGAACAAACATGTGTGATTGTTTACTTGTTTTGTTTCGTGCCTGAATACTGGCACTTTTCTAAGAAAATAATTGCCATTGTCTTCCGCTTTGCTGAATTGCTGGATTGTTGGAAAATTATTTAATTAAATATGCGTGTCGGGTATCCACCGTCTCAGCGGTTTTCGATTAGTGTTGATAAACATTGAATCGCTCAACGGTGAATATTTGCATAACTATTGTTGGGTAATAGACGGTTTTTCGGCTTCGCTTTAGAAGGTATTTTGGTTCTCCTCTGGCTATCCACCTGGCATATCAATGCTGCAAAACGCAAACACAAATATATTTCAGCATGAAGCCATTCGAGTTGAACCATTTTGGACATGCTAGCTTCATATTTAAAGTTGCTGAACCCACACGAACACACACGCACGGTAGATGAATGAAAAAAAAGAACAGACAACTTTGGAGAAATCCGATGTGTGCTGGGGTTCTTCTATTGTTGCCCTGTAAATGGGTTAAGAGTTGTCACTGTCAGTCGGATGATGAATTGCTATCAATTATTGTGACCACTTGTCTGAGGAACGTGTTGACATTCGGTCGTGGGAGGAGGTCTTTTCGATCCAAAGCCATGGCTGGAAACTGGCTTTCTTTGTGTCATTATACTTGGTGTCGTTTGCCTTGAGATTTAAGACTACCTTTGTATTGCATGAGATTATACACTGTATTTGGTTTTCTTGAGTTTCTCTGTCTCTGATTTGGAATTGTATTTGATAGCAGAAGAAGAAGACTTCATCACAGGGTAAAGGCATGCTGCAAAGAAGGAGTTTCGGACGGTTCGCGAATGGATTTGTTGTTTCAGGCAATGTGTTGACGTCTCTGTTATAAGGTCTAAAGGATGTGTGAATGTGGCTCCTTTGTTCAGTAACTCAATGTTGATTCGAAAATTTGTTGGAGTTAAAAT
Source organism: Eristalis intricaria (assembly GCA_964034865.1). Lineage (NCBI taxonomy): Eukaryota > Metazoa > Arthropoda > Insecta > Diptera > Syrphidae > Eristalis > Eristalis intricaria. The sequence continues at coordinate 24,832,871 of OZ035877.1, forward strand.
CGTATAGACAGTGGTAGGGACAAAAACAAATATCAAAAATATGATCACTGGCTTTACAGTGCATGTTATCAACTCCATCCATCCTGTCGTGGTCGGTAGATTTGTAAGTCTTAAAGAAAGGACAGAGAACTCAACGTCTTGTCAGGAGGACGCAATGGGCAGCTATAACTTCGAGGTAAAGTGAAAATCGCTTATAAGGCTATCTGTTATAGCGAAATATCGGATATTAAGAACTAAATTATCAGTCCGTCCCAGTTCGTTAAGAGCGGGTTTCACGTGAAAGGCTCTGTCCACATCGCCTCCAGAGTAAACTGTCAGTTTCGAGTTCAAACGCTGAATAACTCTTACTATCCGAACTGCTGTTCTTTCCTTCCCGTGTTCACCTGTCCAAAAATAAATGGATGAACTTAAACTCACTATACTGGCTATACAGGATTGAAAGAATAAGACACCTCTTGACTTACGGTTCTCTGGTATAGTGGAAATCATTGAAGATAGAGATATATTTTCAAAGAGCTACCAAACTCAATGATCGTCCTGGCTAGGAGCAGCAGGTTGTCTTAGGCCATCCTCTTCCTCGACCTATTCCTCATCGGTCCTGAGGCTCAGAGAGGAAGTTGTTTTGAGTCAAGAACCATAAGTTCACTATGCCGTACTAAAAAGATGGACAGCAGCTAGGAATATACCTAAGACAAACAGACTCATTACCACCGACCCCTGAGAACAGCTTCCATCAACGTTTTCCAGACCAGAAACAATGGCAGGAACAAATGGTCTTCTGTGACGACGAGAAATCTTAGCACTAAAAGACGAGTGCAGGGTATTTCATGCCGCAGTATGTAGCTTTGCACACCAGGCAGCACTTGCGTTGGGAGATCCAGACTACAACGTAACCGGCTTATTAATTTTGAGGGTCTATTGCAAAGCGACCTTTAGATCTATTGTGCCCCCCTTTTCATATTTTTGCTTTCTTAAGAGTTCCTCTCACATGCATTTCTTTTCAGATGAGAGATGGGTCTAGAGACCCCAATTCTTCCTCTGACATTAGGTGCTTGCTCAGATATCTTTGTCTTTTGTGGGCTAGTACCTAGTACAGGTTGTGGAAATTTATTAGATTCTCCACAAAATCTTCAGAGATCTTCCTTTGATATTCCTACTTTCCCTAGGTGCTCCCTGTGTCTGCAGTGCCCTGTTAGGAAGCCTATTATAATACGGAGGTTGTTTCCGCTCATCTTCATACATGCCTCAAACCTCTTTCGGTTAAATTGACCCGAGAATTTCTTGGCTTGCTTCATGCCGTGAGCGTTGCGCTAGACTTCTGCCTGGTTCGCCTTTCTAGTTCCCTGAATTCTTCCCTGAGGATATGGTCTCCTACAGCGGAGAATGGTTCGGTCCCGATGCTCCTTTCATAGATAAGGAGTCGGCCACTCCATTACATTCTGTACCTATATGGTATCCAGCAGAGATTTAGTCTATTCCTTCAACTCAACTCTTACGGAAGCTTACCGTAGGCATTCAGACACAAGCTCGGATTTGATTATGCAGGCGTCTAGGGCCAAGATAGCACCACGACTTTTTTTTTGATCGCCAAGCGGGAAAAGGAGCCATAGAATAAGACATTCTGACAACGAATCTGGCCAGGTTATGCAGATGGTCATGCTCTGAGTAAGGTATCCGTGGTTAACTCGGCTGGGTACCGGGGTATTATGGAGTTAAATAAAACGAATAAGCGAACAGTCTCGCGAAGATATTATTGGCGCTAAGAGAATCTCCAGCAATCCCGTATACGTATGCGCCGCTTGGTCTGGGTATTGGAACAACGGTCTCTACGGGCGACGCTAAGCAAAAGGATATCAACATCTTCTTGATTAATCGGCCTATAGGAGTACTTGCCAAGCATCAGCATACAGCGAAAAGACTTTTGCAGAAGCTGCAGAGATGAGAAAGAAAACTGATCTATTCAACATCTGGTCTGCTATTGCCCAGCACTAGTAAAAAAGGAAGCAGTGCCCAAGAAACCAGAGAGCCGAAGCACTTAAGCGATGTCGAACTGAAGAATCTGCTAAGATTCGTGAACGGATCTGCATGGTTTTAGCACAAAAACTAGGTCTCACGGTAGTAAAGCATCCACACTGGACCCACCACCACTTGAGTCACGGCCACACAGCCGTCAGGGTACCCATTTACTTACCTACCTAGTCCCCAGAGACTGGCAAATGTATAACAGTATGTTTTTCTTACAAAATTACATCACCTCAAATAAGAATCAACACAAGTCTGATGTCATCTTATAATGGGTTTATGATGATGATGCCTTGTCATTCTGATGACTTCTATAGAAACTGGAAGATATGAATGACATGCTGTCCTTTCAACTAGGCCAGGTCCTAGCCATCATTCCATCTCGTCTTGTGACATGGACCACTCTTGCTAAAAGACTCCAGGTCCCCCGCTCCATCTACACCTTTAACGCTACCTTATCTGATGAGTTGTGAGAATTCACATTTAGGACCTTTTTACCGCCTCTCGTTGTGCCGACTGCTGCTCCTCCACCAGGTCCACTTATTATTCTTTGTTGTTGTATTTCTCGCCTTAGGATACACACCCTTACATTCGAGACAAATTGATTTTTTTTTGTTTTTCTGTACCGGTTTCCGATACAAGAATCTGCGGCTGATTACACCCATATGCACGACCATTTTCAGCGACAAAGCAAAAGATTGAAACAAAATGCCGGTCCATGGATTCCCCGTGCGGCGCACCATGGTCGCGGCTGCCATCCTTAAAGCGTCTCTGGAATTTCAAATGCGAACGTATCGCCGCAGACGACCACGACGAACGTCGCGAAGTAGAAGATGATCCCGCGGTAGGTTAATATCACTCAAAAACGAAAAACAGAAAAGCAAAAATAACACAAAAAGAAATAAAGCAAACAAAAACGGTCCGGCGCGGCCGCATAAGGTAAATAATTACAGTCTGCTCGGGGATTGTAATTTTTCTCTTTCGCTAGACTTTTTTTTTCGTTATTTTGTTTCTTGCTGCAGCCATCCCTGCCTCCCTTTTATCTTTGACCAAAGTATGTGCGCAGAACATAATAAAGGAGTCTGCCACGGAGCAGAAGCCGGGTGGCTTCAGGTTTGGTCGGCACGAAGAACAAAAACGTTGACGCAAGTGCAAGTATTCTGCGGTGGACGTTCATGAAAAATGTTCCTCGCACAGCCCTTAGGGCGTGTTATCCAAGAGACCAAGTCCAAGACGGGCCGAACCTTTGGCGGACTCGTCTGCAAGTGATGCTTCTATGGTGTGTGTGTGTTTGTTCTAAAATTAATTTCTCCTTTACGGACGGGTTTCGCAGATGCCAGCATGGCTTGTCGGTAATCGAAACTTGTTACAGTGTAATATAAAATTGTCTACCCTCTAATGTTTGTAATTAGTCGGGTTTATAAAGGGTTTTCTCTTAAAAATAAAGACGTTAGTGAAGCGAGCCGAGGCTAGGTGACACGATGTCTGGGAAGTGTTTTTTTTTTCTCTCCCACTTGATTGACATCGGCAAATAAACGATTCCCCGCGACATAAAACATTACATTACAGTCGAGGCGATAGAGGTAGAACGGCCAAGGAAGAAGGAGAAAAAATCTTTGTCATGGTTCATTGGCCACTATCCCTGTGGTCTGCGCAGTGCCAAGAAACAAACAAACACCAAGCATTTTTGTCAGTTCAAGACTACGTTTGTCGATTTCTTATTTTTTGTGTCATTAACTACCATGAGAGGTGCTGAAAGTCACTTTTCTATGTAGCCATATAACTATTGCTACTCCCCATTTGCATTCTAATGACACTTACGGAACTGGCTATTCAAAGCTGAACTTGACAAGCGGCAAGTTGTTTCAAGGTATTTGGACCGAGTTTAGTAACCGCTTAGTAACACTTCAAAAGCCATAGACCCCCTTCTCCGGTATGACATTAGGTGTTTTTTATTATGTCCAATGATCTGATCTGAATCAAAGAGACAATCTCTGTGGGCATACGAGTTAACAGTTGATACGAATTGAGTTACGATCTTAATAGATAAGATCAGAATTTATTTAGTTATTTTTATTTATTTATTTATTAAGAGTTAAAGTTCACGAAATGCTACAAGAATATAATTCAATATTTTAAGAGCATCTATAATAAATAACATATAAGCAATATTATTTGACAATTATTTTAGCAACTAGAGTCTAAAATAATACTTTAATGATTTTTTATAAGTGAAAGTGGTTTTTATTATGCTGTGCTGCAGTTATCAGAAATATAGGCCAAAAGCTTTCTTTGGAATTCGGCTAGCGAGTTTATCGTCTGCAATTCGTGAGGGAGAAGATTCCACCGGTGAATTGCACACACAAAAAAGGAGTGTTCTCCAACACAATGAGTGAAGTGGGGTAAAATTAGTTTCAGATCACGTGTTGAATGTGCAAATGTGAGCGCATCGCGCAAATTATCAGGACATTTATGGTGGATAATTTTGTACAATCTTAGGATATTACGATAGTTCAAGAAATCGCCCAAGCTCAAACCAAGGAACCTTGGTTTTTAAATGAGATACACTGCAATGTCTAGGGACATTGTAAACAAAACGAATACAGTCATTAAAAACTACTTTTAACCTTCTTTTACATTCAAAGTCAACATATGGATACACAGAACAACAGTAAACTTTTGACAAAACGTATTTTCAATGTTTCGCTTAGTAAGTAGGCTGACTGTCGCAAGTACCGCAAACCAGTATAGATATTTTTAATTGTAGAATTAATTGCATTACAGCAGGTAAGGGAAGAGTTGATATAAAATCCAAGATATTTCACACTTTTTTCAACAGGGATAATGTCACCATTCAGAACTGTCCGACTATAGTCACATAAATCGAAAGTGCCACCTGAGCATATAAGACATGTAGATTTCAGCGGATTAAGTATCAGTTTATTGAGGATTGACCAATTTGCAATGTTATTCAGATCCTCATTAACTCTTGCTATGCATTCCTCACTTAGTCCTATGGGGCGTGTGAAATAAATCAGGACTTCGGCTGCGTACATGAGAACTTTCTAGCTCCGAATTACCTGTAGGAGATCATTGTTGAACAGTGAGAATAAAAGAGGTCCCAACACAGAACCTTGTGGGACACCGATATTAGTGATATAAGGATCACCAAAACCAAAATGGTTAACAGATACATTTGCAGTAATTTTACAGACGAGGAAGAAAAATTCAAAAGAATCATCAGAGGTATGGCGCTTGGAACAGCTAACAGCATGAACGGTTGCAACTTAGGCTAATACCCAGCCCAACTCGCACTGTAGCTCCACCAAAGGGAGAAGATGTTGCTTGAGCAGCCTTCCATGACTTTATATAGATCCCTTGACAATGATCACGACTTTTGTACGATAATTTGGATGGTTGCCACCACCTTACTGCCACCACCTTACTGCCACTATACTTTTGGCAAATATGGGCATTGCTTGGTCTTCGAAGGTAGTTGTGGAGTGGCAGAATTGTGTGATACGGGGCTGACTTAGATCTTCGATACAAAGCCGTCAGATCGGATCAGGATTGATGTCACTGAAAAGACCGTGGGTAAATTTGCCAAGCTCCCTGTCAAGTTCAAGTTCGTGGGCCATAAATTCGCGTGAAATTGAGGGTTTCAGTAACAGTTGGTTTTTGTCCACCATTGCAAAAAAATTATCACGAAGGGATTATAGCCTAAGACCAGCATCAGCTCCTACTGGTCTAGTCCTTGAACTAAAATTCTGAAGCAAATCCAGGAAAGGCCATAGAGATTATTGCTCACACAAAAGTACTCACTGGTGGCTTCATCGATCTTACTTGACTGAATTCACTGTTGACCTCGATCTGTGTTATATCACCAGTGGCAAAACTGAATAATTAACTTCCTAGATCTTCGGGGCCGGCTTTCCTAAATATTTGTCCAAAAACACACGAGACAGAGAATGACTTTTGCGCACGCATGCTTTCGGATCATAGTGGGGACTACTGACAAAAATGCTACTACCCAAAAGTAGACGACAGCATTGATACCTAGATCTGTTGACCCATTGTGTGTTGATCCTTACTTTCAGGATCGGTTGGTCATTGAAGTTGTGTCTTCACCATTCATAATCAATTGATGGCGGCTTTAAGCTATATCATGGAGGATATTGATTATATTTATGCATGACAGATTCTTTGAAGCAGTTATCAGGTATATTTTTGTCAGACTGCAAGTGTAGGCCATGTTCCGAGGTAGTAAAGTATTGTTCATGAAGCTTCTACAGACGTCATTAGGTAGGGCTCTCTGGCCTGGTTGCGTATGAGACAGAGCCCAGTTTACTGATATTCTTCCTCTCTAGCTCCAGAAGATTTTTTGAACATCTGAACATAGTTGATTTAGTGCAGTCCACATAATTTTCGATGTTCTGCGTGTATCAATTTCCGCACATCCTTCGATTGGTGTTGTTTATACCGCATATCGACGTCATTGATAGTCGCTGGACTGTCCGTCAGCAAACCAGAATTACTAGTGCATTGCCCATCGTTCTCGCCTTCTGCCTCCGTCTACTGGCAGTAATCGATTTCTGGTCAGCTGGCGTTGTTACCAGAATCTATGCCATTTTGATTTAGATCCATCTGTGCACATTTCTATTGCATCCGGATTACGGACTTTGTCTCCGGGCCAATCTTTTCTCTTGGGTAATTAAGTATTGTGCTTTATTTCGAACTCCAGAAACGGCGTCAGATACTCTGTGTTTTGGAATATCTCCGTGTGCCTTTTGCTGTGGGTTCTACCCCGTCTTCTGCTTACCCTGATACGATTTTGTTTGTCTAGTATCCATCTTCATCTACCTACTGGACAAAACAGGATCATCTTTTATACACATGATTCAAACTAGACCGAAGGTGTTTAAAGACTGGCGGCTTTAACGCCGATAAAATTTATTTGCAGGGTATAACGTATACCTCTCACAAATTAAAGGGGCCTACAGTTTAAGGCCGACTCCAACTTACAGAGTTTAATAAGCCAATTCTTAACAAGTACATATACCATTTGATCATTGTCAGACGCGAAAGAAGAGGAGCCGAATATTATCCAAGTCGTGGATTGAACCACCCACTACGCGAATTCTCAAGCCAGGGTGGCCACGGTGGAAGTTAAATACTTACTCATTATGGCACATTTGATTACAGGGTACCCAAAATAAAAAAGAACACCTTAAAGAACCCTTTCACAATATCTCAAAAGATTTCCACCATTTCATCTGTCTGCTCAACTTTAGAGGAATGCAGAGGTCTTCTTTGGTGATGACGTGCCGCTGGTCCTTCTCCAGACAGGCCTGTGATTCACTTCTCCCTAAGTGTTTGGAATTTATGTTGTTTCCAATACGAGAATCTTTCACCATTAAATCGCAGGAATCATCCGTCTCGTTCAGTCGTTTCTGCCAAAATACATCGGGTTTTTATTTTTACTCATTTCTCTCTTCGATGTCTGTCCTTGTGGCTTTGACGCTGCCATATATAACGACTAAATTGAAGTTAAGTTGCTAACTGAACATTTTGTATGAGCGTGAAGAATACGGTTGAAGACATCAAGGCTTTGATTCGACAGTAAAGGTTGCGTTGCTAAATTCTCTATCACAAGGAGTCCCACCTTGAAAGTAATAGCATGATCCCGTTAGTGAAAAGATCAAGACACTTTTGTGAAAAAAAATCTCTAGTATTTACCGAAAGTTGTCCTATAAACACTGATCACCTAGCTGGTCCAATCAGTCAGTCTGTTAGTTCAAAGGGTCCCTTACCCAAATTGATCCCTCGGCCGATCTCAAATTGATCAGTCGATATCAATATCTGCGCACATGTGTCCAATGTCCACGCCAACAAATGTGCTCTCCAGTCCCAACCACAAACAGTCTTGCAGCTGAAACCGTCCAACTTGTATCCTGTCCCCGACATTGTAGGTCATTGTGCCAAAGCGTGACTCCAAAGCAAGCCCCCACAGTCCACACCCCTGCCTACTCCCGCACAGATGCTCAAACCTATATTCGAACGAGATTCCATGCCCGGTGAGACTGATAAATTCAGAGGCTCCCCACATTTCAGTGCACAGCCGAGCATGGAATGCCATATTTTTCAAATTAGCTAAAGTGTCTCTCATAGGCGATCTGGGCGCTGCGCTGCGATGCGCTGCGATCCGCGAACCAGCACACCCAGATACACATCCGTTGCAGATGGCAGATGTATATGGTGCGCACGGCAATAAAATGCAAAATAGTTCTGTCCATGGATCCGACTAATTCGCGAGAGGCATGTTTATTAATTTCATACGGTTTTGATCCTGTTTTCACAGTGTCCAGTTATGGAGTACTTGTCTATCGTGTACGCACTTCTCTGGAGTGGTGTCATCCAATTCGCCCGTGGCCTGTGCGTGGAGAGAAAGAAAAAAGGTTTGCATGCAAATTACTGCGTTCGGCCCCCCTCGGGGGATCGGTCGCATCCTGGGCTCCAGTGCGTGGTAAACGATTAATTGGAAACGGTTTGCTTTCAATTTAATCTGAGATGAAGAATCGGTTTTCAGGAACTCGCAGTGATGCGACAAGGTAGCATACATGCATTAATCCAGTCCAGTTTCTGGATGCAAATTTATTGTCTAGGAAGCTGCGCATTCCCAATGGATTTGATTGCAGTGCCGAGCAACGGGATAATGTCATTGTCACTAAATTAGACGGCACACATGCGTTGTGCATAAATCATTGCACCTAACATGGCCAATGACACATGGAAACATGGTTGGAGACACCTTGATCCTTGTCGCCTTGGGCGGAGCATGAGGCGTGCAAATTGAACATTCCTGCGTGAAGGTACATATTTATTATCGGATTCATTCCCTCGGGTGTACCTGTGGTTCGATTGAGGAAGTGATTCTTAATCTGGAAACATTTAAAGTTGATTGATTCATTGAGCTGTCACTTATGCGAGATTGTTATCGACTCGTTTGATCAATGGCACTGCCTCTGGCCGGGGAGCTTAGGGGAATTTTTGTGTGGCAATGCTCTGGTGCAGATCCTTTGAGTCTGAGAATGGAATTTCAGTTGCTACTGTACTGGGGTTTGAAGAATTTGACATGTGTGAGGCCATGTCAACATCAAATCAAATAAGTGACTACTAAAAGGTGGTCAGCTGCTACTTCCTTCTGTTCGGTGGTTAGAATTTGAGGAGAGTTTGGGATCCATGTGGTTCCGAGGAATTGATGATACTGGAAGTGACTAAGTCAGCAGTGAATCAGAAGACACAATACCTCCCACTGAACGCAAACAACCTTAACCCAGAGGGACACAAACTTGTTTAACGGCAGGACTATAATGACATACACTTAGTCGGAGAAGAACCGAAGCTTCTAAGAAGTTCGGCATGAAGTCCATTTGTGTCTGTCTACTCAATAAAGTGAAGTAGGCCAAGTAACCTGGCAGAATCCGATTTGGCGCTAGAGTACCTTTGCTACCTTTGATGTTGATAGTTGAATATTGTTCATGCCCGCGCCATCGATTGATTCAGAATTAATAGTGAATTGCCCATCGTTCTCGCGACTTTATTTAGAAAAATAGAGTGTCGTCCTAAATGCGAGAGCCCGACCTGCTGCCTGTCTTCTGCACGTAGTTGACAAGTTGTCGTATTTAAGAGTATTTAAGAGTTCAAAAACCCAATAAAATTGAAGCCAATGGGTGGTGTGAAAACTAAGGGAACACTCACAGAGAACTCTCGTCAGTGACTTAATTTATTTAAGGGGAACACTCAATTTGGTGTGATTAAATATGTTCATCAAAGTAGGTTCTTTCCCTCAAGTTGACGTTTGAAAACTAGAGCCCTTGACATTAAAAGGTGAGCGCAAAGATGGCAAGGTATAGACAGTGTGCTTAAATGTCTTCTTTTTTGCTTGGGGGTACAGTTCGGGGTGGACCTGGGCCTCAGCCAACAAGCCTCTACAACTAGCACGGTCTCTGGCTAACTGCCTAAAGTATAGCACGCTAAATTGGTTGAGGTCATTCTCCAACTGGATGTGCCACCTTATATGCGGACGTCCTCTGTTGCATTATCCCACGGGTTTGGAGTCGAAGCCTCTTCGGGCCGGAGCCGAGTTGTTCATACGCTCAACATGTTCTAGCCATCTTAGGCGTTGAATCCATAGACATCTGAATACACTGGCGTCGCTGTACAACACGTACAGCTTGTGGTTGAATCTTTCCACCGGAACCAAGGATCGCACGCAGAACTTTTCGTTTGAAAAGACCAAGAGCTTCTTCATCTGCTTTAGAAATTGACTAGCCTATGCGCCGTACCGTAAGACTGAGGTGATCAAGGTCTTGTATAAAGTCAGATTGGTCCTTCGAGAGATGCCTCTATTATTCAATTGCCTCTTGAGCCCATAAAAACAGCGGTTGGCAAGGGTTGACTGGGCTGCTAACTTGGTTACAACTAAACTCGAAGTCTATACAGACGGGTCGAAATCGAAAGAAGGAACATGCAATAGGTTCTTTGCTGGACGCTTACCGCCTGATAGACGGCAAATCTTTCACGTTCTACAATGATAGTCAGGTGGCCATCAAGACCTTGGCGACACATTCCATCAATTCAAGGTTGGTAGGACCTTGTCGTATACCTCTTTAGGAGTTAATTTGTTGGACTGACTCCCTACCCTAGATAGAGGTATTTCAGCCAACAAGAGATTCGATAGCACATTTTGAAAATCACTTTAAATCACGAACATTTCTTCTACTTAAGTAGGTCCTGATGAAAATTATGAGGCGCGACATGCCGGTCAGAATTAGCAGCTTCATATCATTGGGGGCTTCATTGGCTTTGATCGGCAGCTTGGTTAAGTTGAATTTGAGTTTGTAGTTCTTATACACTTGTTTATATTTAAATTGTAGATTACCTAAGAGAGCCTAAGCTGAATGGCGCAATGTACATCGTTTTCAAGCCATACAAGGCTAGACTCTCAATTCGCACCCACTCTGTCGCATGGGGTTTTGATATTGACGTTGGAGTCCTAATCAAGTTTGTTGAATTCTTGTTATGTGAAATGCCCAATTTATAGTACTCGGTGTTCATACAGATCGATATTACTAATGCGGTATCCGTTCAATTTTGTGAATGGAAATTATTTGTTTGTAAGTTATGTTACTGTCAAGTACAAGATATATAAGAAGACAGTGCTGCCCCAATATTTATAATTTGAATTCTACACTGAAGGACGAGAAGAAACAAATTAGCCCAAAGAAAGAAAAGTATGTATAGAGATAATTGTAACAATTATCATTTTGGTCATTTTTACTCTGTGAACATTGTCAGTGACTGTAGAGTCCACCAAATTGAGGATTGATTTGTGTGTGGGGAATTGGAAGTAACTAGCCAGCGATCATTCTGCGATGGTGGTTGAAAAAGCTCATTCGTTGAGGCCCAGGTCCATCTTAGATTGTCTCGCCACTCCATAACGAAGAACTATCCGGCATCAAACTATGGACCCTCGACGTATAAGAGTTGATGAATGCCACTGTGGAGGATTTCTTTATGTTCGTCGTAATAAAACGCTTTTAAGCAAAAATACTGTTTTGTCGCTGAACAAAGTCTAGATGAAGTCATTAAATACCGGTCAACGCGACACAAACTGTGCCTGTCTTCTGTTTTCGGAATAATTTCAAATTGTGTGTCACCACCGTATTGATTGGTAAATAAAACCAAATTTGTGACAGACATTTTCGTTTAATGATTTGGTTTTAACGAACTCTTGCAAAGCAAAGGCGTCAGTTGACCGCAATTTATTAAAGACGAAGGCGTGATTTTTTCGGTCAATAGCTTATTTACTTGTTTATGGATATGGTATAAAACTTGATTCGAAAGGTAAATAATGTTCCAGTTTTGTGTGCATGGCAAATATATTCGAACAAAGAGCGTCTATAGAATTGGAAGTTCAATGGACGAGTGTACTTACATTCAATTTAGCAAGTTTTGTTGGTGTGCGTTTGTCGGGAATCGATGAATGCTAATCTAAATCTGATTTTCAAACTCGAAAGCGCAAGCTTTTCGAATTATTTATTTGTTTTGCATGTGGCGGTGGGTTTAAGTATCCCTATGGCTTTGACTCCGAATTGCACTATTTCGAGCTAATGACTGGGTGCATATAGTAGATGACGTAGAGTCTCTAACTCGCTTCTAGAGTATTACTGATTGTGCGTGCAGCTCCTAGAAACTAATTTCCTTATGGGTATGAAGTATTTGGATATGAAGGTCCATATTTTGCAAATAAAAACGGACGGAAGAAACTTGCAGTAAAAATGTCAATAGCTCTAATCCTTATGGTCTAATACATGAAATAGCTCCAAGATGTAAGGTATAAAGAGTAGGGTAGATTGGGTACAGTGGATGGCGCAGTTCGTTAAGAACAAGCCTTGGTAAGTGGGGTTCCCGGTTCGAATCACAGTAAAAGCAAAGTTATTGCGCTTGTACCTGGTTTACAAATCTGGTCTAGTCACTATTTGTCGTTGACACCAAATTAATGGCGTTGTCACTGTGGAGAGTGGAGAGAGAGAGAAGAGAGAGAGAGAGAGAGAGAGAGAGAGAGAGAGAGAGAGGGGGGGGGGGAGAGAGGGGGAGGTGAGTGCCTAATCAGTGACTGTGGGTGTCACAATGGACCAACATAGTCTAAGTGTGTTGGTGAATTCACTAGAACCCCCTACCAAAGTCAACCCGACTTTATATGACCGCCACTCTACCCCAGGTAGGTTGGTAGTAGGGCTTCTAAAAACAACTGAATAGAAACAATGAAGTAACTTAATTGAACTAATCAGCCAATTAGAAAGTTGTTCTGTGTTTGTGTTTTATTAAGAGACCGGGAACTGGAAATGGAAATACGGAACAAATTGAATGAAAAAGAAAGCACGGATTTTATCCATTCGTTGCCGAAGCTATGAAAAACCACAAAAATTTGAAGAAGTGTAACTTATTTTGGGGTATCCAAAGTACCATTCGTTAGTGGTAAACAGAAGTAACAACATGCCACAACTCATAACTTCTTACAGCCTGACGGTATTCACAAGTCCACTTTAATTTTTTATTTGAAAATACAGTGGACTCCCCCTAAGTCGAATTGTCACGGGATACCAAAATTTGTTCGAGTTAGAGAGGGTTTGACTTAGAGAGAGGTGTTTGTATGGAAATTTGAGGGAAATGTATGTAAACTCTGGCGAAAAAGTTTGACTTAGAGAGAGTTTCGACTTAAGGAGAGTTCGACTTACATCAATAATCATTATTACTTCAGTTGATGTCAGAAATGAAGTATTATAGAGCCGACTTCACAGTTGATTGCCCCCTAGTCCACTGACGAATTTGAGTGTGTTTTTGATAGATATTCATGAATTTTTGACGGTTATTCACGAAATAACGTAAATGCCGTCCTCAGATTGGTCAATTTGGTTTAAGAACACGTTATAAAACACAGTTGTCAAAAGTCTTAAGGGGCAAGAGAGGTAGAAGTCGGGCATCTCTGTAATACTTCATTTCTGATTGATATCTTAAAAGTTTCAAAATTAATTTTTTTAAAGAAAAAGACAATACTTTGCAAAGCCTACTTATATTTAGAAGGTTTAAATCAAATAAAATTACCATCTACCAATTCTAACATAATGCCAAACAAAATAACGATATCAATGGGGTAGAACTAAAACAAATAATCAAAAACAACAAATACGGGAAGATTATATGTCCCTTAGAACTATTTTGTTGTTATACCCTTACCCTATTTTGGCCATATGCAGAAGAACCGTCGGTCAACAGAGGGTTTTAATGTCCATGAATTTGTCAGATCATCCTCCGACTGCAATTTCGGTCCTTTTGATTTGAATGTTCATGTCCATGAAAGGAATAAATTTACATATTTGGCCGATCATTTTATGACATTTATGTACATGGTGGGTTGCCGTGGCGTAGTGGGTAAGTGCTTCGACTCCTACGCTGAGGGTGCCAGTTGAGAAGCTTTTTCTAGACAGGAATACTCTTTGAGCATTGTCAGTGACTCGAAAGAGGTGGAGCCGTGAATTATGAAAGGTGGTAAATTCGGGTATCGAACCTGGCACCCCCTGCGTAGGAGTCGACGCACTTACCCACTACGCCACGGCGACCACATGCCTAAGTGTTAATGCAAGAAATTTAAACTTAAACAACCTGTAAGAAGTAAAAATCAGTCATTCGTCAAAGATGTTTTATTGAGTAAAAAGTTCTAAAGTTGGTTTTATTTACCTTCCAAGATCACTATATTCACACCCGCACATAACTTCGTTCTATTCTTTATTAGAAGGAATGATGTAATGTGTGATAAACATTTTTTCAATTGAATCATTCAACTAAACAAAAATCAGGAACGATTAAACACGGGCAATCACGTGGAGTTATGAGCAGCTAATGCCTTTTGTTATTGCTTCATGTGAAGCTAAGGATCTGATATCAAAAACGTCACTGAATAATAAAGCCATACAAAAAAACGACCAAGAGTAGTCCATTTGCATACATTCGAAATAAATCAAATATCCAATTTAATTAAAGCTTCAATAAAAATAACTTAATAACAAAGAACAAACCTGCAGCTGAATTCTCCATAATAACAAGCTTTGCATACGGAATCAAGAAATATACAAATTTAATAAATTATTTATATTTCAAACAAACTAATTGATGTATTGTGCAAGCTTACGATCGATATCTTTGAACTTATACTGTGGCGAAGTGTGTGCATAAAAACGAAATAAAGCGATGGCACATTGTGTCATGGGTGTTCAACTACAGCTGAACTGCAGTTAGAGCCGTTGATTTTTGAGCTGTTTTTCTAGGCAAACAACCCACTGTGATAGTTCTGATAGAGTGTCCAGGTGATGGTCTATTTAATTATAAAATGTAATCATTTCCTATATTGATTAGCTAGACTTCAAAAACTCAATTATAAATAATTGAAACGTTTTTTATTATTCTAGTAATCTATTAACCTAATCTTGTTGATGAAAGAAATAAATAAATATTAATATTAATGTAGCAGAATAGTCCGCTATAGACCGTCGGGAAGTGGATGTGTGTTCTTGACTTCTGTTATTAGGCTTAAGTGAAAAGTAGAACAATGTTCCACTCATGTGTGAACCTTGAATTTTCTCTCTTCGCAATGACATCGATCCAGAGTACGGTCCGAAACTGTACGAAAAATCGATTTACAAATAAGCTATACGCCGGAGATCCGACCCCGGAAACCTCTGTGACCGAATTCGTCTGATTAATGACCCATAGGTAGTAATAGACCATAAGAGACCAAGAACCCAATTTTCCAACATTCAAACTGCAGTCAACAGAAATGCGTCAAAAGGCAAAAAGCGATAGACCGACAAGGTCAGAGAAATGAATCTGATTTATCTCGGATTGAATGTTTAAATTGACAGTCCGACAGTCTTTCCATTCATTCATGGCCCAGAAAAGTCTCATCCGAGATTGATACCTTTCCCTGAGACAATCTATTTCAGTCTCTTCTCTTCAGAGCTTACTCACGCTCACTTTCATGTTCTCATTTCACATAAGAATGAAGCATTCATAATCTTCCAAGCCGACTTTATTTCACAGCTTCAGTCATCAAATACACACAACGCTTCAGAAATAGACAACAACTTTGAATAACAAAAGACACAGCCGGTGGTAACACTTTCTTCGGGCCAAAAGCGAAACTACTTGCTCGCATAGCGATCGGAAGAAGGTCACGTTTGTGCTGTTTGTGTCGTGTAGCAACTGCAAGCGAAAGATACACCAACACACCGACGAACGACGCCCGCACTAGCAGTCACACACCGCCAACGAATTCGCCACATCTTCGGGATGACTCTGAGGTTTCATTGTTCCGCGGTCACGTATTCCATTCCTTGAGCCCACCCGGCCGTACAGTCATAATCTGCCACATAATAGCCAGCCTCATTCACTTTTCCTACCGACACGGTCGCGGCTGGCGGGCTCTGCGATCTCCCACACTGTCGTCGCTGTCGCGTCGCCGCCTGTCGGCGCAGACACTTTTTTGTTTTTGAAGATCATTTTCCTTTCGATAATTTTCATAATTTCCGAATAAGTACTCGCGCACGCTTGTGGCTGTGTGTGTAGACACGAAGATAAACTTTTGTGGCGTTTACCTTTTTATGGGGAGGTAGGCGCACACAAGTGCACCTCGGCCAACACCCCGGGCAATGAAAAGATAAAAACGACGAAACGAAGGAAAAAAAGACAAGTGAATCTCCAGAGGCGGACCTGCGAAATCACCTGCCACACACACTCGGGCGCCTGAGACCGCTCTTCAAATTATATATATTGGTGTCATTGACATTTTCATGCTTATGCCTTGGGTACCGAAAGCGAGGCGCTGCGTTGTGCGACCAAATGAAGTACACAAAAAAAAAAATTAACAAAAAGGTTGGATAATAAAATTCAGACGGTGATATGGCATTGAATAGGTACGCACGGGATTAAGCACGGCGCGGTGGTGGCAGGCGGCGGCGGCGCGTTCTGCGTGCGTGTGCGTTTGTGTGTGAGAACGCGCCGCACGGGATGCGGTGCCATAACGAAGACAGTGATGGCGCAGGTACTCAGGAAGCTAGACATCCTGTTTTGCGAATTCACCTTTCGTTCGTATTGCATTTCTTGGTGTTTCTTGTGCACCGTGTGTTGCACGACAGCAGCGGCTTCAGCGGACGACCAACGCACTCTCCTTCTGTCGTTTAACGACGCGGTGAATATATGTATAAGCACGTACATACACGTGTTTTTTTTTCTTTCTGAAAAGTGCTTAATTTTATTTCCCTTTTTCAGTTTGCAATGTTTGCCATGAAGAGGCGTAAGAAACTGAGAAGGTGCTAATGAGTCACGTCACTCACGCCAGCGGTTGACAGCGACTGTGTGTGTTTGAGTTTATAACGCCCATGGTCCGCACTGACATTTGTGCAGACTTGTTTGTCCAAGTGTCTCCCTATTTGGATTGCATTGTGACGGATTCTGTCCAGTTTACCATTAAGAGACATATTTCTTTGACACCAATCAACGGAGTTGGCGATTGCCTTTGAAAATAATGCACCCGCTTAGAGGTTTGATTCATATTTTTCCTTGTACGCACATTTCTGCGAACATTAGTCAGCAGCTTGCTGTTTCGCAAGACCACCACTGAGCGTTGGTTTGGTGTCGCTTTAATAAACTCTCTGCCTTTCTGTGGATCACCGCTGTCAATGACATGACGGAGTTCTGCTGTGATTCTTTAATTGAACATTTATGATCAAGATGACGCAAGCCATTTAAAACTTTTTCTCTTGTAAATGGTGACTGTTGACTGTTGATTCGGAATAACCAGAATCAGCTGGCATTCGTGTGCACGTACATGTGATCAATTACAGTGGCGAGACTAACTGGCTGTAGAATGTGCAGCTTATTGGCTTTTTTGTAAATGATATTAAAGTCTGCTCAGTTTTGTTTTTAAGATGATTTCAAAATTTGCGGTTTTAATTTATTTCGAAGAAAGAAATATCAAGGCATTTATAAAGTAACCAGTTTTACTCGTTTGAAAACACATATAACTTCATAAATATGATGCATTGGGTTGTTAAATAAGTTCTGGGGGCTTTTTTAGGGTTAAGGTTAAACACGTGTGATCACCGTGGTGTATCTATGGTCGTACTGGAATCTATGGTGTCTAGGCATCGATCCACGGCACGACAAAAAAAAGTGTTCTTGGCGCCACCTCTTTCAAGTCACTGACAATGATCAAAGTGTAGTAAGTAACTTTGCCGTTAGGAGTCGGCATAAAACCGTACGTCCCTTGCACTCGTGAGGGAACAATAGAACGCACAACAAAAAGGGCATGGCCTCGACGGCTGCAGCGCTACCCATGTTATTATTAGCTGTGTTTTTTTGCAAGCGTATATACGCTTAACTTTCAATTTTCGTGTAAAATACACTAACAACGAATCCTATATCCGCTTAACTTACTCATCATATCTATCGCCGCTTAAGGAATAAGCGCGGATAAAAACAATGCTCCCAATAATTAATTTCTGTGTGTTCATTCCTGAATTCATTCATTCATTGTTTAGGTTGCTGTATGTGGCTTACACCTACAGGTGTGGTTGATGTATTAGATCATTTTTCAATTTTTTGGCATCCATAAGTATGCAATTTTTGGTATATCCAGAGTCTCTGCTATACATTGCGTTTATGTGTCGTAATCGATTCTTTTCATTTGATGAACATTTTTATATAATTAAGTTTATAATTATTAAGTGTTTCTGCTTTTAAAGTGATGGTCACGTACGTGGTTTTAAGTACACAGTCAAAAAACGAAAATTGTGACCATCAAAGATCAACCATCATCTCCCAAGACTACACCCCTGACTGCTTAGCAAATGTCATAAATGTCGTCGGTGCTGCCAAGATTTTATGATGAATCATTAAGCGCCGATGATCGTTTTTTTGTGCACTTCGAAATTAAGCGTATATACGCTTGCAAAAAAACACAGCTATTATACACATTTTCAGATATCGTCCCTCATTGTCTATTACTTTCTTCAAATTTCTGGAAAAGAAATAATTCCTCAGCAGACTTATGCACTACTATGAGCACTACGATCAGCCCCCTCCATCCCTTTATACACTCCTTAATCTTCCGCCGATTGATCTCTTAGGCAGGCAGGTCGCTAGCCGCAAACACTACCATCCTCGTTAAATTTGTATCCCCACCAGTAGACACCAACCTCACGATATCTTAGTTCATTTTCAAGAAAAATTACTCAACCTGGACGTCTGCAAACCAGACGCTGGGCGGTCCCCTGCGAATTCTCACACATTTACCGAAAATGGGGGAAGGTGGGCGTGTGGGAGTCTACTCTAAAGATATGTCATTCAGACTACCCTCTCACTGTATCGTAGGACAGATCAATTTTTGCTCGCTTTGCAACATGACACCTTCTCTCAAGTATTCAGGCCAAGCCCATAGAATCCGTTTGCATGCGCTTAGATCCCACAGCTTCTCGCGGCAAAAGTAGCCGACCCAGAAAGCACTTTGCGCATGGAAGCCACTTTTGTATAAATCTAAGAATGTTCGGAGTTTTAACGTTCTTTTATTATTATGGACTATTAAAAAACAATTCCAAGCAAAACAAAACGTCATTCTTCATTCATTCAACATCGTAAAACACAAAAAGAGCACTCGAATAAATTGCCATGGAAACATCTGTCAAACGCTGATAAGCTCGAATGTTGACCAATTTTATCCGTCCTGTGATGAAGCTGCGTCTCTGCATCTCATTAGAGCTTAAGAGTTGTAAATTTCGGAACGTATGTATGTACGTAGATTCTATGGGATGCGGGCTTTATTCTATTGACAATTTTTTTCCCAGTTAAGCTGCATAAGTAGTAATAGATCTTTATTTCCCAGTTACATGAGGGTAGTCCTAATAGATTAGTGACTATTATTCACCTTAGTCTCTAACCTCTGAAATGGATCTCACTGCGTAGTATCGTATGCCAGGTACGATTCTGGCGGTTATACTACTGGGTAAAAATTACCTGCTAGAAGCGTACTGAGGCTTGTTAAAATGTTTAAAGATGAAAACACATTCTCTCATTGCCTAATTTATCAACGCATTATTTAGGATGTTTTGTGGGTTCATTTTAAAATCCGTTTATAACCCAGTTAAATCATGTAAGCCTATATCCAAACCAACCAACTTATTTACTTACTTATCAGGCCGGCGATCCATGGAAGGTCCGAGGCGGAGCATTTACTGCTTTCCATCGCTGACGGCTCTGGGCATGTTGATTGCAGTCATAAAGACCAAGCTGTCTTGCATCTGCGATTACTTGGTCTTTATACCGGAGGATCGGTCTTCCCCTTCGTCTCGACCCAGGAGGCTCGGATTCGAAGACCCATTTAGCTGGAGCCTTGGTGTCCATTCGCTCTATGTGGCCGAGCCAGTGCAGTCGACGGATTTTAGCCTTCCGGACTACATTCACATCCTGGTACAGCTTATAGAGTTCGCGGTTGTCTTCTGCTCCATTCGGCTTCCTCGCAGGCGGGACCATACATCCAGCGTAGAATTTTCTTTTCGAATGTGTTAAGAATCAGCTCGACTATTTTTCTTGTCGACCAGGACTGGCAAAATTAGAGTAATGTAGAACATGAGCTTAGTCCTTCGAGTCAGAGATTTTGAACCCAGTTGGTTTGACAAGCCAAAGTAGCACCGGTTACCGAAGGTTATCCTACGACGGATCTCCACTCTGATGTCGCTTGTGTAGTTCATGTTTGCTCCGAGGTAGACCAACTCGTTTACTGCCTCGAAATTTTAGCTGTCGATCATGATGTTTTGTCCAGGGTGGGTAAAGCTTAGTGTCTTCCACCTTTCTTCAATCGACGGTGTCGATGCCGTCGATACGTGCCCCAAAAATTGGATGGACTTGTAGAAGATATTTTCTCCTAAACAAGTTTGAAGAAATCACACGAAGGTGGATCTCCATGCCAAAATCCGGTGCAGCCTTCAGGTCAACTGCAAACAACCAAACTTAAGTAACTTGTTTCTAAACAGCAGACACTCTGAAAATTACTCGAGAGATTTGGGGCCGTAGATTATGACAGTTAATTGTGTTTGGAATTGAGGCCACCAACAACCCAATCCATCAGAGAGGCGACAACAGTTTATTCAGATCTCTATCTGCGATAATGCTCTTGAAGTTTTCGATTCTTGAGGACCACCTACCACATTGTGTACATATCTTCATCGGCTAGCGAAGATTAATTTTCCGTACGCTCAATTAGATGCATTTTATTATGGCATTCTTAGAAAATGCCTTTGCATCCAACACGAGTTCGTGTGATGTATGCTCCTTTACAGTATAACGCGTAGTGGTCTCATATGAAAATACTACGACCCTGCAATAATCGCAGGTTGCAACATTCTTGCCGAGAGTCCATCGTTGAATTCCAATTATTTGACTTTAACTGCGATGTAGAACGATCAACATTCTTGCAACTCTAATGCATGCGGCATAAGGTAGATGGGTAAGTGTGACTGTCACGGCAGGATTCAGTGGAACTGAAATGAAATATGAATCATTTACTATCGCTGTCATCGGAGCTTGGTAGCAGAGTATGTGAACCAAATTGGCAAGCACTTGGCGTGAAGGTGTAAGGGAAAAGTCTTTATATCTTCAGCATAAAGACCGTAGATGCAGATGCATTGGAAATAAATTTAAAAGATTTGCATTAGGAAACGGATTTATTTCAAAGAAAGTCTCTTTCTATTGTTAATTTGCCTAAAAACCAATTGCTCTTCAGTCAACAACCTTGCATCGTAATAAGCATGAGTCAAGATCTCAAGAAACTCATTGCGCTTCAGTTCGAAATTCCTCCGAGGGCAGATATCAAACGAATGCTGCGTCAAAAGGGAGTCTTAAGAACTCTTAAAAGCATTTCTGTACTTAATGAAATGAGTCAGCATTTTCGCTAAGTACTGCGTTAAGCCAAACCACCAAAACAAGACTGTTTTTACGAGGCAAAGTTCCACGTATTTCTCAGCCGGCATTCTATGCCCACAAACGTCGCGACTAATTAACGATTCCGGCAACTCACTGTCTCAGTTGTGTAAAGTAACCATTAACTTCATCGCACATCCCAAGCAGAATCTGCGTTTAATAAGCATATTCGTTGCCAGGTAATTATGCACGGAGTTACAAAATGAGACCTATAAACGACGTTTATGGCTGCCTATCCTCATTACCGGCGTATTCATCTCACTGGACTCACACACGTTTTCTCAAGATGGAAGTTTCACTTTTCTGTTGGATTTCCCCGCACCTTGTCACTGAGAAGTGACAAGTTCTAAGAGAATCCAGCAGCCGCCTGACGAATTCGCAAGTCAGACAGAACCACACAGAGACTCAGTCACAGTCTCAGCGTTGGCTTCCCTTTTTCCCTCCTTGGGTGCGCATATTCTTCTCCATTCGAACAACAAGAAGCAAGTCATTAAGCAACGCGTTGAAAGTAAGCACTGGCGGAACCCAACGTACCGCGTCAACACTTTCTCAAAGTGACATCCTACAACTAGCCGCGGATGGCACCTCTATTTACGCAGCACGCTCATCTTCGTCTCGCCAGCAGCAACACCAACAGCACCGGCAACTAGATAGACTGGTTTTAATTACACGTTTAATTACAATCGCGAATTGTGATCAGAAGACTTGGCTCTCGTCCGGGGAGAGATTCCTCACCAGATACAGATACATCGTCCCGCAGATAACGCGAGAGATTGTCCCGATCTATGCAGAGATTCTGTTCGGTGAGCTGTCTTATTGTGAAATGTATCTCTGTTCTCAAGTCACTTCTATTGCGTAGTTGAGAGTGTAGAATAATTGCATCATCATAGCGTGAATAGCATCCATAGCCAGTGGCGCATCGGAGATGAAGCGAAGCAAGTGCCTCCTTGCCATTGCCAGTGGTTGGTAACATTCTGACAGCAATGCATGCCCCAACAGCCGTGGTAGATAAGAATCAATCAGCAGCTGCAGCACTGCCCAAGAACAGGGAAGTCACCACAGCAACTAATTAGCTGACACTAGACATTTTAAGTGAAAAATCTGAATATGCAAGTGAATCGCTACCTCACCCTGACCCCTCTGACTAACGACTTGCATGGAATTTAGTTTCATTTTCCCCTCCTTTTTTTGTTTAATTTTTTTTATCAAACCGACAGTAATAAGCTTCCGGGTATAACTTTTGTAATTAACGACACATGCTCTTGATGCTCTGAATCCAGATAGTTTACAAACCTGAAAGGCAGTGCATGCGGGATGTGGATGTCTTGTTTTGTGAAGAAATTCAGGTGATAAACGATCGGGATGTCGTTGTGGGCGGAATCATAAATCTTCGTTGCTCTGACAGAAGGCAAGTCTTATCGGCACGCCCATCAAAGAGGTCTATGATTGATGACGTTTGCTTAGTCTTATCGCTGAGGTCACAGTTCATAGCCATGACGGTGATTTCAATGCATGGGAATGGAAGAGAGGTGACGGAACGGAATGTTGAGCAGACTGCATTGTGGGGAAAATCAAAAAATTGAGAGGGTTCACATTTGGTTAGAGCAAGACAATGGAACGGGAGTAATAGGCTTTTTGGATGTGTCCAGAGTAGGAGATGACATGACTGAGTAAATTCTACCGTAGAGTTCTGATTCAGCAACAAGGACTGGGAATGTACACAACACCAAACACGCGGTATCGTTTATTTTGTGAATAGATTTTTTGAGGTGATCTGTCATCCCATCGATCGACTAGCAGAAACCCTGTGTCACTCCGCTTCGAAATAACAAATATAAGGGGTGGTTCAGTAGGATTTAGAAAATATACGTGTCGGCGACAGCTCTGGGTGCTTTGGGAATCCAGAAGTGGATACGTTGTAAAGAACTGGACAAATAGCAGAACCCTGTGGAACTCCCGCGAAAGAGTATGTTAAGACAGCTTATGTTCAGTAAGCTTTGCACGTTTTTGACAATGATACAAAATTATATATTTCTTTAGAATACCATCTTGCCCAACTTAATAATAAGCCTTCTCGATAGCGACCAAAACCGGGCATATGGATTTAACAAGATCAACTCTTTTTGATCTGCCAGAATATTCTCTGGCAGAGCGATTGTCGTGATGTGTGAACTCGATCGTTTGTCATTAGCAAATCATAATTCGTGGTTTAACAACTTCTTCGGAAACTGAGCTGAGGATTCTAGGTAGACTAATTGGTGTATAATAATCGAGGCATGAAAGTGGCTTTCCAGCTGTGTCAATATTGAAGGCACCAATATTTCGATTTTCCTGTCATTTGGAATGAAGTGTAGTTGAAAGCAAGTTTTTATATAGTAGTAATATGATGGCAAATTTTATGCCAATAATTTAATGTGCATACACTCATACACACATTAAGCCACAAATGCGATAATGAAGTACCTGCTGTCTTACATCTCGTTCCGTCGTTCCGCTTTATTTTCTTTGATTGGGTTATTATCGATAAACTATTTTCTTGCTCTTTAGCAGTTTTAAAATATTTCAGGTACATTCATTGCAATAGTAGCAATTGCTACGGCAAGTACTTCCTTATCGCATATGTGGCTTAATTGTATGAGCATGAGTGTATGTGGTTCATAATGCCAAGCCAATTCTTTGAAGTCAACATTTTCAACTCGTCCGCGGTTTGCATTTCAGTCAATCTCACGAAAAAGGCTCACAGTTCTGCAGATAAAGACTATGAAAATTTTCTTTTACCAAAAACTTTGTTACTATCATAATTCATCGCCGATATGCTGAGACACAGTGTACTTAGCGACAAAAATGTAGTTCAAAGAACACTTGGCTTTTTCGGTATCCCTTTGCCAAAACTTTGAATGGAACTTGGAATTCATCTTGTCTTGCATTTTAACAAAAGGTTTGTTTTCTGTATTCTGAGCTAAGTTTCTTATTTCACTCCAATGTCTAAAGAAACAAGTTTATTAAATTTGTTATTCTGTTCTGTTTCTGTTTAAAGAAGGTAGGTAAGTAGGAAGTGGCATTAATGCACTTAGGCCAAAGTAGGCTCATTGTACCGCCACGTGGCTGTTTCAAATTATGAAAGGGTGATTTATAACAACCAGCCAGTTTTCTTACCAAATTTTATTGGGCTAGGAAAATGGGGGGCGAAAATGTAAATGTCGGGTCATTCCAAATTCACGGATTCGATTAATATACGTAAGAACAGATCACTAAAAGTGCGCAGAAGTCATCGGTAGGTCTAACAGGGCCGGTTCGGCAGTGCATTGACCGGTATTTCGCTGAGTTCGCTTAAGCTGTCATAGAATTAGGAGCCTGTAGTGGTTTTCCTAGTTCAGGCTCTTTGCTGATTATGTTTAAACAATTTCTGTAATGTAAGAATACTAGAATACGCTTTGGAATCGTGTTAAGAAAATGGTATTTTCTGTTCTCACTCTGGTCTACTACTTTCTTGGATATGTCTGGATGTATTCTAGCTCATTTATACATTTATACATTTAATATATAGTCAGGAGGGGCTGCTAGTAAAGTCACCAGCACATTTAGACCATATAGGTTCATTGTGATTCCCACGTTCAGACTACTACCACTGAACGGCCACTCCAGTGATAGTGCCGTTAGTTTGATCCCAACGGCAAATGGTGACTGGACCAGATTTGAAAACCAGATAAAAGTGTATTAACTTTGCTCACAATGGGATTCGAACCGGGGACCCCGCTAACCAGAGGCAGCCACTTAACTAACAACTGCGCCATCCAGTTGTCGAATAACATTTTATGAAGTTGAGTCGGAAATATGACCTCCCGCACAACCTTTGCTTGGTGGCTACTCTGGTCCCCTTTTGGTTGAATTTTAGGTGACTCTGAATAAGCTAAGTGTTGGCATGGATGGTATCAATCCTTTGGTGGCTAAACGCACAGAACTACGATTCCAAGCAGCCGTAAAGAACAAAGTCTAAAAGTGATACATCCGTGTCTCAATGACCTGTTCATGTTGCAATCGCAACCCAATTAACACGAAAAATATTCCCTCTAATTTTTTGGAGGCTTACAAACGTATGTCGCTCTCCGCTTATTTAAATTATGTGCTTTCAAATCTTACTGAATATAGCATGAACTGAATTTTACTGTCCAGACTTACCTAAGGTGGCGCTACGGTTCATGGTGGATCTGGGCCTCAACCAACAAGTGCCTCCAGCCAACTCGATCATTATCTAGCTGTCCTTAGCTTCGCACGCATAGTTGGTTGTGGTCCCTTTTCATTTGCGTGCGCCTCCTAAGTCGCGATCTTCTTCTACTGCGTCGTCCCTCGGGGGTAGATTCGAAAGCTTTTCGAACCGGAGCATTGGTTTCTATTCGCTCTACATGAGCCATCTCAATCGTTGGATCTTAACTCTTCTGGCTAAGTCGATGTCGCTAAACAGCTCGCGCAGTTTGTCGTTATATTTCCTTTTACTTGGACCAGATTTTGAGTCTGAGTGCTCCAGTGCAGTGTTAAAAACATTAATACAAAAAATATCTCCTCCTGCACTCATCACCTATGCCGACGGGACCGAAAATCACCCGACGAATTTTCTTATCAAAGCAACCCAGAGCAACTTCGTGCGCTTTCGACAAAGTCCATGACTCTGCGCCCTATAGCAGGACTGGGATGATTTTGGTCTTATAGAGGGTTACTTTAGTTCTTCGAGAGAGAGCTTTGCTTACTTCTTAGCCCAAATAAGAAGTGATTGTCCAGAGTTATACTTCGTTTGACTTCAGCACTTGTGTTATTGTCTGAGTTGATAGCAGTTCTTAGGTAGACAAAACCTTTGACTACTTCAGAGTTATATCTGTCTTCTGTAACGTTCTGTCCGCGACGTCGGTGCTAGGAGTCCTTTCTCCTTGACAGCATATACATAGTCTTGCCCTCAATCAAAAGTGCCATTGACATCACGCTGCGTTCTTCCGACAATGTCAATACCGGCACATCCGAGTAGCTGGACGGACTTCTGGAAGATTGTTCCTCTGGTGTTGGCGTGGGGGTTTTGAACAATTCTTTCATGAATGATGTTGAAGAAGTCGCATGACAAGGCGTCGCCTTGTCTGAATCCTTTTTTAGCATCAAAGGTTTCGGTTAGGTATATACCGACATTGATGGTGCAGCTTGCATTCTCCATAGTCAGCCTACACAAACAGCCGGTTTTGGTAGGGATGCCAAGAGTATTCTTTCTTCTTTATTTGGCGCTACAGTCCGGGGTGAACCTGGGCCTCAACAAACAAGCCTCTCCAGCTAGCACGGTCTCTGGCCAGCTGTCTCCAGTGTCGCACGCCAAGTTAGTTGAGGTCCTTCTCCACCTGGGTCCACGGTGCCCACGGTCCCACGGGTTCGGAGTCGAAGACTTTCCGGGCCGGAGCTAAGTTGTCCATACGCTCTACATGGCCTAGCCATCTTAGGCGTTGGATCCGAAGACGCCTGACTAGACTCATGTCGCTGTACAGCCCGTACAGTTCGTGGTTGAATCTTCTCCTCCAGAAACCGTCAACGCAAACAGGACCAAAGATCGCACGCAGAGCTTTTCTCTCGAAAATACCAAGGACTTCCTCATCCGCTTTTGAGATTGTCCATGCCTCCGCGCCGTACAGCAGGACTGGGATGATCAAGGTCTTGTATAAAGTCAGCTTGGTCCTTCGACAAATGGCTCTACTACTCAATTGCCTCTTGAGCCCATAGAAACAGCGGTTGGCTAGAGTTACTCTGCGTTTGATCTCGGTACTGATGTTGTTTGTAATGTTTACTGAAGAGCCGAGGTAGACGAGGTCCTTGACTACCTCGAAGTTATAGCTGCCCATTGAGACGTTCTGTCCAAGACGTCGATGTTGTGTGTCCTTTCTTGATGACAGCATATACTTTGTTTTGCCCTCATTCACTGCCATTTTAGCCGCCTCCGCCTCAATGCCAGCAAACGCCTCATTGACGGCTCGCTGTGTTCTGCCAATCACGTCAATGTCATCCGCGTATGCCAAGACTATTCATTGCTCGGTATAGCTCTTCTCTATAAATGCTTTCATACGCGGCATTGAGATCGACGAAAAGATGGTGGGTATCGATTTGTTCTTTCTCGGTGCCTCTGGAAGTAATAGCTTCTCAACCTGTTGTTCTGTCTAAAATGTCAACGTTAGGGGTCATTTCTCGAAGACAGCACCAACTTCGTTTTCCACCACTTCTGAATGCTCGGTGTATTCCACCAATGACGTCAATGTTATCAGCGTAGGACAATAGCTCAACAGACTTGTGGACGATCGGGCCTCTTGTGTTGGCCAGTAAGTCTTACAAGATCTTTATCAAGAAGTCGCCTGACACACGTCGGCTTCTCAAATTAAAAGCCTTGTTTAAATAATGTCATATGCGGTATTGAAATCGACGAGTAGGTGATGAGTGTCTTGGATCTTTTCCAGGAACTATCGCAGTAAAATAATACCTTGCCTTAAACCACACCAATAAGGATATACTTTCAGGTATGGGATTGGTACGACTTTAGACGATCACTAAGAACTGCAGGAATGTAGTAAGCTATCGTGGACAACAGTCAACGTGTTGAATCCTACGTCGAATGTTAGCATCACATGAAGTCCAGCTTGCACTTACCTATCAAACACCGCGGTTGCTATTCCTCGTATCAGTATCTATGAACCTTCAAACGAACATGTGTTTATCAACTTAGTCACGCCAGATTCATCTCATCATCTCAGCGCTAACCATTCACACCTTTCCCCCTCCTCCACCCCAACCGTGACCAACAACAAATATTGATACGCAACCAAAGCAAACATCAACTGACAATCTCCAAAAGAAAACAACATTTTGTTCGGTTTACTTAGCGAAGAACTTAAGAAAATAATTTATTGGAAATACGAAGTAAAAGTACAACCGCTGTCATGGCAGCAAGCAGGCTGTTTACACTCAACGCAGATGAAGCATTGCAGCCGTCTGTGCTGCAAGTGAAAATGCATGACCGATACTCCATGGCATCACCTTTGTTCTGGACGTAGTCACAGTAGTTCCCCAGATCTTTGGATGAGCAGTAACGCTTTGCACCGATGCCGCCCTCGAAGCGGCCGATGTGCTTGATGCAATACCGTGCCTCATGCACCGCTGAACAGTCTTGCGGCACCAGGTCTGGCTGATCATACCGCTCGAACCACTCACCACACTGAAACGGCGAGCTGGTGTCCGATGTGTTGCACACAAAGCAATTGATGGCCACTGTCGTGTGCACACTCATACACAGAACCAACAGAAGCGAAAACACTTTTTCCATTTTATTTTTCGGCACAAAAATGTAGTCAAAGTTGTAAAATTATGCAAAATCACGGTTTTTGTTTATGGAACACTGTGTCACTCGCGTATGGGCGTGGTCTTTGTACGCTTATTTCACTAAAAAAGGCTCACAAATTGTTGAAGAAAAACCTCCGCTCTGACGTTGACACTTGGCATGTGTGTCTCAAACTGAAGTCTGGCTTGGGAGAGTTGAGTCGATTGCATGTTCAGTTTGACTCAAACTTGTTTTTGTAGTGGTTCGATGATTGTAATGTAATACTGACATCGAACAGTGATGCCACTTTAACTTGATTGAGAATGGTACGCAGTAGGTGGTGAATTGTTAATTTCAGCTGGAATGAGTGCGAGGTGGAGAGGAGTGGTGAGAGCGTTCGGAGCATTACCTATTTTCTGACTGACCCCGGGCATGAACTGATGATTTGTTATTTAACACTGTTCTTGGGATAGTCGTGTTTTGTGAACAGATAATAAATGAGAGAAATTCGTACAGCCGTGTGAACGCCGATGTGGGTACTTTTTTGTTTTGTTCTCATTGAGAGGACGTTTTCTGTACAGTGTCAGTGAGTGTCGTAGGGTCGGCGACCGTCTCTATGATGCACAGCATTAATTAAGCGGACAAGTCAACTAAAGGAATTTACTATTGTTCTTCGTTATCGAGGATCAAAAGGGACAAAGCCACGCTAATATCAACATAAATTTAGGACAATGCACAGTCTTCCTTGATTTAAGTCGAGACCAACCTGGTGATTTGTGAACTTCTCTGATTTATTGTCAAGAAATCATTTATATGCAGACGGTTAGCATTTACCAGTTTCAGTGTTTAAAGTAATCACAAGGTCAGTTCACCAACCAGTGTCTCGTAGCATTTTAACTAACTCGTTCTTTTGTGCCAATGATCGTGATTTTTAGGAATCTCTGGCTTGAGAATGAATTTAGTTTCAAACTCGTTAGCTCATAAAGCTTGTTGACTGACGTAGACACGGTTTTATATTCCGAATAATTTGCATTGATGACTAAATAGTACAGACGGAGCTATTTTATTCGATTTATTAGCAACATGGATCACATGTCTTTCCGTGCCTATGAGGGTCACGACATCAGCTGAAAGTCTGATGAGAAAATACCAGTAAGCCGTTGTACTTCAAGGAGAACTCATGGATCCGGTTCACTTGTCAATATTATTTTTTTTTTAAATTGATAATAAACATTGACGATTTTGTTTGTCAGAATATATTTTCATTGAGGGACCTTGCTATCCTTCTTCATACTGTTCAAATTTAATTTCTGTTTTCAAAACTACGTACTCAACCAATTGACTTTGAGAAATACTGTGAAATGAAGTTCTCTGCGTTCCGATATAGTTCATTCTTTTGAATTAATTTCAATTATGTTTTTATTCTAACTCTTCCATAGGGGCGCTTCCAATAATTAAGCCAGTCTGGCCACTTTCGTTAGGTTAAGTAAGGTAGTGGGGCTGCTAGTGAATTCACCAGCACACTTAGATCATATTGGTCCATTGTAATACCCATAATCAGACTACTGCCACTAAACGACCAGTCCAGTGATAGTGCCGTTAATTTGATAGCAACGGCAATTGGTGACTGGACCAGATTTGAAAACCAGATAAAAGCGTATTAACTTTGTTTTCACTGCGATTCGAACCGGGGACCCCGCTAACCAGGGGCAGACACTCTACCAACTGCGCCATCCAGTCGTCGGTCACTTCTGTTAGTTTCGTTCTTTTTTGGTTACTTAAATGGTAGTGGAATCTAGAGGACACAATGTATTTTATTTTCGCTGTTTTTTTAGTATGGAAAATGTTTTGTCTCATTAAATTGTCTTTTATGACGGTGATTGTGTGGCGCGTCTTTAAAAGTCTATTATGTATATTTAAAAGAGTTAGATGTTTTTCTTTTAAAACTCCATAAAGCCAAAACTTCGTTGAATCTATTTAAATTTTATATATATCATTATGCTTATATACCTATGTATGCATGCAACAAAAGCCTTATCAACATTTGTCCACACACAGATAGAGATAGATTTCTAGTGAATTTGGTGCGTAAATTTGGCTTGACTTACTTACTTACTTCACGCCGGCGACCTATGGGTTGTCCGCTACCTTCCATCGTTGACGGTCCTCGGCACGCTGCTTCCAGTCATCAATAGCAAGGTGTCTTGCATCCATGATGACATGGATTTATACCGGAGGATCGGTCTTCCTCTCCTTCTCGAACCAGGAGTCTCGGATTCGAAGATCCTCTTTGTTGGAGCGTTGTTGTCCATATGCTCGATGTTGCTCTCCGGACCAGATCAACGTCTTGATACTGCTATTAAAATTCGCGGTTATGTCTTCTCCTCCATTCACCTTACGCAGACGGGAGCCAATATCCGACGTAGAATTTTTCTTTCAAAGGCACCGGGAATCATCTCTGCCGTTTTGCTTATCGTTCAAATTTAGCTTGAGAGGAAACACAAATTAAAACTGAATTTTGCTCACGGTCACATAAGTATGTTCCAATAGTATTTTATTGTGGCCCTTATTTCCAGTTAGAGGTAAAACAACAGTCACACTTAAGCCTTCTATATAATATAATATAATATAATATGGGTGGCGCTACAGCCCGTAAAGGGCCAGGGCCTAGCTTCTCAGCAGCCACTCGTATTGTGCGTGGCATTGTTCTCCCACGCGTGGAAGGGACCTACAGTTTAATGCCGACTCCGAACGGCGTTGTTGAGAAGCTTTTTCTAGACAGGAATACTCTTTGAGCATTGTCAGTGACTCGAAAGAGGAGGAGCCGTGAAATATGAAAGGTGGTAAATTCGGGTATCGAACCTGGCACCTGGTAACCCACTACGCCACGGCGACCCACTTAAGCCTACAAAAGCTCATTTTACTGTGACGACGAAATGCCTATTCTGCAAATCATTTAGTGCTTTTAGTAAAGTGAAGAAGATGGCTGACTCTTATGCTACTTTGTTCAACCAGGCTGTTGAAGTAGTAGGCTGCCAAATGTCTTTAGAATATAGAAAACTATATAAGAGAAAAGGGGATAAAAGAGCGTGAGAGTGTACAATGGTTTCTTGCTCCTCTTTATCTTTACAGGTTCTGCAGAAGACGTTGTAAGAGAGGCCTAATCTAGAGCCATTAGTTCCAATGGCACAATGACTTGTTACAGCGCCAATAAGAGTTCTAGGATTCGGCCTACTCGGCCTGATCAGGCTAAGCGATCGCAAAGGGTAGAGCGTAGATCAAAATTGTTTGATAAAGAGGCATTCTGTATCAGTTGGCCAACTAGAACATAATTATATCTGAACTAAAAGAATGGACTACACGGTTTCAATATGCACTCTTTTATCGAAATTTTTCATGCGATTTACACGAATGCTTGTGGGCTTGTTGAGATAATGTTAAATCACACGATCTAGGGCCCAATTCTGATCAACGACACGAGTCAGTATGCAGCCAGGAAATGTCTCATGAAGTTATTAAATTATTTCACGGGCTACATGGTTGAAACCACATATCAATATATTCCAATTTCAGATCTGTGTTATAATGATGCAATATCGTGCTCATTAGTCGTGTCATTCAGTCCATCATGAGACAAAGTGTGCGACCAATTCCTCATATATTTATGGATCTAGCACTAGGATACGAATATCGTTGGTTTCTATGCGTGGATTGTGGGTTTACGAACAGAAATGAAATAGCGAACAATTAAGCACGCTGACCAGTTCTCGTTTCTCCACTAGTCCACAGTGTTTTTCTTATTCTTGGCCTCAACCAACCAGTCTGCCCAGCATGATCTTTAGTCAGCACGCACGCCAAGTTGAGTGAGATACTTTTCCAATTGTGTTATCTATTGGTTTCGTGGGAATCGAAGACCCTTCCAGCTGGAGCAGTGTCGTGCATGCGCCTTACATGACCTAGCCACCCACCATAAGTATTGGATCCGTAGACGTCATGTTGCTGTACAGCCTGTACAGTCCGTGGTTGTCTTCTTTTCCAAATACCATCAACGAAATCTTTAGAAGAGTTTACCATGACTATATCAGGACTGATGTTAAAAATATTACATGGCAGCGCTTCGTCTTGTCTAAGTCCTTTATTGACATTGAAGGTCTCCGTGAGTTTGTTTCCCACTTTGATGGAGCAGCGAGAGCTCTCCAGCCCAGCACCAGCCACACAGTCAACACCACCAAATTGTAGCCTTTGATCTAAATGGAACTACATTGCTTGTTGGTATACCCATGGAACCAAAAATGAGCTTCATAGTTTTTGATTGAAAATCCAATGAATTTGTGTTTCACCGATATTTTGAGACAAGCAATGGTTATTCGGCTTCAGTTCTTCCTGGAGCTTGATCTTGGAAGTCTACAAGCCATGATTTGAATGACAACAAGGGCCAATCTATTGCGAACGAATTGCAATTCTTCGAACTTCTCTTGCTCGGAACCAATATGTTGTTCTGACAATCTGTTCATCTAGTCTAACTGTCTGAACTTTAAAGGATTGGTAAAACAAATATTCCGTTATCTTACTAATCCTTTTGTCAAATGCTAAGCGAAGTTGAACGTGCGTACTTGCATGAGAAGGAATATTTGCCAGATATCTTCTCTTATCGTCTAGAAGGCTAATGAAGCATGCTACATAATTGCGAACTTCACAAGGTGGACATTGAGGTATATTTAGTCCGAAAACAGTCACTGTCAGTCACTCCTTACTGTCCTGTATCTAGGACCCTATATTTTTGTACAAGGTAGTCCTTTAATTTATGAAAAAAAAATTTAAAATAGTGGCCTAAAATAGAACAGGGGAGAGTAATAGGCTAATTTTAAGCGCAGGTCGTCTTTTGATGGCCTGGTTCTTAAGAAGTAGTAAAAGACCGAATCCCCGATGCTGAAACAATGTGATCACAAGTGCAAGAAAGGCAGAGCCATCAACTTAACGCCAAGGACTGTCAAGCCTACAAAAAACAGCCGTAGCTTCAGCTAAGTCTCTCCACGATTATTGACCCAAATGAAAGCCGATGTTTTAAAACAAAAACATTGATTTCCTGTTTCATCTTGGAATGTATAATAAATACTTTTCTCATGTCAATGCATAGTTGGCTTACGCCAAGCTCGACGAATGTATCTCCCACGATACACACTCCCTGCCACATTTCACGTTTGAATGATTGAGTAACTGGGTAAATAAGAAAATGCACTAATTGGTCGCTTCTTTGTCTCTGCTGTTCACTGTTGCTCTAGTTGTGCGCACACAATCCAACGTCTACAGTCTTTGCCTTGCTCTCGTGTATTCGATTACAATTGTACTTATAGTTAATTAATCTTGTGTTTTTATTTTTTATTTCTTTGCAGGTAAACTCTTCCTCTTCAGTGTGAAGGAAGCATTGCTTTTCTGAACACGGTCTACTTGACATTCGGCTTTCACTGCGATTGTGCTGTGAGTACTTGAGTGGGTATTACATTTCTTGAGAATTAAATAATGAAATAAGTTATTCAGCTAGCTGCACATGAGTGTCATTTACGTCAAGGAAACTGTATGAATTATGTCATAGTAGGCGAACAATAAGGCGGAAGGCTACATGTGCGCGTAATACGAAAATGTGATGTACATATGGCTGAGCTACTGATGTACGATTTCCTAGTGGGTAATGAGTGATGTGTACTCTTACTTTCGGACCGGGACCGGGAAGTCATCTGTTTGCAACTACTGAGTTGTGCTGTGGTTTACTGCCTGTCGGAGTCTTTTTGCGTCATTTATAGTATTTAGGTGTCCTGTAGGGAGTCAGGGTTATTCATTTTGTGGTTCTGAAAGTAAATTTAAGTAGAACACATTTATGATCTTTAAGCATTTAAAAAAAGTATTCTCAATGTTAGGTCTTGCAGGTCTCAAAGCTGACAACGTAAGTTTCGATGGTTATTCGAAACAAATCTGCGAATTCGATCTGCCAGTTTAGACCATAAGTTGTTGAGAAGTCATTTTCAAAAGGCCAATAGTTTGGGAATTGTGCTTCTCAGCAACCACTTCTGTTGTGAATGCTATTGTTCTCTCGGGAGTGGTTTTATGCCGACTCCGAACGGCCAAGTTTGTGAAGCTTTTTCTAGACAGTTATTACTCTTTGAGCGTGGAAATTATTTTCGGTCGTATCGGCTGGGAATTGAACCCAGGCAGCGAAGTTAAGTTGCGTAGGAGTCGACGCACATACCCACTCCGCCACAGCAACCACGAATAGCGCATATGACTTGAAAGCTACCCAAAGAATTGTACACCACTCACAAGTGATTATATTGTATACTGATTTGACTAGCTCAGTACCCATTACGTTGAGTTGACTGACACTGATCACTAAGATAAAATTGTTAGGGATATAATTAAAATGATGCTATCAGCTGAATGCAATCTTGGCGAGTGCATCGAATTCGCAATCTGTTACGTCTAGGTACCCACATATGTTGAATTTCAATTTGCTTGAAAGTTCTGTGTCCAGGTTAGGGAGTACTTGAGCATTAGCCACATCGCTGTGATCCCTCTGGTGGTGTTAAGCTATCCAGAAGTTCTTAGCCCTCTATTGACTACCACCGCCTTTAGGAAGGGTATACGTTTGCAAGTATTAAGAGGTAATGGTTGTTTTTTTTTTCAAACTTTAAAAGCTATTTGTCTAGTTTAAACATCACACTTTCTGCAATTTATTTCAAGCAATTTTAAGCAAGCTAAGTTAGTCTAAAGCCGAAAATACCACCTTTTGGCGAAAATAAATATTTTTGTGAAGACAAGATTTGCGACCAAAAAATCAAAAATTAATTTTTTTATAAATCAAAGTCGAAAATAATAGAAAAAATGACAAATATCATCAGGAATACTTTGCTCTTTTCAAATTTCATGCAATATATATTCGTTTGTCTCTTGACAACAAGGTGGCCGGAAGGCGGTCTTAGGATTTTGATCTATATTAACAAGTAAAAGGTCAAAAATTCAATTGTTGGTTGCACTTATTTATGAACAAAATTTGAATCTAATCAAAAAATAAGGCATTAAAGGATTAAATATCTGAAAAGGAAAAGCTTACCTCAATGTCTTGGAGATCATGGACAAATTAATAGAGCACATTTGAGTTCAGAGAGGATAAACAAGGAGTACAGTTTAGTAAAAAAAAGAGTTCATTTTATTTTACTTTAAAAAAATTTATTTTCTTGTACTTCTTACAATACATATCAATTTTTATTTTTTTTTTAAATAAATGTGAATGAAGAATTTAAAATAAATGCATCTAATGATTCTAACTCTAGGTTTATGGAGGTGTCTCTTCTTGCTACAGTGAAACCTGTCAAGTTCGCCACCCTTTTAAGTTAGCCACCTGCCGAAGTTAGAAAATTCCGTACAAATATTCCTATAAATACCTCTGTATTTCGGTCACCTGTCTCTCTTGGAACTTGGCCGCAATTTTTGATATATTATTTCATCTTTCGCACTTAATTACATCCGAAAGTTGGCCAGAAACATGTCGTCTGCTGGTCGTGGCGTTTGCTTTTTGTTGTTTGTGTGTATAAATGCACTGGAATGTACAAAATGTACGGACAGACAGCGTTTAAATTATTTTCATGTAAAATTGGTTGGTATATACATACTATGTAGATGATTTTATGTCTGAAGTTTGTGAAAGACTACAGTGTTTCTCTGACTTTCGGAGAGAAAAAAAAAACAGGCACTCTTATAAGTTGGCCACCTGTCTAAATTGGCCAGAAATGCTTGCACCGCAGCTGACCAACTTCCGCAGATTTCACTGTACTTAACATTGATGACCGAAAATACTCTCTCAGTGAATGCTGAAGTAGCAGGTACGGATAGTATTCATTCACCATCTTCTGACCCGCATGATTCCCTAAAGGGGTGGCTGGGGTAAACTCTATAAACCAATGAAGTCGTGACGGTGGGGACTAGGTTATGTTCGATGATGGCAAAACATCGATATTGACGTCGATGTCAGCATCGTTGGCTGCACATCGATGACCGATTTGATTTGATGTTGACGATTCTGTATACTCGGAAAAATCAAATTTTGTTATCAGACTCAAGTCCAAACATTCCATGAACCAATTCCAAGAACTTATCAGTGGTCTTTCTACGAAATGCCTACGTCATTATGATGAAATTCAAGAAAATTATTCAAAATCAACACTTAATAGTAGGTTTTCTTTTGCTAACATCGAAGGCCGTAATTTAGTGCTTAAAATCCTACTGTGCGGTATTTTCTAACTTGAACATCGATCGATATTTGGTCACTTAACATCGATGAACATAGAACATCCCTAATGGGGATATTCGTGCTAAGTGATCAAACCATCAAGAGGATTCAGATTAAAAAGTTTTGTACATCC
The DNA here is from genome assembly GCA_964034865.1 of Eristalis intricaria. Taxonomy (NCBI): domain Eukaryota; kingdom Metazoa; phylum Arthropoda; class Insecta; order Diptera; family Syrphidae; genus Eristalis; species Eristalis intricaria. Next base: position 24,870,230 of record OZ035877.1, read on the forward strand.
TTGCAGAGGCTGTAGGATTTGTATTGAAGTACGTAGTTTCACCTCCTTAACATTTAAATGAGCCTATGTATGATGACGTGAATTCAGTGGATCATGTATGCGGCTATGGCCTTTCTCTGTGCTTTATAAGGCTATTTCCACCATACTTTTCTTATTCGATGTTTCCTATCATACCATTTAGTTGCATTGTTTTTCGATGAAAACTACTTCCTGCGCTGGTTCCTTTGATCACAAAACTGGGCAAATAATAGTCTCAATCTCTAAGTAACGAAAAAGAGAATATTCCAAACAACTAGTTTGCACAAAAATGGCCCAGAATATCTCGAGATAAGGCTGTATATCGATGAAAGGTTTTGCAATTTCCCAGCATAATCACAATTATTGCATATCCTATTAGCGACATTCAGACCCAGAGCTGAGGAAAACTCTTCCACGCAAAGCTGATATAAAGCTTTCTGTCTTTCAAATGGCCTCTACTAATCACTATTTATTTGCGCATAACGACGACGGATTCATTGCCCTTGAAAAGCGAGTGTCCCCATCATTCATCTCTTAATATCTTGCCCACAAGACGATTGAAAAATACAGAAGTACGAACAGACGACATAAATCGAAATCAAAAGTCACATAAGAACTTGTTTTTGTAGGAAATTCGGCTTTGTTCTCGACAGAACCACATTCGCTGAACCAAAATAAGATCATCAAAGTGCTGGCATCACCGGTCTATTAATAGACAAGAGAATCTGTCACTCAAATCAGTTCAACTTTCTCTCCTCACATGCAATGGGTTCCAGTTCACTTGCACATTTGATTGGCAGGAAAGAACTTCTGTGTTTTGCAGCCCTGTTGCTTCGCTTATTCTAATTATCCACGTCAAGTGACCAGACTATCCCACACACCATCGAGCGTTCACCCAATCATTAATCGGCCGAAAACCATCTGATATCATCGTCAATCGTCATGAAGAACGAATTTCCTAACAAACCGCGTGCAAAGTAGACAAAGACACTCAGCACCCGATGAATTTATTGAAACGTCGAACCTGTTTGCCATAAAAGCACTCCGAGCTGGGCCAACACGCACCAACCGCGGATACATGTGTGTATCTGTTGTCTCCATCAGTCTCCCGGGTTCCGGCTGGCTCACACAAACATAATCCACCCAAACTTATGCACATTCCACGAACATTTGGCGGTGGTTGCTGTTCAAAAAACCGCCGCCGCCGCCACAAACCGCCTTGATTAACATTTGAATTGATGACTCATAATAACCTTCGGATACTTAGCACAGCTAAGAGCAGGTTAGGTTACTCGTCACTGCCCAATCATGGTTGACACGCATACACACTCGCGAATGGCGCACACTTCGGCAAGCACGCGTGCGCAAACAGCAAACACTGACAGCACTGATTTGCCATGTCAAGTCAAGTGTTGCCAATTTGCGTTTGGTACTCGATTGGGTGAGTGAAGACACGAATGGTGTGTTTTGTGTTTTTAGGAGATTGGCAACACAATAATTGGGTGTTGCAACAAATTGTTACTTGCCGGGGTTATTGTGCATTAAATTGCACACACGTTAGCTGTTGTGAGGTCAATTGGCAATCGGCAATCGGCTAACCACGACACGCAGCGATGACGATGGCGGAGGGCACAGCCAGTTATCAAGGAAATCAATGCAATGTGGTGGAAATTGGAAATCACTTGATTGTTGATACGTACGAGTGTAGATGTTGGTTTGAATTGCAGTTAGGCGTTTATCGAATGCAAATTGGCCGTCATTGTTAGTTTCCTGGAAATTTATTGCTGATGGGCTGACTACGGGCGCCTCGAGAGTGCTGCGTTGCAATGATTGTCTTTGGCTGTGTGGGCTAGAGATGAACCTGAACCTTAAGTTTTGTTAGCTGTTATTCGATTGAGTACGTGCACATTGTATAGAAATGCAGAAATGTCTGTAATTCATTGGTCATCGGATTAAATTTTATAATAATATGGATGGCGCTACAACCCGTAGAAGGCCAGGGCCTAGCTTCTACAGCAACCACTCGTGCATCCTATTGTTCTCTCACGAGTGGAAGGAACCTACAGTTTTATGCTATCTCTGAACCGAAAAATTTGAGAAGCTTTGTAGGCAGATATTACTCTTTGAGCATTTTCAGTGACTCGAAGGAGGTGGCAACCTGAAACTATTGTTTTTTGTCGTACCAGCCGGGAGTCGAACCCAGGTAGCGAGGTTAAGTAGCGTATGGGTCGACGCATATACCCACAACGCCACGGCTACCCACGTCATATACTAGGTGCAGTAAAAAGAAATTCATTATTTTTGCACGAGAGTTAGGGCTTTGTTTATCAAAGTAAAAACGGTCGGATTTAGGTTATATTCGCCGTTTTATTGGATAATCTGCTGTCACTTTGGTCGTAACAACAGTCATGCCTACTGGGCAAAAACTGAAAGAGTCTTATTTCACAGGCCTCTGTTGGGGAGAACTTTTCACCATTAAAATCTTTAGCCATGGACAGGAACAGGTGGTACAGTACATTATGCTTTTAATAAAATCACGAGAAGGAAAAACTCCTTTCAAAGAAACACTAAAAAAAACAATGGAAGGTACGTCCATTGAATTTGATTCAATTATGCTTTTAGTGAAAAGAGTCTGTATCGGAAATAAGGAATAATAACATTAAAGACCAAATGCTGAATGGCAACAGCGACAAACTTTTTATCGAGCTTGTGAGAATGTTGTGTCAGAACGCGTCAGCCTCAGTTTTCCATATTAGAACGAACTGGCGCGTTTGACCTACTCCCATGTCCCATGAGATACAATTCTCAAGAAAAAATATTAAATTACTGTCAATAAAAATCCTATAAAAAATAATTGCTTGCACAAATAATCGCCTCAATTTGCAAAAAATTCAAAACAAAAAAAAAAGTTTCACAACTGTCAATAAGCCCAAGTGAAAAGAGAGTAGTCTTACCTAGAACACCAGATGCTGAACGGTCCACTGCGAATCCTCACAAATGGAAGACGAAGATGGATGCAGGTGTGGGGGCTGGTATCTATTCCAAGGATCTGAACATCCAGCTTTCTCTACATCTACCAAATCAATGTAGCGTCGTTCAGACCGAAACTATAGCGATTAAGGAAGCTCTGTCATGGCTAAGAAACAATGTAATATCAAGTGCAATAATCGTCATCTGTTTCGATAGCCAGGCAGCGAACAAATCTCTGGACTCTGTCACTTTCAACTCTAAGACTTCCCTTAATTGCTGCCTATCTTTTAACGAGATGGCCAAGTACTTAAACATTCATCTTATGTGGGTGACGGAATATTGTGACACTCCAGAGAATTGCGAAGCGGACGAACTCGCTAGAAAGGGCACAAGCTCCGTGCTTTTTGCGGGTGGAGACCTACCCGAGAGACCCATAAAATAAAAACGTAAAACGCTTGCTCAAACAAACTCCGGATGGGCATTAGGCACAGTATGCCTCATTATCAAACAAGTATGGCCTGCAATCGATCCTAAGCGATTACTAAGCTTGATTGGATTAAGCAGGCTATTTGAGAAGGATCTCTTATTGGCGTTCTAATAGGGCATTGTGCCATAGGAACTCACGCCTCTAGACTAGGCCTTCCTCCGCAATGATTTCCGCAGAAGCTGTATGAACGGGTACGAAGAATAAACCATTGAATAATTGCTATGCAGCTGCAGTGCGCTCTCATTCCGTAGATTCACACTTCTGGAGGCCCACTTCATTCATAACCTGGCTGATCTGGCGGAATGGGTACTCTTAGATCCGCGTGGTAACACAAAGGGGGTATGCTTGGCTTAAGTGTGTCTGCTGCCCTTCTGCGCTTCAATTCAAGCTTCAACCTAACCTAAGAAATCCGATTTTTTTAGAAAGGGAAATAATTTACCTATCATTGTAGTTCATTGCCAGTATAGAATAATGTGTCTTACATCATTTGTTCTTAAAAGAATGATCTAAGTAATCGAGATATTTTAATAATCGAATGATCGCTTGAGATGGTTGCATTCGAATGGTTCTGTGAGTGATAATCGATAGTACAACAAGTCGATTCTCAAAATCATTCGAATGACTACTAACTAGGGATGTTCGATGTTCATCGATGCTCACAAAACATAGATGTTGAGAGACCAAATATCGATTTTTTAACTTTGATATTTAGTTCTGCAAATATCGGATAATCGATGTTAAAAATAAAACATCGGTCTTCGATGTCAGCAAAAGAAAACCTACTATTATTTGGGGTTTTCAATAATTTTCATCATAAAAATGTAGGCCGTTTTTGGAAACAACACTGATCTGGAGAGGTCTTGGACTTGGTTCACATACATTCCGTAGATAGTTTCTTACCATAGTAATCATAGTAATCGGAATAATATAAATGCATTCTATAACACCGATGTTAAGGAACATCGATGTTTTGAGATCGATTACCGGTCATCAATGTTCAGTCATCGATGTTGACATCGACATCAACATCGACGTTTAACTCATTTGAATACTACTTACTCAATCGAATTACTACTAACTACTAAGTCATTCGAATGACTACTAACTATTTCGTAACTACTAACATTGTGTTATAACCAGAAATGCAGTATTATAGAGATGGCCGACTTCACAGTTTATTGCCCCCTAGTCCATCGAAGAATTTGAGTGCCATTTTGACAGATATTCATGAATTTGAGGGTTATTCGCGAAATAACGTAAATGCCGTCCTCTGTTTGGTCAATTTGGTTTGAGAAAACGATATAAAAACAGGTGTCAAACATTTTAAGGGGCAAGAGAGGTAGAAGTCTGATCGGTCATCTCAGTAATACTCCATTTCTGGTTATAACTCGTTAATGGCTCACTTCAGCGCGAGAGCATTTAACAAATGCTTTTTGACGAATAATACTAATCAGGAACGTAACCAGAATGAAAGAAAAACGTAAAGGAGATGAACTCGATACATAAATAAAAAAATAAAAAAAAATTAAAAGAGAGACATTTATAGAGATGTTCTCGAGGTGATGTATTATCACTCGAATTATCATTCGAATGAGCCCATCACTAGTACATAGTATATAATAAAGTAAATATTTTGTAGCAAGAATCAAGTTAACACAAAAATGTATCTATCCGCTTCAAGTCGGCTTCGTGGTAAAAGCTCTCGCTGGGTTGGGGAGATGCAGGTGTAGATCGGTCCGAAAACACTACCTCTTTAGCACATTTTACATTTGGAGAGCACCCACTTTGAACCACTCTGTGGAAGAGTATGCCATGACTAGACTGATAAGGGAAATGTAACGGATTATCCCACTTAATGCCTCTTACGAGTACCTAATGCCGTTTTCAAAATTAACTATCGCGTCTCTGGTGCTATTATACTGAACTTGCGCCAGTTTCATCTCGAATACCAGGAGGCCACGCACATGGCATTTGAAAAGGCTTATTTAAAACTTTTGGAATTTGCTATTGACCTCTTTCAGAAAATTGTCAAATTTTGTCGAAGACACCGTGTAACGCAGTATTCAGCAACAATGTACGCTATTAAACCGTCGTGTCGGTGTCCGTTCGAAGACCTCTACGCTATCAAATCATCAGCGTACGCTCGAAGAGAGTACATCTCATTAGAAGAAATATCAGCTAATTACAAAAATTTGTTCACATTATTTAACACCGTGCATCATTATCGGCACAAATAAAGATATTTTCAAATTGTTTAACATGAAAACAAGGATAAGTGGTAAATTATGATCAATTCAGTTCGACCGAACCACATTCGGTTACCGACAAATTGCATGTGTGTTACCGACAAATTGCAAAGAATTCTCAAGATTCAGCAACTGCAAGTGAGCGATTTAATTTTATTTTAATTATCATCTAACTATTGTATCATAATTCCCGTTAATTCATACTTAATTTATCGCAAGAACCATCGACTTCTACGTCGCGGTCGTCCGCACGAAATTAAGCATCAACCGGGTGCAGCGATCGCATGACAAGGGGCAACATCAACGTCCACAACATCATCACCGAGTCGCAATTAAAAACAATCATCTAACGAAATTGTCAAGATCACGAAAGTAAACAAACTCCCGACAGTCGGACAACTCGACGTACATAGCAGATAGAGCCACTGCCACTGCCGCCGCGCCGCGCCTCGACGCCACACAGCAGCCATCCTTGCGCAATTAATATACATCTGTAGTAGTCGGCTGACAGCCGTATCATTAATAAACTTTTACTATCGCGTAGTATTAGCCGCTGTAACACCGTTATTTCGGTGCAATCGCACCGCAGATACATATGTACCCAGGCCGATGGATGAGCGAATTGCATTTGCGTAATTCCAAAGTGATAGCAGCATCGGCGAGATGAGCCTACCTTCGGTGACTGGGTATTGGGTAGGAGCCTTTGGCTTCCACTCCGCCTTGGCAAATGTGGTTCTAACACGATAGCCCCCACAAAACGTTAGCGCGCCTCGATAGATCCAAATGAATGGTGATCATATGAAGGAGCCACAGCATGCTCGAGGTGTATCAGTGAGTACGAGTCGAGTACTAAAGTATCCAAACCGTTAAGAACGAACACCGTCGGGTAGCAGCCCCCTTCGAGCGGACAAACACATGTACTTGTGCAGCATTTTCGCATTTTAATTTTCTTCTGCGAATGTCTTCTTTCCACCTCGTCTTGATTGGTTCTCTTCGCCGCCTTGCCACCCTCCCCTCGCCAAGCCTTGCGTGCGGATTCCGTCTTAATGAAGGGAGCAGGGTCGTGCTCTGCTCTGGCGTTCTTTCCCAAATGCGTGGTGTGATGCAAGCGAGTTGCTAAAATATGCAGTGCGCTGGATTCCTTTCATCTGCTTCAGTAGATTTTAGTGCGGCAACTGGTTCTAGTCTAGCGTTATGATTAATGCGTTGCGTTGCATAAGTAGGTGGACACGTTGGTCGGCCGACCATGGCTCCGGCATACTAAGTAGAGGAGGCATGCTGGAAGCGATCCGTTTGCACTTTGGCGGTGGAAACAAAAAATACTTGAGTGGTATCGGTTGCGTCACGTAAGACTGCGTCTCGAATCAGATCGCTCGGTGTCTGGGCACGCACGCTGCTAAATGCGAACGAACAGCCCCCAGTGGCACGATGTTCTGCCACTAGAAACGTGCATATTTTGTTATTTAATAGCACACGGAAGAGGTGCACTCCATTGACGTGTGTCAGTTACACGTCAGGATGCGCATGCGTAGATGTTGTTTATTAGGGGCTTTTTGCATAAATGCACAGTTTTGCATGGTCTTTCGCCTGAATAAATGATTGGGCCAGTTTCACGGGTGCTTGCCTAGATACGTCTCGAATTTGTACCAGTCTCACTGGAAATTGTATCTTTAATGCAATCTTGTAACGAAAACCCGCTGACACGATGAGCATGAATTCTTGTAACGAAAACCCGCTGACACGATGAGCATGAATTCTAATAATAAAAACGCAAATATAATGGAAGCCATCGCCTCGGGTAATGTTTGTCGAATGAATGAACTAGTTGTTGAATGAAGTCCGGCGTGTCTCTCAGGCTCTTATCAGAGTTTGTGATTTAAAATCGCTTGTCGGCACTCAAGTCACGCAATCGGCAAGTTGAGTTTGTCAAGCTGTTCGAGTTTCTGAAGTCAAATCACTGGATTGACCTACTCTTTGTGCAGTGAACAGATGGCGGTACCTGGAACTAGGTACTGGTTATTTGCAAACGGAAAGAGAGCTTAATGATGAAAAATTGTTTAAAGAACTGGTCCTACAGTCTGGGGTGGCTTAGGTTCTTTAGAACCTGCGTGGGAGCTCCCGCTGGGTGTCTCTCCGCCGTCATATACATAAGTTCAAGTTAAGTTGTGACTAGGAAAGATTTTGCTTGTAATTACCCGAATAAGACCAACCCTGGGTAGAAAATGATCGGTGTCATGTTACAACGCAAGCCCTAAGACAAGCCCTCTCAAACACAAGAATTTTTTCCATCGGGCTTGTAGCGGTCGGACTAATGTCTATGACAAGTTATTTTTCAAACAATTGTGTGTGCTTTGGAACTCCAGGGTTTGTTTGAACGTGAAGATGAAGTCTCATTGCAATTGTTCACTATAACCTGCCGGTGATCATACTGAACACAATAATAGTTTGCTTGTGCTCACCCTGTTGCCATTTTGTGAAGAAGTCCTTCCAGCCACACTGTATAAACGCTCCTTTTCAAAGCACAAAGGCAAGCAGATTACTAGTCAACTGTTTATTATTTTTCACGTTGACATCAATGCTAACGCCGTGTTGTAAGAAATGCAGATAAGAACAATAGGAAAAGAAATTTGAAAAGAACAAGAATGGTAGAAGTTCTGATTTTATTTGATGCATCTTTTGTGCCTTGGGCTCTTCAGGTTGTGTATAGCTTTCGTAAGACTGTTGTTTACAATCAAGAAAAAAGCTGAGATTTTGAGAAAATTGAAAATTGACTAAACAGTATTAGATCTATCGTAGACGTATGGAGTTACAAAATCCACAATAACAGGAAAAACAAAACAAAAGGACAAAATATTTGAGTTAAAAAAAGGACTCTGAAATCGGAAAGAGAAAAAGCTTAAGAACCTCAGAGATGCCTCAAATGGAGACTGTCCTCTTTGAATAGGTTGAGAAACAGCCTAAAAAAATGTGCCAATTTCTCTCTTACTCAGAAATCAAGCAAATCATTTTAACAGTCAGTTTAAGGAATCTCTTTAGTTTAATGCTTGTGACAGATGGCTTCAAAAGCTTCGAGACCATCATGAGCAAATATTAAAAAAATTGTCTGTAAACCATGAAGCTGTAAAGCCCTTTCTGGATGAATTGCATGACGTCATGGAAAAATCAAACAGACCAAGTTCCATTTTTTGTTGAATCAGTAATTTAATCTGTTTAAGCTATCCAATTTAATGAAGAATTAATTTGGTTAATGTACTTTTCAATGAGAGTCTGTCTAAAGTGTGAACTGACCATATTTTAATTAATTCACATTATCGAGATTTTACTGAACATCTACATGTGGCATTACTCTATTAACGTAAATTGTCTAAAATGGCTGCCTTGTTATAGTTGGTAAAGGACTTGAAGTAGGACCGGAGAAAATAATCCAATGGTGTCGAGTTTCATGATAGCCAAGCCAAATTTCTCCTCCACAACTTCAACCGTTCGTCTGTAGCACCGCCTTGTTGGAACCGTAGCCGTCAGCACAATCTTATACGGGTGTAGGCCTAAATCGGTACACAAACTGAGCCGGGTTAACTCCTAGCTAGACCCACTTCAATTGATCCACACCAAATCGAAATTTGTGGGTCTCTTCCACACTGACCGCTATGGCGGGTATGTTTTCTTCACTTCGCATGAGTGTATTTTCATTTCAGTTTGACATCTAGATTCATATCTATATACATGTATATATCATGTAGGATTAAGACATTTGAATAGGACATTGGTTATTATTTTATTTGAAAAAAATTCGACCAAAACCCTTAACGCCCGTTTTCACAGTGCGAGCTTAAGCGTCGCTTCATGAATAAACTCAAAATTGCACTGTGAAAACGGGCATAAGGCATTAAATTTACTTTCCCAAGATCCGAAGAACTATGTTCGATATTCGACTCCACGGATTTTTTCTTCATAAGTGATCATTTTAAGTGCTGCCTTCCATAGGTATGTAAATATTTACGTGGGATGATTCCAGAAAGGAACTGACTCACCATTAGAACAGTGCTTAATAAGTAACGAGGCACTCCCCCTGCATCTAAAGCATCACCAGTGTGTTGTACACCTCGCTCGTATCGATTTAAGTATATTACTTCCGATTTTGGAAATGCCCACGCCCATGGTCCATAAATTTAAACACGGAAATGAGGCTCTTATGAAAAGTGCATTTGTTTTTACGAGGAACAAGGAACTACGGCACTCTTATTCATCTAAAGCCTTTAAAACGGGCTATTGGCAGAAATGAGTATGCATTTGATAACCAAGCTATTATTTGTTTGCTATGTATAGGATCGTTTAAGTCCTTAAAATTATATATTCCTATTCTCAATCCAAGACTTTGATGTTCAAGTTGATGGCATATGCAAGAAGGAGAAATCGTTATCCGCATTTAGTTCGTCGTGGTGACCATTGTGCAAAAGTTGCCGATATAAGTCGAAGCTGGTTGTAATTTTTTTGTCTAGACTTTAAGATTATCTAGCCGTCTGCGCATCAAACGCCTAATGCCCACCCACATTAGGCTCTAGAGCATATGAACACTTAGCTCCGGCCTTAAGAATCTATAATAGGCAACAAGGTGTGTATAACTGGAAGAAAGTAGCCAGAGATTGCGTTAATTGGGTAGGTTTATAGGTCCAAGGCCACCATTGGCTGGTTGTAATTTTTTTGTCTAGACTTTAAGATTATCTAGCCGTCTGCGGATCAAACGCCTAATGCCCACCCACATTAGGCTCTAGAGCATATGAACACTTAGCTCCGGCCTTAAGAATCTATAATAGGCAACAAGGTGTGTATAACTGGAAGAAAGTAGCCAGAGATTGCGTTAATTGGGTAGGTTTATAGGTCCAAGGCCACCATTGGCTGGTTGTAATTTTTTTGTCTAGACTTTAAGATTATCTAGCCGTCTGCGGATCAAACGCCTAATGCCCACCCACATTAGGCACTAGAGCATATGAACACTTAGCTCCGGCCTGAAGAATCTATAATAGGCAACAAGGTGTGTATAACTGGAAGAAAGTAGCCAGAGTCCAAGCCATTGGACTGTACCCTCAGAGGAAGAAAAAGAAGGAATATTTTTCTTCTTTACTGTTGTTTTAAGGTAGAAGAATGAAATTCATTTTTAGAACCTCATTTTTGGGGCTAATATGGTTATGAAAATGGTATGGTTTATTCTGCTAAGATTTATTACAAAAAAGGTGAAGCAACTGCTGGTTAACAAACGTCTAACTGGGTTGACATTCCAAGAACTTGGTTAATGGTCTGTCAATCTCTGGAGCAAGAAAAATCTGATTAAGCTTCCTTTAACACATTGTCAGACATATCATATATGAAAGCCTGTGATGTTTCCCAAGGAGCAATGGCTTTCAAATATGATACGCACCTATACTTTATTCGAGGCTCTGGTCTGCAAAATGTGTAGCCCCTACGTACAATTCAATATGGGGCGATTTTGCCTGACACCCTACGAATGTTTGTTGAATGATAGCCACGGCACTAGGTCATAGTGTGGTGTCATGGCTATCATTTTTGAAAGGGATGGCTAAATTTGTCCTGGAAGTAGAGGATGCGTTGTAATTATACTTAATATCCATCTTTTTGGTTGTTTCTGATCAAAAGTATATTTATCGAAATTTGTTGTGCTGTTGTTTGTAGAGCCTCCTTTATAATTAATCACCGCCGCACAGTGGTCCGGTTTGTATAGGAGCAACAAAAAAATCTATACCTGTAAGCTGAACCGATCTTAATGAAATTTGAAACATAGTGCGTGTAGCAAGAAATCTTTTCGTGGTTCGAAAAAGTGATTTTTTTCCACTGGTTCAAAAGTTACTGATTTTTTTCGTCGCTCCCATACAAATCAGAGTGAAGGAGGCTCTACTGTTACTAAGTTGTATTTCATAATAAACTGAATTCCAAAGTTTTAATATGTTTGTCTTTTTAAAACGTGCACATCCTGATTTTCTGCTAAAACAGTTAAAAATTTTAATTCATTATTAAATTTCAATTGTAATTCATTATAGTAATAATACTTTAATATTTAAGAAATCGCTCCATTCTTCCATTTGCAGTTTTGTTTTTTTCAATAAAGTCTTTTTTTCGGATTGGAATTTTTTAGCTTCCGTCAACGGCAGTCTCTTTTGGTTTTTTGACTCGTTTGCAGTCTTCTGCAGCGTTATTTTAATGTTTTTGTCATATTTTAATGTATTGTCATATTTTGTCAGTCCGAGCTATATTTTTCATATTTTATAGCGGATACCAGCCCAATTCTAATCAATGTCCAACCGCATAAACTGAAATGATGTATCCAGTCTTGCTCGCCACTTTATGTAGACTAACTTCATCATTCTTAATCTCCATCTCAAGTTAATCTTCCAATTCGAACTGCACTATCACCCTGAATACAGCTGAGTTCCGTAAACAACAAACAAACAGCTATCATCTTCCTTCTCATGTATATGTACACCCATGATGATAGACACCCATAATCGTGAATTCCAACACCAAACAAAGACGGTTGTCATTCCTAGAGAGGCATAGAGCTCCATTCGCTCAGATAGGTTATCTCCGGGAATACCTAATTAGGCGATAATTCATTGAGTGAACTTTATTAAATACGTCGTAAAATTGTTTTTAATAGCAATCTACTCCAGTTCTTGGTCTTGATTCCTCTTAATTAAGCGGATGCTACATTCTGATATAGAATCAATTAGCGATATTCATGTCGACTAGGGAATACCCATAAATGTGACTTCACTAATTGCATCTGTAAGTCATTTGAGGAAGATTTCCATTGGGAGCATTGACATACTTGGGCGAATGAAAAGTGTTCTACATCCTTTTTCGATTTGGATATTATTATGAAAACAACAAGGAAGGATTTCTTGGTGACAAGAAGGGTGAATTCAGAAACGCATCACTGCGGCATCAATGTTGCATCGTTCGTAAACGCAAATTTGGGCACCACTGCAAACGTCACACGTTCTTTTAAGCATCAAACCTTGCATCAATTGCGCAAACTTTAAATATTTGAGCATCGTCAAATTAACTGATGCGCTGTTGATAGAAAATGTGGAAATTGCTAATAATTTTGCAGAGTGTTGGATAAGATAAAAGAACATTCTAAAATGATTATGGAAGCATCTATATATTGTTCAACTTTGATTAAATAATCCGGTATTTTCGGAATTTCTCTTCTTTGAATTTTCATTATCATTAGGGGATTCGGCCTTAAGCGCTTGCGCCTTGTTTCATACATGTTTAATAACAACGAATTATTATTGCCCACACGTTTGTCCATATATTATTGACTAGCAGATTATCCGTATTTGCGAAAAAATGCTTAACATAAACAATGCGTTCTGAAACGTCAACGAAAAGTTCAATCATCATCGTCATCATTGCATTGCCCAAATGTTTGGGGTTTCTGAACGCAGCCGATTATCTAAAATGTATGTCTACTCTCTAGAGAAGTGAACAGATTTCAAGTGAGACGATCGACTGGACGATTTTTATGTCTTTTATTAGTTGTATCACACTGAGCGCCGTGAGGGTTGCTACACTCCTAGTGGACCTACACATATTTTCTGCAGCAACTACTCCTGTTGTGCGTATTATTTTGGACGGGGCCAATCATATGTGGAGCCGTGATTTATGAAAATTGTTTGTCTTTAAAATTGAAGCATTGTATACACCCAGTATACAATGGCGGCCACTGGTAACGATGTTGGCTCTTTAAACTAAAGCCCAACGCAACGCGGCGAATATTACATCTGCATCGATTAAAAAAAACGTTTACAATATGAACAAACAATTTTTGTAGTTAACTAGCTTTACACGACGGGCGTTGCTAAGCATATTAAAAAAAAGAAGGAACTGGCGCCGAAGCCTTTTTTAACACAGAATTCTGAACAAAGTTGCCAAAGACATCAGTTCTCTATCTCATACCATTTAAGAGTCTTTAAAGGACAAACAAACAAACATTGATTTTTATTTTGGATTGGATCTTGTTATGGGTACCCGGAATTGAAAGTCTGTCTAGGCTTATAGAGAGAATGGACAACACTCTCTGGGCCAGCGCATAGGCAACACTCTCTGAACCAGCGCACAGACAACACTTTCTGAACCACTAATAACACTCTTGAGTGACAGCAAATAGTATTGCATTTGAAGAAGCATTGAAATTAATTTTATTGTATTTAACCACCCATTAATTATACTGTCGAAGTCGAATTGAAATATACATATGTATGTGATGCTGCTGTTCCAATTTGACTGGATACATCATTACTGAAATCAGTCTTGGAGAGAATATGAAGTGCTGCATTTGTTTTTTCAATAATCTTCTGCAAAAAAGCCTCTAGGCTTCGCAGATTCTCATTTGTCTTTAATGTAATTCTAGAATAAACTGCTTATGAGTTAAGTTGTTGGCCAACTGACGTATAACATGTACCCTTATCTACGGCTTTAACATTTTATCCAGCATTGAAGAGATAACTACATGGAGTCGTTGGGAGGCATATACAAATTTTTTTTTTTATTGAATCTTGTTAAACTCACTTATTTATACAAACGAGAAACACTTGCGGAGACAAAAAAAAACCTTAGCGTTATTATTTTTACCACTCAATGAACTCAAGTGACTTAAGTTAAGTTTATTTATTGTGGCAGCAGTCTTATAGTCTTTGTACAATATTGATTTACAGAGATTCGATTATATTACCTTACCAATAATATATTAATACAAGTTCTTAAATATTACATCACACGTGCAATTTGAAGAAAAAGTCATTAAAAAACCTTCATTAATGAACTCAAGCTTAACGACAACAACATGTACCCTTTTTTTACATGTCCAGCGCTCATGAAAATATAATACTGAAGATGTGGTCCAAGTTTTTGACAACAAAGCTGACACCACATGTTTGTATTGCTCAGAACTTTTTAAGAGCAGCATTCTCTATTCTCAGGTGGATTTGCCTTTTGTAGATTTCAGACTTATTCTGCAGAGCGGTGGAAAGAAAATATAATATATTCTCTGTGCCTCCTAGATCATTACATATATGTAGATAGAAATGTTATTTACCGTCCCTTGATACATGGCTGCCGTAACAAGGCATTTACGAAATAATGCGAAAAGATAAGACATTTGACACATATCTGGTCTGTGACAGAGTAAACATAACTACATACAAGCGATAAGCTAAGAATTTAGAAAATCGTCTAAATTTGGAAGTTAATTCACGGCACTATTGAAACCCACTTATGTGTCTAATGAGGTTCTGAGGCTTCAATGGTGGTATTATGGCCCTAGTTATGGAAAGTTAAGACAACGTATTATAAGACCATGAAATAACTTGATATGAAAAGTGTATAACACGATTTGAATATGCTCGCCTCTTGATCATAAGTGAACTTTCTTTTCTTCGAATTTGACTGTGGTAAAGAAAGCTGATCATCTACAAAAATTGGGCATTTAAACTGTACGAGAACTATTATCTCCTCTTCCAATTCATTTTAAATGTCATTGTCGCTAAACTTTAGCTTGTGATGGATATAATTTTTTGCAAACCTAAAAATAGTGGGCAATTATTTGCTGTTTTGTTTTTCAGTGTTCTATTTTTGATAGCTTACGCGTGATTTTGTGACGTGGATGGAAAGACGTAAACCTGAACAACGCTTACAAATAAATTAATTTAATTAAACAAGCCCATGCTCTGTGCAACATTTTGAGAACCCAGCCCAATTGAGAAATGAGTTCGGTGGGCATGCACCGGTGAAGTGGCCGGAGAGGACGTGCGATCTAATGCCATCTTTGAATGCAGTCTTTCAATAGAGCAATACACCCCTTATTAGAAAGCTCCCAACTGTAGACAGAAAAAAGAAAAATAAGTCAAAAAGAATGAATAATATTCTAAGAATCAATTTACTATGTAAGAGCTGCCGGCGATCTCTTTAAAAGTAACTCTTTAAAATTGTCATCGCCAAGCAAGCGGCAAATTATTAACTTTAACTAGAACTCATATTCGATATCAGGGGCACGAACGAAACTGTCACTAAATAAAAGTAAATTCCTTATTGTTTAAAAAATCATAAATATGAGTTTTAATTTTAGTACTAACACAACCAATACGATCGAAAATAGTGACTCAAAATAGGACTCTCTATAGTGATCACTTCAAACGTAATCTTGGTCAACGTTTATATGTGGCGTTCATTTGGTTTTGAACTCAAATAGAAATTATGTACACCTCTGCCATTTCCCTGATTTCTTTTCTTGGCAGTTTAACACAAATGCTTAGATCAGCCTTTAGTTTTGAAGTTTAAAATTTGTCAAACTCTCGCTTCTCTCTTCTCTCATTTTGTTGATTCTTACATAAGACAGTAAACACTGGACGTTGTTTTGACCGATACAACAACGATAACGAAAAGACTCCCTCCACAAAAAGTTGGTGATTTAAAATTAAGGGAATCTCATCTGTACGCATGTACAAATCCAAACATAGATTAGTCCAAACCACTCATTAACATCGGCACATCCTTACTTCAACGATATGTAACAAATGATTTGCTTTACGTTAAAAAAAAACACCCCGTTATACACATACAATTAAAGCCTAATAAGGTGCAACCAGAATTGGTAAAAAGTGAATGTACAAAGATTCGTGGGAAACGTTAACCACTTATTCACTGGATACATCGAACCTTGCTTGTGCTGTTTCGGAAGCCGAAGAGTGATTATGGCCGTGGCGCCCATTCGAACCTAACTGTATTGGAGCACACCTAGACCTCAGCACATGGTCGATTATACCGAGTAAATTGTTGAGTATTTTATCACGACGTCTTGGGTGCAGTGACTTGTTGCTGGAATGAAAATAACAACGTTTAAGAATGATTGCACTACGATGTGCGTGGAATGTTAAAAAGACCAACGTACATTACATATGCATGTACAGCGTGCACTGGAAAGGTGTATTGATTATGGGAACATTGCCACTCTTATTTGAACAACAATGTAAATCAGATCCAGGGACAGGCGGTTTGCCTTCGTTCAAGGGAGCAAGTTGCGCCTCTATACCAGTTATACCTGATTTAAAATTATTATCGTAGCTATGATGAAATCAGCGATAATACGCGCTCTGTTAGGAAGACCGTTAACCAATGTGGATGAGTTCCACTGAAATTCATTCCAAAACCGAAATTGAAAGTTCTAAATGGCTTTTTTAATGGGGAAGCTCGATATTCGCTTATTTATAGGTGGCAAGTTGTTAAAGCATCAGCTGTCAAAATTGTTAAATATGAGGTTAGTGGGTGTCACAATGGGCCAATATGGTCTTAGTGTGCTGGTGAATTCACTAGCTGCCCAACTACCTAACCTAACCTAAATATGACGTTACAAGGCATAAATGCTTAGCACGAGGAGTGACAAAATTAAGCTAAATTAATGTGTTCTTTTCGTTTGCAGCATAACCAAATGTACGTTCACTCAATTTAAAATTAATCATTTGTGAATCGAAAATTGCGATCGAATAACCCAAAAGCTCAAGTCTTTTTTATGATAAAACAAACTAACTCATAATAAATAAATTTATTACAAACTTTATGTTTCTTTGATTAAATGAAGTATATTAGTCTCATAGTCCTTGTTATGTCATTTCTTTTTATTTCAAAAAAACGAAGATAAAGATTTTATGAGTCTCTCCTCTAAAAAGTCCGTAATTTCGACATAAGCGGTTATGTTTTGAGTTCACATAAATAGATTATGGTAACTCACAATTGACACAATTGGTCGTGTTACATACTGCATTCAAATCATCCAGTTGAATCTGAATGTATGTTCAAAAATCATAACGTGAATGCTCCATACACTTAACAACTCAGGCTGACATTCAGGACCCTTATCGGCGTTATCACTGGGCGCTGCTGTATTGGACCTCATGCCTTAGAACTCATGCTTTTGTTCTATAATGACTTCTGCGGAAGGTCTAGGGACGAAAAAGAGGTGGAAACCATTCTGCAGGTCCCTTGCACTTGCAGGACCCTATCCTCCCGAAGTAAAAGTCACATCGAACCAAACAATTTTGTGTCAGCTATCGTCATCACTTTGTTGAAATCACGAAATAGTCTGAGAATGCAATAAGTAACAGAAATGTGTTCTATATTTATTATTATTAATCTGGACCTGGGCCAAGCTTCTCAGCAACCACTTTTGGGTCGCCGTGGCGTAGTGGGTAAGTGCGTCGACTCCTACGCAGAGGGTGCCAGGTTCGATACCCGAATTTACCACCTATCATAATTCACGTCTCCTTGTCTAGAAAAAAGCTCCTCAAATCATTAATCTCTAACATTTTCATTTATTAAGAAAATGTTTGAGATTAATGATACAAAAGGAATAAAACGCATTAAAAATGCAGTAGCGCTATTTTTTCCTGTTCTTGCTAGGAACAATACATTCTACAAATAATTTTGCCAATGACTGTACCTATACAAACCAAAATAAAGGGTTAGGCTGTTCGATCAACAACTCGTGCTCAACGGATGTAGGCATTGTACATTTAAGACTTGTTAATTAATATATGCAATTCTTACATCGGGTTGTTCAGATCCGTGTCTCCATCCTTTTAGGCGTGGAAACGTAGACGACTTAGCCTCGATTCTGCTATCGCTGCTCTTGTTAAAGGGATTTCTGGAAGTGATGCAGGTCGTTGCCTAAGGGACTCTTAAGACTTTCTTAGATTTTCAATAAAATAAAATAGCTAAGATAAAATCTAGTGCTTTGGTAGTGATTTTGTGCTACGACACCTTGTACTACAAACCATGTCAAAAAAGTCCCTGCTGCGTCCTATTTAACAATACCAATCATCAGTACTTCGGGGTTTCCACTTGTCCATTCCATAATTATGAAAGACGCTCTAGTTCGGGCATCTTAAGTCATGCAAAAGTTAGACAAAACATGTACACAAACCGGTAGAGTAGTGCACTGCGGTATATGTGAAGAATTATAGTTTTACTTTTCAATATTTAAGCACTATGCAGATTCAGAGAATTCAAACATCAAAGAGAAAGGATTTGACGATGACAAAGTAGACAAGATTTTACAGCAATGACACAAAATAATGTGTATTAATTGGGACACCACAGCAGACACTCTTTAGTTTTGGACCTAAATTGTGAAATATAAAAATGCTGCAGGAATAAATAATATTCAAGCATTACCTGAATTGGCAATCACTGTGCTATTCCTTCCCTAATCTAATACTGAAGTCAAGAGAACTACTCAAAAACAAATTGCGAAAACATTAAAAAATCATTTAAAACTGATGAAGAGGAGCTGCTGTAACTATGATCTCCCAAACGACGTCATGATTAAAATCAGAAAGTTGAAAAAATCGCAAACTGATTGAAAAACTGTCTGAGGGCGAGGCATCTAGATATTGGAAGTCTGTAATTTCCCAGAAATAGATGAATCGAGTTGAAATTTAATTTTTAATGCCTATCTTTATTCTTTTGTCCAGAATATCATTTTATTTTTCTGTAATGTATAATTTTTAAAGACTCTTTCGCCGATGGATGTGATGGAGGTCACATTTGGCCTTCTTAAGGACTAGTTTCGATTGTCTGATGAATTTCAACTTTTCCGTGAATAATGCGCGAAATGTGCCCACATTATTCAGTTTTTTTTATTAAGTTTTTACAATTTAAACAGGTAAAGTGATAATTAAATAAAATATATTTCAAAATAAACATATACAGTCTCGGATGGAAGTTTGGGTTGACGCATGTGACTGATGCGTCAAAATTGCAATACTAGAAGAAAAAGGAGGACGATTTATGTTAATCAACTTCAATGAGGAGAATTAGGTCTCTTTAATGCCATTACATAAAATGTAATCGAAATGGCACCAATCCGAGAAGTAATCGAAAGCCGATAAGGTCTGCGAAGAATAAATTAAGACCGTGGAGTTTTATTCTTGCGTATTCTTGACAAAAATAAGTTTACGTGTGTGTCAACGATTATTCATGCAAATATTCAAAACTTATGGCCGGTCAGAGCCAAGGTGACAAAAGGTCCTATAGCGTCTGCTTCTCATCCATCATTATCATTATAAGCCATCAATAAGTTTCACTGACAAAAGTGTTTATCACCGAACACCTGTGCCAAAGCCTGTCATGATGCAACAAGCCAATCATTAAATTCGTTTTTATTCTCACTTCAATTCAAATGACGCAATCGCTGTCAATAACAAATCAAAGTCGAACTTGAACACATTTTGTCATTGCAAGTATTTTATTTTAATTGCCTGCGCCAAATGAAAGACGATTACCGACAGGATAGGTGTTTCTCCATTAATAAACCTGGCTGGCAACGCCTTTCTAGAAGCCATCAATCCATCAAGGTGACAGCAAGCACCTGGTCCCCATCTCGCCATCTGAGTGGACTCCAAACGGGGAGTGTGCTTAGGTGATTCCTCTCTAATCCACTTAAGGTGACATCGGAGTTATTTAGAACACGCATGTCCACTTTGAGTTCGGACGACTTAACCTATTCCCATTAATGATCGCAATTAGAGCCATACACACAGGCGATTGCCCCATCTGGACGGATCTTCTTCTTCGCGGAAATGCTGCACCAAAACCGGCGCGAATTTCACTTTACGCGATTCTAGTTCACGCTCATTGGTCGCTCATCGATTGTATCTGCAGCGAAAGGTTCAAATTACTTTGCCATTTGTTGGGTCTAATGACACTAATGGTGTAATCTCTCGGCGGACCGTTGATAGCAACTTTTCACACACTGACCCATATTCCACCTTTTCCGTGTGGATTCTACGCTTCATTGCGCGGTGGATACATTCGCGCCCGCCCTGTTTTCGCCTCTCTCTCTCTCTTGGTCTTCGTCATCGACTGTTGCTTGAACCTGAAGACAAAACCAAAATACCAACGTGGTCATCAATCAAAAAAGAAGAAGCAAAAAAAATAAACATCATCGATTCCCCTGAGAGGGTATGAGTGTGCCTGCATGGCTGGGTGAATTTTGGCGGCGAAGGAGTGCATTATTCTATGGTCTTGGCTTTTGAGGATTCTCTCAGCGGAAAGCGGGACGGATGATAAATGCTTGCCAATAACGATAGCAACTGTCTGCAGT
Organism: Eristalis intricaria; assembly: GCA_964034865.1. Taxonomy (NCBI): domain Eukaryota; kingdom Metazoa; phylum Arthropoda; class Insecta; order Diptera; family Syrphidae; genus Eristalis; species Eristalis intricaria. The sequence goes on from OZ035877.1 coordinate 24,891,126, forward strand.
GTTGCCTCTCCATCTCGGACGGGGCCAGCTGGGTTCAACGTGGATGTGAAGATTCCTGATGATTTATAATTATCCCGGCTTTTTGATGATAATTCCAATCGACACCAAATAAAAGTTGTTTGTTTCCTAATGGCGAGGCTACAATGAGCTGTGTTCGAGAGGTATGTGGCTGTCGGTGCCTGGACATGGAACATAATGCATCGTTGAGAGGTACATCTGCCTCCTTGGGCAGGTTGAAGGATGAATTGCTATCTGTTGAAGTCATCGCCAATAATGATGAAATACGTTTGCAGTCTCGAACACAGCCTTTGGATGGATAGACTTGTATACAGACGGTGGTGATTGCAGTTCAACTTAACGGTATTGTGCGTTGAGATATATTGTTTAGAACGCGATAATTGAAGGTACTATGTGATGAAGTGGCTTAAATTGGCCACTCAATAACTTGAGAAAAAGTGAAATGAAATTGTTGACTTCTGATCGGAACGGAATGTTCAGAAAGGATGCCCTGTGGTCACCTCTGACTGTGTGTATAAACTAGTATGACTGCTTTATAGATAAAGACATTAGTTCGCAGCCATATGCATTAGAAGGCTCCATTTCACTCCATGTTACGTTAAAAAATGCAGGTTAAGTGAACAAAGGTTATAATGCGTGTTAACTTGTATGTTGTTGTATTCACATCTCTCAACTTAACTCTGTTATGGAATTTCATGCAGAAGGGTTGAATGTTGCTCAATGTGTGCATGTGAAACGGATTTGACATATCTATTTCAAGCGTATACATCATACAACCGACCTGTCATCCTGTGTCTGATTAATTTAAGACTCAAAAATTGACAATATGGATCGTTCAACAATCACTAAACGTGTTAAAATTCTGAAATCAATTTGGTCCAATTTTGAAACAGCTTGAAACATCCATAATTGGAAAGACCGATCTTGCTGTCAAAGCCAAGTTAGCAGTTCCACTCAGTTTTCATTCCGACTCTCACCAACATTCATAAAATTTGGTTAACGACCGAAAAAATAAAGCTCGAAACTCCTGCCGAGATGACTTTTCTTCATGTTGTTGTGGGAATTATTGCCAGGATAACGTGAGATACACGGCAGTAGGCAAGAAACTCAATGTTGAGAAGCTGCTTCTTCGAACGTAAAGGGCTATGCCTCGATGGTTTGCTCACGTGGCACGAATTTCATCGTCACAACTACTGCGATGTCGCTTTTGTGCCGTTAGGTAGGCGACAGATTCGAAGAGTAAGGACCAAGTGGTTGGTCTAAGTTTAAAAACTCGCCAAGTTGCGCTTGGAAATAACTCCTGATGTGTTGACTCTAACACCATGGCAGAGCATCGCGTATCTGAAGATCACTCATGCGTCCTGGCCCTGCGATCCCTTTTGTGGATCACACCGGTCTCTGAAGATGATATGATAGATAAGATTAAATAAAATTGAGCCTATAACGAATACTTGGGGATTACCGAAGCTCTATGAAATATAATATAATTCCTATATGTTCGAAGAATTTGCTATTTAGAATGAAATCTTGAGTTACAGTCGAACTTCGATAAAACGAACCATCACTTGCCACAAAATAAAACGAAATTTATGTATGATTGTACATAAATGTATTGTATATGTATTTATTTATATGTGCTATTTATCATTTAAAAAAGTCTATTATACATGACTGAAGAGTGGAAAATCTTCAATGAAATTTAAACCACAATCTGTTGGCTTTTGATTGGTCTTTAAATACAAACGCAAAATGCTTAATGAATTTGTAACCAACCCAATTGTTATTATCGGATTTACATCTGAGTATCTCGATTATATGTTCATCGGTGGAAAACTCCGAGGTAACAACCACCTGCAGAAAATCATTATACATAGCAACTTGTTCATTTCTAGTATTCTTCCAAGCTTCAAATTCCATCTGCACTTCAATTAGTATTCTTTCGTTTTGAGCGTTTAGTTATGAATATTTAAGGAATTTCATCGTCTACCTCCCAGTCAAAATATTCACCAAACCACAATTGTTTTCCCTTGTGTATACTAGATCATAGGAACATACAAACGCAATGCCCCGAAAGCGATTCCGCAAAAAAAAAAATAATATCTGAATTCCTCTTCACAATTTGACTTATCGAAGGTGACGCCAAATAATCTGTTCGAGTTAACAACACATTCGAGTAATCGAAGTTCGACAAATTTCATGTAAATTTCAGTCTTAGCACTATTGCCAACTAATTTCCTTCTGATTGTCAAATATTCCAATTAACGAAATTCTACTGTATTTTTATTATAAGAATTGTAAACTTGATGCGGTATACATACTGTGGATTAAGATATTAAGCCATATTCAAAGGCTTTGTGGGAAATGTGCTTCATCGCCAAGGCTAAGCAATAAAAATATTTTCAGCACAAAGCAAGTCTCTTTGATTTTGCTAATTTTTTGCTTATCTATAATATTACCTTTTTCAAGAAACCAGCAGTGTTAGAATTTGTTGGAAAGGCTCGTAGATTGGAAAAAAACTTGGTGGATATTGTTTATTTATTAATTTTCTAAGAAACTTACGTTACCGCTGTCTTAAATGCTGCACATGGATGTATTCGTCCTATTATTGTATCTGCCAGATGCACTGTAATATCCACATGTCTCTTTCGAAAGCAGCTGTTTACCGGAATGACATCTAATTTAAGAAATTTGTTTTGAAATGCAATTCCTGAGACTTGTGTTTTCGTTTTACTTGTTTTTATTGTCAAGGAATAAAAAACAAATTTATTTTTTCAACTAAAATAAAGTATGCATCCTTCAATGAAAAAAAATATACGGATTCAGTTTTTTTCATTTAAACTTTAACGCGAATTTATTGCAACGAATAAGAACGGGTGGGTAGTCGTGGCATTGGAGGTATCTCAAAGAGTTATAATAATCTTCTAATTCTTCTAACTTCTCTCTACTCGTCCCTTCCACTCGTGAGAGGACAACAGCATGCACAACACGAGTGATTGCTGTAGAAGCTAAGCCCTAGCCCTCTACTGGCTGTAGCGCCACCCATATTATATTATTATTAAGAACGCACAAGATATGTGATTCATACACCCTGTCCGCTTTTCAAAATCAATTAAACATCAACAAGGACCTAAATTGGACATTAGTTTGCTCTTAACTTTGAATGCTATTCAAATATGTATATTATATACTGACAGGACAGAATGAATCCTTTAGTCTTCAGACTCCAAAACATACCCCCTACTATTCATTTTGGATTGTAACTTCTGTTATGTTCTTCTGCACTAAAAACTAGTCATTCCACGTTTTGAAAAACTTACCGCCAGTCTTCTTTACCAGTAAATACCAACCTTAAGTATGAACCCAATAAACTGAGACTAATTGGAGAAGAAATGCAGTCTCAAGGGAAGAACTATGTACATAACTACTACAGAAAGAAAAATACTTGTCTTCAGCTACCAAACCTTAAAAGATTAAAAGCTTTATCGTCCGTTCCAAATCGATTTCATTCCTCCCCAAGCTCAGAGCCTATAACAATTAGTAACAATCCCATTTACAATAATTGCTTAACAACGCCGTTAAATTATCGTAATTTATCTAGTACCATGCAGACGGTTCATTTCGCAGCCAACTTGCTGCCTCTAAACGGACCTCCGTCCCAAGTTTCTCACTCCCGTGCTGTATAAATGTCCAAGTTCAAGATGAATTGCGGCTCGGAGGATATAGAATAAATCCAAACAGAAGGTCTAGACTTATTTAATTGGTCACAGAAGCCGGAGCTGACTTGGCACATACAATAAATGCGCCATGTCTGAGCCATACCCCAGCGCTGTGGCAGAGTTAAGGTGCGCACATCATTCAACTGGTTTGCCGATCTTCAATGAACCACAGAGGCCGACATCATTTGCTAAGACATCGGCTGAGCCATCGAACAGCCAGAACAACGACGACTGCCAAAGAACCAAAGCACCAACCTCCACCTCCTCCTCCTCCTCCTCCTCCACCAAGTCATCGTGTCGGCGCCCCACAGTTATTCCGACAACGAAAATCTCCCATCCGTCTCCCCGATCACACACTAACACAATCGGGTGGGCAACAGGAAAATCTGGAAATTTGCCTCCTTCATAACCCGGCCGCATGCGCATTTACATAATTTGCCGTCTGGCCAGCCGAGAGCGGAGGGTCCTCCTCTATTGTTTGAGAAAAGTTCTGAGGAAAAAATACCTGTACGTAGGCATGTACAAAGGTACATGGAACACAGACCGGACAGGTATCTCAGTATTCGGTGGTGTGCCTTGATGTTACGCTTTTTATTGGCGCATTTCTCGGAAAACACGGACTGCGCACTGCGCACCGCACACCGTACACCATTGGAATTCAAAATTCGAATGCTTGTTGAATGCGACTTCACATGGGAATGACCAGACCATGGGTACGTACTAAGTACCCAGTTGGGCATTTTCAGATTCCATTGGCGTCTTTGTCGACGTTCACGAAACCAATTTCAACGCGATTACATAATATGTATCACGCTGGTAAATTATTGTCGATCGTGAGCTCGGAAACAATCAGAAATGTATCTGGGTTTTGATTTATGACCATGCTCAGAATTGAGTGTTGGCCTCGGACGGGACTGCGGCGAAATTGAAAAAAAAAAATAATCAACTAAGCGGACGGATGTGAGTTGTGAGGGAGGCGGTGCACTTCGAAACAATTGGCAAAATGCAGCCGAAGATGAGATTTGTTCTTGGACCAGTGTCTATCTGCATCCCATCGTCATGGCCGCGCTGCCGTCACTGCGGTCGCTGTAGTCGTCGACGTCGTGGGTGAAAGTATGCATTCAGCGACTTGGTTTACATGCCTAGTTTCACGTTGGAGGGCTCTGAAAGGTTTCTCAATTTATGAGTGGAAGAGAGCGGAGTGCACGGCCGGCAGTGTGCCATTTGTTGACGTTATTTATGTGAATTCGCTTGAAACAGACCAAGTGGGAGAGACTGCGATAAATTTGTACACAATTGGTCGTATCTTAGGCTGAAAATGAGATTTTCGCCTTTCGATGAACCGACGTTTGTAGGGGAAAACTTTCTAAGCGAACTGACTTCTGAGAGAGCGGATTTCTTGAAGCCCTGATATGTGGCCGTGCTCAAGGATTAAGCACTGTCGAAATGTAGGCTAAACTTGACACAGAAAGGGACTGTTGAAGTTAAAATTAACTTTGAGATAATTTGCTATAACAGGAGAAAACTGCGAAGCTCCAGACTTGTCAAGGGGCCTATGGGAGGATTATGCAAACTTGCTGTCGAAACTTCCGTAGAGAGTAGGGAAATGCTCTTCAGATGATTGACAAATACGCCTGAGAATCGAAGCGAAGATGACATCAACGATTTATGTCGAATAACAAGAGATGTACATTGCACTTAAAAATGTCGGATTTGATTACGACAAATCCCTATATCTGCAGCAATCGCAGGTCGCCTACTAAACATTTTGTGTGAACAAATGAAAACAATCGGCAATTTCGAGTTTCAGATCGGACATCGTGCGTGCTCTACCCCCGCTATCCTTTTAGTGGGTCAGACGATGATGATGATTATGAGATCGGTTTTAAGTCGGCTGAAAATTCTGGACCAGAACTCTGGTCACATTTAATCAGGCATGTTCGGCAAATTATGAACGAATTGGAAAATAAACAGGCCAATTTTTTAATATCTTTGAAAATTGTGGAAGTATATTCATTTTTAGCGACTAACAACAACCCCGCCTAAAGGCGGAGCTGCCGTTTAGAGGGTTAAGAACTTGTTTCTTACTCAAAATTGAATTGAATTTTCAACGTTATCGGCTTTCAGAGCTATTGTTACTTATTTTGAACCCCTTGAACTCCCTTCTCAAGCTCTGCAAAATAGGCGTTTTGAAGCACGGTCCCGCAGCTTGAGTGTTCTTTCATTTCTGGTGTATCTAGGATTCGTCAACTTCTACATAATACTGTAAATATTCAATTTAACGTCAAAAGGTTATAATTTCTGTTTCCAAATCCTCACGCGATGCTGTTTTGGTATTCATTCACTGAACGAGACACCCGCTTCTACACGCGCTTCCCAGAACGGTAACAATGGCAGGATCGATTGGTAGCAGAAGGAGGTACATTGACGGCTCAAAAACGTGTGCTGGTAGAGGCGCAGCCATGTTCGCTGAAATCCCTGGCATTAAGCAACGACTGTAGAGTCTTTCAAGCTGAAGTGGCTGCGATACATGAATGATGACTCGCACAAAAGTAACCCAACATAACCAACAGATCGATTCCATCTTTTCCGACAGCCAAGCGACAATTAAAGCCAAAGCACCGTACATCTTGACATCAAGCGTCAGAGAAACATCTTTGACAAACTTGGCACTGCTTGCACAGCGTCACCTTCTTCCACATCGTGTAATGCATTCCATATAGTGTCTTACAATTATTCTTGTCTGTCAATCATGGTCCACAAGATCGTTAGTTCTTTCACAACAGTTTAAACCCTTACGCTGCCACACTCAATGACATCTGCGAAGACCATGTGTGACGATAGAAGTGTTAATGCTATAAAGGAGTCTAATTGTTCGCATAGCTATCTGATTACAACATCGGTATCAAGTGCCTGCAATCGCAGATCTACGCTGAAAGCCAAACGCAACAGAACAGTCCGGCGGCGGCGCGGTTCCACTTCAGACAAATGTCACGAGAACGACACCACAAAGAATAGTGGCGGCTTCCATTGCCATTATCTGGCTCAGGCGGTATAAAAATAAATCAAGGACAGGCGTAATTGTGTGGAAATTAAGGTATAAAGCGACTGGCTTATTTCTCGGAGTTGCTTTGTGCTTTAATGTTCGAAATAGCCGAGTCATATCTCTATGGCATCTCAATACAGTTCGGAATAAGGTTCTGCACTTAAGGCCTTACATTCGCAAGTCGCGCCGCGCCCCGGTCGTGTCTTCCTTTGGCAGTGTATGTCAATGACCAAGTTAGGGATGAAGGCGACGTGTCGCGACGGCGACGGCCGCTAAGTTATCTGATCATTGTCTCAGATCATGAAAGAAGCAAGCCAGAAAAGCACACAATAATAGCGAGCGAAATGAAAACAAAAGTGCAGAGTGGTTGAATGGGGGAATTTAGGCATAAATCGTAGCCGTCCCGAGGGTGGAGAGTTAAATTGAGTCCTCCGTGGTGAAGGGCATCACAAGGATGAAAATGATCATTCCTCTTTTTATCGATGCACGACTCACGCAAATGTCCTGTCCCGGAATGATATATGATTTCCCCCCACACAAGCCCACATGATCGTCGTCGCCCGATCTGAGTTAATGGAAAGGACATGTAAGTTGATTTGACAAGTCGCCAGTGCCTTGATTCATTAGATACCCAGCGGCAGAAGGTCGTCTAAGCTCATAAATAATGCTGCTGTAGAGGCTTAGTTAGGTTTGCAATTATCTCTTGCTGAAGGACGCTTCTTGGGTAAACTGCAATAAATCGTTTGAAAGAGTTCAATGCAAATGAAATCTGACAGGTAGTACTTAAGGGGTAATGAATTGCTTGTCATTGAGTGAAGATATATGACGTTAAACTTGTCAAACGGGTCACGAGGAAATATATATTTGCATATTCTAACCTCAAAGGCAATCCTTTTTGTGCGATGTGTTGGAGGAGCTCATTTCTGTACGAAATTCCTCCATAAGGTGGTGAGCAGACAGAGCAACTAATCATGTTCAATTTATGCTCGCTGACGTAAGTTATTCATCGGAATTGTCATTTTCCAATGAATTATTGCTGCTGCTTTTTTAAGTTAAAGTGAAGTCAAACATGACTTCAGGGATCTGCACTTTTGGTGGACTGTTTGAAGCTCTAGACGTGCACGTGCTGGGGTATAGTCCATAAATGAATCGTGTAACTCCATAATACCTGTCGTACATCATACGCTGGACTTGTTTATTGGTAAGACATGTCCTAGTAAAGCGACTTGTTCTCAAAATCAGCTTATTTTGGTGGTCCAAAAGGGATTGCTCTGCATTTGATTTCTTGGTGTGTTTATAGTCTGTCTGTTAACTGTAGATCCATTGTAGACGAAGTCCTCGTTGTTGCCATTTCGGCCAAAGCTAAGGCGTTTGTTAAAATTGTGCGTGAAAATAAAAAGATTGCTTCGGATTTCAGTTGGCTTATTTTTTAAAAGAACCATTATACTCCATGACACTAAGAATAGAAGTGAAGAAAGAAGAGATAAAAATGACAGCTAATGTATTGCGCCATCTATTGCATAAAAGCAAGAATATGGACATTGTGGAAATGAAAGTGTTCAAAATAAATATACACACCCAACAGCGGTAATCTGCAAACACAAGTTAGGTTAGATTTGTGATCAGATCGAATAGATCTGCGTTGTAAATGTATTACAACGCAGATCTATTCGATCCTATTCCGCAATCTAGTTGGTGCTTTTGATAAAGCGGTGAAGACGGACGAAGACGTTCGTTGAGGTTTTTTAAGACGTAAGCCCCTAAGTGACGCCCTTTGCAGGTGGAGGAGCTTATGTGTCATTAGATTGGTGTCTCCAAGTCGGATTCTAAATCTATCAAGGGTAATATAGTGTTCAGAACGGTGCCGAGGAAGTGAAGCGTAATTTCCTCTTCCTCTTTGTCTCTAGAGCTTCTGCAGGGGTAGTTGTGGGGAGTTGCCATTCTTCTGGCGTACATACCGAGATAAAGGGCATAAAAAGGCAAAATTTCTTATTGATATGTGTAAAGTTAAAGCTACAATCTAACTACAACTTTTGGCAAATGTTTGATGAAATGTGCTCAGGTCTGATGATGGCAATGCTGCATCGAATTTCCCAGCCTGCAAGAAATCCGAACGTATCCTAATTTACAACTCCAAAATATGTTCGAGAAGCTGGGGACCTTTAAAAGAGAAATAAGAAAAAATGGTATCCTTAAAAATAAGCTTAAAAGAAGCAGCAAGCATCGAAAGAAAAAACTTAAGCAATTTTTAACTTTTCTTTTAAATTTTATCATTTCAACTTTATCTTTTTTCCATGTTTTATAAGAATTAATATTTGTGTTTCAGTGTGCTTTGTTTCTTCAACTAAATAGTCTTATCAAATTTTTTGAAAGTTAATAAAAGTTTTTATCTGCTTCGTTCAAAGGAGTCATTTGCGTAATTGCCGCAACAAAGGTTTCAGTTTCTCCGCCGGAGGAAGTGGTTTCCGTTATTTTATTAAAAACATATAACTCAACCGAATAAAGGGCAGCTTGCAGTTTATGAAACGACTGAAAATCGGAATCAGCACAAATGTCACATTCACCTACAGCTTTTATGCCGACTCCGAACGGCCAAGTTTGAGAAGCTCTTTCTAGACATTTTAGTTATTACTCTTTGAGCATTGTCAGTGACTCAAAGAGGTGGAACCGTGAAAATTACTTTTTGGTCATACCGGCCGGGAATCGAAACCAGACAGCGAGGTTCAGTTGCGTAGGGGTCGCTATAAGAATCTGCCTAACCTAATCTGCCTGCTCAGGAGAGACTCCAGACCTTTAGGTAAAAAAGGAAGAACAAAAATATCCTCCCCAAGCTGCAACAAAACAAATATATTTGTGCTGGTGGTCTTTTATGCCAATATACCTTTTTTTCCAAAATGCCTCAAAGCCTTTATTCCAAAATGCCTCAAAGACCTTCTTGGATTGCTCTTCCCAGCCCACCATTTCCTACGCACTATAATCCACAGTCATTTAAAGCCAACATGCACTGGTACCTTCCCTCCCTTTCTTAATTTATAGCTTTGGCCCGTGCTGGAGTCCGTACACTTAAGGATATACGCAATGATGTGAACTGCAGTCTGAGTCTTTCTGGCTGAACGTTCTTTTAACCCTCCATCGGACACCCGGATCTGGCCAGTCACTTTTCATTTTTATGCGTTCTTTTGTGATATTTATAATGAAGCTATTGACTTGAAATTCCATGTAGCTTCCTAAAATTGTATTTTCTACTGATTTGTGGAATGCCCCAGTCTTATATATATACATGGTTGGCGCTACAGGCCGTAGAGGGCCAGGGCCTAGCTTCTCAGCAACCACTCGTGTTGTGCGTGCTATTGTTCTCTCACGCGTGGAAGGGACCTACAGCTTAATGCCGACTCCGAACGGCAAAGTTGAGAAACTTTTTCTAAACAGGAATACTCTTTGAGCATTGTCAGTGACTCGAAAGAGGTGGAGCCGTGAAATATGAAAGGTGGTAAATTCAGGTATCGAACCTGGCACCCTCTGCGTAGGAGTCGACGCATTAACACACTACGCCACGGCAACCCAGTCTTATGAATTGAAATTAATCGGCAAGAGAAATAAATCGGCAAGAGATGCAGCACAAAAATGAAACGAACAAAATATTTGACGAGCAATGAAATTGGTGTATTTGTTGCAATACTTTTGGCCGCTGGGGCATAACACAATAATATGCAAAAAGCGTCAGTGTTGTAGGAAATTGATAAAACATACCTGCATCTTATAAAAGTTAGTTTCTAAGTGGCACATATCTTCATAGAAATACATGTAAAATGATAAGACCTGAACAGGCATCATTGTCCGTTGGACAGTTTTAAAATAAGTGTAAGATGGAGGGTTAGTATTATAATTCATCCGCATATTTCATCCATTCCGACCTGACCCTGACCAGCCACCCTGACTTCTGCGTTCTTTTTATCTGTAAACTATCTGTACTAGTGTTTAAAACATGTCTCCTGAGGGCATGTCTATAGATCATTTACATATGCATCAATAACTCAGACCAATTCTGGAGTCTACGCACATTTTGCTGCCAATCTGCAGTTTTGCTGCAAGCCTCCATTGTAAGTGTTTAACACCGCAACCGATGGCCGACTAATTTCTGTGTGCTGTTCTGAATCCAATATTTATATGTTGTTCTTCAGTTAAAGTAACTCATTAACTTGGTGTAACTTCCTCGTTATATGCATCTACTTAACCACACTAACACGAGAGAAAGTATCACTGTAAGCCTCTAAAGAGGTCGCAAGGCTGGCTCTTGGATCCAATGTACCTGCCTTTAGGGCTGCAGGGAGTGAAGTCTTCAAAACAAATAGCAATGCATTAAAATATGTACATCTTCTCCAGTAACTTCATCTTCGAATGAGGCATCTTTCAGTCGCGAATCGATAGGCAAGGCACAGCAGTGCAATTCCCTTGCTAATTAACATATTTCCACTGGCATTCGCGGTTCATTAAACAGACACTTCCGGGACACGAATGTACCAATGCACATCACCGCAATGGCACATACGTGCAATGCCTGTACACCGCCTTCCAGCCACCAATTGGCAGTCCAGTAAAACACTAATAAAAATATTGATGTGTTTTGTGGAATTTCAGTTTAAGTGGCACAATCTGATGGCTCTGCTTTCGGCAAGATAAAAGATCCGGCCGGATGCTTCTGATCCCCCATTAAAATGGTGTAATATTTTTATTTGTTCCCACTCCCTACTGAACCGCCGGGGGAATGCTGTTTTACTGGGTGCATACGATCTTTTCTGGGCCTTACGGTGTTTCCTTGTAGTGCATTGGAGGCTCTGAAGTCACTGTCTTTGGGTAACGTTAATTATTTTTTAAATACCGCCGCCGTAGTTGTTGTTACCTATTTCAGGGAGTTATATCATTTATTAATTGCAAAAACACCTTTAGTGTGTATACCCGGGTGGCGGGGTGGAGCCATGGGCAGTCAACCGCGTACCATGCCTCTATCGATTATCTCTTGAGAGAGTGAGAGAGAGTGCCTCCAAAGCGATACACTTCCTTGCGCTTGAGTCGAGCAAAATGCAAAATGTGTGCCAGGCTTGTCCAACCAAGCATTGGGATGATTGGTTCCTGAACCAAAGCGGCAACTCTACGACCGACCGCGACGCAAAGTCCAAGTGCAGTAGGCTAGAAGCGATCTTGCTGCGAGTGTTCTACTTGCATAATTACCTTCATTGACGACAAGCCGCCGCGCCGCGACGCCGAGCTCCAACTGGAGTGGGTGTCGTCTCCCATGGTCCTTACAGTCCACTCCTCAGTCCTCACACATGCTGTTCTTGTTTCCACTGCCAACAACTAGTAGAATCCGAATCCGGTCTAACCGGTGCGTTTGCCCGCACATACTATATGTATATCCATCCGTCTCACTCTGCGTTTCTCTTTCTCTTTGTAGGTTCACACAAGGTCCACTGTACCGAGGATTTAATGCGTGTGGAAATTGGCATCCCAGATAACATAAATGACAATGAAACCAAACCGCAAATCTATTTGGAAGGCCTGAAGGGATATCCCGACGAGAGATGTCAACCAAGCATTAATGGCAGTCTTGCCGAGTTCCGACTTTCGCTAAAGGACTTCTACGAATGCGGAGTCACGAGAATGCTCAACAAATTAACGGTAAGCGGTTTGAGGGCCTGTTCAATTGGCAGCCGGCACAATTGCCAAGACGATGGTTTTATCATTAGAATATGATCATACGAACTGAACACTGGCGCAGCATTCCTGCGCGAGTCCATCAAGACGTGCCTGCCTGTGATGACTGATCTCTTATGTTTCTCATTTTCTCGTTTTAGGGTAAGAAAGTTTATTACCACAAAATCATCATCGAGGATGCGAACAGCAAGGAGATCGTTAGTGTTAAGTGCATCACAACTGGGCCGGTTTATAATGTTATGATGAATGAAACTAATCAGCAGCATCACGGAATCGTCCGGCGAGACTTGTTGCCAGCTGGTTTTCAGGAACCTGAGTAAGTTGCTTGATCGTAGAATTCTTTTTCATTTTTGTCTTCTTTTTTATTTTCATATTGTGTGAAGTTGTGAGTGTTGGCATATTTGGTTTGTGCTGTGGTTTTCTTGTTTATTTTGGACATGACGGGATGCAGTCTGCGGGCCGTAGTTGCTCGCGAGGTTTTATTAGTTACGTCGGATATTGAGGAAACAATTTTACAACTAGGGAGGACGTCCACTAGGAGTTTTTTTTTTTTCGACTTGTTATTACGGTCCTACCTCTGATGCTGTGCGGATGAATGCGGATTTATGAAGAAGTGAGATCCAATTAGCAGTCGCTCCTGAGAGTATCTTCAATTAAGAATTTACGAACCTTCTCATGAGGAAACCAAACATTACGAAATTAGGATTTTATGAGCCTATTACATGGCAGTAAAAAGTCTGATGGGTTGTCATTATATTTATGTGGATATCGATAAGATCAGGAATTCATGGAAACCGGCTAAATAATCTTGGGCAGCCACCCAAGCAACTCAAACCTGAATATTCATTTTTTTAAAGGATTTTAAGGCTGCATTGCCATCATATGAATAATGGACGGAATTGCATCAATTTAGATAAACATTGCTGGAGTATAGAAATACTGTGGACTCTCAATAAGTCGAATTGTGGCGGGATACCATTTTTTGACTTAGAGAGGGTTTTCTATGGAAAATTAAGTTAGAAAGAGTCGCGAATTAGGGAGAGTCCAGTGTAGTAGCTTGAGAAGACAAATTCGTTGTCTTGTACCTGATATGTCTTAAAGAACCACAATAAAGTTAATGATTAGATATTCTTCATCTTGTTCGTTAATTTTCTGGCTGAGGTACATAAGGTATACATTTCGATCTTCAGTTTGTGAACTTATTTGTTTTTTTACTTCCTCAGCATTAACTGCAAAACTAAATTTCTATGTTGATTCTGTTCATGTATAAAATTATTCATTCGATTACTTTTCGATTTATCGGGCAATAACTCTGCCCCAGAGTTTTTTTTTTTTTTTCAAAGCGTCGAGTGTTGGCGCTGTGTGGCCATAAACACAATCCCTTGCATACGCCCACAAAAAGAAATCCACCGGCGATAAATTACACGATCTTAGTCACACACAGTTCACATCACCAAAACGCGAAAAAAAACTTGGCACCTTTGCTTATAGCGCGCACACATGAAGAATTACGTTGAGAACAAACTGCTCGTTATGTAGTACGTTTGCACAATCTACGTTACAAAGTCTACACTTTTGTGGGATATAACCGGAACACACGCGACGGATGTTATAGGCCTTAGTCTTTCGTAAAACTCAAGTCTAAAATAAGTAAATTTAGCGAGCTCCAATACACAGTTGATATGAAGTTCAATAAATTAGACGTGATCCTGAGAAGGATGCTTCTTTTATTATTTTAAAATTTAGGATAAGTGACTATAGTAAGTTCGGCAAATATGGCCCACCATTAACATTTTCCGAAATAAAAGCATCAATTTATGTTGAATTCTTTTAATTTTCTTATAATCATTAAAACCAATTTATCTTCACACTTAGTAACAAACATTTCTAAAAAACATAACAAAAAAAAAATATACTGAAAAAACTAATGTAACCTTATATTGTGTTTTCCAATAACTTGCGGCTTATATGGCCTACCTGTTGTTAATATTTAACATGATAATGATTTTTGGGTTTAACTGCACCAAAACTATTACAGATTGTTGCTTGTTGCATTGAGCATTCAGCACATTGTACGCAAGCTGACGCAATGGATGCATCTAATGTTCAATTTAATCACGCTCCATAAACTTGTTTTTTAACTTTGATATAACTAAAAATAGGAACACATTGAGTACTATTTAACCTTAAAAATTGATCACGAAATCAGCGAATATTCACTGTGAAAACACTTAATAAAACATAAGAATAAATTACTACAAAAGCTGAAAAAAAAACACAATCATACTCCTATATTGCACATTTCTCGCACCAGGCCACCGACTATAGAACTCGGACAGAACCGATTCTGATATGTTTGTAGTGAAATTAAGTTTAACTATGTGCGTTTCCTCTTTTACGAAATATAAGGGTGGACCATAATACCCACGTGGGCCACATTTGCTGCACTTACTATAATTTTATTAGTTGCTGTTGTACGGTCAAGGACTTTCATTCTTTATTGAATTTTGAAGGTTGGTTCTTTGCCTTATTAATAACTCTGAGGTTAGTATCAAGGTTACAAATCTTCAAAATAAAGGAGGTCAGTTTCGCGCTTTCATGGCCACCTCTGCTCATCTTAGGGGTGATGACAACCCGAACTTGATGCCACGATTCTGGGACGTGGTTGTTAAAGATACAACTTCTATAAATCGGCGTAAGCCATGGAATTGTAAGGTCTTTCAATTTATGAAGCATTTTTTGTCCAGGTTTGCCTTATGTTCTGCTTTGCTTTCCAGCTTTTTAGTATGGTAGCGTGGACGTATGTTTCCTCCTTCCAAAACCCCGCCTCTATGAACCTCAGGGACGAGGAGGCTGCAGTGTAGCGGTACTGCAGAATAAATTGAGAGGAGGGAGGAGGACAACCTGTCATACCAACTCGTTCCGTTCTTTGTATTTTGGTAAGCTGTATGAGGATACATTTCTTTTCAACCGCTTGGGGTATATAGAGTCTAGATTTGGCAACTGAATTTTACTCAGTTGATTCTTTTGAAATAATAGACTTGTACTGAAATTGCCGCTTGCTAGGTTGAAGGAATGCTGTTTCTTCGAATACATCAAAACTTATCTATAGAGGGACCATCAAGACCGTCGTTATGAATAGGTTTCCCTACTCAAGCTGTTGAAATACATAAGTACCTTCATATCGTTTGTTACTGGTATGCGAATAGTGAGTAAGTTATTTTCTTTCTTTGTCCGGACACCGGGTCTTGTGGCGGTCCTTGTTTTAATATAAAATAAACATTGCTTATTTTTAGTTAAATATTAGTAACGGGATGTGAAGGAAGCAATTTTGTAGCATGAAGTTGGTTGGAGCTTGTCTGTAAATCTAGTTCTACTTCGGGATCAGTGTTGTATGCCTGAAAGAAAATAGTGCGCTGCGTAGCCGACTTCATGTTACGGAGAGAGCGCATTGAAATAAATACTCAATTTATCAGCTGTTCTCTCTCATCTACCAGATGAAAAATATTGCGGCCTTTCTGCATACACTTATTTGAAATGACTTTTGCCGTTAAATTATTTTCTGTCAGCTGTTTTCATTTCTTAAATGACAGTTGACACAAAATACTACATGTTCAATAATGACGTGCGATGGACTTACTTTTTACGTTTTATTGCGATCCTCTCACCTCTCTCATTTTTCAATAAAGCAGGCCGGCTTTCTTTACCAGACTTCTTTTAGAATTTTGATTCAAATCCTTATGAAACAATATTAGGTGACTAAGCTTCTAGATACGTACAAACCATGTACGACGGGGCACCATAATGACTACTTTGGTGGAGTAGATTCTCGAATAAAATCATTTCCTCAAAAAGAACCTACAATTGATTTAGATACAAAAATGCATTCGATTTAGCTCAATTTAATAATGGCGAATAGCATAGACTTACAAGGACCTATTATAATTCCAAAAGGGATAGACGAATTTCAGTGTTTATATTTCAATCAATCAATATATGGTTCATAACTAAAGTTGTCGGCGCATGCACTCGCCGTAATCACAAAAACACAGACATGTTTAAGACCCCTGCACGCTATTCATTTTGTTTCTTTTTCTTCTAGGGACATCGAAATCACGACTTCACTCACAACTCGAGCCCCTGAGCCACATCTCGGTGTAGGAGTACGCCAAGGTGGTCAGTTGGTTACAGGTGAGCTCAATGTCAGTCCCGGAACTCCCTTGACCATGGAGATCTATCTCGACAAAACTTCCGCTCCCGTATATGGCCTCGGAGTAACTTACATGCAGGTTACAGACACCAAGAACCAAGAGGAAACAATCATTTTCAACGGGTGAGCACTAAAATATGCCTTCAACAGCAAACAACTAGAGTTTACGTTTCCTTTCCCCTTTTAAATAGTTGCTCCGTGGATCCTTATCTTTTCGACAACTTCAATACTGTGGATGGCGATTTCCTGAGCGCGAAATTCAGAGCTTTCAAGTTCCCCGAATCGACCTACGTCCAGTTCCGCGCAACGGTCAATGTGTGCTTGGACAAGTGCTCCGGCACCCCATGCAGCAACGGACAGGTCGGATTCGGCCGGAGGAGGCGCGATGTCAGCCACTATGCCGATCCCAACAAAATCTACGAGATCTCCCTGGCAACATTCATCAAAGTCAATGACGTTGAAGGCGAGAACAAGAGTAAGATGAAACTTCCTTCACAGAATTACGCTTACGCTCTCATACACAATCTTTTCAACAGATGAAATCCTCCAGCTTGAAGAGAAGCTGCGCGAATTGAAGTTGGCCAACCAAAGGCTAGCCCGCAACAGCCGTGGCAGTTTCATGGAAC
Organism: Eristalis intricaria; assembly: GCA_964034865.1. Classification (NCBI taxonomy): domain Eukaryota; kingdom Metazoa; phylum Arthropoda; class Insecta; order Diptera; family Syrphidae; genus Eristalis; species Eristalis intricaria. The sequence goes on from OZ035877.1 coordinate 24,908,454, forward strand.
CAATGAAGAGCATGGAACAGGTTCAGGCCATTCCAGCGTTCGTTGTTGACGAAAAGGATCTCAGTGGCGCCCCGCTCAGTGCTAGCGGCAGTGGCGGGCTATTGAGTGTGGCGAATGCCATGATGATCGCGCCTATCGCCCTCATCTTGTGTAAACTAATGTAAATACGTCTTCTTCAAACCAATTCCAAAAGGGCCGTGTGATTGTGGTGTAAAAAAAGTTAAATATATTAACGACTGCCATTTATATATTATTTTTGTCTAATTTTAAATAACGCTTTAATAACGATTCAGAATGGGGAAATATGAACTGTAAATTAACGATCGGTAATGACCTTATTTGTATAACGCGCGCGAGCATGGCAGAATTACAGTCCGTTTAATTTTATTTTTTTTTTTAATTTTTATTTTTATTTTTGATTTGTTATCAACTCTTAATGTCCAACTGGAAATTGATGCTTAACATATTTTCGTGAGAGCAACGAAGTGAACGAATTGTAACTTTATAAGAACTACTAGTCTTCTAAGTTTAACTTGTAAGTTAATAAGAAAATGCAAATAAAAACAATAATACTTCTAATGTCACAGGGTGTGTATTTAATTTTTTTTAAATGGTATTTTAATTTATACCAATAGGTTAAGGATTAATTTGCGGCCTTGGTATAATTTTAATCTATCTAGTGTTGACCCGAAAACAGGACATTGGAATAATTTAAACAATTGTTCCGTGTTAAGCTAAAAAGTACGAAATAAAAGATGCACAGCGTACACCGCCTAGCAAGAAGTCGATCTAGCTGTTGGACTTCGCAGATATAAGTTCGCAGGCACGTGGTCGGATCAAGATAAGTCGGATGGGAGGTAATGTTTGCGGAAGACATTGTTTTTCTCTGTCGCCTCAAAGCAGTTGATTCGGGTTACGTTTTTGACATTCCTGTTTCAATCACATACATTAAAAACAACCACAATGGACACTATAAACACTTACCTTCTTCTTGTTAAGTTTCGTTCAATTTGGCCAACTCTGGGGTCGAAATGAATCGCCCAGGTGTAAGTGGCATTGTTATATTAGTCGCCAAGCAATTGTGGGTGCTCTGAAATATCGGTTTAGACTTAAGCCAATTTAGTTTGCGCTTTGTACCATGTTTCCACCGACAGAAATCGCGACATTTCATCAAATTTCTCCAAATCGCCTGGGTCTCGACACACATTTTCAGATTTCAAAACATTCGATTCTCCCCATCCCGCCGGGTTGAGCTACCGTGATTAGAACCATCCCAATAAAGGAAGTGAGGACTACTATCTTTACGCACTTCCTTAAAATAGCCAACCTCAGATGGATCAGACTGAGAAAGTGTGCTACATCAAGATAAATATGCCCTGAGTACAACCGATCAAAAGATCTCCTTCGGCGAACTTGACATGACGTCGCGGTGGTCTGTAAGGGAAACAGGGCGATAGGAGATCAAGCCGCACAACTTGGTGTACAACATACATGGTCGCGGTTGCAACAACACAGGTGAGCGGGCGACCTTAACCCCTTTTATTTGTACTTGACAAGCTCTTGCTAGACCTGGCAGCGAGGGATTGGTAGACCCTTGTTCAAATCACTTAATGAGGCTTTAATAATAATAATAATATGGGTGGCGCGACAGTCCGAGACGGACCTGGGCCTAGCTTCTCAGCAACCACTCGTGTTGTGCGCGCTATTATTCTCTCACGCGTGGAAAGGACCTACAGTATAATGCCGACTCCGAACGGCGAAGTTGAGAAGCTTTTTCTAGACAGGAATACTCTTTGAGTATTGTGAGTGACTCGAAAGAGGCGGAGCCGTGAATTATCAAAGGTGGTAAATTCGGGTATCGAACCTGGCACCCTCTTGCGTAGGAGTCGACGCACTTACCCACTACGCCACGGCGACCCGATTGAGGCTTTACAGATATCTAGAAAATATATCTTACATATAGGATAGAGAGAAATCCCTGGAAGAATCTGGACTGGACCTCTTGTCTCTGATTGAGAGGAAACCCATTCGCTATGTCTCTCGCTACAGGATAGGTAGGGTAGGTTGAAATGACTGACTGTTGTACGGAAAGACAGCAGCTACACTTAGTCGAGTACAGATCAATGCGGAGGATCGTTGAGTGTCCCGACCGAAGTCCTTTCCAGATGATGTGAAGCGATCTCAGTCTAATCCGGTATTACCTGTTATTTTTCTACCAACCTACCTACCTAGGTGCTTTATATGGACTGAAGTGCTTGCACCAGGCTTGCACTCGGTTCTGTAATGACGCTTGGCATTCATACACTGCCCAATTAGCACCCATGCCCGAAGCATGAGTGCCATCTGTAGAAACTCCATGTACGAGGTGAAGGAGGAAATTATACGTACTACTCGTCCAAAACGTTCGCCACCCGTAAGAACACTCCATTAAGGACGAGGTTCTTAAATAATTGGAGCAAGCTCTGGTAACTGCAGTTAACAACAATCGATGTCAGAAGTAGCCTAACAAGTCTTCATCCGGTAAACTAGGTGTACAACAATTAGTGAGAAAAACTCCACCGTAATAGGGGAATTATGATAGGTCAAGTATGACTGGAGAGGCATGTTGGGTGAGGCTCAGGTCCACCTCGGACTGAAGCGCCCTAAGAAGGAGAAGAATAGTGAAGAAATCAATTTATGTGAGTGATAGTCTGTTCAATCACTGCGCCAAAATCCAATCCAACGTGTTTTGTTGCATATTGAAAATTATTTGTTATATAATGATATAACACATTAAAATTGTTATAACACATTTTTGTATCACGATATAAGTCACACTTTTTAAAAACACCGAAAAATAGTATAAAATAAACTTTATCTTCTGCCATTTCATAGAACTATAGTTCTTTCACAAAAAAGTCACAAAAGAAAAAGATGAAAATAAGAACAATGTAGATAGCATTCAAATCCATCAAAATCTTCTTTCTTCTGTTCAAGTAATATACATACACCAGACACCAGCAACACATTTTTAACAAAAGTGTAATTTTCGAACACTTCCGATCTGTAATGCGATGTGAACCTCCCATAACCGCTCGATTTGACATTAAAACGTCAAAGTATGACAGATGTATCATTTATTAGTTTTGTAGTCAAATCGAAAAAATATACGTGGATTTATAAATTGTTTCGTCCCGAAAATCTATCAACGTTTCCCTTCATTCAATCAAATTACCAACTTAACCTAACTAAATGTGTTAATAAGCAAACACCGGTAACAGTCTGGCTGCACGAAATGGCCCATTTTCAGTGGCAGCCATCAGTTTGTATATAGAACTTCCAGTGATAGCATTCATTGGTGAGGATCCCCTGCGTTGAATTTTTATTAAATTCAGCACAATCGTGTATATTATGGCATTTATTGGTCGGTAGCTCGAAAGCAACTAGGAACACCCCGCCAATCACTCTATTTATTTTCTTTGATTGATTTGATACAACAGTCAATTGACAGCAAATATGCGATCTCGAAAAGTTCTTATGGTAGCTGGATTCATCACAACATGGACCTTCATTACCTACTATTATCTTCTGCGTAAGAATCCTGACTTCTCATTGAATAGACATTATCTCAACAAGAAAATCGAATTGCTGGAAAATGGTGCCAGAGAACAGTACGAAGCAAGTGACAAACTATTCAAGAGCCTTGTTGGCATCTTAAAGACCAAACTAGAAGCAGACAATCAATTAGGTTCAAATTCTCCGATTGTGGCACCCCAGTTAGACGATTCAGTTTTAAACAATCCACTCAGGATAAGCGGTGTTAAAGAGATTCCTTTGGATGCTCCAGTGGAAAAGATGCCTGTCGCTGTGCATACATCTGACGGGAAACCTATTATTCCGGTGTTGGTTTTTGCTTGCAATCGTGTCTCAATAAGTAAGTGCTTAGATAACTTGATACAGTACCGACCGAATGTGGAACAATTTCCGATTATAGTCTCTCAGGTAAGTCGTGAGTCTTTTGTGTCGCCATTTGTATGCTCTATTCTTTGGGGTTGTAGGATTGTGGCGATGAAACGACGAAGAAAGTTATTCTTTCATATGAAGACCAAGTGACGTTAATAGAACAACCAGACCAAAGTGATATCTTTGTCCCACCGAAAGAGAAGAAATTCAAAGGCTACTATAAGATTGCCCGCCATTATGGTTGGGCATTGAATACAACGTTCCAGAAGGGTTACGAGTACGTGATAATCGTGGAGGACGACCTCAATGTTGCTCCGGACTTCTATGAGTACTTTTTCGGCACGTACACACTTTTAAAGAACGATCCTAGTTTGTGGTATGTTGTCAGATCATTTCGGAGATTATGTAGATCTTTGTAACGTTTGGTGGTTGCAGGTGCATTTCAGCGTGGAACGACAATGGCAAAGTGGGATTGATTGACACTGAAAAACCGGATTTGCTGTACAGAACTGATTTCTTCCCAGGATTGGGATGGATGCTGACGAAAGACCTATGGGCTGAGCTCTCTGTTAAATGGCCAAAATCGTAAGTAATTTACTTTGACGTGGACTCCAAAAATAATCTTCTAAGTTTGATGCTTTTTTGAAAAGCATGCGTGGATATGTGCACACGATGGGTTCCCATTCCACTCGAGTATTGTAAATGTTTATATGTTTCGAATGTCATGAACTTTCAGAAATCGATTAACCATTTGGAGTGTACGACTGCATCATATCTTTCAATCGATTGATGTTATTCATTGAGGTTCTAGATATCGTTCTGTACAGTATGTTATTTGAATTTTATTTTCGGCTGAATCAATAAGACGTCAATGAGGGATTGGGAAGTACATTTGTGTGTACACATATGTTTAAACAAACAAATATTGAGCAGGAAAACCAAAGCAACACACGTCGTCTAGTACATATCAATGAAACATTTCTCCTTATCGCATAGTTTGATGTGTATGATCGAACCGCGATCTCAAATTGTATTTCTTCAAATAACACTTGTTCAGATAGTTATGACAAATGGGGCTATATTTTATAGAGCATTCATTACATCTGGTAAACCGTGCTATTACTAGATCGTGAAGTATTTTTACGCCCGGAAACGAATGATCGTTATCACCATGCAACAAAATCGTAATTATAGCAATTTGATAAGGTTGAAATAACGAGGTAGTTATAACAAAAGGGAAGGAAGAACTTATCAAACATAATACGTTTGCTCAGTGCATTTTTGTGAACGCGTTACACTGACTGGTTGCTACCTTGTCTGACTTTCTGCGGAATTAAATGAGGCGCTTATCAAAAAATGAAAAATGAAATGAGTGAATCTTATCAACACATCAGCTCGACATGCATTCTCTATAAACTAACTGATAGGTTGTATATTTTCATTCTCACAAGCATGAAAAACAGTGATATGACGATCATTGGCGCTTGACAACCTCGATATTTCAATCGTCAATCCTCTACCCGCTGTAATTTCAATTTTGCTTATCTCGTATTTCAGCGAGACGAATTCTGCGAAACTAAATCAGTCTCTTTAAAGCGTTTGTCTTGTGATAGGGATTTCCTTGTTTTACTCATTTATTTTATTACCATCGATAACGTATATAGAACTTCCACTACCAATAAAAAAAGAGCACTAGGAGAAAGCAAATAGATTCACAATTTCAAACTGCTTATAGATTGGTAATGTCGTATGATAATAATGAGTTAATAGTGTTTATACTTATGTGATTAGGTGTTTGATTGTGAAACAAGAAATTAGTTTTTGTTAGAACTTTATTTACTATTTGTGGCATAAAGCAGGTGACTTTTGCACCAGATGTAAATGATGTGTGAGTGGATGATAAGACTATCATGGCTTTAAGGCACCTGTGGATGGTGATATCTTTTTGCACAGGTAGGGTGCAGAGCTAATTATTAAGGCACCTCAAGTATTGGCGAATATAGGAGCTAGAATTTGAAAATTTCGTGTATTCGTAGATGCTAATTGTTATGTTAAAACGGGAATGCTGTAACGTTAAAAGTTTCCGAATCCTCGATATACAAGAAGCTGCGTCCTCCGACTTTTAGTTTATCTAATATTTCAAGATGTGTTGAAACCTTGTTAACCTTACCGTGCTGTCGTATTTAATTTCTTCTTCTTCATTACTTGGGTTACCCACATCAAATAAGTTAAGGTCCTTCTATATTTTAGTACTCTACCTTACACGTGGATATTTCTTTCTTCTCTATATGATCCAGCCACCTTAGACCTTGGATCCGGTGATGTCTGGATCGCTGGACAGCCCGTACAGTTGGTGGTTCAATCTCCTCTTTCAGATCCCACCAACGCAAACAGGACCAACGATCGCATGTAGGACACTCCCATCGAAGAGGCCATAGATTTTTGATATACTTTTGAAATTATACTTGCTTCTTAGCAGTAGAGCAAGGTTGGGATGATCAAAGTCTTGGATCTTCTAGAGACGGGTCCATTGCTCAAATGTATCACGACTACCTTTGTTCTACCTTTTATCTTGTTACTAATTGTTTTAGTACTTTTTCTTATGTATAACTCGCCTCTACGGTAAAAATTGCTAGTAGGAACTTGATTACGTCGATGTTTTGGCTGCGCATTCTCGGACTTTGTCCCAGACATCGGTGCGACAACGCGTCACCTGCGTAATTCCTTTTTGACAGTGAAGGTCTCAGAAAGTTTGTTATCGTCTTTATTGAGAAGTTCATTTTCTCCATCGTCTCTTGCACAATCTAACGAGTTTGACAGGAATACCAAAACCAGAGATGGCTCTTTTCTAAGCATGTTGTAATATGAGTCCCCGAAATCAATGAATAGCGGCGTTCAGACACAACAATTCCTAGTGACGATTTGCTTGGCAACTGTGATTGATGAGCCAAATCGTCAATGTGAACGCTCGTTACAACAAAACGGCAGACAAAACATTTGGACTTTTCAGATTGATTGAAAACAAGCAAATCGTCACGACAAATTTTTGTGTCGGGTACAGTTCCAGTGTATGCCAAAGTGTAAAGATCTGATCTATTGTGGTCTTACTTGTCAGCCTTCCAGCGAGCGCACAAAACTGTACGGAATTTCGAATGAATGTCTTTCTTGTAACGATACTGAGGTTACAAACGACAGGTACGTCTTCAGCACATATCGCTCAAACGAGCTGATGCATGCGCCCAAACACATCATCCCCCATCTGCTTTAAGAATTTAGCAGATTAACAGCTTTTGTAGGCTTAAATCTCGATATTATTATCTTGAACCCGGACAGATTGGATATATGTAGTTCTTGTATATAATCGACCGGATTGCGGAGAAGCAATTTCCCGAAATTCTCAGTATCGGCTGCCACGGTATCCCCACATTGCTCCCGGCAATTGGCTACCCGACCATTCTTTAATCCGAATAACTGATTCTGATAACCCTCTGGTAAGGCTTTCGCTCATCGTTCCTGCCGTACCACCATTCCATATCTTTGATCGTAATCTTCCCATGGCCTTTTTTTTCCTCATAAGAAGCAGTGTCTCTGCCTTCCGTTTTGACTACCTTCTTAAAGTTAAAAAAAAACTCTGATATTTAGCAACGACGGTGCTTAGTAGGCTTTCAGCTTCTCTGCTAGACTCTTTGTCAAACCTGCATCTCATAGGCTGCTTCTTAGACGACTTCTTGATAAAGGTTGCAATCTTCTCCGAGAGAAATTCTGTCAGACTCAATCGGCAAGCACCCTAAAGCCTGATTATATCGGTTATTTTGTTTGTTTTTTCTGTATCCGTGTTCTTAGCTTGACTAAAACAAAGAAATTATGCGAGTTTATGTTGGTTCCTCAAATGTTTCGGACATAGAGAATATTGGAAGAGTGTCTGAAGTCGATTGCAATGTGATCGATTTAGTTGGCAATTATCGTACATGGTGTCCTGCGTTCAATGTCCACCGATGAGTCTAACAAATATGTCTTTGTTACCCAAGTTAGAACTGTCTCTTAAAACGTTATTTGTAACTAAGCCATTAGTCGCACGTCCTTCCTAGAAGTCATCTTTGCAGTTGTAAACTTTCTTCTCTCTGTAGTGAACGCAAATCAGTCTGATGATTGATGAATTTAGCCTTAATGCTTTATGACGCGTTTGCTTTAATTAAAGCTTTTTGCCTTAGTGCATCTCTCGCTTGTCATCACCGTAATAGATGTTGCAGTTTTTCTTACTTTTCTTCGGCCAATCTATAGCATTGGTGTGGTTATGTCCCTTAAATTGAAGTTCAGCGTTTCCGCGAGATCTTCAACTTTACGCGATCACATTTGCATATACACAAATCACGTGCAGAATCGAAAACCATTTTCGTTTGCTGGGATCGTGTTCGAGACTCTAAGTGGTAAGGCTCATCTACCGCTGACTCCTGGAAATAATGCATTAAAACATGAGCTATAAATATGTCGTAGCAGAAATAGAGCGCAATGAGTTGGTCTTCCTGACTGAAGGTATCTAGACGCCGCAGTTGATCACCCATCACTATAAAGAGATGTGCATAAATGCACTGTTGTTCTCTCTCTCTCTCGATTGCCGTCATGAACGACGTTCCACAAGAGTTGGTTACGCCACTGTTGTCTGAGGATGCCCTGCTCTCAAATTTCAGTAAAAAGCTAAGAGGTAAAGTGGAGACCAGGAATCTTCCTTTCTTTAAATGTTATCGATTGTGAGCGACACGTCTGAAGAGCAAATCTTTTCGTTCAAAATGCAATGATTAACAATAAGACAACGGTCATATTCACAAGTGATCACCTAGCATACGAAATGTACAAAGCCCTTTCACATGACAGAAATTGTTTGTTTTCCCCAATCTATTTTTGGTCTTATCGCTATAGTTAATTTCTTGATATAGGTCGTAATTTATGTGCTACACATTTATGGTTGCTTGAAAGTTATATTTTTTGTGGATTTCCCTGTACCCTGATATAAAAAAATTATTATACGATAAGATTTTAGACGCCAATAGAGTTTATTCTCGTTTGTGTATTTTTTCATTCATCGGCCGAATTAAAAGGGAGAACGATATCCATCGATAACATTTGTAATCTAAAAGTTATTTGATTTTTGTTTCCAAATACAATCTACTTAGATTTTGTTAAGTGTTTCACAGATATAGAGATATGGCTTGTCCCTGGTTTATTCATTGATAGTGTATTGATAACCGCGGGAACTATTAAACAATAGAAGAGAATCTTCGTTTGATCCCTAAACTCAGACCTACGTTCAGTTTGCTCCTTCTGCAAGCAAATTGAAAAATCAGACCGTTTAAACCTTGTTGATACCTTACAAATTTCTGTTTTTTAATTCATTGGCAAATAATCCGTGGCAGCTCCTACGCTGAGAGTGTCTCAATCTCACAACTCATGGATCCACATCTTTCGAGTTACTGACAATGTTCAAAGAGTCTTTTTGTCTAGAAGAAGCTTCTCAATCTCAGCCTTTCGAAGTCGGCAAAGAAATATAGGTCCGTGGTCTTCCTTTACCGCGTTGTCCCTCGGGGTTGAAGTCGAAGATTTTTCGGGCCGGAACATTGGTGTCCATTCGCATACATGACCTAGCCATCTGAGACTCGTTTGACCAGATCGATGTCGTTATACAGTTCGTCGTTCAGTCACCTCCTCCAAACATCGTCAGTACATACGGGACCAAAGATAATATGAATGACTTTCCTCTCGAAGCCACCAAAAATCTGGTCCGCTCAGGACTGAGACTATCAAGGCCTCTACAATTCCCAATCAATTTGAATCGCTACCAGGAAACACGGATCTCACGATACCAAAGCTCATCTTCGAGAAAAAATTCTCAACCAGCGTACACTCCAGATCTGGTTGAGAACGCTCCTCTGAAAACTTTCATTTTCAAAGTCTACTCTAAGGATCTCAATTTCCGACTGTCATTTCGACTACCTTCTCACTGTAGCGTCTTTCAGACAGAGACTATAGTTATTAATGAAGCTCTTTCCTGGATAAAAAAAAAGCAATTTCATATTAGGTACAGATGTAGTCATGTTCAGACAGCCAGGCAGCGATCAAATCTCGGAGTGCAGTCGCATTTAATTTCAAGACGTCCCTCAATTACCGCTTCTCTTAACGAGAAGGCAAAGTATTTCAGCATCCTACTTATGTGGATGCCGGGATACAGTGACATCCCATAGAATTACGAAACGGTCGAACTCATTAGAAGAGACAAAACCTACTCCGGACCGCCGTCCATGCCTATCGATACTGCAAAACATTTAGTAACTTAGCTTGGAACGCTTACTCACATCAAACGTAGATGGTCTTCAGACACTGGGTCACAAAGCAGCCTCATGACAGAGCAATTATGACCTATTTTCGAATGAATGAGCAATCTTAGACCTCTCATCGAGTCATAACCAGGCACTGTGCCATTGGAAATCACGCCTCCAGACTATGTATACCCTATCCTATAATGGGAAAGGCAGAAGCTGCAGGAAAGAAGAAGAAGAAACCATTTCACACCTTTGCAAATGCAGTGCCGTCTCATCTTGAAGATTTAGTCACTTGGAAGTCCCACATTTTTACGACTTGACAGAACTAAGTAATATCAGCATCAGTAAACTTCATCGCTTTATTTAAAACTCCAGATGGTTTGCGGATTAGGATCTACTAGATCTTTGTGGTAACACAACGGGCCTACTTTTGCCCAAAGTGTGGCTACCTTTCAGCCACTCTAACCTAAACTAACGTTTCCATCTCTGTTTGCATTGACTGCAAAATGTTTATTTCAAGTATTTTTCTTGTCAAGCATTTTATTTTTAATTAATTGTTTCTTTTATCCGTGTTTTTCTTATGAACGTTTTTCTAATACACGATATATTTTACATTGGTAAATATTGAACGGTAGTAATTGTAATAATTGAACATAGTGCTTTTATTACCGTTTCTTAAAAACGAGTTTTTCCTTTAGCGAGTTAATGTTCACGAATATTACTTTTTTTTAGCTTTTGGGATGACTGGATACGACATCCGGAGCAAAGGAAGAATCGAGTCTGCATTCGTCCAGAGATTTCACGAACGAGAACATTTGGAAAAGTCGGCGTTTCAAAGTAAGTTTACTTCCCTCAAACGAAATAATCTTATAAAGAGTATTTTTATAACTTTCAACAGTGGCCTCTTCTTTGATAAATATTTGAAGCACATAAAACTGAGTGAAGATTTTGTGCAGTTCACTAAATTGAATTTAACATACCTACTGAAGGTAAGTCGTTCGCGGTTCGAGGGGAAGCCAAGCACATCACTAAAACCGAATGCATTTTCATTTCTTTAATCAGGATAACTATGATAAAGTATACCTTAAACTTGTGTATGACTGTCCCATGGTGACATATGAGGAATTGCGTCGAAATCTAATAAGCCGTGATGGGCCAGTACGTATACAATACAATACCAAAGAGCAATATAAAAGGACAACAAAAATGTTGGGTCTTATGGATGATCTAAAGGTAAATCGAAAACCATTTCTCAAACACATGGATGACCATTGCAAATGTGAATTTTTCTTTTTTACAGAGTGGAGTGCCGCGTACCGCATATCACGGTATTGTATCATTTTACTACAACAACAGACGGGTGTTCCTAGCGCCAAATCTGAATTGGAAAGGTTATGATCTATCGTGGAGCTAACAATCTCCCTAGTTCTAAGTGTAATTTAAATATTTAAGGTCTATAGATTTTTTTGTTGATTAATTGTTTAAGTTGACAAGCCGATTTGATTTTTCACTGGGATATATAAGGTATACTAATTATGATTACCTAAATGCATGCCTCTTCATGCGTCCCGTAGGTCAGTGTTGATGCTATATGATGTGTACGTAGTTATCTTAGAGCATGTCCATGTTGATTCCATGGCGAAAGGACGTTTGAAAAGGCATTAACAAGATTCAACAAAAGACACTTACCAACTGGTAATATCAAAATGGTATTGTTATCCTATACTAGGTAATTTTGTTTTTTATTTTAACTCAACTTCCTACCGATTGCAAATGAATAGACAAATTTATAATGAAACTCTGCCAATAACATCACGATGATCACAGTGGTTTTACATGTTCGTCATGCTTGTGTGTATGAAACAGCACCAATTTTGTGAATCGGGATTATAATTGGACTTATATTTTGTTAAGTGAGGGTTCGAGCACATTTGCAAAGCATTTATACTTTTCACCTCTGGTATTGGTTGATGACATGACATATTAATAATTTCTTAAAAAGAATCGCATTTCATGACTGGTTGTGGTGATATTTTTATTTAATTGGTTTGGACTATAGCTCTTTCATTGATTATTAAGTACTAACGAAATGGTCCGATTTCGCGGTGGATGCTGGAATTTTGTCTATAAGTAAATGTCTGATATTAAATTGGTCTGCACATGGCCGGCGGCTCCAAACAATTGAAAGCAACAATTCGAAGTTGAAAACTTTTAATCCGATTGAAGTGGCTTCATTCTTCTGTGGAACAAGCTAAAAATGTTTAGTTTGCACAAAATGCTGCGCAGGACAGTCCACCCAGTGCCGTAACTGGGGCGGTGCCAGCGAAGCCCAGGCACAGGGCGTAGGCCTAGGAGGGTGCAAGAATGACTAGAAAAACGAAAAAGGACACACAAAAATGTGCTTCAAATACACGCATACGAGGGGCAATTATGTAAGCTCGTACAGGGCGCATAAAAGCCTAGTTACGGCACTCCAACAAGCACTGCAGAATCAGCACTATTGGCTGAATTCTCCATGTCACCTTGTTTAACGAAAGCATTACACAATTTATGTTGACTGGAATACGGAAATCTACAAACAATGGCAATATTAGGCCTATTCGGAAACGCAAACTTTGAGCAAATTATGCCAAGCATATCATTCGGAAAGACAGCGCAGATATTTTTTGCAAATATATACAATATTAAGCAAATTTCAAAATCCTGGTGTCATGTCTAACGTGTACGAAAAAGAAGAAAGGTAAAATAAAACTTACTGATTTAAGAAGTAATTTTGTACAAATTTCCTTGGAATATGTTTTTCCTTGCATGCCGTTTATGATAGTTCTCACCGTTTCGTGATGGCTTTGCAATTTGAAATTTGCGTGCCATCAATAATCCAACACCATAAGGGAATGGGTAATTTCTAAGATGGAATTCGTGTACCTTCTTGTTCAGATCCACTTCAGTTCTTGGCTACTTTATGAACCTATTTCAATATCTAATTAAAAGCTTTATAATTTTTTGAACAATATAATGCGAAGTTGATCAATATTAACTCGATCCGATAAGTCGTGAAATGTGCAACCGCCAGCTCCTTTCTATAGCGTAATGTAGAGCGCTGAACTGAACACATATTTAGTACGGCCTTCCAGCTTGTGTTTTCCAAAAATCAGAAATTTAAATTTAAGAATACGAAGCTTATGCAAAGTCTCCCAACTAAAAGGTTGTTCTTTTTCATTCTGAAATGGCTTTAAAATATGTAATCCTGAACAAAGTTTGCGATCTCAAAAAGGGCTAAATTTTTAGGTGCCCGCCTTGAAACCCATTTGTCCTTTTTTAATATTCTTATTGCAACCATCTAATAAAGTATAATTAATGTTATATTCTATAGTAAAGCAAAAAGCAAATATTCGTAATAGTCGAAACTATGTTTTGCAAACGCATGGTTGCAACTGCTTTGGTGCTCTTTGCAAAACCTTTGCTTTGTAAAGTTTGGGTTTCTGCATAGCCACATTGCCTGACTGTAAAAAGTACGATTTGATGAATGACAAAGATATAATAAGGAGTGCCATCAAAAAAATGTACCCGCCGAAACTTGATTGAACAAGTTTTGCCTGTTGTTTCGCATCCTAATTTTGTTTTGCGTTGCGATCTGGAACCTTTTTTATTCAATATGTTTTCCAGCCCGTAGTTCTCTTCACTTTATGAACTAAAAATTTTGAACATGCCACTTTGTTTGCGAAATGACGGTCAAAATCTGAAAAAATGAAGGCTCAAAATCGTGTGACCTTTTTTTAATTCATAAGACCGCCTTTTCAACCGGACGCCTTTCTTTTCATTAAAATGACAGGTTCTCTTTATAACTCTTAATAGCAGTACCATCTGATTTCCTATTAACTTTTAGTTCCTTTGCGATTATTATATTCGTGTACCCTGGGTGTACTAAGTGACGCTTGATAATCTTACATCCAATTCAGATTCAGTGTTAACTACCAAACAGAAAGGACAAAATATTCGAAAATAATAGAAGCATGCCCAGCATTAAAAAAAAACCAGAAGAATTTGATTGGTTTTTCTGTTTGGGAAGAAAATTCGAAATGAGTGTGGGCAAGTTTTTTCGATGGCACTCTTTATAATTCATTCTGATTTGAAGATCTTAAGACAATTTACCATATGGAATTGACTGAATTTTTAATTTCAACAATGTTATGTATTATTAATTCCATTAATTTATAATTGACACCAGATCTTAACTTTGTGAGTCTCTTAAAATATCCAGACGCGTTAGCGTTCTTTTAGCTACCTAAGCATTTTAGAGGGTGTTATTTTTAAGTTTGATTTGATAATGATGACATGTCTCGAGAAGAAAGAGTAACTTCAGTTCACCCTTCAAATGCTTAATGATAGAAAACTGTTCTTACATCAGCTTTAATTTCTGTGCGATGGCTACAAACAAAATCATCGAGCTAAATTTATTTGTGAGAACACATATCGATATAGCAATTGACCACCGAATGGCACAGTATATTACATCTGTGTCCTTGTCGCTAACATGCGGTTGGTGTATTCATTTTACACCTTGCGTAGTTTGTCATTTATGCTTATAGTGACCCAAAGTGCAAAGATTATTTCTATAATTTGTTCCATTATAACATCATGAAAAGCAGCTTCCACGCCAGCGATACTACACTTCTGGTACTGCCTTGAACGGGATTAGATAGAACTGCAGTCATGAAAATAAACGTTATCATTTTACGATTACATTTTACGATAGCTCACAACAGAATTAACAACTGCATCATGCCTCTCAAATAGTCAACACAAATGACTGTCTTTTTATGGCAACAACTATTTATAAATATTGACCGTCAATTAAAAGCTTTGTTACTTAACCTGTAGTACTAAATCCGGTGGAGGTGATGGAACAGGTATTATTATGCAGGCGTTGCTTTAGACGGCTATGTACGTCAACTGCATGACTAAAACTGCATGAGAGATTATCTAATCTATTTATATTCTGACTGCTTTATCTTTGTAAAATTATGTCCATCACGAGTCGGTCGGTGTCACAGAGTCGAAGGCCTTTAATAACATTTATCACAGAAATTCCTAACACTTTTGGTGTCTCTCAGCACTAATCTTACACCTGCTGTCCTCAAGGTTGGTTTTTCGCACCCAGACAAATGCTATTACGCGAGACTGTGAGCTCCAATTCATATTGTTATCCTTAATCATCCTTTATTTTGTTAACAAGAGAGAGCAGTCCTTGAGCAATAGCTGCTTTCATCGCAGACGGTGCTGGGCACGCAGGTTTCAGTAATCAAGACCAAGCTATCTTGCATCCACCATTAGTTGGTCTGAAGATTCGGTCTTTCCCTCCTTTTCGAACCAGGAGGCTCGGATTCGGAGACCCTCTTAACTGGAGCGTTGGTGTCCAATGCGGTCGATGTGTAGAATTTTTGTCTTCCCGACTGCATCCACATCCTTGCACAGCTCGTAGACTTTGCGGTTGTGTCTTCTCCATTCGTCTTCCTCGGAGGAGACGGTGCATCGCGTATCTGTTATTGTGATGCGACACAACCAGATCAGTTTTACCGGGATCCCGAATTCGGCCATCGCTTCAATAGGTCCTTGCGATGAATGCTGTCGTATGCGGCTTCGATTTGAAACTCGTTGATTTTCTCCAGGTTTTGCCCTAGTGGGAAGATTTGGTCTATAGTCGATTTGATGGTCCGAAAGCATTGGTACGTGCCGATTGCGGTGCAAAACGACTTTAGACGTTCACAGAGTAAGTTGGACAGGATCTTGTAGGCGACGTGAAGCAGAGGTAGTCTTTGCAAGAGGTAGGATTGCCTTTTTTGTGAATGGGGCAGCTACATTATCTTATTTATAAAGTGTATGATTGAGATCTAAATCCAACCTCGAGGTATTTATCAAAGACATTATTTCGTTAATATCCTTCGCAAAGATATAAGCAAGTGAGTCGAAACAGGGTTTACCAAGTGCTCGATGTCTGGATCTAGCGAGAGGCGGACAGGCAAAAATAGAATATTTTAACTATGCCATGTTGTTGACAATGTCTGTTGTGTGGGATACCAAGCTTTGCGGCATATTTCCCTATCGACCAGAGTACCGTACAGACCGCCACCAATCTAGCGACGAGTTCGCCAGAGGAGATCCTTTGTATCGCTTGTACTCAGGCCTGAAGTTTCCTATTTCAAGGAAGTGTCTAGAAATTTTAGCTTTGACTGCTTGTTGTGGGAAGCCAGCACTGAAGGGCAGACCCCTGCCTGGCCAATTCGTCAATTCGGCCTTCTTATAACCTAGGGTTTCACTGTGCCATGGAAACCAGATAAGATAAATTCGGAGACGGCCTTCCAACGACGCTAGCTTAGCCAGGCATTCCTGTACTAATTTAGAATATGAAGTGTAACACAACGGGCTTACTCTGGTCTAAGTGTCCCTGACGAATATGGCAACCTCCTGCCATGGCAGATATTTGTATTTAATTTAACTAGATGACACTTCCCGAATTGCACATAGTTCCTGGAAAACACTGGAATTGTCCGCCAGTCTGTAAGCTTTTTCAATGTTCAGGAGTTCAGAGAAAACAGTCACACCGACACTGTCTATGGGGTATATGCGTATATAATTAAGTCTTCTAAGTTCAGTTTTCGCTCTAAAAATTGATTGTTAACTCAGTGTTAAAGTATTCAATGGATCCCAGTCAGTGATTAAGATAAAGTCTCGATGAGAAAGATTGTGTTCTACTTACAAACTGCTTGTACACATGATCATCGTGTCGTATGCACTCATAAAGTTCATCTGCCTATTCATGGGCATTAACATCTGCGGCACACAGCACTATGTTATGTGACGAAGTAAGAAAGGTTGTTACACGAACGTTCCTTGAAACTATATTTTTAGAATTGAAAGTGTTCAGGCGGTAGGTTTTGGGACCGTGCTTTGAATTCATATGTTCTTCTTGTAGATATAGCGCTACAGTCTGAGGTGAACCTTGGCGTCAACTAACAAGCCTCTTCATCTTCACCTGGTGCGATCCGTGGCTTGTAGTTTCTAGTTGCTCACACCGAGTTCGTTAAGGTTCGCCCCTGGTGTGCGCCATCTTAGACGCTGATCTGCTCTGCTGAGCAGTCGTCCAGGCCTGCAATCAAAGATGTTTAGTAGGTCTTAATAAATCGACACTCCTCGAAAATTGTTGTTGGGCATTGCATCTTCAATAATGTCGCCTACCCAACTCGTCGATAAAATCAACCAACTACCTTTCAGTTATCACACAAAAATGTTGCAAACGACTCAACCCGAAAATGAAATAACTTAAAAATTAGTTAAAAGAAAACACAAACTAATAGTCCTTGAAGTTACTTATGTGTTAAATGTTTATTGAATCTCAAATAGTGTGTACACATGTTCATACGAATAACACACAATAGCGCATCCAGACTTTGAGTCATTAATTCGCTAAGTTAAATAAACGTATTCAAAGAACATTTACCTAAATAATAACCTTCTAGAATTAGAAAAAAAGGATTTGATTGGACTCAACTTTAAGACGTTCTCACATTAAATATAACTCATGTACATTAGTGTAAATTATTGCAAAAGATGAACATAACTTTACAAGTGAAGTTAACGTAATTTTAGTTTGACCGTATTTAAGTGTTGTTTGCTAGTGAGGGGTGAGATGTGTTCACGCGTACGCGGTAAGGAACACATGATAATTACAAACAAGATTACATTCGAGGTTAATATATAAAGAAAAAAAAAGAAAATTGTAATAATTTTTTTTTCTAGCCTACCTGGCTGTGATATGTAAAAAAAGAATACTATACAAAATAAAATGATATTGATTCGACATTTTAAATACAAAAGTGACTTGGTTTTGGTTTCATCTAGGATTCGTCCTCGTCGATTTGTTCGCAGTCAATATCACTGCACTCCGATTCGTGAGTGCTGCCGCGGCTGTCGGAGTCCTTTTTGTGCGAAACAACATTGGTGCTGGACTTGTGTTCTAGGAAACCTCCGTTGGAGTCGCCAAATACACGTTCCAGCTCAGCTAATCCGCTTGGTGTGTCACTTGCTTCGCAGCTGTGTATTGACTGGTATTTCATCTGAAGATAGGCGTCAGTTTCAACTGATGGGCCACGATATCCTGTGGGGCTCTTGGTCTGATACTCGAATTTGGCACCGTCGTTGAAGGACTGGGCTTTGGTGGGAACAAGTTGATCGAACGGCTTCATCAGAGGTGGCACTCGCGACGGCATGTATGGCGGGCCCGATGGGAATTGCGATGGATTTGGCTTGTTTAGAGCAAAGTTCAAGTTCGGAAGACCGAAGTTCAGTGGCTGACCACGCGAGAGAATTGCATTCCTGGCGCTTTCGATTATGGTGCTATTGGGTGGCGGCGGTGGTGGTGGCACAATGGGCTGTGAAGACGGTGGGTAAGACCGCAGCGGAGGATTTTGTGTGGACGGGAATCCCATAGTTGAGGGGCCACCATTTAACATTATTGATTGAATGGGAGCGGGACCAGAAGGTGTCTGGCTGAAGAGCCACAAACGATCACCGACCACCATGGGTCGGGCGAGTCCTCCAATTCCAAGTTGGGCATAGTAATGGGAGGCTATTGTTTCAACGTCGGATGTGTACTTGCGCTTCCATTTTGTCCGTCGGTTTTGGAACCATATTTTGATCTATAAGCGAGAAGGTTAGGCGAAACGATTGGATGGGGAATGAAAGGAGCTTACCTGAGTTTCTGTTAAGTGAAGCTGCTTGGCTAAGGCAGTTCTCTTCGCCACCGATAAGTATTTGCCCCTTTCGAATTCCGTTTCGAGAGCTTTTATTTGCGATGCAGAGAATGCGGTCCGTGGCCGTTTCTTGCGGTCATCACTAAGATCTGAAAATGAGAATGAAAATATGTAAGTATAACCATGCAATAAAGGACCGCTACGCAGAAGATGAAATATTTTAAGTTAATTTTCAAGGTTAGAGTTTAATTTTGGAAGGTTAACTTCTCGTAACCACTCGCATTGTGCCTGTTGTGCTCCAACGATAGGCGGTTGCACTGGCTGGCAACGTTTTGAGCTTTGGTGGGATTGGAGAGAGGCGGGTCCGTGAATTACAAGAGCTCTTCGTGCGGTGAATCAAACCTAAAAATTCAGCGTAGGAGTCCATCAATGTCATTATCAAAATGATGAATAAAAATGCAAGATAAGATGATAAACAAAGTAAGATATCGGAAAGGTTAGTGCGTTTAAGTCAGATTCGAACTGCTTTCAGTTTGTCTCCTAAGACCTTTTGGCTTATTTTGTTAGCCCCTACAGCAAGGCTTGCACTACAAAGGACTTACCATCTTTCCTGAGGGAAGTAGTGAGTTTTTTGATTTAACTCTAACCCTTTTATAATAGGTCTGTCCTGGTCGCGGTGTAGTTGCCTTCACGGCATGGGTTGTAAAAGAGGAAAAAAAAAAGTGCCGACATACGTCGTTGATTTCCAAATTGAATAACAATTACATCTTTTGGAATCTATTAAGAGTTAATTTAATACTCTTGCCCCTTTTCCTTAGTATATAGACGGATATTGCATATCCACAATACTTCTCAATGAAATTTTACAAATTGCCCCAACGTAGTGACACACTGGTCGGAGAGATCGATCCTACCTTTAGGTGTCCGACATTATGCTTCGGCTAGCAATGCACAATTGGTTAACGAATTTGTCCAAATAAGTATCCGCCCTCATCACTCAGTTGTGATATATGTTCGTATTCAACTAAGGATAAAATACCATAGGTCTACAGTCTCCTTGGACGGTGATGGTATCGATTATGAACTGTGTAACATCTAGGCCAGGCATCAATGATAAATTGTCTTTAATAGAGAACCTGTTCAGACATTTATAGAACAACAGCGATGGGAAGGGGGATCACGCTGTGAAACTGGACATTCCAAGTAGCAGTGGTAACTGTCGCAGTGGTAACTATACATCAGACCAATAAACTTGGACACAATTAAATTTCAATGTCAGGCAGGCTTAAGCTAGGGAGCGGGCACATTCCTGGAGACGAGATCATCACGGAAGTAAAAAGATTGCTTATCGGATCAGTGGTAGCAAAAGAGGCAAGCAATTCTATTTCGTAGTTAGAAATGTATGAAAAGTTTTAATTATCCATCTACTCCACTTGTGTTATTTTATTCTTAAACTATATTCTGCATTTTCCCGCTAATTTTAATTTTATATTTTGATATTACATTTTGTATTTATCCGCAGTCATTGTAGAGGCTTTTCCAAATACTCGTGGGAGCTGCATCCCTTGGCAATAACCATACTCTTATTGAAGAAGATAGGATTGCCGCTGCGGCTATCTGTAGGACTTGGAAGAACTGGGACTGGCCGAACATATGTATCCTTCGCAGAGGTTAACGGCTTCATTCTCAGTCACTTTCAAACCTAAAAGATCATGATACTGCAGTTTTACTTCAGAATACGAAGAATGTCTTCACTATACTCAGTGGCCACCAGTCGTGGGTATTGATGAACCCAACTAGAAGTCACTTCCCCATTACCACACTCGATAGTAGGCTATAATCTAGTAACCATGGACTTCAGAAGCCCTGAATCTTGGTTTTATACAAAAATCGAGTAGAAAGTTGGAAATAAATACTATCAACCATCACTGCTACTACTTGCTCCCGGAAGTCAGACGAAGAGTTCTATTGCAAACTGAATGTAACCCATAGATCAGCAGAGGTCTCAGATATGACAAGACCAAGAACAAAGGTACCGAATTGTTATTTAAGACATTGGTCCTTGGAGTCAAGCTTTTGGCGTTTCCTAACTCTGGGTGTAAGTATCCTGCAATGTTTAACCTTAGTGGCAAACTTTTCAGCAGTTATTCACGTAAACAGGTAAAGGGCATTTTTCTAACATGTAGTTATCCATTTTACAGACTTCAGGTGGTTCACCCGATCAGATGGTCGTTCCTCCAAAATGCTAGATCTGCTGGCAAACTGATCCTGCACTACACTATATTCTACAAGTATGACACCATACAATAGTTGATCTTCTACAATATGAAAACGTTGTCAACAATTTGAGGGACCAGTTAGGTAGAAGAGTAGTAATCTCTATAGTATCTGATCTAATGCGCAGAAATCGGTACTCAACTGCTTGAAGACCGCCCGGAGTTAAATGAAGATCAGCAGCCGCATGCCAGAGTATCAAGATATTGGTCGATGGTATGGAAATAACAACAAAAGAGAGGTTGCTGTATTTCGGCGTCAACCACACCTCGGAAAGGCCAACTTAAGAATCCATTGTATCTGCGCTCTCATGCGAGAACAAAATAGATTAAGCCAGAAGATGATGTTGCTATATATGGGCTCCATTTTAGTATACCGTATCCAAGACCACCATACAGCTTTCGGTCCTCAAAAGGAAGATACTTCGAATATTCATCGGTCTCACCTATAACAGAAGCCGTCAAAAACACTCCAGCACCAGGATAAACGGGACTTTATGAAAAAGCCCACATTCTCCCCCTACAGGTGGTACTGTTCCAGAGGCAGTTGCTCGACATCGGAAACCATCCGAACATGGGGAATTGATAAACACGACATTCCCACGAATATTAACCAACGGCATGTATCACTTCTATCAAAGTTGTGATAGCAGTCTACATCGTGGCTAAATTGGCTGCCACACCACCACCCCATCCTGAGAGGACCAATAAGGACACATTAAACTGAACACCCCGACGTCAAAGATCATGGCTTAGCATTTAATAAAATAAATCAATAATTATAATAAAAGTATTGTAATTCCTGTAAATATTGTACATCCGATGGGCTCTTTTAATGCGCCAAGACATTTTCCTCTTAGCTTTCTAAAGTTTTTATTCAAATACATAAATTTCAATTTAGGTACTGAACCTGGTTTGTAGTTAAAAAAAAGACATGCTAAAAAATGTGCTACGACGTAAAAAATAAAATTAAAACGAAAGTGAGTTTCAAAATGTACGGTGACCCGCAAACCATTGAACTTCTACATTCTGGGCGTGGTTAGTAAATTCCTTAGGGAATATCCCATACCATGTGAGGTGACTAAAATGATGACAAGTCCACGATCCCCTGCAGTATATTTAGACAAATAATGAACCGCCCTGCAAAACATCTCCCCTTCATCTCATTAGAAGAAATCATTGTTCAAAATTAGAACACCCAATCGCATAGCACAGACAAACACATCAAAGAGTTAAACACTCACTAACGCACATCACAAACGCGCCATGGCACTTGAACAAACGAACAATCCCGCATTTTAAATTGGCAACATTTTTTGGCATTCGAGCCAAGCTAATTGTTTCAATTAATTGACAAAGCTAAACAATTCTTATTAATTCGACAGTATTGTCGACAATTAGTCAGGTACGGGAGATTTATTGTCAGCGATGTCTCGCAGTTGAATGGGATTGGCGCGAATGCCTGAGAAATGCTTGCGTTGTCATTTAACGCCATGGATGAGCAAGTGCTAAATGTGGCAACAGGAACCCTCATTGGGGAGCATCGTTGTTTCGTTGTGCTCTTTGAGTCTCAAGTACAAAAGGAAAAATAACTAACAATCTCGTGCAGTTCTTTTGGGTTATTTGGCTGTCGCATATCGACAGACGGCGGCATGTGGCTGCAATTAACATTTCTTAATGCGAGTGCCTCCACTGTTTGGAGGAAACGAACGCCCAACACTGTTATCCCATTGAGGAGTTGCATTCCGATGACGGTGTGACTTGCTTATATCGATTGTGACAAATTGCAATTGTTCTAAATATAAATAGTTGTCTGAGAAAAGTTTATTTTTTGATCCAAAATTACAAGAGCGGATATTACGCCCAATTTGAGAAATTAGTGGTAAAGCGGTAATTAATGTCTCATTAGGCAAATGATATGTGACATCTAGTCAGAGACTGAACTGCTGAACGAAAAAAGGACGACAGTGGCGGGTGCATGCAAGAAGGGTACACGGTTTTTTAATAATTTTGGTGCCAAAGTAGATGGTAAGTACATTTGAACAGTGACAAATCAAACTGCAGCAATTTACTTTTTATTTACATATTATATGTCTAAGGTAGTGAATAAAATAAGCCTATATGCGACTGAAATTCCATGCATTTGCTTGCTCCTGTTTTGTAACTATTAGCCTTAGCTTAATCTAGACACAAGTCGGCAAAAAATTGTAGGTCCCTTCCAATGGTGAGAGAACAATACGGTGTAGAGATTTGACAGCGAAGGGCCGGAAAACTCCTAAGCCTGTGCCCTTATTAGTCCTTCAACAATCCGTGTTTTTTTCCCACGCAGTATTCCCTATTGACAGTTTTCGTCTTATGACTTGATTGTAAGTCCTAAATGGAGGTCAACTAAAATGTTTGTTTCGGTATATTCGTGGGATGGAATAATTGCGCATGTTTCCTCTCTTAATCTATTAACCGCGTGGGTAAAATGTGTAATTTGTCGATTTCAATTTTGTTCTATCTCGACAAACTATGTCAGACTCTTTGACAGACACGTACAGTAAATCACAAAAGTAAGTACATAGCATAAAGTTATTTGTGTTTTCAACAAAAATTCAATTTAAGCTGGACTCTAAAAGAAACCGGGAACGCAGTATTCTAAAGCACTCATTTGTGTACTTAAAACAAACAAAAAATGTGGGGATATCTCAAAAGCTCAAAAACAGCGAGTCATAAACCAAAAATTAAGAAAAATGGACATCACAAAAGTAAGTAAACACACATGTAAGGATAGGATCTACCATAATACGGTGATTTATGGGAGCATCTAGAGTGGTCAATTTAGTATCCACTAATCAAAAAATGGATGTGTTCGATTATTTGAGCTATCTAAAGAGTAATTTGCGCTAAAAGTGTTTGCAAGCAAAGCTTAGAAGGGCCATTTTGTGGTGATTTAAATTTCGTTACGTTTTTGGTTCATAAACCGTTGTGCCTATAGTTTTTGGGATATCCTCATATTTTTTTGTTAGTCTTAAGTACACAAATTAGTGCTTAAGAAAACTGCATTTAAGATTTTTTTTTTTTGGAGCCCCGTTTGACATTAATTTTTGTGTATGAACGCAGGCCCCTTTATGCTGTGTACTTACTTTTGTGATTGGCTGTAAGTGCTTTTCTCCAGGACTAGTTTCAGCATCAAGACGTCGAATATTGCAATGATATAGCCAAGATTACTGGTACTATTAGCGGCCTCTACCTCAACGTTCTTCATCCCAGGAGAATTCGAGTTCCGAACAAAAAAGAAGTTCCTAGCTCCTGGTTGTGATAGATATATTTCCTAATCTATTCTGAGTATCTTTCTATTGATAGAGTTGAAGCCAATCGAGGAACTAGCTAAGCCAATCAGTTGCGTATGAATCGACGCACAGACCCCCAACGCTACGGCCACTTTTTCGTTGATTTAAAAAATAAACAATGGTGTAATAGAAATAGTTTAAATTTTCATAATAGGTTTTTTTTAAATCTTATTAGCTTAAAATAATTTTTATAAACTTGCAACAATAATATAAGATCATGAACTTCGTGGTTTGGAATTCGGTTGAGTATTCACCGGTGACTGTATGTGTTTAGTGTAAAGTTTGGTGTTTTACAATGCCATGTGGATAGTATTATTCTGTTATTGACTTCATTGTGACAGATTATGGTAGACATATCGTCCATCTGAGCTAAAAAATCTCTATGACTGATCTGTTACAGACGTGTTAAGGCATATGCCCTACAGAAAGTATATCTGTTTTAAGTGGAAGTGTTAAACAAGATCCACATGCACATATTGCTATGGCGACTATAACATTTTATTGCCATACATATGAGCAGCGAACTGCTGACGCGAACTTTTAGAAACAAGCAATGTCCAGCAAATACAAAAAAATGACAGTATATAATAACGAAATATATAATAACGATTTTTAATTGTTTGTCAACGAATCAATCATTCTCTTTGCGAACTGTTAAGGGCCATTAGCCGCGAACTGCGAACTTTCAGAAACAAGCAATTTCCACCAATTTAAACAAAAAATTATACTCTCAGTATGTAAGAAGATGGGAACTGAATTATCGAGTTTTTCTATCGACTAAAATCTCAACAATAATTAGTTAAAGTATCCTTATGAACATTTTTAATATTTTTTCCATGAATGAATCATTCTCTTTGCGAACCGTCAAGCTGAGTTCGTAATACACAAGAGAAGCAAACGCGATCCACAAATTCTCAGCCAAAAAATTCGCGTTTGCTCAAATTGTACACATTGCTGCCTGCGAATGGGAAAACTCCATATGGATGCAGTGTCAGAATTTGCGATGTTCGCTATTCGTAGTGAGTTCATATGAATCCTTGTTAAACGAAGAACGCAATACACAAAGATCCATGATCCAAGATCAACAAATTAACGAGAAAAAAAAAATCCTGATGAAGTGTCAGTTTTTTCAAATTCTACCCGAAGAACTCTGTATGAGAAAACAAAAAAAGGAGAGTTCGGAAAACATAATATTCTCTTTGGAATGATATACATATATCCACTTCTAGTCCAAAATATGATTTTTGAAAATATCTCAAGTAGGCTTTGAAATGTATGGCAGGATTCAAGGAAACCACGTACATCCACAGCTTTAGCAGAGAAAGTAAAATGAAAAATGTATACAATTGGTAGTAAATTCAACATTAGAAATCACTGTCCTGCACAATCTACAAAAATGTGTTTACGAGGTTTGCATCCTTAGTCGACGATATGTACATATGTATGTAGTTAAACTCGAGTATTAAAGTCAACTGGCCACAGAATGCGTAGAACATACACCGATTGCTTGAACTTCAGTGTTCGGAGGACAAATCTTAACATAATTTTCTTCAGCGATGAAACTCTTTCGCTAATGAATCCATTGACAAACAAAATTTTCGCTTATAGAAAATGTATAACCCATGTTACTGTCTAAGGGCCATTGCATCCTCAAAAAGTCACTGTATGATGTCCAATTGGGTTCTGGCATTGGTTCACTATCTTTGGACAAAATATTACCTTCATGGACAAATGTGTGGAATTGTTTTTTTGTGTTAAAACAACGATATGGATTTGTAGATTCAACAAGACGATTCCATATCGCACACAGCAAGACCAGTTTAGGCTTTATTGCAAGAAAATTTTGCTGGGCAAGCTTTTTTGGTTTGGATTTATTTTTGTGGGCTTGTGCACTCAATGCGCAAACTTTGAGGCTTTGAAATATAGAATGTTCGTTCAATTATGGTCGAGTTATCGCCCGATTTAGGCCTTGTTAGAACCCAGTCCTGAAAATGCACTAGGAGGAGTTTTTAATGATGTTGGATTTCATTCCCAATGCAAGATCCGAACAATATTAAGTTAGGTTAGGTAGAAGTGACTGACTACTGTACGGAAGGACAATATAACAATATATTCAAGTATTGAAACGACCTGCAATCCATTGCAGAAATAATTTTGCGCAGGTGTTAGTCGAGCATTGTTCAACTAAATTAACTTCTAATACCAATGGTGATCAAAAATTAAGTATTACCGAAATGGCTGACTTCACAGCTGATTACCCCCTAGTCCGTCAACAAATTTGAGTGCCTTTTTGACAGATATTCATGCATTTTGACGGTTATTCACGAAAGAATGTGAATGCCTTTCTCCGATTGGCCAATTTGGTTTCAGAAAACGATATTAAACACAGTTGTCAAAAAATGTAATGTGCAAGGGAGGTTGAAGTTTAGCATCTCTGTAGCATTTCATTTCTAATCGTGACAACGAGAACTTCAAGTTTTTAATCATTACAGAGAATATCTAATAGACATTGGATGTCAGGTGAAGTGTTGGCGATGGTTAGGTTAGATTAAGGGGTGCCGCACATAGATTTGTTTTTTCCATAGTGCTGCCACTAAACAGAGTAAACCTGGTTGTATTCCACGAAATAAAGCTACTATTTAAACAGAATGTTCCAGTTGCAAAATTAATAAGATGTTGTGGTTTCACTTTGGTCGTATCATTTAGGGATCTTAAATATGTTTGACCCAGAATATTAAATCGAGTTTTGGCCAAAGCCGGCCAGAAACAAAGAAAATCCTCCAGAGTTTCGACCACCACCGATTCTTTGAAGTTTCGGCATCTTTCAGTTGGAATCAGGCCGTGTGCATGGTGGCCCACCAGGCAGTGGTCTGTAATAATTCCTACAAGTATACTGAAGTTATCTCTCGGTAACGAGATTATTAGTTTTGTTTTGGTAATGTTGGATTTGGTTGCAATTGGACATGACACTGGACCAACATTTTTGTCAAAATCAATTTTATAAGCAGACAATAAGGTCGAGGGAATAGATGTTCAGGAGGATCTCTATTCAAAAATGAGTCGTCAAACAGTCGCAGGATTTTAATTGGCATGCCAAAGATCAGAAATATATGTATTTGCTTTGATGTTTCATCTGTGCACCTTGCGTAGGTGACATAGTTTATCAGGAAGATAAAAGCATTTGAGCGCTGATATTTTTTGAGTAAAAGAATATGTTCCAGTTCATGAAGCCCCCAATTGTTGTTCCAAAAGCTGGGTCTAAAGCCCCACAGGTGTTGTTCAATATGACTACTTTTCGCTTGGATTAGCAGAAGAATAACCGCCGGCAGTTCGTTAATTTTGTCGTTACAACTGGCGAACGTGGCCTGCAAGTATCATCAAGAAAACAACGTGTTTGTCAGGAGATTTCGAACATATTTTAAACGAATTCCTTCCAATGGGCTATTTTACAATCCAGTAAAATGGGAACCTAATCTACTCAACAAAAACCTAAATTAACTGAGTGAACCAACACAAAGTTTTAACCGGTTGGGTTAGAAGCTGACAAGCAAATTTTGGGAAGGAGTTTCAATCAGACTGACATTCACACTAAGAAAGAAGTCCCAGGGGCCGGAATAGGAAAGAAAAGCTATAACTTTCGATGGACGACTGGGTGGGGCTGTTGGTAGAGTTCATGCTCTTGGTTAGCGGGGTCCCCGGTTTGAATTCCAGTGAAAGCAAAGTTAATACGCTTTTATCTGGTTTTCAAATCTGGTCCAGTCATCATTTGCCGTTGGGATTAAATTAACGGCACTATCACTGGAGTAGTCAATCAGTGGTAGTAGTCTACAATGAACTTATAGGGTCTAAGAGTGCTGGTGAATTCACTATCAGCCCCACTACCTAACCTAACCTATAACTTTCGATTCAAGATCTGGAGACATTACCGATGGTAGAGGCAACATGACTTGATAAATGTAAAATGAATAGAAGCATAGACAAGACCATGCACAAAAGATTTCCTCTCATTGGACACTACTTGCGCTGACAGGATGTTTGCAACGGCTGTAGCTAAAACTATCAAAATTTGGAACCAATAGATGTCAGAGTTTCCTATTTGTGAATACAATTCCTTAGACTTACTATTGCTATCCTCTGAAGCCGCCTCACTGCCCTCATCCATGTTCTCCTCGGCCAAGCTGGACGCTGGACTCGAAATTCGCATATCAGTTGGTGACAAATTGTCAGCCATTGGCGACGGAATGTGATTCCCACTGTAACTCTGAATAATCGGCGTGTCCACATCACAATTCGCATCTGAACTATCACTAACGCTGTCAAAACGTTTATCGGGTTTCGACAGAATATTCTCAATTGAAAAACTATTTGGAAAACGTCTAACCGACTGCGTCTCCATGCTGTCTCACACTGCACAACAAACAAAGAATTCACCAAAAACACAACACAGATTTTGTTCGAGCACTTTTCTTTCACAGATCCGCCACAACAACGTTCTTCTGCAGAGTACCTTAAAAAACTGAAAACACTCGGGACGGTGTTTCACGATATTCAAAAAATCGTCGAATGAGATGCTGAGTTTGAAAAACTGATCGTCCCATTCAAGCAACAAGGCATCTTGCGGGATGTTGAGCTATTTTTAACACATGTGATGTCTGGGCGGCCTATGATGTGTCTTGTGGGCGTGGTAATTGCCCACAGTATTCACACAACACACTTGTGGGCTGGCCCTCCATTCGCTGTTTGGTCTTTCTTCTTTGTTTTTCAAATCGAGGCATAAGCCGCGCCGTTTTTCGCCACAGAAACGTTCGCTGCATTAATGAGAACATTAAATATAACAAATAAATTAATGCAATGTATTTAGCTGCGGGCCTAATTTATTATTAAATTGTAATTAATTTTGTCTGTTGTCAGAAATAGCTTTCTGGTTTGTGTGTAGCAGCGAGTGTGCATACAACATATTCTACGAATGTAGAAATTGGTCTTTCGTAAGCGCGTGGATGCTTGATGCTGACAAGCATTTGCTTCGAAAAATATCGTAGCATGTGCCTATAACAACCCAATAAATTAATTTTTGGTTAACAAATATATTTTAATATTTCATAGACTTTTGTTTTGTTTGGTTTTTGAAACATTGGAAAATGTGACAGATTACATTGTCTGTATCCTCTATATATAGAATTGATTTTGTTTTATCATTTTTCATCTAAAATTTTGCCGAAGATAGACATTTTGAAAATGTATCTTTTAGAAGTGGTTTTGATTTAGCCAAGGAAAATGAAAAAAGCAAACTGCTAATTGGCTACACTTAATTTTTTTTAATTTGGATGTGTTTATTTTTATATTTGCGACGGCCCAGGTAGACCAGAGCCGAGCTTCTTCATCTAACTGCTGTGCGTGCTATTGAGTCTACCGAATAGATGTGATCAACACTTTTATGTTGACTCCGAACGGCGAAGCCTTTTCTAGACAGGAGTAATCTTTGAGATTTGACTCGAAAGAGGTGGAGCCGTGAATTTGAAATTTGGTAAATTCTGCTATTAAACATACCCAGCTTAAAAGCGTAGGACTCACAAACCTATTGTTCTCGGTGCGGCGATCACCACAACTCAGTCAATTTTGATTTCCAAATGCTCTCAAACTTCCATATTTTTTCGTTCCCAGGCCATCTCCAATCTTTTCGGAAGAAATTGTTGAAGCTTTAGAAGTGAGCCGGTTTGGGGCTTGGAGATAAAACTATCACAGAAAAACTTTACTTTAAATATTTGCCAATCTTACAGATCCTTAATCAATTTGTAGTGTTTACGAACGTGTCTTCTCTTGAATTCGCTGTTTTCACAGAAACATCTTTTCCGTTTTCTACCTGTGATCTCTGTCGAGAGCTTATCATCGGTTCCATATCTCAGGACTGGTGGACTGAATATGGGCCCAGCAACGATTCCGAATTGAAAATTCTACATCCGTCATCTATTTTCGAAATGTATTTATGTGCTGGGCGATGTGTGTACAATTAGTTTGACACTTTAAGTCTCACTTTCCTTTCAGTTTGAACATATTTTTTATCTAATTTTTTTTATTACATACTTGTTTTGTGGGGAAACTTGACATCTAGACTAAGCCTAATTTTGTCCTTCGTTTTATTTTAACGGTTTATATTTTAGCATGATTTGACATTCTTAATTATAAAACGATATAAGAAATTACGCCATATTGTACAGTTTTTCCTCGATAAAGGCGAAAACACAAGCCAGGATGCTAAAAAGTCATTAATGTTTATGAACCTTATACTGTAAAAGGTAAATCATTCGCAGTTCTGGTTCCGTCGATCCCATTCCAACAATTTCGATGTCAATGATGCACCACACTCTGAAAGGCTAACGGTCGAAAATGTTGATAAAATCATGAAAATACTCGAGTCTGAATGTTGTGTAAGTATCTACGGTTTCGATTGTCCATCTTAAAGCGAAAACGGTTGCCATTAAATCGCGGTGACTCGGCGCAAACGGCGGACAAGTCAGGATTGACGAACAGGAAGGTCTTGTTGTGTTGGGTTTGGAATCATCTTCGAGAATCATCTTCTATGAGCAGATTTCCTACGAGAAGATTTTAAATTCGGGCCAATCGCTTAGAAGCGGCTAGCTTTCCCTCATAGAAGACGAATGAATAGTGTTTCATCAGGAAAACGCCAGGCCACACATATCTCCGAGAGTTTGGTTGGGAGGTCCTTATGCACACACCTTTTAGACCGGGCCTAAAACCAAGTAAGTATCACCTGTTCCTGTCCATGGCGAACGATTTTGTTGGTGAAAAGTTTTTACGAGAGAGGGATAACGCCATTTACCATCATGACAACAAACATTTTTACAATGGTAAATTCAACCTTAAAAAAATAATTGATTTCTTTTTATATGTACATATTTAACATATGTATATACATTAGCCATAAATAACCGCACAAAGATACGCTCAAGACGGCCAAGAAATTTCCTGGTTAAAAATTAAATGGTTGGAATTTGAAAAGGATGTAAACGATATAGTAGAAATAAGAAATTGCAAGTTAAGAAATTACAAGATTCGTTCACATGACCAAATCGAGGTCACGCTGGATGAGGATGCAATGCTCTCTATCTTTGGACCTGATATGTACACTCTTAAGTCATTTGGATACGCAATTACTTGAGGAAGATAACTCTTAAGAGAAGGATCGGCGAATTTGCCTGTTGGAAATAATGTTTAACTTAGAATATGTTTACATTTAACGACGATCCCAAACACACAAAATTCAGCGGCATATGCCGCTCTGTCCGAATATGTATCTGTTAGGCATGTGACTAGATTATCCGAGACGGACATGGGCCTAGTTTCTACAGCAACCAATCGTATTGTGCGTGCTATTGTTCTTTCACGAGTAGATGGGACCTACAGTTTAATGCCTACTCCGAAAGGTGAAGTTGGAAATGAAAATTTTGGCCAAGAGTGTGGAAAATTCTTTCGATCTCGTTTTGATCGATAATACTACGCGGAGGGAAGTAAAAGGATTCAGGGAACAGTACTTAGTTATATAGAATTTGATTCCCTACTTATTCCTACTAAGTGATATGCATTATACATACAAAATATGTATATGATCACGTATAAACAGGGATGAACCGCCTCTTGGTCGTTCGGAGGGGTGGCAGGCGTGGTAACCACAGTACACGGGATTGCTTCGTCAAGTGTGTCTCAGAGATCAGACAATTGGCGACATCTTCTCCTCTAATATAAAGTTCTAGTTTTTTTTACTGTACACCATTTGTATTCTAATTAAAAATTTTCATTGACATGTTCATGTTAAGGTCCTTTTCGACTTGTACATAGATGCTACTGTTTGAGCGAAGGTCTTATTTTTTGCTCCGACGTGCAATGATTTTTCCATTATGTGATTAAATAGTTTTTTTTATTGGAGACGCAGGTTGAGTCTGTGCTTTTGTTTCAGTTTTCACTTGAGTTGCTATTGGTTTTGATTTTGGTTTGTGATGGATTTTTTGGATTTGATCACACCTTTTCTGAAGCCCTTTTGCTAACTTGCAGCCATTTTACTTCGTCTATGACAACAAAAATGATTATAAATTCTGTTTCGATTTATTTTTCGTAGATTGTATTCCGCCGATTTCAGTATTCCGCCGGATTTGCAAGTACAATAAATAATATTTGTAATCGTTTGGTAGACCTTATAGTCCAAAATCAACTCCATATTAGATTTATTGAGAATAAATTGTTAGGATTCTTAAATGCAAAATTGGTGGCCAATAGTTGCGAAAATGTTTTATAATATAAGTCATTCAAGGAAACCTACTTCTTATTAAAAAAAAATAAAAAATTAGTTGCTTATAGTCCAACTGCTTTAAATAATTAAATTTCATATTAATAAAAGAATTAATTCTCCTCATTCAATCATCCGATCATTTTTATCGGGCCGTAGTTTTAAAGTGCCTGTTAAATGTCTGTTTAGGTCGATTATTCTGTAGTTGCGGGTGTACCCCAGGGTTCTGTACTCGTCCCTGTCTTATACACTATATACACATCGGACATTCCTCGGTCAAGGAATTGACATGCAATGCACAGTATATAGTATTGCAAAATACGAGGAAACGATTGTTTTTTCTTAATTCATTTTTATTTCAAATTCATATTCATAACAGACTTACATACTAGACAAAAATGCTTAAAACTAGTTGGACGAACAGTGTTACTATTTCTAACTTACTGGCCCCAAACGGGCACTCTAAGCTAAACTTAATCTTATCATATATCTTTCGACTTAAAGTAATATTATATTTGTATGTGAACAAAAACGAGTTCAATACTGAACAACTAAATATTAAGAAAAAATTTGTTTATAAAAACTTTATGCCTGTACTGTTTTCTTAAAACGTATAACTACCCTACAAACTAACTTAAAATAACCCTAACTAACTTAAGCTAAACAACATACATATATACATATGTATATACGAGAGACTTATATATATATGTATGTACTTACTATTTACAGTGTACACGGGTACACCCTTATGTACGTTTGTGTATACAATTTTTAATTTTTTTTGTTTTTTTTTTTTTATATTTGTGTGTACAACTTAAAATTACCTTAATACTACCCTAAGCTATGTAAGTCGGCCGTAGGTTACAGCTGATGGATATGCACCAATCCACCGCAAGACAGGACCGACTACTCCCCATAAGGGGATCTGTACTACCCTCTCTACCTCGGGTCTAAAGGGTTCGACGAGGGAGTTCCCTCGCTCCCCAGCCACCAGAATTTTCGATGTTGCATTGCAACATCCCGAACATCTCTCCTTGATACCGCCGTACTGAACCGGAGGAGACCCTCCTCAGCTCGTTGTGCGACGGAACTGTCGTGATTGAGTCGCCCATCCACAGTTGATCTGGCGATGTGGAATATGAGCGGTACCGCATTTATATTTTGTAACAGTCCGTTCTTGTCTAAATGGAGAAAGGCTTCTGGGGGGACGACGCCATTGTGCCGTACCCTTTCGTGGTATTGTGAATTGGGGTAGTAAGGCCCCGAGATCAAGTTATTGACCGAGTTCATCGCTCTAGCAGTATGACCTCGAATCAACTTCAATAGAAAATTGTCCACTCTTATCAGGTTTGCCCTGTTGTATACAACTTCATTGGAGTAAAATTTTCTGTACTGGGACTCTGGAGTTCGATAAAGACCAAGGCAAGCCCTAACCCTCGCATCGAGTTGGCTGTTGTAACAGTCTTTTTGTAAAGGCAAAAGCGCCTCGGGCCCTGGCCAGAGCAGCATTTACATGTTTGTTAAAAACGAGAAAACGATGGAAGATATGCCATGGCACTTTTCTACTTATGAGTTGCGTGTTAATTCAGAAGTGAAAATAGTGACTGAAATGAAAAATTATTAATTTAATATGTCTTTTTATTATATATATATATATATATATATATATATATATATATATATATATATATATATATATATATATTATATTTTATAATTCTATTCATACATTTATTTATTTAATTATTTATTCATTTATTTATTTAACTAATAACTTGTTGGCATATATATATAGGATTTGTACATTCATTTAACTTAATTGTAATTTGAAATTAGTCCTACGGAAATTAAGTGGTTCCTCCTTACCACCTCTCCCTTTCTCTCTCTATCTAGCCACATTGATATAAATATGTATAAAATTTAAATTTAAGGTTTTTCGTTGTAGCTTTTCCTTCAAATCTCTATATCTTGAAAATATTTTTATCAACAATTGTATAAATCTTGTAGTAGTAAGGTACCATATCACATCATATCTCTGTAAATTGTGCAATATTGTTCTAAGAATAATGTAGAATTCAGCTACAATCAAGAAATTTAAAGAATTATGTTAACAATAATATAATTGTATTTTCAATCTGTTATATTGCATTCGGAATTTTAAAGTTAAAAAATAACCAAATACAGATATCCTAACTAACAACTTTTTCAAAACAATCTACCCCGGCGCAGAGGAACCAATACCGACGTTAATTGTTTCCAAGCGATCTTCGAGAGGCACACACACAGGAGTCTGCTGCCAGGAAGTAGATCGCAATTAATGGTTATTCGTTTCAGCATATTATGCTTTAAATAAAAACGAAATAAATCACACTCAAAAAACGAACACGAAAATCTCTTCTAGCACCCATCATGGCAGAGGAGAAACACAACCACGGTCGCTCCTCCTTACTCCCTCGTTCCACGCACACTCACACGCGAACGCCATCAGTTCCCATTTAGCAGTCGCGCAGTGACAGTTCCTGAAAGCAGTTGCTTGCACACCGATGGCGGAGCGATGTCACCGAGCCTGACGCACACTCGTGTGCGCCTCGCAGTGATGCAGCAGTGCATCCAGTCAGCGGCGGCGTCGCAGCAAGTTCCAAATAATTAAAATATATTTCGGAGAAGCCAAACGAGAAGGCGTCGCTCCGAGGCCTCATAAATTACAACCAATTATCAAATTAGATTATTACAAAGCGTGTTTAACATGACTGCGTCTTTCCTTTTGAACTGCGTGGAGAAGAAATTAGGCGCGTAAATTTAATCGGTGTTTGCTATGAAGGCGGCGGAGGATGGGTGCTTGTTCGCAGCATGGGCGATGTACCCCAAATGTAATTTAGCCTGAATGCTGCAGTGCAATTGAATCGTTTAGTAGAGAATTAAGGACATGGGGAGCGGAGGCAGATGAATGCTTCCTAACCAAGCGAATTACCGATCAAAAGGGATGTCTTTTGCGATTGCTTTATGGTTTGTAACTTAGGAACATACAGTCAAAACCGGTTATGACGACCTTCATGGGTCTGCCAAATTTGTATGTTATATAGTATGGATAGCTACATCCCTAAAAGGTTCAGAATGCAGTCCAAATCTGTCTCACAACTATAAGAGAATGCAATGTCATCCGCAAATGCAGTGGATATTTCTTTTCAGATTAAGATCAAAAAGAGAGTTCACGTAAATCAGAAACAACAGAGGTCCCAGCAATGATCATTGGCGCACGAGCACGCCATTTACTAAAAGACTCAGAGATTCACTAAGCATTTTACCAACCGTTACTTTCTGTTGCCTACTTTTTAGGTACCGAGCTCCTCTAAAACCGGTGAACCATGTCAAAAGCCTTTGCCATATTCAGAAATAAAGTCATCGTGGATTTACTGCAATTAATGCTCGTGTATAATTGGCTACATACTCTGAAAATTACTTCATCTGTTGACATTCCTATTCTAAAACCAAAAAAGACATAAAAGCGCGACTTGAGTATCTTTTTTAAAAAATATGGCTTTTGAATAGGTGTACAACTTCAGAAATATGCAAGCCTATCTTCTTCAATAAATTGCTGAGATAACATCACTTGTGCAGTAGTTTTCATTTATTTTTCAAGGACAGATTAAGATCTCTTGTGAAGAGATGGTGCTGTAAACAAAACAAGCGATACGCCGTGGTGACCGATATTAACACATTTCAATTAGAGATAATTTGTTCATGCATTTTCAACAGGTTCAGCATATTTAATCTACTGACTTAAGAGCCATTCATCCTCTTCCTCAAAATATTCTCCTGTTTGAGCATTTTCGAATATGAAATTTATAAACATAAACGAGTTTGCAAAGATTGAAATGACTGAATAAAATCACTAATTTGTATCCTATCGATTTTCAAAGTTTTTAGCTTCTGTAATTTTGAAGCTTTCTGTAATAGCCCTTAATTTCTTGGTCCATTAGTTGGAGTACCAAAGCCATATTTACTGGATGTGCAGGGCCATTATCCTATCCATATAACAATACCTTTTTATACACCATTTTTAGTCAGCGGTATTTTTCAAAATATAAAGATGTCATCTTGTCTTTTATATTTCTCTTTTCAATAGTGATTTTTATCTTCAGTCATTCATATTCATTGGTATCAAAATTTACAATGCGGTAGCACACCACATTTTACATACAGTGATTTGAAATACAATGTATCTTTCAACTGAAAACATTTCTAGAGTATGTGAAAAATTATTTATTATTATAAAAATAATTCTGTTCTGAAGGAAAGTACCAAAAAAAAGTAAAAAAAAATATGTAATTTGTATAAATAAGAAAAACATAAACCTGTAAATAATAATATTAATCCATAAACAATATATATAAATGATAGACAAAAAAAACATAAGAAAATTATATTAATACAAAGATAAGATAGGCAGAAACAAGTAATGTACATAAAATAGAAAGGTTAAAAAAAGTAAACGCAAATATATAAATAAATAAAATTATGTATTCATAAATAAATACATAACTACATAAATAAACGAAATGATGAAACGAGTAAGCAAATGTATAAGTAATTACAAGAAAACAGTAAGTGGGTAAATTAATAAGTACAGAAAAACGATTTGCTTTTAATTCGGAAGTGGGTTAATCAGTATATTATCCTCGAAAGCGGATATAACAGCGGCCCATAAATTTCAGCTTTTGAATTCTCTGTGAGATCGATTCAACACCCACTCGTACATGGAGATCATTGAAAAAGTGATGCCAAGGCGGGCTTAACATCATTTTTAATAATTCATTTTGTGACAATTGTAGGCTCTTGATGTGGGTTTTAACACAGTGCCTCCAAGTTTGGCATCCATAGAGAAGGATCACTTAAAATATGACTTTGAAAATAATGATTTTGTTTTCAGTTGACAGCATAGGTTTTCTATTTATTAGTGGGAAAAACATTTTTGTAGCAATTCCTATTTTATGGATTATTAGTATTTGAATTCCTAGGTGCTTAACTGACTGCGCGTTTTTTACTCACATTATAACACAATAAATATTAAACTTCTACGCTCACTCGCCATTTTTTCACTAAATTGAACAAGCCCAAAACGAATATATAAATAATATATACAAAAATAATATATACAAAAAACAAATTATATAAAAAAAAATATTATATTTTAAAAAATGAAAAAAAAAGTTATTGTAAACGATATGGCGTTTTAAGTGCTGTCGTTGTAAGCGATCAGTAAGGAGCTATAAATGAGGTTATTACAACTACATATATCGTTGTAAACGGCAATGATTGTATAATCTGCAAGATCAAATTTGTTTCGGGTTCCAGTTGACTCAAAACCTCTGTAATTTGATCGTCATGTAAGGCACTGATGGTGATCAATTATAATCGAATGATCAATCATAGGAATACATATGACCTCAAAAAATCGAACTAATTCCTTTTACATCAAATCAACGATGAGAGAGATTTATTTCCCTCCAATAGAGAGGGTTCAGTAGCTCGTATACCATGATTGGTGGAAGAGCCTGCCTCATTATGACTTGTAGCATATGATGCGACCGTGAAAATTATTTTATACAGGCCGAGAATTGAACCTAGTCAGCGAAGCCAATAACGTAGGGGTCGACGCACATACTCACAACGCCACGGCCACCACAGCCCGACAGCCATTTTGTTCCTTCTAAACTGGAAGTGAAGTTTTTTATATGTATGTCTATTCTCAAAACAGGAATGCTCAGCAGAAAGTAGGGCCTTAGTTAAAAGCGTTGAAGAAGATCCAAATCTATCGTTTTGCGTAGAAAATATCCTTCTGTCGATGTGGCGAGTGGCTCGTGCTAATGTAGCAAGTAATGGATCTTTGCCTTCCGCATCACATCCACAAGTCATTCAGTTCGCAGTTGTGGCTTGCCCTATATGCACCTTCCTGGTCTAATCACACCACGTTTTCAGACCAGAAGTCATATCAAATTATATACATGTTTTTATACCACAAATGTTTTGCTGTTAAGATAAATCCATGTCTGTTGTTTCATGTCGTCTTAATTGAAATTCTCGAGCTTTCCTGTTCTGTGATGTGTTCACTGATTAAATTACACTTGTTAACATAACAGCCAACCCTTCAACTAGAACAGCTGTCAGAGATTCTACTAAACAGCCGTCAACGAAGCCTTGCCATCATCCAACGGCAAAGGACATCCTTTTAACAAAATCCGATACTTTCCTGGAAATTAATTAAAACATATGCTCATCAGTCAGGGCCATAAATCTGCCACGACAATTATCACATTTGATTCGACTATGCAACTGCAACGTCACTGTGATCCGCAAAGGGGTGCAGCAGTAGCAGCAGCACACACATGAACGGGCCAAAATAATCCTAATTAGTGCGCCACCAATTCCAGAGGACTTCCTTCTCCCCAAACACCCTCTGTGACACATAAGACGGTTCGCCTTCTCGAAAAAGACAACACACAAGCAGCAGCAACGACAAGTGAGATCGGGTTATCATTTGAACTCGCAATCAAACGGATCCTCAACAGAGCAGTCTCCCCACCGCGGATCGTGGATCTTAAATAGAAAATTCCGAAATAGTCGAAAAAAGCGCCGAGAGACATTCCATGAGTTTCTCGTTCGCGCCAACTGACAAGGTTGAATAATTGCCGAGATTAATTGCTCTGTGCATCGAGCGGGACACTCCAGAGAAGGAATTTAATTGAGGAGGCCCATCCGCGTCCGATTTGCTACGCGCATCGCACTCGATGAGCGCTTTGCACCTTTACACTGAACAGATCAGAGACGATAACCAGCCTTCCGCGAAACAATTCAATTTAAATGGAGCAAAACAGTGTCAAAATAATTAATACGTCCTCATTATAAATCATCACATTTCAGTGTTTGTCACCAAACACTCATAAATCTCGCCGCTAGGTCGTCCCTTATTTGGTCGATCCGACCGCGACGTGGCTCTCCTGTGCCTGCTGCTCCGGGTGAACCATTGCCGGCGTTTTCGAGTGGATGGCAGTGGCAGGGCATTAGTCGTCTCTCGGGTGGAAACTAAAATAAATGAGGATAAGGATATATGTCACTGAGCGCAGGAAAAATGAAAACGTCAAGATATGTTCCTTGACTCGCCCATTTGTGGTTTATGCGTTTAGTGCATTCTTGAGCTATTTAATTGCTTGGGGTCCCGTGATCGAAGACTCTTCTTTGATACGCCTACTTGATGGGGCTGTTCCTCTGTCGTTCGTGTGTGCTACTCGGATGGATCGTCTTGAACTGGGAAAGTCCGGGCGCTTTGAGGTCACTGCGGATGAAGGTTGAAACAGATGCTCGGCTGACCGATGATTTATTGGAAGGGTTGTAGCGCTTGACAAATAGGCTTGTTATTCGAGCCGAGGATTTAATGCCTCAAGTGACGTAAGTAAAACAAACACCACTTAAGTGACACTTTGAGCGATTGCCTCTGACAGTTTAGGGATGTGAAAAGTGGTGAACATCTTAATTTATCCGGTCAGTGCTTGTGAGATAGATTGCTTACATCACAGCAATTTCTGATTAATGGTGGCAGGGTAGTTTGAGTTTCTTTAAGAGTCCTAATTTTGCATCATTAGTGTTTCTATAAATCCTGTGAAGATTTTTCAACTGCACCTTGATTATATCCTTCCCTTACTCTCGTATCACTCACAGAAAGGCTACTCCAAAGAAGCTTCAACCATTACCAAAGTATTACTAAACAAAAGTGGAGAAGAAGAACAGCTCTCCATGTCTTAACATCTATTATCAACTAAGAGTCTGGACTCTAGTCACCAGTTGTTGAAGAACCGAAGTATTCGCAATTAACAGTGAACGTCGGATCTTGATCAGGCTACTTCATGTTGATTAAATGATAACGGATGGCTCATTTAGAAGAATTATTTTTCAATATGTTTTGCTGAAAGGTCCGTCCACAATATCTTTGAAGACGTATGAGCCTCATCTTGGGACCTCGATCGCTTGAACGTATTGGGATCCAACAGGTGCAGGGTTGCATTTTAGCTTGCCAACCACCCTGTTATTACCAGTATGCACTCTGGCTGAGTGGCTTGGCTTGTACTAGGTCCTTCTGGCCGCCTGACAGTCCTGTTCGTTCCGCTAGGTTCGAATGATCATGCCTTTCTTCCAGTCGCTTCGCTCTTTATAGGGATGCTAGCTATAG
Source organism: Eristalis intricaria (assembly GCA_964034865.1). Taxonomy (NCBI): domain Eukaryota; kingdom Metazoa; phylum Arthropoda; class Insecta; order Diptera; family Syrphidae; genus Eristalis; species Eristalis intricaria. The sequence goes on from OZ035877.1 coordinate 24,949,594, forward strand.
TGTTCAAGGTTATCGGAGTCTAGGATGTAGGTATCCGTATAATCGAGTTTACCTTGTACCACGTTCGGCTATGTCGTTTTTGATTTGTCCATTCTCAGCGAGATATCCAGCCCCGTTTTCGGAATTCAGGAGGAAGACAGCCTACTTACCTCATTATTAAGATGGGGGTGGCGGTACAGCCCGTAGTGGTTCAGGACCAAGCTTCTACAGCACCCACTCGTGTTGTACATGCTTTTGTTCTCTCCTACTATTTTACGCCGACTCCGAACTCTTTGAGCATTATTAGTGACTCGGGCCTAGAAAATAATTTTTGTCACACCGAGAATCGAATCTAGACACCAAAGGTTCGATGCACAGATCCACAGAGCCACGTTGAGGGATATCTTCATTTATAATTGTAGCTGTAGCAAAAACAGAGATTTACGAAGAGTTTTCAAGTTCTAAAGAATCGTCCGAAGAAACAAATCATGTTATTATTTAAAATGGACTTCAAGTGCTGTTGGCAATTGTTGACATTCAAAGAATTGCTTGCACCGAACTTCATTTTTTTCCACTTTCGATTCGCTTCTGTTTCTAAATTCTTACTTTATCTGTAGCAAAAACAGCGTTTACATGGTTTATAAGACTAATGCAAATTTTCATAGATATGGGATTTTTTACCTTTCTCACGACAAATAGTACATACATATAATGAATGCGAATATAGTGCCATACTTGAGTTGGTTGAAGGAAAAGCTACATAACAACAATGTTGATCTTGGCATCCTGCGAGATATTATATAGACTGTCAATGGTGTTGCTGTTCACAAATCACCTAATAAAGTAGTATGTGTATTTTTCGATAGGGGAAGGTGTTTTTGGCTGGAAAGTTGAATATCTCTATTAGGTGATTTATGTTGCTGTTTCCGTCGAAGTTTATACTGATGACGCTGCTGCTGATGCAGAGGGTGTTTCAGCTTCAGATGCAGAATTTGCACAATCCTATTAAAGAAGAAAATATTACGGGTTTGTTCAGTTTTGTTCAAGTATTACATACTCGTTCCGAGATTTTAGCTGCTTGACGTTCCATACGCTCTAAATCCAGCCTTAAATGCCGTCCATTTTGTTCGTAAACGGAGCCACGTATGGTGGTGCGCCTGTTATTTTTGTAAGCTCTAATTAGCAATTGCATTTACATCACCAGTGGTCGAGGTGGCGTAGTGGGTAAGTGCGTCGACTCCTACGCAGAGGGTGCCAGGTTCGATACCCGAATTTACCACCTTTCATATTTCACGGCTCCACCTCTTTCGAGTCACTGACAATGCTCAAAGAGTATTCCTGTCTAGAAAAAGCTTCTCGAATTCGCCGTTCGGAGTCGGCATTAAGCTGTAGGTTCCTTCCACGCGTGAAAGAACAATAGCACGCACAACACGAGTGGTTGCTGAGAAGTTAGGCCCAGGTCCACCTCGGACTGTCGCGCCACCCATATTATTATTATATTATATTTACATCACCAGCTCATTAAACCGTACTGCATGTCCAGCAGAGATCGATTTCCGACATTGCTGGAGTTCTTCGCTTTAGAGGCGTAGAAGCCTAAAAATGCATCCGTCTTCTCTTTCCATCCATTTCATTTTTTTTTTAATCCAGAATATCTGAAATAAATTCAGTTAAAATATGTACACAAGTAATTATGTAATTTTTTTTGCATCACAAATTAATAATGAAGCAACAAAATGAATTCACTTGTCATTTACGCAGAAAAACTTTTGTTTTTTCAATCAATATATCAAAATTCAGTCAGTTTCAGTCAATATTTCTAAAAATTCCCTCACGAGTGGAAGAAACCTACAGTTTTATGCGGGCTCCGAACGGCCAAGTTTGAGAAGCCTTTTTGCAAACAGTTATTACTCTTTGAGCATTGTCAGTAACTCGAAAGAGGAGGGACCGTGAACCTTATTTTGATCGCACTGCCCGGGAATCGAATTCAGGAAGCGAGGTTAAGCTGTATGGGCTGTTACGCCACCCATAACGCCATTGTAATTTTTAAACTCACTTTTTTCTTGTTTTTTCCTTACATCACTAATTATACGAGTATATTTTCAAATAAAAATTCATTGACTTGTCATAAAATATTTATGAAAATATAAAAGCTTAAAAGTGGTATAAAAAGTCAAATTTCATTGACAAGTATGTAAAACAAATGTATTTTGTATAGCCAATACCCAAAGGATCGGAGATTTTTGACCACATAAATGGCAGATTGTAAGAAGAACACAGAATTATTATCTTCAATTATTTTGATTAATTCACTCTTTTATGTACATAGAATCGGAGAACAGATATCAGTCACAATGCCTTTTTGTCTCCAGCTTTCAAAGCATAGTTGTTACATAAGAGAATTTCACAAGCATTTTTTCTATGTACATTCTTGTAAGAGTATGAATCCATTGCAGTATCTGCTTCGACCTCACATTTGTCCTCAGACCAGAGATCAGCATGCGATCATTTTTTTGTGACTTGCGATATACTCACAAAAAAAGCGGTGTGAGTGTGACCGGCAGCGATTGAGATGCGATCATTTTTTTGGGAATAAAAATCTACTCACAAAAACGGCGGTGGAAGTGTGCACCGCCACCGCCACCCAAAACCCAAGCGATAGTTGTGTTTACCATATTCGATTGGGTACGTTTCTCTTATAAACTCGATTACTACGTTTTTGACTCAACGCATGCTGCACTACCGCATGTTCATATTGACATAGCTGAAGCGGTGGTACGTGCGGGCGCTTATGAACAAGAACAACACCGCATGGGCACCTAATCAGTTACTAACTTAGTGCATTTTATTAACAGAAGCAAAGCGGTTGTACGCTTGCCATGTTCGTATCCTCGGCAGTTGCCGCCATCATTGGTTGAAATATTGCTCGGCACCATTTTAGAGATTACACAGACTAAATTCAGAGACTGTATGGAATGTATGACTGCCACATCACGTGAGCCTGATGGGATTGCCTGATGAATTACCTTAATCCCCTATCCGCTCCAATTCTATTGTAGATTGTTACTTTCTTCATCGCACCATTAATAATGAACTCGGAAGAAGTAGACAATAGCGTAAACTGACTGCTCCGACGAACCTTACATGTAATTCAACTTCACCCAGTTCTGCAACCAGATCCTATCCAATAATTCTCTTTCCGCGACAATCGTTTCACCATGTTACCATGGACTTTCAGAGTTCAAAATAGTTGAATGTCAAATACAGTCATTTGTACAACATTGTCGTTTTCAGATGAATGATCATTGAATGTAGTGAAGACAATTTCTCTGTCAACACTGTCAACAACTGCAGCCGCTTTAGACCATCCTGTCCATGGCGTGTGTTCCGCGTAAACAACAGAAAAATATCCTCAACCAAAAACCTTCCTTCAATGTTAAGTATGCCCAGCAATTCGCGAGAATTCATTATCCGCAATTATCAGAATTAAGATGTCATCTTCATTTTGAAAATAATACGTTCGCTAGATTTGGTGATTACACTGAGCACGCCTGACAATGATGGGTCTTGTGAGTACCGCAGCACACGATGGCAGCGCACCCCAATTAACTTTAATTTGTAGACAATCCTTGGAGCACTCACGTATGCATGCGCACGGTGACTTTTCCCGACAGAGGCGTGAATCTAGTCTATGTGTCGTTAGGATCACCGCGACAGCATGGGACTGGCTCAGAGCCAAATACTTCACACTTTGAACGATGAAAACGTCGCATAGAATTAGTCGGTTACTCTGGACGTCTCGACGTTCTCTCCTGCCGCCCAGTGTCTGCGGGTGTCGGTGTAGACAGCGCTTTGCGAATGGCTCGAGAAATATGATTTAATAATTTATTTTTTAATGATATGGTTTATGGGTGCTAAGTGTTCATTAACGTAGAAATGCTGGCATCCGCTCAGGAACTTTAATTAGTTTCAAACAGTTGAGGATGCTATTTGATGAATTTTTGAGCACTTATCATAGCTCTTTGATAGGTGAGCGCTGAAATAAATTTAATTTTTTTCTTTCGAATGGAAAACGTTTTTTCCTCGTTTCAGTAAGATAACTGACGCTCAAAAATTTCAGCATTGAAGCCTTGGTGGACTGGATGGCGCTGTTGGTTAAGTGCCAACCCTTGGTTAGCGCGGTCCCCGGTTCCTATGTTGTGTTAGGTTAGGTAGTTGGGCTGCTAGTGAATTCACCAGCACACGTAGACCATACAAATGGTGACCGGTCCAGATTCAAAAACCAGATAAAAGCGTATTAACTTTGCTTTCACTGGGTTTCGAAACGGGGACCCCGCTAACCAGGGTCAGGCACTCTACCAACTGCGCCATCCAATCGCCATCCCCGGTTCCCAGCGAAAAGCAAAGTTAATAAGCTTGTATGTCACCATTTGTCGATGGGATCAAATTAACGGCACTATCACTGGAATGGTCGATCAGTGGCAGTAGTCTGACTGTGGGTATCACAATGGACCAACATGGTGTAAGTCTGCTGGTGAAGTCACTGGCAGTTGAAGCTACCTTGATGGTTTTTTCGAGAAACCAATATTCAAGCGTACGGTCTATGAGAAGGGAAGTAATCGAGCTCATTGGGGGTTTGTCGCAGATTATCCGAGCTGGATAAGTCCCCTTATCACGTTCAAAGTTTTGTGTGCTAGCCTTAAGCCGTTTATGTCGATATCAGGCAGGGAAATCCACTATACACCAGAATTTCGCACTACGTCAGATTCTGAAAAAAACTCAAGAAGTTTAAATTCAATAAGTCGTCGATTTCAAAGCCGCATATGACAGCTTGCATAAAGACGAACTGAACATCGTCGTCCGTCGAGACTAGTTTAGGAACTCCGGGTAAACTCGTCAAGTTGTGGATGATGACGATGGAGGCGTTTGCTGGCATTCAGACAAAAGCTGATAACTAAGGACTACTAGAAGGACGTCTACATCGGCTTCGTAGGAAACATATAGAACAACATCAAAACCGAAATGAAAAGAAAAATGAATTCTTATTTCTTTGTAATCAACAGGCAAAGGACTTAAATAGACTTTTCTCGAAGAAACAAGCTAACTTCATACAAGATACTAATCATCCCAGTTCTGCTCTGCGGCCATCTAAGAACCAGATGAAAAAATGCTTGATGTGCTTGATCTTTGCTTCTATTTGCGTTGATGATATCTGGATAAGCGACATGCATGAGTCTAGCCAACGCCAATGGTGTCTGGTCCATTTCAAGCTTATGGATAACATTGTTCCGAAGAACATAACAGTGAATTCCCCTCACTACATTGGTGCACAAAAGTGAAGAAGGAATTTACCTAACTTGGTGTGTGTGACGAAAAGCCAGTTATCGTGCTAGTTGGATAGGCTTGTTGGTTAGGACCCCACACAAAAAAGAAGAAGAAATAATTCACAAATGTTCTCTACACGTTCATCTTACACATATAACTCAACGAGTTAATTAAGTAGAACTTGTAGTCATCCGGTGAGAATAAAGAAAGAGGTACCACAACGTTCAGTATTAAGTCCTTTGTTGATACTGTCACTACTATTAAATCTATTGCATGGCCAAACTACACTTAAACCTTATGTTGAACTATGTACATTCCTATTTTTTGTTGATCATAAATATTTAAGTCGGCCTTATCTGATTCGGCGTTTTTTCTAAAAGCAATGGCGCAGAAAATGTAGCTATTCGGAAGAACATTTTCTTGGCATAAACTCTCAAAATCATCGTGGATACACTCGCAACGTACATTCCTTAGAAATCTACAATGCTCTGCAAATAAGTTCCAATCATGTTAACCATTAATGTAACAAGTAGTTGGTTGATAGGTGCAATATGATTATTTGTTGGAAATTTATGTTCATTAAAAATATGTATTAACAAATGAATAAGGAAAACCGAAGATGTTAGATATTCTAAATTCGAAAACCAGCTGTAAAACTATCATGGTTATCTCCTTGGTTAGCGGAAAACTTTTCTGAACCGGAAGTTCGTCAAAACGATAAGAATACTCATTTCTGTAACTGACATGATGAGGAACTCCAACTTCTAAAATATCTATCACTTCCACAACATCTTCAAATACTTCAAGTAATTCGAACTCAATACTGTAATTATTTTAAAATTCAGAGTTCCGTTTTATTACACCTTTCTCCACGGTTTTATGTCACTGTCGGTATTAAGGTACACCTTAGTCTTATGATCCACTATTTGCTTATCTTAGTTTAAGTTATAATAAAATGTATTTACATATTTCAACAAAATCATTTTCCTGGTAACCCTGTTACGATCATGCACTTGCATAAATTCCTGAAAAGCATTCAATTATGTTTTTTTTTTTTTTTTCAAATCACAGAAGTTGTTATACATTCAATTAGTTCTCTCTTCAAAAATAACAAAATGTTCAAACGATGTCTAAACAGTTTAAGTTTGTGTACTCTGTTCATTGTACTATCCATTGCCTTTGTTTTTGTAAAAGCATCTTCAAAGCATTACACTGTACCATGTTCGAACCTAAGTCAGTCTTAATAAAGCCCGCAAATGATTGACATGTTTTTTTGGACGGTTTCTTTTATTTTTGTGAATTTGCTTTTTTTTTGTCTTTGATTTCTGCTTGCTACCTATAATATACCCTTACAGTTATACTTGCTGACTTTACGATTTAGTTTTCAAAACGTGCAAATCGATAATTCCAAATTAATTTGTTACGTGAAACTTGCCCCGGTGAGTCCTAACTACTTGCACCTAGTGGCTTACTACTTCAATAATCTCAATGATAAATAGCATTGTCATTAGCCAGATAAACCACTTCGTCACAACCACCTACTGGTTCCAATCTCGTGTGATTGTGATGTCACAATGGGCCTAATTTTGCTAAGTGTGACTGTCTTCTGCAGTCAGTCACTAACCCAAACCAGTCTAAGATGAATAATAACAAACGACCCTAAATGCCAGCAAATTCCGGACTTCCAGTCTCTTCTTGTCCACTTGAAGCCATCTTTTATTCTAGTTCATGTGGCAGGTTGTTGTAATCTGTTCATAAGTGAGGTCACAATATAAGACAACTATAAGACGTTCAAATTGTTTTAAAATGTGTTTTATCCAATATCTCAAAAAAAACTTGCTGCTTTAAATAAACTTTGGAAAAATAACACGAATAAACAGGATAACTCGACTTACAGAGAGTCGACTTATGGAGTGTGAAATAAGGTTATTTAAATATTATTAATTTTATTACATATTTAAACTTTTTTTGCTTATAAAAAAAATGTTAAATAAATTTACAAATCTTCTTAAATCGTATATTTAAATCTGTTATCAGTATAAGAAGAGAAAAAATTAGGGTCTTCGGATTCGAGGACCTGTTCGAGAAAGAGAGCAAGACCGAACCCTACCCTCCTCCTTATAAAGACCAAATCATCTCGGGCAAAATAGATGTGTTTTTTTGTACGCGTATTCCCACTAAATCGAAAATAATAATAATAATAATATGGGTGGCGCGACAGTCCGAGTCGGACCTGGCCCTAGCTTCTCAGCAACAACTGCGTGTTGTGCGTGCTATGGTTCTTTCACTAGTGGAAGGGATCTACAGTTTAATGCCGACTCCGAACGGCGAAGTTGAGAAGCTTTTTCTACACAGGAATACTCTTTAAGCATTGTCAATGACTCAAAAGAGGTGGAGCCGTGAATTATGAAAGGTGGTAAATTCGGGTATCGAACCTGGGACCCTCTGCGTAGTAGTCGACGCACTTACTCACTGCTCCACGGCGACCCACTTACCGCCACTCAAAAATAGATTAAAAAAAACGGCCAGCTAAACTTTTCGGTTTTGTGAGAAAAACCTGGCAACACATACTTTTGTATGACATTTTAACTGACAAACTCAGAAAACTGTTGATTATTTTGGAAAATTATAAGTAAGATATTGAAGTGGAAAACATCGAAACAGAGGTAAGCAATCAAATCGGAATAATATGTATGTAGTTGCAAATGGATTAGGCAAACTTATTTAAGGTACTAAACATGCTGCTAGAATGGAATCAAATGATAGAAGAACATTGGAAGACCTAAAATCATGTATGTACATATACAGTAGGTGTCATTAATATTCGGTTTTTTACTCGAATGTGTGAAAAATTGCAGCACAGGCTGAAACCAAAGGGTTTTTAACCCAATCTTTTCCTGCTCGGTAATTTCCTTAATTTTCTTCGAGATTAGGAATTTTTTGAGTAAAAAACTCTTGCCATTACAGCAAGATATTGAATATACACGAAAAACTATGAAAAAAGTACGTTCATTAATATCAACACTATCGTTCCTACAACATTATTTGGAAATAGCCTGTTTAAAATCGTCCACAAGTTCAAAAAGATATAGGATGGGCCGCAAAGGAAAGAACACTTCGCTGGAAAAACGCGAGTTGGTGTTGTCGCCATTTAAAAGGTGAAACTTACAATGAAATTGCGGAAAATTTGAAAATGAAGCCTAATACAGTCGGGGACATCATAAGACGCTTCAGGAAAGATGGCCGTATCGAATTCAAGAAGCAAAAAGGGCAGCCCAAGAAATTAACACAGTGCGAAGAACGCATAATAAAAAAAAAAGATAACAGCCGTCTTAGTGCACCTAAGATAGTAAGTCAACTGTTGGTTGAATGCGGAAAGCGTGTTTCTTAGTCTACGGTTCGCAGAACTACCAAATTAGAAGCGTTCAACGGTCGAGTAGCTATAAAAAAGCCCTTTATCAACTTGCGCAACCTTAATATTCGCCAAAAATTTGTTAAAGATTACAAAGAAAAAGATCCAGTATGGTGGAAAGAGAGAGCAAATTCAACCTTTTCGGGTCTGATGGAAGGGTTATGGTTTGGGGCAAGAAGAATGAAGAGCTAAAAAGCAATCATTTGAAGGCAACGGTGAAGCATGGGGGAGGTCATGGGGGGTGTGGGGGTGCATATTGGCTAAAGACGTGGGCAATTTGGTCTTTATAGATGGGATCATAAAAAAGGAGCATTATTTGAGAATTCTGAGAGAAAATTTGAAAGAATGCGCTGAAAAAATGGGAATTTCCAGGTCTTTAAAATTTTATCAGGATAATGATGCTAAACATAAAGCCCATATTGTCCGCGAATGGCTGCTATACAACTGGCTCAAAGTTGTAGCAACACCTGCTCAATCACCTGACCCCAACTCCATAGAAAACTTGTGGGCCAAATGGGATCGGCGAGTGCGGGTGGACCTTGTTTCTTCCGTACGCGCTCTGAAGGATAGGTTGCAGGAAGAATTGACGGAATATATAAAAAAAATTATAGCAAACATCTCAAGGCGACTATCCCAAGTTTTGGAGAACAAAGGATACGCTACAATATACTAATCATTTTCTTTTTTTGTGATTATTTTAATCTTTATTATGTAAATTAAATAAAATAGTTAAAAAACCGAATAATAATGAAGGTACTTTTTTCATAGTTTTTCGTGTAAATTCAATAGCTTGTGGTAATGGCAAGAGTTTTTTACTCAAAAAATTCCCAATCTCGAAGAAAATTAAGGAACTTACCGAGCAGGAAAAGATTGGGTTAAAAACCATTTGGTTTCACCCTGTACTGCAATATTTCACACATTCGAGTAAAAAACCGAATATTAATGACACCCACTGTATGTACATACATATGCTGTTTTTTCTATTTCGAATTCCGAAGAATCTGGAACAGGAACAGCATATTAAATGCAAGAATTTCGTTGCAACAATACAGCGTTGACGACTTCAAGTTACATATGAGTCTTCTACGACCAACTATGGAGCACGTAAGAAAATACTGATTTGGGCACAATTGAACACATGTTTAAAGAGTGTGCCTGATGCAGACACAGATTGGAGTCGCACATTGTTTGTATTACTGCCACAGCAAAATATTTTTTGAAATAAAATTTGCAATTGTTTTAAGAGATATGATTTTTTATTCTTTGTTATTTTCTTTTTGATTTCTACTTAAAAAAGTTTCTGAAAGCAAAATCTTCTTATTTGCATCTTCGTTTTCCATTGTCCACCTTTTCTCAAATGATTGAATCACGTTCTTGCAAGAAAATTGGATAAAAAATTGCTTGCACTACTTTCATGGAAGTTTCACCCAGTTCCTGCGATTCGATTTTCAAACGAAATGTCACATTTATGTGAAATGTATGACAATTATTCAAAATTCACCGACTAAGAAAAATGTTCTTGTAGCACTGTTTTGCGATAGTTGTCCCTGCTAACTTAAGCGGATATACGCTATCGTGTTGTTGTAATTAACAAACAAATTTCTGAGATAGCGTGTATACGCGTACAAAAAAACGCACCTAATATAAGCTAGTCTTGATGACGGGAAAAAACGATGTATGAACTGTAGGTGAGGCTCACAAACATTTCAATCTAATCATTTCAATCTAGTCTCCAATTCTCTTCCTTTTCTTGATATTTAATTCAATTTCAACCATTTTTCAATCAAATAGACTGACTTTTGGTTTTGTATGAAGAAAAAAGCTATACACTTTTCTCAATCCACGCTAAGGTCAATTCAGAAATCAAGTACAGAAGGATAACCGACTTCACAATTGGTCTTGCTGCTGTGGACCCTTGTTCATCGTCGAGTTTTAGCCACATTTTGACAGTCTTTCACGAATTTTTGAAACTTATCCACGAATGTGGATAGCCTAAGTTTGAGAAATTGATATAAAAACCCCTGAACATTGGTAATCGCGCTCAGTTTTTTTAAGCTCGTATTGTCTTAACGTTGATCTGTGTATACATAGCTACGAAGTTTAGTAATCCATAATTTCCACAAAGCATCCTAATTGCGAAGGCGGTTGTCACCGTCTCCCCTGGCGCCAGTATCTTCCGGTACTCGTTAGCAGGACAACTTCACTTCCCCATCATTCCACAGATCCTTATTCCTTCTGTCGTCGAAGAATGTAGACGAAATGTGTTAAAAATTCCTTACAGTCTCTCTTGCGTAACTTTGACTCGATACTCAATTGACGGCGCCATCCTCCCTAATCGTCGGACAAAAAAATAAACGCTCACTGCCATTTAACCTCGCCGAGAGCGAGAGGTGAGGGTAATTACATCATCATATGTCTGTCCATGGAAACTATTTCTCAGCGGAACAACCCAATTAAATCCACCGATGACACCTGTAAATCGTTTCAGCCTCGGCGTAGTCCTCCTTCCCCGACTTTGATGCGGTTCCCATTTCTCCAAGGGGATGTCATAAATTTCAAATCCAACACTTTGAACGATAAATCGCAGCTAAATGCCACTAATTCGTGTCGGATCACGCTAGACAAAAACAAACATCACTCTGAAGCGAGCTCTCTAATTAATTTATGATTTTCCTCACGGCATTAATCTGGATGCTATTCTCCAGCGGCATCCCTCTGGCTGCCGATTAAAATGTCACATCTGTGGTGTTCATAAAAAAAATACAAACAACGAATGACTACAAGAATATGGGCCTGCATCGGTGCTAGCGCCGCTGTTAGACGCGGTACACAAGCAGCGAAAGTGCCATAGAGACGATTATGAATCGTGTATGGTGACACATGAAACATGCCCAGATGGAGATTCAAATGTCGATGGGCAGTGCCGCAGCGGGGCACAGGCCTGTCCATATGGTTGACGTAATTCTCTTACTAACGACGAGTGTATTTGTGGAAATGTACACTTTGGAGGTGTTCGCCTTTTGTGGCTGGAATGTGAGTTACTGTGATCCTGGGAAGAGGTGCCGTAATGATCTCCCTTTATCAATTTGAAATCATGAGCTTGTGACAGTCGTATTTTTAATCTGCTGTAAAAATGTAGGGCACCACCCTGATATGTCATGTGGTGTGTACGTGGCAATAAGCTATCCCAGCCCTGACAGATACGGTAGCATGTTACGGAATATGTTTTCAGAGAGATGTAATAAACTTGGCTTAATTTCTCATCAGCCACGAGTTGGTGGTTAACGATCGATTAACGGTCGATTAAAAGAAGAACTAAAACTCACAATGGTCTTTACTTTGACTAGAAAAAAAGGATGACCATTAAACTAACGGATTGGTCGATTGATAGATAGCTTCCTGAAGTGTTGTGAGGATGTAGACCTTTCGCAATCAGAATTGTCTAATGAAGTGAGAAAAGAACAAATGGAGAGCGATTTATGTTTCAGTTATTTTTCGTTTGTCCCAGTTAAGCGGCTGTCCCGATAAAACGATGCCTCAATAAAGCAAAAAAATCGTTTTTAATTGATTGTAAAATACATTTCTCTTAACGCTAAGCTGGGAAAGGAGGACATATTTGCTAGTAAGCACAGCCTGCATGTTACCACGTCCGAAAACGGAAGCTGGTGGACTTTGTTACGGGGCGGGACCTCTCTGTATAAAGAGACCTGGCGGCCAATCAACCCACTACCAGATTGATCACGTTGCGATCGACGTCAGGCACCTCCCTCCAGCATACTTGATGTCCAAACCAATGTCGACTCGGATCATTTCCTTGTTGTAGCGAAGGTGAGTACTCGTATATCAAGAGAACAGCGCAGTCGTGAATGGACACCACGGCTTGACGTCGGCAAGTCACAATCGCAACGGACGATCGCTAGGATCTTTGCCGATCGAGTCTCCGTGGCGATCTCAATCGAAGAAGATTGGAGGCGTTGACAAGAAGCCATCAAAGAAGCTGCCACTGGTTTTACGACACCACCCAAGAATCAGGGGTTTTCACACGCAGCAAAGCAGGAATCCTAAAAGGCAACGCTGCAACGAACGACGAACGCTGTTCGGGTGCTCTACGAACAGAGACTGAGACCGGCTTCTCAGGAGAAAAAATAAAGAGCACGATAAGCGCGCGATCGAGGAGATGGAGAGGTGCTACAGTAGGAATGATGTGCGAAAATTTTACCACAGGGAGAAGTAGTTATCCAATGGATATAAGGTTCGGACAGAAGCCTGCCGGGATGAGATGGACAAATGGTAGTAGAGTCACAGTCGATGCTGAGAATCTGGAAAGAACGCTTCTGCAGACTGTTAAACGTCGATGATGACACCAATACTGCTGTCAGCCAGAATGTTCCACTCCACACGGTGGACGATGACAGAAGACAATTCCGTTCCCCCGGTGAGTTCGACTAGCGATATCGAGACTAAAGTCGAATGAAGCTGCTAGTGCAGGACTGCCTGCAGCCTGTCTTAAAGACAGCTGGAGATGAGTTGGTATGGTATATGCACAAACTCATCTGTAAGATTAGGTCGGAAGAAAGAATGTCCGACGAGTGGAACCTCATCTCTGCCATTTTGTGAGAGTCTGAAACCATTCGTGAATAACCTGATAGGTCCTTAATTGTGCGATTTCAGACCAGGGAAGTTCACCATCGACCAAATTTTCACACTACGACAAATAATGGAAAAGAAAAGGAAAGAAAACGAAAAAGAAATGCATATCAACACCCACCACCTATTCGTTGATTTCAAGGCGGCATATGCCAGGGTGCATAGAGACGAGCTCTACAACGCCATTTCCTGTTTTGACATTCCTGCCAAACTCTCCAGACTGAGCACGATGACGATGGAAAACTCTCGCTGCCCCATCAAGGTCGGTAACGTACTCACCAAGACCTTCAATGTCAAAAAAGGTTTTAGACAAGGCGACGTGCTGTCATGTGACTTCTTTAATATCATCCTTGAGAAGATCGTACAAAACTCACTGGCCAACACAAAAGGAACGACCTTCCAGAAGTCCATACAATTTCTGGGATACGCGGATGACATTGACGCGATTGGTCGAACACAGCGAGCCGTCAATGAGGCGTTTGTTGGCATTGAAACGGATGTGCCTAAAGTGGGTCTCTAAACCTAAAGCGGTTAACGAGGGCAGATACAACATTGACGACTTGGCCAGAACGTCACTGTAGGCAGCTATAACTTCTATGTAGTAAAGGACTGGCTATCTCGGCTCCGCGGTAAAAAGTACAAACAATATCAGTACCGAAATCAAACGTAGAATAACTCTTGCCAAACGCTGCTTTTTTGGGCTCTATCTCCATCTCTCGGCAGACCAAGTTGACAAGGTGGATGAAGAGTCTCTTGGTCTTTTCGCGAGAAAAGTTCCGCGCTAGATTTTTGATCGGGTTTGCGTTGTTGGCATCTGGAGAAGTAGGTTAAATCACGAACTATTCGGGCTGTTCAGCGACATGAGTCTAGGCACGCGTCTACGGATCCAACGCCCAAGATGAATAGGCCATGTAGAGCGTATGGACAACTTAGCTCTGGCCCGAAGAATCTTCAACGCTGAGCCTGTGGAACAACGCAACAGAGGACGTCCACGTACAAGGAGGCGCACACAAGTCGAGGGGGACCTCAAGCGGCTTGGTGTGCGAAACTGAGTGGAGAAACAACCCATCAACTAGAGGCATGTTGGGTCAGGCCCAGGTCCCGACAGACTGTAGCGCCATATGAAGAAGAAGCAGAAAATACATTTAAAATATCCAGAGATCTTCTCCTTTGTTCACATTTTCCCGGCGGCAGCACTAATTAAAGACAATCCTCACTTATCGACCACCAACCGACGACAGCAGTTTCAATTTGAACACCCTGTAGGAATCCAACTTCAAAAAATTATGAAATGGTTCATGTCTTGCAGAACCCTCGGTACCGGAGATCACCACCGTGGTAATTCAAATTTAACGAATGCCAGATGTAGTTCGTGTCTTTGCTTGCAGATTGAGTACAGTTATGGTAAAAACTAAAATGAACGTTTTCAAGTTTATATTTAAAAACAAATTATGTCAATGATGTACTAAAGATTTGGTTATCGGATATGCCACACTTTTGGTTGGTGGATCGGGAATTGGATAATCAGAGACACACTCAGTTTTGAGAGAAGTCTTTGTTACTGAATCGACCCTGCCTGTGATCGTGTTGGTTGAATGAAGCCGTTCATCAAAATTGTTGCTAGGCAATAGGGATGTTGCGGATGAGGATTTTTTGACATCTGCGGATGCGTATGCGGATGTTAAGAGGCTCACATCCGCGGATGCGGATGCGGATGTAAGATTTGGTACATAAAAACATTAATAAAAATTTTAGTCCTTTTTATTAAAATGAAAAGAAGCTTTTAATACGTAAACGTATTAAACGTATTAAAACTTTAATACGTAAAAAAATGGGTGCGTTATATTTAATAAACAGCAACTTGGCTGCCTTTCCTGGGTCTAGGCGACTTCGCAAAGGATCGTAAATTAGTCCCGACACCACCTAACAATTGTCCACTAGGAACGCTGGCTGGGGGAGGTGACAAATATCTTCGTGCTATGGCAGATAACATCTTAAGCTCTTTATTTTCTTTCCACCAGATAAGATGACTTTCCGACACATTTTTTGGACAAGGTCGTCATCTTCACTTGAGGAATACGTTCAAAGCCGAGAATTTAGAAGACATTTATATTTTTAAGGTGGTGACTGCCAGCCTAATTGGATCAGAGTCGTGTGATTTAGTTAAATGATCATCTAGTTTTTCCATAAGCATTTGAGTTATTGGAATAACAGATGATATTAGTGTCTCAGAGCTGCTGAATTCTCGAGTCGCTTCTTCAAAAGGTTTCAGCAACTGGACACAGCATTCGATTATTTTCCAGTCTTCTGGCATAATTGGGTCCATTTCATTCATGTAGAGACTTAAAGCGTCTTTTACCTTCAAAAACCGCTCGAACATATAAAAAGTACTATTTCATCTTGTTATAGCTAGCTACGTATGATGTGTGCGATCGGCATAAATCCCTTATCCTCTCTTCGTCGTTGCATACCATCCACGATCGCGATTACACATGTCCATTTTTGCCGTTGTTGGTTTGTCAACGACGTATAGCTACCGTTGCAATTGTCTCGTCCACTGTTCATTATCCCAAATGTCCTTTTCATCATGTTTGTTAGTTTCATGTTTGTTCGTCGGTCGTATTTTATCTACCGTACGAACTGTTACTCCGTCCTTTGGAAAGAATCCTACATAAATTCCAGTCTTTTTTTACACACTTCACCATTCAATCGCATTATTTACAATATACAATACTAACATCAAAACAAAGCAGACTCGCTTCGTATCACCGTCTGGAAAATACCTAAGACGTGTACCACACACGCCGCCGCTAAATCGTTCCTGTACCGACTTGTTCAACATCCGCATCCGCATGAAAATCCGCATTGAAATTTGCGGACGCGGATGCGGATGCGGATGTCAAAATCCATGCGGATGTTACGAATTTACGGATGCGGATGCGGATATGCGCAACACTCCTGCTAGGCAATATGATGCTGTGTACGAATTCTCTCTGGTATATGTACGTTTGTAGAATACACGGGGTGGTGTGAATAAAAATTGAGTGTGAGGGTTTTCTTAGTATTTTGGAGGGAACTCTCCATGGGATGTGATTAAAAGTATGTTTAACGAAAACCCTCCATTGCACATATTTCGACAGTTGAGTGTTGCCTCCATTTGGCGTGAATAAAGGTGGAATATACTGAGTGAACTTTTGAAGATGTTGAGTGTGCATCTGCATGGAAAAGGTTTTAAAAAAATGGAAAATATTATTTCGGAAGAGGACGGATTAAGTGAAAAACATTCAGAGAAGGGAAATCTGGAATGGAAGAAGACGATTTCATAAAATGATTACAATTTGTCCGTGCTTGCTGGAAGGAAGCTAAAACCAGACATGTTGCTTTGGAAGCTGTGGTATGCTTGTGAAAAAATTCATTCATAAATTTGATTTTGCACATAAGTATATCACAATACTTACAAAACTGTCGACCTATGAATCCCAACGTCGTCACCATCTACGGTTACCAGATGTTTTTCGAACCTCAGACGGACAACTCACTATTGAAAAATACCGGAAATTTAATTTCTACCTGTGACAAATATAAAACTCAACTTGTAAAAATAAATGATTTATTCTATTAACAGCAAGAAAAAAAGTAGAATAAAACAATCTTTTCGTTGCTATGTTAATTTACAGACAAATAAACGTATCAGTCTTTTTGTGTGCAGTTTATCAAATATTAAGGTGGTCTACACAGAGATTACCCAGGAATTAAGGTGTCCCGGCGGGACAGTTGAACTTATGTCTAAGAGATGGGATGTCCTGGAAAAAGTGGGCCGTTGGCCACGCCATCACCAACTCCACCTTGGGTCACCACTATATTGTCAACTTGAGGGAATGAATCTACTTTGAGGAAAACGGAGGGTTCCTTTGAACGAAAACACTTCACTCCTGGGCTCTAATCGCGTAAGGCGACAATCGTCTCGCGCTAGCTTTTCGACGATGGTTTCGCTTCATGTAAGCATAAAAAAACGATAGCGTCTGAGAGATATCGTTTTGCCTGCTTCGCGTAAGCTAAAAACTCTCAGTAACTATCGTCTCAACGACTGATTTTTGTCGATACCTATTTCAGTATCGTCTCCTATTAAATGAGAACAAATTGTGTATACATTTCTTGTTCTACGCTTTTGAGACATTTTTAGAGTGATAGGTTGCAATTTTATTAGTTTTATTCGTAAACTGAAATGAATGTGTGAAATTTGAGAGGTTGACATTTTTACATGAGAGATTTAATTTTCAGAGCAGTCAAACTGTAACGATAGGCGAGACGATAGCGATTATTTACATTTAAGTGAAAAGTCAGGACGATAGTCGTTTGAAAAGTTTCGCCATGAGAGCCCTGAATGTTCACTCCCTTAGTTTTTATTCAATCCACCCACTATCTGTGAGAATTTTGGAGCATTCTTACAAAAGAAATAATAAACCGAGAAGAATACCAAATGTTAAACTAAACATCGTGCATCAGTTGGGCCCCTATTGTTGAGCCAATACCCTAACCTTTAGTTTTTAAGCCTGGTTGTAATAATAATGGAAAAATTAATTCTAATATTTATAATATTTAAATCAGTTTTTCATCAACAGTCCCCTAACCGTACTATTTGTTATATATTTTAATTTTTTTAAAATAAAGATTATTTATTAAAATAAAGATAACGTTATCTTTACTTAGAATTTAAGAAATGCCTGTTCTTTTATTGTATTTCTGTAATTAAATTAATGTATATCCCGGCATGTTGGGTGTGGGCTTGAGGCAGAATCAGACAAATGTTAAGGTCTTATACAGGACGCATCGAGACTGAATTTGGCAACTTCACCTTTATACACTTAGTGACAAAAGTCTACCTATGCTAGACTCAATAAACGAGTTATTCTCTAGTAAAACACAGTAAAATTAAAAAAAGTAAATATGGTTCGCTTACGTAAATATTTATTCCGTAAACACAACTTAACAACAACTTATTTTCCCGTAAATCTACATATATCCCAACTCCCCCTAAAGAAGACGCTACCGACAACAACAAAGACGAATTAAGTGATCTCCTAAAAGGATAATCACCTTCAACACCATGATCGTTCGAGGAGATGTCAACTCTAACCTATCGGAAAACGCAGCCTGCGTGACCACTTCTGATAATGGACTCAGATTGGTGGACTCAACCACTGAGTGAATCATTTCTGTCGCTAGCTATTGCCCCATCTCAACATTTATAAAGACACCTAGTGGTCCCTCGATCAATCGTATATTTTTCGAATAACTAACATAGACAAGAGTCGAGAAAGAACACAGTGGACTACTGTCATTTTTGTCGGTCAAGTCTCCATGAAAACCTCTGTAAATTCGACACTGGGTGCACACACAAATTAATAACATTGGATGGATTGTCAAGAAACCATCAAGAAGCTGCCTCTGATGTGCTCGGTTTTAAGACGCCATCTAAGAAAACCATGATTTGACATGGAGTTTGTGCACCAAGCTCTACCAAAGCTGTTCATGTGCCCTACGAGGGATAAGGACACTGCTTCTAAAGTGGAAAAAAAAATGACATGAACATCAGTTCATTAGAAACCCCTAAAACCTCGGAAAAGCGCAAGAGGTTTTATACCGGTTTGTGGGCGACCACATGCACAGACATACGGGAGTTTGTGCATCTAGTTTCGCAATCTCTTGTCGACGATCACCGACGATTATTTAAAAAAGTCGTGCTTCGCTTTGTGGTAATCTATTTTTGACAATAAAAAAATACTCAAACACATATTTTTTGGTATATTTCCGTTTGTGGCACACTAGGCCTTACATTTTGATTGCGAGTGTAGGTGAAAATCTTCAGAAGACACTATGGGGACCGTTCCCATATAAAAATAATAATATGGGTGGCGCGACAATCCGAGGCGGACCTGGGCCTAGCTTCTCAGCAACCACTCGTGTTGTGCGGGCTATTGTTCTTTCACGAGTGGAAGGCACCTACAGTTTAATGCCGACTCCGAACGGCGAAGTTGAGAAGCTTTTTCTAGACAGGAATATTCTTTGAGCATTGTCAGTGACTCGAAAGAGGCACCCTCTGCGTAGGAGTCGACGCACCTTCCCACTACGCCACGGCGACCACACCGTTCCAACTTAGCGAAAGGGAACCGAGTAAAAAACCTCCCTTCAAATAAAATGTTTTCCACTACAGCTTAGTTTTAAACTTATCCAGCAGTTTTACTTTTTTATTTTAGACGCATTTGGCAAGAGATTCTCCTTTGAGAATCGCGGGTTGAATTCACCGTGCTAGGGCACGGTCGAGAATGGGAAGGACAGCAGAGTTTATGTGCTTTTCCAGGCGCCGCTTATGCTTACGGGCCGCTTAGCTTACGCGCAATAAATTCATCTTGGACTGATGACATTCCAAGATCTCTGTGGATATCGTTTTTTCGTATATACCAGGGTGCGTTGACGATGGCCCTTAGTTACTTTGGAACTTACTTTATTTTGGAACGTTTGTAGTATGTTTCTATTACTTTCTTTGGTACAACCCCATAGTTGCACTTGCTTGTATATAAGCAATTTGTTGTCAGTACTTAGCTTGAAATATTTTCCAATAAGCCAGTACATGTCTTTGTATCTTAATTGTAGCTCCTAACGTTTCTTTTTGACGTGCTCCTTCCATTTAAGCTTTACATCGAGAGTCATTCCGAAGTATTTCGCTTCATAGCGGAAGGGTATTTGAACATTATTTATAAAAACAGGCAAGTTATTCACGTCTCGGATTTAACTTCGTTAGGCTCAATTCGCTGTTCGTCCTTTCGAGTATCCGGTCTAAAGCACATTGCAATTTTCTAGTTGATTCCCGTTTTGGCAGTTACCAAAATGGCGGTGTCGTCAGCACTGTGCCTATGTCCTGCGGTAAATCGCTGCTATACAACAACTAAAGGAGGGGACCAATAACACTTCCTACTCCAGCTTGTATGGATTTAAATAAGGAGGCCTTAAATTGCACTTTTTCTTAGCAGTGGTGGCACGATGAAGACGAAAATACCAATCTCAAGCAAAATCCTCTATTTAATGTGGACATTAATAGACGTAAATTCCACCCTCTAACCTAGACGTGGTCTAGAGAGCAATACCCAAGCTGAAGGCTCCTGGTGCTCGGGGTGTCCTCTGAAGTCTTCAAAGGACCTGAAGATTATTCGGTGGAGCGCATGCATCAGCTCATTCGTTCGACATAGTAAGAGGAAAGGGATCAGTTGCTTTGGCCTCATCAGTCTTAAAACTATTCAGAGAACGTCACATCACAAAGAACTAGTTCCTTTAGTTGAAAAGTTGTAAACAGTTTTATTTTGAGTACGTGTATTGAGAGCCAGATCCGAAGTAGAAGAAGTCGTCTCTTCAAAATAAAATGCTTATAAAGTCTACTAGGATTTATTAAAATACACAATTAAACTACATCTCTCGTGGAACCACCATTGCATAGTATGGCGGCACACCGGGCATCACTCCATCGATCGGCTCGTCATCTGGCAGCGGCTCACCCTTGCGGATCTTAAACGAGAAATTCTGCAAGAGTGTCGTCACAAATAAGAAAATGCTCTGCTTTCCCAGCACTTCTCCCATGCATCGATGTCGGCCATATCCGAATGCCGAAAAGTCTGGAGTCTTGAATTTCCCGTTCACCACGTATCGCTCAGGCCGGAAGCGATGCGGCTCCGGAAAGTCTCTTGTGTTCATCATCATTCCACGGTAGCAGCCGACGACCATGGTGTCCTGAAAGAGTTTACATATGTCAATCTCCTCTCATCCTACTGCTGTACAACCTACCTTAGGAATATTGTATCCGCACAGTCTTGTGTCTCGTAGAGCTCTGTGAGGAACAGCGAAGCCGAAGCCCATGAAGAACCTCAGCGCTTCATATACTATCCCTTCGCAATAGGGTAAGCTGTAATGGAAACAAAAAACTCGTTCATCAACCAGCACAAACAGCAAATTCTGATTCGCTTACTTTACTCTGTCCTCCCAGTTGGGCTGCCTCTCCCGCCCGATGACAGAGTCCAGCTCGTCCTGTGCCTTCCTCTGAATCTCCGGATCCCTCACCATATGCAGGAACGCGTACCCTAGACTCTTGTTCGTTGTGTCCGATCCGGCCAGAAACAAGTCCAAGCACACGGCCAGCAGCTGCTCCTCGGAAAAGGACGAGGAATGGTCGGGCTTGGACATCTCCAGCAGGTAGGCGTCAATGAGATCCCTCGGTGGATCACTCAGATTCAGTGTCTCACGGTGCTCCTGCACCTCCCTTCGAAGGAAGCTGTAGAACCGATTGTGCGACTCCATGAAGCCCGTGAATCCCGAGTAGTCAGGGGCGATGTACCTCAGCAGTGGGAACTGACTGAACAGTGCCCCAATCATTTGGATGTTATTCAGCAGCTCGTAGAAGATGTTGATGATTGCCATGAACTCAGAGTTTCCACGGTCATAACGCTTGCTCGACATCAGACGCCACAGGCTGTTGAGCACGAACACCGGGAACAGATCCTGCATGTATATGGCCGCATCCTTCCCCCCTTCATCGTCGATTCTCTTCCGAATGTCCTCAGCCAGGTACTGAGCCTCCTCTTGAGTAGAGAGAATGATGCCGCGTCGCGAGAAGCCAAAGTCCTTCAGATGGCGAAGTATGAAGCGTCGTTGTTCAATCCAGAATTCTTCGTCAGTGACGAGGATTCCTTTTTTCGAGTTAAACGTTCGCATGCGATAGAATATTCCTTCGGGTCGGCCGTCCAGGTCCTCATTGTATCCCACCTCTTGGATGGCGTTGGAGTAGTAGGCCACCACTATTTTGTCCTTGCCAATCTTTAGTCCATATAGGCCGTGCGGGTTTACAAATGTTTTCGCCAACTCATCGATGACCCGGGCGAACACGCCACATCTGACGCGAAGTTGGGAGAGTTGCAGGGCACATCCAACGACCGGATACCAGCGTGGTCCAGGCGGAAAGTTGTCCGGTTTTTTACAATCCCAAAAGAGAAAAAGCAGTATGAGGACGATGAAGAATGTGACGGCATAGAACATGACAGCTAGTGATCTGCAGAGAAAAAAATATAAAATTACTTAGTTGCTTCGGTAGTTGCCCGGGCGGTGCATGTGTGCGCACAATAAGGCCCACAATGGACTTATGATGCACAATTGGGTGGGTGACTAGTTTACAAACTTTCGAGACAAAATTCCACAAATTTGAAAACGACGTGGCTCATAACTCCACTATTTTGTCTTATAAGCTTAAGCGCAACAATTTTCTACTTGAGCTCAAGAAAATGGTCCGAAATCAAGCCAAAATAGAAAACCTCAGCCAGAGTGTCCAGCATAGTTTCTTGCACAAGCACTCGAAAATTTCTATAGGAAAAAATCTTAAAATAATAAACTCAATTATCAATTCATATGAAGTCGTTGAGTTTGTGAGAACCCAATTAACCCAACCACTACTCTGAAATTTAATTGCTATTGTGCAGTTAATCGTGCAGCGTTCAGGAAAAATATCAATTCTTTGATGTTCATTCTGTATATTCCGCCGAGAGATTGAAGGAATGGTTTGCCTGGAGCAACAACGGGCTCTCTGAAGTGTGTCAAAATCGCTAGTTCATGACGTGTTGGATTCTGGCCATGTCTACCTGCATATGGCACAGTTTATTAAACGAGCTATTTGAGGTTAGCCATTTTTCAACAAATAAGATTTCATTTTTGCTTTTACTGGCCCAACTGGGATGAGTACTATGGAGGGCAACTCATTGCTTAGGCAATTCATCGAATTTCTCGTTCCCAAAAACGTTTCTACGACTGAAGCCAATACTTTACTAATTTCTATTTTTTTGTTAGTTAAGTTTTGATTTAATAAAGTCTTGTATACAGTATACAGAGTAACGAATGAAATTGAAGGAGCATTAGAGGAGAAAAATATCTGCTCCGCCGCCCTACTTGACGTTTCCCAGGCCTTCGACAAAGTCTGGCATTAAGGCCTAAAATACAAACTAAGCAGGCTTCTACCGACAAGCTTGTATATGATACTAGAATCTTATCTTGATAACAGGATATTTAGAGTTAAACACGGAACTGAATACTCCGATTTTAAAGAGATCCGAGCAGGAGTCCCTCAAGGGAGTGTCGTTGGCCCTACACTGTACCTGTTGTACACTAGAGACATACCTCAAACTGAGGGTACACTTGTGGCTACATCTGCGGATTTGACACAGCGATCCTGGCAACGGGATGTTTAGTTGAGTGGACAAAATAAACGAATGGTCTAAACGCTGGCGCATTGCTACCAATGAGACCAAATCAACGGTCATAAATTTTACCTACAGAAATATTGAAAATCGACCAGTTTTCATTAATTCTGTACAAATACCGTTCGCTAACGAAGCAAAATATCTTGGTATGACACTCGATGCGAAACTCAAGTGGAAGGCCCATGTGAAAAATAAACGGGATGAGCTCGAACACCGGTATAGAGAAATGTACTGGTTATTTGGAAGGCACTCCAAGTTAAGCATGTACAACGAACTGCTATTATACAAGCAAGTATTGAAGCCTATATGGACTTACGGCATACAACTATGGGGTTGTACCGAAGCAAATAACAGAGGATTTATTCAGTCCTTTCAAAATAAAATAATACGGGATATTGTGAAAGCTCCCTGGTATCTGAGGAATTGTGATCCTAGGGATAACTACCTAGGGATAACTACCGTCGACGAAGAAATAACAAACTCCACTCAAAAGCTAAGTATCCGACTTCGTGGTCATTGTAACAATGCCATCCTCCAAACTTTGAACATGAGACGTTTAGTACGCCGATTCCAGCGTACGAGACCGCTCGATTTGGCGCAATAATAGTAAACCATCCTAAGGATGGTCATGGCAGGTGATTTTACCGAAGGTCTACCTGCAACACGCGAATATATGCTTAAATGTGAGCTACTAGATAAGAAAACTTAGTTGTAGTAAAAAAAAAAGTCTTGAGACTATGAATACCTTATAATTGAATTTCCTAAGCCTACAGTCGGAAAGGTTGCCGAAGATGAGGCTTACGGTCGGTCTCAATTCTCCTTCTCATATCGCACACGAACAGCACACAAGGTAAATTCAAAGTACGAAATTACATTGTATGTGTGAATTGTCAAAAATATTTCAGGGGAAATTTAAAAACTGAAAGTTTGACAACGTCTGAATTTTAAATTTCTAATTTCTATTTAAAAAAAAAGTGAACAAAATCTATTTTCAACTCGCCGGTTAAATCCCGAGTTGAGACCAACTCCGAAGTTGATCAACTCCCAGCTTTCCGGAAAGTTGAGCCATAGTGAACAAATTGACCCTCAAAACTGAAGAAGGGGTCGCTTAATGTAGGCCTTGCACAGGTTCGGATCGACATTGGCAGTAAGTGCGAGGTAGAATTGAAAATGCGAATATGTACCGGTCTCACCTTCGACAGGGACCGTCGAAAGCACCGCAGCTATAAGAAACTTTACGACCAAGCAGTAAGCACGCATCATTCCTTCCCAGTGTATGACGATACAGTTCAGAAAGCAGCTTCTAGATATCAAAAATCATCGGACACCGGCACCCTTAAACCGCTAAATCGCCCATAGTTGGGAGGGTAAGTTCACAATTGGATCCATTCCATTAAGTCCATTGTGAACTTATGACATATTTTGAACACCTTAGGGCTTAGTGCACGGCTCTATTATCTATTATCGAAGGGTAGGTTTTTACTCTCAACAAATTATTCACTGACCTAAGTTTCTGTGAGATAGCGTTTCTTTTTGACATTTAGAACTTTTCAGAGGTAAGTTATCAAAGTGATACCGGTGGTCAAAACCTCTATTTTCATAAAAGGGTTTCACTTGTTAAAGGCTTCAACATTAATTATAGTAAAACAAAACAGTGGTTTTCACTAGAAGACACAACTTTTTAGAAACCAAAAACACAGCTCTTCCAATCACAAATCATTGAGTCTCTTGGTATATTCTTCGACTAACAAATTTGTTGGAAATCCAACGTCGAAGAAAGAACACAACAATTATTTTATGCTTGCAAACGAATGTTCCGACCGAACTGCGGATTACAACCAAAAGTGACCCACTGGATGTACATCTCTTTAGTAAAACCAATCTTACTGAATGGGGCCGTGTTATGGTGGAAAAGAGAAAAAAGAATGTCACCTCCTCAGATTTGATAACCGAATCTTCATGCTTACTGCTTGGTTGTAAGGCTTCCGCAATTAATGCATAATTAACTTAATATGGACTTCAAAGCCCATATCAAGTCGAGTCTTCAAGTTTGAAGTGTCAACAAACTGCTCCCTAGAACATAATTGTGAGTACATTCGGCAAAACTATAGGTCCCCTCCCACTTGTGAGAGAACAATGGTACACACAACAAGAGTGTAGAAGACACAGTCGGCTTGTAGCACCACCCAAAGTATTGTATCTTGACTGGGATATGAAAACCCCGAGGAACATACATTAGTCACTAACTTAATTTTGGCAATCCAAGCGATGAATTGAAACTATTACAAGAACACTGCAAAATCACTTTCCCTCATAAGCGACAAAATTTGTTCAACAACTTCCTTGTATGTACAACCTTAATGAACTTACCCAAATTCACATCAAAAATATAATTCACAAATATCAAATAATCACATCGACTTCCGGCTACACTCACGAGTTGCTTGAGAAAGATGTTGAACCGTACAGATTGCACTGCTGGTCCCTTGCAAACGAATGTACAATTTATAATCCAATTTCAAAAAGGAACACACGCTTCCAACGGTTACATAAATAAGAGGAAATTCACTTTCACTCTGTCCGGATTGACTGTACTTGTCTATTGGTCACTGCGATGCGAACTAAAAGTGCACACTTGCGCCGGACGCTCTTTTATACGAGTCGGTGAATCAGTTCGTATCATCTGAGACGGAGGTTACTGAACAGGAATTCGAAAGCCTAGTAAAACTAGTTGAGAGTCAGTTGGTGTATGTATGTACTTATAGATCAAATGGTGAATTGGCGAAGAGGAGCAGCGGAGGATCTGAATAAATAAAAGATACTAGGATATGTTTGCGAAATAGTGGACGAGTCAAGAAAAATGGTATCTGCCTTCAAATGTAACGGTGGCACGTCAATGAAGTGAGATTTGGGAATCTACATGGAAGCAATGAGTGGTTAACTCCTTGATGCAGGTACAAATTGTGACCACGATAGCAGAGCAGACAAGAAGTCCCAGAAACTTGTTCACTTTCGATCAATTCGACCTCAGGTTGCGTGGCACCACAACAGAGGATGCTAAAGTTGTCTTGTACAAATAAAGGAAGACCACAAACAACTTTACGTAGAAAACTGTAGAACAGAAACCAGAAAAAATCCTATCTGATAATGCATGCTATTTGTCGCGCATGAGTTACGTTCCGCAACATGCAGATCGGCTCAGCAACATTGGTTCTACGTATAGGGTGCATCCTATTCGTGGTCCGGATTTAATGCGATTTCGTTCGCGGATTATATGCGACACCAACTGACATCCGAGACTGTATGTACTTAGTTTGAGTTGCCAATTCAAATTGTGGACCGCAGAACGGCTTGAAATTGTGAAAACTCACTAAATACACAAATAGTGATTAGGCAGGTTTTATAATAGGACTTCAACCAGACAGAAAAAAACGAAAACATAAAATGGAAGAAAAACAACAAGATTCATCAATTATTATTTTTCCAAGAAGAAGGAGTTGGAATCCCTGCTTCGAACGGGTGCAATGAGGATGCTAAGGTAGTGTCATTGTGAAATGATTAAGAGTACATATTACTATACTTATACTACAGGATGTCTTTATGCAGAAGATTACAGCTATTTTTTATGAGACGATACCAACATGTTTTCTAGGTTGCTTTGGAAAGTGAGACATAAATCGGTAACATAAGCTAAAAAACTAAAATATTAAATATAAAAAAATATTTTCTGTGAGCACTTCTCCTTCAACAGATACTTTTTCAAATAACAGATAACATTTCTGCTTATGGTTTTCCATGTGTGCGTTCCATGTCATGTTACTATCCATAAGAATATACATCTTAATGCCTTTTAGGTAACATGAGATTAGTCTTGTTTTATTGCTTACGAGTAGTTCGTGCTTAGAAAACCAATGACGAAGAAGGTGTATATCCATGTTCAACTGAATTGCAGAGTCAAAAATATTTTTGTCCGTCATATATATGTCATAACTATAATATTACCACTGAATGTTGGATGAAACAATTAGTGACTCAACATCAAAATGGACCCAACACCTCTTGTAGGTACACCAAACTTAATTTTGAACAGGGTTGATAGTGTAACCAATGTGCGACTTGACGAATTCAGATCTACTGGACAGCCTTAGCAAATATAGCAATAACGTGATTTTCTTGTAATAAAATGTTTTTTGAAAATGTATGTGCTCATCCTGCATCCAGTGATTTTAAATGACCTTTGTCGTTAAATTAATTTTAGCCAGCTTAGCGATCTCTCTCGCAAATTTTTCCGACGGTTTGTAAAAAAGACTGTATAAAATTAGTTCGTAAATAAAAATAACAAACTAATTGTTAGTTTTTCATGTCTTTCTAACTGCATGTATATTTTTAAGCAAAAATGGACCCAACACCGACCATTGTGGTACACCAACTGTCATTTTTAGCAGACTCCCAGTGTAACAAACATGTAACTTGCCGCGTTGAGATTAATTTGATAGTACGAAGCCATATACTTGTAAATAACAAACATATCAATAACATAATATTCTTGCAATGAAATATTTATTGAAAAAATGTCAGTATTGTTCCAAGACTTCGTATGATTTGCATTTATGTCAAAAGTCGAAAACAGAAATCAAGTTTTACGCTGTGAAGCCAGCTATCTCCGTAATACTTCATTTCTGGTCGAAAGTAACTTTCCACCCTCAAATACGGCATGTTTTTAACCTTCGCAGATTTGATCATGTCTCGGAAGAACGTCGCATTCTCCTCAAACGCGAATTGGAAGCAATTATGGCTAGATCATAAATTAACTCTTCAAAATTATTCAGAAGAAACAGCCAAACTATTTATATGAAGAAAAGATCACCTTCTGTGGGGTCGTAATATTACCTTAAAATCCTCCATTCTTACGTGTTTAATCTCAAGCAGGCACTTGTTTATTCGTGCTGTTCATCCTACTTTCACAGGTACGTTCTAAAACTGAGCATAGACAAATTTATATTGCTTGTTTCTCCTAACTATTAACAAATTATTCACTGACCTGAGTTTCTGTGAGATAGCGTTTCTTTTTGACATTTAGAACTTTTCAGAGTTAAGTTATCAAAGTGATACCCGTGATAAAAATCTCTATTTTCATAAAAGGGTATCACTTGTTAAAGGCCTCAAGATTAACTCTAGAAAAACAGAACAGTAGTTTTCACTAGAATTCTGAATCATTCTGAGTCTCTTGGTATATTCTTTGACAAACAACTTTGTTGGAAATCGAAAGAACACAACACTTATTTTACGCATGCAACCAAAAGTGATCCACTGGATGTACACCTCTTTAGTAAGCCCAATCTTACGCATTTGTATTAATAATCGTATTGAATTTTAAAATTGCAAATCTACACTCTTAAATTATAATTAAAGTAATCTGAAATCACATAATTTCAAGCCTGTCGCTTAAGAGAGTATCATATGTTATAATATTCCTGTACCAGTTATGTGCCCTTCCTGAATCCATCGATTGCTACCGACATCTGTTTATTTAAATCAGCTTAACGATCTCTCTCGAAAATATAACCGACAGTTGGTGAAAAGGCTGCATTGATTTTACGTTTGACATTTTACCACGACCTTCTCATTTTTTCAGCTTAACGAGATCTCGATCGCTAATTTTCTTCCGGCAGTTTCTAAAATTACTGTGTTTATTTTATGTTTTTGACATTTTACCACGATCTTCTCATCTTTTAAGCAAACCTAGCCCGATGCAGTATTTTGTCCACTGCCCTTGTTTGCCCGGTTTGAAAAACGACCTTGGTAACAACACAGCATATTTCCTATGTTATATTATAGAACCCTTAACGTACTTGAATAAAGTGTACGACATTTGTTACACTGGACCACAAATGTATTTGATTAATTTACTATATTTTCTTCTAATTCTCCATAATCATTATACAAGAAAGGTTCAATTAATTGTTATTTACCAAGTCTTTCTAACTGCATACGTATTTTCACGCGATGTTATTGAAACAATGAAATGAAAAATGAAACTTAATAGTCTTATTTACATCCTACACCAACTATTACAGATTTTTTTCTTCAACCCAAACGATCAATAGGTCTTGCATAGGTTTACAAATTGATTCCACTTTAAACTAAATTTCTTTACAAATGCATCATAATGTCACTTTTCTATGTCCCCTACTATGGTCATGCATTCTATTTCTCATTCGTCCAACTTAACGTACTAAAGTCACCCTATAAACCGATAACTGGCAGCCGCTGTACACTGAACTTTCTTTTCCACTCGTTCGTCGCAATTCGTACTGGCGCACGCAACCATTTTTGTTTTGTTTCGTTTCACGATCATTCCTATGTTACCTTTACCGTTCCAGCAGCTGCCACAACCACTCTCTCTCTCTCTGCCATCAGTTCACCTCACCATCGGGAAAAAAAAGAGACTTCCACTGTTCCACACACACCATATGTGTGAATGGAATGAAAAGACGCCGTCGCTGTTGCAACAAAATACACCAAACACCGACAAAACGAAAATCGCCCCAAAACAGCAGCCGACACCGCAAACACACACCACCAGTTAAACAGTCAGTCGGAAAATGGAAGTGGTCTAAGTAGTGTCGCCCTGTCGTGCGTAGAGTTAACCGTTTCGCGCTTTGATTACAAAAAGAAATAAGAATTTGTTGTTTTTTTTTGTTCTGCTAAAGAAATGCAACACAAAACAGAATTTTCTTAACTCAGCTCAGTGAGTGTGTCTACTCAGCGATTGTTGAATTTTGAGTGTTCTGTAACGGAAAATTGCCAAAAGCAAAAAAAAAAGAATATCTAAGAAACCGCAAGTGGTCTGTGCAAAACGAATGAAATAAAAATATGAAGTGAAGTGAAAAAAAAGTTGCCGTCTGCGAAATAAATAGAAAAGGGAATCAGTGCCAAGTGCAAAATCTATCGTGAGTGCTCGCGAGTGTGTGCGTGTGTGTGGCCAAAGTGAATGTGAAGAGCAAAAATAATAAAATCCTTTTTTCGATTTCCCAATCGTCACCATCACATCGGTTCATCTAAACTATTCCTTGGTATCTGCTGATTTGAGTCGGTCCAAGAAAAAGGGGTGGATTAAAAGCACAGTGCCTGCACAAGGCAACCGGGATAAAGGAAAAAAAAAGCGGATCCTCGAAGCGAAGTCATTAAAGGATATTTCGTCGGCTTATTTTCGCATTGATACGAATTTGTTTGTTTGGGTAAGCGAAAATTTAACTGTTTTATTTCGCATGTGTTTGTGTGTGTGTTGTGTTGGGGTTCTGGGGGTGTGGGTGGGGAAGCTAATAAAATTCTTCATACATACACAACCAGACACGATAAATCCTTTTTGTTTTGCGTTTCCTTTTTGCGCTCTCTCTCTGTCGCGAAGAGGTGGTGTGGTGCGAGTCGTGTTGGTTAAGGGGAGTGTGCGTAAGAGGGGAGGGGAGTAAGGACTTTTTGTTGTCTGGCGGCGAACTTGCCAGCCATCGCCACCACCACCACCACTACCACTACAATCATAATCGTCATCAACATCAACATCATCGGCGCTATAAACAGAAATTCTCCTCACTAACACTATACACCCGGTTCTTGCTCCTATGGTTCTCATTCCTCTGACCCCAGCTCTGTTCTTCGTCCTTTTTGATACCGAAGGACGACGAGGACGACAACAGGGCACGGAGAGGAATATCCATTCTCATCAGATTTTAACTATTGCTCTCTTTGTCGGGTGGGTTTTCAATTCAGCAGAATTGCCAGATCGAGGAACAGTTGGTTTTTGCGGATGTATAGAAGTGTCACTCACTGTCTGTCAGTCTTGAAACGGGACTTTCATTTCGCAACTTTATTTTGTTAGAACTAGGCTTCGTTAGATTTCTCCCTTGATATGTTGATGAGCAGGGGTGAGCCTACCAATCAGTGAATTAAAAATCGACCGCGCAACGAACGTTATTAAACGTCAAGGGGGAATGTGTGCATTCACTTCAGGAAATAGACTGACAGGATTAAAATGTGGATTTGGAATGTCTTAATAGCTAACTGCGTCTAGTCTTGAGCATAAATTTGACACAAGGTCAGAATCATTGTCGACCAAAATAGACTTTAGTGAACTTAATTGTGTGTCAAAACAGAATGAACCTTTGTCAGAAGTCCATATTGGTTCAGAAATTTTGAATAACATTTCAAAAAGAAACAAGATTATTTTCGCATATTGCCGCAATTTAACGAAACTCAGCGAAATTGAACGAAGAGGTTATTGCGAATACCTAACCCACAACCCCTCTTGTACAAAGCTGCAAGCTAACAAATCACCTGAAAATTTGCAGGCAGATCAATAAATGATAGGACAACGGCATCTAATGTTGACTTATTCTGACTGGACGGTCAAACTGATTGTGACATTTTAACAGAGTTCTGTATTCTTGGGTTTTGAAGTTCGAGATGAAGGAGTAGTAGGTATTTAAGTGCAAACATGAGCCAAAGGGCGACCTGCGAACAAGTAAAATCTCAAAAATTCAATAAAGAAAATATCTATTCCTAGAATGTGATTGCCAACATAATTTCGACATTGGAAATTCGACGAATAAGTGCCTGCATGTCGCTTCGCTTGCGGCTTTCTGTGCTCAGTGTTTCTTCTTGTTGTTCAACAAATTCCAGTTGGAGCACGAACGCTTCCAAAATTCTGTACAAAATAAATTCCGGTTAATCCCAAGAAAACAAATTACACTGGACCTGCACTTAGAGGAACTAAGTCGAACAAATCATGGTATCCCGTGAAAATTCGACTTCGGGGGAGTCCCTGTATTTACGAACAACGTTCTTGTCCAATCCTATTCTAGGAAACGTACCCATATTTCGAAGAAACTAAACTTTCTAGGATTCCGTTTACATGTCAGTTAGTTGAAAGAAAATGCAAATCTACACTGACTTCATCATCAAGCTCCCGTCGATCCATGTTTCTCACAGACAACATTCCTGAACGACAGTCTTTCATAGTGTAACACTGTCTTTTGATTCTCCCTCCATCTAATTCCCCGTTCTACTGCAGCAGATTTACAACTTGCAAATATTTCAATATGCAAGCGTGCAAACAAATTAAAAGTCAAGACGCGATCATTTAATTTGTCGCACCCACAGTGAGTGAAACTTCCTCCAACATCCATCAAACCTACAAAAAGGTACGTGTTTACGTACATATATCACGTGTCGTCAATGTGTGATCAGCATCCGGATAAGTCTAGTCAGTTTTAGAAACAGACAAAAAAAACAAATTTGCCAAGTTCCTTATCAACCATAAAAAATATGAACCGACTTTTATCTGATAATAAATTTAAATTTCATGTTTCACTGACGCCATTCAAATTTGCGCTGGACGTGCCTGTCATCACTTATCAACCTGTCAATTATTGTAATGACAATCCGTCAGTCATTGTGAATTGTGTTCAGTACTAGACGAATTGGGTGGAGACAGCACATGCACTGCCCTTGACATTTTGCATTTTTGAGTCCGGTGATGCTCATGTGGGGACTTATGTATGTCGGAGTGACCTTTGTAGCTCGTTGAAATGTCAGTGTTTTGATGGGAAATGTCAGAAGTAATAATAGAATATTTTATTTTGTTTTTATTTTTATGTGAGTGACGTTATTTTTGCCGGCAAATTTCTCTGCCTGTTTATGTATTTTTTATGTAAATCAATTTGAATTTTGACATTGACATTTGACAGTTAGAATGGCAAGAGTCTCTTGAAAGTCATCCGGGAACTGTGGTCTGGTGAACATTTGCGTCTAGGCTTAAGAATGGTCAGAGTGTCATCGAGTATCGTTTTGACAATAGGCCACTTATGCAAATTGAAAATTTTACCGGATGTTGTTGACATTTTGATTCACTAACTAATTCTAGACGAACATTTAAATATACATACATTCTTTTTATTGAGTAAACAATCCACTTTCTGTGAGATTTAATGATGGTCATATATGACATATGAATGGGGAGATATTTTTGGTTTTGATAACTATAATTCTTTGTGGTGATGTTTTCCTTTTAAGTCATTAACAATTCGGAAGTGAATTTTCATATTTTGCGACTTACGGACTACGAGGATCCACCCCAAAGGATACGGGTGACATGAAGTGGTTCAAGAACTGCGATCAATAGTGAAGTTCATTGAAGAGTAAATGAGTTATAGGAGTTGGCTCAAAACATAAATTAAAAGAGATCGTGGATGAATTTCGAGTTCATTCACAGGCGAGTTCACTTGACAGATCAGACTTCTGTCACTAAAATCTGACTGGTCAGAGAATCCATATAAAAACACCTTCAGACAAGTTTTGACGGCAGGTAAATTCAATCCTGGGCCTGACTCGATAAAATTCAAGATGTTGCACTCAAAAGATTTAACTTGACAGATCAAGGAACTCAGAGCAGAAGCTCGTTTGGGCAACAGTCTTCTGAGATCAGACTTGATAAATTGTATTCCACAGATTTAATATGACAGATATAGTTTGACAGGACAGGCTGGGTACGATAGGAACTGACAGCTCCCCCCATTGATTATATGGTAAATTCAGGCCGCTACGCAATTCATGTCTCTTAAAATCACTGTCTCTTGTCTTTCATTGTACAGAGAGCTCCCATAGCCGCACTGCAACAGCCGCAGCACTTTTGTCCGGCTAAGGGAGTTATGTGTCCATGGGCATGTATGGAACTTCAATTCAATTCGATCAATGGCGTGATAAATTGAAAATTCTAAGACAATGTTCGTAATAAGAGCTTTCACGTAATAAGAGCAGCTTCTGGCACCATCGTGATGTCAAAAGCCATGCAATGTAATAATTAAAAATGAAATACTACCGTCGTTTGTCTCGTCATTGGCTAAAATAAAAAAATGCTCTCCAACCACTTGCGTTAAAAAAAATCCTCTTCTACAAATCTATTTATTCTGGCAACACTGTTCTTCCTGCTCTCTTTGCATTATTCCCGATATTCCTGTCTTCATTGCGCTCAACAAAAATAACCACCCAACCCACCTTCACCTACCCCCAATTTTCCACGAGCTCGCTTGCTTGCTTCCCTCATTCAAGTGTGCGTGCGCAAGATTATTCCAAATTTTCCTTCAGGACACACAGCAATCAGATATCCACAGTAACATCTTTTGACGATACATTGTCATGTGAAGCTCATTTAAAAAAAAAAACAAACATACATACATATTTCCTTATTTCGATAAGAAAACTTTTTTCATTAAAGAATTAAATAGAGAAAAAAATGTTTAAATTAAATTATAGTCGAACAAAGGGTGGGGTGGCAATGACAGCCCACCGCCCATGCACACTTTTGCATGAAGAAAATTGTATGATCCCTGCGAGGCGGAGGACCTGAGGAAAATTGTGTCTGCATTCCTGGTGGAGACGTCAATGAACTCAGTTGGCCGTCAATTGTTAGCTCTTGTTGTTGTTTTGGGAAATTTTCCTTGCATGTGAGCGTGCGTGTGGAAAAACGTTTGTTGTGTCGCTCGTGGTTTTCCCTAAGGACAGCGGCGTACTTGAGCAGGGATTTTCAACCACCCAGTTGGATTGTGCCTTGAAAGTTGTGAGAGAGGTCCGTGAATGAACCAAATTATTTAGGTGTACACAATTAATTAAAGGTGTGCGTTAGTGCGTTGGAGGGGTTGGCTCTGATCAACGCACATGCTGGGTTAAGGGTAACTCTTTGGTTTTGTGATGAAGTTTGTTATTTAAAGCGGAATGGAAGCAAAGGAGAGGGAGATGGATTGATTTTGGTTCGAGTTTGTGTTAGGCGAGCGGCAGTCATGTGATTTCTTGAAGACGGGGAGGGTTGAGAGGAATAATATGCACGTTGAGCTCATCAAAAAGACGCAATCTTGCAACCCAACTATTTTTGTACTACACCAAGGGACCGGAGATTCGCTTGGCATTAACGAACTGTGTGTAATTCATGTCCACCGGTGGACCCATAGTGCTAAAGTCAGATACACACGTGTGCTACCGGTGGACACGATGGCCCTTGAGAATCTAAAAATGTACCACTGGTGGCCTTGTACCACTGGTAACACAATGGGCGTATGTTTGGCCTAAGTGTGTCTGCTGCTCGTATGCGCGGCAGTCAGCCACTTGGACCTAACTTAACCACTGGTGGCCACATTGAGCTGATGAGCTTAAGAAAGGACACACCATCAACCTCTCAGTGGTCAGATGTAATTTTTAGGTAGTAATATACGTCGTCAATGTCCGCCAAAAACAAATGTCTTCAAGTTGGCCTCTGCAAGCGGGACCTCAACCAAGTTCATGTGCGCAACTGGGGCAACAGCTGGCTGCAGATCGGGAAACTGGACAGACCTGTGAGTTGATATCTCTTATAGAATCTCTCTCTTCTCGCCTTCAATCTTAGTTAATTTCCAGTTTAAATAATCCAAGGTCTGGTTAAGAGCCAATGTCAATCTTTTGTCCATTCACGGTTGAAAGTCCTGGATCCACTCAGGCAGTGCTTGAAAGGCTCCAAGGCATAAAGTGCATTGGAATATGTGGGGTCTAAACCCATAGACATGATGTTACATTGACTTTTTGTTGCACTATTTCCAAAGGCGTTCCGGCTAAGTTGGAAGTAAGACTAAAAGAGTCCAATTGTTTTAAATTAAGAGCTTTCGAGCATTCTAACATAAACTATACCAATATTACTATAGATAACCAAAAGCCTTTTCGACCGTAAATCTGCTTTTAAATTTTCAAACAAGAGAGCTCTGGTCAAAACCCCAAGTTGAGTCGGAAAGCTCCGATAATTTATACACAGACCACTCCAAGCAGTACGAAGGTGCCGGTGCCGATGTACAAATTGCATCGCAAGACGTCAAAATCTGTTACAAACTGCACGAAAGAAGCAGCATCTTTCAAGCGGAACTGATGGCCATCCAGGAAGCAGAGCTAACCACACTCGCATTAATATTTATGTAGACAGTCAGGCAGCACTCAAGGCACTTTAAAGTAACACAATAAAGTCCAAAACGGTAATTGATTTGTTGCGCCACAGGAACTCTGCAGAAGCAATGCCGTCTCCCTCCTGTGGTTTCAGGGGCACATGTGAGTTCAGGGAAAGGAACTAGCTAAGCGTTGTGTTACAATCTAAGCTTCGAAGATCCGATAAAGTGTTTCTTTAATTAACTCGATAATGAATTACTATAGAAAACGCGCAAATAATTCACACACATAATCCACAAACAAAAGGAAAAAATAAACTAAATTTATGTAACTCATATAAAATGAAGAAAAAAAGTCAACAAATGTTCGTGCAATGAATTGAATTTTAGATTTTGTTTTGGTATTACAGTACTACCTTGCTAATTTGAACACTCAGTAATTTTAACGCTCCACTAATTCGAATACATATTTTTTTACATTATGTAGGTACCTTATAATTCGAACTCTTGCCAAGATTTTTACTCTAATTCGATTTTTCCGATACAGTTTACTTACTACTTTTACGCCTTACTTCAATTAAGGATTTAAAATTTTTCAATGTCTTTTTCGACCTTCCAGGTTAGCGCCAAAAATCTCTTGAGATTTAATCTTCTATGTGATAGACTATGCATAGACAAATTTCAAGAAAATGTGAGGTGATAAATTTTCGGAGTTGCAGCCCCAGTTTTCTGGCAACTGGCTGAGATAACCTATAATAGAGATATCTAACTTCTACCTCCCTTGCCCCTTGATTTCATCTGACACCGTTTTTTATACGCTTTTTGTCCCATGTCTGTGAATACATGTGAGCTCCTGAGAACAGTTTTTGAACAGCTGATACCCGTCCCCTCCTAAGAAAAGGGGTGAATTAGAGTTCTTATTTGAAAACTCCCTCGTTATTTAAACGTTTTTTTTTTCAAAAAACTAACGAACAAAGCTTATGTTCATGAAGTCGATTCATTAAAACTTCGAGCAAATTACAATCTGAGATACTACGACATAATTAATGAATGTACAGCACAGTGTGAATTTTTGCACATGTATAAAAACGAAAAATACATTCACACGTTCAGGTAACTAATAATAAAAATATTATTAAAGCGTGAATCACAAATAAGAAGTTTTGACATTAGTTATGCATTAGTAATAGTTGCAATATTTTGCCATTGTTCTTATCAAATTGTTTAAATGGAATTCATGAATTAAGCGTATACAGCGGACTTCATTTTTTGAGTTAATTTCTTAGGTATGATTTATGAATAAGCTGTATATATACTTAAGAATTAATTTGAGATCAAATAGTTCCAGTTTAATGGGCATTGCAATACATTTTTATTCACGAAAGTCCAAATTACAATGTAAGGAAATTCTCTTAAAAATACGAGTCAACATTTGAACACCATCCGAACAACATGTATTTTATATGGATCGCACATGGATTGTGGGCAAATTAAAAAATCTGCCGCCATTTTTCCCACTAAATTCACGAATCTGCAGCAATTTTCCACTAAAATCCACGAATCGGCCGCCATTGCGTGGTGGATCCAGGGTTTGTGTAAGAGTATTTGTGAAATAAAAGGGAATACCAATACTTTTGCATTTTTCTCCGTTGTGGACAAGGGGAAAAATGGCCGAAGTTGGATATCTCTATTATCCCTTATCTCTGGCAACTGGCCTACGAAATTTTCAAGTGAGCTCCAAGCATGTTTGTTAGACAAAATTCATTCTGCTTTATATTCACACATAAAAAAATATGCAGTAATTCGAAAACCTCCGTAGTTCAAATTAGGGCAGGTGTCTAAGTTCGAATTACCGAGGTAGTACTGTAGCGCATTGAGGGGGTCTAAAACCTTGTTTTATTAAAAAGACATCTTATTTGAGATCTGAACCAAATTACCTTAAGGGGGACCCATTTCCCGATTTCAAATTTTGACGATTTTCAATCTGCTGGTAAATGAACATAAATTATTTTTTAGGCTTGTCACTTTGCATACATTTATTTAAAGACTTAAACAATAAAAAAAAATGTACATCATTTTTTTTGTTGTTTTTTGTGATCAAACAAAATCCCTTCTTTTCGGCGGCGCATGTGATTTCCGCTGACTGGAACATCTGAGACCAAAAATTCCAACGGGATTATAAAGAGCACATGTTTGGATCTGGTATGATAATAATAATAATATTGGTGGCGCGACAGTTCACGGCGGACCTGGGCCTAGCTTCTCAGTAAGCACTCGTGTTGTGTGTGCTATTCTTCTCTCAGACTTTTTCTAGACTCTACTATACTCCTTGAGCTTTGTCAGTGACTCGAAAAAGGTGGAGCAGTGAATTATCAAAGGTGGTAAATGCGGCTATCGAACCCCTTTGCGTAGGAGTCGACGCACTTACCCACTACACCACGGCGACTCTGGTATGAACTAGGATTATTATGTTCTCTCAAAAATTAACAAAATGGCGGACCTTTAAAATTTTTCGATAGTAGAGAAGATCTTCACCGATTTGATTTATTCTAGTTTATACCATAGTTATATACTCCATGCTATGCTCTAGTTCTTTATGGTTTTCTATAAAAATAAAAATCAAGTACAGTAATGTTGATTAATGTTGATGAAATTTTTGTTTTTTTGGTACCATCGGTTTATTATTAATTTTTTAATCCACACAAAAACTTTTATTTTATTCCAAACGTCTTATTATTTTTTTTTCAAATATGCCTTATTATTTAAAATTCTTAAGAAATACTGTATTGATGACCATGAGCTTTTTGCCTTCGTGTCGATTCAACTTCAATTTCAAATGACTAGTTACGTATTTTGAAAGGAAACACGTTTGTTGATGGTGGTGGTGGTCTTAAGGCTATAGATAGACATCAACATCTGTAAATGAACACGTAATACTGTCCTAAAGATATTAACACAGCTTTCCAACGTAAATCTAGGGACTTCAAAGAAGGGTATTGATGATGATTTGAAATTCATAGCTGTCTCTGTGGAAAACAGCGGCGGGAATTAATTTTTGAACAATAACTAACATTCCCGTCACTTCAACCAAAGAGACTTCAAAGTCTTCATACAAGCAATCCTCCGTCTGATGTCGCTTTATAAATGCTCCCCACCATCAAGAATTTTTAGAAACAGACGGGCAAATGTTTGAAAATGTATTCCAAAATATTTTTTCTTATATTCTTATATTTTCTCCAGAGCTTATACGGCCGATGTATTTCATTAGTGAAGCGGCAAAAATGTATACTCATCATCTTGTCAATTTCAATAATCCATATCATTCGAAAAATAGATCTGAAAGAATAGGCCATGCATGATGCAATATAGTTTGTTGATAGCCATCAAACAGGACAATCAATCATCAGTTCGTACGTTTGATGGTGAGTCAATATCCGAACCGATGCCATCTGACACAAGAGAACATCGTAGCAGCTGTTGCCTTTGCCCCACACATTCGACCAGACTCTTGTCCCTGTGCGAGGCATTCATCTAGAAATAAATAATAACAACCCCGCCAAATAATACTATTTCGCATTGTGCGACCGTGCGTGACACCCACGCAAGCACACTCGTCCGGCGTCCGTCGTCTGCCGCAGAGCTTTTGTCTGTCTAATCCAAAAATACCTCAAGACATTTTGGCAAGTCAAGGAAAAAACACAACAAACAACATTGAAATCCGAATAAAATAAACGACTCGCTTAAGGACCACTTAATGACTTAGTTAGAAGCAACACGCCACAAATCCGTGCTCTATTTTCAACGATTTCTGCTCCTCTCTTGTGACGGTAACATAAACAGACATTTTATGATGTCTTCCCGCGGAATAGATACTGCCTCCAGTCCCAGCCCGTGGACTGAGAGGCGGCATCGTCGCGTTTCTCAATAAAAATCAAAGTGTTCACTGTGGCTGGCTGCGCGTCTTCTTGGGCGATGATGTTCACTCGAGATTTGGTTCTCTTCAAAACGAAAACATGTCCAAGAAAGTCGAAAAGGGGGACAGTTGCATGTGCAGAGATATAAATACCCGCCGTTCACATTTGTGTGCTTGTGTGTCGGCCTGACTCTGGTCCAGATCTAAGTGGGCGGGAAAAAAATTTGACTTCACCTGGACTGCGACTGAGTCGGTTTCGGTTTGTGTAACACACACACGCCAAATCAATTTGCTACGGTGCAGGTGAAAATTTCATCAGACGCACCATTGAGACGTGCACGCAAACAAAGGGAAGGCGGAGAGGTAGAGGCAACAAAAATTAATTACCTGCTACTGGATCGGTGTTAAATGATGATCATGGAGTGGAATTGAATATTTGATTAGGTGTGATGACATAAGGTACTTGTGTGTTTGCTCTGGCGTCGCGGCTTAAAGCCAACCACTGCTGGTGCGTATCTAGGTTGAGTGGTCGTTACCAGCTTATCGCGAGTGTTTTTGTAAGATTACAAGGGCCTCTACCTGCTGCAATGTTCAGGAAGTTGTCAATAGTCTATTTTAACCCATTGTTGGGTTTTCCCTTTGTGACGATTCACTTGGTATTATTTTTCCAAGATGTTGAGATACGATTGTTGCACGAGATGATTGTTTATGTCTCTGGTGTGCGGACGACGTTTGCAATCCGCTGTAATTTTGTACGTCTTTTTGGACCTCCACTGTAAAGCAAAACCTATTTACAAACTTGTTGACTTGTTACTCAAGGAGTATTGTAAAGCTGGTACACAAATTGACGCATTGAATAGTTCTAAAACTCACAATATCTGGTGACAAGCTTCAGCAAATTAAGCGCATGCAATGGTGAATGTAAGAAGTCTCATTAATCAGTGCTAGATTTCAAGCTGCTCAACAGAACAACCACAAATGTATCACAGAAATCGATTATCTTTGAAACAAAACACTCTGTATAGCAGCAATATCTTAAGGGCTATGAACTGCGTTCTGCTGGATTCGTAATGTGTGCACTACTTTGCATTCAAATGCTTACGTATGTAGCTTCAAAAGGGTTTCACTTGAGACATTAAATTATGACTAAATTTGTAGTAATGTTGTGTATACACATTTTGCAGTTCACTACACACGCACCTCATTTTGGTGAATACTGCCCCCCCCCCCCCCCCTTTACAAATGATCTCGTGAGTTTATTTTGGTTTGAAAGCTATCTTAACTTGTCTTGGTTACGCTTCAGACAGATTAGTGATTGTTCGTCACACATTCCGAGAGCATAGCCCTCATAAAACTAATCTGTTGATATGCCATGAGACTGCGACAATCGACAATTAGTGATAAACTACTCAGTTGATATGAGCTTTTGGGTGGCATTTTTTTTTTCAAAATAAACTTTGCAGGCGAAAATGTCTTATCATCCTAAATTAAATCACCGAGTTTTGTTGACAAGATGGTGAATGTTTGATGGAACACGACAGAGCAAAGATCACACATCAGGGAGAGCCATTTATTCAACAGCCGATTACGTAGTACAGCCTTAAAGATACTCTTTGAAGTTGGAACTGCTTTGATATTAAGACATGAATAAATAAGAATATTAAAATGTGCCTAAAAATTAGAAACATCCAAAGCAGTTAAACTTTGAGTGCCTTATTCTTGCATTCGAAAATTGTATGCACTAAAAAACAAAGAATCTGCTAAAAACAATTTCAAAAAATTGAATTTAGGACCTTTTACAGGTAAAAATAGGTCAAAATCTAAAAACCGCCTTGGCTTGTTAATGGGAAAAAATCGTACAACCGTGTGATATCTGAAAAGACCAAAATATTCCTTATAAAATTGTTACTTTTTTTATTTTATTTTCTACTTTGACTTATAAAAAATTTCCATTTTTGTAGTCGAAAATCTTGTCTGCAAAAATATATTTATTTTAGTTCAAAAGGTAATTTTTTCGACTTTAAACGAACTTTGCTTGGAAACAAAATGCACTAAAGCCGTGAAAAAAATTGCAATGAAGAGTACAATGTTTCAACTAGAGGTAGGGCTTTTGAAATTTAGATTCTCAAACGTATACCACGCATAGCGCCGGTGGTAGGCATTAGAGGGGTAAATCAGGGGAGAAAAAAAATGAGTGTATTAAAAGAAAGATTTCGCAATAAATATGAGCGAGTAGTCAGACCAAAAGTATATGATTAATTTAATTTGTTGTACTTGATTTGCCCGATCAGAGACATAATGGCGCCGTAGAAAATTGAAGGCAATTGTAGGCATATATCGATACAGTCTGTGACAACAAATTAGAACCGATATTTCCGTTTTACAAACATTAATATTTTCATATTTATTTAATTTGATTTTTTTTATGTTTTTCACACACACTTGATTAAAAAGCGAAGAAAAAATACAGTGCAGTCTGGAGTTTTGCAACCAATGTAATGGACTCACCTATTTTCAATTTTTGTAACTTTGAAATTGTACGGTTTAAAATATACGCTTAAAATGTACGCTTTAGAACGCAATGCAACAGCAGGAGAAAATTGTTGACGACGTCATAAATCGTCTAGACATAGTTTCGTGCAGAAATGAAGTGCTATAGAGATGGCCAACTTCACAGCACGCAGACGAATTTGAGTGACTTTTTGACTATTATTCACGATATACTATTCGTCGCTCCTTTCTTTCATGGGAAGAGTGAAAAGCAACTACCCTCACAAAACGTTCGAATAAGGCTGTCAGAACTCCTGATCATTGGAAGAAGACAGTGTTTCTTTGCTTTTAATTCTGGATTAAAATTTTGTCAGAATGATCTAATATTAAGATATGGGCAGCGATCTCTGAATAGATCTCCGAAAGTCTAACAAAACGTAGAAGCCCTAGAAGACGAAGTTTCCGATGATAGTGCGGGAATGGAAAAACAAGTGAAATTACAATATAATAATATGATTGGCGCGACTGTTCGAAGTGGGCCTGCGTCTAGCTTTCCAGCAACCATTCATGTTGTGCTTAATATTGTTTTTTTTTTTATGAGTGTAAGTGACCTACAGTTTTTTAGTCGGGGAACTTGAGAAGCAATTAATAGTACTTAAATATTTTTAACAATTAATAGCTATAATTAATTAAGCAGAAATAATAATAAATAATTGTTTATTATTTAACAATTAATAGCAATTAATAAATCTAAAATAATCTTTGAGCATTGTCAGTGACTCGAAAAAAAAGGGTGAAGCCGTGATTTATCAAAGTTGGTAATTTGGGGATTCGAACCTGGCACCCCTGCGTAGGAGTGAACGCACGAACCCACTACGCCCCGCAAAAAAACAAGTGAAATAAGAAGCCGTAATAAAATGCTTTACCATGTACTTGTAGTGGGCAAAACAAAATTACTCAACCATTGAAAAAAATGCAACTTCAAAATATGTGGTATATAGCTCCTGCCACGCGATCTTCTGCAAAGCAAATGCTGAGTATTACACATTATGAAAATGATTTTTTTTATAAAACAAGGATTCAGGATATTTTATTTATACATTAAATATTTTTTTTGCGTAAGCTTTTGTAGAGTCTTTAAAATATCTGTTCGATTATTCACTCATTAGTAGCAATAATCGAAATTACTAATGATTTCTGCAGAAGCTGTCTAGCTGAAGAAAAGGAGGAAAGTGTGCAACACCTTCTTAGCTAGGAAAACCCCTCTAGGTGCCTACTTCTTTGATAAATTAAGCGATCTGAGAGAAACACCAATCAAATTGATACTGGATTTCACTGACAAATCTAGCAATGCAAATGCACCAAAGCCACTTACTAACTACCCAGCGAAAGTCTGTTAACATCACTTTACACCTGAGACTTTTAACGCCAACGGTGTCTCCTTCCACATTTCGAAAGAAATAAGGCCATCGATGCATTAATACTCATTTGAACACTTGTGAAATGTATTTGGTGCAAATACGGCAATTTTTCTTATTGACATAGCTGCTATTCCAAAAATGGCTCCTGCTTGAGAAAATGATTATGTGATCAAAATTCGGTTCCCGGCCAATATTTGTGAGCTCCCAATTACCGAACTCATGACGATTTCTATGCTTATGCGGCTACAAATAGTTTATATAAAAGCCCAAATCTAACCTACGAATAAACCGGATGCCTTCTGTCCTAAAAAACCGTACCAATTCATACAT
Organism: Eristalis intricaria; assembly: GCA_964034865.1. Classification (NCBI taxonomy): domain Eukaryota; kingdom Metazoa; phylum Arthropoda; class Insecta; order Diptera; family Syrphidae; genus Eristalis; species Eristalis intricaria. The sequence goes on from OZ035877.1 coordinate 24,994,359, forward strand.
TTACGTTTCAGAATATTTGAGTACCTTTATTAATTCTTCCAATTATGATCAATGCCTCCAAATGGGATGTTTCTTGTTGACAACACTTTTCAGCTACAAGCAATTTGACAGCTGCCAAAACGTTTACATTCTCGCTGAGTTAGGTGACAAAATGCTCGGAATGAATGTAGAGAAAGAGGTGAGGAGGAACCTAATCCTACCTTGATCTAGAACTCTAACGTAGCCTGATCAGATTGAGTAGGCTGTACAATGGGACTATTATCGTTGCCATAACCGGGCATGGAACCATTGGAACACACGGGTCCAGATAAGACCTTCTCCTTGACTTATGAAGGAGCTGCAAAGACGACGAAGAGGAATAAAATATTGTGCATCTTCTGTGCAATTGTAGCGCTATATCCGCCCGTAGAAGAAGTCACTTAGACGCCTTCTACTTTAACAACCTAAGTAGAAGACTAAGTAGGGTTAGTATCAGTTAGCTCCACCGGTATCAAGAGCAATAACTCGTTTAGGGGATAAGATGAGATCAATCAATCAGATCCCAAACCTTACCTAAGGAGAAACCATCTACTCCTACCATACGAAATGCAAAATTCCCTTCTTAGCCTTAAGTCAGCTCTTAATAAAAGGGGATTACACCCATCAACTGCTCCCAGTATACCGACATAATCATGATCACAGGCAGTCCAACAAATTTCCGTGCCAACACGGACCTAATTTCGTGTTCACAGCTGAATACCATAAAAAGATCTATCGAACACCCACCCTCTACCTTACGGCAACGTTACAAAGTAAAGCTATCATGTGTTCAAAACAAAACCTGTCAACTCCAGTTGGGTCTCAAGTTATCCTACAAACAGTTCCACCGATTTTTTTCGCAATCAAGTTGTGCTCTGTTTACACAGATATCTTTGAGCCTCGGCTGTCGCATTGCTTATGCGACAAAAGAAGGCGTTAAACATACTATGTAGATAAGATAGTGAACTGTGACATGTCTGCACACCAGTCGCACGTATTTCAATCAAGCGTTCACACTTCGAAGCACAAGGTATCGTTGAACTGCAATGACTGCCTCGTAATGAAACACACACCACACTTTGAGTGTGTGTGTGCAAAGCGAATGAATGTGTTTATTTATGCGGCGATACTGATTAGAAGAAAATCGAGCGTACGTAAGGTGGTTGGCAAATATTGATTTAAAACAAAAAAGAAAAACGACGAGTATTTGCAATGGCGATAGAATGTTTATCCAATAATCGAGCCTGTGATTATTTTTTATTTGATACACTTTGAATGGCGCACTAACGACAGATAAGTTATGCCTGCACGCATACGGAAGTGGAGATGGGGACGATAAGGCAGACAAACAAAAGCATTAGACGAAGGAGATCGCTAAAAGTGAGAACAGGTTTGAGAATGGCTTGGCTGGAGAAATCATAAATCGGAGTTAAGCACGAATGAAAGGTCTGGGGTGACTCTGCACAGGGCACTAAATCAATTTCGTTCTCACCAACCATAGCAAATGTCTGACAAAATGATGAAAGGGACTTCTGGGAACATTGGCTTGCACGACCGCTTCTGCACTGCCAAAGTTTATGGGATTCTTTATTGTTTCACGTAAAATTAACCACAGTTTATGATTTGTAAACGATGTATTTTGAAGCGATTTACTTCCATTTCAACTGTTTTCGTGACGAGACAAGAAATCAATATTTCATCGCACGGAGAATTTTAACTTAACTTTATGCCATGATGACCAACTGTTGGAAATGTTTGGCATTCTTGTAAGTGATGTTGAAATCAAAAATAAGAAAACAAAACAATCTGGTTCGAACGCAAATTCTCCTCGGCAACAGCTTGTACATTTATTTCATCCACCAATTGATTCACGAAGGCAACTCAAAGTTCCCAATGAATTTTTGGGAAAAAAATTACACTTTCATGTTAAGTCGCTGTGGCGGCAGATGGGTCCGCAAATTCAACCGGTTGTTGAGCCCGCCAACGAGCAGACGACATAAGCAATTACGCCGGGTTGCGAAGGAGTTTTTACGGAAATCAAGAGAGTATTTGGTGAAGTGAAGGCGTGGTTGGGAGAACAGATGTTAATTGCTATGGCAGCTGGTGATTGACACTGGACAGCTTGTTAGTTCTTCTCAATTTGCAACAAATCAGTTCGAAACATTAGGTTAAAATCATTAAATGTGCAGGAAGTATGTAAGGGCTTCTAGGTAGGTATATTAAAACTGTTTGGCTTAGAAGTCTTCGACATCCAACCTGAGGGACTATTCCACAGATGATGGTGATTTAAGATGGCGCACCTAGGTAGAGAAGGATCGCGACTAACTTAGCGTGCGACTCTGGCGGCAGCTAGCCATATATCGTGCTATTTGGAGACCGAGGTCCACCCCGAACTCCTGTGCCATATAAAGAAGTAGAAGAGAAGAAGTTACTAATAGTGCACTTGGTCATAGGTACTAGTTTGCATTGTGAGGTATCGTCAAAGTAGCTAAATAGAAAACACGGGATAATGAAGGAATTTGCAGTATCAACGTCCACGCCGATTGAACATTTAAGTTACGTTGCCCCATGTCAATTCCGGCCGTGGTTACTTCTCGGCTGGCCAATATTGGAGGGTCTTAGTTTGTGCCCTAGTAGCCTTTCATTCTTGCCTACGCCGGCCATTCATAGAGATCAAGTTGACTTACAATCACGATTAATCGATTTGTATACCAGGTATTCTACAGCAACCACTCGTGTTGTGGGTGCTATTGCTTTTTCAAGTTTGGAAGGAACCTACAGTATTATGCCTAACCCGATCATCCAAGTTTGAGAAGCTTTTTTCTACACAGTTATTACTCTTTTAGCATTGTCAGTCGAGAGAAGTGAGGTCAGTTGCATTGGGGTCAACGCACATACCCACAACGCCACGGCCTCTAAGAATTCTCAAATATTAGAGGGTGACAAAGCTCGTAAACAAATGACTTAAACATTGACTTTGCCCAATCTTGCCTTAGATTAAGTTTGATTCAATGAAAATCACATTATAGGCGGCTAGTCCTGGATGTTACGGCATCCTACTGGTAGTAACCATTCGGTTGTAAAACCTTTACTCTCTATTGGTGGCTGTGGTCAGCTGGTCTTGGAGTTTATCATGACAAAAGTTAGTAGTTATACTGGTTTCGTAGAGTGACACTGATGTCCCCCCCATCATCTTGACTTCCGACGCATGCCTTGAATCCCATCGTTTCCATCAGATGAGGGACCGCTTGTCCTTGTCGTGACCTAGATCGAAGTAGGTGAGGAAATTCCAAAAACTAGTTAAGCTTCGACATCACTCCCGATGTTAACAGTCGATCATGCTGATAGAAATAGCGACCCCCTTGATCGTGCTGATAGAGAGATGATGGTGACAGAGGTATAGAGGTATAGAGTATAGATAGATAGATTTATTTCCAGTATAAATTTCATACATTATAAAGTGTGTGTGCAGAGATTTGATACATATTTATCTTGCTTCTGGAATATTATTATTAAGGTTTACAATTTTTAGTAGCTCGTGAATATTCTTGAAGGAAAAAAATGGAAAAAAAAAACCTTCATGCAAATTGTATTGTATATATATATTACAATTTGTAATAAGTAAGTAAAAAATTAATAAATAAATAAGAAAATAAGAAAATAAATAAATAAATAAATAGATAGATAATAAAAAAAAAAATAAATAAATAAATAAATAAATAAAGGTATAGATAAATAAATAAATAAATATAAAAACAGATAAATAAATAAGTAAATAAATATATGAATAAATAAACAAATAACTAAGTACATAAATAAATAACTAAATAACAAACAAAAAAAAAGAAAAAAAAAAGAAAAATAACAGTCAAACAAGAATAAATATAAAGCTACTATGAACATGGCTAGTCATATAATGATGCTGTGCTATGGTGGTGCCACCTCCGTTGCTAGATTAAGTTCTTTTATGAGTGGGTTATCGGCAAGTTCACATCTCGATAAAAATCTAAGATATAGTTTTTGAGCTTTTTGAAAAACGTATTCAACATTCGCCCTTCTATGCAAATCTTGTGTTGAGTGATGCCAGGGAAGATTTAGCATCATCTTTAGCAGTTTGTTTTGTGATATTTGCAATTTCTTAATGTGACATTGCGCGCAACGTCCCCATACTTGACATCCATATAAGATTATGGCTTGGAAAATTAAATTCATAAGTATGAACTTAATTGGAACTTGAGATTCTTAATTCAAGGGCTTCCTCCTGATACAAGCCTAACGGCAGGAGACCACGTAAATTTAATTACCACCTATCCTAGAACTATAATACTTCCTACTACTTAGTCGAAGGATTGAAGTTCATGCGCTCAATGCTGCCGAGAGAGTATAGTAGAACGATCTCGAAATAACCATATTTTCTCCTAATAACCTCTTAAGAATTTGTCGACCTGGACGGTGAAGTAAGTTGCAAACAGGTTAACGAACAAGATCTTATCGGGAATGTTACGGTCGCACTATATACTTGTGGGAAACCACTCGAATCCCTAGATGTGGACTTCAAGTCTTCAACCAAGGATGCGCATGTAACTAACTTCCAGTGTTCTTTGATTCTGGTCGGGATTAAAAACCAAATACAACCACCAATGGATTACCTGAATTCAAATACTTATCTGCATGTACTCGTAAGTGTTTTGTAGCGCATGATTTTGTTGCTTTGAATTAGCAGTTGAAGCTTGTTTGAATGAAGATGTAAGTTTGAATCGTTAAAAAAGTTGTTGAGACTACGTACATAATCTATCTAATCGTATAATCTGTGAGCTTATGGTTGAGATTATCCTTATTCATTGTCGGGAATTATCCCGAGAGTTCGTCTTATCGACTTTCCACCGACAGACTACTGAACTGGGTCTACAAACATTAACGAGTTCTTTTTGGGAATTATTTCTTCTTCTTATTATCAGGTCGACGGCCCATGGAGGGTCCGAGCCTGTAAAGGACTTATTATTCAACCCTAATTAGCTTATCCTCACTCAGGCAAGCACTTCGATGAATGTATGTAATCTTCGTGAATCTAGTCGTCGTCGTTGATTCATAGAAAGAAAAAGTGCGAGTATCATTTAAATTCAAATGTTTTGTTAAAGATTTGACTTTTCCCTTTATGTCTCTATTTTTTTTGTTTTGAATCAACTTATATGAAATGAATGCATTTTCGACATTTCACAGACTTCCTACAGTTTACATTGATATTTGTATACAGTGGACTCTCCCTAAGTCGAAACTCTCTCTAACTCTTATTTTACATACATTTCCCTCAATTCTCCATACAAAAACGTCTCTCTAAGTCAAACTCTCTCTAACTAGAACAAATTATGGTATCCCGTGACAATTCGACTTATGGGGAGTCCACTGTATTTGCAATTGCTTGGTTATTTCACAAAAGTCTCAATGGTGTTGTTAAATAACTTAAGGGTGTATGGTGTACATTTAAAATAGAAAGACCAAAGTAAGTCTTTTCAACTGCGCCTTGATAAACGTGATTTTACTGAATGAAATTTTAAAAAATATTAAAATCAGCAACTGGCAGCCCCTTTTTCGCGAATCCGGTACATGTTTAGTTCGACTGATCAATAACGGAGGAGACTGGGTGTTGTCTCCAAAGAATAAACACCTGTCAATCCTTAAAACTTATTGGCGGTTGTAGCATGTTTCAAGCAGATACAATATATGACGCTATGCACTGTCCCGACTTAGGTGGAAGGTCGTGATATTAGAAACAGTCTGCTCACCAGTACATCCACCCCGTTGTCGGTGGTCAGATCACATCTTCCCTGATACAAGATTGGACATGAACAAAGTTAAAGCAGAGCACCACGCTATACCGTATACAACTATTATTATTGTTATGTGGTGATTATATTCCGGACCTGGTCTCTTTGAACTCTAAATTAGACATAAGCCTGAGCTGGGTACCAGACTACAGAGACGGACTGTGATACGGACGAATTTGCCAGGCGTGCAACATCATTGCCAATAATCTCTGAGACACCATTATGTGTGAGTTGTTACTGCGTACGTCTAGTGCGTCCAAGAATCCAGAATGATCTGGACTTGACTTGACCATCAACATTCCAAAAAGCTAATGTCTTCAAACTCATCTAAAACCACATTTTCATCACGGGGGAGTGCCTGAGAGGAGGAAATGTGTGATGACTTGGTGTTCTCACGAACGACGAAGTTTGCAGAAGTCTCAGCCTGGCTCTGGCCTTTATCCACTCGTATCTAGAAGTCAACTTCTTCATTCATTGACAGCCTAGGACTCACTTTCATATGAGCCCTGGTCTGAGCCTGAGCAATAGCTGCCTTCTTTTCCTTCCCTGCTTATCTAACTGAGTCTTGGATTCGAAGTCCTTAACTTAGATGGAGCATTTTTTGTGATGAAACAGAATCCATCAACCTTCTTCTGTATGAAGGCCCCGTCCCAGAAAGGAAAAGAAGGTATTTTTTAGAGCTGGCGTGTGGCGGTGGTGAATTGAAATACCTCCTAAGATCAACACATGAATCTGGCTGGCTTTAGAACTACTACTTGGATCCAGCACGTTGGTCTAAGTGAGTCACGGCCAGAAGGCCTTCCAACCAATTACCTACCTAGCTGGAGCATTGATCTCTATACGCTCGATGTGTCCGAACAAGTAAAGTCGACGACTGTTTGCGTGCCACACTTTGAACACATCTTAGTAACCGGGACGTCTTGTCTTCCATTCACTTTCCTCGCAGATACGGCTCTATCTCCGACGCAGAAGGAGATTTTCGTTTTGAAGCTAACAAGGATAAGCCTTGAGGTTTTCCTTATCACCCAGCTTTCGTCTTCATATTTCAGGTTTCCGGAGTTTTTACCCCAGTTCAAAGGCCATTACGTTTCGCAAGTACATAGATCAAGTTCTTTTCTTGCTAGATGGACAAGTGGACGACCTCTGTCATCCCATCATCGTGCAACGAAACCTGCCCTACAAGTTTGTTGCAAAGACCCAATACTTTATGTAATTATGCGCCTCCTTATCTGTTTGCAACGTTTTTTCCCTGGAAGCGTACATCAACTTCGAAGTGATTAGCGCTCATCACAACTAAGTGGCTTACAGATAGCAGTAGTGGCTTCATGTATTGGCAGGCATGCGCTGCCAATTAACCTAATTTCTCGTGCATCTGCATCAATCATTTGCGTGGAAAAGCGGAAGTCGCATCTGAGCACGCTCCCAACTGATCTGCGTACAGAACGCTCACCCAATGAGTGAAGCGAAACGATTTGCTTTCGTTTTATTTCTTTCCATCACAGAGATGGGCGAACGGCCGCCGCGGCAAAAAGTCATATTTTTTTTTTGTTATCTCAAAGCACGGCGGACATATAAACGACTATTTAGCGGTTTATTGTGACGATAAACGCTTGACAGACTGCGGCAGATGTCATTATGTGTCATTGGTCACTTAACCAACTGTCATTCCAAACAGGTACCGCACACAGTTATGGGGGAAGCATTATTAATTGCCGCGCCACTTGTCCGTGACTTTGGCCATGATGGTGGCTTGACATGTCATTCTGGCTGGCTTGGCTTGTCTTGTCGCATTTTGTCGGACGTTAATACAAAGTCATTAGTGTTACGATTTTGTTCGGCTTTGTCACTGTCGTCGTCGTTGCTGATTTAACAAAACCACCTCTTTGCTGACGTCGTTCGGTCCAAGCAGGCGGGAGAAACGATGAAACGAAGAAATGAATAATACGGCGAGACATGTTAGGCGATGGTGGTAAGCCAACATTGGTGGGTAGGTCAGAAAAGAGTGAATTATAACACGAGGCACGCTTGTGCAACAAAATCTATTTCTTGTTCGCTTTTATCGGCGAGCTGATTCAAATGTGGACAAGCAGCCTAGCGTAATGTCTCTGGCGTTGTGCAATGGATTTGAAGGGGATTACCGAACGGCCTGACGCCTGCACTGACAGGAGAACTAATGAATTACAGAAAATTGTGATAAACGACCGGCGATACAGAGAAACCGGGGTAAAATACGTTGTTGTTTGTGATGATAACGGTTGCCAATGCCGGCGATAACGATTCGATGAAATGTGCGATAAGATAATGGACTTTCTACAGTTCAAATAGAAATTGATAAATCGAAAATTTATAATTTGTTTGCTGTATAGAAGTGGGTCAGGCGATACATGTGTACGTACGGCATATGGAGGGGATTACACGTGTATTTCGGTGGAACTGTGAAATAAGTTTCAGAATAAATGTTCGTCAAGAGGTCTTGGTGCTAATTAGCATGGAGACCGGTGTTTCATTTGAAGAACGTCGTCATTGAACTCTAAACGTGGATAGAGGGGAGGTTTTGAAGGAGTTTCCATGAATTTTGGTTGCAGAACTTAGAGGCAATTAGGGGAGATTGAGGATTGCGTTGTATTTACCTTGGAAATGGCAAATTAGCCTGGTGAATACCACGGCGCGTGCCAAAGAGTTTCTTAGAATTTTGAGATTCAGCACGAATTTATGGTGAAGTGGAAAGGTGATGTACACCAGCATCGTTTGGTTCGTAAAATACAGACAGTGGCTCACTGCTCATTTGATCCACCCCTTATTTATAAACTCAAACGAGTATGGCTTCTAAACGAGCAGAAAGGTTGAGTGAGATTCAAACTTAAATAAAATAACTTCTTTTATTAATTTTAGTTTAAAATAACAACGTGTAAGACAATAAACAAAATAAATTCTATAGCGGTGCTATTTTGTTTAAGTTTGTTTAAGAGCCACTGTTCATACGACGAAGACATCTGATTGTATTTACTGCCCAAATAATCTTTAACATTAACATTTACTGTAGGTTGAGGTGTTTGAAGGTATGCACTTAGAGCTGAGTGTTCCAATGTGATGCCGTCCGTGTCAATTTGAGTCCTTGATTTAGGTTAGGTTAGGTGGAGGGGCTTAAAGTGAACGCACCACCACTCTTAGACCATGTTGGTCCATCGTGCCGGTAATTTGATCCCAACGGCAAATGGTGACTGGACCAGAATTCTTTCACTGGGATTCGAACCGGGGACCCCACTAACCAAGGGCAGGCACTTAACAAACTACGCCATCCAGTCATCTTCCACTGGTCTGGAATCTCCTCGAATTCAATTCAAAGCGATGCAAATTTGGGATGTGTCCCTCTATTAAGTCGCTTAAGATGTTGAAAATAATAACTTCGGAGCCAAGCAGAAACAGAAGAGATGTGAAATGCTTTCCACTGCTCAACAATGCATCTTCAGCAGAAATCATTAGAGATGATACATAGTCGTCTTGTGCGATATCCCCAGAGATACCTAGGGTCCCCTCATAGCTCTAACCACGTGACTGATATTTAAACTACTCAACGAAAGCAGCTGCTGTGTATGCAGGAGCATATACGATCCATTCTGGGCCACGACCACATCTTGGAGTCTTGGCACGTTCCACCCGCAAGTCATCTAGTAGTAATTCGGTTTCGTCGCTGTCTCATGTAGCAATCGTTTGCAAGTACAGTGGGGCTTTCCTATTGAAGTTTGTTCAGGGGAAGGAGGGGCAGATTTGTTGCCGGTCTGGCTAGCGCGTTCGCTTGGCAGTTGCTTAGTCTCTATAACCAATCGCAGGCGAATATTGAGGTGCTCAGTCATCTCTTCAAGTGACAGACAGTTATGTACAAATCAGGAGTTGGGGAGGCTATATCGAATGCTTTAATGGCTCCATGGCCGTCCCTGAAGATGTTAATTTAATAAGGGGGTTACATGTTCCATGTAAGTTATAAGAGTTTAGCACTGATTGTTATAATCTCGGTCTGGAAAATTCTCTCTGTCGTACATAAAAAATCCTATTCGGGTCTCAAAATTGTTGTCAACTAGGTATGTGCCATGTGATCTAGGTTTTTTGCGTATGTTCTCAAACTTCCTTAACATTCTAGTATAGTCTCTAAAACTGAATGTGTAAACGACCAATTGGTCAATCGGTCAAGACAAGTGAGATTTGAAGATGACGTGACGCACATCTGAAGAGGCGCATAGTTCTAAGTGCTCCGTCAGAGGATATGATATTCAATAGTTTTACTTAGTATAGGCCACCAGGTTACAATTTATAGGTATAGACAATTTTTTGACGAAGACATATGGTCAATGAAATAGATGCGACTTATGTAATTCTGATGTATTTTGGTCTTCTTTCGCACACACATCGCACAACGTTTGTTATATCATTACCTACTTTCAACACTTTATCTGCCTTGGGAGATGAATTTCGTCATGTTATGATATTTTTTACTTTTGAGTAAGCTTTTTGAGTTTAGGCAAAGTTCAAAATAAGTGAGTACGATTCATATTATAATTCGTTATCCTTATTTACAACGCATTGTCAGGATGATTTGCATTACAAATGGGGCGTTAACCACATTGCTCCAAAAATGAGATATGATTGAATTGAAAACAAAGGATACACTTAAATTGCAAAGTTAATGTGATGCTTTCAGAATATGCCAACAAAAGCATTGCAGTCGAAAAACCTTGAGCATGAACGAGGCAAAATCAAAAAAAAAAAGTGCAAAATAGCTGATCGACGAATTGTTAAAATTTCTAACGCTGATCCTTTTAAGTCCTCAAACGATATCGTAAAGAAAATTGTCAGCCTATATGGGCGCTAGAACTGTTCTAGTGAAGAACATTTTTGTTTATCATCATCTGGACGGTCAAAACTAGAAGGTCACGATTCCTCGGGACTACCCTAGTGATTTTAAGACATTTGTAAGACCGTCACCTAAGAGAGTCGGGGGAGTGTCAAAAATCAAAAATCGTGGCGCCAGTCTAATGATGTGAGGGATGCTTTTCTTGCTCATGTACCTTTTTTATTGGCCTGTGACTAGAGATGCCTTCGATACCACTCTGCGGATGCAGACGCTCAAACCAACAGACAAGTCGAGGGTGTAACATCAGGAGTTGGTAGAGTATGCACGTTGACTCCTACTGTTTAAGTTCGATTGAAGAATACATTCGCTGATGACGTTTGGACAGTATTTTCCAAGCAGAGGTCCTTGTAGTCAAAGAATCGGCCAGAATGATGTAAATGCTCAAAATACCACCTGCGGATATTACAATTAGTAGTAGAAAGTAGTAGAAGTAGTAAAAATTTCGACATCAGAAATCAAGTGCAAGTATGTCGCTTGCTGCCGAGGGTTCATATGCCAGGTAAACTGTTTGTCACCACAAATTCTAGATAATGAGTATCTTTTCTTGTTCTTCTGTACATCTAATTGGATTGATACTTATTACATTTCTAAAAGAGGCAAAGGGGCAAGTCGGGGCAAAATAGCTTTGTTTTTTTCCATATTTCACTAAAGCTTCTTAGTACAGAGGATAGAGGGCAAAGGTATGCATTGGGGCCACAATAGATCTACAAGTCGCCGTGCAAGATACCCTCAACAACAATAATAATAGTACAGATGACTCGTTACTCTATGTTGGGTCCAAGCTCAGGAAAATATCCGGCCATGAAGCAGTTGATGGACATGTCAGGAAAGTGAGCGATATTTAACAATGCCGACATAAGGGACATTGTTTCGTCCATCCATTGAGGTAACAAACAAGTGCACAGACTCCTTCAGTGTCACAAAAAGTAGATAGCGATATCGATCAGTTGTGTGTGTCACGAAGTTGGATCTCGCCAACGAAGATTTAGGTGACGGAGGGGAAATAGGGGGCACTCCGCACTGCCACTGTCTGTTCTGAACATTTCTCCCATCCCATTGTACAACGGCGCGGCGTAGAATAGCATGAGAACAACTTCACCCAATGGCATCACAATGGGACCTACCCACCAACCTTTACCTAGATCCGTAAGCTGTCTAGAAAAAGCTTCACAAACTACAGTGCTCTGAGTCGGCATAAGACCGTAGGTGACACAGGTCTGCTGCAGAAGCTGGCCCCAGGTCCACCTCGAACTGTATCGCCACCCATCTTATTGGTATATTAAGTCCATGCAAACAAGCAACTGTAAGCAAAGTGAGCAGGAAGTCGCACAAAAGACTTCTTGGAGTTTCTTTGAACAACGTCAAGGGCCATTAAACTGCCACCAACACTTTAGCACTTAAGCCATCCTACGTTGTGTAACATACATCCACTAACTGTCACCCAAAGCCGAAACATCCGTTGGCGTCTATATTGCTGACAAAGATGCACTGGCTTACCATATTTCCCAAGAACTTATGCCATCAAACAATCGTTAACTGGCAGCCCAAAAAGACAGCAATGCATAGCTTAAACGGAAACCGTGGTCGTCCTATTCAAATTTCAATTATCGATTATTGAAGTGCTCCCTCCCGCCTCATAACCACAATCGGCTATCGTATTTGGTGGTCAATTACACCGATTCCAATCGGCCCACCCACCCCACCGTGTCCATGTGCAATTCTCCGAAAGCAAGCTATAACCAAACAAACCCACTCACAGTGCTGACAAATTAAATACCATTCATTAACTAATAGGTATGTATGTGCCTAGGAACACCTTCAGTTCAGCTCTTCCAACGAACACCGGCAATGGAAAAATTTGTCACTGTACGCCGTAATCAAAGGGAAGCACGCAGTAGCGTATCCAAAAATAGATGCACTCTGCAAACAAAACTCGTACTTAATTGGATAAAATTCTAGTCACCCACCGTCTAGGTTGCCTTTGGCATATGGCATCTGATGTCGCGGAGTTTTCTTTCTTTTTTCCTATTCGCCCCATTGCTTGCTTTGTGGGGAGGAAACTAGCAAATACGATACTATCGCCCTACGATGGCCCTTAATTGAGTTTGCCGTCATGGCAGCCCCAAAATAGGCCATCACGTCTCGTCGTTCATGACTCCCTTTGCATCGCCCCGCACGTTCCGATATGGAAAGCAATTCGTTTTCAATTCCGCATTTCCTGCTGTGTGCAGTCGTTGTCGTCTTCGACGATGGCGGCGGCGGCGTGTGTCGGCGGCCGCATGTACAACACGGAAGCACTACCTGGCGGTGATGGTGGGTCATGGGTTTCAAAGAAAATTGTGGAACAAATAAACTTCTGAAGCTGGCTTCTGTGAGGGAAAAAAAATAAAGCGTGCGTGAGAGGCCATTGTATTCGGTAGACGTGTGGAGGTGTTGCGAAGCGCTGCTTCGGCTTATATTTGAAACTTGATATTTTCAATTGTTTTGCGTAAGATAACTGGGGCCTTCGTTTGAAGGCTTCAAGAGTTAGTGGGGTGGTCTGCCATTAGTCTCCAGCTGTGTGCTTTAATTTAGTTGTTTGCGGGAGGTAAAGCCGGGATGGTGCAAAGACCTATGTTCGCGTCTAAAAGATAGGCTTACAACTCCCGAAGCTCTTGGTTTCTGGACATAAATTTGTCGACACACACGTGCACTTCGTTTTCTGTCTACTCTTATGACATCTGTGCTTAATGAAAAGGCTTTAGGTCCCTGCAATGGAAGCAGAGATCGTAGCAAACTGTGCGGCCTTAAATCCCGAAGCTCGGTCTCTGAGACGACTGCAATGTATTAGAATAAACCCTAAACGCTTCAATGCCGGATTTGTCGAAACAGAGCCACCATAAGCATTAACGTTGTTGTTACTAGTTGGTAATGTCAGTTGGCAAAGGCATGGAGGGTAGAAGCCCAAGTGAATAATTTCTTTTGCTATATTAGGAAGAAGTTGACATCCGCGAACTTACGTCTGATGACACTCAGATATAGCCTTTTTCCTTAATGATCTCTGCGACTTTTGTAATATCCCTGAGGAAGGATTGCAATAATAGTAATAATATGATTGACATGACCGTCCGAGGTGGACCAGGTACTGACTTCTACAGCAACAGGATTACATCGCTAAATAATTTACATGAACTCGATTCTCATCACTTGCTTCATGGGCTACTAAATAATCCAGCGTGGTAGCACAAAGACCTGACAGGTCTAAAAGCATTCCTATGCCAATGCTACCTTTCGAGATTCATGACGATGTTTTGATTTTAGATGTGGTAATATTTACGAGTTCTCTGTTTCTAAGAGTACATTACAAAGGGAAATAGGTTGCCAGGATGTCACTCTTAATACCCTAGTTCCTCCTGTCAGGATCGAATAAGATCTTCATTCAATGCTCATGTTCTTTGTTCCGTCACAGGATGAGGGGCTTTGGAATCCTTAAGCCATGTGTCAGTGCATCTCGTGAGAAGGCCTAAGAAGAGGTAAAACATGTCGGCTAAATTGTTGATTAAGAATTAATATTTTCTAAACTTGATCATTGATAAGGCGTGTATACTGGATCTGAATGTTTAGCTCGTGTTTGGGAGATCACCATCAAAATATTTTTAGTCAGGCTATGTATGATTTTTGAAAGGATAATCGGATTCTTTTATAGGGAAGAGTTCATGGAACTAGAAAGAAGGAACCGGGCAGATGCCTGGAACAACGCTCATGGCATGAAACAGGCCAAGAATGCCTTGGGTCAATATAACCGAAAGAGGTTTGAGGCATGTATCAGAATGAGCAAGAACAATTAACATGCATCTGAACGGGGCACTGTCTTAGGGAGCACCTAGAAAACTAGGAGTATCAGAAAAAGGTCTGATGCGGAGAATCTAACGTAATTCCAGAACATATACACGGATTTGGTGGTCGCCGTGGCGTAGTGGGTTAGTACGTCGACTCCTACGCAGAGGGTGCCAGGTTCGATACCCGAATTTACCACCTTCACGGCTCCACCTCTTTCGAGTCGCTGACAATGCTCAAAAAGTATTCCTGTCTAGAAAAAGCTTCTCAATTTCGCCGTTCGGAGTCGGCATTAAACTGTAGGTCCCTTCCACGCGTTAAAGAACAATAGCACGCACAACACACGTGGTTTCTGAGAAGCTAGGCCCAGGTTCACCTCGGACTGTCGAGCCACCCATATTATTATTATTATATACAAGAATTTTGTGAGGTACAAGCCCACAAAAGACAAATATTTCTGGGCAAGCACCTAATATCGGAGGAAGAACTGAAGTCAATAGAACCAGTTCTCATTCTCAGATACCTAGAGGAAACTGGCTTAGAGAGAATATTCCAGCATAAATCTCTTCCACCTTCGCGCAGAAGGAGCATATAACCCTCAATAGAAATCTGAAAAGAGCTGCATTTGAGGGGAGCTCATAAGAAAGCAAAGTTATGAATACACAGGCACAATAGATCTAAAGGTCGCAGTGCAAGATACCGTCAACAACAATAATAATAATAAGAATAATGTATGATTTTCATCGTCGAAATATGTGGTTGCGGAAGAGTCGATCAACAACTCGCCAAGTATCATGTTCACCCTGAAACAATTTTTTTTTGATGAACGATTTGGTTCGCGGGATCACTCTCCCCTTCCTAAAGTGACACCCGACTATAAGGCCACAATAGCCCGCCTTATTTACCTACTTAGTTCTTCTCTTCTGGTCGATCTTCTAACAGCCCGCTTCATTAGCAATTCATTTCGTGTAAACAAAAGTCTTGCCCTCATTTCCTGTCAAAAAAAAAAAAAACAAATGTTAATCTCTTCCGTTTTAACACCAGCAAACGCCTCCTCAATTCGATCAGCGAATCTCACCCGCGCGAATGTAAAGAGATCGTATGCCGCCATGATATGGACAAAAAGGGGTGTGTCGATTTGCACTTAATGACATGTTCTCGTTTGTAGATCTTAGTTGTGGTGGAAATCCGTGGCCTGAAACCACACTGATGGTGGTTAGTTAGTGGGTTTAAATGACTCAAGCCCAATTAGTGCGCATTGGCGTTGTTTTTCACTACGACCACTCGTGGTCAAGATGTTGATCTACAGAGTAGAGTATAGAGTAGATCAAGTAATCCTTTCATACAGATCAAGTGGTTGCAGCATTTAACTAGATCATTTGTTCCTTGTTGGCAAGAGGTAGTTCAATGATGTTGTTATTAAGCTAATCACTCTATGTCTTTACATTCAACCTATACGCATAAAATAAATTTGACCTATGATTGACAAGGAGTTTTTTATATTCCAGCTCGCTTGTATTTAACTGACCTTTTAATTTGAATTTTATTTTTTGCATTTCGCTCATTAGTCATATCTCAAAAAACAACAATTTTTACGTAATGATAAAGTTTAACCCTCATCTCATCCTCAATAGTACGTAGATTTCTACGCATGTGGTATTTTAGTGTGTTTTCCATGATGTCTATTTTTTTTAAAACCTTTTTTAGAATTGTACGGGGAGGGAATGCGTCAAATAAGGATTGTAATAAAGTCAAAATTTTGGAAATTTCCAATATGTGGAAAAAGAAAATTAGACAAAAAGTAGTCCTTGCGTAGTTTTCTACGCAAGGCTGAGATGAGGGTGGAACATACTTCGTTTTGTGAAGAATGATGGTTCTGCAGTTACGACAGTGTTCTTTCTAATGAGCGATTTGTCCCTTGCCACTTACAGCCGTATTCAGTGGGGTCCATAACAATTTATATTGTAGGTGTAACGTCACGGCAACGTGATTACATTCTTTCTAGCACAATCCTTAAAAATCATTGAAATATTGTATGTACAATGAATTCCGCCGCATTGTGACACTTCGGGCTAACTTTTTTGTCCCAATTAGGCGGCTGTCCCGATAATACGACCTGAGGACGAACGAAGAGAAAGGCGAAATACGTTTCCTTTCTTTTTCATTTGTACCAGATGATTACAATTACCTATATACCTACAGTAGATTCCACTTTATTGGAAGATCTCTTTATTAGGACAGCTGCTTAGTCTCAATAGAGGGATCTTCAAATAAAGCGGAATCCACTGTAGGTGTATAGGCACGAGGGTCCGTTTAAGAGAAAAAAAGAGCTAACCAAAGTCCTAACTAGTAGCCAAACATTACAGTACATCTTTTGTCCGCTTAAGAGAATCGTCCACTTAAGAAGGAGTTCACTGCATTTCCATTTGTGTAGCTTAAAAACTGCCTTAACTGAGTGCTTATAACATATTGAACAAGTGACAGTCGTAGTCGACTTGTGGAAAACCGAAACAGATGCGATATGTCTCTTGGTGCGATTAGAAGTACGAGTAGACTTTCGACATACGTCCAATATTGTCCCATCCTCGGGAAATTTTTTCTGTCTTAGAATGCCAAAGGCAATTGAACAGTAGTGAAGACTATTGGCTTCCTGGATTTATATAGAGTTCACCAATAAAATAAGCAGCAGAGCTTGACTTTAAGAGTAGTCTGCGAGCATTGCACAATTACTGACTTACTAACCATGATTACGAGTCTGTAGGTTTACAAAACAGGGAACGGCGCTGCTTAGGTGGCACACACAAATTGAGGTAACTAGCTTATTACTGATCGAACTTACTTAAGGCCAATGTCCACCCCATACAATAACGCCACACAAAGAAGAAGACAAAATAAGTCCTCGATTAGATTTCTGCAACATTGGGATCTTTGAGTGCTGACTTTCAGCAACTCTTGTTCTAAATTTTATGTAGACTCGGCGGGTTGAGGGTAGCCATTTAAATTAAGGACTCTATTTTGTCTCAATGATTTATTCAGTTTACCCCCTGTATTATATTGAATTTAATTATAAATCCAATGACATCTATTGTCAAGGTTAAATTACCAAATGTATTTATTGTAATTTGTCGAATTATAAGCAACTCTTTTTTGTCAAGCTCCTAACTAAGGCAGGTTTGAAGCTGTGATCTATATATTGACAAATTTTATAAACCGATACCGCCTTGTAAAAATTTTTGGATTACTGCAGAGCCCCTGTTTTATTTGAGACTAGTGAGTGAAGCGCAAAAAAATGCTTTGTTACTTCACAGAGAAGTGAATGTTACGTCGAACTGATGCAGGATGTAGGTCGGTATCTGCATCTTGTCCGAATCACAAATGGAAATCCTTATAGTCTTCAAGTGAATATAAAATTGTTTCGGCTGTAAATTAACTTTTCGGTACATTCGCGTCAAACGTTTAATTGCAACCATAAAACGTAAGCATTTTTTTTCCCATTTCTATTAATTAATTTCCAGCAAATGTTCACATAGTCATTTAACGATGCACGAGCTTCGGAGTCTTTCGTTGAATTTGTTGCACTGGCTACACTTAAAAAATAAAATAATCATTTGATCGATTTTGAATTCCCACGGAAAGACTGACGGCCAGTAAAAATAGTTGCTGGATCACAATCAGATGACAAATGCAAATTCTTTCTTTTGAAATGACTTAATTTGTTGAGCAAGTAATCCGTGTCATCTAAGTTTATGGCCCACCAGTCTCGATGTGAGAGTAAGTTTTGTGCAACAAACAACAAACGTGGACAAACAAAGTGACAAAAGCGATAAAGTGCGCAATTTAAAACAATTATTACAACCCTACTAATTTATCAGTTTCATGGCCAGCCTTCTTCCAACACACCAAGTTTAACGACCACATTTGTCGCTTGAACTTGACGTACGTTGCATAAAACTAGAAAAACAAACAAGCCCATCAATCTGCAAGCGTTGAACTGAAGAGATGTGGCCACTTTGTATGCATGGCACTACATCTCGCTTGGAGAATATGTAGAACCTTCGTGATGCAAATTTTGCCAAACGACATTCGATTTCAAGGGCTCTAACCGAAAGCAAAACAAAGTGACAAGCAGTCAAGTGGTCTTTTGCCTTGGTCTAATCGGATGACTTTCTAAAAAAAAAAATATCGCATTTTATGACTTGGTTTTTAATGCGTTAGATTCAGAAGAAATGAAGGAGATGAGCTTGGATAAAAATCATTACATTACGTGATTGCGTATTACGCCATTACGAGATTGTTACAGTAAGTGTTATACTTTATACCAGGTGAAAGTTGTTAGGCCTTTAATGCCTTATTTTTTGATACGATTTAAATTTTGTTCATAAAATCGTATGCAACAACAAAGAATCTACAAAAAAAATAAAAAAAATTTAATTTTTGACCTGTACATGTAAAAATAGGTCGAGATACGAAAACCGGTTTTTAAGGGACAAAAGATTTATACACTTATGACATTTGATAAGAGCAAAAGTATTCATGATAATATTGCATAATTTTTATTTTATTTTTCCACTTTGATTTATAAAAAATTTACATTTTTTTGTTTTTTTGGCTGGAAAACTTGTTTGCACAAAAAAATGTATTTTCGTCCAAAAGGTGGGCATTTCCACTTTAAACGAACTTGGAAACAAAACGCACTACAGCCATGAAATAAATTGCAACGGAAGGAGCAAAGTTTAAAAGATAGGAGCTTTAGCTTCTAAAGTTGCGAAATAAAAACTAAGCGTTGCCTTTTAACACTTGCAACCGTATACCCCGTCTAGAGGCGGTGTTAGGCATTAGAGGGTTAAGTAAAGTTATGAAGTCGTCAAGCTTATTACAATAAAGTCAGTAATCGATTGTCATTCAAGTCTTTCACTGCATATTACAGAGATCATGTCAAGTTGGTTGCGAGACTTAGTGCTACTGGACTTAAATATTTTGGAATGTCTTAACCCACTAAGGCTGCAATCGGTGGAGATTCTTGGAACATTCTCATTCAGTTAGCAAAGTGCAGTGTTGCAAGTTGGACTTATTGGGGAAATGATTGTTTCACAAAGTGTGTACCTAGGTCTGAAAATAAAAACTCCTTGTTCTTTTCGTTTAAAAAAAAAGCACTGCTCTGTAGCCGAAGAGATTTGACCCTGAAACTGCCGAAGGAAGGGATTTCGCAGCGAGAGGTGTCCAGACTCATTCTAGGATCCATAACACGTGCTCTGCCAAAAATCAAAATCTCGCATGCCATAAGGTAGACCTCGAAAAACTTCCCTTATAGATCATGTCCGAATTGAGTTCTGTTCGATGTAAAGCCCTTTTAAGTCAGCTGCAGAGATTAATGTGGAATTCAACTTCCTCGTCTACTCTCCAACAATACAAAGAGGACTTGAAGAAGAACATCTTTCAGAGTAACGCCGGTCCTTACCAAAAACCACAGGAAATGTCGTCTTAAATTCGCAGAAGACCACCTGAGTTTGACAGGTGGAGAAAAAAAAATAAAAAATATTCTTTCGTCCGGTGAGACAAAGGTGAACTTGATCGCAAGGCAAGAGGTTGGTATGGCATCCAAAAAATGCATCGTACAGAATGAAATCTAAAAAAATATTCGGCGGTCCTATTGTTTTCTCCGTAACTGTATGTGTTTTATTTTAAATTTACTTTCGGAAGCGCAAAATGGATGATGATCACCCTGTACTAGGGATGTTCTATGTTCACAAAACATCGATGTTCATAAACCAAATATCGATATTTTAACATCGATGTTAAAGTTCTTCAAATATCGGATAATCGATGTTAGGAACAAAGCATCCGTCGTCGATGTTAGAAATGTTGAATAATTTTCAGGAATTTCATCATAATCATGTAGGCATTTCGTAGAAACAGCACTGATGTAGAGGGTTCTTCAAATTGGTTCATGCATTGCTTGGACTTGGGTCTGACCGCAACATTCGCTTTTTTGAGTATACAGAATGCTTTGAGTTTCTTAGTATTTTGTGTATTCTTCCATCCTTGGATTGTCGATAATTGTTTACCCTAGTAATCGGAATTGTATAAATTCGATGTTAACGAACATCAATGTATTGAGTTCGATTACTCGGTCATCGAAGTTGACATCGACATCAACATCGATTTCTCGCTAACATCATACATCCCTTCCATGTACACACAGTATAATACTTACAATAAAACTATAATTTCCGTAAAGTCAGGGTCGGGATTGTTATCACAATTATCTGCGTGATGTCAATCTTAATGTTTCAAATCTCTGAATGGTTTACTCTGGTTTTACTCATATGTTCAATATCCTCATTTTTTCCCGAATTCAATTTCTCTTGCATACTCCAATTGGATCTAGTCCAATGACATGAAACAGATCTCTTCCACCTGAAATCTGTGTTTTTTTATTTGACTTGGTATGCTCACGACCTTCATCCATATCCCTACACAATGTTCTCCGTATAACCATCTATAGTCATTCCCTCTAACAAACATAGTTTACTGCTGCGGTCGATGGGCATAGTACGCCCTTTACCTCTCTGAACACTTGATCATTGAGTTTATGACCGACCAACTTAACACTCTTCACCTGAACCCTGCAATCGCAGCAACAAGAAGTCACTGTTTATTGTCCTTTACTTTGAGTGTCGTTGCCTCTAAGTACTTGACATTCCATTCATTCTCCTCTTAATGGCGCATTACCGTGTCATAAAGCCGCGTCCTCAGCCGCATGCACCTGCAGCAGTGCATTGAATTTCATGGGAGCGAAGCAACATCATGAAATCATTCCGTTGTTTCTCCTGCACCTCTTGGGTATCAATGTGACCCACAGATGACTTTACAATCCCAGTTCACTTCACTATCAATTCACCCGGTGACTGCAGCAATCTATAAACTCCTCCATTCCAAGAGCAATGCATTTGAGAATACCCGCTCGAACGGACGGTGGTTATGTAAGCATTATCGAAGAAATGGGTCAGCGTTCAAAAGAGCGTGTGTAAACACGCTGCCGTCGTGCTCGTTGGCTACCGATAAAGCTCGGTGTGACGAACGAAGCACACAAATAACCATGCTAATCGGAGTAATTAATAGAACCAATTTGATAAGTACTCCCGTTTTCGTAGACACGATGCGGTCGGTTCTCGTGATAACATTTCAAATTAGACAGGCGATCGGTGAGCCAAAGCCCCCGGGAAGGGCACAAGAAGAACGCAAGCGTATCTTGTAGGAAATGGGCTTTCCGTGAGTGTGGGAGACAGCGGGTCGAAAAGCTATTGTGGGTAGTTTCATAGATAACAGCAGTGAAGTGTGAACAGAAAATGGGATTCGAGAGTCATTCGTTTTGTGTACGTGGGTGGTACCTTATCGGTTTATTTGAGCGTCCCGAGCAGCGGTGGGTGGCTCAGGAATCCGATATACATACATGACACTTGACAATTTGACAGGCAAAGTGAATAGCGTACGAGCGTACGAGGATGCGGGCCCAGGAAGGACACGTTGGATGCGTGTATAATTTTATTGGCTTTCCCCAACCGATTCTTCTACGAAGGACATAGAACAGGATGTGCCCATCGTGGAGGAGGGAGGCTCTTGAAATAGACCTGGTGTCGTCTAAATTAAGAATGGTGTATGCAAAATAAAAACAAACAATGGACGAATTTTGACGAGGGGCGCAAAGGTTGTGGTTTCGATGACGGACAAAGTTTTGAAAGTGGATGTTTGATTTTCCGGCCCACGCTTGTTCTATTTCGGTCAATTATCAAAATTCAGGGTATTAGTTCGCATAGTTACTTGAATGAGTTTATTTATATCTGTTCGTCGTCGTTCTCGTCCGACCTGTGACCTTTGAATCGGTGGTTGTGGTCACACTTTACTGATTTTATTGCGTGAGCTGTGAAACGGGTTTTCTAGGAACGTATTCTGACCTTTAATTTTGGGTTTTCATTTCGGCGTTAAAGCGGCTTTCTTCAATTATTGTAGTCGTTTAATTGAAATTGAATTGATAAGAATAAGAACGTAAGTTCAGGTTTCGGTGGGAATAATGACGCCTTTGGAGTCTCCTCTGTTCTCCTCTGTTGCAATAAGTTCGTCAGCTGGTGCTGATCTGCCTGAATCGAACAACCGGTTTTGATTGATTTCTTATCTTTTATCATGCGGTCTAATGTCTCGGAATCGTATTGGGTTTCGCGTATTAGGTATCTTTCGATTAAATATTTCGTGCATTGGGCGTTGTCATTCCCAATGTGTTAATCCTTTGTTGCATCAAGCACATGTCCTCAATTATAATTATTGCTTCATATGTATGTGAATCTGTATTTAATGTTCTAAGAAATCAATAAATCAGAAGGCAACGTACACATATGATCGGCCATGAGATCCTTATATTTGTTCCATAAACCAATCAGTGTTGATGGGAGCATAGAGACAAAATTCTAGAAAACTATCTTCCTGTTTGTTTGCCATTTGACGAAATCACAGCATCTTTGAGAGTATGGTTCCAATGAGTGTCATTCTCTGGTAATCCCAAAAGTTGATAGGCTTTCTGAAATTATACAATTTTCTGAGCAATTCATAGTTTCCCTTTTAAAGTCGTTCTCAAGGTATGGCGTGCCAGGGGTTTCATTTTTGTACTTACATATTAGGGTGTCCCTTATATAGGTGAAAACAACAAATTTTTCACAAAAGGGAAATTTGTTTCTCAGGTGTTTCGTATTGACAGCTTATATCTCGGGAACGGTGCGTCCTAAGAAAAAATTACAGTATAGAATTTTGTAGCTTATAACTTGACCTAAAGGAGAGGTTTGGAAAATTCACCAATTTAACGTTATTTCGACAAATTTTTCAAAACAAGGTTGAAATTTGATTCTCTTGTGTTTCGTATGGAAGTTTTGACAGGTTATTTCTCGGGAACGGTGCGTCCTACGACTAAATTACAGTATATAATTTTGTAGCTTATAACTTGACCTAAAGGAGAGGTTTGGAAAATTCACCAATTTAACGTTATTTCGACAAATTTTTCAAAACAAGGTTGAAATTTGATTCTCTTGTGTTTCGTATGGAAGTTTTGACAGGTTATTTCTCGGGAACCTCGGATGGACCTCGGACTTGATTCTTTAACATCCCCCACCCATCCAAGAGTACTTTAATTTTTCAAGAAATATTAAGAATTGTAGAGATTTAACCTTTTTCACCGTAAAGCAATTGATATTAAAGCTAACCATAATGGTGCCGTGAATTCAAATCATACCAACTTAAGTAACTCAAGCAATTATTATGGTCCAAATAAGCGAGGCAGTGCTGTATTTCTGTATATTCCTATAATTGAATTAAGTCATTTTAATTGGAAACCAAGTTGGTTAGACTGATCTGTGTGTTCCAGATAATGTTATTCCGCACTCGTACTGCTATTTGCAAGCATTGATCATGACTATGCGTGCTGTTTCGTATAGTCGAATGAAAATGATCGGCTCAGCATTAACGATGTTCGAAAAATTAGTCGTGATCAGCTGCTGTCAAAGTTTTGCCGCCGAAAACAACGATTTTTTTCACAGAGCTTCGATACGTATGGAGAATCACGAAATCTGTGTTTAAACCACATTTCCGTCGCACGACTTTCACAGATAACCGTTACCATTTCAACCGTGCTATTCACAAACATCATTTTAGCCAAAATTGCGGCAATCAGAAAACCTTCAATCAGATTGTACGCGTACAGGAAGATTGGGTAGCGCGTTGAATCTAGACCGTAATTGTAAGACGAGATAATTAGATACTTATAAATGAATCCTGGTCTGGCGGTAAGCACTGATTTTCAAGGAATAATCTTAAGAAGGGAGCATAAAGATCTACACCCACAGCCGCCTTGGATGTAATTTACTTTCAAATGACGTCTTGAAAATGTCACAGGTACCGACGTGGTTGAACAAAAGGCCAATCGAATGTATCGAAAACCGTTATAGTATCGGGATCCTAAAGACGGTGGAATGGACTCTGGAAGTGTACATAGATGGATTCACAACGGAGAACGGGACAGGAGTAGGAATATTCCTGACCAGAAATTTTCTTGTTTTTGACTACCCCATCTTAACATGACCCACCTTATCGTGACAAGCTTCACTTGCACCCAATATGGTCGACTGTGCTGTCATGTTCCGGCTATGGATCATGGCTGCCTATTGACCTTTTTGCAATTTTTTAAATTTGAAAAAATTTTCTTTTAGTATTTAATTTTAACTTGCCATTTGTTTGTCAGTTCTTCTGGATAACTACCTAGGGCGAGGCAAATACCGATGTTATGCAATACACGTTCTTCCTCATCACTCCTGCATCTTGTACAGAAGTCATTGAAGGGCGCTGCAAGTCTGCTCCTTGATTGTGTTTGTTATTATGCTTAGTTCTTTGCTTATTTGTTTTCTGTCTAACTCTAGGAGAGCTTTAGTTTTGTTTAGACTTAGTGCAAGTTACATCGTTTTTTTCAACAGATATCCGCCCATTCGGTGTCGTTTATTGCTTTCAGTTAGGCATTAGCTGTCTCCTGAATCTGTGCCAGTGTCACATCCGCTTCCTTCTTTTGCTGATCAATCTGTTCTTTCTTTACCCGGAATTCCCTTGGCCCAGGCTCCGCTTAATGCTTGAGAACTATACGGCATAGTCTTACTTCCTTAGGTCTTATTGATGGTGTTTCCAGAGCCTTGACGGCCAGAGCGATCCGTCCTTCCAATTTAATGATAGAAGGAGTATGAGGGCTGGCTTTTTAACAGCTGTCTGGAATGCACTGCAGTGGTTAGACAAACGGGGCAACAGAGAAATCGCTGGTAATCCAGAGTATACACCTGAAGTTCGTGTAAACCGTGTAAATTTACAGTGTAGCTGGGTTACGGATGTTATCTCCGTCCCAATACTCAACTCCTAAGTTACTGCACCGTATTTCGGGCAGGCGGCTTTTGAGGCTTGGCGAAACCATCCACCAATTCCAGGACGATCAAACATTACCGGTCAGTTGCACCCTTTGCTGTGTCCCTGGGGATAACACTATTCCAGGCAGCGGTATGCGAGGAATTTGCCCTAAATAGAGTGAACTGGCCCTGGCAACAAACAACATACATCTCTCTACCCCTAATAAAAGCAATACAAATCAATTAATCGAAAATGGAATCAAATGGGGCATGTAAAGCGTAGCGGTGGGGCTTCTATGACCCCCGCATAGCCCAGAGAGGACCATAAACCTGCCATCGATGAATACGAGGGACATAGACAAGATTGTAGGCATTATTATTGGCTGTATATATTAAACTGAGACACTGTCTAAAGAGCAACCAAGCAAGGCGAATGGGAACCTCCCTATAATGCTGTTCATGGAGCTGTCGGGAAGAGGAGAAACAGTCAACGGTTGCCCACCACACGACCAGCGGTCTCTAGAACCAGAAAAAAGTTGCAGGCAACATCAACGCTCTTGGAGAAGAAGCAAAGAAGTTTTCTAAATAAAATCTTTAAGTTAAAGCTGATGTAGGAAATTTCTAAAACAGCCAACATTTGTGTCCATAGGGTCATACTTTCAACTTAAAGGTGAAGGTGTGACAAACGTAAATGACGACTATTCCTGCCACAGTGATGACCGTAACTTCGAGCTGTGGCAGTCACATCTAAGTACCTACCCTGCCTCGCATAATTTATTCAAAGGCAGGTCGTGATGTATGGGTTATAACAGGTTGTCACTTCACCTACACCTCGTCTTGGCACCTGTGTAAATCTCTGCGTAGAAGAATAATCCCTCTCACGTTTGAGTTTCATATCTCATACTTTCATATCTCACCGAACTGTCAAAGCAGAACTCGTTCACTTTCTGCACTGCCACCCGTCGCGGCTCATTACTTTAACTTTCTTCGTGTGCATTCGCACTGCAATTCCATCAGAGACTCATGCCGAGCAGAATTAATTAGAAATTCAAATGTCTTCAAATGTCATTCAGACATTCAGCTGAAAGAAGTGGAGAATCTCAAAGGAGAAAAAAAATCCACATTCACTCAGTGTGACAGCTAGAACGTGACCCCTATAATTAAAGAAAAGAAAACCACCACTACCTCTACCACCACCAGCACCAGCACCAGCACCAGCAGCAGCAGCAGGAACAGAAGCAGAAAGAGGAAGAAGAGAATAATAATTTCGCAATTAGAAATAATTCACGGGGAGGGAAGCGGACGATGCCACTCCATAAGGTGTGCGATTACAAGCAGCAGACCCAAGCCTCGAGTCACAAGTCATCAACCCGTGAATTCACTGGCACTGCAAACAGCGGATCCGTGTACATGGCTTCATGGGGGTATATTAATTCAACAATTTCCGGTGTTATCTTCTCCCAAACAATTTGCGCCACCGAACTGGGTTGCGAGACGGGCGCGGTGGCGAACGGTACGGTACGGCGGCACTGCTCCGGATGTGCAATGTCTTCCAGAGAAATTCACGGAAGCTCGGCAAGAAGTTTCACACTGATGAGTGCCTCGAGGAGAACCAGTTGAGGAGTTATTACAAGAACATTAGCGCCATGGTCACAGAGCATGAACGGCTTGGCCCGAGTGTGTTTGGATTACTTGCCCTTGTTCTGGCAAGCAAGCAAGCTAGCACCACCTCGGTGGTTCGCATCTAGTTTTGTGAAGCGTCTCTCGATTGTTGGATGAGTTGCGAGCGTTTATTGAACTCGTTTGCGTTCTCTCGCGCCTGTATCTTTCATCTGGTCTCCGCTTTCCGTTTTCGATTCCGATTCCGATTTCGAAAAACCTTCACAACGCAGATGGAGTTGCTGCATCTGTGGCTGCCGAGTTGTTATGCGAGCGACGTTCATCAGAGCGCATGA
Source organism: Eristalis intricaria (assembly GCA_964034865.1). Classification (NCBI taxonomy): domain Eukaryota; kingdom Metazoa; phylum Arthropoda; class Insecta; order Diptera; family Syrphidae; genus Eristalis; species Eristalis intricaria. The sequence goes on from OZ035877.1 coordinate 25,021,807, forward strand.
ATTGTGCACTATGCTCCAAAGTAGGTCTTCGCTGCGGCAAGTGAAGTGTAAACTCACATTTGAGCAGCTACTCGACGTGTTGCAGCCATGGCATGGCGTGGACTCGCATTGTGGCCTCCAACTCCTCAATGAGAAAAGAACACCAGAAAACTAGACCGAAAACAACCTCCAAACAAGGCAAAACAGTTCTCCACAGTTGCTCTGTATAGGTATCTATGAGCGGCTAGTGCTGACTGTGCTGCTTCCAGCTGATGATTTATTACGTATGAAGTTGTAGTGCATAGTGATGATGGACTGTAGTCGGCGTGGTGTACTCCTCGTCCCCATCCCTCTTGAGTTCTTTTCTTTTGAACGGCGGCGACGCGTACGTACACTGCTCATCTGTTGGCTAGCTGTGTGTTGTTTATCTCTAAGGTCGTTTACATTTTGCCTCTGCCAGTCGTCGGTTTGTATCTGGTACGTTGCATGTTTTGTTAGATAAATTAATTTTCTACTCGACGAGGGATATACTTGCCGTACTTGCGCCGCTTGTGGTGTACTCCGGTCTGGCTGGCAAAAAAAAAAAAAACGCTTCTATTTTGGGGGTCGTTACGATGTTTTTTTTTTTGTTCCTTTTCTTTGTCTATCTGTGTTACCTTTGCAGCGTGGGGATTTTCATATAACGGAACTGGTGGCTAATGCTCATGATGTGAGTCAGAAAGTAGGGGGATTGTGCTGGTTAAGACGGTTTTGACCCTGAATGCGAGACAGCTCGTTAATCAAGGAGAATGTTGTGCGAGTTTGCTTTTGTGCGGAATTCACCGACGAAGAGTTGGCTTTTGAATTAATTGCTAATTTTTGCTTAATAGTGCTGCCTTCAATGGAGCCCTCTTTGGGGGTACTCATGTTGGCAAGCGACCAGCACTTCAATGTTGGTCTTTTGAGTAACATCTTTAAGCTGGTAGATTTTGCATATTAGTTGAAAGTGGCTACAGTTTGTTGACTGAACTGCTTTGTGGGTAGGTAGGTCAGGCCGAGGAGTGGTACAAAGGTGCGGTTGCACAAAGAAATGAGATACGTACTTGGACATTGTTATGAGTTAGACCTTCAAAACGGTGACGGGATTGTGATGCACATCACTCAAGAAAAGAGGCAGGAAATTTAAATTTTATCTGTCAGTTGGTGGAAGTTTGAGATGAAGAATTCAGCTCATTTTCTTATCACTAACGCTTTGTCCAGCGAATTTTAGGCCTACAGCATGTCACCATGGAATTATTACTTTAGAAGACAGACTTGACATGTTGTGAACAGACTTTGAGGAAGCAGTGGAAATAGAGAATCTGTATGTTTTTAAACCCTTTATCTTATTAGTACTGTCGTTGGTGGAAGGAGTTTTGCACCGGACTCTCTACAATCCTCGGAAAATTTGGGTCTCTAACAGGAAACACCGACCTCACGATACTTTAGCTCATCTTCGAGAAAAATTTCTCAAACAGGATACCCCCTAGATCTTACTGGACGTCTGAACTCTGCATGCTGGACGGTACTCTGCGAATCTTTACAGATGGTCGAAGGAGTGGGTGTGGCAGTCTACTCTTAAGGACCAGAATTTTCATCTGTCACTCCGACTACTTTCCCACTGTAGCATCTTTCAGGCCGAGACTAAGCGATAAAAGAAGCTCTGTTCTAGCTAAAAAACAACGTAATATTATGTACACATATTTTCAGCTGTTCGGACAGTCAGGCAGCGATCAAATCTCTGAGTGCAGTCACATTTGTGGCATCACGAGATGGCCAATTATTTCAGCATTCAACTCGTGTGGATGCCTTGCCATCCCAGAGAGCGGTCGAATTCGCTAGGAAGGCAGCATACTCTGTACTCTTTTCGGGTGTCTCAAGCTCAAGTGAATCGCAGATGGGAGAATCTGGCACACAGGATGCCTCATTACCAAACAACTCTGGCCTATGATAATTCCTAAACGATCGCTTAGCTTGACCAGATTAAGCAGGACGAATCCCAGATCTCTCACTGGCGTTTTAACAGGGAACTGTGCCATCGGAACTCACGCTTCTAGACTAAACCTTCCTTATAATGATTTTCTGCAGAGCTGAGACGAGGATGAGGAAGAAACGATTGGACACTTGCTATGCAGCTGCGATGCTCGCGATGAAATACGAGAATTAGTAAGAGAGAAACGTAAAGCTCGTAAGAAATGGCAGCAGACTCGTGCGCCGCAGCATAAAACACGCATCAACCAACTGTCTAACCTTCTGAAAGCGAAAATTAAGTTGTTTAAAAATAATAATCTTAATGCCTATTTAACAGGCTTGTCAGCGAAAAAAGATACCAACTACTTACTCTGGAAAGCAGCCAACGGCTTAAGAAAACCCCAACCACATGCGGCCCCAATTCGGAAAAACCAACACGAGTGGGCCAAAGACAATAAAGAGAAAGCAGATCTCTTCGCAGATCATTTGGAAGCAACATTTAAATCACGCTATGGACAAACACCTCCTGTATACTCCTACGGTCCACACTCAAATAATGACAATTTTTCTACAAAAAATGCTGCTTTGACAGAACTTAAGGAAGAATTGAAAAAACTCAAACCCAAAAAAGCTCCTGGTTATGATTCTGAAAGAATTACCTCAGAAAGCGCTTCTTATGTTTCTCTACATTATGAAGGTTGCCTTTAGATTAGAACATGTCCCTAGTCTGTGGAATGTAGCGGAAATAATAATGGTGTCGAAACCGGGTAAACCCTCAACAGACAAAAAGTCTTATAGACCGATTTCATTTCTTCCGACAATGTCTAATGTGTTCGAACGAATATTACTTACGCTTTTAACCTGGTTGTTGAAGAAAGACGACTCATTCCTAACCACCAGTACGGTTTTCGAAGCAAGCATTCAACTATTGACCAAGTACATCTGATGTTATAGAAAAATCGTTTGAATAAAAGCAAGTCTGCTCAGCTGTATTTCTCGACGTTTCTCAAGCCTTCGACAAGGTGTGGCACGAAGGCTTGAAACACAAGCTTCAACCGAGAAAACTTTGAACAAATTTATCGAACTATCTATCGGACAGAATCTTCCGTCTTCTCTCGTCTTTAAATCTATACAAGCTGGAGTACCACAAGGAAGTGTTCTTGGTCCCTTCCTTTACTTATTGTATACCAGCGATATACTGCAGGCGTAGGCACATTTGCTGACGACACCGCCATTTTGGTAACTGCCAAAAAGGGTCGAAGAATCAACCAGAAAATTGCAATCTGCGTTAGAGCGGATACACGAAAGGACGAACACTCAGCGAATTGAGCTTAACGAAGCTAAATCCGTTCATATAAATTGAACGTATAAGAACGTGAATAACTTGCCCGTTTTAATAAATAATATTCAAATACCCTTCGCCAATGAAGCGAAATACCTCGGAATGACACTCGATGTAAAGCTTAAATGGAAGGAGCACGTCAAAAAGAAACGTGAGGAGCTCCAATTGAGATACAAAGACATGTACTGGCTTATTGGAAAATATTTCAAGCTAAGTACTGACAACAAATTGCTTATATACAAGCAAATGCTAAAACCCGTCTGGACGTATGGTATACAACTATGGGGTAGTACCAAAGAAAGTAATAGAAACATACTACAAACGTTCCAAAATAAAGTGCTAAGGGCTATCGTCATCGCAGCTTGGTATATACGAAACAACGATATTCACAGAGATCTTGGAATTTCATTAGTCCAAGGTGAAGTTACGAATTTTGCTCGTAAACATAAGCGTCGCCTGGAAGACCACATAAACCCTGCTGAGTCTTTTCGCCGTCTTCAGAGGACTAAACCCCTTGACCTAGCACGGTGAATTCAACCCGCGCTTAGCTGCGGTGTAAGCAAGAACTCTCAATGGATGGAATTTCTTGCCAAATGCGTCTAAACTATGAAAGAAAAACTTAGTTGTGGTGGAAATATTTTTTATTATGTTTCCTTTCTCTATGCGGGAACGGTCCCCAATAGTGTCTTTTGAAGATTTTCACATAACCTCGCAAAAAAAAAAAAAATTCCCGCAGATTCAGACATCTGGAGGCCCACTACCTCGATAACCTGGCTAAACTGAGCAACATTAGAGTCAGCCATCTGCTTGGCTTTATAAAAAGTACTAACGGGCTTGAGGAGTAGGTATCCTTAGGTACTGGTAACACAATGGTCCTATGCTGGCTTAAGTGTGGCTACTGTCCCTCTGCACAGCAGTCAGCCACTTCAACCTAACCTTAGATTACCTACCTTCCTAAAAAACCAACCACGTTTGATAAGAGTTATTCTCTTATACTCTGTTATTGTAAGAGTTTATAGCAGAGTCAACGTAAACAAAGTCCCTTACTTCCTCAAACTTGATTATTTGATTACTTAATCAGGAACATAGCATGCTTACAGTCAGTTGCCGCATTTCGTACAGAACCGACGTGAACAGAAGAAATTCATTACCTTTTGTGCACTGTTAGTTACATCCAGCTGAAGGTTGAAAATCTAATAAATGACGAAAAAACGGTCCTGCACTTAAAAAATAAACTAGAACATGTTTGTCCTGTTCTATTTCTGCTAAAAAAAAACCCGCCTTTGATCTACTTTTTATTGCCATTTCTAGAGTTTATTTTTTTAAAGACTACCATAAAACATTTAATTATTCTATTTTTATTTTTTTTCTCATTTCCAGGAATGACAAGACAAGATAACTTTGCACTCGAAGCGTAATTCACTCGCAGTCTCTCTATTGCAAGAGTCGACACATTTTCACCGTTCCCTCCCGACCAGGAGAGACGAAAATAACAAACGAAAATCGAAAGATAATATAATAGACAACCGAACAAAGCACCGAAAACACGTTAAAAATGTCGAATCGCCGAAACAAGTTTCAACTCTTCGTTGTGTTCCTGATTCTGAAGGAAACCTAAGAGCGAGCAGCAGTCTAATAACATCCCCTTGTGACCCGCATTCGTATCCGCATCCGGTTGTGGTACGAACACTTAACGAAACGTCCATACGCCGCAACGCAAAAAAAAGGGCGAGATTATTATTATTTTGTTTTTTTCCATCATTTCCAGAGAATTTCATTCAAATACTGTTGTGTTTGTAAATATTTTGGCTAAGGAAGGAAAAAAGAAAAAAAAAGATACACGCGTACACGAGCTCCGTCGGTGCTGGCATCCCGCATTGCAAGAGTGTCGAAATCGAGACTTTTTGTTCGTTTTCACTTCGGTTTTTGTGTTTCGCTTCGTTTTTAATTTCCCTTCATTTAATTGCCGAGCGATAAAGATACACAAGCGTATCGGCGTTAATTGAAACTGTATCAGTTCGAGGCGGTAAAGGAACATCTTGAGAGAATTCCTAACGCAGCCAGCATGGATCTAAGTTTGGAACGGGATGGATCTGCCCTTGGCAGTCTGTTTCAGCAGATTATCGCTGACATGAAGGTGAGTCTCATTATGGTGCCTATTAAGATATTAATTTGTTAAAAATTTGAAAACTGGTTGTTGGCAGCTAGGCAAGTCTTGGTGAGAAATGCAAATCGGGGCTTTTCATTTGAAATGCAGAAAGTGTGTTGGAAATTGGTTTTAGATTGGAAAATTAGCGTGAAGTGGCTTATCTGTGAATCTTAATGGGAAAGTGGTGTCAGAAATTATTGGAAATTGACACATACTAATGAGATTGCATATTCGGATGTTTATGTGATAAGGCAGATACGTTGGACGTCACGTCCATTTGTCAGCTGGTTTGGGTGTTATACACAAGATTTGCAGATTAAAAGCATTTCAACAAAATTAGTTTGTTAGAAAGTGGTAAAATTGACTGGAAATGGACGTGGAAGCATGTGAACTGTGGTAATTATTCGGCAGCAGTTTCAGCCTGACCGTAGCGGTTTGCCTCTTGTAGAGTGTCGCTAGTCGTCTGCGACTCTGAAACGAGAATGGTATATGATTCAAGTCGACGAGGCGTAGAGTTGCACCACAACCGACAATCCACAAAGTGCATCAAGAGATTTTGGATCGGTTTCGCAGTCCATCCAAGTGGTGGAAATGTCTATAAAATATGAGCTTAATTGGTACGTGAGTGCCGAAGTCAAGACGTTGTTTCGATGCTTCTAGGTGAATGTTAGTCCATCCATCTTCCGATGCGAGGATTCCTCTGACAATAATTGCGAACTGCTATGGTGACAGGCACTTAAAAATTGATTTTTAAAATGTTTTGAGACGTAAGATCATGGAATCCAGGCTAATAGATCATCATGTCGGATCTGCACGCGTGGCCTTCCACTCATTTGATATTTGTCAGTTCGTTCACGTAGCAATACGAGTGACTACATTATTATGCTGAAGTGATAGTGGTTATTGCACCCGGCAAGATTTTCAACTACACAGGTGCCTGGAATGATTTTTTGGTTTTGAACACAAGCCCAGGCGAGTGTTAAATATCTGATCTAGAGATGAGGGACGAACCAGTTCCAGGGCATTGATGAATGAATCATCCCACTTAACTGAACACGCCGTGGCGTAGTGGTTTGGTGCTCCTACGCAGAGGGTTTGATCCGTGAATTTATCAATTTTCATAATACATAAATCGAGTCATGTCAGTAAATAATGTCTTAAAAAAAAATCGACCATATAATTTATGAATATAATATGGGTTACGATTCCTTCTTTGGTTAACTGATAGTATCCACATTCCTAGATAGCCAGGCAGTACTTAAAGCCTTAAACAGCTTGACATTCAACTCAAGGGCCGTCTGAGAAACTCAATAAACAATTAAAACCGTGGCAAAGAAAAAACAGGTAATGCTTTGGCGCCAGGTCATAAAAACTACGAGGACGTATACGCTAGGTCGAAGCCAAAAGCAAAAATGACAACATTCAAACAACTGGGGCCTGTTTCACAGATCATACATCACATACATCTCAAACAACATACAAAACCGTCATACATCATAAACATCATACAATTTTCTGTTTCACAGATTCCACTGGAAGTATTGTATGATATTGTATAATGTGTATTATTTTGACGTTTAATTGAAAACTAAATAGTGTCGTGTATTAAACCCAGACACCATACAAATAAACAAAAAACTAAATAATGGAGTTCCTCAATAATGAAAAATATGATTTCGAAATGATTGAGATTAATTCAGCTATTATAAGACAATTTTTCCAAATAGTACATGATTTTAAATTAAAATTTCTTGACGAACTAGCATTCCTTGTTCCTAAATGTCTAATTTAAAAAAAAGATTAACAATCATTCATTATTCAAAAATCATTTTTCATTTTTCTCATTTGAAAACTCGTTTTTGTAGTGACTACAGCAGTTTTATGTGCTGTATGAAATGTATGTTCAAGTTTTAAAGAAACTGCTGTATGATGTGTATGATATTTTTCTGTGAAACAGATACAACTTTCCCATATTTCCAGTGTAAACTTTAGGTGATACACGCTGTATTACAGCGGCTCATACAACAAATCTGAGAAACAGAAATCATACAACGAAAGTGTCAGAATCATACAATGTATGAAATGTATGTTGTGTGAAATAGGCCCCTGGTCAAATAAATCCCGCATCCAATTCTAGAACAGACAAGTGGTACTTAAAAACTTCAAAAAATGCATTAGGGTTAATCTCAGTATAACCATTGAGGCTCTAAATCTGAACAGCCCCACTTACCCCACTACCAGATGCAGAAAATGAGGCACGTCAGCTCAGAAGGCTGTAGACACAATGAACACCTTAACAGAATCACCTTAACATGAATATACTGTCATGAAAGTCCATTTAGAGATATTATCCAAAGTCGTAGCAACACAGCGAGTGATTGCTGTAGGAGCTGGGAGCTGGATAAACTCGGATTGTAGCGGCATTCACATAATTACTTTTGAAAAAGAAGTGCTCGTTTAAATCATATCAGCGGCTGAGAGTTCTACGATTCGGCCTACTTATTCTGATCAGACTGAGCGATCGATTTGATTTGCGTCGACTGTAGGCCAGATTTGTTTGGTAATGAGCATCCTGTCCCAGTTCACTTGATCAAGTGTTTCGAGCTTCAGTTCTCCAGGGGCCACCATCCGGAAAAAAATACAGAACAACCACCTCTTCTAGCGAGTTCGTTCGCTGAGCAATTCTCTGAAATGTCACAGTGTCCCGGGACCCACATAAGCCCAGGCCATCTCATTGAGAGATAAGCGGGAACTAAGGGAGATTTGATGGGGTCCCTGGCTGTCAGAACTGATGACGATGTCAGTACTTGATATTACATGTTTTTTTTTCAGAATAGAGCCTCTTTAATCGCTAGAGTTTCAGCCTAAAAGATGCCACAGTGGTTCGGTAAACGAAAGAAAGCTGCATGTTACGAGAATATATGCCTGCATCCACACTTGATGATGGTTAGGGGAAGGGGTTTGCTCTCAGCTTAACCTCTCGTCTTACGAATTTTACGTTGTTGTAAACCTGGTGGACTCAGGCATATGTCTTTCGTTGTTGCATGCCGATATTTAACTGAACTATCTCGAACACACCCCTCATATGCCCGAGCTAGCACTTGAAGTTTTCTGTCACTACTAAAGTACGGTCGTGCTGATACTCTCGTGGGTTCATGGGAATTAAATATTTCTGTGTTTACACTGTCATTCAGCTTTAAGACTACTCCTAATAAATAACCGATATATTCATGCTCGTTTCTTTAGAATGAATATTTTATTTTATAAGTCCAACGGATGACAACAAATTTCATGGCATACGCAGTTAATGATTTCTGCGTCTGAAACCATTTGCATCCCCCAAAGGCCATATCCGTGATCGGTGATAGATATCGGTTTGAATTTTCCACGGCTTCGTTATCCGCAGTTTAATTCACCTATCTTCCCATCAATCAACCTTTTGATGGCCTGTTTTATGTTTCAATTTTCGACAAAATCATCGCCCACAAAAATACGAAACGAACAAAACAAAAAATATCGCACCAAAACATAACCTTTCCCAATCAACTCCCCACTTCCTATCCTCTGTTCTGTTCCTCATCGCTGTGCAAATACGATGAGGAATATAAACAGCAGATATGTTTGCATATTTATCTATCGCACGTCTGTTTTCGTAAATCATCATATTTATGGGAGTTAAACAAGTCTATCAAGGTTTCAGAATCGCCGTCACGACTCACGAGTTGTGTGCGCGCTCCAAATTGTGAGGCACACTACGTCCACAAGCGCCCGCATCTGATGAAGTTCTCGCCCCACCGGCAACTGACGTGGGAAGACACCGATTGTGTTCTTTGCAAATAGCCAACGCTCAACGGTTATCTCATTAAATTTATAGCATTCTCACTTTCACTTGCGAAAACAAGAATTGAATAGACAGTGAGGCTGGAAGCGTGTTTATCGATCGGCCGGCGCGCCGCCGATGAAAACAATTACCACATTCTCATCGTATCTCTCGAATTCATAAAATTAAGTTATCGATTCTTAGTTCGCCTCCACTCATAAACTTCTCCAAGTCATTGCCGTATCTATGAAAGCTACGTGCGCATTGTAAACATTTCCACAGCTCGCAGCCTCCCAGGAGAACACGCCGCCGCGCCGCGGCGAATGGACCGATTTCATTGACCAATTCTTGAAACGTTTTCGTGCACAAATGTGTGCATTCACACTGCAGAGGTAATTATATCTGAATTTCATATCCGTGCGACTGACAGACAGACCATGTTAATGTTGCAAACATTTTCCCCTCGATCGAGATCTCTTGGGTACGACCATCTGCCTTATGTAACGTGTTTGGGAAATGTGAGTGTGAGTCGCGAACAATGGGGCAGACATTTTTACGACAATTGCTCGGATTTTGCTACAATCTAACGGGATTTTCACTTTCATATTTATTTATTGTAGGGTGCTGCAATGTCTTCTGCAAACAATGTCCAATCTGTGAAGTTGAATGGCGATGGAGTACTGTGCTTGTATTTTTTGCTCTAATGATTTGTATAAGCGTCAGTCAGTTGTGATGTGATGTCTGCATAGACAGTGTTCATTTTGACAAATTGCCGGAGGAGACATTTCAAATTTAGGATCGGTAATAAATTACTAAATTTTATAAATAAAGTAAATCAAAAACGAAGAGTTTGTTGCCAACACAAGTTCAAATGTCTGGGGAATTTCTCGTCTCACATAAGGTGTCAGACTTTCGAACTAATTGTGATCATTTATTCGTCTGGATGATAAATTTAGTTAAACAACAATTAATTATGGGACAGCTAACGTCGCAATATCATGTTGAACGAGGAGTGCGAAACCGATGGAGATCTGAAACATACGTACGTGCCTCATGTTTCGTGCGTGAGTCGTTTTCACGTGTAGGTACTTGACAACATGTTGCCGCTGTTAGGCTTTTGTTTAGGGCTTAGAGTACATTTTGATTGCATGCCCATGATGTCTAGTACAGCCAGCTTGCATATTAAAATAGAATCTTCAATTGCCATGGGCCCGAAAGTAAATTTTAATCAGACACAATTCTGATTTGAATTGAAATTCACTGCAATTGTAGGACCCTAGTATATTTTTTATTGTATAGGCGAACATAATGGATGACGACCGCTCCTAAGTGTCAATAGTCAAGATACAGAACACTGGAGCAATGGAGAAGAGGTACCTGTAGGAGGAGTATTCCTTATACAGTGCGGCTAAAAAACGATCCCAACGGTGAATAGTGACTGGACCTGATTTGAAAACCAGATAAAAGCTTATTAAATTATTGAACCGGGGACCCCACTAACTTAGGGTAGACACTTGACCAACTACGCCATCCAGTCGTCTCCTGTGACAAGAGAAAAGAAGACTAATAAAGAAATAGAAAAAAATTAAAAAATAGAGTTGGAGGCAGAAAAGAGTCTTTGGAAACACCATCGTTTTGGTGGATATCGAACTAGAAACCAAACAAAATCAGTTGAATTCATCGTTGGAGGTGACCCACAATCCACGATCCATCGATTTCAGATGAAGACATTTTCGACAAGAGGTGTTAAACTCTCTCACTCTGTATCAAGCCCAAGGATCATGCTTTCACCTAGATTGTACAAAGAGTGGTTTCACTTTCGGTGAGATATGACATCAATTCAGCAGTGGACCTGTTGGTTAAACCATACTACCGGCCATTAAGAACCGTTCGCAACTCATGATATTTCAAAGCTTGTCGATTTACCAGAAGGGACGTCGGTAGGAGTAGGGTGACAAAGACTCGGCATATTTTAGGCACGGGCTGGACAAATGCTCTTCTTTTCTTGAAAAGGAAAGCGCCGATGAAAAATAGACAAAAAATCTTGCATTCTTTACATTTTTGAAAATGACTACGGACCAGAGACAACTGCTAATTAGACGTGTGACAGCAAAAAGGACTACGTTACCTCATGTCACAGTAAACACTTTTTGTTGTAACAAGTTTGATTAGGAGTCGCTTCTGGTCCGTCTGAACTTATACCGGTCTGGCTTTTGTACATCCGAAAATTCAACTCCCTCGCGCGGCGCTTTACCTCTGGAGTCCTTCACTCTTTCACTTAAGAGCTTATATTCTTTACTCTGTTAGGAATGTCAGACCTCTTACGCAGCAGAAGGATGTTTCTAATCGGTGTGCCGTGGCGTCCATATCATTGTGGAGTTAGTATAATGACCGGTTGTAATTCCAAAAGAAATTGTTAACCAATTTTAAATGTTCAGAAGCTGTTTGATAAGTCTTGAGAAACAGGGCTCTATTTATAACCATCATTCCCATATATTGACATGAGTCTCTGTGGCGCCCGAAGGTTACCGCCTTCCATCGCTGACGTCCTGGGCACGGTGCCTCCAGTCATCAATACCAAGTTGTCTTGCATTCGGTCTACCTCTCTTTCTCAAAATAGGCGGCCCGTGCTATCGACGGATTTTTGTTATCGAATTAGATCCACATCTTACAGATCGTAGAGTTCGCAATTAAGTCCTCACCGCCATTCTCTCTCCTCGCAGACGGGAGCCTATATCCGACGTAGACCTTTTTTTTTTTTGTGCAAAATTAGAGTTTTTGTAGATCATCCTTCATTCCTGCGAATCAGGAGTTTTCAGCCCAGTCGTTTTGACAAACGGATTCGCACGGCCATTCTTAATCGGATCTTCACTGTGATGTCGTCTTTTGTGGTGTTCAAGTTTGCCCCGAGGTAGACAAACTCCTTTATAACTACGAAAATGTAGCTGTCGACGGTGATGTTTTGTCCGAGTTGGTGTCCGACGTAACGTTTCTTTGTGTGTGACAGCATATATTTCGTTTGGTCCTCATTGGCCTTGAGACCAGTTCATTTCGCTTATTCTTCAATTGTCAAAAAAGCAGTCCACTACGGAACGTTGATAACGCGCGACGTTGCCAATGCCATCTGGGTACCCCAACAGTTGGACTGACTTTTGGAAGATAGTCCAATCCGTGTTTAACTCGGCCCGTCGCACTAACTCTTCCAGTACCAAACTGAAGAAATCACAACACAGCACATTCGGTGCAGGTTTCAAAAAGTTCGGAAGTCCTTGGTGTTAGCATGGTCCGACACAACCGGTTCAACTTTCTCTGGATCCCGAATTCGGTCATCGCTTTGTGTAGTTCCTTGCGATGAATGTTGTGGTATGCGGCTTTAAAATCGATGAAGACGTGATGTGTATCGATCTGGAACTCGTTGGTCTTCTACAGGATTTGACGGGCTGGAAGTAGCAGACCACCGGCCTTGAACTCTGTTGGTAAGCCATTTTAGCCTGCGGCTTTGATCTTCAGCCCTTTAATGACTGGCTTGACATCTTCAAAGCAAGTTGGGAGGACTACCTCAACGACTGGAGTTGGGATTTCCTAATTCTCTATTTATCGATACAAATCCAAATGCCAAATATGTCACAATGTACTCTAAGCCACGCTCAAATACTGTGCTCGATATGAAATCGATTGCTTCGGATCTTCTTCAACATGTTCACTAACGACAGTCGTAGAGTGCGTATTTGGATAGGCTATATCTGGAACAAACCCAGCCTCTTCGAATTTGTGTAGATAATGCTCGAACGCACCTGCTTCAGAACCACTACTTTTGTTGTAAGTATTCACAATTGGTCATTGATTAAAGGACCAATTTTATTTTATTTAAAATCGGAGCCACGAATTGAATGACTCATTGTTTTGCATTCACGCAGAGCGCTTCCTATTGTTGTCGTCTATAAGTGACGGGTTGCTTACTTCCAATAGTCTCCAAGGGCTTGTGGTCGCGATCTCTTGGTCATTATACCTGAGAGTAGGTCAAGGTCGAACACTCTTACCCAGAGCATTGATGTCTATGGACTCTTTGGACCTCCAAGGGCTTGTGGTCGCGATCTCTTGGTCTTTATACCTGAGAGTAGGTCAAGCTCGAACACTCTTACCCAGAGCATTGCTGCCTATGGACTCTCTGGACCTCCAAGGGATTGTGGTCGCGATTTCTTGGTCTTTTTACCTGAGAGTAGGTCAAGCTCGAACACTCTCACCCAGAGCATTGATATCTATGGACTCTCTGGCCCTGGCCTAATCGCTATCCTCGATGTATCATTTCCTTCACATTCTTGTACAGGTCTTGCATTTGGGTCTACCTTCCCCGATAAAAGAACCAAATATGTCTAAGGTAAGCTCCATCCAGTCATCGGTTCCACAAAGAGCCTGAGTTCTCCAAGTCAGGAGAGTCCACAAACCTTGCTGCATGAACTTTCCTTTAAATTTATTTCACTCAAAGAGGCCAACATTTTTTCGCCTCTGAATCAAGATGCAACAGTGCAACAGCAAAGCAATAGCTGATTGTTATGGTCGGTAAAAATTACACATGCATATGTATGAGATGCCGTGAAAACAGGTCGACATGTGCATCAACGAAAGCGACTGTCACTTGCCGTATATGTTTTATGCATCACGCTGGTACATGTTCTTCGAATTCCAATGAGTCAAAAACATGAATTTGATTTGTTATTTTGATCACTCATCTTACAAATTCTCAAAAAAAAGTCTCTCTTTACTCAGCCGGATTTGGTCAACAGCGAAGTCCACCAACCAATTGCGCAATGAGACGAAAGAACTGATCCGTCACAGCTTTGACCCCCTAACCCCATCAAGTGCAATTAAATTTGAATACTGCGCCGCGCACAGAGTATTCGAAGCGAGAGCTTCTCTGCGGACAGCGACGGCAGATTGCTTTTTATGGCCTGTCATCCGGAAATGTGATTTATCCCACATTAAACGAACAGAGATTTACCACATCGCCACAACTTCACAGCTACCGCAACTTTTTTCCCCGTTCTGTGCGTGCGCGTCTGTGGCGCGTTGTGTCACAAGCCGGAACATATTCCAAGAAAGCAACTCCAGTTGATAGCATCTGAGTGACACGGTACCATCTACGAGGTGGAGAGAATAGTTGCTGCTTGACAGGTCGAAATGAGCATAGAAAGCTTTCACAATCGTCCCAACAAAGTAGCTTATTGACACATGGCCAGTGTGCTGGATAGGGGGAGGAGCCCTTCTCTTGTCATATTTTGGGTGATGTGAGTGGTCTTTGTGCTCTCACGTGAAGTCGCTTGCCGGAACGTGATGCAAATGACCCTATTTCCATCTGCCGGTTGGTCTTTGTTTCGCTTTCGCTTGTAGGCGCAGTAAAACTATTAAAATTGACGAACTTCTGGAGCAGGCGGCATCTCTCGTGACTGAACAAATTCTTTTTTCTTTTTTGTGATTTTTTTGTGTTTTTTTTATCGTCGCCATGAAACGTTATTTATGACTCGGCGTTAGACTTCCATTTTTTGACACCCAAAAAATGTAGTGTAACACGGCTTTACACACATCGGCTCAGTTGCTGGAGGACAAGGAGGAAGTCACTTGGAAATGCGTTCCGTTCGGTTCGTTTGTTGTGGTTGGTCTGCTGCTGCTGGAAATACGAGCGCGTAATTGCAGGCATGCTGCTGCTTGAACACTGAGCAGAAGCAGTTTATGGGAAGTGGGCTTTGAACATTTTTTTTTTGCTTCTTTTTTTATCTTTCGTTCATAAAACATTTTTATAGGATTGCCATAAAATTATTCTTAGTACGGAGCCGAGAGAGGGCAATCGCTGCAGCCGCAAGGAATCTGGATCTGAGTTGAATAAGTGATGAGATCGTTGGATGTGTGTAGAGTGCACTTTTTTCACTTAAAGGTAACATGAAATGAGTTCAGCGGAACGGCGGAGTCATGTTTTAACGCCATTTACCTTTTTTCCTCGGAATCCCAGGCCTTTTCCTCTGACTCATTACTATTTTATTGTAAATTCATTTGTGTTTGAGAAGACCTTTCGGGGTTTAAGGCGAGTCTTGTGGCACGCGTTAGTAGTAGGGACTGGTCTACGACATGGTAGGAGAAGCATGTTAAACGCTTATTCTTATGCACCGCTGTGAAGGTGCAAGAACATCTGTTGACTTTATGGGATGTAAGCCCATCACCGATTTACTACCCACGCTGGCTTATAGCAGTTATAAATCTTAATTGACGTCGCAATAAGAACAGACTTAGCAAGGCGTGATCGATACGAAGCCCCGCTTGTTGGCTGTGTTCGTAGTTGTACCAGCACTCATGGTTCAAATGTCGGGGCTATCACAGGTCCACAACCAATGTAATGTCTGAGCCTGAGTTAATGCTTTCATCCATTGTTGACGGTTTCGTCGACGCTACTTCCAGTCATCAAGACCGCATGATCGTCGGAGTCTACAACTCAAATACAATGTGTTATGAACAAAAACACGTTATCTCGATGCAGGTTTTTTAAATCTCAAAAGTACGATCTTATGTGGCGAAAACCAGAGTACGAATCAGCGTAAGTGATCAGTACACTTTTGCATACACTCGTCAACCGGCCGTAATGGACTGTTTATTTTTGTTTTCCTTCGAATGCTTGCCTCGATCAAAGTGGTGATGTAAACACACAGAACACCGGTCCATTGTCTGGCTATAAAAAGGAACTTGTTTCGTTTAATTGCTCTCTCCTTTGTTTCAGCATGTTCCACAACTTCTTTTAGTACGGTTCGATTTAGAGAGAAACGTGTCGTCATCCGTGTGATTAGCTGGAAATTATCTAATTTGTTGGTTGCACCAGCTCATCGGTATAGTTTGATGGTCGCTACTGTTGTGAGAAATTATGTCTGATAAGTGGGATATCAGTTTTTAGGATTCTTCACGATTCATTTACTTCTTACTTCGATTTGTTTCCTGGATCAGAAAACAAATACGACACACAGGATCTGCTCTGCCGTTTGGTTTGACTGCCTGACACTTGTCAATAATTTGGTCCTTATCAGTGGTTTCAAAACAAGGAAACTGCCCAGAATTCCTTTCATCGGTAGATCGTGTAGAAAATTGTTAATTTCAAGTTCATAAGGTGCATTGAACATTGCCGACCTTCAAATTTACGGTCTAAACCTGATGTGGCAACCGTAGCATTATGGCGCTTCCACTCGTGAGGGAATAATAGCACTTTAACGCACAGTACGAGTAGTTGCTGTAGCAGATAAGCCTTGGACCTCTACGACCTGAGTGTCGCCAGCATTAGTCCGAGATCCGTTCTTTTCTAGATAAAAATATCGTCGAGTTATCCATTCTAATGAAACTCGGAGGTGACTTGTCTTTTCTCCATGTGATCATTCAAGCGATCATAGAGCCGAGCACCTGGTCTGGATTCAAAATTCCTGCCAGACTCACTTAATTTTGGAGACAGAAAATAACGAACTTTCACAGCATCATCAAGGTGGGTAGAATTGTCTCAACGTCATGTCTGTAAGATCAAATGGATTTTATGCAAAACAAAAAAAAAATAATATAAATTTTTAAGAAGACCGTGCAAAATTCACTGACCACAACCAGAGGCTGTGTTTGTCGCGAACGAAATTGTTATAATTGGCCAAACACGAAGACCTGTCAATGAAGTGCTTCAATTGCATGGGAGTGACTAAAATTGGTATGGTGGTAAATAAATGCACAATGATGTGTATGATATATGGCTGGAACATTACAACTGGCAGCTTTTCGTGGTAGGCTGACTACCCTGCTTAGTGTTAAAACTATGCTCCGCTTAGACCTCGAAGGTCCATTGTGCTGTCACTTTCGGTTTTGAAACGTGGCTCCTAGTTCACCCTGTTTTAGCATTTTTTTTCATAGCGCCTAAAAATGTCTGTTGTGACTTTTTATTTTATACATATTTTCGTTTGTTTCGTTAAAAGAATAACTACCTATTAATCTTCTTCTGGTTCCTTCGCTGATGACAGCATTCTCAGCTTTTCATATTCGTTCCTTACGACTCACGACCCCGCCCTTCGGGCGTAGAATTGGAACGGCAGCGTATGTTAAGCCCATTGAAAAACAATAGAGTGGAATTCAATGCTTTAAACTTAATGCTGTCTGCTGTCACTCAGACGAAACCTTCCATGAATGGCGCTAGTGTCGATGAAACTGGAAAACTTTCCATCCTTGGTATGTGTATCAACACAACACTTAGTTGGAACGATCCCATATTTGAGGTCGCCAAAAATGCTGCGAAATGTTTAGATTTCCTTAATCGATGCCAGAAATATTTCACCCCTTCTGATTTGGCTTTAATTTATAAGGCGTACATCCGCCCCAAGCTTGAGTACAACGCTCATATCTGGTCTGGTGGCTCCAAGACCACCCTGCACCTACTTGATAGAATCCAAAAGCGAGCGATAAAACGTATAGGAGACAATGATATCGCAGAGTCTGCTTAGACTCGCTCGAACATCGACGAACCGTCTCTTCTTTGTCCGTGTTTTATCGTTATATCAACAAACGATGCGCAAGTGACTGAGTGTGAGTGAAATCACCCGCAATACCCGCCTCGGCAGGAATGCCCATCAGTTCGTTCTTCAGCCGCACTGCACGAATATGGAATGCTCTTCCCACCCTAATATTTCCCACAGACTACAACGTGCAGATATTTAAGACCAATGTGCACAGGTAGCTCTTGTCCCTTTCTCCCTCTATACCTTCGGCCCGTGCTGTGTCTTGACCCCGGACACATAAGGGTATTAGCAATCCCTTGAGCACGCGCCAATTATAAAAATAAAAATAAAACAAATAAGGGGAAAGTACTGTGTAGTACTCTACTGAAGTCATTTTCATTTCCAAATGTGTTCCTTGGCAAATTGTGTAATAGAAAAAAAATATATATATACGTATCTAATATCAAAATATATATATATATCAATCATCTATCGACTGTCGAACTTAAAGACATCTTCAAAAACAACATTTTATTGCGAAAATAAGTAAATAAAATAAAATAAATTAAATAAATTCCTCTTCTTTAGGTCAAGTGAGTCCCAATCTGATTGAAATTTGCGTAGAAATCTTCGAATTGATCATCTGTGTCGTACTTTTCATTCTGTGGCATCCGTTTCGGTTTAATTCATTGAGTCATTTGCGAAATAAACCAGTTTAGTAACGCGGTGTATATCAAATTCCAATCGTAAACGTAATTTGGCATAATCTATTGCATTAGTCATGACATTAACGAGTACATCCTGTCGAAGATGTCATTTGATAGTTGAGAGATATTTGTGATTTAGGCTATACGAAAAGTAAGAGCAGATGCAATTATTTGACTGCGATTGATTATGATGAAGAAACTTATTGGCTAAGTTGTTAAGGCGTTCGGAAACCTATCGCTTCAAGCATATAGATGTGTTAGTGGGAGATGATTTTCATGAAGTCGGCAATAACTTTTGATTGAAAACCTGATACAAACATAACAAATTTAGTGGAAGCAGATTTAAACAGTGGTCGCCGTGGCGTTTGTGGGTTAGTGCTTCGACTCCTACACAGAGGGTGCCAGGTTCGATACCCGAATTTACCACCTATCATAATTAACGGCTCCACCTCTTTCGAGTCACTGACAATTCTCAAAGAGTATTCCTGTCTAGAAGAAGCTTGTCAACTTCGCCGTTCGGAGTCGGCATAAAACTGTAGGTCCCTTCCACAAGTGAAAGAACAATAGCACGCACAACACACGTGGTTGCTGAGAAGCTAGGCCCAGGTCCACCTCGGACTGTCGCGCCACCCATATTATTATTATTAGATTTAAACAGTGCTGAATTAAACACGCTGGTACAGTGTAATTTCGATTCTTGCAACTAAAGAAAACATAACCCGTTACAAAAATCGAAAAGTTGCAATAATCGAACAATCATTTAAAATACCTTAAAAAAGCGTAGGGAATATACTATTTAATGGGTAAATAATATTAAACCAAGTAAAACTAAGATACGGGTTAATAAATTAATATACACAGTCGACTCTTCCTAAGTCGAATTGTCACGGGATACCATAATTTGTTCGAGTTAGAGTGAGTTTGACTTCGAGAGAGGTTTTTGTATGGACAATTGAGGGAAATTTATTTAAAATATGGTGAAAACGTTAGAGTTAGAGAGAGGGTTTCTACTTAGGGAGAGTCCACTGTACAGGATGAGATTTTAAAAAATTGCAAATTTTTGTTTGCAATTGCTTTGCAGAATATCTCTTGTCAGCAATTTTATCTTGCATATTTTACGGTTAAATTATTTCTTCTATCAATAATTTCCATTTCCGCACTGTCATTGGAAACTTCCACTCGTGCTTGTACATTTTGTAGAATTTCGAAGATCCATTCAGAGACGTTATCGCTAACAATTGCGAGTCAGGTCTTTCTGAAAAAATTGTATCTCGAATTAAAAACTAATGAACACAGTCTTCTTCCTCCTAAAGATCAGGAGCTCTGATTATTTTTTTCCAACATGTAGCGATTGTAGTCGCTTTGAACTCTTCTCACGGAACTATGTCTAGACGATTTATGATGTCCTCAACAGTTCTCTCTTGCTGCTCATTGCATAGTAAAGCGTACACAAATATGAGCATGATTGTAGGTATATATCTTGAGTCGTAGAAGTTCAAAGTTACGAAAATCGAAAACCTTTTTTTCGGGTTGTTAAAAAAATCGAAAACGTCAATCCATTGAGTGTTGTATAAATCGAAGTTGCGAAAATCGGGTCTGCACTCTATTTACTTTTCTCCTAACTCGAGTAAGTCGGTAATGCTTTGTGGCCACAGATTTTTAGTTGATTGACTTATTTATTTTCAAATTCCTTCTATAGGCACTACGGCCTTAACTCTATGACTGATAAAGCTCAAGGAAAATATTTAACTTAATCAGAAAAATTGTAAGAAAACTAATGATTAGTTTATGTCATTGTATTTGAGAGTTCGTTGAATTATCCCGTTCTTATTAACCTTGAATATCACATAACAATTTGTCTGCAGAACTACTATTAGTTTAGTCAGTTGTCTGTCCTTAAATATAATGACTTCCCTTTCTACCTACGACCTTCTAATCGTCGTAGTGTCCGTCTAACATACACTAATGGAGACGCTTACTATTCCCCAGAAAATAAGATCAGAGAAAACACATTTACCCACTCTAACTTTTTATGGCTGAATTCCAACAGCGCCCTCGAGCGCTCGCGCTTTGACAAACCCTACAGTACGTTTTATCGAGCTAACGAGAATGTTGTGCCAGAAGGCGGCGGCCTCAGTTTTCCATATCGAAATGAAAGCACGCATTTGCTCTTCTCCACACTGCTCTAATAAAATTCGTGGAAAAAATTAATTACTTGCACAGATAATGGTCTCAGTTTGCCAAAAAATTCAACTTTAATGATAGGAAATAGCTGGAGATAGTCTACGGACTTGTTCAGGTCGATTTTGCTTCAGTACTTAAGTTCAAATTGTATAACTTGATGATGCTGTCAATCCTCCAGTATGTGGTGATATTACAGCCAGTAGCTGACTTGGCCTTACTTTTAGAAAAACTACTCGTGTTGTGCATTGTAGAGTTTTATGAATTAAAAAAGGTCGAAACCAGAGTTCTGAGCGTAGGAGTTGCCTCTCATACCTATTTTTTTTTTTAAATCATTTTTATTTTGAAAATTCATAACAGACTTACATTCGAGACAAAAATGCATAAAACTAGTTCGACGAACATTGTTAGATACTTCTAACTTACTGGCCCTGGGCGGGCGCTCTAAGCTAACCTAATCTTATCATATGTCTTTCGACATAAACTAACAATGAATATTTAAAATAAATGCATTTAACTGCAGATTAATATTAAGAAAATTAGAAAAAAACTCAATGCTGAATTGGTATATAGGGTACTATACGCTACGTTGGTGGGAGTAATAATTCAATGCCAAAATAAACTTTATTTCTTTGAAAAATAAAGAAGTTTATAAGACTGTCAGCAAGATGGTGGTTATTATTTTTATTATATCACAAAGCATGCCAGAATTATCTAAAATGTAGAGCATTTGATCAATGCTTGGATAACACATTAGTACAATGTACATATGTTTCTATTCTTAACTAAAACCTACAACTTTTTCTTCGAATTTGAAAAACGACTGTTTTTAATGTTTTGTATTTCTCTTTCTCTTTCTAGGTAAGGATGAACTTTATATAAAGCAGAATAATGTGACAGAAAGTCTGTATGTAAGTAATGAGATCAGTGGCAAACATTATCATGCCGGGATGGAAGACACCTGGGCACTTTTGTAAACATGAAACCCATGCACCAGTCTACTTCATATATACAGGAGACTCTAAGTTTTGTAAAACGTTTAAGTAAATATATCAATCATAGCCAACACCAACAAATTATGGGCTACTACAAATTTGTCTTGAAATATAAGAGTGTTCAAGGCAACATTGTCTCCCGTGCTACAATTATACTTTTTTAGTACATTTTTTCGAACTGAATACGGTACTGCCATAAAGTCACAAATACTACGTTTTTAAAAATAATACTTCCTTTTGGGTGGTCTTGGTGTTGTGGGTATGTGCGTCGACCACTACGCAACTTAACTTTGCTGCCTGAGTTCGATCCGCTGGTACGACAAAAAATAATTTTCAAGGTCCCACTTCTCTCGAGTCACTGAAAATGCTTTAAGAGTAATAACTGTCTAAAAGCCTCTCAAATTGGCCATTCAGAGTCGACATAAAACTGTAGGTTCCTCCAACTCGTGAGAAAACAATAGCACGCACAACACGCGTGGTTGATGAGGAGCTAGGCCCTGGCCTTTACAGGCTGTATTGCCACCCATATTTTTAATATTATAATTCCTTTTATTTTTTTTTTGGTTTATTAAAATCATCACTTATATTTATCTGACAGAGATTCAATTTACGCACTTAGTGAACACCCTCTAATTCTCAATAGTTTCCCTGAACATTCTCTATGTCAAGCAAACGACAACCACCATCACCTATTTTTGTACTAGTTGGTGTTGTTAGTTGACATTATAATCCCACTTTAGATGCGTTACAAAACGTATTAGCAATATATGTACCTGAGTACGTTTTTTTACAACACGACGATTATGCAAAGGAGGAAACGCTGGCTCCAGGGTGCAGTTGTTGGCAGAAGCCCTACATAGATGCTGAACGTTTTCTGTTTCCTTCTCATCACGACAGCTTCTGCAAAAGTCAATAGTGGCGACGCCGAGCCTGCTCGTATGATTTCCAAGACCAGACACTGAGTTTGGAGTTGCGAAGGAGTAGAAGATTTGCAGATTTTTGGTTGAGATTATTTTACGAACTCTTATAGCGCCCTTACTTTCCGCAAAACTTCTTCTTTGGCTAGCGCTGCAGTCCGGTGTGGACCTGGTCAAGATGCCTCTCCAACTAACACGGCCTTGGGCTAGGCGCCTTCAGTATCGTACACTCAGCTCATTAAAGTCTCTGTCCAGCTGGCTTACGGCATCGGAGGCGAGGTAATCCTCTACTGGAAAACTTTCCTTGCCGGAGCGTTATTGTCCATTCTCTCTACATGAGCTAGCCATTTGAGTCGAGACAATCGAATACGTTTGACTAGGCAAACGTCGTTGTACAGCTCGTAGAGTTCGTCGTTCAATCGTCTCCCCCAAACTCCTTCGCAAACGGAACCAAATGTAAATTAAAGTATTTTCCATTCGAAGCGACCAAGATTCTCTTCGTCCGCATTTGATATTGTCAGTGCACCTGCTCCATACATCAGGACAGGGGCTATAAAGGCTCAAAGACACAGCGATTGGACAGGGTTATTCTTCGTCTTGTCTGCGCACTGATGTCATTCCCGGAGTTTTCTGATGAGCCCAAATAAGCCAAGGCCTTAAGGGCGTCGAGACTATTCTTCGTCTTGTCTACGCACTGATGTGATTCCCGAAGTTTTCTGATGAGCCCAAATGAGCAAAGGCCTAAAGGGCGTCGAGACTATTGATCTCCTTGTTGATGAAAAGACCCAACATAGCCGCTTCCTTCTCGATGCTCACAAAAGCCCCACTGACAGTCCATTGAGTGAGAAAAATGTAAATCACTATCAGATAATTTGTGTTGTTTGTCTTCGTTATTTTTTTTTTGTTCAATAATGTTTAAGGTCTTATTTGGACGGGATAGGCTTTCTTTTTTTTTCCAACGACATGACCTGAATAAAACATTCTTAAGCCCACATCAAATTGATTGGGTGCAACAAGTGCCCTATCGGCCAACTGAAATTCATTTAAAACTTTATTAAATTGTTCGAATTCCACATGAACTGCAGTGAACGACATTCCAGCCCCACGAGTCAATCAGAATCTTGTTCGACATCAGAAGTCGTGATTGCTTCATTAGATAATTCAACATCCGGAAATAAAAATCGTTCTCCCATTAGTCACTTATAGCATTTTCCAATGCTTCAAAGGCATACATTTCTATTCACATCAACAGCACCCTAACAATGATAAAAAGAGAGGAGGACTGAATAAAAATAAACCGGGTTAATATTCTAAACCGGGTCAAGTCTATAAACTTTGGAGCGTCGTAAAACGCAACAGACTCAGAACTCACTCTAAGCCTTGACAAATATTGTAAATTGCAGCTAATCCGTCTAAGATACTGAACATCATTTTGTGGTCAATGTTTTATGTGTGGGGACGATGATATTGGGTTTTATGTTCGGATGACGGAAGTTGCAATAAAATCTTTGTGGTTTTGGCTTCTTTTTCTGGAACTGAGCGGAAGCATGTTGTGAGAGAGAATCAAATCGACTGCTAAAGAAGAAACCTTCTGGTTCCTTTACATTCTTGACAAAAATCTGCCAACAGAATCAGCTTCTCCCTTTCCTTGATCCACGGGCTTAATAGTGTGATAAAAGTATCCAGGGGAATTGGGAAGGAGCCTCGTAAAACTTTGAAACCATTCGGGCGTCTAAGCGATTGTGGGAAGAGCTTAACATGAATAACAGATAAATCGAATTCATTCTTTGCCAAATGTGAGGACAATTGTCCTTAATGTCTTGCATTTGTCAAGATGCTTGGCAGATCAGGCAATTTTACTCTTCCTACATAGACTACTAGCAGTACTCGCGACTTCGCCCACGTGGGCATTCGAATCACTTGAAATTTCTTTAATGCCAAGTGAAATGTTGATTTCATGAGTGCTGCTTTGTTTAGTTAAATTAATGTTGAGTTAAAGAACATCTAACCTGTGATACCCATTATCTCAGTGTCCTGTCGCGATTCCAAATGTTTAGCGGAGTTATGTCGTACTTGCTGCTAGTTGTCAAATGTCCAGTCTGTTCAGTTCCTTTCTGATATGATTTTCAAGAATTTCTGCAGACCTTTCCAAATTTCATTTTAAAAAAGGGTTTAAAGAATGTTGTCTATAAAGCCGAGCACAACCCCAATCAGCACCTGGACACATATTTGTGATGCATCTTCTGAGGTGAGTTTCATATCTGGCAAGGGAGAAAGGTCTCAACAAGCTTGATGCAGGCAATTGAATATAACTGACAGACTTATTGATTGAAGCACAGGTCCACTGCAGCCGGACTGTGATGCTACAAAAAGAATAAAAACAAGGTCAACGAAGGTAATCTTAAAAAACGTTGATAGTTTACATATTACATCATTAGGCACTCCACTCGTGCATCATTATTTCATCTATTCCTTGGTTCCCACGTAAGACGTCCACCTTTACGGTCTTCTGTAAATCCATCCGTCAACACTTCAAGGTCATTGACACTTTCGCACATGTTGGGGCACATACATAGATCCCACTCAATGTTAGCAAAGTGCTAAATTGTTTTGTAAGAAATGTAATAGAGGTTAGTAATTTGAACAAATGAACACAAAATTATTGATGTAGGTTCACTAACTGCATTCTGGGTTAAAAGGGTTAAAATGCTAAGCTAGGTTAGGTAGGAGTGGCACACCGCAGACACAGTCATACTTAGACCAACGTAGCTCCGTTGTGGTACTACGTGGATAAACTTACCACTGCTCGTGAATCAATTGGTGCTTATAATAGTGAAGCTGGCTAATATTGACGCAATTTAGTTCGCTGAGATTATTGAAAGTGGGAATGCCTGCAACTGGCCAGAGAGCTACACAAGTAGAGGAGGTGATTCTTGATTTTTATCTCCTCTTCATCCATGTAGCTTCTACAAAATCATTGTACAGTGTATGCGTGTATGACGCCGATTATCGTCCTGATCGAAGGTCTATTAAGTATAAGTAGACTGAGAGATCGTTTGAGAGTAAGTGATGGCCATATTTTTTTTTTTCTTTTAAGGCAGGTAGTTAGTCGGGGCATTGCCTCTTTTATCGCAATGGTTTCTGCCTCGAAGGTTTCTGCCTCAGGGAAATAGCAAGTATTGAGGTCTTTGGAATAGACTCCTGCACCCAATCCTGCCTTCGATCAGTCTTCGATCCGCTTGTGAAAATACGCAGGGGATCGGTCAGCGTTCGTACGTGTTCGGTGTGGCTAGAAGAGAATTGTATACGCTAAGAATGGGCGAGTGGTCGACCACAGTTGGAATGTTTTACGTTTCACGGCTGTGCGGAGGATGAGACTGAGTATTTTGCATTTGTCAGCTTTCTTTACTGAGGTCCACCAGCCTGAGACAGAAGTGTCGTCCAATAAATCTCTTTATACCGCAGGATCTCCCAGATGAGAGTGGAGCATGTAACCTTTAAAAAGACTAGCTACTTACGTATTCTAAAAGTCTGCTAGAGTACTCCTTCTGTTCATCTCATCAATGCCATAATAACCATAAATTTGGTTGTTTAAGTCAGGAGTTTTGAGGCCAGTTGTTTTGACAAACAGAAGTAACTGTTGCCAAGAGGGATTCTACGTCTAATCTCCAGTGATTTGTCGTTTGTGGAGTTCACGTTTGCCCCAAGGTAGGAAAACTTCTTTACTACCTCCAAATTGTAGCTAACGATCGTAATGTTTTGTCGAAGGTGGTTTATGACGAAACGTTGCTTGGTCGACAGCATATATTTCGTTTTGTCCTCATTGACCTTGAGATCAGTTCATTTCGCCTGGTCTTCAATCGCCGTAAAGTCTTCTACTACGGCACGATGACCGAGAATGTCAATGTCACCTGCGATTAGAGATATACGGCAAAGTTTAACCACCTTTGAGCCTTTTACGGCCGCCTCATTCTCTATATACAAAACGATAGATCTTCCAGATGGGTTCCTTTTACGTACATTTTACTGACGCTCAATTCTGTCGCTCTGGAATATGTGATTCGGTAATCAGAGATACATGTCGTCAATGTAGATTAGGCTTACAAAAAATATTTTGCATTTCTTGTATTTTTTCCTTAATAATCTGAGACTGGCTAGCAGGCCGACAAGGTTGTTGCATAAGACAGCACTTAAAGCCCGATTATGAGATTACATCATAGAAAATGGATTGAATCTGTAAGAGGGAAGGGATAAAGCCCCCAAAATTGGTTTTTCTCATTCGTAGCCAATGCAGTGGATACTTACTTTCAGATCACAGAAACCGCTGTAGGTGTCTGTACAACCAACCGGTAGTCTTGCGTCGATAGCAGCAACTTTCATCTATGAATAAAATGCCGAAATGTATTTTTTCTGTCGTATCTTATTCGCTTCTACTGTGAGAGCAACTCCCACATTTACACGTGCGTGGGTGCTGACAATCTCAAAACAATATCGCCAATCAGTGCTAGACGCCACTCACGCCCACCAATGTATTCTGAAAATTGCATGGGCAACAACAGTTCACAGTCCACTGGTCCACGCACAACTCGACGATCATCTCAATGTCACTTGTGTTCAACGCACACACTATGCTTGTAGCTTTAGATCAATTACCTCTCTGTGGTAAATAAGGCATGAAGTAGCCCTGTGACATTTCCGGTTGAACAACCGCGACCAAAATCTGTTTCGAGCACAATAGATCGCGTCACTCAATGACCACACCTGCTGTGTGTAGTGAGTTGTCGTTGAAGGTAACAGAAGTAGATTGTTGATGAAAGGTCGACACCTTGCAGAGTCACCAAGAAATGATTGCATCATGCTCGCAGAGGTGTCTATGCAAAGCCATGACTGCACTGTTACGCAGATGCTGGTGAATGCCGGCTTATGTCATCGGTGGTGGGAGAGAGAGATTTGTTTTTACAACAAAATAATGACAGTTGATGATCTTTTGTGATCAATTTACTTGTATCACAGGATTGAGTAGTGTGGGAGTGTGGGAGTAGAGTGGGAGTGTTGGAATAGAAATGTCTGTAGTGAGTCGAATGGAATGTCGGTTAGTAACGATGATTAAAACTTACTAAACTCACCGACCTTGAGGTTTGAAACATTATATTGAAGCATTTATGACTAACACACAATCAATCTGACATTCTTGGCGATCTCGGTAATACTTCATTTCTGGTGCAAAATGTTGTATTGTCATTTCCTATCTACTGTATTGTTTTCTTCTCTTCTTGCCCTCGGTTGCGTTGCATTTTGGGATAGTTGATCGAATAGAGAAACATTACTCAAATTCTTTTAGTATATTGTTAATGAGAAATCGACGACTGGATGGCGCAGTTGGTAGAGTGCCTGCACCTGGTTAGCGGGGTCGCCGGTTCGAATCTCAGTGAAAAGCAAAGTTAATACGCTTTTTTGGTTTTCAAATCTGGCCCAGTCATCATTTGCCGTTGGGATTAAATTAGCGGCACTATCACCGGTAGTCAATCAGTGGTAATAGTGGTGAATGCACTAGCAACCCACCTACCTAACCTAATCTAGAAATCATATTATTCGATAATGATTTGCTGCGGCAGAAATTCTACCGTGCCGAAACCCTAGTAATCAGTGCCCTCTATCAGGCGGGACGCGACAATACAGTGTTTCTAGTGACGGGCGTCAACTTAGTGCGTTGATTTCATCACAGTTGCCGCCTGATGCATTGTCCCGCGGGGAGGTCATAATATTCGACTCATTTTCTTTCTGAGTAGATCCCCAAGGCAAAGACAAAACGAATTTAGCTTGAACTTGAAGTAACCTTCGAAACAGGATGGATGTGTTTGAACATCTTCAGTGTTCCTTGAATGAACAAAATTGAAGCCATCACTGATAAGGCAGAGTGTTCAGCAGAGATAAGCAAACAACACGCACCTTGTTGTCCCCAGCGACCCAAACCAAGGTGTACCCAACTGCCGCCTTCAAAGTCTCCGAAAATAAACAAAAAAAAAAAAAGAACAAAAAATCCATATCCCCCTGCATTCGGAAGCAAACAAAAGTTCGGCAGGGGTGCGGTTACAACTTTTAATAGAAATCATTGAAAACATCTTAATTAGGGTTCTCCCTCTGATACAAGGGCTTCGAACTCCACACCAGCCGACGTGTGTAATTGTTGACAGAGTCATTGACACGTAACGAGGCATCTAACTATCGGCCGCCATGTGTGCACATCCCACCGCTTGGCTTGGTGCGTGTGATCCGTGCTGATAAGACAACAGGCTCCCATATCGGTGGTAAAGATAAGCAAACGAAAGCGCAATCAAATGCCTGGCAGTCAATGTCTGTGGGGGTTAATGGCGCTTGTGGTGCTTGGTTAAGTTATCCCAATTTAAACTGGCGTCACGAACTTCGAGGCCACATTCACTTTGAAATGTGAAGCTTGCAGGAGAAGGCAAGCAGTGCTGCTTCCAGATGTGCACGTGATGCGATGACCGAGCGAGGAGGCAGACAGTTGCTGCCATGCCAAAGGGGTACACTGCTCTGCACAGACACAATACCTGAGGTGTACCTGGCACAGAAATTGCAATGCAGCAGGACTTTTCAATCCAAAGCAAACATTTGCTGTGTTGTGCGGTTGCCGACAGTTTTGCGGTGCAGAATAGGAGCAATGTCGGAAGACAAGAATCACGATGTTTCCCTCCGGCGGGGCGGGTGGACTGTGTGTGTGGCTTTTCAGGAAAATCGATTTGAATGAGTTAATTGGATTGGAAAATGGAAAAGTTTAAGACGGATGAGTGTGCTGTTTGTTCCTACCTTTGGTTTCCGATTTGGAATATATTCAACCTCAACCGTGTCACTGTCGAGAGAAAGTTGTTGATGAAAGGTATCTCGATGCGGCATGATTGAGAGTGGTCTTGTGTAATGCACTGATTTCCTTCGTTCAGTTTGAATGTAATTCTCACTTTCATGTGAAGAATGCAAGCATGAGTGGACGTCATTAATTTGGCTTGCTTCAAAGTTGGGGACAATTTTTAAGGATGTGCAGGTGCAACAAGACTTTCACAAATATCACTCAGTACGGAGTGTTCGTGTGTTCGTTCTGACTTTAGTTGAACATGCAACGTAATTAAAAGAGTGTCAAATTTGAAAGTTCAATTTTAAATTCGGAATTTCCACTCGATGAATATTCAAAATTGCTAAGAAAAAGTGAACGTTTGAAATTATTCATTCAATTTTACAAAGGTTTTTCGGAAGACGCTTAAGTCGTATTGAAACCTCCAACTTCAGTCCTCTAAATGTACAGCGAAAGCTCCTATTACGGTGGACAATTTCTCACGACCTTGGATATTGAATTGAAGGTCCAAACGTTTTATATTCCCTTTAGCGGACACTCCCTAACCCGGACGCGGACAGGGCCTTAAATATATTTCTCTTAGGCGGCCACAATTTCTTTCAGCAAAACTGTCCAGCAGCTATTCACCATAGTATGCGAACGATAAAGGCAAGGCAAGGAAACAACAAACAAACACCAACATCACAGTGTGTGCCTTGTGAACGTGTAATCAAATCATTGTCTCTACTCAAACGGATAACAGATTTTATTTCCGCAACTGTGTTCTGTTGTTGTATTTTGTTTCTTCTGTATTTTTCAATGGACTGCATCCATCAAGAACTAAAGCTGTCGCAAAATTTGAAAGGAGGAATGTTAGTAAAGCAGTAGGTCATGGTCTGGTTATAAGTATCACTACACACACCGACGTGAGAACAAGTCTAGTGGGTCAACGAAGTGACAGGGCTCTAATCGCGTAAGGCGAGAATCGTCTCACGCTAGCGTTATAATAGCATATAAGCATAAAAAAACGATAGCGCCTGAGAGATACCGTTTTGGCTGATTCGCGTAAGCTAAAAACTGTCGGTAACTATCGTCTCGACGTCTGAATTTTAGCGATACCTATTTCAGTATTGTCTCCTATTAAATGAGAACAAATTGTGTATACATATCTTGTTCTACACTGTTGAGACATTTTTAGAGTGATCGGTCGCATAAGTATTATTAAATGAGAATGTGGAGGAATTAGTGCACAGATGTCATTTTAACGTGAGAGTTACTATTTTCTAAACTCTCAAACTGTAACGATAGTGATAGTCTCACATGAAGCAAATTATCGACGATATCATCGACGTGAATCAAAAGGACGATAGTCGTCTGAAAAGTTACGCGATGAGAGCCCAGGAAAAGCCGATGAAGTGACAGCACGATGGACCTTGAAGCTCTAAGTGAGTCAAATCACCGCAGGAACTTTGCCAATCTCACATCTACCTCCTACCTCATAGTCTGCATATGTTGCGACCGTCGCTGTCTTTTCTGTCTGACTGCTTGTGGTTCTGTCTAATGATGGGAGAAATGAGAGACATTCCCATTCATTAATTTCTTTTTGTTGGTTATTTCTTATGGTTGGTTTCAAACAACAGATCAACGCACAACCTACATTGGGCCTAGGCCTAGCTTCTTAAGGGCTGTCCACATGCCACCTTTTGTTTATTTATTTATTAACAGGAACACTTATTAAGCTATCTATTAGGGAGATTACGATAACTTTGGCACTCAACGTACGACTCACACAATTTCGTTGCTCTGTTCAATGTTCCTGAGGGCTCGCTTCTTCGATTTTCTCAAGAATTAGAAGATATAAAACCATTTGATTTATGTGTCCGATTCAGAATAAATTAACTAATGGTTGTATCCATTACCCAAAAAAAAGCTTAAAAAAAATTGGCCAACATTATCAACATTTTGAGTTTTATGCGAATTTTTCAAAAACTATTCACATAAGGATTATGGAAGACGCCGTCTAAAATAAACCAGACCCATAGACCTAATAACGAATCATAACGTAGCCATCCTAATTATTAGTCATAATGTAAAATTGTTTTGAATTGTCTAATAATTGCTGTTTGCTTATTATGAATTTATTTGCAATAATACGGGCTTGTTTCCTAAGTACAATTAAACCTCCAAAACAAATATCAAGGGTCTGAGCTAAGATACATAGATGTAGAAAATCAATTGGGAAATTAAAAAACATAATATATATACCTGTCGTTATACATTCACTATATTCATTTCAAACTATTAATACCAAACTGTCAACTTCAAAATTTTTATTAAAAACAACATTTTCATCAAGTTCACAAACAACGAAAGTTTACAAATAATTAAAATCTGTTAACAAAATGCCGAGTAAGTGACAGCAACCTTAAGAGCGTCCTGCGCCGGCTGTTTTCCTGTTTAAAGGTCAACGCCATTTCCATTCTTCCGCCCATTGAATCGTCTCACTTAAAATCTCTACGCAGAATCTCTCACAAGGTTCATCACGCACGATGACAAAGCAAGGCCTTGCGCCTGTCACATATCAAAAGTCAGGAATTTGTGTATTTTCTTCTTTATTCAACGCTTCATTACCCCTATCTGGACTGCCACAAGCTGTGGTTTCACAGGCCGTAAATTTGTGTTTCCACTCTAAAGGCTCATGCGATTTTCGACGGTGTGTCTTAAATTTCTCCAGTTCCTTGTAATCGCATGAAACAGATATCCTTCTCCTTGAAATTATCTCTTAAAGAGTACTCTCCTCTTTTGGATGCTTCCAAAAATAGCTACTCAACCTGATTTCTTAGAATAAATGTCCTTGTACCGCTTCCAGCACAAGGGAGCGAACCGAAAAGAAATGAAAATAAAACTACAACACGAAATAAGAATAACACGAGGGGGAATCGAGAGAAGATCAAAACAACCTAGGAATACGAACACCTGTGTTTCGGCTTCCTTTGTGTTCACTCATCCTTCTGCCGGCTGTTCCTCCTGCCAGATTCCCTCATACACATACTTGCACAAATAGCTCAAACACAGAGTGCTGGCGGGAAGGAAAGTTGCTCTCAACAATGTTACTCGTTAATTTAGACTGACACACAGCCATGAATATGTCTTCTTTTTCGCGTCAAGCTGAGGGAAACCTTTTCTCTCCCAGGAGGCGCAGGAAGATCCGAATAGATTATATTTTCCAAGACAAATCTTTATGCAATTCTTTGGATTGGGCTGAGTGCTATTTTAGGTATTCCCTTTTCTCCGCTCTGGATCAGTGGCTCGGCGTCTGCCTTCGAATGATAATTAATTCAAAGGGAACAGGGAACAATCGACGGTGCGAGTATTTTTGGACGAAAAGTGTTGCGCCTAAGAATGAATGCTGCCGCCTTTCGGAAGTGGTGACGGTCTTCAGTTTTATTTTTCGAGTATAACTCGTTTTATGTATTTTTGAGGGGTTTCTTCCGGTCTTTTGGAAATCGTGTGAGCAGCAAGGGGTTGTTTTTTTCATTTAAGTATTCTCGGTGGGTGCTGTCAAGTGTAAAGAAGAATTTGATGTTTGACATGACAGCACTCAGTTGAGTGAAGAAAGAGATTATTTGTCATGTTTGGTCTTACATTGTGATGGATGTGATTCATGCCGTGTACATTCGTTGATTTGTTTTCTCTGCCTTGAAATAATTTCAGACGGCTGAAATAGGAAGCATGTCTTAGAAAATATCAACACTGCCGTCAGTGAATTTCAGGTTAGTGTCAAAATTGACTGTCAAGTCACCATAAGGAACGTGATTTAATTTAGTGTTATTCTTTGTATGATGTTCGGGTTGGACTCGGGACACCAATGCTATTTCTGGTTTTGAAGATCGGGTTAACTGAGAAGGCCTTTTCCACTTAGTAGCAGAGTGATGAACTCAAAAGATAGGAGATACGTGGTGATCAGTAGAGTATTTAATAGAAGCACCCTTCAAGGAGGTTTTCTCGCCCAGTATGGTACGTCGCAGTAAACGTCACGAACTGGATAGAAGCTCGTAATATGTGTGGGGACTGTGTGGTGTCTGGAAAATGTGACTCTCCACTATGTTAGCAGGTAGGTTACGTTAGGTAGGGGGCTGCTAGTTTATATATTATATATACTAGCACATTGGTCCATTGTGATACCCCTAGTCAGACTACTACCACTGATTGACTCATGTAGGCAGGTAAAAAGTGGCTTTAATGCATTAGGCCCATTGTAACGCCACGTGTTTCAAATTAAAAAAAAGGTTGCCGTGAAGTATAGCATTCTCAAACAATTTTAGAGACGACACAAAATAATATGAGTGCTGCTACGGTCCGACGTGGACCTGAACCCATCTTCTACAGCCACCATTTGTGTCGTGTGTGCTACTGCTTCGTATGAAGTGACCCCAAAGAGTTTGAATCGTTAAGCCAGGCACCTTCACTGTAGAAGTCAACGCACCTCCTACTGCGAATACTACATCATGCAAAAATCCTTAAATAAAGGGGCTAGAGAAAGGGACGTGAGAATAAGCCTGGGTCTAATCATAAGCAGTAAATTAAGCTGGAACCTTAACACCTGGGAATATTTTTGTAAGAAGTGCAACACTCAAGACTTGGATCAAAGACGGAGGTACAATGTATCCCTCTGCTCGCAGTGCAGGTGATTTACAGCGCACGCCAGGCATATCATCGCCCTAAAGTCGTGACCCACGCATTGTGGTTTTGCATAGACAGCACTACAGTCATCGAAGGAGTTGCAGTATAACGGACAACTCTCAATAGTGCTATCAACTGCAGCAATGACAGCACTTCCGTTCCATTTAACAACCGTCTTAACCTTCCTCGAGCAGATACAGTGAACATCCCCTAAGACGGATTGTCACGGGATACCATAATTTGTTCGAGTGGGGAGGAGTTTGACTCAGAGAGAGGTTCTTATGAAAAATTAATGGACATGTACGTAAAATATAGCGAAAAAGTTCGAGTAAGCGAGAGTTTCGACCTATATCTGTTCGGAAAACCGGCGGCGTCCTGCCCAGTGGTTAGACTTTACTTCACTTCAGTTAGGACTAATATTCCACTAGGGATACTGCACAATTAGCGATAACTTAAGATTCCTTGGTATATCTTGTTCATCTTCTTTTTGAGAAAAATTTTCCTCCTCCCTGCAATCCTTCCTTGTGCTGGAACTCCGATCATCAGACCATCGATATTCCTCTAGGTATTGTGACGAACGTGGATCTTAGAAAAACGAGAGAGTGAGAATAAAGGAACCAGACATAACTTTAACAATTGTCATTTTTTCAGAGAGACTATACCTATCAAGGAAGCTCCGTCTTAGCTCAAGAACAACGTAATAACGTAAAAAGATTTCGTCCCCTATTTACACATGTGGCTGCAATCAATTTTTGAAATGTTTTCCCTGAATAGCCGCCCATCATTAATTATTATTTTAGCAAGGCCTCAACAATGTGACATGTACCAGGAACCCTAGACATGGCTCCGGCTCTTACTTACCACTACCCGCAACAAAACCTTTTCTTTGCAATCGTTGATGGTCTGAAGGTACCACGTGCCTCACTACTGAACAAATGTGGGCTAGCCATTCAAACCTCAACGACATTATAAGATGACATCTATGGGCGCAATGAACCCTAAGTGAGCCGCAGCCAGTAGGCCGTCAGGGTACCTAATTTGCATACCGGCCTATAAGGAGACATTTGTTGCCTTCCTTCCTGGAGGTTTTTGTGTCAAGGAGAAGAAAAATTCACTTATCAGCTTACTTTTTTTGACAACTTAAGCAAACTAAACAATTCTAAAATGATGTATCACTTCTTTTCTGTAGAGCGCCACAGTTGGGGTGAACATGAACCTCCAGCAACAAGTCTGCCTTGGTAGCGCGATCCGTCTGTCTAGCTTCCAGAGGGTTGGATGAGGTGTGGGCCACCTTAGACGCGGGCCTTGGAATCGAAGACTGAAGACATCCCAATCGCTTTATTAAAAAGTCACAAAAATGTTTCTTAAAGTTGGAGTCACCTGATCAAATGTAAGCAAAGTGGGTTTATACAGTCATAACAAGAAGGTTAGGTGTTTCTACGCATACGTACATGTGTACTGTTCCCCAGTCCGAGATGCTTGGAATCGAAGAATAATTTATATTCACACACTCTAAAAGGCGTGTACCCAGGGTGTACCCAGGGTAGTGATTTAGGAACACAAATCTCTCTAAAATGGTATGCGCAGCATCAAGGTCATCGCTGAATACGTTCGTTAAGTAGAAGTCAAACCAACCTAGCATTGTGACTGGCGCTATTGTATTCCTTTGGATGAACATTCAATCCATTAATACAGTGTTCTATAGAAGGATATAAGAAGGGCAGTCATCTTCATTTTCTTTTCGATTTTTCTTCTTGAATGATGAAAGGTAACTTTTGATCTCTGAGTTGACTTACTTTGATTGCTTACATTTTTTGTGGGAAAAGAATTGTTTTGAGACGAGTGAAGGATACGAAAAAAAAGGAAACACATTCTATGGCAGTCTCATGGGTTGCAAAATATGAAGAGGAACCAGAAAAATTAATTTGATTTTTACCAGCACCTGGTAGGAGAGCAGCTGCCAAAAATCGGGAACTCAATAGCACTCAACTCGATGTCGAAAGAGCAGGTTTCGGCGTCGCAACATTTTGCATTGACCGCACATATTCATGTGTAGTTTGAGGATAATGACGTCCGTGATTTTTTTTTAATACAATTTAAAATATTTGTAGTGTGACTGCACAGGGGATCTCTTCGCATTAATGTGTAATACGTGTAATACGTATACTGAGACCACAAAGCGATACAAGGCCCGATGAACCTCCGTGTCGTAGTGTAGGTGGGATGACTCCTATGTTGGATGTCTTGGCTCCAGAAAAAGCTTCTAAAACTTCGACGTTCGGAATCGGTAGAAACTCTAGATCTCATTACCCGCTAGTCCTAGCACGCACAGCACGAGTGGTTGGTGTAGAAACTAGTCTTGAACGACTAAAGAGGATAATTCGTCTTTCGTTTAGTAATAGAAAGTAGCAATAACCAAGACAGTTCGTTGACGTCTCAGGGCAAACGTGAACTCCACAGTGTCATCTCTGTGATGGTTCGACAGTTTGACCACACCATTGCGTCTCCAATTTGTGTAAACAACTTTGGAACTTAGAATCAAAACCTTTCTGTATAAAACTTTGATTTCCCTGCTAAATGAAGATTAGAACTGAATGAGAATCAGAAAGACAAAACAGATTCTTGAATTCTTCGGAAATGTGGCCTGTGAAGAAGGTGAATAGAGGAGAAGGTACCAATGAGCTATGGGGGCCGAAAATCTGAGATCCGAAAATCAAAATATATATCAAGTCAGGTTCGGACTGTCGGACGGACTCATGGTCACTGACTTGAATTGAGTTGAAAAAGATTAGTACATTAAGCCTTTACCTGTCTAATTGTTCACTGATCGGTTCAAATCGTTTGTCCATTCGCGTATTTTTAATGAAATCATTTCATTCATTCCTTCAACAGAGGATCCCCTGAATCCGACAACATAAATTTTCCGCCACTTCCTGCAAATAGAACTTTCCAATTGAATGTGTTACCCCTTCGCAATTCAAATGCTTTGCCATTGTTCAACACAAGAACGCGAGAATTCGTAAGAATTATAATTATTAATTATATGCATTTTTGCCAAGGACTTCAGTGATTTTTCTACATGTTAATTAATTCGAAATACAGGAAGCATGACGTTTCTAACGACTGTCATCGAAAGTGGTTAGAAAATAGCGCCCCAAGCTCTAATCATTCTTGTAAACACGCTTAATGCTGCACATTGTGGCTACAAATGCACCTGCTGTCAGTTGAACGGAGTAGACAATTGTTGTTTGGATTTTCAGAAAGATACCATTTTGCTGGCCGACTTTCTCGACTTCTGAACAAGTAGTCAGTATGTAGCCAATTGAAGTATAAGACTTTTGGCCGTGCGAGGATTTACAGTAGGGTATTAACTTCCACTCTCGATCTGATCGGCTTCTACTAGTTACAAGTCAGTAAATTATTGATCCAACCGGTACGAAGTTCATTGAACCAAACTGCAAACCCAAGGAGGAACCAAGAGGTCTAGAATTCAATAAAGCTTACCTAAGGATGCTATGTGGAGAAGGTCACGGGGCATGCAACTACCACCTCCCTAAAATGAGCCTTATCAGTAAAGAAATTTGTATGCACTGTGGCTAGGTGAAAGATACTATTCCCCGAGAAATATTCAAAATTATAAACAGAAAATCCGAGGAGGAGACAATTACTTGTCGACTATAAAACTTTCTTTAAATTATTTGACAGCAGTTCATCCGACTCGTACTCGTTGCTATAATATATAAAAGGCTGACAGAGCTTTTTATAGTGTGTATGTCAGCGCTTTCATTTGTGTATTGGCATGCTGGTATTCTCGTAGGTCTCTCGTGAATTCAAGCTTCACCTAAGAATAGAGTAAATTGACGGGATATTTATCTCTAACGAGCTAGAAGATAGGTAACGTTTTATGTCGACTCGAAACCTCATACGAAGTTTGAGAAGGTTTTTTCCCGCCAGGTATCGTCTTTGATGTTGTGGGTCGGCGAGCCGTAGTGGGTTTAGTGCGTCGACTGCTACGCAGAGGGTCCAGGTTCGATACCTGAACTTACCAACATTAATAGTTTTAATCCGCCCTTAAAAGAACAATAGCACGTACATCAGTGTGATGGTTGTTGTAGAAGCCCAGGTCCGTCTCGCACTGTCGCACCACCCATGTTATTATAGTCTGATGGGCAGTCAACACACGGCTCTCTTCAGGGAGAACTTTATTCAATGGAGCGAATATTTTTCTCCAAGTCACCTTTTCACGCAACGTTGTACCAATTGTGTTATAGCCTGCTACTATGGTGGATGTGATTAAGCCTCGTATTAAACCAAACCCTATAGTTTCATAGAGGAGCCTCACTGCTGCCTACTCACTGCCTCACTAATGGGGGCGCTAAAGCCTGAAGAGGGCCAGGGCCTAGCTTGTCAGCAACCACTCGTGTCGTGCGTGCGGGGCGATATAAGCTGAAGAGGGCCAGGGCCTAGCTTCTCAGTAACCACTCGTGTCGTGCGTGCTATTGTTCTCTAACAAGTGGAAGGGAGCTATATTTTTATACCGACTCTGAACGGCCAAATTTGATGCTTTTTCTAAACGGTTATTACTCTTTGAGCATTGCCAGTGACTCGAAAGAGGTGGAAGTATTCTTGGTTTTATCGGCCGGGAATCGAACCCAGGCAGCGAGGTAAACTTGTGTAGGGGTCGACGCACTGACCCACAACGCCACGGCCACCACATGTCCTGGGAAAATAATGCTTAAAATAAGATGCCAGTGTGAATCAAATACTTAAGCAAAACGCAACAACAAATAAAACACAACACCGCTAAACACTTCTTCAATCTTTTCATGAATACCATAAATGTAAGTTTCTCACTTCGATGTATAATGAAATGAACATGAAATAAAAACCCCTTAACAACAATATCATTGTTCCAATAATACCCTCCCCCAACAGAGGGCGGCTATTTTTAGAGCCGACTTCCACCAAACCCAACCACATCTCCTTCACTTGCTGGTACGTGTTTATTTGAGAGAAAAAAAAAATCATATTTATGATATGACTGTGAACGCTAGATAACATCGTGTTATTTGTTGTTGACACACTTTTGTACATAGCTCGTGATGTCATAAGATAAAGTTGTTTCAACGCTTAATTCCCCGATGCACTTTACTTGGGAATATGAAAACGTGCAGGAAAGAACATCGGAAGTGGCGATTACTTATACAAACTTAACCTTGGCGCCTAGAGATTGCGCTGGGCCTTGTTATTAAATGACGTAATGCGCTGAGTAAATGCTAAAGATCTTTCTGATTTCCGCAAAAACAAGAGCGTTCGCAATGTCAAGGCTGTTGGTTGTATTAAACTTATCACGTTTTTAAAAACATTTGCATTTATTTGTCATGGGTTCTCAGTCTGATAGGCGACTTATTTTCACATTCTTTGTAAGATTGGCACAATGAGTCACCACAGCTGCTCCTTGATTTAATGTTGATGATCTGGGGTCTTTTGTATTATTTGCTTTTCGTGGACTGTGCAAAATGAGGTACAGTACCGAATTGTACTACGATTTGAGCCCAGTCAGGATGTGCAGGGTATACATCTAGAGAACATTGCATCCAATTCCATCCTGTGGGACAAGGTCTCAGAAGACGAGTATACGAAGATGATACAGACAAGTTGGGCAGGATATTAGCCAATTTTGTGAGCGTAACAACAGCTGCTTCCTACTACAATGCTGACGGTTAGTTGGTGGAAGCCTGTTTTGGACCTCATCTGACGAAAAGGTGGTATTCCATATTCCCTCACTCTACGATTGGTCATAAATATATGAACGCTAATGCCACATGGTGCTTTTAATGTACCAGCCAGTTTATGTTTGGGCGCCATGTTTCTTATTTTTTGTTTTTTATTTTTTATAACATCACAAAGACGTCATTATGTTATGAAAGCAAATTTTTAAGATAAATTGTAAATCATTTTTTTAGAATTGTTGTGTAGTTTTTGGCTAACTTGTATGGCTTTGTAGGAAAACTCGTTATTAGATCTTGGCGATGGACAACTCAGTTGATGAAGAGATCAATGATCACTGCATGGTGTACCACATAGGCCGATGTCGTCATTGGGTCATATCGTTTGCATTTCCCAATACATTTCCGTGTGAGTTGCCGTGGCGTAGTGGGTAAGTGCGTCGACTCCTACGCAAAGGTGCCAGGTTCGAATCCCCCATCTACTAACTTTCATAATTTATGGGTTCCACCTCTTTCGAGTCACTGACAATGCTCAAAGAGTATTTCTGTCTAGAAAAAGCTTCTCAAATTCGCCGTTCGGAGTCGGCATAAAACTGTAGGTCCCTTCCACTTGTGAAAGAACAATAGCACACACAACACGAGTGGCTGCTGAGAAGCTAGGCCCAGGTCCGCCTTGGACTGTCGCGCCACCAATATTATTTATTTACCAATATTATTCTATTATAATACATTTCCGAAGGGATACCTGAAGGGAAAAGATGCTCTCCAACAGACAACCCACACTTAAATTGAAAACAAAAATTGTTGTCAGTGAAACCGCCTGGAAAAGGGTGCTTAAAAAGCAAGCGTTTCCGTGAACACAGCCAGTACAGTTCGTGGTTGAATCTTCTTCTCGAAATACCGTCAACGCAAACAGGACTAAAGATCGCACGTAGAGTTTTTCTCTCGAAGGGACCAAAACGTCTTCATTCGTTTTTGAGGTTATCCATGCCTCTGGACTGGGATGACTACCGTCTTTTATAAAGTCAACTTGGAAGAGCCTTTGGAAGATGGCTCTGTTACTCTTGAGCCCGTAGAAACAGCGATTGCGAAGAGTTACTTTGCGTTTTATGGTACTGGTGGTGTACCCCAGTCTATTTACTGTGGAGGCAAGGTAGACGAAGTCCTTGACTACCTCAAATTTATAGCTGCCCATTGTGACGTTGTGTCCAAGACGTCGATGTTCTATGTCCTTTCTTGATAACAGCAAATATTTCGTTTCTGTCCCGTTCACTGCTAGACCCATTTTAGCCGCTTCCGTCTCAATGCCGGCAAACGCCCCATTGACAGCTCGCTGTGTTCTGTCTATCACTCCCATGTCAACCGTGGCTGTTAACAACTGTACATACTTTTGGAAGATCGTGCCTTTAGTCTTGGTGACGATGTTAAAGATGTCACATGACAGCCCGTCGCCTTGTATAAATAGTTTTTTGAATGTCTCGGTGAGTTCTTTACCGACGTTTATGGAGCAACGAGAGTTCTCCATCTTCCTGCACATCCATGATGAGTTTGGCAGGGATGTCAAAACTAGGCATGGAGCTGTATAGCTTGCTTCTATTCGGCCTTGAAATCGACGAATAGGTGGTGAGTGTCGATCTGCATCTCTTGAGTCTTTTCCAAGATCTGCCGTAGTGTGAAATCTAGTCGATAGTGGACTTCCCTGGCCTGAAGCCGCACTGATATGGACCTATCAGATTGATTATAAACGGCTTCAGGCGAGTACAGAAAACGGCAGAAAAGATGTCATATACGATGCTCAGGGGGGCTCATCCCTGGATAGTTGACCCAGTTGAAGTGGTCCCCTTTCTTGTGGATCGGGCAAACGATACTGAGATTCCACTCGGGCATGCTTTCCTCCGACTATATCACATGATAGTACACATGAGATGGTGCATGGGCCCAACCGGATCATCTCCAGCTGCCTTACATATTTCAGCGTACGTCCGCACCCGCTGCTTTGTTAGACTTCAATCTTGATATGCTATCCTAGTTGTTTAGACCTCGTCTAAGTCGCGGAGATTGAATTCTCGCCGACCGTCGTCGAGATTGAGAGTTAAGTGCCGATTAGTGTAGTGTAGACGTTCCCCCAACGTTGATGAGTAGTTGTTGCAAAAGGTAGTATCGCCTTTTTCGTGGACGGGGGTATAGATCTTATTTCAGTCGTCGGACATGCTTTACCCCACCAGAACATCGACAGCCGCTTTAAGAACCCTGATGCTAAGCCATCTGAGCCTGCAGCTTTGTTATTTCTCAGCTTTTTAATGACTGTGCTGACATTTTCAAAGCTAGGTGGGAGGACTACTTCTTGCACTGGCTGCTTAAATACATCCACTCTTACCTGAGGGTCAATAACTAGATCTCTTATTTTGAAGAGCCTGGGTACCTGACTTGTTGATCGATTCATAAATGTACGAGGAATGAAATTGAGTCAGATGTTTATACCGACATTGATAAGTTTCCGTTTTAAATGCCGGTACTTTGAGTGTGAAACAACTTCGATAAGAGACATAAATATTACCCAATATTTCGAAACATTTAATAGAAAAATATACCTGGTATCCTGGCTCATGAATTTCATTTGAAAAGGCTGTCACCAGTGCAAAGTTGGCTCAAATAATTAGTTCACCGTCGAGATTGTCAAGGAAAACCAATCGAGTTCAATTGTAGTGTCAATGTATTGATTTCGATTTCGTGTGAGGCGTAAGTTGAAGCAATATTTCATTCAGTCATGGAACCTGCTTCAGAGGTGACACCCTTACCCTGAGACAACACAATTCCTGTTCATGTAAAATGATCCTTTGTTACGCGTAACAAAGCAAGCATTAGTTAGCCACCGTGGTGCAATTATTCGTACGTTCGCTGCCTTGCCCTTTCTAAGATGTGGGAAACAAAGGAACACTTGGTCTCTAAATCGTATCCTTCACACCTGCAGAGTTTGCCGTTGGCATTGACCTTACACCGACTTCCAGTTGGGGAATAATTCGATAAAAAGACGGCGAAGTCGTTTAATTTCGCACACTCAGTGCGGTTGTTCAGCCACTCACACAAACGGGATACATAACTCGTCGTTAAGAGTT
The DNA here is from genome assembly GCA_964034865.1 of Eristalis intricaria. Lineage (NCBI taxonomy): Eukaryota > Metazoa > Arthropoda > Insecta > Diptera > Syrphidae > Eristalis > Eristalis intricaria. The sequence goes on from OZ035877.1 coordinate 25,064,759, forward strand.
TTGCCGCCTAAGAAACGAAATTAGTTCAAGTCTCCTTCATTAACCGAAACGCCATTCGATTTCGAGAATCCACGGTCAAGTGTGCCTAATACGCTTAAGATCTTCGCACGATCTTCCACGAACAGTTTACCTAAATACCGCGACGCATTACTGTCGCATCTGTCATTGACATGGATTAACAGCAACTCCCGGGCACAGTCGGTACATAGGTGATCAGCACAGCAGTAGTGTCCGAGATCTCAGGTAGCGACGCGAACAGCCCTTTGTGTGGCCTGTAGTCGCCGCACTTGAGATTGCCAGACCCGAATCCGATTTGTTGTGCTTGGTTGTGTACCACTGTAGCAGAAAAAAGGTGTCAAAATCGTATGTGGCGAACTGAAGAGTGACTGATGAGATGAAGTAAAGACACTCAAACCGGGTGTGTGACGCTATAAACACCCAGCAGTCTCTCATGTCCCCACTTCGATCAACTTGACGGCGAAATGAAGGATTTAATTCCTTTATTACGTTGGTTTATGTGTACGAAGACCAAGCTGAATGTATGCTTGTGCACGTTTTCAATTTTTCATGTCGTCCTCATGATGATGTCCATTTGTGGGGAGCAAATTATGAACGGACATGATTCGGTAGCCATGTGCTTTGGTGAAAATCTCCCAAACACGAACAGCTAATAAAGTTGCTGGCGAATTGAATATGAGAGTAAAAAGACGTGAAGCGGGGTGTGGGGACTGGGTGGCATCATGATTCAATTTTGCTGTGACCTAGACGCCGCCGGAGGTGAAGGAGATTTTGATTAGACTCCCGGACGGGTTGTGTACACAAATTTAGGTTGCAATCTCATTTTTCCAGTTCCATCGAATATTGATTATGGGACTGTGTGCTGGGGGTTATTTGGAAAGGGTTGATTGGAACGAGTTATTTACATATATGTCCCTTATTACGTACGAAGTCCTGTGGTATTGTGGGGTATGGTCAATTAATTAAGTTCTCGGGGTAGTTCGTTGCAGGGATGTGTTATGCCATCAGGGGGATGAAATAAAGTAAGGGTTCTTGGTCGACTGGGGCGTTCCATTGAATTTTAATTAAACAGAAGACTTTCTTATCTAACTGGTCTGTCTTGTGCGTCAAAGGCCTCATGTGGAGGCGGACGCTTGGAACGGGTTTTATAGCTCAATTATTTGTAAATCATCTTTATAGATACACCAAAATTTGGCCGCAGTGAAAATGAGTATTCGAAAGTGGTAATCGTTTTCAGAATAATCTGAGGACTTACCAGTTAATTGCTGGATTTATGTGCTCAAAGATATTATGGCCGAACCTCTAGGGAAGTATGTGGTAAAGGTATGATGAGGCCAGGTAGCAGGTAGACTTACACTAACAGCACGGGGTTTTGACGAACCTTCATTACAAAGCGACATTGTGAAGTGATAATTACTTAAGGTAGTCATAAGCCAGATCGGGGACAGGTTAGGATTAACTTTACGTTAAGCAAATTAGTTATGGATTATGACATTATATATTATAAGGCTTCCTCACTTTGTTGATTTTTCTACTCGTTGTCCGATTCTTCGTTACCAAAGTACCCCATGTGGTACGTATTAACATCTGCTCTCTTTCTTTAGGAGATGGATAAATTCAACATACAAAAAAACAGGAAGGCCATTGCTGCCAAATTCTAAGAAGCGTCCCAAAATAAACGATCGATTCGAATTAAATAGAAAAGACACAACCGATGTACTGCGTGGCGTGTGTGCTGTCTTTCTCTTGCTCTCTTACACGTATTCTCTTTCTGTTCAGCTTTGCGTCGCATTCTTAAACGTTTTGATCGCAGCGCTAATTTGCCTGATAATCGAAATGGGACATTGGGAATTAATTTAGTTAAAATAGAAATTATAAATTTAAATGCTCAATAAATTCTATACAACTTCCTTTATGACATAAAAAGACTACGGGCTGGTAGTCCTTGATCAAAGGGGAAACAAATAAACTCTCACTCAGCTTTATATATATACAAATTGTATCCAGCTTTTCTGGCACAAACATACTATTTTGTCGAAAATGTCCATGATCTTTCTGGAGAATATGTGGCCGAATTTTGTTGATGTTGCGTTTCATTTCCTCATATAATGCACGGGTGGTTATGAACTTGATGGCATGGACCCTTGACTTAAACCACATGATCTATGGGGCCACCACGCCATAGTGTTGTACGGGTTATTGTCCTCTCACGGCTAAAAGGGACCTGCTCTCCTCTCGGAGCGTTTTCTGTGACTCGGAAGACGTAGAGCCATGAATTATGAAGGTCTCCGGTCATTGAACCTAGACAGCTTATGTAGGAGTCAACGCACATACCTATTATGCCATGGCTTTCGCTGATAACGACTAAGTACAGGGGATTCCGCTCTATCCGACCTCGCTTACTGGGACAAATCAAAACGAACGGAAACTTACTTCGCCTTTTTCTTCATACTGTTGAGACAGCCCCATAATTGGGTTGTTTGTCCCACTTAACCCAAAGTGTTCCAATTAACCTGAATCCACTGTTTGCCATGATACTGCCGGCCTTTGTGCATCATGCCTTTGCACTACGGCTCACCAAAAATTCAGTGGTTTCTTAATACTGCAACTCTTGAGAATTTAGCGTAGTAATTTAAATGCAGTATACTCTCGGTAGATTGAACTTCCATTGAGTGAACAATCCAATCATCAACAAATATAAATAAGATCCACAAAATTGTATAAATTGTGTATAGACTACTAACCTCTTTAGAGTTAACCCATATTGTTACACGTTTAAACACGATGTATCGCAAGCATCAAACTTTAGTAGAAAAAAACTGGAGTCTTAAAGCAGTTGCCTGCGTTCAAGGACAAGGCTTCGATCTTAGGATAAATTTCAAGTTTTTATTGGCAGCATAAAAAAAAATTAGATTGACAAATTGGGTGAATGTTCTATCAACAAAAAGAAGCCCGAAGTCATAGCAACCGTGACTGACACTTACTGTATGTATTATAAATGGAAGATTATAGATAGTACAGTAGAAGAAGAATCAACCTAATCCAGTCAAAGCTCCACGGTCCAAAGAAAGAGTCCAAAGAACCACGGTCGTGAGAAATTTCCCGCTCAAGGGGAGAGCTTCTGCTGCAGTGGCCAAATCCGTGCGGCAACGAGTCTGTCTGGTGACGGTTGGGTACAAACTCTGAAAAATAGGTGTATTCGGTATTTCAAAATATTTGCCGCCACAACCAGAATTGGTATGTCTATTTAAACCTTTCACACCTGTTGGGATACATATGTCCCACACAATGTCCGAAAAATACATAAAATGTGGTAAATGTAAGTCATTTGAACAGATGAACACAAAATTGTTGTCGGTTGTGTGTCACTGACTGCATGCCGAGTCGAAAGGGTAAAGAGACAGGAAGGAAAACACTTCTAGATCTGGATCTTAGATCAGATCAAGTTTTTTTTATCAAGCTTCTACGAAGGTATTGTAGTTATCGATTAAATTGATTTTAATTAAAAAAAAAAAAAACAAAAGTTTTCAAAAAAAAATATATTATATTTTTATATAATTATATATATATTGTAAATCTTAAACAAAAATAATAATATAATAATATGGGTGGCGCGACCAATTGTGCGTGCGATTTTTCTTTGTGGAAGGAACCTGAAATTTTTTGCCGACTTCGAACGGCCAAGTTTGAGCAGCTTTCTAGACAGTTATTGCTTTTCGTATATTGCCAGCATTCTTGGGACTCTAAAGTCAGGTAGATCCCGAAAAAATGAGACCCGAATGAAAAAATTGTGGCAGACCTGTTTTACCTAGTCAGACGGTTTTAGGATTCTGTCCTAATTTTAGGTGTATAAGGTCTAAAATTCAATTTTTTGAAATTTTTTTCACAGATTGTTTGTTGTTAGATGCATACGATTTTATGAAAAAAAATTGGATTTAATAAAAAAAAGGCATTAGAAACTTAAGGCCAGACTCATAAATAAAATGAACAGCTCCTCACTCTTCTCCGTAAACATATTTTTTTTTTCAAAACTGAGTTGTGAGAGGGCTTAAGTAACAAAATATAAATAGCATAAAGACTAAGAGTTATAAAGAGTGGTAGATTTTGCACTTTGGGTAGTAGATGTGGTATTGTGAACATTTTGCAGAATATAAGTAGGTCTGCCACGTTTGTAGTAAAGTCCCACTTATAAACACTGCTTGCCAGTGACTCGACAGAGATGGGCCGTAAAATATCGAACCCAGGCAGGGAGGTCCAGTAGGTTTCGACGCACAGACCCACAATCACTTAATTTTTTTTTTATTTTAAAAATATTGATATAAGTTTATTGGTCTTTTGTATATTATAAATTAAAAGTTCTTAATGAATTTTGTGTTTATTTTTTTTATCTTTCGACAACAAATAAAAAAAAAATATTTCACTGGATACACTTGTTGAATAATTAAACTATAGAATGTCTTAAAATGTACACACTCGGTAATGTGAACTATCTCGCTTCTATGAACATTCCTGATTTTTATTAGTTCATTCTACCCAGAGTGCTGATGAAAGAAAATGCATTCAAACAATATGTGGGTTATTAATTGATCTCTAACAAAACTCAAAGTGTTGAGCATTAATCCACCATAAACGCTTGGGGATTAAATAGCTCTCGCCATGTAACTTTCCCGAAACAAACTGCTCATTGTGGCTTCCATTGCGAGTATTTGATTAATTGTTTCCCATCAAATTTGTTTGTGACTAGTTTATACACCACACCATAAACGATACGTCGTCTAATTACGTTAATTGATAGGACACCGTATCAAAATATATCGAAGCACTACTTTCAACATAACTTCAACATGCTGTCTCATTGCATGCAGTCGGATTTATCACATCCAATAAACCACGTCTGCACATGAGTGTATTTCATGCGATTCGTCGTAATCAATGAAAGGCTGTGAGTCTAATTAAGTCGACTGCCTTCATCGTTGCCCAATATTCCCCATGTTCATGTAATTTTTCGGTACATTAAGTACGCCGACGATCTCTTCTTGTAAAAGTTTCCACAGTGTATGTATGTAGGCGCCACCGATGACTCGTCGAGCCCCGCAAACAATAGCCGACAAGATACTTTATTATTCAACTCTCAAGTGAACTGATTTCTGCTTGCAAAAACTGCGAAGAGAAATAATAATCTTAACCATCTGGCGGAAGATTAAGTAATACTCGTGCTTTTTTTTTTCTTATCGTCACACACCAGTCGGGGCAGCATGCACTTAATATGGAGATACACAGCGGCTGTTACGTGCTGCCATCGCTTTAAGGCTGAGAAGCCACGGTGAGCAGGCGATTAAAAAACACAAAACCCACCGCTTAGCCTTTGGGTCTGGAGGGGCTTCGGGAGGGCGGCGCCGTGGTTTAAGCTGAATTTTGTAACCTGCCACCCACCTTTAATTGACAATCCTCGTTCGAAAGAGTTCCACGCTTGTAGTGCAACACTCGGTGCTTCGTTTTTCCTCTCGTCTTTTTTCTCTGCTTTACAGTTAAGAATGTAAAGTATCTGTGAATCTATAGAGGAGTATCCGTAGCGAGTTATTAAATATCAAAGGTTCTTCTGCGGAAGAACCAAGGTTTCACAGCAGCCACACCAGCCGCGGTAGCATGGTGGAAGCAGGGCATTCTTTGCGGTTGGGCAAGTGGAAAACCTTTGTAACCGTCTCAACCAACCACTCCGGATTCAAGTGGTAGAATCATTTCCGAAGTAAACCGCTTGAGGAATCAATTCACACAGCGTTAAAGTCGCCTGTTGTTGGTGGAGACGACTTCAGATGGTTGCTGCCATTGTTGTTTGGGTTGGGCTACGAAGAGTGTATGTGACTGACAGGTTCACTCAACACTGTTTTTCCTAAAGTGGAATTAGATACAACTGTTGAACGTGTATGTACTGTGAGAACTTGTCTGTGTGTTCTTCTCTGCACTACGGGCGGAGGAGCTCATTGTTACGATGACAACGGCGGAGATGCTCGTAATTATCCATCGTTTGGGTGCTGCGACATGAGTAGCGGCTGTTGTCATCGACGACTCGGAATCGAGTTAGAACACATCCGTGAGTTGTACCTTTCACATAAATGTCTCTAGTATCTTCATGCTCCAATTGTTTTTATTTGATTCCATCACATTACATCAAGCATTTGGGAAAAGGAGAGAAAAATACTCGAAAATGGTGATTAAGTGTGATGTGATCTGTTGCATAATAATTGTCATTAAGTGTCTTAGTCTTATCTACTCAGTGCTGTGATTTGACGGTTTCAATAACTTGCCACATACTGTCTGCCATGTCGGTTTGGCGTGCCGAAAGTTCGCAAATACGTTATTTTTGTAGACGAGAGTGACCGCAGCGAAATGGTAAAAGAAAAATTGTTGTCATCACCGATCTATGACCTTTGGGTCCCGGTTTAAATAAACGGAAGACCTTTAGTTTGAAACATGGTCATCTTACACGTTTCCAAATGTTTGTCAAATATCAGATCGGGTATACCTCTGACCAATGAGACCATTCCAGTCGATCTTGCAGTGAAACAGTTGAGTTTGTTGCCGGATGCTGATGCTGTTTTCGAGACCGGTTTCCTCCCAGTTCGATAGGGCCTTTCATGCGGACATAAGGTCCATGCAACATTTGCAGAAGTCATAGAACCGTGAAGGGTTCATTATAAACAGCTTTGAGTAGAGCTTAGTTTTTGGCTTAGTGTCGGATAGTTCAAGATGTGTGGAACGAATCACATCGAAGTTTAACAGATATTTGTACAAAGCTATCGCTTAGTTTTGGTTGAGAAATGTGACTACTTAGGACATGGTGGCTTGGTGTTTCATGAATGAGGCTAACAAAATGCTTGACCATTTCGTCAGAGGTCGCCACTAGTCACTAATTACTGAATGAAGCTTCATTGCTTAAGAAGGTGATGTAGAAGTCCTTATACCCTTAGGGACCGCTTCCGACTGAAGCTGAAGAAAAGTCTCATAAGCTAAGCTAATACGTACAATATACAAAAATTGAATACTACAAAATCGGCATAAAGTATAGACCAGACATTACAATGCTGATTGCAAGATGATGGGTTTATGCCGACTTCAAACGTGAAAACGTGAGAATCTTTCCACAAGCACTCTCAGTTATTGTCGGGAAACAGTAACGCCGTAAAGATCGTCAATTGAGACAAAGCAAGATGCTAGGGAAGAGTCAGTGCACGTAGCCCCCCGTATACAATAACGCTGGGAAATATTCTATCTTGAAACAATCATTGCCATTGTAGTGCGATGTCTACGTGATATTTAAAATATACGTTTATCATTTATCCACCAAAGTACCCATGTGTTACTCTGTGATTTTTTAAGTTTAATCAATCAATTTTGAATTGACTTCTTAATTAAATGAAACAGTAAGTCTAGTTATATTGCAAAGGCTTGGTGAATTCGTATTTCGAAGAACTTGTATCCTGGTGTATGAATTTTCGATTCAAGTAAAGTGTGGTGGTAATTCTGGCTTGTCGATGTAAGTCACCCATATAATATAATATGGGTGGTGCTACAGTCCGAGGCGGACCTGGGCCTAGCTTCTCAGCAACCACTCGTGTTGTGCGTGCTATTGTTCTCTCACGCATGGAAGGGACCTACAGTTTAATGCCGACTCCGAACGGCGAAGTTTGAGAAGCTTTTTCTAGACAGGAAATACTCTTTGAGCATTGTCAGTGACTCGAAAGAGGTGGAGCCGTGAAATATGAAAAGTGGTAAATTCGGGTATCGAACCTGGCACCCTCTGCGTAGGAGTCGACGCACTAACCCACTACGCCACGGCAACCCCACTGCTGTTATAGTCCAGTGTTTTATCTTGGTTCATTTATCACACTCTCTCTTGTAGATTTGCTGGGCAACATACTTCTGATACAGTTTGTTTCCTTATGATTAAATAAATTTAATGAATTTCTGTCCTTTTTTTCTGGTGTTTGAGAAAAAACGACTAAAGACTAGCTTAACCTGTTCATACATTACATATGTCCAATCACGAATCATAGTAAACCACCGCTTTTAAATAATTATATAATAAAAAATATTTTCATTAATTTTAATATATAAAATATGCGTATTTAAATTAAGTCCCTTATTTTTCGATTAAGAAAAATCTAACAATTAATCATTTTTCCTTTTATTTCAGGTAAGAAACGAAATGGATATGGTAGCATTTCTTTGAGTTGGGTAAGCCATAATTTTAAATTGATTTGGCTATCGTACAAATATGTAGAGGAATCCATCCACATACGCTAGAGATGCGTTCCAAAAATACGGCGTATATTGAGACTAGTAACTGTATGGCAATATACAGATGCGTTCCAAGTCAAGCATTTTTAAAATACATACTTTATTCAGTGTTTTTTTTTTCTTGTGAAAAAAGATTTTAGAAAGCTAAAATGCATAACAATAAAAAAAATTGAAAAGAAGGCACTAAATTTCAGCTTGGTGCTCATCGACAGATTTAAAAAACTCAAGGATGCTTGGTTGCCTTATAGTCCTCCTTTTTTCCTGCACTGAAATCTGATGCGCATAAGAACTTGAAAATAAATGCAAAGTCTGGCAGATAGTCTTTTTTCACGTTTTCATTTCCCGAAACGAACGATGAACCGCGTATGACTATAAGCACCGTGTAAGTGGTGGGAAATTTGTAAACACACAAGAAATAATCTCCGGAGATGACACAATAACAATGTAGTAGGTGGCAGTAGAGTCCGATGTGGTTCTGGGGATATAGCTTCCCTATGTATGCGATGTAAATTTCGCCTATTTGTCCACTTCTCCTGTCCGTATGATAGCTAGTAGGTACACGTTGTCAAATAATAGCTGTGTTTTTTTGCAAGCGTATATACGCTTAATTTTGAAGTGCACAAAAAAACGATCATCGGCACTTAATGATTCATCATAAAATCTTGGCAGCACCGACCACATTTATGGCATTTGCTAAGCAGTCTGGGGAGTAGTCGTGAAAGGCGATGGTTGATCTTTGATGGTCACAATCTTCGTTTTGTGACTGTGTAGCGTGACCATCAATTTAAAAGCAGAAACAATTAATAATTATAAAATATAAAACATGTTCATCAAATGAAATAATCGTTTCCGAAGCCAAAACGGAATATATAGCAGAGACACTCTGAGTATACCAATTGCATACTTATGGATGCCAACAAAATTAAAAATGATCTAATACATCAACCAAACCTGCAGGTGTACGCCACATACAGCAACCTAAACAATGAATGAATGAATTCAGGAATGAACACACAGAAATTAATGATTGGAACCATTGTTTTTATCCGCGCTTATTTCTTAAGCGGCGATAGATATGATGAGTAATTTAAGTGGATATATGACTCGTTGTTAGTGTATCTTACATATAATGTGTGTATCTTACATGCAAAGTGAAATTTAGGCGTACATACGCAATTATTAGCTATTAGCAACATAACGCTTAAGAGCAAGTAGAAAAATTTAAATCCAGACTATTCTCTGGCTAGCCGTCTCCAGTGTCGCACGCCAAGTGGGTTGGGGCCCTTCTCCATCTGGGTGCGCCACCTTAAACGCGGGCGTCCTCTGTTGCGTTGTCCCCCGGGTTCGGAGTCGAAGGCTCTACGGGCCGGAGCTGAGTTGTCCATACGCTCGACATGGCCTAGCCATCTTAGGCGTTGAATCCGAACACGCCTGACTAGACTCAAGTCGCTGTACAGCCCGTACAGTTCGTGGTTGAATCTTCTTATCCAAAAACCGTCAACGCAAACAGGACCATGGATCGCACGCAGAGCTTTTCTCTCGAAGATACCAAGGACTTCCTCATCCGATTTTGAGACTGTCCGTGCCTCCGCGCCGTACAGCAGGAGTGGGATGATCAAGTTCTTGTATAAAGTCAACTTGGTCCTTCGAGAGCTCTACTACTCAATTGCGTTTTGAGCCCATAGAAACAGCGGTTGGCAAGAGTAACTCCACGTTTGATCTCTTTATTGATGTTGTTTGTACTGTTTACTGCGGAGCCGAGGTAGACGATGTCCTTGACTGCCTCGAAGTTATAGCTTCCCATTGTAACGCTCTGTCCAAGACGTCGATGTTGTGTGTCCTTTCTTGATGACAGCGTATACTTCGTTTTGCCCGCATTCACCGCTAGACCCATTTCAGCCGCTTCTGCTTCAATACCAGCAAACGCCTCATTGACGGCTCGCTGTGTTCTGCCAATCACGTCAATGTCGTCCGCGTATGCTAACAGTTGTCCGGACTTCTGGAAGATCGTGCCTCTAGTGTACGCGTGTGAGTCTTACACGATCTTTTCCGGCATGATGTTAAAGAAATCACATGACAACGCGTCGCCTTGTCTAAAATCTTTTTTGACATTGAATGTCTCGTTTTGTAACTGACCTTGATGGAGCAGCGAGAATTCTCCATCGTCATCTTGCACAACCTGACGAGTTTGGCAGGAATGTCAAAACTAGACATGGCGTTGTATAGCTCGTCCTCATGCATGTCATATGCGGCCTTGAAATCGACAAAAAGGTGTTGGATGTCGATCTGCATCTCTTGGGTCTTTTCCAGGATCTGCCGTAGTGTGAAAATCTGGTCAATGGTGGACTTACCTGGCCTGAAGCCACACTGATATCGACCTCTCAGGTTATTTATAAATGGCTTCAGGCGAGTACACGCATTCGCCTATCGCTACAAACCCTAAAAACAAATTTTCTGGCAAAAAGAGTTTCAAAATAAGTGCCGAAACTCAAGTGATTACGTAAGCAGAGGAACTTTCCCGCTCTGGCTTTAAAATTTTACACAAGCCCATAAAAGCATCTACCTGTACAGTACAGTATTTGGACCCATCCGAGCGCAGTAGAACGTGCGACAGCAAGATGCCTTACCTCTAGCTAACTGCATGCTAACATGTATTTAAATTCATCCTGCACAAATTTACTCAACTTAAACTTACAAATCAGTACGATAGAGAAAAAGAAGCTGGAAACGGAGCCTCTACTTTTTAGGAAAAAAAAAAACGTATCGTTCGGTATACATATCAGTCGACCACTTTATATACGCCTAAACTATCAAATTCCAAAATCATAAATGCAGGAGCTGTGAACGCCTGACCGACGTACGTTTTTTTTGTATTAATTTTCTTCGTCTTTAGTTTTCCTCCCCATATTACATGCATTCGATGCACCAAGAAGACGGTGGAATAATACAAAAAAGTATATTTTATCATCAAAGTACGGACGGAAAAGGTAAATTAGCCTGTAACAGGGTTAAAGGATGTCCGATAGGCAATGTCCTTCCCAGGCTCTAACGAAAACCAACATCCGCCTTCATTATCAGAAAAGAAAACAAGAACAATGGGGAATGCAGACATTATCCACATCGGTTGCTTCTTTTTCACGAAAAAAGCTAATTAAGTTGTTCGGTAAAAACGTGCCGAAATGAAACCATTAATAGCTACACCATTACAGTCATTAATGATTTTAATGCATTATTGAACTTCCCACTCACAGCGGCCGGAACTGTATCCTTTTTTCCGACTGCTAAGGCATTAATTACAAATGGGACGAAAAAAGTTAATGACCTGGCTTTTAAAGCTCTCGAATAAAATCAAGGTCAATATTGCTTGGGTAGAAAAATTGCAGCCTATTTAAAAGGGCAGCGACAATTTGACATCAACTTTCGCTGAATAAGTTGCAATTATAAAGAGGAAAATAACCAAGAGTCGCCTGCGAAACATTAACGCAATTGGTAATAGAAAGAGTGAATAAATACATAAATTGTCTGCGCAAATTTCCCACAGCTAGCAACATTTAGTGGAGGTTGACTTAATTAGATCCATTGCCGTACTTTCTAGGTCTTAAAACGACGTTTTCTTCTCCACTCGCCATGTTATTCTTGCGAAAAAAGTCATTTGACCCAAATTGTCAGTAGGTAGGTATCGGGGACATTGTGGCCTACAGCCGGGGCCTAATTAGACCAATGAGGTGGTTCCATTGTGTCCCGAATAGTTAAGCTTTCCATTTAAAACGTATAAGTCAAGAATATATCATTTTTCATTTATCTTAAGAAAGTGTCCTCAATTCATGACAAGTAAGAGTTTGTCCTCTTGATTGGCGCAACCTCTAAGGAGATCAAGATCTAATGGCAATTTGGTCAAAGTGTTGGCTCCAAAGTTCGGTGTTCTGGTGAAATTATACTGCTGATCAGCCGCTCCTGACCACGTGAATACGTTGGTTACATTTTGCCCCTTGTGTGAGATATTTAACTTCAAGATCCACAACAGTTGTTCATTCGAGCCCTATTTCAGTCCACCAGCTTCATAAATAAGTGCTTTCCCAGAACAAGCTTTCTTATCTTTTCTAGAGTTTGGCATCCACAGAGCGGAATCTGCAGCTGGCGCTAAGTGGTGCGTTCAAAGGCAATGTATGTGGCAAAATGCCCATTAAGGCTTATACTAAAATATGTATAATAACATTCTTGAGGCTAAAACTGTCTAGTGATGATGATGACTACTTACTTACCGTCGGCCATAAAGCTCTTACACCTGACTAAGCCATCGGTTTCTAGCTCTGTGCAGACTTTCGCCTTAAGGGGTTTTTTCTTTATTGAACTTAGCATCGTGATAACAAGAGAATCCCCCCAATCAAGATCTGACAGAACTGGACACTTTTTCCAAATTTCTGGCTGATTTCCTTGGAAGCCATTATACACAGCCGGTATCCAGCATAAGGTCACTACACTACCTGTTTTGATCTTAGAATATCCGATACTGCGGCAATGTTTGTCGCTTGGTTGTGGGTAAGTCTGGGAGTTAATTTCTTGGCTCGGCGATAGTGCTGCTGGGAGTATCGCAGTCATTTCGACTGGAATACTCCAGTCGTCTGTTAGTCCCAGGGACTATTCGAAGAGTTTACAGAAAACCCTTGCGTCCCCGTTTTTGAACCGCCATGTCGATATGCCTTTTGATTGGTACTAATTACTCCTGCAATAGTTTACGGCTGGCGTTGGTGGCTGGTTTGCTGTTGTCCATGCTAGTATTCAAAAACGGTGCCTCTCTGAGCCTGATGGCCGATAAGAAAAGGAAGAGAAAATAAGTTAAACGATTTTGCCTTATAATCACATAACTGTCGCGAATCCCGCGTGTTGTGCGACCATCTAAGCGGGTTAAGAAAGCCATATACGTAATTTCTAGGACCTTCGTCAAAAGGTGGATACCATAAGTGGCAGTAATTTTCATACTCATTCTACGGAATGACAACATAGTCTGGAGGCAAGCGGCACTGAAAGGCACTAAATTGAATCCACTGGCAGAGATATATGCCTGGGAGTGTGTGTGCAGTAAACCTCGTGTTTACAGGTGCCATTCTGTGACGAGCTTCAAAGAGTCTTGCTTTTTGTTGCGCCAATTTGTCAAAATGATTGTGAGATCAGCTTAAGGAACTCCTCAAGTCTATGAAGTACTCGTATTCCTGCCTGCTTGCTGCATAACCTTACGAACATTGGTCTTCCTACAGACGGATCAATGTTGGATCATCCAATCCAAGGGTTCGCTCCCAAGCTATTCTGGCCATGCAAGTATAGTGGATAGAATATAAATTGAACAAGTCGAAGGTGACTATTCTCGCTCAAGCTCAAGCTGGTCGAATTGCTGCCGCGAAGAGTTTAGGGTCTCAATTACTCTATGCTGGCTCCCAGGTCACAGGATAATGAAGCGCCGCGTAAACTTGCCAGGAAATGAGCTGCAACCGACCGACGTATCCAAGGCAAGTCTATGTCTAAAACCACCTCTTGTAGATGTCAAAGAAGTGAGTGATACAATCATAGAGTTAGCAAATAAAACGTGGAACTCTCTAACCAAACATCGGATGATGTTGCCAGTTAGTGCAAAAAAAGACGAACTCCTATAATGCGACAAAAAGTTGCTTGCGGGATGTGAGTTGAAGCACTAACCGGTCATAATCATCTTAAGTATCATGAAATGAAAACGGGAAACCCTTTCCTCTGCAAAGAGGCTGTGGACACCTGAACGAACAATGCCGTAGCCACTGCCCCAGTCTTTACCAGTTGAGATAGGGAACACTTCTTCCCAGACCTCCAGGATCTAACAAAAACCCATCTAACATCATTCTTCAGGTTTATTACGATTTATGCATGGCTTTGCAGTATACTTACATGACTGGCACGACGAAGGCGTTAAGAAGGCATCACAATGGGTCCATCTGACACTAAGTGAGACCTGACTAACGCGTCTACCTGCCTACCTTACATAACCTAACCTTGAACCAGCTTGGTGATGAAAGACGCGGCTGATGAATGCCTTATTTGAAATAAACTTTAAACTCATACGTAATCAGTCAGCTATTTCGTCAGTTAATCAAATAAAAATGCCGTCTTTCCTGAATATTTAAAAGTGTGTACATCAAATTTACATGACAAGAGACACTTAAAGCGTTAGAGATTTTAAGACAAGTCGAAGACATACGTTGCCTAGAACTCTTTAAGCACATATCAGATAAACTGAATGGGTCTATGTTCTTCCCAAAATCACTTCATCTGCTTCAATGCGATAGGAACCCTCGTTTGCTTCGCAAGACTTGCAATTTTATCTCATGAACTTTGAAGACACACTTTGAACAACATCACCTTTGCAAAAGGAGACGCAACTCTCAAAAGCAAATATAACCAAGTGTTTATCCGTTGCTGCGAAACAGTTGAAAGAGGATTCCATCCACAAATACTATCCACTGAGGAAAGTTAACGATATTATTTTTCTTAAATTTAATTATATGCCATTACTCCTTGAGTCATTTCTCTTTAGTCAGGGAAGCCATAGACAATATCCACCACCGCAGTGGATTGGTACACCATCCCATGCATTCATTGTAATACAAACTGTAAAATGCATAGGAAAATTGAGGAAAAACACTGACAACAACAAAAAAAAATATGAAAAGAAAATCATGGTTTCGTTATACGAGTACGAGTAAGCATTTGTTGGTGCAGTCGCAGTCAGCAAACAGACATGAACTCGCAAGCGACGACCGCATTAGGGAACGATGAGGGCAAAGTGAAAACTGCAAGCCATTACGAGTGTATTTCATGGTTATTAATGGAATTTTTCATTCGGTTTTCGTTTCTGCCTCGTTAATGCATTTAGCTATGGAATCATTTGCATTTTTCCTCTTTTTTTTCCGGTCTGTTAGGACATTAATGTGTTTGATCGCCAAGGAGGGCATTTGAAAAATAGTTGGCTAAGGTGACAGTTGCACCCTCTTGATTTGTATGTCGTGGCACAAGGAAGGGGATTTGTAATGGAGCCGGATAGGTGCGAGATTGGTGATTGAACTTTAGTTTAGTTCTAGAATGATGCCTTTCTTGACCATGGTGGGGCTTAATAGATTCTGAAGCAAAGGCTGTGGACGATTTGCACACAGTCTTAGCGATCGATTTATTAGAGGGGATGTCTTGTCAAGCATAACAGTCGGTAACAAGAATTTTCAGTGATATTTAATGAGAAAGAGAAGACCACCTTAAACAGGCTATGTGTTATGGATTTCGACCAAACGAACTCAGTGTGGATAACTAGACGAAGCGTGTCCGGTACCATCATCTCACACTCACAAGAATGGGATGCTGCAATAGCTCAAATAAACATCAGATCTCCCATGGGGCGCTGACTCGGAAAATCTGAAATAATACCGAATTTCAATATTGACAGACAAAAGACTGCATCTTATTGTTCTGTGATAGATTCACTCCAAGTGCCAAACGGTCCAACTTTAATAATTTCAATTCTACATTTTGAGCGGCTTAGGTGCTCCGCGTCAACAAGTACCTGTCATTAACCTGTCAGTAATTTCTGAAAACTGATTCCCAAAAACTTTTTTATCGGCTTGAAGTACAATCAGACATGAATGGAACTCGAATCCGTTCGTTGGACAATTTTCAACGACTCAGCCACATATTTCTGCCGAAACGGCCGCTATTTCGTGTTCAATGTTGGCTCTAACTCGTCAAGCGGCGTTAAATCGCACGAATGAGATGGCAATCGACTGGCCCATTTCTTGAGATAACACGCTCACCATACTAACTCTTCAATAAATCGATTGTAACGTTGGCTGTGTGGCTTGTGGCACCATCCTGTAGAAACCACATGTCATCCAATTCGGGCCAAAAATAATCAGTAATCATGGCGCGATAACGTTCACAGTAATGTGACGATCGTTATCGTCGACGACGCCGCCGACATATAAACCTCACCAAACACTTTTTTTTTTGTGGATCAAGGGGTGATTCATAAAGCAAAATGTGGATTTTCACCCGACCAATAACGCATTTTGCTTATGGACAAACACATTGAGCCTCAGCCAAAAATGAGCTTCGTCGAAAATTGGAGTTAACGCTCTTAAAGTTGCGGTCACCGACTCCCAATTTCAGTGGAAAATTTTTATTACTTGTAGACGTTGCTTGTTCGTTTACTTTACCATGATGAAAATGTTGAGTTTACTGAGTAAATTGACAGCGACAGTGTGATGACTAGTGAAAGAGTGCGTTCACAAATTAAATTCAAAGTTGTCAAGTCCCTATTGAAAAACCCCTTTAGTTTCGAGATAGACTCTCTACATCAAATGCAGAAAAACTGTTGCTAACCGCTGGTCCTTTGGGCCCAAAGAGCAAATCTCTCTCAAAGAACCTACCTGACTCTATTCAAGACTCAGATGAAGCGAATAAATAAATCCTTAAGAGAAAAGTCTTGCGTGCGATAAAAGCACATGTTGGAAAAGACGCAACCAGCGCCATGGATCTAGCCAGGCATTTCCGGATCCAAAGCCTAAAATGACTGAGTC
Organism: Eristalis intricaria; assembly: GCA_964034865.1. Taxonomy (NCBI): domain Eukaryota; kingdom Metazoa; phylum Arthropoda; class Insecta; order Diptera; family Syrphidae; genus Eristalis; species Eristalis intricaria. The sequence continues at coordinate 25,081,663 of OZ035877.1, forward strand.
TTGCAGACCATATGGACAACATGGCTTCGGCTCCAATGTCAGCGCAACAGAGGACGTGCGGCTATAAGGTAGCTCACACATGTGGAGAAGAAGCTCAACCAATCTTGTGTGCTATTTGAAGCAGCTGAATAAAGATCTCGCTAGCTGGAGACACCTGTCGGTTGAGAGCAAGGTTTCCCCCCAAAAGTACGATATGACATACATTCCTCTCTCCCCGAAGATGTGCTAAGAGTGATGATAGCTGAGTTACAACGCCTAAGAACAAGTTGAGAAACTTTCCACTTTTGAGGCTTCATACACACATCTTGATCCTTTGAAGATGATTTAATAAGTCAAGATTTTCTCTTACATTGACAGAGGTCTTAAGTGTAGGCGAGGACTCAACCTGTCATCAGTAACCATATATTTTTTGTTACTTTCATTCAAATTCTATTATAAATGCATACTTTTATTGACTTCAGTAAACTTTGAGTATGTTAGAACCAAAGAAAAAGTTGTCATTAAATCTCGGAATTTACGCAGTATTTAAATAACAACTGTAATTTACGTATTATGAGATATGATTGCAATCTTACTTGAGCAAGCAAAAGTGATCGAAACTTTTGAAATGCAATCTAAAGGCCCCAACTATAACTAACTTAACTCTCATCTCATCAAGCTTTTAATCTTCCTAAATTTGCTCACTTTATTACAATCCTTGTTTTACGTCTACCAGCTTCCGTAGAATTCCGTAGAAAAGGTTTGACAAAAAAAATCATGGAAAACTCACCAAAATCCCTATCTACGTACAATTGAGAATCAGATTTTGTAAGAACCGAACGATAAGCATCGTAAAGTAGGTGCTTGCCCAGATATTATTGCCTATTGTAGGGCTCACAAAATCCCAGAACGTGTTCTTGAATTTCATTACATTCTCCACAGAATCTGCAGAGACCTTCTTCTGATATCCCTATATTCCTTAGGTGCTCCCTGTCTGCAGTGCCCTGTTAGGGTGTGAAGGTTGTTCTTGCTCATCTTGATACATGCCTCAAACATCTGTCGGTTATGTTGACCCAAGAGTTTCTTGGCCTGCTTCATGCAATGAGCGCTGTTCCAGGTATTTGCCGGGTTTCTTCTTTCTAGTTGTAGTTATTCCCTGAGGACATGGTTTCCTACAGACCGGAATATTTCGGGGCCTATTCAAGGTTAAGATGCTCTTTCCTAGCGAGGGAGTCGGCCATTTCATTGCCTTCTGTCCAGAGGCAATGAAGCTATCCAAGAGGCCTGAAATGATGCCAGGCAGAGTTTTATCCTATTTCTTCCTGTTGAAGTCTAAGCTTCTTAAGGTTTGGATTTCATGATGTAGGAGTCTAGTGCCAAAGTTTCGTCGTTGGTAAAGTTCCTGTCAAGATGTGTTTAAAGGCTGTCTATGGCATGGATACCTGATTGAAAGATGTTGGTTATTTTACCCATGGACTCGAAGTAGTTTGTCCGTGGTTCTTTTACTTCATCAGGTTTGTATCCACCTGTTTACTATTTTACCGTATTGCTGATCTGTCTGTGGACTGTGGATTCATTACTCCTGTCCTTTATGGTGCTGAGCTTAATGAAAAACTTCTCTTGGAAATTGAATTTTTTGATAATGTTATCCTTCAGAGTTGTCACGATTTAATACCTCCTTTCTTTTGTCATTCTCTTGATTGTTTTGTTTGCACATTCTACAAACACAATATGTAATGTAGTCAGCTCCAATAGCAGCTCCATGGCCGCAGCTGGGCAAGCTCTCATCGCCCCTGTAATACGGAGGCATGCCAGCCTCCGAACTTTATTGACCGTTTCTCTCGCGCTGATCACGTTAGTTCTCTTAGTCGATGCTATCGCCCCATAGGTAAATGGATAAATATATAAATAATAATACAGATAAATACAGGATTTGTCCGCCAAGCTTCGACAAATCATTAGAGCGCACGTCGCTTTCCTGGTCATCTCTTCTTCACCAGCTGTTGTTTACGTAAATGGAGAGCGATTCATTTGGCTTTCATTTAAGTAAGCAAAAGTCAAGGAAACTAGAGGTTGATGTGTTCGGGGTACCATTTCTACGTATTCGCCCGATTTAAGTCTCCGCACGTACATTATCGACTGTGTAGAATCTGTTTCAAAGTCAATCAAGTATTTCAATTAAATGCTCCGTGAAAAAGGCAACGCGTGCGCGACCCTAAATTTGTTCCCGGAAATGACCAGTCTTCACCAAGCATTCAGCAAAACATTGTCATAACAACATCATCCCTGAAATGATTGAAAAGGCTTACCATAAGTCCGCTTAAATCATTCATCTTCAAAACTTCCATAAATAGAGTTGGTTATCCTTCCATGCGTCACCAATAAATCAATAAATCCAACACACCCCCATACTCGGCCGCACACCGGATAGTCAACAGCAGCATCCCTTTGCAGTCTGTCGATGTCAGAGGCATTATTTAAGGGAAGTTGTTGTCGACACCCTTCCCTGGTTAAATTATTTTTCCATTTTATATTCCCATGCATAACAACGAGGGCTTCGCAATACTTTTTTCGTCGCCATAGGCCTCATCGCCTTGGTGAAGGGATTCGCTGGTAGTTTCTATGGCATGGTGGAGGAAAACAACGATTTTCGGAATTTGGGGTGTACATTGTACAGACATTTTCTACGACGCATCGTTAACCCTTAACTGCATTTGACAGTCAGGACATGTTCAATGGGCCACGTCCCAATGTCCCTGAGTGAACTCTTGAGTTCAAGTGGCTTAAAAAAGATAAATTTATCCTCCTCAGTGGATATCAGGCATTCATTTATTTTTCCTACAAAACAACTCTGAGTACTTTGCCTCGAGTGACTGAATACAATAGAAGATTATCTGAGCAAAACTGAAGAAGCTGCAACCAAGGAAAAGTGAGGCCGCTCCACCGAACGCAACGACAAGCCGATCAATGCTGAAGACAACGATGCGTCGTAATCCCATTTTCGGTAGATTCAAGTTGATTATCACTGTTGTTTCAAACTTTGTCTTGGACTGAGGAAAAAAAGCAAATCATATGGGTATAATCTGTGTTAAGGCTTCACGTACGAAATGATATTCAAATGATTTAAGCGCAGTGTACGTTAAGAGGGAGCACAGCGGGACGCACTCATCACACACAGTGTTCTTCCAGTCGTTCCTGGCGAGGCATAGCATTCCCTTGACCGTGCACACTGGACCGTTGCCGATGACGTAAAAGAACGGCTTGCATTTGCACAGTCTAAAAGCTGCATTGATCCGGCACTCGTTGCGACACAGAATCGGACTGTACGTCTAAGACTGAAGGAACTTGAAGCACATCATGCTTTGATTCTTCCGCATACCCACCTTAAAATATTTTAAATTGTTCTCGTCGTTGAACCGGCATTTTCTGTACTGTATTGGAACATCACGGACCTCATCTTCGGCGGACATCAGTTGAAGATCGACATCAATGTCAGCCTTCACGTTTTCTGTAATCTCTCGATGGATCACAAACTTGTCGTCGTGCGGCACTAAATCCTCGATGTTGTGAACGTACTAAACGAAAAGCGTCAGGACAATGCCAAAGTTGAGATATTCATCTTACAGCGTCTGCCCTGTCTCCGTCCCTGATCGATGGAATGACCGTTAGGACACACGTGCTGAACGGACTGCACATTTTGCGAATAGCACTCGTGTTAGGTTCCCTACACCGATGGACAATGTGTACAAATTCGATTGGGGTTTGAAACTTACCTCCGAAATCCGGTTGGGTTCTGATATTCATGCAAGAGTGATGTTGTTTCACACATGCCCACTTCTGTGATGACGCCATGTAGACGTGGTTCCCCGTCGCCATTCAAGCCATACTTGATAGTGCTTCCGACTTGGTTGGCATTCCCTTCATTGTCTGTCACATTCATGTACAATGTGGATCTGATCTATGGGGGGGAAAGGTTTATTTGAAAGTGCCTGTGGATGGTAAGCTTAACTCACGTCCCATAGGATTTTTAAAAAGTTAATTTTGCGAAGGCTTGTGTCGTTTTCATACGGTTCCATAAGTTCCATGTTGTTGTACCTTACGGTGGTCAAGTTTTGCAGGAATTCCATGTAGTAGCTGAACTTTTCCTGATGGCGGCTTTGATTCCAATTGCTAAAATGAATTAGCAGAAGTGTATTTCTGCCTGCATTCAAGACATTAATGTATCAAATATTTTTGAGCAAAGATATTCGTTAAGGGAAAAATCGAATTTAATTTTTTCTATTTTCTGAAAGAAGTTTTAATTTAAAAGTATTCTCTGAAAATGTTAGCCAGATCGGATTATTATTTATGGAGATAAATATCTTTGCATGGAGACATGTGCATGCTAATGGTACTCAAATCTTCAAACAGTGTATCCAGTGATGAGGTACAGTGATCAACACAAAACCTACTAAGCTCAAATGTATTGTGTTCCACGCATTTTTTTTATATTTTGATATACAAAAATTATATGATTATATATATAATTGTATACATATTCGTCATGTTGAAAGACATTCGGTATCAAATAATTTAATGTGTGACCACAAAAAAAAAAAAAGAAAATCACTAAAGTGAGACATTTTTTGAAGTTTCAATTTAGGGTACCCCCTTGTAATTTAAAGTACCGCCAAGTGAGACTCAAAGGCCAACTGGAAAAAATTGTTGATTTCGTAATATAACGAATCCCAATTTTTGATATTACAATACTTTTTTTATTTCCCAGTGTACGAAAATTATCAAAATAATGTTACACGTTGAATGATGGATATAATTTGTGAAAAATGATATAAGACAAATATGCAAGCAATCTCCAAAGTTTGGGATGCCATGTAATGCTTTCTTCTAGAACACATCTGTAATGGGAAAGGCGTGGGTCTTCTTATTCAGAAATGTTCTCTTAAGTATCTGGCTTGTTTTCCGTTCCAAATTAAACTTAGTAGGCTCCATTTTCAACGAATTCCCACTCTTTTCATGAGAAGAGAACGTGTGTCAATTTATGTCAGATTTCCAACATTAGTCGTGTTTTTTTTTCAAAAATCTATAAATAATGAAGTAGGATTTTGCACGTAAAGCACATACAACAACCTACTGCCTATAATATCGGCAGTGAAAAGTGGCTGCCGATAAAAATTCGATTTCAAATTTTTTTTTATACATTTTGACATCAATTTCGAACAAATAAAATTCTTTTTCATATATTTTGACAGATAAAAATCAAAGCCACTGCGAATCGCTTTTCTGAATCTTACTTCACTTCACTATCGATAGCGATGAAAAAATACGGCTATTGGCTAGGTTTAGGTGGCTGACTGTGTAAAGCACTCACACCTAGTCCAGCACTTGTCGATATACTTCGTAAACTGTAGTTTTTTTTAACAAAGAGTTAAAAATAGGTAACGCTGATATTGCCTAGTTCGGCAAGTTTATCAAAAAAGTAATGGCTGACACACAATGCTGCGTACCGACAACCGTCGACACTTAACACAAGCCATTCAAAGGTCATGCCCAATTTATTCTACGTTTTTAAAAAAAATGAGGTAAATGAGAGGATCGTGACCAAACGTACAATAAACGCAGGCCTTTTCCAACATGTCAGGAAAATTTGCAAGATGGCTGTGTTCAGAAAACACCGTTAGAAATTGAGACATTTTTTATATCTCAACTGACACTTGAGGAATGAAAATAGCTGATAAATTGAGTTACCATTTCATCGCAGCCTTTACGGACTTTCTCCATAGAGTGAAAAATTGAGGACCTTTTTTCCTCGAGAGGTATTTGCTCGCTGTAAAATCAAAAGGTGCATGATGTTTTCCACCTCTTGCTTATCCCTTCAAACTTCTGCAGAAGACAACCATTCTGACAGCTTTTTTAAAAATGGCAGCGTAGTCTCCTATAACAAAGCCAAAGAGACTTCTGATTTGAACTTAAGGAGGTGCAGAATTTGATTATATACAAATACAAAAGAAACAAAAAATAATTACAGTCATCCTGCAACTCGAACTTGCTCCAACTCGAACTAATTGCGATATCTCGTGAAATATATGAAAATGTCGAATGGAAGTTGTACTTACTCTTTGATGATTTCTTCTGCACGTTCTTCATCAAAATAATTGGAACACATTGTAACGCCCATATAGGGAAATTCTCTCGTCCCGAATACCCGTTCAACACCAAGCACTGTCGGATTAACCTTGTAACGCTCCCACTGGTTCCAGCAAATTCGTATGGAAAAGTAAGTGGCAGAAATCAAGACAATACTCCAGAGTAGCCTTTCGAGCCAATGGATGTCCCGGCGTGGGATATATGCGAATCCATGGAAAGAGGCGTTTTCGAATATCCTTCGGATTAACTTTCGCATTACGACCGTTCGGGGGCTATGTGCGCTTACGATCTGGATAAAAGACAGTCTGACAGTGAATCCTTTTATAGGCCCACAGGAGCTTTATGAAAACACAAAGTACGAGTGAGATGTGTCATCCGGTCTAATGGTGTTTGGATGTACTCAGTGTAATTAGGGATGGACATGGAACATGTCGTGTTTGTGGGACGAAGTACCGCTGTTCAAGATGATTTGGTTGGATTCATTCGTATGTGTAACTACAAAGTGATTTGGCGATTGCTAGTTGTTCCAGATGGGTTTGTCGTGATGAGTGCGATTTGCTGTTATTCGTTATTCGACCATGAATGAGTGCACGAATTGACTATGTTTCGTCCATGAATAGATGAGAATATCAAATGTGTGCACATGACAAATTTATGTCCATTCTACTTCGAAATGTTAAGCTTTTGGATTGTATATTCGATAAAAGTACAAAAGTACAGGCATTTTTGAACTTGTTACTTCTTATTTTGGGAGAAGATTTCAATTTGGACTGGAGGATGTAGGTGACATAGGAAGGGAAGTACAATAATTAAGATTTTAAGAAAGGTAACAAATGTAACGAGATCATCATTCCTTATAAAGGGCTTTCCAAGTGGAACTTGACACCTTTCAAATTTCACTGTGATCGCACGCTTACAGCAATGACCACACTGTCACCGCCAACAAATTTAGCATAAACAAAATGTTCATCAATGAGAAGTTTTACAAACGAAGAACATTCAAATCAATACAATTTATTACCAGATTTAGGAATTTAACACCGCCGTAAACTTCTAGACAAGGACTACGTTTATTTATTGGTCTCTGCGAACAATCCGTTCAGACCAAATAACGAACGATAGATAACGGGTGCTTTCAAAATGTGCAGCCAAGTCATAGATGATTGGATTGAACGAATCGACCAATATAAACGTGCTCGTGGCGAGCGGAAGTAGATAAACAATTTCAAATTTCCATTTTTTTGTTTACAGAATGAAAATATTGATGTCTGTCAACCAATTTTCATGAACCTGTTACGGTCATGCGAATGAAAATTATTTTGTAATCATAATGTTGCGCAGCATTTAATATTTTCGGTAACAACTAGTAGCTTGACAAGACAAACCACAGTCTACGTATATATCGCATAAACGAAGTTTCTTTTTCATAAGCGAAAGCTCATCTTCTACTCAAAGCTTGATAAGACAGCAAAACAAAACAGGGGACTAAGGACAGAACCAAGTGGTACACCATTTTGAATAGTAAGAACTATTAGTGTCGTTTTTTTTTTGTTTTTTTTTTTTTTTTTTTTTTTGAAGAATTAAACCCCTAAAAAATAACTTGAGAATCACGTCTTAAAGGTGGAAAGGGCGAGTCGCCGCCGTGGCGTAGTGGGTTCGTGCGCCGACTCTTACGCAGAGGATGTTAGGTTTAATGCTCATAGAGTAATAACTGTGAAGAAAAGGCTTCTTGGCCGTTCGGAGTGGTAGGTCCCTTGTGAGAGAACAATAGCACGCACACCAGCAGTTGCTGTAGAAGCTAGGTCCAAGTCAGCCTCGGACTGCCACGTAACATAAGTTATTATATTATATTTTTATATGTAATTTTGTGGGTGTTACGGTTTTTACAATCGGCTTATTGCAACCCCTGAGGAAATGAGCCCTTATTCGACGGCAAAAAAAGGAGGAGAAAACAAAAGCCTTACCATAATCCAAAAAACAACAATCAGTTAAGAAAAAGGTTTTCAAATATTTTCTAAAAGTTGCCAGTTGCTAAAATGGTTCTGCACAAAATAATACATACGTTTATATATCTGCATTCACAGTTATTCTCTGTAAATTTTCAAATTTGTATTCTATAACATATCCCTACCCTATGTCACAACATGTCCCGTAAGCTGGCAGAACATTTATTTTCAAAGGTGTATCCTGAGAAATGTTGAACATATTTCACTGATATTTTTCGAAGTACACTGAACTCTCTCTTAAGCGGACAGTCACGTGACCGGAGTTTATTGTCCACATAAGAAACCCTCTTAAGAGGGAGTTCACTGTAGTTGAAACAATTTTTCTTTGAATAATTAATCGTTGGAAAAAAAATCGCTGAACTATCTCGAAAATTATTGGAGCTTCATCGATTTTAGTAAAAAGTGTTACATTTTGCCCCACCCTCCTATGTAAAGTTTTACAAGCCTATGTTTGAACGACTCCAATTTCATACATAAATGACTTAATTATACTTTAAACCAATATTACAATTTTTGAGATATATCGATTGACTTGGGATTTATTTAAAAGAAAGTCTGTCATGCTCTTATTCAAAAACCCGATATAAAACACTTTCAAATTAAGCAAGGCAGAGTGTCGAGGCGCACGATTTCAAGGTATTAAATTATCTTTGTATTCGGAATATACATTTAAGTAGATAACTCCAATTAAGCATGTTTCTGTGCACAGAATACGTTAAAATTTACTAGATCACAGTGTGTCCGGTGTAAAGGCATAAATGCTATTGTGACTGGTTGTCTCAATCCATGCAAGGTGTGTCCCCGTTTATTACTAAGATTCATTGCTGAATCAAACGCAAGTCAACCGTCTTATTGCCCATCACCTGGCGTGCTCTACTAACATTCTACGCATTTATCGATATGCCCTTTCAAAGGACGTCACACGCACACACATCCTTGCCCACACATGTTCTCTAGTGCCATGCTCTCGGTCTCGGCCTTGGTCCTATAAAAATTCACATCAGGCAGTTCATTAAAAAAGATGAAACAAGAAAAACAATGCCGACGAGGAGGACATCTCCCAAAAGAGACCATAAAAGTTTGCCATTTGCGATTTCTTCTTTCTCTTCACTCTCCATCCTGCCGACCGACAATAGCCAGCCACCACATGTGGTTGAATTATGCAAAACTGTAACTCCTCCGCACAGATGAACATACACATATGCGATCCCTACGTGACATAGTGGCCCAGATGTTGTGTGTGGAATGAATTGAACTCGGTCTAGAGGTTTCCCTTTCCACAGGAAGTCCACACCTTCTTTGATCCGACATCAAGGTCATTACATGACCCGAATCACATTCCCCTCACAGTGGTGGAGCGAGCAAAGTGGGAACTCAAATATCAAGTGGACATGACCCAAAAGAAGAAAAGTCAAAGAAATCTCTCAGCTGGCACCGGCACTGGCACCCTCTCATTCACTCTCAAGTGGGCACTTATGAATGGCTCCCTAAATAGTTACGGCGTTGAAGTGCTTCTCTCTTTTTCTTGGAGGATCTCGACGGCACACTGGCCGCCGATTGCTCAATTAGAGACGCGGCATTTCGTGTGCAGCCCACGCCGGACTGTAGGTGGGGGAGGATTTTGTGTTTGCCTATTGCAACACGAATCGTTTGTTTACAGCTCGGATTAAAGGTGAGGAAGGTAAACAAATTCAACGTGCCACAAAGGCCGTGTTAATTGCGTGTATGCTCTGTAATTGCAACTGGTGGTACCGTGAAATTCTTTCATCTGTGATGCTTTCGAAATCTCATGTGTGCAAGGAGGCCATGTGTTCGTTGCTTAGTCTTGCGTCGCACGGAATGAACTACAAAGCTTAGACTCAAATGATATGTTGTGCGGCACTGGGAAGAATGTTTAGTGATGTTCGTGGAGTTGTTCGTTTTTTGATTTCTTCTCAGAGTACCTGATTTTCCTGTGGTTTGCTCTGTGGACAAACATGAGGTATGAGAAGATTTCCAGGGATTGTTTCAACGAAGCAGTAACCCGGTCTCGGCGTGTTTCTTTTTTTATATCCATTGGATAATTGTTCAGCCGCTGGTAAAACCTTCGTTTCCGTGAAAGGCCTGATCTCTTTCCTCGTTTACTGTTCGTAGAGCCCACGAACAGTTCTGGTTCGATATAGGTTTGGCATGTAGGTTCCAGTTTATCTGCATGTACCTGCTTTCACTCGCATTTCCTCGGTAGTATTCTAAATCCACAGCATATCAGTGATCTTAGCTTTGATGACATTTTGCCTGACGTACTATTGACTCTGACGTACTATTGCGATTGCATCTTTCTTACGCCAAACCGTGGGGGTTCTTTGTCGACTCCGTTGACAACGTTGACGTTCTTAAAAAGCTCGCCTCTTCATCGAGCTTAGTACTGAAATATCCTGTAATAATTTTGATAATAATTCAAACCAGCTTGGGAGATCTGTAATCAGGAGGGCCGAGCTTAGTATGAAAGCCAAGTTAGCAGTTTTCAACTCAGTATTTGTTCCCACTCTCACCTAGGGTCAAGAAATTTGGGTAATGACCGAAAGAATAGGATCGCGAATACAAGCTGCTGAGATGAGATTTTTTCGTGCTTTTGTGGGAATAACTCGCCGAGATAGGGTTAGAAACACAAAAGTTCGCGAAGAACTCAACGTTGAGCAGCTGCTTCTTCGCTGTCCGAATGTCCCCACCGCCAAGACTCCCGAGGCGGGCCTTGAGTGCGAAAGCATCAGGTAGGCGACCACTTGGCAGATCCAGGATGAGGTGGTTGGACCAAGTCCATAATCTCGCCTAGTTACGCTTGTGCATAACCTCTGATGAGTTAGAGTCGATGATGGAGGTCCTGGAGATCTTTCGTGCGTGGTTTACCCCCGGGACCCCTTTTAGTGGATCATGCGGGTCAGAAGATGATGATGATGAATTTTAACATAAAAGTCTAAAAGCTTTTGCTTTAGTCTGCTTAAAAATCCAAATAAGCGCCTCTCCCTATTGAGTCAGTGGTCTGTTCTATAGAAGTTCTTCCTCTACACTTTATCTTTTGTTTCGTACACAAAATCGGTGCCTTATAGTCGTCAACGTTTCGTACGCTTTCGAACCAGATAAATATTTCAGAACTAGGGAACAATGACTTTTCACGTCGTGGAGTCAAATTCAAGTTCAAACAGAACGCAATTCTAAAACATAGTATTGTGCAGATCGCGATAAAATGGGAAATGTTTTTGATCTCGTTACGATTGCAAAGCGTGCAGATATCATTGACGTCTTCCCTCAGCTGTTTAGTTGTCTAAACTCTGTTCTAAAGTTATTATTTGTCCATAGTGTACGGCTTATAGACAAGCCGCGAAAAAAATGGTGGGTTCTATTTTTTTAACAACAATCCTCTCAGTGTTATATAGAGTGTTGTGCGTTACCAACACACCCCAGGAAGAGTGGATGAGTCCAGTTTTAGTTCTCTCCGACTCTGCAATCGTGGTCCTAGTTGTTTTTGTCGGTAGGTGGGCTACATGGTCATGTACCTACCGAGGTTAACGTTAGAGGTGGAATCGAGATAAATCAAGCCAAAATACCAGCTCTCATGTTTGCTGAGGACATTGTTTTCCTTGCAGACTCGGTGGACACAATGTAGTTAATGATAAACAGGCTCGACGAATACTGCAAAACTTCAAATCCGACAGTCAACTTATCAAAGTCTAAGATGATGAGATACTCCCACAATGAAAAGTGGAAGCTTCAGGGTGAGCTTATAGAAATTGTAAGGGAATACAAGTATCTTGGTGTCTAGATTACGCCCAATTTAAATATGAATAATCACCTGGAAACCAAATTAACTGAAGCGAAAACAGCTATTTGTTCTGTTTGGGGTAGTTGTATCAACAATAAAAATGTCAGCCACTTCTCGAAACAGAAAATATTTCGTGCCACTGCAGTGTCCATCCTCTTCAGTTGAAAAATTACGCGCTATTTCATGAAACGAGTTTTTAAATTACCAAGTGGCTCACTTAACTACATGCTTCACCTGGAAACTGGAGTAGCGCCCCTATTTTTGGAAACCCTCAAACTCCACTTCGACTATGTGGTAAGAGTCATGGGAATGAATCAAGAAAGGATTCCGAATATAGTGCTTACTCAAATGTTGGTTAACGATGGAAAATGTGTCCGAGAATGGGAAAGCGTAGCATTGCATGAGTTTATAGTTCCGATTATAGTACAGACACCTCTTCTGCAGACTACTGCGCATTACTTTATTCATATAGCCGGATTATTGTCCTCAATGACCGCTAGACACATAGCCTAGTCAGTCACAGCTTACGTAGCAGAGACGGCATTGAACACATTGAACTTTGAAACACTTCCGATGCGGTGGTTGCCAAAGGACCTTCACAACACTAGGCTATTTTAACAGTTATCGCTTTTCAAGAATATATACTTTCATGCCCACATTCCACTTTATAAAAAATCCAGGTTGTTCAGTTCGTCGACGTCTTCGAACTGCTCGCCCTTCAGAGACCAGTTTTCTCGGGCAGTCCAGCTACCCCGACCAGTGACGTTTTCCTTGAAGAAAAATGAGCTTTGCTACTGGTACACATTGGACAGTTAGTAAATACAAGAGTCTTCCACGTCCGCAGAACCAATTTCAGAAAAAAAAAAAGCCAACCAACAACTCGAATATTTGTCCCCGGTTTTCAGTGTTGCAGTTTGGATCGTCATTTTGGTTTAGGGGCACCACGCAGAAAAGTAAAAAAATATGAATGGGAGAATGCAATCATGTTTTGGAACCGTTCCATTAATGTACAGGACCTACTCAGCGATGGTCGCCTGGTTTCTAATCTTGTACCCACTGGACATTAGCAAGTAGGTTGGAAAATGCACGCATAATTCTTGTGATGTTTGGAATGACCCCAAATTAAAATGTCCGCCTCGACTTCGCTGTCCAGTTATGTCATAAAATGTCAAACCTTACTGAATATTTTTGACATCTGGATGTCATTGTTAAATTTGACATTTACTGAAACGTAACAATTGAAAAGCTGTAAACATAAGGCTTTATAAACGGGAGAGAGACAAGAAATACAGTCCACAAGCGAAATTCACCACGACGGATGGAATTGGGCAACTCTTAACTTTCTGTGCGTTTGACAGATGTTTCCATGGAAATTCATTCGGGCGCTCCGAATTTGTTTTTGTTTTTGAAATTTGTTTATTGTTTTTGAATAATTCCTAATAATTTAGGAACTTTTAAATTTGGAATTTCTTAGTTTTCTACAAGAGTGGATTGCGCACGCAACGTATGTACGTCATTGGGCACCTCTTTGCAATCCGGCAACTACGATTTTTGTGGATTCCAAACGCAACGTACACAACTGATTCTATGGGTTGAGTAGATACTTATCTACTACTTCCTAAATTGTGTGCAAACGGAGATCGTTCACAAATTCATGCAATACGACGAGGTCAAGTGCTTTAACGGCATAAGTAAGATTACATGCTTAGAAGAAAATCCTTCTCGGAAAAGGGAGCTGGCATTTAAGAGTGAACAATTGTGCAAGTATGCCTTTGAAGACGCAGTCGAGCATCAACCGTGTACCAGCACAAGGTCTTCAATGTCACCGCACATTCCTTTGAAGCCCGTTCCTCGTCGTCTCCACTCAACTAAAGTGCTGTATTATGAGATCAAACGTATTCTAAATGCGGTCATAATTCCCTTGACAACATAGCACCACATCAAAACCCCCCCACCTTGGAATCAAAAATAGCAAAGAAAACAATTATGATTCCAATTCACACGGTCATGTCACACGTCAAAAGGAAACGTTCCAATTTCCTCACTCACGCACAGCAATCGTGCCCTACAATCAACTCCCACACTAAGTCATAAATTCACAGTCAGAATTATCGAAAATCATTTGACATTTACGTCTAATCCCACTTCCACAGTCTGTCTTCCAAACGCGAGCACATTTCTCGAGGGGCTTCCTGATCACCACCCAAGCGATTTATTACAGCGATTAGACCAGAAGGACTGTGGAAGAAAAAATATATAAGAAATATTAGATACATCAAAAATGTCGAAAACTATTTCAGAAATAGAAACCGATTTGTAGCCACATTAGTCACCAACACAAACATCCGGCCAGTGGACGGATGCCCCAAGGCACGTGGGACGACCCTTGATAATCTCTGAAATATCTTAATAAATTTCAATCAAAATGCGTGCAATCGCATCTAAATGTGCGTCGTCGAGCCGATTGACTGAAGCGCAGTCGTCGCGTCGTCCCCCTCTGATGGTGTTGCGGTGACAATTTAACACCGAAACTTGTTTCTCAATTAAGTCCAGATGATCGTGTGATATGGTCTGTGAAACTGTCACATTTATGATGGGCCTGGCATGAGATATGATTTGATTTGACTTGATTGGGATTTCTTTCTTTTCGTTTGTTTGGACTTGATCTAAATGAACGTGCTGGCTTGGAAATCTGATGCAGATAGTGGAGTTAGCTTTTATCTGTTTTTTTCAATCTTCTGCTCTTTGAGATAATGCATGGAAAGCACGATCTTATATAGACTGGTCTACTCTGACGGCGATGTTCATTTTGGAGGCTTCAACCGCATACCTAACACATCCGTCTTATGTCAACTAGAGCCAATTGCTTTTGCGAAAGCATGTCGAACTTGGCATTCATTGATTCAAAATCTCATGAGATTGCTTCATAGATATGCAGACAAACTAATTCCCATCTCCCACAAGGGATCTATTAACGACGCTGTTCAAACATCCCAGCGGCAGCCCCTCACGATAAATTCCGAGCACAGTAATTTTCTGAATTCCATAGATTATCGAGGGTGACAGACCCAATTGAGAAATAAACAATTTCACTGTCATTATCTACTCGGAACATTCTGGCATTTACGACACGCCCGCACGCGGCATACTTAGTCAAAGTCCCAAAAGCATAAATCGACAAGTTCAGCCCTTAATCCTCACTTGATGTTCTTTACGAGTCCACGGACAAATCAATAGCCCATGAAGAGCACATCCCCATGTTCAGTGCTCATCGGTGCCGACCCCTCATCAAGTGAAATCTTTCATCACAGGAAAATGATAATCCTTCGAGCTCTCGAGAACTCACACAGATATTCATTAGTCAACGATCCATGTAAAACTGTGCCACTCCAGATCCACTTTAAGGCGTAATTGTCCTTGTGAATGGGTGGACTGTATCTCAAGAGGTTCATCCTTTACTTCTGTATTTCTCTCACAGACGGGAGATGAGACAAAAATGGGTAATGTCATTAAGTATTCAATTTTGATAGCTTTGAAGAATTATCTCATTGTATGGATGGATGTCCTTCCCTTTTTGTCTTCGATATAAATTCCACAAGCTCTATCGAGCAAGAACCATCCCCTTCATATTCCGATATGCATTCAACGCAACGATCTGGGTCAGTCCTTGAGGTAGGAACCGCACTGCATCACATAAAGAAAGAAAAAAACAGTACATGTGCTCCTCTGAAACATAAATATATGGAAAAAGGAAAGGAAACAAAAAAGCCGCCGCCTTCCCTTAAGCAACATTAATGGCTTATGAAAGTCGTACTTCTGTCGCAGATGCATACTTCGTAGCAAATCAACAATCAACCATCGTGATGGGAAGTAAGAGGACAAAAAATGAGGACATCACTCCCTTAGCAGCCGCCACCACCCGTGGGCGATAACGAGAAACTGATGCAACCCTGTTAAATGCAAGCGGTAGCTCCACTGAGACGGAAGGGACGTACCAACAACGTTGCTATTGCCTCTTGGATGGGTCGTTTAGACTTAAATAATGCAATGAAGCACATACATACATATATGGCAGAACGACGATCTAAGCAATGTGGGCCAATCTGGATGAAAACAATTATGCCATATGATGTACGTACATAGTTTCAAAGTATTTAATGACAGCTGCAAGTGTGTGCGCCTGTGTGACAGAACTTAAAAGACGTTTCGAGAGGGAATGCTGAGAGTAAATTTAAACGGTTGAAGTTGATACAATTTTCTACTTGAATAATCAGTTTAACGATTCCGTGTAGTAAGTGGATGGTGTCCTGCTCCATGCTAACGCGTTGATTTACCAGTTGGATGAAAATCTGTTGTCACCCAAGGGCATTCTTAAGCACGTTCAAGGCAAATCAAATGAATGGTCTTGGAGGTAAACCAAAGATTTGACGAAGGTCGGAAAGTCTTTGTTGATTATCCCAATTGCGTAAGTATTCCAATTTATTAAGCTAAAGTCGCCAGCACTTCGTAGAGCATTGATACTGCTATCGAGGGTTGGGGTGTATGTGTTCTTCCATTCGAGTGGATGGGCGGATTTTTTCGAATAATGACTGAGACGAATCTCCACGACAGTTAAACTCCCTGTGTATTGTCAGCGACTCGAAAGAGGTGGCTCCGTGAAAATTTCTTATCGTACAAGGAATCGATCGTAGGCATACTATAGTGCTTAGGTTAGGAGTCGACGCACATACCCACTACGCCACGGCGACAACTTTTTGACACAAACTACAATTAAGAATATAGTCCTCGTGCTGCCTTTCAGTCTATAGCAGACCTGGAACTCAACCAATAAACCTCGGCAGCTAGACTGATATCTGCCGTCTGCTTCTTGGATTGCTCACATCAATTTGTTTAAGGTACATTTTCACTTAATTACATTTAAGTTTAAAAAAACAATTCTCGGAAACTATTTATACTTGTTACTCTTCAGAGTAATGACTGAAATACAGCCCAACTAACTTGGGCTGGGCTACAAATGCCCTCCTCAAACAGATCGAATCGAATCATACAGTCTCAGTTCTAGTGTTTAACTTCTGATCAATGTCACTTGGCCATAGAATGTCTTTGTCTGTTTTTTCGGATGCTCTATAAGTCGAATACAATATTTGCTCCCGTGACTATTTGACTATGGGAACTTGTATATGGCTCCTCAGCCAATTTCAATTATTTATTACCATCCTCGTGTGCTAGCGGCTGAACGGATATCTGAAAGATTGTGCCTCTTGTTTTAGCCTGTGAGTGGGTGTGGATGGCAGGATTGTTAAAACTAGACGTGGCGGTGTTTACCTCGTCACTATATAAGCTGTCACCTGCCTTTTAGTCAAAGAATAGGTGTTGATCTACGCTTTCCAAGTCTTTTCCTAGGATATACATGCGCTACAATTTTAAGGTAGTTATTGAGTTTGTCTAGCTTGGAGCAAACGTGGACGCCACAAACGAAATCTCAATGGTGACGTATAGTGCAGTCTGTGGTCTTCGGTTTGTCCAAACAACGTGAACCCAGGTACTGACTGTAAGGATCAAAATCATGCTCTATAGACTGAAAGTTAGACGATAAGGTAAACAGCAGAAATGATCGATGGTCAGAAAAATGGCACATAGAATATAATGTACATATATTCATATTATGATCTCCTGCAATGAATCCGAATGAAGTATAAAACATAATCGCAAACTATATGAGCTGTAGCTGGAAGTTATGTCTACTACACCAATGCTCCAGCTAAACATTTTTTTTTATAATCCGAACCTCCTAATTCGCGAGAGGTCTAAATAAAAGTCTAAAATAAAGATTAATTGATATCGTAGGCAAGACAAGTTGGTCTAGATGACTCAGGGACCATCTGTTTGATATTTGATGTAAGCAAAAGGGTACCCTTTATTGTGGATGTTGTCCTTGTAGTCGTTGCACATGCTTTCCTCATATCATATCCTGCAGATGAACTGGTGCGCACAAGCTGATCATCCTCAGTGCATGTAGTCTCGATTTTACTATTTAACAGGAGAATAAACAGAATTAAACAAATAGAAGTTCAACAAGGTAATATTCCTTGCCGCAGGATTCTTGGCTGCTAAATGCTTAAAAAGTAGCTTTTGTTAAGTTAAAATGAATTGCTGTAAGTAGCAGTCCCACATAGGGCAGAAGAGGTCCATTCTGATACCACGCGGATTGACTTATTCCTATACCTAGGGCGGGTTCACGCTAGCGACAAAGCCGTTTAGCCGGCTTATTTTAATGACATTCAGATCGCTGAGGTTATAGAAATAGTAAACTTCTTCTTAAGACTTACCAGAACACACGAGCAGAGGAGCTGATGTATAATCTCTATCAATGCAGCTTCACCAGAAATCATTGTATGCTACCGTTTCCGATTGAAAAAAAAACTGGAATGTCGAGGTAATATTGTGAGGTCTGCCAACTCCTACACCCACCCACCCCATCATACGTCTCCGATATGCCTTTGAAGAAGATACGCAGGCGTCTGATTCCGGGTCTTCCAATCGGATCTGAGAGCTGGTAGAGATGTTACCTCGAAGAAGGAAGTTGAACTCGTTAAGAATATTTGATTGTACACAGTCGAAGTGTCTTGAGTTTTATGTCTGTGGTGGCCGCTACCTGTAGTGCTGCATGCGGAGTGCTTGTTAACGCCCCATAAATACAAATCCAAACCAGTCGTTGCTACCGATTGTGCCATACTGTGTGACAGCTGTGCACTAAACTAAGTTTCCGAACATTAGTGAGCAGTGCATGGTTGCTTGGGATCAGTGAAATGCTACAATGGTTTAGCAAACTTCGAAACACACAAATGATAGGACAATTATGAATATAACAACGACTATAAGAAGTGCACGAACATCAAATGGCATACCGTTGCCGGGGTGGTTGTTTTTTTTCTTAATCAAAAAATCTAATTAAATGAATGTTTGTTGATCACCGCATCTAGAACATTTTTTCATTGGTCTCCTAGCGGCAGCGTCATTTGCATCCAATTGTATACATCCCACGCCGAAAACATTTTATCTGCATTTGATAATAATCCAGATGGAAATAACTTCATTTAATGACCTCAACCAATTTAGCGGTGATTATTTTCTTTTTCAAGAATTTCCCTCCCCATCTGTCGGATGTTATTTAAAAAGTGTGACACCAAAGTTTAAATTGATTCTCCTCATCAGCACCACGTATTCCCTGTCATAAGCCGGTTGTGCACAATCACAAGTAATAGCCTCTTAAGCGGCGGCTACAACAAGTCCATCTTCGTCTTCTCTCATCTTCTCCACCGCGCGCTTGAAGAGCGCAATGATTTCTATCACTTTAAGTGATATGAATTGTCTCTGAAATGAGATGATGTCTCAGTCACTCAGAATCTCAGTGAGCACCCAGTCAGGATGAGATAGACGCCCAAACGATGTGAATGTAGACTCTTGTTAGCGTGATGGTGAGGGTGCCCAAGTCCAAGTAGGACGAATGAGACTTGTATTGTTACCGATGATTTATGATAACCAATAAACGTCCACCCTGGCGTTTTCGTCTTAAGTGAACTAAATGGATGATGGACGAGAGAATGTGTTGCTTGGACTAGGAATGCAAAAAGAAGAAATATTAGCCAATCCTACGTGGGATGGTTTCTGGCTGAGGGTGCCCGGTGGTTTCGTTAATCTCGGTTGTGGATTCTCTGTGATGAGGTTTTTAAATTCTGTTACGTGTGCGTAGTTTGTGGTATTTGTCACAGATCTAATTGGCTGTAATGAGGGATGATTTAATCATTTAAATTTTTTTTTAAGTATTTTCCTCAATTAACCTATTTTTTGTTTCTTCTGCTTTCAGGTAAGGATGCGTTTGGAATTTAAGTACTGGCGCCACTGTACATATATCTGAGTAAGAATGATGAAAATCGTCTGTCAAACGGGATTTCAAGCACATACGACTAATTAAGTGAAACCTATTTTGTAGATGAGGGATGAAATTTTACAATTTGTTATCGATGTAATATGTGTTTCTTAACATTATATACGAAATTTGGATCGATTGCGGGGACTTCAAACCGGAAATTCGGTTCACCAATTCCTCGATTGCAAGGCGTTCTAAATTTTAATCAGAAAACAAGAAACCAAATCAATACCAATTTGAGTAGGTATAGGATTTTTACCTACGATAGCTCCTACTTAGTTTGTTTCTACACAAGTAGGCCCAAATACAAAATCACCAAAACAAGACAAATAATCTCGTTACCGCGATATAATTGCAGTCGACTTGTAGGGATCATTACATGCCACAGTCTAGTGGGTCACCATGCTCATAGACTAGGCCTGATTGCCAGCTGATAGATGCAGAAATTGCACTGAAACGGCGGTGATTGAAATTCTGGAGCATCTTCTTTGTTTCTGTCCGGCCTTATCGAAAATTCGCTATAAAACTCACTCGTCAGCCATTCCTTCCTTCCTTAGAAGATGTGGCCATCGTGAAACCACAACATCTTATACATTTCGCTAAAACCATTGGAATATTCTGCTGAAATAAAGCTACAGTGGACTACAACGAGGGTTAGGACTATGAATCAGCAGGCCTATGTGAGGCTGAGCCGCCAACCCCTAACCTACATAGGAACTTCAACTCTCTCTCACAATTGATCCATAGCGAGCTATTTACTTCTACTCCCACTAAATAGAGGACGATGGTCAATTTCTGCAAGTCTCTAATTCTCTCCATCTACAACTTACTTTTGTGATGACGTCTGTTCGTGATATGGTTTTAATTACAAATGAATGGTCTGAGACTGAGCTAAAAGTGCCATTCCATCTTTGACTGTCTCAGGGGGCCCGCTGCTTCTAATCATCATTATCAAATTTCCTTTTGTCCGCAATTTTATTTACTTTCGAAGCAGGCCTACGACTCATGAAGGGTCCAAGCCTGAAATATCGCTGCCTTCCACCGTTGATAGTCCTGAGCACGCTGCTTCCAGTCATCAAGATCAAGCTGTCTTGCGTCCGCGATTACTAGTTCTTTTTACTGGAAATTCGGCCGTCCTCTTCTTTTCGAACCAGGAGGCTCGGATGCTTACACCCTCCCTGCTGGAGCGTTGTTGCTTTCCAGACTACACCCACATCCTGATACAGCTTGTACAGTTCGCGTGTCTTCTCCTCCATTCGCCCTCCTCGCAGACGGGACCATATATCCGATGCTGAATTTTACTTTCCACGGCACCAACAATGAGACAGCTTTCGGCTCCATGTAGGAGGACTTCCAAAATAAGAGTTTTATAGAGCATGGTCGTGATCCTTTCGGTCAGGACTTTTCAACGCAGTTGTTTTGACACAGAAGTAGAATCACTGAAGATTCGGTTTTCCTCTCCGAATTCGAAGCTTCTCTTTTGGCCGGATCATTTTCTCCCCTATTCGAGACGAATTAGTGATTGCCAAGGACGATTCTAAAATAGGATTTCATTTGTGTTTTTGACATTTACTCTGAAGCTTGCACACTGCGTATCTGCCTCAAAACTGCAGCTGTCTGTGGTAATGTTTTTTTTCCTAGTTGGTGAGCAATGGATCCAATCTGGGTTGGCAGAATCCAAGCTTGTACTTGTTCTTCAAACCTCTCGCCGTCTGTGTAGCCCAACAGACTGATTTGCAAAAACCTAGTGCCTTCCATGTATTTAGCTGCTCGACACACTACCTTCTCCAGCAACCGGCACAATTTTCCCAAGATCTCCAAGTCGATCATTACTATAATTGCTATCATATGCAGGTTTGAATATTTGGTTTGTCGGAAAGAATGCTGGCTATTTTTCTTACATGGTGATATAAACTTTTTCCTTTGTGAACGCAGCATATGTAGCTGATATTCCACTCGTTAGACATGCTTTCATCATCCCAAATTCCACAGATGATCTACACTCTGGAGCATGCTTTCCACTTGCCTTGATGGGGTCTGATGACAACCCATCTGAGGTTGTGGCTTTTGTATTTTTTAGCTTTTTGTTAGCTTGGCGATGGGTCGCCTAAAGAATTATAAGTTCCATTCAGATGTCGTTGTGCATACGGTGGAGTCTCTCGCTTACTTAGCCTTAAGTGGCTAAAATAAAGCACTGGCGATAAACGATATTGAACAATAATTGGTATTGAACAGCGTTGACTCATGATGCTACGAAGAAATGGTCAGAGTCGGTATTTATCCCTTCAAATAATCCCGCGCATCCAGTATATTGGACGAATGACTTTGGTCAATAAGCGCGTGGTCGATCCACATTCGCTGATCGGCCGTATTATGTGTGGATTCCTAAGCGAGTCATAAAGAATGCCCAGCACACATCGTCCAAGAGGTTATTGGAGTTTTCTTTGATGGTGTTTTCAATTTCGTCAGTTAGGTTGTGTGAATATATAAGGCTGATGCTGTAGAATCTGTCATGGATGGAGATCATAACCATAAGACAATGCCTTCTTTTCCCTGCTAGGACTGAGCATTCGCAGTGCAGATGTTGGATAGATTATGTTTCTTCCTTATCTCTGCAGCTTCTGCAAAACGTCATTGTGCGGTCAGTCACATTGCATGTGTACGTGCATATGACGTACTGTCTGGTAGTGAAACATATTAGCATGCATACTCCCTTCCGACTTAGGCCGGTCAATAACGTTTATCTCCTCTTGCTCAGCATCGGCTATAGAGCCATTGCTATAGCTCTAATACTCAGGCCAAGCCAGCGGGTATTGGTTCTGTCCAGGGCTCCTAGGTTTTTCTTTACAGATCTGAGCGGCATGTACGTGCTATTGCTCTCTAGCGACGTATAGTGGTATGCGGATTTAGTTTGAGAAGGTTTTTCTCGACCGGCGTTGAGCATTGTCATCGAGTCGATAGGGATGGAATTATGAAAATTTGCAAAAATTAGGATTTCACCTAACTATTAGAGCAAGAGTTGACTCACATTTCCACCTCCCCACGGCGACTACATGACCTTAAATAGTCAAGCCACAAAATGCAACAAATCCTCCAATACAATAAAGTTTAAGCGTCCTAACCTCCACAATGTCGACAGAATTTGATTCCACGCTAAAAACAAATAACCACTCCCCTCTAGGACAGACATTGAAAAACCTGAAATTGTTGTCCAATTCCACGTTAAAATCTAATTACAAGGCAGCAGTCCCCAAAAACAGCCCTCAATTTCAGTGCTGCACACGATATCAGTGCATCGACGACATGTCCTCTCCCCACACGCAATCCGACTCCTGGCTCGTACGTGTCAACCGGCGGCGTTACTCTACCTAAACTCTATACTCTCGATTTTTTTGTGCGCTGCCCAGCTCGTGCATAGTGGTTACAATATGTTCAATATTCAGTTTCAATTACTGCCACAATTAACCACCATGAAGCATTGTCTGTTTGTTGTTTATTATTGAATGTACGCTCTTTTGTTTGAAACAAAACCGATAGCAGCAACACAATGAGAAAACAAAAACAGAAAAAAAATCACTGAATCTGCTTGATGTTCAAAATGGAAATCTTATCCGGCAGACCGTCGACACGAAACCCGAGATACTCGCTAATGCATCATGCTGCTACGGCTTACGTTATGCTTTTCTGTCAGCCGCTCCCGGTGGCAACTCACTATGAATGATGGGCCTGAGCTTGGGGAGCGAGAAAGGTTTCTCCTGGAGTTACCATCCCGTGGCCCGTGCTTTTCACTTTTTTTTTCTGTACCTCCCCTCATTCCTCTTCCACTTTCGGTTTTGGTGGACTTTAGTGTGGCATCCCGAAGTGGCATATGTTTGTGTGCGTCGTCTTATGTAATGTGTCAGTTTTCATGTGTCAATCATGTTGGTGTCGATTTCTGAATTCGAAAAGTTACTTTCTTGCAGAGTTCAGGGTGTAAATTGAGAGCCGCTGTGCGCCTTGGGTGGCAATAGATTGGATCTGTGTTGGTTTTGTTTTTACTTCTGTTTACACTATGAAGACTCTTGGAGACTTCGAAGTTTCAATTGAAAGTGTTATGATAATTCTCTGCTGCACATGCATCATGTGTACATGTACTATTTATTCGTGTAAATTGTATCGAAAGCAGAATCGAATTTGCGGTTTTCAACGGATAAATATCAAATGAACATGGTTGATTAACGAACAGTTTTTGACTTCCGAAACTTGAAAGTTGTAAGTTTTCAACTATAGCCGGCAACTTAATTATGAAGTGACTGAAGTGAAACATGATACTGTGACTCAACATGAAAAATACTATAATCTAAGGGATTCATGTCTTAAATCAAAAAATCAATTGAGCTATGATTTTGAGGGGAAAATTCTTCATGCAGTGAATTGCAACGAACGCAAGAGACGAACAAGAGAATTCAACAGCGATTCAAGCACAAACTCATTGAAATGGGTGCAAAAGTGGCGTTACCCACAAGTCCCGAAAATTACTAAAATAATAATTTTTGAGGCCATTAGAGCTCTAGTGACAATCAGCATAGTTTCAATTTTTGTGTGTTGCACCACTTTTGCGCTGATAGCCTCACATAGTCATTCTGTGTGCCTTGGCTGAAGTAAGTTTCGTCTTGTAACCAAATTGGACTAAACATAAGTTCCATTTACTAAGGCCTTTAGATGACGTTGTGTAAATTTTATGCAGGCTTGAACGACATTTAAACCCGCTTCAAGTTCACCTTGTTCGCTGAAGGATTAGCTTAATTTTCACGGCGCAATTTATCTATCCCAAATTTTTCTTTTAATTTATCTTTGTTAATATCAGTATTTTGTATTCATCAATGAGGTGTAGAAATCTTGTACCACGGTTTTCCATTGGGACGCATCACCAGAGGAGTCCGCGTCTATGGTGGCACACACAAGTAATTAGGAACGTCAACAACACAACTGAAAGCAGCTAGTCAGCGAGGGAGCAGCATGGGGATGCTCTTTAGATGAGCCTGGAAACTTCAAGAAATGTGATCCGCTAGCTGCTGCTTTCTATTGACTATAAAACATGTTTCAGTAAAAAGTGGGATGCATGAGGTAGTGAAATTTAAAGCCACACACACATAAGCATAACTTGCCAAACTTCAGAACAAATCTGCCCTCATCTCGGTCCAAAAATATCATGTAGCCTGAGCTCCTGAACGAGATCTAAAGTTAGTACTGCAGTGGAAGTAATCACCGGACACAGCCTATTAGGCCTTCGCGCAAAAAGATTTGTGCTATTCTCAAACAATTTCTGTAGAAGCTGCCTAGACGAGGATGACGAGAAGAGCACCGAACACCTATGTAACTGTCCTACACTTGCCTCAACTAGGAAAACCAACATAGACTCATACTGACATCAGTAAAATACCGGTCAAGACACTAGTTGACAAAACTGGTTCGCTTTCATAAAAACGGAAACCCTATACAATTTGAAACACCGCCACCTGGTACAATGGGTTTATCTCAGCCTAAGTGCATTAAGGCTACTTCCTTCCTACCTACCTGATGACTGAAAAATATTCAAATTTGAATCCGTAATCCACTTTGAAACTCAGACGCTGTAAGAGCAGTCGAGATAGACTCAGATATGGAAGAAGTACATGCTGTTGAGCTGCAAAGCTATCATAACCTCATCTCCCAGCTGAGCTTAGTTATGTCACGAAGACAGAATGCGGCAGCGATGAGACCACCACTTCCAGACTTACTTGCGGCTGCTGCTTTGAACTTGTATCTACGACTCTGACTGATTCAAAATAGGTTGTTAATTTTATTTTGAAAGACACTCGTTGTCTCTTGCTAACCTTCCAATCAATCCATCAATCATCGTCAGATTCTTGCAAATCAAATGTTTCATCGGATGAGGTCACTTGAAATGAATAAACCATGCAAATATCTTAGATCACCCCCATGAGTGATCTAAATCGCATTCAAGCTTGAGATCATACTACTGCTGTACACAAATGAACTTGAAATATTTTCCTGACTTCGTTGTACATAAAAACCAGGTAAATAGTGAAGGGCACAAGTGTCGACGTTTAGATTGGTTCCTTAGCTAGCGTGTGGTCGTCTAATATTCTGCTAAATGTAAACAGAAGCAGCTCTAGACATTAATTGGTATTTTTCCGTCTCTACAAACAAATACATAGTACATCGCAGACCTCGGCCGTCCGTCCTAAATGAACTACAATTCATATTGCGATGAAATCTTAATTGCTGCCTATTGAGATGGTCATTCAGAGACTCCACAGTTCGTCTCAAACTTGAGGTCGTCGTTAAATGTGTAACATTTTGAAAGGGTGAAGTGTCTGCGTCAGCCGCTGCCAATCGAGAGTGTGTACATGTACACACACTCGGGGCAAAGCAACGGCCTAGAACAAGATTTCCATGCACTCATTTAGATTTTGCGAGTAATTAATTTGCAACTGTAAACAACAAGCCATGGCATAAGAGATTTGCCTTTTTCATTGTATAATTGTTGGCAATTAATGGCAATGTGGGCTGCCAGCAGCCAGCAATCAGACTATGCGCTGCTGATCAAAAGGCTAAAAAACTTTGAAGTGGTGCTCTTTGGTATGAGCTCATGCTGGCGGAGGCCAGGTCGACATTTATTGTGATTTATTGTGACGACAAATTTGTTTATGGTGACATGTTGAGATCGAAGCGATGTAATCTTCTCCATGGGGATCTCTGTTCAATGCAACGCACAAGCGTCATCACTTCGCTTACGGCATCGGCGCCCACACTCAGCTGTGTTCACTTAAGATCTATCACGGGGAGGAGCATCATCATTTGCGACAAGTGGGTAATTAAGATTTTGTTTGTTCTTCTTCTTCAAGGTTTCAAAATTCGCAAGACGTTTGATCACTGTGCCAAATGAAATAAGAAACAATTAATTCCGACTGGCGACACCCCTGAAGTGAAATTGATTCCACAATACAGTGGAGGTCGTCATTATGGATTCATTAGTGAAAAAAAATGCGTACAGAGTACTACAATGATAACGTAGTTCCCTTCGAAATTGTGTACTTATTCGTCTCCTTTGAGAAGCGCTTGGGGCCGTGGCTTTGTGGGTTGACACCTACGCACTTGAACTTCGCCACCTGGGTTCAATTCCCGCTACAACAGAAAATCATTTTCAAGGTCCCACCTCTTTCGAGTCACTGACAATGCTCAAAGAGTAATAACTGTCTAGGAAAAGCTTCTCAAACTTGGCCGTTCGGAGTCGGCATAAGACTGTGCGGGACCTACACTCGTGAGAGAACAATAGCACGTACAAAACGAGTCGTTGCTGTAGAAGCTAGGCTCTGGCCGTCTATGACCTGTAGCGTCATCCATATTATTTTTATAAAAGAAACGCGCAACAAGGTAACACGCCTTACAGTGAAGCTTTCTTGTATCAAACGAAAGTGGATTTTAAAGAACACTCCCGCAGTTTATTGTCTTCTCTCTAATTCATTGCGACAAAACGTGCGGCTTTGGATTCGATGCATGTCGCCTTGAACCAATTGCAAACATTTTTCCCATAGATAGACGGCGATGGCTTTCTGTTTTCAGCCTCAATCATGTTTATTGATACAAATTGATCAACTGGCATTTAACTCAATGACAGGATCAATATTTATACAACTTGGCAACAAGTGGTACTGAAGGGCTGACCATTAAATACAAAGTATAATAAAAAGTACACGGCGCAATGGCATTCGCTTATTGATTTAATTGAGAGTAGACATGTTTGCAAGGTTGTTTGTGCGAGTGTCTTAGCAAAAGTTTTCACTTAAGAAAGTAGGAAAATATCAAAGGTGTTGTAAGTAAAGGGTTTTCCAATAAGGACCTTATAATAATAATAATATGGGTGGCGCGACGGTCCGAAGCGGACCTGGGCCTAGCTTCTCAGCAACCACTGTGTGTTGTGCGTGCTATTATTCTTTCACTTGTGGAAGGGACCTACAGTTTAATGCCGACTCCGAACGGCGTAGTTGAGACGTTTTTCTAGACAAGAATACTCTTTGAGCATTGTCAGTGACTCGAAAATAAGGACCTTACAACTTTTTAAAACGCAAACCATTTGAGATATTTCAAAAACTTTGTTATGGGCTTTAAGTACAATCAAAACATTCATGAATGGAGCTCGACTTCGTTCATATGGCCACC
The DNA here is from genome assembly GCA_964034865.1 of Eristalis intricaria. Classification (NCBI taxonomy): domain Eukaryota; kingdom Metazoa; phylum Arthropoda; class Insecta; order Diptera; family Syrphidae; genus Eristalis; species Eristalis intricaria. The sequence continues at coordinate 25,109,726 of OZ035877.1, forward strand.
GCTTACGACTCGGCCACACATTTCGGTCGAAACGGCCGCTATTTCGCATTTCATGTTGGCTCTGAGTTCTTCCAACGCCGTCGTCTTGTTGACATAAACCGGTGTTAAATCGCAGTAATGAGGCGTCCTATCGACGGGCCTTTTTCTTGAGATAACACGCTCACCATACTTACTATTCAATAAATAGATTGTTACGTGTTTTGTGTGGTTTGTGGCACCATCCTGTTAAAACCACATGTCGTCCAAGTCCATATCTTATAATTCGGACCAAAAATAATCAGCAATCATGGCGCGATAACGCTAACCATCCACAGTAACGTAACGATCGTTACGTCGACCGAAAAATATGGCCCAATAACGCCGCCTTCATTCAAGCCGCACCAAACAGTTATTTTTGTGGATGAAGTAGTGATTCATGAAGCACATGTGGATTTTCACCCGACCATTAACGACGCACCAATTGGGCCAAAAATGAGCTTCGTCCAAAAATGGAGTTAACGCTCTTAAAGTTGTGGTCACCGAGTCCGAATGCGCTGCTCATTCGTGCACTTTAACATGATGAAAATGTTGAGTTTAATGAATAAATTGACTGACAGTTTGATGATCAGTGAAAGAATGCGTTCACAAATCAAATTCAAAGTTGTCCCTATTGGAAAACCCTTTACTATTGTCCTTCGTGAATTTCAACTCCATTTGGTAGTTTTCTCGATTTCAACAACTATTATGCGACATTCTATAACTAGTTTTAATACTGTGATGATCGAAGAAGTAGCCTAGACGTCAGCTTCAATTAAGTCAAAATAATAATGATTTTGCTTTAGGTTGTGGTGTGATCTGATTTGACGGCCAGCGTTGTCTACAGGGAGGGAAGGTGCTATCTCGTAATCTGGAGACATCAGTGATTTCTTGGCTTTGACACACCGCACTTGATTGTTGGAAACAGCGTTTCTGAAATATTTTTCCTCATCAGAGAAAGATGTGACAAAATAATTCTGATTCCAAAGAATTAAACTTTCGAAGACCTTAGACCGATTTCTATTCTATCTTTCTGTCTAAGGTCCGCGAACGCATGTTGCATCAGCAACTAAATGGGCGTGTAAATTTGAATAATCTGATAACTCAATCTCAGTCGGGCTTTCAACAATAATATTGGCGGCACGACAGTCCGAGACGGACCCGGGTCTAGCTTCTCAGCAACCACTCGTGTTGTGCGTGCTATTGTTCTTTTACGAGTGGAAGGGACCTACAATTGTATGCTGACTCCTAACGACAAAGTTGAGGAGCTTTTTCTAGACATTAATACTCTTTAAGCATTGTCAGTGACTCGGTAGAGGTGGAAGCCGTGAATTATGAAAGTTGCTAGATTGGGGATTCGAACGTGGCACCATCTGCGTAGGAGTCGACGCACGAACTCACTACGCCACGGCGACTGACACAACAATACCAGAGTTTATTCAGAGGTCGATAATGTAATTTTGTTGAAATTCACTTTCGCAGAACTTAAGAGACCAAAGCAGCATGAAGACAATTTAAAAAAGAATTCTTATGAATTGAGATCATATTGCTCTAATCAATTCACCTTTTCTCGCCTCACTTCTTTTGTATTTATAACATAATAATATTATGGCCATATTTAATTACTATTCAAATTTTACTATCTTTTCACGTGTCCGCGATTATTTGGTGTGTATGGCGGAGGTTCCATCTTACGTTTTTTTTCAAAGATCCTCTTAGCTGGTGCATCGATGTTCGTGAGTCAGTCTATTCGACGGATTTCCGGACTACATCCACATCGTTGTACAGCTCATAGAGTTCCTTCTTGCGTTTTCTCTTTTCTTGCGGACCGAACCACATATCTAATGCGATTCTATAAGAATGATAATAAGAATGCACCAAGAATCGGCTGTGTTCACCGGTTCAGCTCCGATTAGCAGGGCGTAAATTAGGAAGCATTAGTCTGCTGCAAGTTGCTTCCACCTCATTTTCCTTCACATAGGCTCGTACTGCCTGTTTTTCAGTATCCGCGTGAGCTTATTAAGATGACGCTTAAGTATAACGATGTTCACAATAATGTTTTTCGTGTTTAGCCATCAGCAAAGGAATGTTCATCTCCTTGATAATGTTCAGAGCAGGTTTCGCCGCAGAAGTCCTCGGGATGATATGCACATTGCGTGAATATTTGATGAGGCCAGTAATCATTCAGTTGGCTATATGTACCTTCTAAGGAATCCTTCAAATCCGCAAAACGTCTGGCAAACCCCATCGAATTGTCACTCAATCCATATGTCACCGAGTTCAATAAACCCTATTTGCGTTTCAGGCAGCAGTTTATTACATCGACAGCTGATTTGTTAGATCCCAACAAAGTGGTTGAGTAAATTCCCTCTTGACAGTTCGGACATACAAATATTTCACTTGTCTATCTCCGGCACTAAAAGCACAGTTCCACTAGATCAATCCTTAGACAGACTCCTCCATCTAGCGAAATAATTTCTTTTCCTCCCTGTCTCTCTCAACGTTGTCGTCATTGCTGTCATAAATCTTTTTCAATTACCTCTTCTTACTCGCTGAATGAAAAATCAATCCGTGAGTCTTCCCATCGTCAAAATCTCCAGCTAATAGCAACGTTTTATCGCCAACTCTGTGGACCCGGCAGTAGGCGAGTATAACTCCATCGCGATTGTGAACCACAGCCGCGCTGTGTCATGGATTGCGATTTGCATAGAAAATTGCCATTCGTGATGGCCTCAAGGAACACACAGTACCAATGGATTGCAATACGAGTCTCAACACAGTCTGTGGAAAACGCGCCAAACAGCGATCCCATCAATCGCTTGTACCCAAGTGTACTATGGATACTACGTCAAGAGAGTGATGTTGGGCCTTTTCAATGGCCTCATCGTCGTATTCTTGCTGCTGTGACTGCCGGCCTTACACCCCTTCCTTTGAATTTCAGTGTCTCATTGCTTGCCGCTTTTTTTTTTTCTTCTTTTTGTGGTATCTTCCGTCTGGCGGAAAATTGTTTTCTCATTTCTATGGAAATGAGATTTGATCAATTTCCCTCCTCCTTCGTGCTAACAGAAGGCTGCCTTGTTGTGCTCCATTCACCCGAACTTCGGTCCGAATGTAGCAGCGTAGCTCACACTGAGTGAGCGTATGATGCCGGTCGGGGGGCAGATGTGAAATATTTTCACAACCCCAACAAGTTCCCCCTCACATCCGTACGTGTGTGTACGTATTTTGGAGGAAAAACAAATATCTTGCCAGTCTGGATGCACAAATATGGTGTCTTAACCGTTTAAAGATAGAAATTATGGACTATGTTTGGATACGTTCTGTTTTTATAAGATTCTTGAATCTCTTCTGGATTTGGGAAACCCTCTTTAACTGTTAATCCGTTTTGATTAAGGAATTTGTGCTCCTGTCAGTAGCGCTTGATTTGATTGATTTCCCAGTGCCACGCCGCGCCGGGGAGGAAGTGAAAGTAATTAAATTGATTATGGCAACAAAAAGGTCGGTAGTAGCCAGTATCGCTGAAGTGTGTGGGCCGGTTCATCACGCACGGTAGAAGCTATTAAGAGGCACAACCGGCTTTTGATGTGCATTGCCGTCACAGAACAGCCATAAATGTAGAAGAAGTGTTGTTTACCTATTCTTTCAAGCCTATCACTTTTAACGCATCTGATCCATGCGATGGACACATTTTTCTTAGAAATTATCCATAAAAAACATCGTTCTATTTGGAATCTCGCTGGAAAATGAAAACGAACTTGAAAAGAGAGAGTCTTTCTCACCTAAAATAAAATTTTCACAGATTGTCTAATTTTATTGACTTTAGACATTGAAGAAGTTGATTTTCATGCTGTGCGATAAACGTGTAAAAGCTGTCAAAATGTGACTCATTCCATCAACCAACAAGTTTATTAGTGGTTTAATTTATTTTTTTATTATCATAAATCATGGGCCGTAACGCTAACCAATCAAAACTACTATTATGGATTTTATTGTGATTATATTTTACAAATTTTTGATTACTTGAGAAAATTGTGGGGATTTTATCAAATCATACTGGGAGTCGGAGGACTACCATCGTCTATTATGCGCTTTCGGAATGAAACTTCTTAAAGCAATAGTTTACTTGTAGAGAGGTACATTTCTGATATGTCTTGTATTTGTGAAAATGTTGTGTCATTTTATTTCATTTCTTTTAAGTCATCTCACCGAGGATCAACATTTGGGATCTTTGAATGAAAAGTGGTGTTTAATGTACTTAGTTTAGGTTAGGTTGGAGTGGCTGACTACCTAACATGGTTGCCACACTTCGGTCAAAGAAGGCCCGTTGTGTTCCCACAAAAATGTAGCAGGTCCTAATCTACGTAACGTTTGGAATTTTTAATAAAGTGATGAAGATGGCTAATGCTACCATTCCTTAGTTCAGGTCGTCAAGATAAAGGGCGTCCAAGTGACTATATCTATGAAATGAGAGGGCACTGCAATGGTAAAGAAGGTTTATTTCCTCATCATCCCTAAAACTTCTGCAAAAATAATTGTAGGGGATACCTGGTCTGGAGGCTTGAATGCCAATGGCGATCTGTAGGGGCAGGACAGGGCTTCTTTAATCACAAAGACGCTACAGGGAGAGGAAAGACGGAATGACAGTTGGAAATTCAGATTCTTAGAGTGGACTCCCACCCCCACTCCTTTGGAAATCTTCGATCCCTCCTTCACCTGGGGTGCAGACGTGTAGTAAGATCTGAAGCGGAGGTCAGTTTAGGTTGAAGTGGCTGACTGCTGCGCAGAAGGACACCAGATACACTTAGGGCAAGCATAGGCACATTGTGTTGCCTCGCGGATCTAATGGTACCTATTCCGCAACCCAATTAGTTCTTTTAATAGAGTAAAGAAGAAGGCTGATTCTAATGTTGCTCAGATCAACCAGGTTATCAAGTGGGCGCTCAGAAGTCTGAATCTACGGATATGAGAGAGCACTACTGCTGCATAGCAAGTATTCAATGGTTTCGTTCATGCAACTTCTGCAGAAGTCATTGTAAGGTCTAGAGGCGTGAGTTCCGATGGCACAAACGCCAATAAGAGATGTGAGATTCGGCCTGCTTAATCCGATCAAACTAAGCGATTGTTTGAAATCGATCATATGTCTGAGTTGTTTGGTAATAAGGCATCCTGTGCCGGCCTAATGCCCATCCGCGGTTGGTTTGATCAATCGTTTCAAATTGTAGCAGATGCTTTATAGTAGCGATAGGCGTAGAGGGTGGATCTCCCCCCGGAAAGAGTCCTGAATTTGTGCCCGTTCTAGCTAGTTCGTCCGCTTCGCAATTCTCTGGAATGTCACAGTGTCACGGCACCCACATAAAATGGATGTTAAAATACTTGGCCATCACGTTAAGAGATATGCGACAATTAAGGGAAGTCTTAGAGTCGAAAGTGACAGAGACAAGAGATTTGATCGCTGCCTGGCTATCGGAACCGATGGCGATATCCGTGCTGGGTATTTACATTGTGTTTTAGACATGCCAGGAAGCTCTGTTATCGCTATAATTGCAATAGTTTCAGCCTGATAGACGCTACAGTGATTCGGTAGTCGGTAGTAAAGCTGGATGTTCAGATCCTTGGAATAGACGCCAGCCCTCACACTTGTATCCATCTTCGATCTATCTGTGGAGATTCGCAGTGGACCATCCAGCGTCTGATGATCACACTCCTAGTAAGATCTGGGTGGTATGCTGGTTGATAAGTTTTTCTCGAAGAGGGGCTTAGGTATATTGAAGTTTGTGTTCCCTGGTAGAGATCCAAATTTGTCAACGATGAGAGAGTGTTCGGTGCTATCTCCATCAAATTGCCGTCGTGCTGGGAGCGAGCTGCCTGCCGAAGAGAAATATTTCGGCGGAAGGTTAGGGAAAATAATTTGTACAGGATTTTTCTGACCTTCGGCTCCAAATACTTTGACACTCGCGAATCTCTAAAATCTGTAATGCATATTTACGACCAAATGACATTTAATTATGCCCCGTTCGATGCCTGGATTATGAGTATGCGCGGAAATAGGTATCTGACCTAGTCTTCGAACTTTACACCCCTTTGTGGGGCAAATGAGAATTTCTAGAATATTTCCCCAACTGTAATATTATTTGGGCATGGCCGAGAAATAAAACAATCGTTATTGTGATGTGAATATTAAAACAGCCCGTGGTATTCGTTTTTCAACAGAACTTGACGTTTTACATAAGCCATTAACTTTTGTACGAATGGCAAGTAAAAGAAATTAATATCCAGTTCTTCATCAATTTAATAAACTGTCATCGTGTTGTTGCGAGTATTTTGTTATTGTCATCCTTGTTGTAACCATTAACATCTGGTCTTACAACTGGTAGGCATAATTTTATAATCTAAAGAAAAAAAGCTGTAGACTAACGACTTTTTATCCAATTTGTCATTCTGTCTCCGTTCTAAGTCTCCTTCGAAGTTGCAAACACTTGCTGTTTTTGCTAATAAAATTTATAATAGCATATTAATGAATCTACGCGTGTAGAGAGCGACATTAACAAACTTAGTATGCTGTCACATGGGATAAGATTCTTGACAACAATTAATATTTTTTTTTTTATTTAATCGAAACTCGAAGCTGATATTCAAACAGAATAAATAGAATATGTGGGTATGAAAGGGTTTTGTAGCATAACTTGCTTCTTGGCCCCTCCGTGACATGATGTTCCTTAACAACCCCAGCCTGTGTAGGTAGCTTGTTCACGGTTACTGCAAAAGAAGACTGGGTGAGGGAGGGATGCCCGACCTTTGCAGGTTCTTCACTATCCTTCTGGTACACCTTTAAGGTGCCTATTCCATATCGATAGTGAATGGCACCGTTGCAAAAGGAGCCAGATACTCCTTGTTAATGATTATACAACCCGCTCGTCAGTCCCTCATTGGTTCCTCATTGCTAAGGATTCCAAAATTGGATCAACTTTAGAATGGAGAAAACATCGGGGGTATTGCAGGGAGCCAGACACGAGCTCTGCTACGGATATACTGGCCTAACTCGAAATTGTGCACGACTCCAAACTTCCCCTAACCTATTTGTGGCGTTCTTAGAAAACTGAACTTTGGGCTTTAAAGGACACCAGCCTGGTGTGCCCTTGGGACCAGCCGCCATGGAAGTCGACGGGAGCCCGACTACCATAGTCAAGTACCCAGATAGAAGCGACTTAAGCCAAGGTCTATATTCCTCTAATTAGTGGGGGTCTGATAGCGCAGTCTGCCTCCCTATATTTAGTCCATTTTACGTCCGATTTGTGTAGCCGGTGGTTTGAATTTTCCCGGACGACTTGATTTTATTGGGGATCTTGAGCGACGACTCCGAACAGCGGTTGCATAGGGCCTGAGGTTGCCAACTCGTCCAGCTCCTGTACCACATTAGCAAACCGGGTCATGAACATTTTTTCTTTTTCGTTTCGGATAGTTTCGAAAGGATGCAATACGCAAGGCGGAACGCCGCTCTCTGTACGTTTTCAGAGAAGTCCGAATGGCTGTATCTTAGCTCCAAGCCTCCTCATAGAGAATGTCTACCGAAAAGTCATGACATTTACTAAGCCTTTGCAGGGTCGACATGGTGTAATTCATCTCTCTCTCTCTCTCTCTCTCTCTCTCTCTCTCTCTCTCTCTCATTATCTCTCTCTCGCTCTCTCTCATTATCTTTCTCTCGCTCTCTCTCATTATCTCTCGCTCTCTCTCATTATCTCTCGCTCTCTCGCTCTCTCTCTTTCTCTCTTTCTCTCGAATCTCTGTCTCTCTCTCCAATATCTCTCGAATCTCTCAAAAAAAAATCACTCGAGTAGATTTTGGCTATGAAAGTCAGATTTGTTCTATGGTCTTTCTTTACAACACAACAGATCCATTTGAAGCCAAAGCTAAGAATCTTATGCTTGAGAAAAGTTTGAATTTTATGTATGTAAAAAAAAAATTACTGGCAAGGTTGTTATTTTATATATAATCGCCGCGGCGTTGTGGGTTATATCATAGTTCACGGGTACACCTCTTTCGAGTCAGTCATTGGCAATGCTCAAGGAGTATTCGTGTCTTTAAAAGGCTGCTAAAAATCGCCGTTCGTAGTCGGCATAAAACTGTAGATCCCTTCCACTCGTGAAAGAACAATATAGCACGCCTAATACGAGTGGTTGCTGAGCAGCTAGGCCCTGATCCACGTCGGACTGTCTCACAACCCAGAGACAGTTCAGCTCCGCCATTGACATTACTTCCGTTCGACATCAAAGTCTGAGAACCAGTTGGAGTCCATCGTCATTCCTTAGAATACCCAGTCACCAAGAAAAACAACTCAAATATCCACAACCAACTCTATGCAACCTGAATTCACAAAAAAGACAATATTTTCATTCCTGATTGATTTAGTGAATCCGCAGGTAATCGTTCGAAAACCTATGCAACATTTCATCAGACCCCTCACAATGCACATTCATCAGTCAATAGCATCCAGCAGCAATGCAAGACGTAGAGTGGCTTTGAGATGTCAGGAGGCAATTCAATGAACCCAGAGTTTACATGCGATGTGCTCTGGCTTTCAAGTGAAGTGGGCGCAAATATTAGCAATCATCGATTCTCCTCAAAGCCCACAGCAGTTTCCCCGCTGACTGTCATTCGTCAGAATTATAACACACTGTTTGGATGAATGAAATGTGCGCGTAGGACTGTTCAGCTCTTTCTTAACAATTCAATAGTGATTGTGCAGCTAACATGCATTCGGCCCACGTTTTTATGTTCATATGTCTGGCATCCGCTCTTGTGAAGGCATCCGATGGATGTGTACATTGCATACACACGAGATTGTTCATTGTGAGGTATCTTGTTTCTGCGATGTGTTGGCTGATAGAAAGAGAGAAGCTCTACGCTCACCTGGCGTATGCGCTACAAGTGCAATCGAGTTCTGCTATGAATGGAGGAACAGCCTACCCGCGAAATTGTACCTCGGATTTATATCTACGAGCTGTGAACTGGAATTGGGGTGTTCTAGTTATGCCAGATTAAGGGAAATCATGGAGGATTTAGTAGGACAGTAGGATGTGTACATTAATCACGGCTTCTGAAATTACTACTCGATGTGGCGTGTACGCCTTACTTTGTTCTGTTTTTTGTCCATCGTTAAGTGAAGTGAAAAAAATCTCTGTCAGTTTGTTGCTTTTTCTGAACTCGGTCTTTGCAAGACCGCTAACTATTCTAGAGATTCTTCTTCCCAATTAACAGGCTTTTTCATAATCACGATCAGAAAGTCTTTATGAAACTGATAAATGCCGATGCAGCCCACACAATGGAAGCCTATGAATTTGGAAACGATTACCATATATTCTTCTGCCTCTAATCTGATCTGAATATTAAAAACAGAAAAAACGGCCTACAGTAGAATAAGCCTGTAAATATCGGTTTTGATTTTAGAGAACTAAGGTCTTCATTGCGTTCGTTCCTAATCGGATCGGAAACCTCCAATTCCTCTAAAGACCACCAACTGGACAAATCCCTGACAAGTATCACTCTAAGCTGCAAACATACTTTCTGTCTTCATTCATGTTGCTGCTTTATTTTGACTTGGAGCTTGTGAGTTTGGTCCGGGGAAAATAATAGAAACGAACTAATATCCGCTTGTAGATATGGTACCGATTTTAATCCTTTTTGTTACCTACTTAACATATAGGAACTTCAAAAACAAGAATAGTAATATCTGAAATGTTACAGTGCAACCATGGTGTTTGGAAAACAAGTTGAGCCTTGCGATGTGTGAGATCAACGATCAAATTTACTTTTTTACACACGAAAAAATGGTGTAAGATGTCTTGAATAAAAAGAAGTTGGTTCACGATGTTTAACTTGGAATGAAGTGCCGAGACGGGCAGTTTTAAAGTTATAGTGAATAAGCTACTGTGATCTGTGAAATTATTGAAGTCCTACCGGGTAAGTAAATATCTTGGCTACAAAATGTGTATTGTAGTGTCTTAGCAATACTACCTTGGAGCGTGATTATATAGTACATACGTCATAATACTTGTGTGCATGTTCAATCTCAGAGCAGTTCTGATCTGACCACCGAAAAGTTCGGACGTGCTGATGAGATGATACTATACGGCTTAAGTATCAACTCAAGGAAAACGGAAGCGATGCAGTTCACAACTGAAACCATGTACCCAAATTCATTCATACTTCCCCGTCGGAACGATCATTACGTCATCTTGGATTCCAAACTCAGCGTAGACCAGTGAGTTAAAAATGCGTTCATAGCTTTTTATGCCTGCCTGGAACCTTCGGCAAAAGTGGGGTCTCCAATCAACGTTGATCCCATAGATGTATAAGGCTGTAGTTCTGTATAAGGCTGTGACTGGCTCCTAGAAAAAAAATACAATATTACAAGACTCAACACAGGCACCACAAGTCTGTTCTGTCGGTAATGCTACGTCTTCTACCTTTGGACTTTCACATCAAATACAGCACATAGATCCTTTGGTCTCAGAGAGTCTGGTTACTGGAAATCTAAAGCCTATCGTTATAGCATCATCCCAGACATTTTACTCGTAACATCTCGTAACATCCCTAACGGACTACGCGTTAAAGTCAGACGTCTATAACAATCTAATCACCGAAAAAGCGGAATGGCATATCGAGCCATTATTTTAATTGGCCAATCTCTGACGGCTCTAAGATGGGCGGCGCCATCTGTGAGGGTGTATTCTCAGAATTCCTGAAACATTCCAAAACATACAGAAAGGCGAACAATTCCACAGTGTTCCAACGTGTACTTGAAACCCAAGCACGTCATAAAGTCAATCCGCCCTTCAGTGCTCGCTTAAAGGGTAGGTGCACATAACAAAACAGGCGGTCAAAGCTAGCTAACCTCAGATTGGCCAGACTGGCAAACTGAGCTACATCAAGAAAAATATGGGCTTGTACAACTGATCCAAGCAAGAGATTTCTTTCGTCGGTCTGTACGTGACACTGGCCGATAGAAGGTCATGGCGTCACACTATCATGCACAACACACATTGTCCTAGTTGCAAAACATTTCATTTGTGCCTGCCCGAATATCGCTAGAGCGAGCTTGTCAAACCCTTCTTCGAATCACTTCATGAGATTAAGGCGAACTTAAAGAATTAATGTCTTTCGCATTTAAAGATATCCCATAAATACATTAGGTAACATAGTTCTGTGTTTAAAGGGCACATCGAGCTTATTAGATTCTCATCGAACTACAAGTCCTACCTACATACCTATCTGCCTAAAGATACATATTTCGCCTTCTAAAGATGACTGTAATGACCACGCTAACCGTCTGTTTTTTTTAACTCTTTTGAAGACGGGCTATCAGTACAAATTAATGATAGAAGTACTAGTGCATCTATACTGTCATTCTGTTACAGCAATGCATTGCATACGAGTGCGAGTTGCTTGTAAAAACTCAAAACCAGGAGGTAGTCCAGGAAAGAATTGAAACATCGACATGTCGTGTTCCTAATTACTAGTTCTTCCAACACACACTGGTTTGTTCTGAGCGCTAATCGCGTATGACGACAATCGGGTGACGCTAGCGTTGCGACGATAGTTTCGCTACATGTTAGCATGAAAAAACAATATCGATTGAAAGATTTTTTTTTGTCTGTTTCTATTAACCAGAAATGAAGTATCGCAGAGATCCCCGACTTCTACCTCTCTGGCGCCCTTAAGATTTTTGACAACAGTTTTTTATAACGTGTTCATAAACCAAATTGACCAGTCAGAGAACGGCATTTACTTTATTTCGTGAAAAATGAATGAAAATTCATGAATATCCGTCAAAAAGGTACTCAAATTCGTCGATGGACTAGGGGCAATCAGCTGTCAAGTCGGCTATCTCTGTAATACTTCATTTCTGCTATTAACTTTAAAACTGTCAGTTATCGCCCGACGGCTAATTTTTAAGAAACGTTTTTCTCAGAGTCTTCTCAGATTAAATGACAATAATTATGTACATACATATACATATTGTCTTTTCACACTTTTGTGTCGATTGAGTAATAGCGTTAAGACGTATTTGGATTAGTTTTCTGTACAAAATGAATGAGTTGCGAAATGAAAGCACAGATGAAATTTTTAAGTGAGAGAGTACTCGATCTGTATGAAAAAAATAAAGTTCTCAAATGTATTCCAGTGCATGAGGTGTAAAACAATTTTTAGTTATGAGGTGTTAGGGTCTTATCAGCGTCATTACATCTTAAGTAATATTTGTGTAATCTTTTTAGTGGTTAAGCCAGCGACTGATTTTCAAAAGCTTTGAATAGAAGTATCCTAGTATGGTTCAGTTATTGGGAAATTTGGACACATAAACTAAATTTCGTGGAATTATGATCAGGAAACTTTCAAGGTTACGAGAAGCTACTTTTAAATAACCGTTTAGCAGAGCTTCTGTTTTTGTTTCTTTAATGATACTTTTACTGTGGAAACACATGGATCTTGTCGCCCATTCATATAATATGTCTAAGACCAAAAATTTTTTCTCGCAAATTTGAACGCCAGACGTCTTCAAAAATCTTGCAATTAAAAATAAGTCACAAAATAAAACAACCTTTCCAGAAGAAAAATAAGTACAGTGGACTCCCCCTAAGTCGAATTGTCACGGGATACTAAAATTTGTTCGAGTTAGAGAGAGTTTGACTTAAAGAGAGGTTTTTATATGGAAAGTTAAGGGAAATGTATGTAAAATATGGCGAAAAAGTTCGAGTTAGGGAGAGTTTCGACTTGAGGAGAGTTCGACTTAGGGAGAGTCCACTGTACATAATTGGTTCATCAAATAAAGTTGTGACACAGTTGCGTATCGTTCGCCTAGCAGTAGTAAATGATCAATCAGCAGCAATACCAAACCTCATACGTATATAATTCTGGTATCGACTGTGATAGATGGCTTACCGCTCCGGTGATGCATCTCAACGGCTTATAACATTAGAAAACAAAAACCATGTCAAATCACACAGCTCGTAAATCTCTCGCGCTTATTTGTGCATACATTTATTTATAAGCAATTTCTCAAACAAATGTGGATATGAAAGCTTCTTAATCAATCAAATGCGTTAGACAACCTCTTGTGGACCCTCCACTATCCATCCACACAACTTCTGTGTGTCGCGTCATCTCTCGACTGCAGCCAAATCTCAATACACAAACGTATGCATCTCCCTTTAGGGCAATAAAAAAAATCTCAAGTGAATCCACTGACAAATGATAATCGGAAGCCAGTCTCTCTACGGCTAGACGACGTTGTCCCACTGCGGAAGAGCTATAAAAAAAACCGATTACCAATTGCAACTAATGGTAGCGCCTAAGAGTCTACACACAACAAGTTCTCCCGCGAGAGTTTCACCTGGAAATATGTGTATGGAGTGGGTTAGTTGCCCGTGCCGCCAAAAAACCCGTTTGACTTCAGCCATCACTAGCCTACGACGATGATTTCCTCCTCCTTGCTCACTTAAAGTCAGCCGAAGGCATCGCGTTGTAGAATTGAAAATTAATTCGCTAAAACTAGGCACCACGTTTGCGCCTAGAGGCGTTATTACTTTCCAATACCCTACTGACATCCTACACGGATTGAATTGGCTTACTTGAAACAACAGAAAACAAACAAAAAACACAATTTTCACCGTCTTGGATGTCGTTTCTCTTTCCTCGCATTCAAATGGCAGTCACGTGCGCAACCCAACAGGAGTACTGAGCGGATGCACAATAGGAGGTGCAGACATACAGAGCGTGGTGGCCCACGTTGCAAATCAGCGAATTGCTTTGGTTGCTGTAGGCTTGATGAGTCTGATTCCACGCGCATACGAATGCGAATCCGTTGATAGGCCTTGGAGACAAGAGGTCTCTGCCACGTTGTCATCGTCTCCGTCGTCGTTTGCGACTTTATCAAAGGAAGTTACATGCGATCTAAATTACATGAAAATTATCGCGCTTAATGGAAATTTATTGCACGCGCAATGGGCGGTGAGCGGGCGCTGGAGATATGCTCACCTACCACCCGCATACGCTAGCGGACTAATTTTGAGCGTACATCGCAGAGGCGTAGGTGATGCAAGCACTCATCTCGCAATGCATAAATGCGCATAAAAAGACCCCCAGAAGCGTACGCCCCGAACGAGGTGTCATGCCGCGTAAATTGATATAAATTGAGACTCTTCAGCTGGCAAAGAGGGTTTCTGTTCGCATCTAGAATCGCCGTCAATTATTCGCCAAGCAGGGAGGATGGTGGGACGTGAAGAGTTCTTCAATTGATCACCACTTGCCTTGCGTTTGCGGGTCATGCTGAGTCTACTCACTTGGACTCGAGGCAGTCTTTGCGACAACACTGTCCCCATCTCTGTGGCAGAAATTATGTTGCGATGTCAAAATTCGTTGCAAATAAATCAAATGTCTGAGACGAAGAGTGCCGCATGACTTATTGATTCCAAGGCGAGGATGTCCTGAAAACATGCTACATATTAATTAACTTTGATTGGGCTCTGATTGACTGGGGAGCTGTGATTGCAGCGCATGATTTTCGTGAACAGACTTTGAACTTGAGCCCCAGAAAGTCAAATTGGTTTTCGGACATCGATTGGCAATGCAAATGAGAGGAGGTCAGAGTGGCATCTACTAGTCGTGTTCATTGGCTCAAATTATTGCCGGGTACATGAATGGCGGTGTGAACTATTTTTTGGAATTTTCGTCCAGACTTTATTGATGGGGAATGTTTTAGATGATGTCGTACAAATAAGAGCACACTAAATTGTGAGCCTGAAATAACGGGATTGGATTACATCGGGAGAACGTTGTCATTGAAACCAGTAATCGTTCGATCTTGGAGTTCAAGTCAGTGAATATTAAGCAGAATTAATTACAATGCATTCTCGAGTATAGCAACCAATAGAAACTGGGGTAGGTGCAATTATCGAGGTTCTGTCTTTTTAAAATGTTGTGATTACTGCGTCAATAATGACATAAAGTTCAATTTAGCTGTTGCGAAATCCGAGAAGTTCCGTGGCTCGAGAGGCGCACTAATCGAGAATGTGCTGTAATTGAGGTTGAGGTAACTAGTTGCAATCCGTGTTTATTTCTGATCGGCAGAATTTTTGCAAAAATTAACGTAGAAGACTATTCTAACATAGCGTTTCAAAAGTACTCTAACAGATGGCGCCACAAATGCAAAGGACCATTCAAACTTCAGCAGCCTTAGTTTGAATGCATAAGAATTTACAGTAGTTTCAGCGGCGCTACTTCTGTGATCGTGGAGAAATTGAAAAAGAATTTATTTAGACTGTTATTTAGCGAAGCGTTTTGTCGCAGCAAAGTCATGCGATGTTAAGCCAAAATCTTACAAATGATTGCATTCACATGATATTCGTGGAAGGCCACTGCACTTTCTGAATCCCGCTTGTACGTGTTAACCTAAGACGTGTAAGAGAGAGATAAATTGGTTATTCCAAAAAAAAAAAAAAATATGTCTGGTTTGTACAACATTTACTAGGCGTTGATCTAACATGATCGCCTTCAAACACCCATCTGTCTTCGCTTGATCTGTTTCTGTAAGCTGCCATGTGCAGCCATCTCTTATCCCGCCCAAAATAAAAACAGACTAACAAGGGAACCCATTCAACCACATCCTCGCAGCAGTTCGTGTTTATTAATTGCTTTTCCATGCCCCCGAAATTTGCCAAAGGGAATCGCTGCCGAATCGAAATAAATTCCATAATTAATCCTATTGCCACTTATCTAGCATCTTTCTTTCGTTTATCCAGAAGGAACAGCATTAATCAGAAATGTTTGAGTTCTGCGCCTACGTAGGTAATTAACGCCCGGACCGGTGTGGTTCTTTGACATTTAAGGGATTCCGCTTTCACTTTTTCGCCGGTCCCTGCCCATTTGAATTCTTACTTTCAATAGCACTTAATCGAATTTGCTGGCTGTTAATCCGTGAATTCATTCCATTCTAAGATATAATTGCCCTTAGGGTGGAGATTACCAATCTAATGGGCTCCTCCTCTTATTCGTTTGTGGAGCCTCTCTTACATTGTGTATAATGGCGATCGTGGATTAAATCTCTCGACTCGAGTCCAATTAACGAACGAATTGTCGGAATTGTTAATTCAGTCTGTTTTTGTTTGCGATGAAATTGATACCTCGCGCCAATCGGAGGCAACAATTGAAGATGAAATTGAACTCGACACGGAATTAATATTGTGTGACCTTGATCAAGGTCTTTGAGATATTGCTTGGTACAGTGTGGCTCGCAGATGCGGATCACATTGATCGAATCGAATTTGATAATTTCAATCAAAATTAATATCAATCATTGTTGTAATAGGGGACATTGGCTTTATTCACTGGCACTTGGTTCTGATTTGAGATCCTTGTTTCAATCACGAACGTTAAATTAAACTCGCATCTGAGACTGTATTCGTTTTTTTTTTAAGATTTGTCATTTCACAGTATGGACCATCAACCATTGAATCATTATTGAACGTTTTAAAATTGTGAAAACTTACGGCGAAAGTAGTGATTCTGTGATTGGACATAATCGTTCATTAGAGAGAAATACAACCAAAACTGCAAAATTACTCGGAAGGGACTTCGTTGCGGATGGTTTAATTTAAAAAGGCTCTTATGCAGGCTCTATCGAAACAATGTCAGCTGTAAGTGAAAGTGTTGATTAACATCCAAATCGGATAAGTAGAGTATTGGGGCTTTTTTCGGCACATAATGGTGTCTTTTTTTTAGATTGATGTGCATTTATTGAGCGTTCAAGTTCTGAGGAATTGAGTTATGAACACAAAATGATTAGTAGAACCTTCACCTCCTGAACAATTTGTTTCATTTAGTCTTCTTCGAAAATTATGCAGGTGACATCGCTGCAGCTAAATGTTACCTACTTTTTCGGCCGCAGCCACAAGATATTGATGTGGAAGACCTGTGGCGGTGTTACATGCCACACAACTTGATCCAGAATAACTTCATTGCAGCACTGATTTACTGGGCGAATTATTTCGCATTGTAGTGATGCGAACAGATCTACTTTGGTTGGTCATTTTCGACACTCATATATTTTTCAAGGGGCATTGAATCGGTTGATACCTGTCTAGGCATATATCGCTATACAGCCCATGGTTGAACCTTGTTCTCCAAATAGGTTTTCTGTTGAAAAGGCCAAGGGTTTCTTCACCTGATTTTTTGATTTCCATCCTTCCGCGCCATAAAACAGAACAGCCATCACAAAGGTGTTGAAACACCTAATGTTAGCTTCATTCTGGGAGAAAGGGTTCTACTACTCAACTTCCTCTTGAACTCAAAGAAACAGCGAATGACAAGAGATATTTTGCGTTCAATCTTTGTACCGATGGTGGTCGAACTTTTTACTTGGGAGCCAAGGTTGACGAAGTCCTTGACCGCTAGACCCATTCAACGCTAGCAAACGCCTCATTAACGTATGACGGTGCGTATTCTAACAACTAGACGGACATTTGGAAGATCGTGCCTCTTTTGTTGGCCAGTGAGTATTGCGCGATCTTCCCAAGAACGATGAAGTCATAAGACAGCACGTCGAATTGTCAAAAACCGTTTTTGACAGTGAAGATGTCGGTGAATTCGCTACCGAATTATGGAGCAACGAGAATTCTCCATCGTCAGCCTGCATAACCTGACGAGTTTGGCAAGAATGACAAAAATACCTTGAAATTGACAAATAGGTGGTAAGTGTCGATTTGAATTTCTTAATACTGGTCTAAGAGAAGCTTCTCTAACACAGCAAAAAACTGTCCCTCTCGTGATGGAATAATCACTCAATCACAGAAGCTTGGCAATGTACGCAACGGCCTGTAGTGGCCTGTTTATTCTCAACAATGGCGAACAAATTGCTTCACTTTGTAATAAATCTTGCAAAAGTTCAAAGTTATTGGTATATCAAATGCAGAGGTACGAATGTACGAACTTGTCAAACAGACTGTGTGCTAACACGTCAGCATCTTCAACGAAGATTTATTAACATAACAAGAATGACCAACAGAAATGCAAACAATTTGATTGACCAAATGGGACTGATCACAAAACAAAAAAAAACGAGACAGAACCATTGATGTTATATACATACACATATTTGTACATTAATTCAATGCGAACGATTGAGGTGTCAAGCGTCAACAAACTACAAGTTAGTTTTTTTCTTCCGTTTGCCAGATGAACAAGATTAGTTAGATGGAAACTGCAATGTAGCTAAAGACACCATTATGTTCACGAGGGGGAGCAAATTGGACCGATGTAAGTAGACCATGAACTAGATACAAATAGTTCGTTGATGAGTAGGAAGTTTTAATTAAAACAATGGGGTTTCTCATCTCGGATGAACCGTTTTTGGGTTGGAGACCTTCGAATAGTTTCTGATTTAGGTTGCGAAAATATAATTTATCAAAGTAAAAGTTGTGCATTGGATCAAAGTAGGATTTAATTAGATTAAACTACGACTTCTCAGTTTGATAAAGTATACCGCAAGCTAATTCAATTTATTAAAGATAAACCAATGAATTAAAAGTTCAAACTTTAACGATAAGTAGATAACTTTTTGAAGGGATTAAAATAAGTTGGGAAAGTGAATCAGTGAGGGCAGCTGATGCTGTGATCTTAATTTTCAATAGTTCGCTGGTCAGAACTCAAAGTAGAATTTTGATCAATGTTACAGTACAGTAAAAATGATATAGCGAATGACAATCAATACCAAGTGCCATTATGCCATTGATTGCAAAGGACCTCTTAATAGTTTGTTACTACTACAGAAGAAAAGCTTTGACTTTCAGGGGTTATACTTTTATTGAAGTTAGGGGAAGGCACGTGTTCTAGACAAGTAGGCAAGACAACTCACTCTTAAAATGAGACTGACGGAATGAGTGTTGACAGACGGGTTTGTAAGTAAAGGCTTTGAGTATAACTGATATCGATAGAAATAGGACAAAAGACGACTGTCAATGAACTTGAATGACAACAAGGGCTGTGAAAAATACAGTGTCTTTGAAACTAAATTTATGGTTTCTTATAAATCGATTTGATTTTTCAATGTAATCTGCTAGTAGACTTCTCCTAACGATTCTCCATCCTTTTTACCTACATACCACAACATGATAATGACAAATGATTGCTACATCATTGACACTGTTTTATAGAAGTTTATCCAGGATTCATCAACTGTTAAGAAACGCAATTCAATCTTTGGCAGATTTCGATATCCAGAAAGAAATGGAGATGTTCGTGAAAAATTCTCTATGCAATTCGAGCGCCTTTCATCGAAGTGACTGACTTGTATTTGCCTACCGGACTATCTACTATATATCCTCATTTTACTACTCCTCAAAGAGTTCGAGGTTACGTCTTCTTCATCCGTTTTCCCTTCTCGCAGACTGGACCATGTATCGGGCGCAAAATGTTTCTTTTGAAGGAATCAAGAGTCGTAGTGCTTTTTGTCCAGTTTCGGCTTCGTATAGCAAGACTGGCAGAAGTATGATTTCGTAGAGCATGATTGACGCCGATGTGCCTAAACGACTAAACCTGAATGCAATCAGAAATTAATGCACGAAACGGTTTAGTCAATCTTGTGCATGTTCAGAAAGAACTCACGTACATGAAGGATATCAGGGACTTCTGGGTTAATGAAGACGCGTTTTCGGCGGCACGTTGAAAACAGTAGGTATGACTGATTTGCATGAAGCAGAATGCAGCAATTTAAGACTCTAGATATGGATAAGTTCATGTTTTGTGATTATATTCAAAATTAGTTCTTTAACCTTTTCCTTGATTTCGAAAAATATCACTTTCTAATTTTGCCTTTTTATTCCTCTTTCTAGGTAAGGATAAGCAGCATATGAAGCAAAATCGTATTACAGTAAGACTGTAAGTAAGTAAGTAGGTCAATGCCACTGTCGTTCATGGTGGGATCGTTTTCAATCCGAGGAGTACTTTTTCGTCATAAACTGCCTTTTCAGACGCGGGTTTCGAAAGTGTCTGAATGCAAGTTAAAAACTACGTTGTATACGATTACAATCACTCAATTCGTTATTTGCAAAATACGTCCGCTATAAACACTTTCCAATGGAAACTTGAAAATTCAACGATTCCACTTAATCGCATCACATCGAGCGGCATAAATCCGTGTAGCTCTAAATCCAGGCTCAGACTTGCTTTTCTATAAGGTGTTTCTTTTGAAATGAACAGGATTTTAGAAGCTGCGAAGTTCGAAATCTGGTTAGAGAAGTGTCCAGATAAACATCGTTACGCGAGCCAGTTGCTCTTTACAGAATTCAACTCGATGCGAGAGTACACGTACCTTGCTGAATTACCGTCATGCAATACGGAACTGAGCTCTTGTCTTTCACCATCAGCACCAGCAACTCTATTCCATAGAAGTCCTGCACAACAGCTATAACATTTATCAGTAATTTGATGTTCGGATCCTGCGAACCCAATCCGAACTACCACGAAGGCTCTATCATAATGAGTAACGAAATATATGGGTAGAAACACCGCACGAGTTTTTTTTTCACATTCTCAACCAGGTATGGTTCATCTACAAAAGGACTTAAGCGTATTACAAGACACACTTTCGGATTATAATTCACATAAATTTATTCCACAGAGTACCACGGAAGTGTCTTAAGTGTACACTTAGACCATACTATGACCACTGTCCGGCCACGAGGTCACTTACCTCAGCAACGCTCTATACGCATAAAACCAATTTTAGCTTTCTTTGAAACATGATAGACTAGTCATATAGATCATGGAAAAAGGCCGCTCCGTTCTAGGGACTGCAGCCTTGGGCAGATGCCGAGGAAATGCCGAACGTATTAAAACTTAACCTTGTTGTCGTTCTTCTATGTATTAACTTGGGCATTCCTATTTCTCCCTAAGAATATCTCTATTGTCCTTTCATGGGGAACTAAAATGTTTACCAACTTGAATATTTTTTTTTGTTGATATGGACTCATTGCATGCCACAGACTAAGTTCATTATTCAAGACCAAGCCCTTTAAAACGATAATTACGCTAATCACTGTACTGCCAGATTAACATCCTTGTTGCATTAACTTTGAAGTCTCGGGAATTAATAACAACAATGAAGTTTCATACATTAATAACTTTGTCAATCCCTGTTAATATATAATAATATTAATGGCGCGACAGTCCGAGGCGGACCTGGGCCTAGCTTCTCAGCAACCACTCGTGTTGTGCGGGCTATTGTTCTTTCACGAGTGGAAGGGACCTACAGTTTAATGCCGACTCCGAACGACGAAGTTGTGAAGTTTTTTCTAGACAGGAATACTCTTTGAGCATTGTCAGTGACTCGAAAGAGGTGGAGCCGTGAAATATGAAAGGTGGTAAATTCGGGTATCGAATCTGGCACCCTCTGCGTAGGAGTCGACGCACTTACTCACTACGCCAAGTCAATCCCTGTTGCCACTTTTAAATGTCAAAAACGTGCCGGATCCACAAACTTATCCACGAAGAGTTTCAAAAACAATTTCGCTAGGTTTCCTTTTGCTCGATGCTCCAGCGTGTTCAATACGTTCAACACTTAGGAGTTTATTCCACATTCCTGACCTCGTTTCGTCGCACGTCGGATGCTACTCTCCTTGCCACCCTTCGACCTCACAACGGAAGTATAATATATGACTTTCCCGACCCCCCAAGTGAAGGCAGACGATGAGAATTTCTGGAATAAATTTCCCAAGGATAACGAAACAAGTTAACTGTGAATTCTTATTGTAATCTTCCACATATATGTACATGCATAAATTCTGTAGGAAATCCCTTCATCCCTGCGTGTTGTGAAAATCGTTTCGTTTAAACAGATTGTTGTTTTCTTATTCTCTCATCTCGCGTATGTTCCTGTGAAGGAAATATACATTTTCTACTTTCACCTTTTAGCTTGATCGAATTTTCTTTGCTCTCTACTCACATTGGTTAATTTTTCAACGGAGCCGAACTTCTCGCCAGTGGTGATGGGTTGTTTGAAATGAGAAAACCGTACGTGTCGACTGAGTAGAATTCATCAAAATCGATTTCAAGATAATTGATATGAATGATGTTTACCCATGGCAGGAATTCGATTATCACATTCTGGAGCGGGTTGTTGATTTGGAACTTACAGCTGTAGGACATAGCATTTTTCTTTGGGTTTATTATTCAACGCGTCCTTGAGTGTATGCTTTCACACAATTTGAACACTTTTCCCCGAGCATTATCGAGGGGCACGTGCACAAAATCTGCTGGACGAATGGACGTGACTGATTACTATGTTGATGCATGTAGCGTGTAATATTGATGCCAGCAGTGATCAGTGGTTCGTGTTACACGTTGACGCTGG
This sequence comes from Eristalis intricaria, assembly GCA_964034865.1. NCBI lineage: Eukaryota > Metazoa > Arthropoda > Insecta > Diptera > Syrphidae > Eristalis > Eristalis intricaria. The sequence continues at coordinate 25,132,140 of OZ035877.1, forward strand.
AGCGTACTTTTTTTTTCCTCATTCAATTTGCACGCATTCTTAGTGTGCATGCATAAAACATCAATTAACTGGATAAAGAAGCGTAATTGATTTTTGAGTTCTCTCGAATTCTGGCATGTTGGTCATTTATCAATTTATCCAGTTCAATGGGAGGTTCACTATCGGGTATGAAGACGGATTGTTGATCCTTTTAACTTTCGTTAATCTTCTACAACCTCTCTTCATTTACATATGTACATATATCGGACTGTAGCGCCAAATAAAGAAGATATGAGTGACGCTTGATTGATAACGTTCATAAGCACACTACGGTTTGTGAATATTTACCTTAGCGATCGTACGCCATGATTTTACGATGACCAATGTCTGAATCTAATCGAGGACCTGTGAAACGATATAGAATATCACACCGAGACTATACTTACTACCTGTACTACTAACCAAGAAAAACAGCTGAAGTGTGGAATCAAATTCATCGTCATTCAAATCGCTTTGAAATTCTAATCTTGAAGAACGATGTTAAGCTTTAGAGGAAAATCTTCAAAGGCGATGGGCAGCAATGCTGATCAATAAGAGTCTTTCCACAAAACATTAACTTTTATGGTTGCTTGAAAGCTACTTAATAAATTGAATGCAATGCACTATATGTGGCCCTGCGTAGCTAAACAAAATAATTTTTATTGTTTTTTAATCTCATCTTTTTGCAATTTTGCAAGGGATTTGTGAGGGATTCTTTTAAATAACATAAAAGTACTAAAACTGCCGTCTTATCGATAAAAGCGCAAGTGTGCTATTTAGTTGTTCACCACTGTATGTATGTTAAGTAATTTTTGCGAAGAAAATATTAACAACTATATTTCAGAGTCGTTGCAACACACTTGAGAAAAACTACAAGAAAGACAGCCATTCTCCAAAATTGTGTGAAAATAAATTTCCTTGACGAATTCACCTCAAACTCTCCACAAAAGTAGCATTCATCAGCAACTTGTAATGTTGCATACGACAAAAACAAATTATCATTAATGCAAAGATGTTTAGATCTTTTGTCATGGCAATGAAGGTGTACAACCACTTCTTGCTCAGAAAAGTGAGTGTGAAGCAGCACGACTTTGTCGCGATTCATGGCGTTATTGTCATCGTCTATCCAAATAAGGCATTTACAACCAGTTAACCAGGTTCGACATGACTATACGCCGCCAATTTGAAACTCGTTGACTCCGCAGGAACTGGCTGACCTCGTAAGATTTTTGTTATGACTTCAGCAAACAGCACCAACTGTTGCCTGCTGAAAATCGTAAGTTAATCGATTGGAATACTATTTAAAACAAATGGGATGGGATGGGAACGGAGGTTGCAATGCAATGCATTAAATTATTAATGTTATTAGTAATATACAACTGGCATAATGGGTGTGTGCATGTATATGCTTTGAATTTGTTAATACCGGGAGCTGCATCACAGCGTGGAAACCTTAAGAGTTTACGAAGAAGTGTGACACAATGAGCCGTTTTATTGGCAGCTAATTCTTTTGATGATTCGAGAAGATGAAAAGCTACGAAACCACGCTTTACGAATAAATTTAGAGCAAAAGCTAGTTTTGTAGTGTCATTGTGAACTGATTTATGTAAAAATACAATCAGAGGGGAAGAAGAAGTTAACAGCGAAGATAAATGGATCGATCTTAAACACACCAACAATCTCGTAATAAAATGCGTGGTCGTCCTAACTCGAGCGATGACAGCGGTTGCACGGAATTCTTCAGTTCACCAGCTCACTACAAAATTTTTGCAAACAGCATTCACTCTATCTGCGTAGATTTAGTTTCCGCTATTGTCGAAAGTCCCATAATAGAGGTAAGAGATTAAATAATACAGCATTTGCGGGAGGCTCTGCTTTTCTTTTTCCAATCGAAAAGTGCTTTTGAAACTCAGCTCACGGAGAACATACTGCGACTTCAAGTTGTCACGCTATAAACGTGATACCGATGTCTGGCCAGAATGGTCCAAGCAAAAATTTGGAGGCATCATTAAAGACTTCTGTGAAAGAAAACCGTGACACAAATAGCAACATTGAGTTTCGAACAAAAGTAAGCAAACTGGGTGGCAGACACGAGTACGTAATGTTACATTGGGTTTGAAAACTAGAGTTCTTGAAATTTAAGGATGGGTGCGAGGTATATTCAATAATGTTTTTAAGCAGGCAAACAAGGAACTATAATTCAAAGCGTTTCGAAGACGAGAACCTGTAAATTCGAGTTCCATAACATGAATTGTTGAAGCAATCAGTTCCTTTCCGAAGTTCCTGTAGGAACCCTGTAGTGGTATTTTCAATTGAAAATATGAAAACATTCCTTCGATACATTGTTGACTCGGAATTCCAAGTTGGAGTCGGTGAGGACATTGTGATTCATAGCTCCACAGTTTGGCCAGTGTTATGCTAAAGCAACACTTGTGCAAAAGCAAATCTAATCTCTAATCCGCAATATAAAATCTTCCGCATCTTCCAACGGAACATGTCTAGAGTTTGGGATTTTTTCCAGCAAGCATGCGTACTTGCTTTTATAAGAAAACATTAAAAAACAGTGGATAAACAAATATTTACATTTATAGCACAATGCATTCACTATTGCTCCTATAAGTTGCGATGAATCTGAATCAGGACACATACACTACCTCGCTTCTCTACATACAAAAACCTCTCTCTAAGTCAAACTCTCTCTAACTCCAACAAATGTTGGTATCCCGTGACAATTCGACTTAGGGGGAGTCTACTGTATATGCAAATGATATTGCAATATATTTCATTCCACGAAATGGAATCCGCAGAACGACTTAAATATAATATACGGGTACTATAACCACTGGAAAAAAAATAATAATAAATACTGGCAGCCAATTCAAAGTAACCTTCAAATCTATGTTCTTCTTGATTACGACATGACATCGGTTTCGCAAAATATGAAGTCTGACTTCAACTCCAGCAACATACCTGAGTAGACTATACACTATTGGCTTGAAATGGGAATGAAGGGATCTACTACACCCTCTTCAAGAGAAAATCTCCGGCAGGTATCTATTATTCGATGACATAATGGTGCGGCATGGAGTATTTTAACTGAAAAACTGTCTTAGAAATAAAACCTAATGAACTTAGTGATAACAAGCAATCAATTAAAACTCGAGAGTGTCAGAGTTTGATGACAGCAACATCTTCACTGCCACTTACAGTTTCAATCAACACGATGTTTCCCTTGAACCCACACTTCAATAAAGGAAAGCCACTTGACACACAGCAGCATTCGACATGCACAAGACAAACCTCGTAACAGTGTCCACTTATCCTGTACCCAATCGACTTAATCACCGCGATTCGCGCACTCTCTCTCCCTCTCTCTCTCTCTCTCTGGTACTCAACCTCTTCCCCCACCCTGCACCTAATGGCTTGCTGGATGGCACCAAGTACGTTTCCTTCCGGATTGGCAGCAATTAACGCTGAAATATTCCATCTCCCATTCCAAAAGGGGACACAACACAATAACTAGGGAGAGCTGCCGGTGGCGTGTGTTTGTTTGGTTTCAGAATTGGGTCAGAACTAAAACTAACAAACAGCAGGAATGTAGAACAAATTCCAGCATTTAGAAGATATTTAAAAAAGTTGAGATACTATCTCAGATAAAACGCCCACCCGTACACCACCAAGACGAGTCACCGTCGAATAGATGAACCAATGGAAAACTCATCAATTTTCACAGTGCTAAAGAATAAATTTGATTCCGCTTTAACATACAACCCACACTAGTGGTTTCCCGCGAGCTTTGCTTGACTGGTGTGAAGTGCCCTCAAATCAGTCTTCCCGCCCGGTTTAATGATTCTTCTTCCTCTTCATCCGACCCGCACCGTATCGGTGGGCAGTTGACAACTTTCTACAATCTCTTTGTATTCATGTGCGCCACCTCGGAGTTATATAAGATGTATGCTTTCAAAGAATCGTTCCACACACCACATCACATGCGTACACCGAAAAAGGTAATTTACGGTCCATTGTCGATGAATTTCACTTTTTTTTTCGCACCATTTACGGCGACAATTGGTAGCGCAAATCTACGTCCATTGCTGAGGACAATTAAAGCCACTTTGACGAGGTCAACTTCTTCTGGGAATTGATGACAAGTGGTGGAACGGTGGCGGCGCGGCGGGGGGGAATTAATTAAATTTCTGATGCGGACTTGAGTTATGCCGTGGCCATAGTTGGGTTGATTCGTAGAGCCGAGGCACTCAAGGAGGCCTGGGTCAGTAACGAGTTTTGTCGAGATCTTGCAGTTCAGATCTTGATGCAATTTATTTCTTTAGTGGATATGGATTGCTTTAAATTGTGCACAGGTTCATTGAAAAATTTGTTGTGAACGCAACTCTCGATGTGATGTGACAAGATCTGTCACGAATGATTGAAATCCGGGATTCTACAGTCGAAGATCATTAATTAAGTGAGTTAAGCGATTGTGAAATCGGCTGGTGGTTGTGAAAGGGAAACAATGATGACGCGATCAATCCAAAGATGAGTCAGTTACAACTAAACCAAAGCGACAAAGCTATGTCATTGACCGACTGAATACTAGACAGAGAAGCATACACCATTCACCACCGTCCCTCTTCTGTTCCTTCAGACGGACCATAGGTCCTCTACTAGGCTAAGTAGAGACCTTGGCGGTCTGGTAGCATGTCTTGTGTTTTTGCCAACTGTACTGTGACACAATAGACATCAGACTGTCAGTTTCTCCAATTGTTCTATGGAATTAGCGGAGATTCACTTTATTTCTTCATCTTAGCTCAGTCTTCCAGAGCTTTTCTTGATTTTCCTTCTTGACGCTGGACTAAAAGCCTTTCGAGCTACAGCGACGTTTTTCCAATCCAGTTGATATCTTTCCTCCCATGTTTGCATCTTCTACCCGCCACGTTGAAGGCTGTTCAGGTTCGTGGAAAGTTGTCTAAGTGGCCCAGTTGTCTAACGCTTTGAATCCGTAGACTCAAGGTCATGTCGGTGTTCAGTTCGTGTAGTCGCCGTCGACACAAGTAAGGCCAAACTCGCTCGCAGAACTTTTCTCTCAAAGATTTCAAGGACTTCGTGCGCTTTTTCCGCTTCAAACCGGAACTGAGATTATGACCGCTGAATTCTTCGACAGATCCTTTGATAAATGTACCATAAACCGCAGAACCGAGTTACTGACTACCTCAAAGCTATATCCGATCATAGTGACGCTTCATTTGAGACGTCGTTCTTATGTTTCCTTTTTTGATTGGAGCACACATCTATATGCACGTGTACCATTTTAACCGCTTCCGTCTGAATTTTAGCAAACATCGGCGTTCTGTGCCTTCACCCGATCAAGACAATATTGTATTTCGCGCTGATCCATATTCTGGAATGTCGTGTGTCCTTGGTGTTAGACAATCCGTTTTGTACGAGCTTCTCAAAAAATATGTTGAAGGAGTCACTTGATTGTCTTTCTCAACCTATTTGACATTGAGCATTCGGTAAGCTCGTTACTGATCTTGATAAAGCAGCAAGGATTCTCAATCGTCATCCTGCACAACCTGACGAGTTGTGACATAAATATTAGAGCAAGACCCAGCTGAGTATACCTCTACCCCCGCAGTCCTAGTTTGAGCTGATCCTGGGTCTTGTTTATACACCACGCAGACGTTTCGCGGTACACAAAACGGTTCAGAAGATCTTATACTTGGGCGTTGATGGGACGCTTCAGAGCCTTAATACTATTTCCTCTCTTGGCATAACATATGCCATGTTCACCTGCCCCACAGCGGCGAAAGCTCAAACCAGGCAAGTTAACGGGCCACCTACGGATATTCAAATTAATCCCTGAAAGAGACATGTCCTACACAAAGCCGGATATTAGGTCAGGCAGTATTGTTTCGGCAGCCTTTTTGAGGTTTAAATATTGGATCGTGAGAATAGGAACAATGCTAGACCCTGGAAGTTGGACTCTAGAGTTGGTGGACTCTGGAGTTAAACTCGGAGTCTTTGGACCCAACACAAGGAATTCAATTGAGTCGAGTACTACCGCGTTTCAAACCGATAGGCATGTCATGAAGGTCTGCGCCAGATACAATCAACTCAAAGGAATTAAGGCCACTAGAATTCTAATCCTCTCAGGCAGTCAGGCAGCACTTACGGCCCTACCGTCCAACCGAATGGACTCCAAAATGGTTAAATGTTGCTACTACGCACTATAATCCTTTGGCAGCCACAACTATGAGTTGATGAAGCCCGCCTGGACCCTGGACACAGATGCACTCCGCAGAGGCCACAGAAATATGCAGATAGGCTCGCTAGGTCCGGCTCGGAATTTGGGTTCATAGACAGTATAATGTAACGAGGTTTCTTACTAGCCACTGCGGCCTCGATCGTGTTGTGGAAAAGAGGAAACTAAACTCTGATTTCACTTGTCGGACTTGATTTCCTTCAATCATACCTTACAGATGAGCAAGAGCATGGTGGGCGCATGCTCATGACCAACTGGTCATTTCTGTTGGTAGCATGGGCTTTCCCTTAGAGGTTTCCTTCTGTGGTAGCATCTTGGATGACTTCTTCAAAATCTTTTTCGATTGTTTGCCCCAGGTGTCGTCGAAATTACAGAGAGTGTCAGTTCTTTACCGCCTATACAGAGACACAGAGTTATATCGACTGGCTCGCATGATCCCCTGAATTTATGTTGTATGATATTCTGAAAGAGATTGTGCCCACCATAACTTTGTTGCTTAATCATGACTTTCGACATGATCATTATGAAACAACCTCAGAAATGGACAAAGTTATGGCATCCTGGCCACCCACTTGACGGACATCATACTCCGCACAATCCATTAATGGACCGATGATCACAATTGCAAAAATTCAATTCAGTAATTTTGAAGTTCACAAAGAAACATTTACTTAGAAGATGTAACAGAGAAGAGCTTCACGATGCCGTTGAAAACGCTTTTGTCTTGACCATATCTCCGTCAAGCAAGGGAGGTAACCAATTTCTATCATGAATGGTTTATTTTACCTCGCACTCAATATGAACGACGATTTGCCAAACGAACATCACCCCCAATTCACAGGTAGTCGCACATTCAGAGCATATTCGCACAGCGTTTAAAAAACTTATCTAAATGGTAAATCCCTCGCCGCGTTCCAATTAACCTTAATTCTTAGCACTCTAACCAAACCCCAAACAACATTTGGTTTCCCTACAGTGTCTCCAAGCGAAATCAATTAAAACTTGATGCATGTCCAGACCTAAAAATCAAAATGTCCACAGCTTGGGACAAATGCGAGCAACGCATAATGTGCACTCTTAGTGCTCATCCGGACCCCGGTCATGGAGAACACTGCGGGTGAGAAATTACGTTACACATACGCCATGGCGACCAGATGACATGATGGGTCAGTTGCTGAAACTACGGCTCCCGCACTTCCCAAGTGCACGAGCTTCAACTTAATTTAGGGCCAACGGGGAGCACTCTCTCTCCCTCCCTCTCTCCCTGCGCTGCGAACTTTTTAATTAAATGCAAATTCAAAATTATTATCAAAGCTCCGTAGGATAATTGGAATGGCACAACCGTGTGTGAGCGTTGCGTCCCTGTGGAGTGGACGGCGACTAACACGGCCGGCCTCATCATTTGTCTCTGTGGTATAGCTTCATAATGGGAATGGTGCCCGTTACGGTGGAGCAGATGTTAATCTATGTCCGAGCACGTTGCGAATTGGTGAGACAAACAATCGGATGTGTCCGAATCGAAGAGGGAGGAGGACGGGGGACCTATTAATAGTTTCCTTCGTCGACGCAGAGTCCAGCAGTGTGATTGTTTTGTCTTATGTACAGAAATCGTGCGATGAACGAGTAAGATCGCACGAAGTCGAACTGGGTCTGTGATGTTTACCGGCCGGCCGGCTAGTCGGCCGGATAACAGCGAGGTCGAATTGCTGCGGGCACTCTCGGTGCAATATTGCCGACTGCGTGAAGCAGAGAGAGGAGGTTAGGTCGTGGGATATTTAGTTTTCCCGGCAAGCGGACCACGATCTGTGTGCTTTACGAGTTGATCACTGATTCAGATCACTGTTGTGTGCTAAACTGTGTGAATGGCCAGTGAAGGCCAATTTAAGTCGTTGATGGCGTTGACACAGATGAAGTGCATCCCATGGGTAAAACGAAATTCTGACGGCTTCGAATAATCATGCTGAGGAATGTGTGGCAAGGACATGGAGTGACTTGTGACGGTGTGAAGAGAACGGCTTTCAAGATGGAAATAGCTCAGAGTGTTGTGTTCAATGTGTTCGTGCACAGGTGAAATGTTGATCAATTGTTAATGCATCTTCAATCCGTCGTTGGGATTTCTGTCAGTCTACCTTCCAGCCACATGCGGTAAACTGAAATGTCAGTCAATGCAATTTTTTAAGGTTATGATTAGTCGTTTTACAATGTGAACAACCGCTAGGAACAAACTTATCGAAGAGGATTCGGTTCACATTCAATGGACTTAGTTTCGGCAGATATTTTCTTTGGAAAAGGAGTTAGTCCGACTATTGCTTTTAGAGCGGCAGATATGGATGGCACCTGATATTCCAAAACATGCAAGTCTTTGCAACTTCTGCAGCTTTTTGCCGTTGTCTGCCTCTGGGAGGTTTTTGGCCGCCAAATATTGGCCGCGTAATTCGTTACGGGTCTCGCCATCATTACGCTCAACCAAAGTATAATATTGGGAGTGAGGCCACAAGTCCTGCCGTATAGACGTGAATAAACCGCTTATCCAGAATTACTCCAACATATTTGAACTCGCTGTGGGTAGGGTGTAGGTCATCCTTGAGAAGGGCACAAGAACTTAAGAACTGGTCGGTAATCCTGCTGTACTACATCATCCTACGACCTGTACGCTTTGCTACTACGCTTTGCTTTATTTATAGCTAGTGACCATAATAAAGTCTCTCCCTCTTGTGTACACCCCTTGGCCACGGTCAAAAAACCGACACTCCTGTAGAAGAGGAAGTGGTAGAATGAGTTTCCAGCATGGCCTTGATCCATGGGTTGGTCGATTCTTCGAAAGAATAGAAGATGTTTATATTCCATTTATCAAGTTCTTAACATGCTTGTGGGTCGCCGTGGCGAAGTGGGTAAGTGCGTCGACTCCTCCTACGCAGAGGGTGCCAGGTTCGATACCCGAATTTACCACCTTTGATAATTCACGGCTTCGATTCACTGACAATGTTCCAAGAGTATTCCTGTCTAGAAAAGGCTTCTCAACTTCGCCGTTCGGAGTCGGCATAAAACTGTAGGTCCCTTCCGCTTGTGAAAGAACAATAGCACGCACAACACGAGTAGTTGCTGAGAAGCTAGGCCCAGGTCCGCCTCAGACTGTAGCGCCACCCATATTATTATTATCACAGGCTTGTCATCGAGATGGCTCGTGTCAGTCCTTCTGCTCTGGATGGCCTAGCAGCTTGGGTCTCTATTAGCGACTATCTCTCTCACTTACATCACATGTCACATAACGAATACATTTGTTTAGTACTGTTTTTTCTGCTGGATAAATTAATAAATTTAAATTCGGATCTAAATGTTTTAATAAACTGGTAAACGTGTATCTCAAACCATCGCCATCAAGGCCAGATTGATCCTTAGGATTGAAACATATTTAGTTAGAAGATGTCAACGGTATTCCTTGACGACGTGCCTTAATTTTTCATTGTTGATACAAATATATGGACAACAAGTGCAAAATGAATAATTGTGAAGTTCTTCAATTTCGAAAATACAACAAAACGCCCCGAAGATAACTTCATCACAAAATACATACATTCATTTTTCATTCTCATTAGACGCATCTGTAAGGATGCAAACCCAGCCACAAAGTCACAGGAAAAAAAATAGACAATCGAACTGTAACTTAAATCAAAAAGATTTCAAAAACTCTTGGACTCTAGATGTAACTACATAAAGTCATATATTTTTGTCCTCTACTCCACTTTACGCACAATAATCCCAAATCAACTGAACAATGAATCGTTGGTTATTGTTAGGGCATTGCGTCCGTTTCGCATGGCACAGTGATTGAAAAATAATCCATTTATGATGCCACTTAAGCCCAGCAGGAGGACGACACTAATGGATATTGATTCCCTTTTGTATGTCAACAACTTCTTCTTTTTCTTCCGTCTAAAAATAAATACAAAAATTATATTTCGTGTGAAAACAGGAATCCTTGGCATCGATATGGAACGAGAAAGGAGACGCTAACAATGTAATAAGCTCTCAGTGTGTACGTACCATTGTCAGTTTCTTTGATCCGATTAATAAAGTTCTCGAGACAGACACTTCCATGAATTTGGATTCGATTATATCTACTAACTGGTGGTGGGCGTAGCGACATAAGCCTGAGTGTGTAGGCCGGCAAATCAATTCGATTGTGCGATTATTTTACTTGGTCACTTTAGCGGGGACATTGTTGTATGCGTTGATGAAATGGTGGTACATTTTGTTGTTTCATCGAACTTGTGATTTGTTGCTTGTCAAAATATTTTACTTTTACCATATTATCTTGAATTGAAGCCAGTAGAATGAGTTTTAAACTGCGGTGGCATAGATCTAAAAAGAGTAAACTCTATTGGGGCATTGAAAATCACAGAAAGTTTTCATAATAAACTGACTTGTACTCCATCAACTAAAACCATGTGCTGTCATCGATTCACCTGTAGAAATAAATCCATTTATACTTCACTCGGTCTATCTTCTGCTCCAGTTGAACGCAATACATCTTTTGATCCTCTTTCTGGCACGCTCCATTTACACTGTATACTGATTTAATTTTTTCCTCCATGATGACATTTAACATATTTCCGGTGAGAAAACGAAAAATCCTCTTCACGAAGCATTTAAATGTGAAATCATTCCTCCGTTGCATCATCCAGCAAAAAGAAGAAAAAGAAAATACTAAAGGGGGGGAATGAAATCTGGAAATCCTTGACAAAAAAATCCAGGATACTTTTTCTTGTCTCTGCACTGCCTCGCCCACACTATGCCCGACAGAAAAAAAAAATGGCAAACTTGAATGGCAGTCGCCTACCCAGATTTCTTATTGTGTCGCAGTTGCTTTCACTATTCACCCGACGAATGTCCTTCGTGAGATGTTTTGTCGTGCCTGTTTTGACGCACAATAGCTGGTGAGTCTCAATAAAATGCCCCACTCCTAATGCGCGAAAATGAGAAACTCAATGACTGAATTATTTTTATTTGTTGTTTGGCATTCTTTTTGACACCCGAATCGAGCATTTGTGGCTAAATGGAGATATCCATTCAGCCTCATTCTGTGAGAGTGTCCTTCAAGCACCTCGGGGTGTATCGATTCAATGACTTTTGTTCGCCCTACAGACTAGCAGTTCCTGAATTTATAGCCACCCCTGCCGTCCATTAATGTTCCAAAAAGAACGTACGAATATCTGAGAAATGATGGAAATTGTATCTGCAGCAATTGCAACTATTTCTGAATAGCCTTGTCTGAGGGTGAAATGAAGGGGGGACAGCCCCCAATTGGCAAATCGATGTGCAGATGTTTTCGGGAATCTTTGTGTGTTTCTTGGAAGCCATCCAGATGAAATATTCGAGGGCGGATACCAGCAAATCCTTTTGGGCGGTCGAGTGGTTTGTTGTTTTGCGGGTTTTGCTTTGCTAGGACCTGCAGCTCTGGGGGGACAATGAACTGTAATGTCTCAAGTGGATCTTAGGCAGTTTGAACTGCTTTTTCAAAAGATTCATATCATACAAATATGCATGTATTCAAGAGACAAATTAAGATTACAAAGCAACGATTCTGTTGAATTAAAAGGGCATGACAGATCCGTTCTTGTTTTGGGTGTAGAAGTTCATCGAGTCATTGTTAGAATTTGTTTCATTTACGTCCTCCTCTCTCATCGAACATCTTCACTGGCGTTACACGTATTTCTACATCACCTCGCTACCACCGCCAGTTATTCAATTTAGAAGAAAAAAGGGCGATTTGAAGAATTAATTCCATGTAGGCTGTTGTCAGCAGTGTCCTCGCACTACATAAAGTAAATTCGCTCTTCCGCACTTGCCAGCCTTAATTGAGCATCATTTATTGATGTCAAAGGAGCCGTTGTCCTATAGTTTAGGGTTATATAAGTCGCTCGGTTTTGGATTCTATATGGAAAGGCCGACCAAGAATGTCCTGGGCCATCAAACAAGACATAATATGAGTGTTATACTCAAGTTTGGGCATATAAAGTTATAGAACAATGTTTTCACTGTGAGTACTAGTGGTACAACAAATAATCGTATAAAAGCTTTTTTGTTGAAATGTCCATGCTTTGCGGCCAAAATGTTCCGGTCTCTAAATACACATTCCAAAATAAATTTAGAGAGAGCGATATATTCTTACTTCATTTTAACTCCGTCGTCCAGAAAGTCGGGGAGACAACGGCCGTCAGCTGTTACCACGGCGCGGGGCGATTGCAAACATCACTACTGTGGTGGTGGATCACTGGAGGTGTACATCTTCGAAAGACCTCTTTGCCAAGTATACTTTATAATTTTTCTTGTTCACATAATGCTCTACTGGGAACGTACGAGAAGACGTTGTTCGCCAAAATAAACATCGTATTATTTTTCTGCTGATTTGATGATGAGGCTTTTTGCGCTTCTTTTCAAGTAGGGCCCTTACATTTCGAATCAATCTTTCAATTCCATTACGCGTATATAGGTACCGTCTATTTCGCGAGACCACAGATTTATGGCCTTTGAGATGGCTTAATGATCTTCAAATTTGAATTTGAGGCTTTTCAGCCAAATTAAGCGCGATAACTATGAAATCTATTTTTTTTTTATTTCATTTATACCAAAATCAGTTTTACATTATTTAATTTATTTGCGAAGCCTGAGGGGATTATCTGCAGAAGATTGCATGTCAATATATATAATAAAAATTTTGTTAAGTGAGCTTTAGATTATTTTACGTGCATACATATATATCGAACAATTTAAAATGGAATTTGGGAAAGAGTGTAAAGTTATGAATGATTATGTTTCAGCAAGAAAAAAATCTTTTAGACGTTTATTTTGGATTTTAAAATTTACAATATGTGCCAAATTTGTGGGGATCTCATTAAACACTGTTGGAACACTGTAGTTTAGCTGTCTTTTACCGTAGTTATTGTTGTATAGTGGTGTTTGCTGCATACCTCGAGCTTATCGTCTGGTGTTGTGTTGTCATCATAATTCTCTAAGCATAACATCAATTTGAAAATCTGTCTTACAGTTAGTAGCTTTCCATGCATTGTGTGTCTGATGGATGTCTGCTATTTGTCTGTCTTAGTATAGTATCTTGCAGTTTTTGCAGCTTGCGTATTTGATGCATTGCTCCAAGCAAGTATCCCGTATCGCAATTTGGATTCGACTAAGGCATAATACACCTGTTTCTGAACTTGAAACATACAGCAGTGCCCTAGTTGATGCAGAGCAAAAATCACCTTCTTGATATTTAAGCAAAGTTTGTCAATGTGTTTATCCCAAATGAAATTGCTGTCTATAGTGATTCCCAAGTATTTATTTTTATTTTTTATATTAACTTCTTTTGGTTTAAACTCGAAAAAAACATGCCACTAATTAGGAATTAGCTGAGCAGACATAATTGTATAGTTGAATTATATAGTGAACTACACCATTTTAGAGACCGTGGCGTTGTGGATATGTGCGTCGCCTCCTATACACATGAACCTACGGTGGTTAGATTGAATTCCACGATAATGGGGGAGAGTTATGTGGGTCTCTTGTGTCATTATGGTGGCCTGGGAACCTGGTGATGTGTTCCTCTTTTCAAAAAGGGGGACAAGGGAGATTGCTTCGACAACCATATGTCTATTAAGTCTTCCCGGTAAAATATACGCTAATGTGAGGGACATGCATACTAGAGCTGTAGTCGAGACCATGTTGGGAATGAACAATGCGGTTTTCGTCCCGACAGAAATACAACCGACCAGCATTTGATTCTAAGTTATAAAGAAGGCTTTTGAGTATGCCAAACCAATCGCATATTTTCCTGATTTAAAAAGGCATAGGACTGAGTAGCTCCTAGATAAACTCTGGAGTGTTCTACAGGAGTAATGGATTGATGGTCCTCTTTTGAGGGCCATTCACACTATATACAATGTATAGCAGCTGTGTTCGGGATATCGGTGCTAATTCAACACCTTTCGCCATGAACGTTGGACTCCACCAAGTGACAAGACGCAATGTCAACTCTCCTCTTCATTATTCATTATATAGAAAGGATTTTGCAGCGCAGTCGAGACGAGGAATGTTTTAGATTGGTAGATGACTTTGGGAGGTAAATTAGATGACCTTACGACCGTCGCTTACTTAGAGCACCATGTTGGGTCCATTGTGCCATTTTGCAGATGACTTGATTAATTAATTTATTCACTTTCCTTAATGGTATTGCGGATGACATAGTTATCTTACCATCCTCCAGTATGGGCTCGAGATTGGTGGCCGTATGTGCTTATATGCTGGAACGTGGTCAAATCCGAGTTTATGTTTATTTCCAGAATGCCTGTTAAATGCACTCAACATGTGAGTAGAGTCCCCTTGTCGTTTGGAAAAGTTTAAGTATCTCGGGGTCCTGTAGGTGCCTACTTCAAAGACCTTCATATTGGTATCACCCTGGAGCTCCCTAACCACTGTAGAGTCTTCCAGGCAGAAACCATTCTGATAAAAGAGGCATTGTCCTAGCTCAAGAACAATATAATGTGCAAAAGAAATCCCAAAGGAGCTACAGTGGACTCCCCCTAAGTCGAATTGTCACGGAATACCAAAATTTGATTGAGTTAGGGAGAGTTTAACTTAGAGAGAGGTTTTTGTATGGAAAGTTGAGGGTATGTAAAATATGGCGAAAAAGTTCGAGTAAGGGAGAGTTTCGACTTAAGGAGAGTTCGACTTAGGGAGAGTCCACTGTATCATGTTTGATGTTATGTTCAATTCGAAAAGATGGCAGATGGCTGAGTACTTTTACGTACACCTTATGTGAGTGCCGGGAGATTGTGACATACAATCTCATTGCAAGGCCTATGAACTCGCTAAGTTAGGTACATCCTCTCTAGCACTAGGAATAGTTCTTCCTTTCATGCCAATCATTACAGCCGACCTTCTACTTTAGAAACACACTGCCAATCATTAATGGCTAGAAGGCACCACTTGCCCCAAACCAAAGGATATATACCCATGATTTAATTTCAAACGATCGCTCAGTCTTAGACTTGTTTTATCTTCTGTGCAATCGTCGTTCATTCCTCAAAAGTCCTTATCGAAGAAGCTGCACGGATGTAGAGGAGATCATCTTGCTTGCTGTCAACGCCATCTTTGATTTCCCATCAGTAAGGTTACCGCTAGGACGAGGTGGCTGGAACAATACAAACACTCCCCTGGCGCTAGGCATAGCTCTAGGCTTAGGACTAAGCTCCTAATAAGTTAATGTCTATGGCGGATGATCGAGTGGCCTGGACCTCTCGGTTCACTGATGATGACTGTATGCATGTATAATCGAATGGACATTTTTGTATAGTCCAATATCTTAATGGAAAAAGTCAAGCTGAACGAAGAAAAAACGGCTTACTGATAAAAAATATGCATAACACCTATTAAGTTATTTTACTCGTTCGTCTGCACTTAAAATGACAAACGTCAAAATACAGTTGCTTTCAATAGGACAACTTCAGGATTTATTCATGCAACATCATAAATCCACCATCATCCACCACACACTGCAACAGTTTTATTCACTTAAAATTATCTTTTATCTAATTCCAGAACACATCACCACTGTGGGATGACTTCCTTGCAAAGGCTGGCAAATTACATGCATGTCTCAGGTAAGTGTCGAGCAACGGCTAAAATTTATCGTTGAAATAATTTTCAAATAAATCTTCTACTCTACGAACGCGCTGATATGACGTAGATACTATACGTCCCCAATGATACTGAATGCACAGTGAAGGCAGTACGAGTAAAACTAGTTCCTTACGTTCCAATTCCCACATGATGTGTCGGTCACCTGAGACATAAACGTCTTGTTCACTTGATACCCGATAGATATTTCGTGTTGAGCACTTTGTACACTACACATCCATCGTGTGGTTTTGAGTGGGAAAAAATGTGGAACACTAGTTATGGCATAGTCGCATCCACGTGAATTCTGGCGAAAGAAAAACGCATTCTACCGCGAGGACTACGCTCACGGGTCATATCTCAGCTCTCCCAGTGGGGTACCTTTTCAGTTTAGGACGACCGTTGATGATGATGAGATCCGAGCACTGGTTGCTGATTCGGTTTGTGCACTGTTCTGTGCCCGTGTGGCGTGCAATTTTGCTGTAATTCTTCTCTCATACCTTGCGACTCTGGAATTCGCGTCTGCATCTCTGTCCATTCGTTATTTTCACTCGTGCTTGCTAATGGGAGAAGTGTTTCGAAGAGGCACAGACGTTGGTTATTTGGGTCAGAAGTGGAGTTGCCTCGAAGAGAGGTTGTTGATTCTTTCTCGTAATGAGGAGAGTTGTGTATCTGATCGACTTTTATCAAGCGTTTGGTAGGTTCTATGCACCGCCAGCTGAGACTTGGCTTCGCATGGAGGTAGAGTAGAACCGAATGCATTTGTTAGCATTTTCATGCCTGAGATAATTTCGTGTTTTTCGAATGTCTGTGGCAGGCTGTGCATTTCGTGCACCTGTTATGCCATTAAATGTACCGTACTTAATTTGTATGTGAAACGCTCGCACTGATGTCTTCTGTAATCACTTGCAGAAGCAGAATGCTTGCGATATGAGTACCTACCTACAACCCAGAAGAAAGTGGGAATTGCAACTTAAGGGTGGTCTTGAATTTGATGATTCGACTAAATTGCCTGTTATGGTGGCTTTTTATCGCGTACTGAGTGCTCCGCTTTTATGTCGGTTACTAAAAAACAACAACTTTCCATTCTTCAGTCTATTTAGTAATTTAGAAGCTATTTGGACCACCTTTGCAAACAACACCGGTTTGAAGTGATCGCCTTCATTTATCAAAGTTAAGGGTGCCGTTTTTACTCTGTTTTTCCACCACTTTTTCGAGGATATCTGGCGATAAAGCGATGATTTTGGCACAAATGTTTGCTTTGAGCACATCTAAGTCTTGCTTACGTATACTTTGCTTTTCCGGTGGCATCAAATGTGGAAATCTGGGTAATCGGTCAATGTCGCCATGTTTTGACAGCACACATCCTGAGAATGTTTGTACTTCTTAATAGCATTGTTAGATTTGTCGTGCGGCATGGCGCACCGTCTTGCAGTCACCAGCAACCGTCCAGACCTTCTTCACACTTTGGTGAAAAGACATAATGAGGCAACAACCTCGATACCCATGGACTATTTCCCCTTCACTGTACAAAAATTGACCCAATCAGTCAATATACAAATTTAAGTTCCACTGACGACGAAAAGTTGAACGCGTGACGATACGACACTCGGCAAAACTCTCTTTTAGGACGTCAGCCAGTAAATTAAAACGTCTTGGGAATTCATAAACAGCATGTCGACGATCTACCACTGGAATAAATAATAAAATTATTTCAAAACATAGTAATGTTCAATTCATAGTCTTGAAGTCAAGTAAGATTGAAAAACAACGATTAGTACTGGGCCCTATTCTATTGACGATTCTCTTCTCCAGCCCAAAATTTCTTATTTTTGTGTATTTTCTGATTTGAAAACTCATTTTTGTAGTGACTACAGCAGTTTTAAGTGTTGTATACAATGTATGTTCAAATTTGAAAGAAACTGCCATATTTCCAGTGTAAACTTTAGGTGATACATGCTGTATTACAGCGGCTCATACAACAAATCTGAGAAGCAGAAGTGTCAGAATCATACAATGCATGAGATGTATGTTCTGTGAAATAGGCCCCTGGTTGTGATTTGTATCTGTCAAAATATATATTTGTTCGAAATCGCAGTGAAGGCAGTAGGTAGTTGTATGTTGTTTACGTGCAAAATCCTCTTAACTATTTATAGATTTTTGAAAAAAAAAAAAAAACACGGCTATTGTTAGTTTTATTTTCTGGCGCGTGAATAAATAATGTTGATGGTGTTCCGACACAAGAACATACGGCAAACAATTGTCCCAGTGAAAAACATGGATTTTCAAGATTGATACCATAAACACTTAACGACTGCCCTTGTGATTAACTTATCGACCTTGCTGAACCGCATTGGATTTTGTAAGCGTTTAAAGTCTAGCGCCATGACTTCGCCTTTGTAGTTCAATTTTCTGCAACCTGTAGCAGACATTTGTCAATTTAAAAAATCATAGACATTTTTTTGCTACATAAAAAAAATGTATCTGCTTATTTCACATTTACAAAAATTTATCAAACAAAAGCTAAAATAACAGTTTTCTGGAATTATCCACTTTTCTGCGAAACGTTCGTGAAAATAAAGTAAAAGAACACTCAAAAAAATGTCAACCAAATCGGTAAGGTCGTCCTCAAGTCATGACATAACTAAGGGGAGGGATTGATTTTTATATATTTAGAATCTGAGTCCGCCACGGGGAAGCGCGTAACTCCAAAAACCTGCGAGTATAAAAAAACTTTGTTTATACATAAAAAATTGCAATCACATTTAGTAAAATTATATTGAAATAAATTAATTTCTTTTGTCTTTACTTTTAATTCTAATTGAAGGAGAAATTGAAATTGTTCGTGACTCGCAACAACTTCAATTAACACAACTGCTCGGATTTTCATCAGATTTAGATTTCTGAATTTTGTATGGGGATACCTACAGCAAATCACTCGTCTATGCCGATAAACCAACCTCCGTTGCATCCTCGGAAGACAACAAACGCGTGTTATTAGTAATCTACCAGCCAATATGTTCGATGGTCAAAGTTTAGGTAAGGCCAGGTATGTGTGCTCACGGGTTTCACTTAGCTATTGTTGGACCCATTGTGAAGACCATTTGAGGACTATAACCTCTTAGCTCTAACTTCTTCACACTCGTCATGTTGGTTTTTGAATTGTTGTTCAGCCATCCTGATAGCCTTACACATCTCAAAATAGATTTAAGTGGGATATTTACTAGATCCTGGGTATCTTGGAGAGTGACACAGGTAATGAGGAGCGTACTCTTCTTCCTCTAGGTCTCCACAGCCGGCATATAAAGTCGTTAGCTAATTCCATTTTCATTTCATGGTATTTCAGATGATAATGGCCAGTTAGTGGTACAACTACCATCGATAGTAATATTTTTGTCGCATTGAAGGAGGTTTGTGCACAATTTAACTTGGAATGCGTAATTGGACTGGCTTAAGATCGGGCCAGCTGGAGAGATTGGTTGGTTGAGGCCCATGTTCACCACGGAGTGTAGCGCCGCTAGAAGAACGAGTGGTCTCACAGGTGGCTAAAAAGATTCACCTTTTATTAGCGTCCCTATAATCGTGTCAAACATAGGATTTCCTGGGAATGGTCGGTTTTGGTCCCTTTCGTCGCAAGTTCATCCGGTGATGTATTGCCGCGTGAAGTTTCTGTAACCTGGGATCCTGCAAAGCATGGTCAAAATGCACATGCAATAGCCCTTAAATAGTATATGGCAAGCATTGATATGTCAACTTAAATTAAAATTGCTTACACTTTTGCAAATTTTCTGAAATATTTTTGACAATTTAAAACGCAAACCCTTGAAAAATCGACCGATTTTTAAAGCATTGAAATTGGAATAGTAAAGTCAGTATACATCTCCTTTTTAACATATAAATCAAAAGACACTGTTATAAAACAGGCAAATTATGGAACGTTTCCACAAGAACTAACTCCACAATCCATTTCCTTTCATTCAGTCGTTCCACAAACACCAGCAGCCCGATTTGCATTGGAACCGGGAAAACGCATCGTTAATTAAATATTTTACGTAACATCGGAGTCAGCAACCTCAAAACAATGCAAATCGAGTGTTGGTGGATCCCCTCGAATAACAGACCACACATTTTCAACCAACCAAACTCCGAAAGCATTTATAAAATGAGAAAAAAACTGTTGCATAGTTTTAGTATAATATCACTTTGATGTGTCAGCATTGAATGCATTTAACGAGCCCAACAACTCCATCCCTTGCAAAACTAAGCTTTATTTTATCAAATCAAACAAGATACTTTCGTTAACACAGAATTGTCATATCACTTTATTTCCATCACCAGAAATCATTCGTTGAGATTCCAAATTAAGCACGATGCCTGTACTTGATCCTCTTCACAGTCTTATATTTGTATCCCTCCTCCTTGACAGCAACTGGCTCCTGGGGTGGAATGTAGGTGGCCGATGGCTGAATTACTGGTGGCACATATGACGGCGCTGGCCTTGGTGCTGGAGGAATATATGTGGGCACCGGAACTGGGGCGACTGGAGCTGGTGGAATATAAGTTGGAACGGGCTTTGGTGGTGGGGGAATGTACGTTGCCACCGGCTGTGGTGGTGGAGGAGGAATGTATGTTGGCTTTGGTGCTGGTGGGAGAGCAACTGGAGCAATGCTCTCAACTACGGGGGCTGGTGGAATATAAGTTGGAACCGGGCTAGGAGGAATCACTTGCGGTGCCGGGGGAATATATTTAGGCGCTGGTGGTGGTGGCGGAATATAAGTCGGCTTTGGCGGCAGATACTCCGGCTGAGGCTCGACGACGTCCTGAGCTGCTGGCAGGTACTTGTTACCCAAAAGGGATACATCGGCCGCCGCCAATCCAAGCACAGCAATAAGGACTACGAACTGTTTCTAAATGAAAGAAAAACAAGATATACGAAATGCAATATAAATGAGATCTGCTAAAGTCGTCGTAAGATTTACCATCTTCTCAGATTGCAACCAAACCAAAGAGCGTTCAAGCTGATAATGACTTTGGTGCGATCGCGTCCACTTTTATATCTGGTCGTGAAATGTTTATAACCAAAAGGTCGCTGTATGAATACCAATTGACCCTTACTACGTTGGTCGACAGACGATTTGAAAATCACAACGAATAATTAATTAGACTCGTAAAAAACAAAGCAACCACCAAAAATGTCAGACTAAAGCAGAAGCAAAATGCGAAGCAGAAGAAGAGGAAAAAGATATATCACATAGATAATGTCTGCTCACTTATCCCAGACGAGATCTGGAACTTGCATCTGATGGCAGTTGTGGTGATGATTGCCGCTAGAGTATAATAACCAAGGTAAATGGTTAGCAGAGATCAGTGACGATCGCATGACCTTTGGCAGCAGTTTGAACCGCAAAAGAGCAGATATTTTTTTTTTCTTATTTTTCACTTCCCGTTGATTTCCGATATTCATCAAAAATCTGACGGAAATCTTGATCATGATTTACACGCAACTTTATATTATAATCGCGGCGAAGACATTTAAATTTTGCAATTAAAATGAGATTTAGATTGAGTTGGTTTATCTGAAGAGGCGGAGATAACCGAGAGAGAACCTCTTTGGACTTGGACTTGGACTTGATACCTTCCTAACAAAATGAGCTGGCCATAGGTGTCATTCAAAGTCATTGAGTGGGCTTAACATTAAGCAGTTGAATTTTTGTGCATTACCAGTATCATCATTTATTGTAAACAAAAGAGTGTCTTGCAATTGTGGTGGGCTTAGAATGTTCGAAAGTTTAGAAGTTATTGAAAAGTTGTATTCATCCACTCTGTTGCTTCATTATAATAGCCCGAAGTCAAGTGATTTAAGTGAGAAAGACAACATACTGTGTGCATCCCCATGGCATCTAACCTCTGAAGGAGGTAAAGTTAAAACAGTGCTTGTGAAAAGGTAAATAAGAACAATTTGAACACATTCACGAGAACACATTTAGCACATAACTCCTATCATATGTCAAAGTCAGCCTATCTTGAATGCTCTCTATTACGAATATGCTTGTCTGTCGTCTAAATGTAAAACCATCGCAGTCGTTTGGGATTGGAGGGTTGGTTTATCAACTCCGATACAGCGGGTACCATGTTTCCCGAATTTACCAACTTTAATAACTAACGGCTCCACCTCTTTCGAGACACTGACCGCCATTCGGAGTTGGCATAAATCGGTAGGTCCCATCCACTGTAGATGTTACTGTAGAAGCTATGGCCATATTCAATTCGGACTGTTGCAGAACACGATTGGTTGTTGCACGAGCTTGTCTCTGGTACATGTGCATTTGTACTCAATTTGTACAAGAGGAGCCATGAGAACCTCTTCAATGGCAGGTTTGGAAATTATATTAAACCTACCTCAGCTTCAAACCAAACATGGTTCAGAGAACTGTATACATAGGCTCCATAGGCGCTATACGGTCTACTCCGTCAGATGGCCTGACTGTAATTCTACATCTTCTACCTTTGGACAGCTACAGCTCACAGCGCCATCAGACTTAGAAAGTCTGGATACTGGAAATCACAACCCTATGGTCATAACATAACACTATACTGGATCTAATATCAATAGATCTTGTATCATCCCCAACGGATTATACGGTCTCTCGATTTAATCTCTCTTCGACATTGTAATCCCAAAAACAACGGAATAGCATAGTGAGCAGATATGCAGGGGTTTTAACTGGACGGTTCTATGATGGGCAGGAGAATCGGAGTCTCAGAAACCCCGAACATCCGTAAAGCCTATAGACTACCCAGACAATTCCAGCGTGTTCCAAGTGGAACTATTTGCAGTCCGGGAAGCATGTCGTCAAATCAAAATACACCGAAATACCTTGCCACGGCAGAAGGTTGCCATATTCATGGATAGCCAAGTAGCCATCAAATCTACCGCTTCTTTTGCCTCACATTCAAAATGAGTACAAAAATGCCGAGCTGGGATAGCTTCGTTAGAAGGTCTGGTCATTTCCTTTATACGAGTTCCATGTCAATGTGACATCCCTAGTAATGAAAGGGCCGATGAATTTGCAAGGCAGGGATCTGCCCTACAGCAATCGCTGGCAGAAGAGGTGTTCATCTCATTACAAGCAGTTAAGACTAATAGATCTTCACACTTCCATAAAACAGGAAACCTTAAATGGGCCACACTGACAAACTGTGCAACTTAAAGGAAAATATAGCCTGGATACAAAGAGTCTGAAATAAAAGATCTCCTTCGACGAACTGGTCATGATGTTTCCAGAATAGTGGCGGTCTGTACCGGACACTGGCTGATTGAAGATAAGGGAAACCCTTACATAATTCCTTTGCGCCTGTCCAGGTTTTGCTAGAGCTAGACAGCGAGCGCTTGGTAGTTCCTTCTTCAACTCACTTGATGAGATTTTGGCGAAGGATATTATTTAACGCCCTTCTTAAATTCTTCGGGTTAGATTTAAAGATATCTCTAAATACACCTTAAATAAGGTAACCGAGCTGTGGTATTAAAACGGCACATAGTCCTTATTAGGTTTTTACCAAACCACTACTTTTTACCTACCTACCTACCTCAACTGCGTATTGCAGTCCGGGCTGATTCTGTAAGACAAGCTGTAGTTCTACAAAAGACCTACAACTTAAAAGAATGTAACCTAATAGGGTTGTCCGGGGATTCTGAGAAAGATCGATGATTTTAATGAACTAACCATGGTCAGTGATCTTATTACTCTAGTCCTAGACTACAACAAAAAATTTCAAAATCACCTGAAAAAAAATAATGGGCCAACTACTCTTTTTGGCTGAATGCCAACGCCCAAAGCTGGGGCACACACGAAGTCACAAAGTGGAGTAGGAGCACTTATTTTAGGACCTAAATGTTAGGACTTGCCCCTGTCTCACGCTTAAAATACCTACATTTTCTAATGGACAACGAAATTACTTCTACTATTCAATAATTTGGCGGAGTTAAGGAAACTGAACTAAACGGTGTTACCTGGTCTTGGGCAAACAAAAGATTTCTGGAACGGCTGGTTTCAAGGCGATAGCAATTTTGAGATCACCGGTCTTTTGATGACCATTGGGATGTTAGCCGGCGTTCGTTGCTTATTTTTAATTTATCTGTGCTGTTAAATCACTTCTAAATTTATTGTGACTAGTTCTCTGTGGTGGGCCACTTTTCGTACACCCTACGCACAGACATAGCACTCCGATCAGTTATCACTGTTTTTGAGAAGTGTGGCTGCGAATTAAAAAGTTTGTGTGTCGAGCCTTAATCAAATTGGGACCCTCATGTCCGTTTTCAGTTTCACAGTGCGAGCTTAAGTGGATAAACCCAAAATCAATACAAACCTCGTTTTCTCAGTGGAGGGCACATGCAGTTTTACATTACATTTTCGAACACAGACACGTTTTGTGTTCAATCACAATAATTTTTCTTTTTTCTTAAATGGTTCACAATGCCACTCAATCTATAGCTTACCTAAACCACCCTTAAATATTGACTGTAAAAACGAAATCTTCTTCAGTGAAGTTTATGTTCGATTACACTTAGCTAAACTACCAGATGAGCGTGCACTGTGAACACCGGCAGCAGTCCTTGAGTCATAGCATTTATACTGATCTCTTCAGACCTAAGATTTGTGTGCCGAGAAAAGCCCCTAATGAAGCAGTGGTCACTTTAACGATAAATAAGATCAGGGGCCGCGAAGCTTCTCGAGTATACATACGTAAAATAATGATAGGCTTGATGTGTTTTTTAGTTGCGGTGTCGCAAAGAGAAGGAGTCTTCGACATAACAGACTGCCTTAAACTTGGCACACATAAGTACAGAAAGATCTTAACCAGCTTGTTGTATGTAATTGGAAACAGCTAGGAAGAGGTTGTACGGATCGGAGGCTCACTTTGAAAATAAAGAAAAGGTCGAAAAGTGGCTAATACATATCCGGCTGGAAATATTCAGTTCAGCATAAAATCTGAGTTTTCTATAAAGTCGTTTTGTGTCAGAGTTTAAGTGAACCCATGGATATGGAAAGTATTCTTCAAGACAAAATGTTTCGATCAAAACCCAATACTACTTCCGTAACGCATTAAAACAAGCTACAGATGAACTTGTTGCGAATCTTCGTTTGTCAGGAAACTGCTTTAAGACATCCCCAGTGCCTTATTATCATTAATTGAAAATGTCTGCTCATCGTAAATTATACACTTCAGCAATCATCGAATCTTGACACGCTTACAATGGTGATACATTTCAGCACTTAACTCCAGAAGTCCAATGAAACTAGTTTGATTTATTAAACCGCTTCATCATGCATATTTATCAACCGCCCGAGCGTTTAGATGCATAAACCACCAATAAACTGTCGCACTTTGCGACACTTCTCTTCGAAATTCGAAGCGACAAACGTTTCATCATAAAATATTAAATATACTCTTGAACGATCGACCATTGCACACGGCCAATAAAACTCTGGCCAAATGCATGGTCACTTTGACGTGTCTAACGCAATTATTTGATAAATCTATCAATTAAGATGTAGACAAGGTTTTTCTTTCCTACAGGCTATCGCAGAATTTATGATGAACTGCTAATGCCACGACATGACCTCTGAGTTGATTAACCCAAGACATAGATGGTCACATTTGCATTCAAACTCCCATTCTGTTTGCTCGAGTCAGTGAGTGTGGGTTATAATTATGTTTGGTTTAGATATGCAAATGGTATCGATTAAATATTGAAATTTCCTATTTGACTAATTACCTTTTTGTCATGTCGACCCAAAGAAGAGACGAGGAAGGTGACGGTTATTAACTAAGATCAACTGATTTGCTTTGGTGCAGTTATTATGTAATGGCACAGGTACGACCCATTTGAGTCTCTTATCGACTTGACCTCTTTGCAGTCTGTTGATACATATTTTCGAAATTGTTAATCATTTCTTTAGGACACAGATATGCAATATTTCACGACTTGAACTAAAGAGTGCTGTCACTATAGATTCAGAGCTTGATTAAAATTGGTACATGAAAACCGATTTTAAAAACGTTATCTCAGACAGAATCTATAGGATCATTCGCAAGCCTTGGTGGGCTTGACAATGTGTGGAGTAGCCTCGAAATGGTCACCTTTAAAAACTGAGCTGGGCTCTGATTGAAGTTTGGCCCTGCTGATTCGAAAGCCTGACCAGCGTGGTCATCAAGTGTCTAATCCTTCTCCCTATCTCGGACGATATTCTCCTTTTCGATTTCAAGGCAAAAAGATCTGTTCACAAGATCGGTGCTTTTCCCGTTATTTTGAGTCTTATGGACCTTATCGAGTGTCTTGGTCGGTTTTGTTGTTATGACCTTCATCTACAACCAAGCGTGATGTAGGTTTGCTAGGTGGCTTGACAAGTGTCCAATATCCAATGGCCAATGGCCCAATATATTTTGCCAGTTCAGCGTTAGTTTTGTAGGTCATTCTGTGCGCCAAATACCGCTTGTATGTCAAAAATACAGTGAACCATTTCTAAGTCGAATTGTCACGGGATACCATCTTTTGTTCGAGGTTGAGGGAGTTTGACTTAGAGATAGGTTTTTGTATAGGAAATTGAGGGAAATGCGAGTTAGAGAGAGGTTCGACTTAGGGGGAGTCCACTGTAAATATGAGAACTTTATCGACATTTATTAATGACCAATGCCAGCAACAGTAAGAGTCAAGTTATTTCCCTGCTCCCTGAAAGCCACGTGGAATATACCAACTAGTTTTTCTCGTCTGTCCAATATCCCACGACCTCTTCGCGATATTCCAGAACTTGTTAGCCATCCCTCCATCCCGCCATGCCATTTCACCAGTGATCAGTGACCCGTATAATCCACTAAAGGGCTCGCGACGTAAAACTCTTAGGAGAGCTCTCCAGGGCACTTCCCCGTCGACTCTTACTTATCGGAGCTGCCATTATTGCACAATGAATGGAGATTAATCAACAATTTAATGACAAGCTCCAAAAATTAACTCGAAATCGATAAACCACGGATGTTGTCTGTTTTATATATTTGCCTTATCGACTGTCAATCAAATTGGATCTTCCGGGACCCATCAGTGTCAAGGTTAATTCAAACTATACCTTGTAAAATACTGAATTAAATAATGTAACTTTGTAATTCGCTAAAGAATATCGGCCCGACCTTCTACAGGTTGTAGCATATAATTATAACTAAGCTCGTAACAGGTCACATTAAAAGTGTTGTTTCAATGACCCACATACGTTTCTTACAACGTCTCGTCTTGTCGTTGTTATTCTTTATATCTGACTACCAAAAATAATTTTATGTTTACCACTGACGGCATTCGACCAATTTTTCTAGTTATGGCCGAAAAACTACTAAATTCCACCATTAAACCGAAAATGACAAAAATACGTATAAGCATCCATCATCAACTAGACGTCGTTTTGGGTCTAGCATTGTGCGCTCGAACTTAACAATCTTTTCCGGCCATTGTAACAGCGACACTCTAATAAAAACAAAAACTGGATCACTTTGCAATTTATCCTCTTCAGCGAACGCTGCGTGTCACTTTCATAAAATTTCTAAATCATCTCCCACCATACTGACAAATTTCGATGACATGCCAGACTATCATCAGCAGTCATAGAAAGTGCAATCATGGCCCAATTAGAGGTTTGATTGCCGCACTATTATAATCTCGTTCATAAATGCACAGAAGCACAAGTCTGACACTTGTTTGTGGGTGGGGGACTCTTTCAACAAATGTAAGCGATGGCATCTGACGTATGTACATACATATGCCCTCATTCATGGCGATGTGTTTCATTCCATTTTGTCCCCCATTTTGTTTATAAATGAATGACGTCAAGCTGTTCATAAATTTGTTTACACGATGCTTCATGCAATGCTGAGCCCACGTCCTGATCTATATTAAGCACTTGTTACTCTCTCTTTATTTGAATATTGTTGAAATGGTGAAAAATAAATTAAGTCATTTTTGTGCGTTTTTTTTGTATCTTTTCAGAGCTGCCATCCAGGCGATTGCCGCGTATTTGGATGCGTTCCAAAAAATCGCAGACGCCGCTACCAATTCACGAGGTAAGTTTTTTATTTTATGTCTGTGGAGAGCAATTCTAGCTACATAATGTGTAGTCTCGTAGCAGTCGGTCAGGGTGTTGTTTGCCGTTTACAAAATAAAAGATAGATCACTTTTGTTGCTGCTGTTGACGATGTGCAACAATTTGTTTGGCAATCGGACAGGGAATTTTTGGAGATTTTAGTATGTAACAGTTGGCACGGCATTGGATTGCACTGCGACAAGGAAGTTCAAATAGAAGGGCATCAACCTTCAACCAAACATGTATTTTGATCAGGTGCCAAATGAAAATACATTTTTTATTTTGTTCGTCGCAACCATTTTTTGGTAGCAGAGTAGGGTTAGTTTTGTACCTTGCGCTGTAGTCATAGGGAAATAACATTACAGACGCTTACATAGCGCGTGCGCCAAACTCGGTTAACATGGCTTTGTAACGCCCACTGTTGACCGAAACGTTGTTCCCAGCCTCATTTTCGAAGAAAAATGGTCCAATGATGCTCTCGGCCACAGCAGCAACATTCTCATCTGCGCGCACCGTACGACGACGGGGAACGTGAATGTTGTCCAGTAGCATACCAGTCTCACGAACTTTTTACACAAACTTGCGTACAGCAGTCGCGGTGGGTGCTTCACTTCGACCAAAACTCTTTTCAAAAACGCCTTTCCCAAAAAACACTAGATGATCGCCCACACTGCAATTTTTTTTGTTCGTTCATTCTTAAGTCAAAAGAAAATTTTAAAAATCGTACGAAGTATACGCTGTAGTCATACATCATAAGAAAATATCATTATAGACATTGTACAGAAAAAGAATTGAACAATTGTCAATCATGATCTAAGTCCATTAGACTAGAATAAATCTGTAAGAATATAAGATGTGTGTTCCTGATGGTATTTATGGGACTACGAACCCATGGGCAAACGCTCCAGCATCTTTCAAATGGAAGTCTGCCAAAGACAAAGGCGTCCAAATCCATCTTAACAGAAACTTTACCAATTGCGACATAGCAATAATGTCGGACAGCTATCTTGGGACTAGACTGCACCTTATATAATAATATGGGTGGCGCGACAGTCCGAGGCGGACCTGGGCCTAGCTTCTTAGCAACCACTGCGTGTTGTGCGTGCTAATATTCGTTGACTAGTGGAAGGGACCTACAGTTTAATGCCGACTCCGAACCGCGAAGTTGACAAGCTTTTTCTAGACAGGAATACTCTTTGAGCATTGTCAATGACTCGAAAAGACTGCACCTAGACTCATCAAATTCAAGCTTGTGTGGAAATGCATACAGAAGCTTAAAGTGTTGAGCAGAAGGAACGGAGCAAAACTCTGATACCTGGCCAGATAGGGATAGAAGCAAAGAAATGAACGGCTCTATAGTTAGGAAAGGAGCATCGGAACAGTTTACAGCCCCCGAACCATTCTGCGCTCTAGGAGACCATGACATCAGAGAAGAATTCAGAGAACTAGAATGAAGAAACCGGACAGAAACCTGGAACAAAGCTCATGGCGTGAAGCAGGCGAATGTTCTCTAGGTGGGACAGGAACAACCGTATCGAACGTATCGTATTCAAACAGTCTTCCCAACAGGGTACTGCAGATTCAGAGAGAACCTAACTAGAGGTATCATTAAAAGGTTGCAGATTTTGCGGAGAATATAATGAAATTCCAGAACAAGTACTGGGAATTTGTGAGGTCTTAGCCCACAAAAGACAAGCTCTCATAGGCGGACAGCGACGGTCGCAATACTATTGTCCGGCTAAGAGAGTTGTCCGTCCATGGAAATGTATGGAACTTCTATTGAAGATCAATGGCCTCTCCTTTCCTCTCAAGGGAATTGTCCGCCTAAGAGAGTGTCCGTAAGAGGGGCTTTCACAGTATTATCAGGGCAGAAGGAGAAATCAGAGGAACCATACTCTAAACGACTGGATGGCGCAGTTGGTTAAGTGTCTGTCCTTGGTTAGTGGGTACCCCGGTTCGAATCCCAGTAAGAGCAAAGTTAATACGCTTTTATCTGGTATTCAAGTTTAGTCCAGTCACCGTTTAGCGTTGGGATCAAATTAACGGTACTACCACTGGAGTGATCAATTAGTGGTAAGTGTGGTGACTTCACTAGCATCCGTTCCTACCTAACTACTTACAATGTATGCTCTACAATAAATCTCGTGAGCCTACGCACCACAGGAGTCAATAACCATCAATACAACTCCTTAAATAACTGTATGAAGAGCAAACGTATCAAAAAGGAGCATAATATATAAATATACACTATACAATATACAACTGATGTGAATTTAGTCATCTACGGATGGGCTTGAGTCTGATTCTGTTTTTTTTTTTTTTTCAAAGACTTCCGCACTTCGTTATCCTGTTATATAATTTGTTAGTGACGTTTCTGTCTTAACTAATGGTAATTAATCTCCTAAAAATACAAAGACGTATATTAACTGCGCGTTCCAACAACCATAAAGGCAAAGTATGCCGAGTCAGGCATCAGACATTCTGTATAGCTTATGACAATTTGATACATCTGTTCAGCCTCCGGGCTTCAGAACACATCCCATCACAAAGCATTCATCACCTTCGAAACAAAATTGATGACATTTTGTGCGTTCAAATGCGACGGCGCTTGTCCTTGACAGCTACAGAGATGACCATTTCCACAGACATCCAACAAGTTGTCGTACGCCTCCGGCGACTGATATGCAATGCAAAACATGCTACCCGTAGCGACACACATATCCATTCACCGTTATTATCGATTCAGACAACTGAATGCCATCTGCTTCTACCGCAATCGGCGGTGCTAATAGAGACTCCAATCACCGAAAAATCTACTTCCTCGTGCTTATAAACAGTTTAAGCCGAACAGGTGATAGACTTCGGCAAAACAAAACACACAATCCTCGGGGAGCCGGGGTATAATGCATGCAAACGAGAATCCGTCACAACGATAAACTCCCATCCATATTTGTGTGTGTGTATCTATCGCCGATCATATCGCGCACACAGAGTTAATATTCATTATATATCTATTTGGGTTCTCATTTTTTTTTGCTACAATTTGTCTGCACCGCCAAGAGTGTGTTGCGCGTCCGAATGCGACATCAAAACAAATTATCATCCCAAACGCGACGAACAGGTTTTCCACTGGGCATTCGTCGCGTCGCAAGTTCCCCGCTGCATTTGGCTCCACGACTAATAATAAATTGCGAGAATAAATCGCACGTTAGAAGAGGAGAAAAAATTGAAGTCAGATAAGACTCCTTACTGACCTGGATACGAGTTGACAAATGGACAGGGGACACTGGATAGACGGGACTTAGACGTTTCAGAGATTGTCGACTGGAAGAGACAGCCTGACTCACGCTTTCGCATTCTAGGAAGCCATTCACTTGGCTGTTGTGGCGAAGTGGTTTTTCTAGGCACGTTTCCGAAGTGCACACGGAGGAAACGTCTTGCAGTGAGCATTTTCACAACCACCACTACCAGCAATCACCAAGAAGACAGACATTAAGGTGCTTAACTCGTGGCTCAAGTGACCATAACGAACGTTCACCTGCTATAATAACTGCACAAGTGTACCCACTGTATTTATTTGTATCTTTGGTTTATTTCTTATCTGTCTTTGCTATGGCGCGACGTGACGTAACCACCTGCAGTTCGTTGGACTTTCGGTACTCGAATATCATTCTCAAAGCGGAATATTGTGTTCGTTGTTCGGAGTTTGCAAGAAGAAGCCAAGTGGAGCGGTTGTGTTAATAATTCATGGAAGTCACTGAAGGTATCTAAAGTATTGATTTTAAACAAGGTATTCGTGGGATCTGGGAGACTTTGTGGTGCCATGATGGTTCTGCATTCGATGCAATGACATTTGGATTTTCTCTGTTGTTTGCTAATGCGATGGTATTTGGGAATATCGCATGATAATGGTGAAGTGTGTTGAAGATAGTAATGTATAACTTGTGAGCCACTAATGAGTTAAAGTAGAAGGGAGGGGAGGGAAGTCATCCTTATTTTCTCGAATGAAAGGGAATCATGCTGATTTTTAAATTGCAATGAAATGCGATAATTCTCTGGCTGTTAGAAATTTATTTTAATTTTTTTTTTCCAGTTAGAGGTTAATCGCTTTGTCAAAAAAAAAAAAAATAAATAGCACGGCTTAAGTTGAAATTGAGGCTGATTGAAACAATTCTTCGAAGAGAAAAAAAGTAACAATGTTCAATGAAGCCCACCCTAGTAGACTTAGCACATACCTGAAAAAAAGCGTACACGTTTGTCTACAACGTCTTGTTCAAACCGCACGTTATGTAGGCTTAGATCTCAGTATATTTCCTAAATATGAGCATTTTTCCTGGCCTTCTCAAAGAAATATGGTCGAAACAATTGAATAAATCGTTAGCCATGTGTTTGAATTGAATGCATTTAGAGAAGATCCATCCACGGGTGTATGGGTTGGCGTACGATGTCTGGCCATACAGAGGGCATGTACAACACTGCTTCAGCTCGAAGAATCTTCGAATCTCGCGGCATTGGGACATCCGAATAGAATCATCCATCCTCGACAAGAGAAACATTTGAAATATATAAAATGAACATGAAGAAACCTACTACTATATCCTACTACTATATTTTCATTGTTTATGTTAGATATTTGATTTTTTTTTACTGGTAGGTTTCCTAATTTCGCAATTTAGGTGTTTTATTTGTGGATCAACATTTTGTCAGAAAGATCTGATATTAAGATATGGGCAGCGATGACATCTCTGAATAGATCACCGAAAATCTAACAAAAGAAAGAAGTTTCCGATGATAGTGCGGAAATGGAAGTAATTGATATACAGCCCAAAGTGAAATTATAATATAATAATATGTGGTGCGCGACAGTCCGAAGCTGGCCTGCGCCCGCGAATCTTACGCAGAAGGTATCAGGTTCAATCCCCAAATTAACAACTTCCGATATTGACGGTTCAACCTTTTTTAAAACAATCTTTTTTTGAATGCAAATTAAAGTAAATTTATTCCAACTTATGGGTTTTTAAGGCAGCCCTCTTTTGACTATATTACTGAAGACCACTTGAGGTCTCCGCTTTGTTTCTTTTCTTTTGCAAGTGTAGCCAGTTAGATTGTAGTTAAGTATTATCTCTGAACTTCTATCCGTGTGTACAATGACTTTGAGTCATGAGTACGGTATAATTTCGATTATTGCTACTAATGAAAACATAACCTGTTGCAATAATCGAACAGATATTCTAAGGACTCTAAAAAAGCTTATTTATATGTATGTAAATAAAAAATCCCGAATCCCTATTTTATAAAAAAAAATCATTTACATAATATGTAAAACTCAGCAGTTGCTTTGCAGGAGATCGCTTGGCAGCAGCTTTATCCCAATGGTTAGATCTTTTTGTTCTGCCTACTACAAGTATATAGTACAGCATTTTATTACGGCTTCTTATTTCAACTTTTTTTTTTTGCCGTGGTCCACTACGGGTTTGTGAGTCGACTCCTACGCAGAGGGTGCCAGGTTCGAATCCCCAATTTAACAACTTTCATAATTCACGGCTTCCCCTGTTTTGAGTCACTAACAATGCTCAAAGATTATTCCTGTCTGTGTCTAGAGAAAAGCTTCTCAACTTTACCGTTTGGAGTCGGCTAAAAAGCTGTAGGTCCCTTCCACCCGTAAAAAAAAACAATATCACGCACAACATGAGTAGTTGCAGAGAAACAGGCCCACTTCGGACTGTCGCGTCTCCCATATTATTATATAATAATTTCACTTTGGCCTGTGTATCAATAACTTCCATTTCCGCTCTATCATCGGCAACTTCTTCTTCGCGGGGTTCTACGTGTTGTTAGATTTTCGGAGATCTATTCAGAGATGTCATCGCTGCTCATTTCCTAATATCAGATCTTTCTGACAAAATGTTTATCCCGAATTAAAAGCAAAGGGACACGCTTCTTCCTCCCTGTTCAGGAGTTCTGACAGCTTTATTCCAACATTTTGTGATGGTAGTCACTTTTAACTCTTCCCATGAATCAAAAGGTCATACAAATTCTTCGATAGGCAAGGGGACAATCGGCCGTGAAGTTGGTCATCTCTATAGTACTTTCATTTCTTAAGGACGATTTATGATCTCGTCAACAGTTATCTCCTGCCGTTACATACATTGCATAGTAATTATATATTTTGAGCCGTAAAATTTCAATGTTACGAATATCGAAAAGTTTTTTTTGGATTTGTTGCAAAAATCGAAAATAGGTATCGAGAGGTAATCGAGACTGTACAGTACTTAATAAATCAAAGACATTTTTTGTTTTCGGAATAAAACACAGGAGAGTAGTGTCCTAAGGTTAGGCTAGGTACGTGGGTAGACTCTGGGATGCACGTCTCACTTAGATCCTTTTGAACCCATTGTGATGCCCAAAATAACCTCGTAGCCCCAGTCTCACGAGTGGTTTTAATACTTTAATACGAGTGGTTTAATACTTTAAATCTCCACATTTTGTTCGGCATCTCTTTGAATATGTCATCCACATTTTTCTTAACATCCGCAAGAGGTAGTTTGATGGGATTGGTCGGTTTCGGCCCCTTTCCTTACAAGTGTATCTGCTGTTTCGTTGCGGGTTATGCCTAAGACCCGGGACCCAGAATGATACAATCTAATGATGCGTGCTGAGAACATTGAGCTCTTCGCGGCAGGCATTTCTGCTGTCGAAGTTGCTTCATCCTATCAACCAAACTATATGGTGACGAAAGACTTTGCTACAACAAGAGTTTAGAAAAAATCCAAAAAACTTCAATTCCCTACAAAATTTTGTTATTGCCAAAACAGCTTAAGAAATCACTTTACAAAGACCTCAGTCCTTTTGGCCTCAGCTCCTCTTCTATCTCACGACATCTGATATAATTTTTCAATTAGGTGAATGAGCTTAGTGAAAATATTCTCCAAACCTAAGCCCTATTTCATGCGCTCGTTGAGAATTAATTTCATTCCACCACCCTCAGAAAATGTGTATAATCAGTGATTAAGTTTATTTTCACTCTTCGCCCACAGCAACATGCCCATCAGATAAACTAGCTAAAATCAATCTTTCAATTACTATGAGTTGCCTTCCCACAGTCACCAACCACCGAGTACCTATGCTCGCCTTAATGTAACCTCTTAGATTGCAGCCCTGTGTAAATGAAAGTAAGGAGAGTCTGCAATGGTTTTCCAAGTTGTCTACTTACCTTCCACTTACAAGGATATCCAAACTAATTAATGTCTGCACAGGATATTAAGCGAAAAGTATTTCCTAAGCCATTCAACTTTACTTGGGAGAAATGCAATTAGCCGACAACCCTCTGCATGAACACTGTAAGAAACTTCCTTATGCAACCTGCAGTGGAAATTCTCTCTCTCTCTTTTCTTGGTACTCTAACGTGGGGCAATTATTTGCCTCTTCTGTCTCCTTTTTCCATATGCAATTAAGGATACCATACGTCTTCCCATATCCCTGGCACACGACAAAATTACAACATATGTATACGACGCATAATACTTGATCGTTGCTCTTGTCCTTACAAGGGGCCGCTCCAGGAAGAGACAAGAAGAAAAACTGTCATTCGCATACGGCAAGAAAGCCAATAGTCAAAGGGGATGAAATAGTGTCAAGTAGTTTTAAAGTATTAAGAACGGTTTTAGGACTTCCTTAAATTTAATCCAGACATTCTCTCTGCTTGCCCTACATTGGGACACTCATACGAGGGACCTTTTCTCTACACTTCCCTGTTGGGCAGGCCTTATATACCGTGTTAACTGTAATCCTCAAGTGCAAGCATATGAGAATTTGCAAGGTGATGCGTTTTTTTTTGTTGCATTTAAACACCCTCGCCTCATACACTCGACCGGACAAATTCACCCGCCGTATGACAGACAACGATATTTACACAAAACCAAAAAAAAAATGGAGCCAGAGGTTGGTGCCTTAAGCCAAATGGTTTGGATTTGACTCTTCCGTACTAAGGTTAATTTCCACCACTACCAGCGTTTATTGGAATGGAAATTTTATGGTGTGGAATTTCGACAAAACCCCAAAGTTGTGCGGTATTTCAACGGAATGAGACGCCTATCAGCGGGGATTGAATGACATATTTGTCCTTAGTGACATTTCCTCTACGGCTTTCTGGTTGAGTAATTGAGGTAAAGCAAGGGTGGTTTATGTATCTCGAATGTGTAACAAATGTTGTGGTATTAATTACGAATCTTAGTTAAGTTCACTTCACATGAGGTTAGATAAAAGTATTGGACGCTTTGGAGTGTGTACACATTTTTGTTTGAAAATAATGTAACAACTTGAAAGTGAGGACAATAACGTTGGTTATCTACTCAAAATCAGTTTTTGAAATAAATGAGAGAAAACAACCGACCGGTTCAGAACAAAGGATAATTAATAGGCATTTTATTAAACCCGTTTATGCTGCATGAGATGCTGACTAATGAATAAATGTAATGGAGAATGCCATCAAAACAGATGACACTGAAGATTTTTACATTTGGATTAGATTACTCATATCCTTCTCAGACCGATGACCCATGGGAATAATGATGCCTTCCATTGTCGTCGGTAGTACTGTCAAAGTGAGAGTTTTGTAGACCATGATTTTAGTCTTCAAGTCAGAACAATTCATACAAGGGCTAGCCTTCAAATTCTTCTTGTAGAATTTGGTGCCCCGTCGGTGGTTCCCCTCACATGCAAATTGTTGAAACTTCTGCATTTCCGGGTTGGCATGTCTACTTTATTGATCACAATCTTGCCGACTAGTTGCACAATGTACTGGTCTATTGGTAAAGTTCCCTGCTTCTCCATAAATCCTTTGATTGGTCATTCCAATCGATGCCGTTGTTCTGCTGACGTTCTTAAACTACTCCGTTCAAAGAGATTTGACATCCGGATATTATGACTGGTCTACGAGTGGCTAAAAAATATGCGCTTACTCCTCTGACCTGAGACCAGCCGATTTAAGAAATAATCGGCTAAGGCTGCCTGTTTTAGTATCCACGTGGTTTTTGAATCTGAACCGGTCCCTAAAGAATTTCCCTTGTGCTCTTCGTTGGAATAAGCGAGAGTTGTTTTTAAACTGTTGCGTTTTTTCATAAACGTCGTGCCCCCGCCTCCGCGTATGTTTGATGCAGGTGTTCAGAAGCGTATACTTGTACCACTCGTTAGATCATGAGATATGTTGCCTCTTGCTGCTATTGAAATATCGCAAGCAAATCTGTCAGATGAAATCTTGGTTACTGGCGAAAGCTTTCGATTTCTCGTTGTCCATTGGAAAGCTTCTATCATCGTGTATGATTCTAATTGGCATTTTCTCTCTTTTCTCAAAAATGACGCAACTTTCCTAAAGACGTCTGGTTCTGGCTTGAAGTTGTCTTGTCCAGTCTCAACTATCTCTTGATCGTAGAAGTTCTTCAGCTCATGCTGGAACATGTTAATAGAATTGAATTGGGAATGAGCAGCTGTGTGCTCGTCTTTCTCAGTGTTCGATATCCGCTCACTTATCCTCTCGAGGTAATTGCAATCTCATTGCCAATGAGCGTAAATAGCTCGGATGTAATCTGGGTGGCGCTCAGTTATTTTGTGGTCTTTTCAGGTTTGCTATGTTCACCCCTGTCAAAAAATAAAGAATCGCAATCGATTTTCGCGTTTTTTCCTAGACAGTGTACGTGCCTCCACAATCTCAGTCTCATATCTTAGCCAATTCATCGTTTGTAGTCTGCCAAACTCAGGAATAGGCAGTTAGGTGACTCGTCTCCGTAGTACCACTGAAGTGGGAAATTTCAGCAACTTATAAATGAAAGAAAACATGCATAGAATCCAGCATTCAACCTTGATTACACAATAAATTGAACAAAAGCTAACAAAAAAAAAATTTTTTTTCTGATGAAACCTCTTAAATGTATTTCTATTTAATTTTTAGGTGCTTCAAAAGAAATCGGTACCGCCCTGACACGTGTTTGTTTACGTCACAAGGCAGTTGAAACCCGCCTAAAAACATTCACTTCAGCAATAATGGATTACCTCGTATTACCCCTACAGGTGAGTGCACATATTGTCATTTCTCTTAACCTATTCACTTGACGTGTCTTTCGATTCTAGGATAAATTAGAAGACTGGAAACGTCAAGTCGCCACAATCGACAAAGAACATGCCAAAGAATACAAACGTTGTCGTGCTGAGTTGAAAAAACGCTCCACTGATACCCTTCGTCTGCAAAAGAAGGCACGAAAAGGTCAATCCGATGCAATACAATCGTTGGTTGATTCACATATGCATGACGTAACAATGCGACGTGCTGAACTTGAAGAGGTTGAAAAGAAATCCCTACGTTCGGCAATGATTGAAGAACGTATGCGTTATTGTACATTTGTTGATATGCTTCAGCCAGTGGTTAAAGAAGAATGTGAGGTAATGTCAGAAATGGGACATCTGCAGGAGGCAATGCAATCGATTGCAAATGTAACAAAAGATCCCAATGTCCTGCCACAGTCGTCGGAGGAACTTATCCTGGATGCTAAATCAACGATGAATCTATATCCAGAGTCTCCGGGCGGAGGTTCCGGTTCTCAGGGTTGTTCAAATTCACTAGGTTCACGTAAAAGTTCCGTTTGTTCAATAAGTTCTATGAATAGTAGTGGATCAAGTGGATCCCCTGGGCATCATCATTACCCCCGATCCTTGTCGCAGGTAAACGAACGGTGTGCACTGAGTTGTATGAAGTGACAGAAGTGTGAAAACTGCTTTGAATCGTGTTTTTTGAGTTTTTTTTTTATTTGTTTTTAATTTTTTTTTTCATTTTTCATAGTTAATATCGCCTACGATTCGCTTAAAGCCTGGTGAATCCAGTGATAGTGGTTTTTGCTCATCGCCAGCTTTGACTTCACAGGTTATTATTTTGTGCATTTATTTGTTTTTTGATTCTGTATTTTTTTGGTGAATTTTGTTTGCTATCGCCGGTACGTTGCAATCTTTCCAACATTACTTAACGCCTTGTTCACTTAGGCATCAACTGCTACCAGTCAATCACACGCTGTATCAACATGGCCACCACATTCCCAGGATGCTCCATCCACAGATCGACCGCATACAATATCATCGGCCTATGAGAAAGGACATCAGCGACCAGCTTTGACGGTGTACACCTTTCAAAATCCGGAAACAATAATGGAAGCAGCGGCCACTCCAACACCTACATCTCAAAAATCACCAGGAAATACACTATGTCGTCCCCCATTGCCAGTGGTAAGTAAAGTGCTGTTGAAATCGGAAGAATCAAGTTTTGGTAGTATTACTCGCATCGAATTCAAAATGCAATCAAAACTTGAGCAACATATTCAATTCCACTCTCTGGACAATCCGCATTCGGGCATTAGGTTAATTGGCAAACTATGTTGAACAAATTTCCGTCTTCATTCTCCTAAGCGATACGTTTTTGAACAAACCCTTTACCTTATCTTAATTCTTTCCATGGCAACAGTCAGGATATCGACCGGTAAGTAGGAGACTCACTCTCGTAAATTGCCAAAGTCTCAGAATATACTTTATGCCTGCGTCTGCTTGCTCGATCATAATAATGAAGACTCTTCTTCTTCGATTTAAAATACCATTGGCTGAATACCCATTTTTATTTGAAACCATAGCACACAATTAGCTCTTTGCATCAATCATACACCCCATAGTCCATCGTAATCAACCCTCTAGCAATGTTAGATGCGCTGTAATATATGATATCTAAACCCTCATTCAAACTATCCCCCTACTGCAATAATCCAAATATGTACATGCCGAGATCTGTTAGTATTTTTTAGCAAAGGATATGTCGCAATGAACTTCTCTTAAAGCTACTCAATGAATATTTGTATATTTCGTTTTATGTTACAACTGATCAATTTCTTTTAGCGTTGTTCATCACTTGAACGTCCATTGTCGGGAAATAATAACGCACGCAATGGTACAACTCTGCTTCAGCGTCAGTGTCCATCACCAATCCCAGCTCATGTTACAAAAGGTATGTATTCCCATTACATAACGCTTAGCTTTTCACAACTAATAAACACTAACCAACGGATTAGAAATATCACATCTATCCCAACAACAACTGCAACAGCAGCAGCAACAGCAACCGCATCAACACTTACAACAACAACCGCAGCCGCAGCCGACTTATGTTAATATGTCTGAATTAGCCACAATGGCTGCAATGAAATTAAACAACCAACATCAGCAGCAAAACCAAATAATTCAACAATTGCAACAACATCAACCGACTCAACAGCCACCACAACAACAACAACAACAAAGTAATCAGCAGCAGCAGCAACAGCAATCGCATCATTCAATTTTGCAGCAGCAACAATCAACGGACTCCCACAGTTCTGTCTCATCGGAGTCATCACTGGTTAATCATCCTAATCATTCATCGTCGAATACTCCCTCCTTGCATAGTCATCCATCCATTGAATCACACCAGACTAATATTGGTCATACATACACACCGTCCAGTGGTGCATCCACACCACAGAATCATTTCTCACCATTGTTAACCAATTCTCCGGCGACACCACTGCCTGTTGGTGCCCCACTGGTTGTTGGCTACATTAATCCAGCTTCAAATAATAATTCCACTTGCTCTTCAACATCGTTGCATTTAAG
This sequence comes from Eristalis intricaria, assembly GCA_964034865.1. Classification (NCBI taxonomy): domain Eukaryota; kingdom Metazoa; phylum Arthropoda; class Insecta; order Diptera; family Syrphidae; genus Eristalis; species Eristalis intricaria. The sequence goes on from OZ035877.1 coordinate 25,172,895, forward strand.
AGACGATGCTGGAGATGGTGATGATGTTCTAAAAATCACTGAGACTGATAGCGCAACTAATAATAGCATTACTTCCAACAATGTTTCAAATGCAATTAATTCGATTGATCAACACGAGAATTGTACTTCAGGTACAGCAACTGCAGCAACATCAGATGCTAACGAAGACTCAACTGAATGTGATGAACGTGTTCGTGCATCTGTTCTTCAAAAGGCTTCGATGTTCGAGAAGCAAGCTGCTGCAGTGAATAGTAGTCCAGTTTTGCCATTGACTGGGGGAAGAAGTAATCATTCAATATCGTCTGGCGAAAGTGTATATTCAACACGTAAGGACGAGCCTCCCTCAGCTAAGGGGGCACATGAAGTCGCTGTCAATGAAAAAGACAACGGTAAGTGTTGACAGCAAATATCAAATATTTGTTTTTCTTTCTTTTATTACCGTGGATGTAGATTTAGTTTGAGATTACTTAAACATTTCGTCAATGGTCTCTTAAGATGAAATTTCTTTTCGCAATTTCAACAGGGGGTAGTAGTCACAACGACGCACTTGAAGCACTCTAGTTCATTGCCTCTACAATAGACTTTTTTAGATCCACTATTACGCCAAATTTGTTATCATTATTTTATAAGTTCACTTATGATTCTACGTAAAAAATAGTTTGCATTGCATCAATAGTCTTAACATCTTATGTCGATTTCCCTCTGTACACTGCGCAAATGGACTAATACCTGCGTCCTCAATATCAGTGCTGAGATGGCAGAGATCACAAGCAAATACAACCACTTTATATTGAGGGACCAACACTCGAGCTCAATGGTTCAATAGGAACCGACAAAAGGTTTAATGTTTACTCGAATTTAGCAGACACATCTAAGAAGGCCTTGCTTGTGCTCTTTGTTTTCAGTCCTATAAAATCGACTGGATCTATATCGCCATAGTGAGATCCGTTCTGTTGTATGGCGCGGATGCCACATTTTACGACACTGCAACAGAGGACGCCCGCGCCTGGGTGCACCAGATGGATGACCTCAACCAACTGGCCGTGTGACACTGGAGTCAACTAGCCAGAGACCGTGCTAGTTGAGGAGGCTTGTTGGTTGAGGCGAACTCTGAACTAATAACTGCACAACCTTTAATGACTCGGTGCCAGGTCGTGGAATTTGTTCTTATTTAAGACTATCCAAGCGACGAAGCGGAAATCATTGATTCACATACTGTCTTGTCTAAACTGAAGCTCAATAAATATCCGTAGGTGATATTAGCATTTCAGGGCCCTGAATTCCATCTCGATAAACTTCAATGGTGTATCCGTCTGCTGCTCATCACCAGATGAGATGGATGAACAGTTTAAACGTCACTGTGTATCAAACACAGTGCTACAGAGAAACATTTCGAGAAACTGTGAAACGGGCGTGACTCCAACGCTAAGCAACAACACTCCTCGTGCTACATGTAGAACACAGGTTAGGGATTTTGCAACCCAACTCAGGAACACAAGATGTGGAGCAGGTTTCGAAAATAATCTGGCTCAAACCAGATCCCAACGTTTTATACAACTTATGTTTCTTCCCAAATATAATAATATCGGTCGCGCTACAGCCCGTAGCTCGCAGGATCTAGATTCTACAGCAACCACTTGTGTTGTATTGTTATTGTTCTCCCACGAGTGGAGAAAACTTTATGCCGACCCCGAACGGCGAACTTTGAAAAGCTTTTTCTACATAGCTAATACTCTTTGAGCATTGTCAGTAAATCGAAAGAGGTGGGTCCGTTTCTGTCGTACGGGCAATTGAACACAGGTAGCGATGTTCAGGTTCATAGAAGTCGACGCACAGACCCACAACGTCACGACCGCCACAAAGTATACATTCGGTAAAATGATGGTAATCGAGCTAAAGAGCTGGTTACCGCCAAATCGGCGAACACGCAATAAGACCCGAAAGCGCCCTTTAATTATTTTTGCAGATGCTGCCGTGACATGGAAGAAACTGAGACCGTCAGGAGGTCTGGATCCTGTCTGGCTCTGGCAAACTGGCAAAGTCTCTAGGGTATCACGCCCATATATTGTCTTCTTCCCTACTTGATAATTCAAAGTAATTTTTTTTCATATCAATCCTCGTGGCAGTACAGTGGACATTAATTAGTAAAAATGCTTTCTGAAGTCACTTCTACTCAGTACATTCTTGATATCTTTGGACTTCTTACTTTTCTTATCTCATAAAGGAGAGCCGACGCGTGTTTGACGTTATACCATAGTATGTTGATACAGTCTCCCTTCACTTTCTCTCATCACTAGTTAAATGAAAACAATCTGACTGCGGCTGTACCAGCTCCATTATATCAATTAAATCTCTAACATTGGTTTCGATATTCGATTAGTCATTTTAATTACCGAAATTATTGTAGATAAATATGAACAAGTTCAGCAAAGCGCGAGCGGTGCGATGTTCATAATCCCTGCAATCATTAACTTAGCACGGATTAAACATATAATTAGCCTCATTTTCAACGCAGCTCTACCTAATTCGCAATTCGCTAGTGATTTATGAATTATTTATAACACACAGTGCGGTTTTATCCCGCCAGCTTCACATTTTCGTGATGCAACCAATAGCGTAGCCAATAATAATCAATCCTTTAAGCTCACTAATGCTGATTTTAGTCAGTAGCTAAAATTGAAATTCCAATCTTTAAATTCTACATTACTCTCCGACAGAAGAATTAATGAATTCCTCTTTGCAATAATGATTTCATGTCGAGACGTGCCGTAAAGCGTAAAGCAGTTGCTTGTAATGATGACACACGCAACCTTCACGTGATAAATCGTTAGGTAATTGAAAAATGTATTATTATTATTGAATTGGGACCTAGATCGGTTTCACAGTGTTAGTCCATTCAAACAACTGAAATCTATAGGTGAGTTCTCAACTCAGCAGAAAATAATTTAATTTACTTAGAACAAGCAATAAATAAATAATTATGGGTAAAAAATTAAAAAATGAGGTCCTCAACCAGACATGGTTCGAATTCCCAGTCGTACAATCTCTGGCAATACAATAGTACTTATTTATGTGCTACGCGACCCGAGGAAGTTCAGAGCCTGAGCTACAGCACTCTCCATGAATGAAGATCGAGACTAAAATGATTTGAGTCCACGATCACTTGATCTATACCGGAGATTCGCTCGTTCCCACGTTTCGAACCAGGACGATCAGATTCGAATACCTTGAGCATTGGTCGACGGATCTTTGCCCTAATTCAACGTCCTTGTACAGCTTGTAGAGTTCGCCTTATTTCTTCCCATTCACATTCATCGCAGACCACGTTTGCCGCTAGGCAGATAAACTTCTTTACTACCTTCAGATTTTACCTGTCGATTGTGATCGTTTGATTATTACTCGACGGCATATATTTGTCAGTTCTTTAAAAAGCTTAACGGACAGTGCATTCTGTATTTACATCTCTTCTCTAATCGTGTCGGCAATGTGCTCAGAAGTACCGCTCCAAATAAAGCTTGAAGTCATCTCCAATCTTCCCCCACTTCATCTGCTTGACGACAAACAGGCACTAGTGCGGGTCTACGAAATTTTGCATTCACCCAACAGCATTGATAACCTCAACCCAGCAAGAATGTGAAGACCTTAGTACCAAATGAGGCCCTCTGTTACTCCCGTGGAGATTATTGTGATTGGTGCAACCCATCTAGTAGAAGAGCTGGGTGAGCAGTACTGTCCAAGGCCACAGAGACATTCCCGCACGCAATAACTTAATCTTGCCTCCTCTATAGTGATACAGTTGCTATAGTTCCGTATTTTCCGTATTACAGTGATCGTTTTTATTCTCTTGATATTGGAAGAAGTGTAACACGAGTTTTGGCCAAAGTTAGCTTAATCATCACCATCTTCTGACCCGCATAATCCACTAAAGGGGATGCAAGAGTAAATCGCAAACAAGGCATCTCCAGGCATCTGGATCTTCCGCCATAGAACCTAACTCATCAGGAGCTATGTCCCATCGATTGAGTTTTTGCACTTGGTACAACCACCGCTTTCTGGGTCTGCCAAGTGGTCGTCTAGTTGATGGAATTGGTTTGGTATGCTTGCATTGGTTTTTCAGGTTTGATAATAAATCTTTATACATAACAAGTTCTACAGCCAGTGAGTGATTACTCCTAATATCTCAGCCAAAAACGTCCTGTTTAAAAATATGTTGGCAACAGGCAACAACCTTAAGAAATCTCAAACTAAATCTACAAAAGAAGCAATAAACGATTTAACGACATGTTCGTTCGAACATTATAGTAGAATATTCCAAACGCATATGTATATTCGTAGAAAAAACATTTTATTTCTATTGTTTATTAAATGGATACCCTTACGAATGCTTTTATATATTTATTTATAAACATTTTTATTTGTAATTTTGATTTTTATTTATTTTCTTTTTATTTTAATTTTCTTATTCACCCGCTCAACACACAACATTCACTGATGTTCCTATACAAATAAAAACAAAATGTTCCAACCAATATACCTTAATGATCCTTTTCCTAATTCCTACTACTCCTAACACAATTTCACATGTGTAGACAAAGTAGACAAATTTTTCGAAGACTCCATTCAAGAACTAAATGATCTTATTGGCGAACTAGACTCATTTCAACGAGAGCATGATGCACGTGAGAAATCCCATTGCAGCAGTACAGACAGTACCTCCAATGAGAACCAATCAACGACGACTCTAACTCCATCTATGAAGGATGACAATACACCAATCATCAGTAAAAATCAACATAATGCATCGGGAGGATTAGCAACAATTAGTAATGGCAGTGGAACTGATGTGGATTCTGATAAAATTTCAATTGGTAGTTTTAATTTTTCGACACAAAGTACAACTGCAAGTGATGCAGTCAAATTTGCATACTCCGACTCTGAATTAAGTCGTTTTGTAAGTGAAACCAGTTCGATGGGTTATGAGAATCCAACATTTGCTCTTTTGGCACAGTCCGAGGCAAATTGTGATGAATTGTCTATCACTGGTGACGATTCAATTTCAAATGCGCAACGATCAATAAACGACAATGATTCTGGTAGCGGGGTGGTAGTAATATATGATCATACCATTCCATGTACACCAGACATTGATTATGTTAAACAAAATTCCGAAATAGTTGTCCTTCGTACAAAAGATCCACAAAACACAGAAACACCATCTGCTGCATCAGTATCCATCACGCTGACACCGAACTCAATTGAAAATCCCAAACAAAGGTTGAGTTCATTCCGCAGCGAGCACTATGCAACACCGGACATAAACAATCGCAACAACACGCTTTCCAACAATAATCAAGGTACGAAAACAATAAAAAAGCCACAACTTTCGTCAATTGATAGTAGTAGTAATGGCGGTGATCAAAAGCTGTCCAAGTTGACGTTAAACCGCATCGTCGATAGGAAGACACCAAATAGTAATAGTTTAAGCAAAAATAACAATAATAATAATGATTTAAATAAGAACAACAACAACAACAATACAATATCACCCTTAAGCAAAAACTTTAAGGCAAACTTAGATGAGAAACTGCGTTCTCAACAGCAGAAGCTAGAAATTCACCAACAACAACAACAGTCACCACCACAAAAAAAGCAACAAAAATTAAATTCGAAAATAATTTCGAAACCATTGCCACCCTTACCACCAACATCATCATTGCCTACGCATCAATCCCCAAAATCATCGTCATCTTCATCGACGCCTAAATCCACGTTGCATCCACAGGGTGTTGCAAGTACATCACCAGTGGTAGCAACGGTTAAGCCGAGCATCTCACCACGTCCGGCTTCGTTGTCGGGTTTGTTTTTGCTTTCATATACTGTTAAGTTGTTTTACATATTTGTTTTGTATTGTTCCAAATCTAAACTTTAACATTATGAGAAAAAGTGGTAACAAATAATGAGACGTTTAACTATACTGAGCATATCATAGGTAAACAATTAAATATTGAATTTGCATAGCTGTTTGATCAGTTATAGAATTTCACTGTTTATAATTATTTTTACGTTAGTAGTTGGTTGAGAGACTGACCATGTGCTGCATTTCTGTCCTAGGTAGTCAAACCTAGAATCTAATGAATATTTGCTCTTCCTCTTGTGCTATGTGGCCCAAATTTGAAGACATGGACAATTCTTGTTCTGGACCATAGTGGCTCAACTAATGTAGTATGTTTTCTGGCTTCTGATTTTGTCTTTCATGTCTTCTCATGTCACGTCATCTCTCAAGATATTGGCCACTCGTTGGCCGTTTAACAGATTTTCTACAACAGATGTTAGCTGTAAGTCTAATTTGACCGGAACTCGAATAGGTCGTCAAATGAGGAGCTACATACGAATTGTTTTCTAGTTCTTGTAAGAGCATGACATGTGCACACTAGTCTCTCATTCTTACAGTTTCTCGAATCAATTTAGGGTTCTTCTAGTCTAGCAATATAGAGTTATTTAGTCAGTTTCATAATATGTATAATAGGCAGTTTATTGTACTGCCTATCTGCCTCTGCAATAATTTTAAAAGCAGTCTTAAACACCTTGAAGACCTCGGCTATGGTTATGTCGTTGTTTTTTATTGAACATCCAACTCCAATCCGCTTCAAAGCAAACAGCATCAGGTCAATTTTGTTTCGAAGCGACTGGTTTTAAATTTAAACCAGACTTTTTTTAAAATTCGGTCAACAATGTAGCTTATTATATTCAAGTTAGTCCTTACGATTATAACGTTCTGTCGCCTCCAATTTGACTCTCAATGTAGCAGCAAGAGCCTTGTAACTGTGTTTGCCAAGTTACACAGATGGAGATTCGTGTAAGACAGTGTACTTAATCGTACAATGCTCCAGAATTCACAGAGGGTAACCTGAAAAAAAGTTAATCTCATTATTTGATACCAATTTTTTTGCAAGCCTTACAACCTCTATGCTTTCTAAGTTTGCTCACGGTGAAGGTAAACACTGAAATTATTAGACTTTGTTAATATCTAACATTCCATTCTTCTCTAAAAAAAAAAAAAGAAAAGCACTGACAAATGACTGACCCTTTTAAACGAATATATTTTCAAGACGAAAATATTTGAATCTAAGTAACCTCCATCCCGTTTCTCCCCTTTTATTTGTCTTTTTTTATATTGTAATTTGTTTTGAGTTAAAAGTATGTTTAAATTTAATTGTTTTTGTTTCTGTTTGTTATTTTTTAACGCATTTTTTTATTCACAATTCATTGTCACATATAATCGTTCATTCAAACACTGTTAACAAAATTATTGAACACGACACATTTGACATGACCACCTCGAACGACAAAACACACATATAACACAATAAAATTTAACTAAAGACAAAAAGATAATCAATTATAATTGGCAACCATTATAAGAAATTGTTTGAGATAGTTAATTAATCAAAGAATACATACATACAATACATTGGTGTCTAGTGGTTATTTGTATATATACACTATGTACATAAAAATGTATAGTTTATTTAATGAATGTATAAATATCGATGTAAAAATGATTAACCTGTCATACTTGTGTGTATGAATATTTTTGTGTAAACGAAAGTATTAACACGTTATTTATCGTATCTAGGCTGTGGAACACGAATTGCGAGACATTCCTCTGTAAATACTGCAAAGCCACCGCCACCAGTAAGAAGGAGTTCGTCTGTTACACCCAGTCATAATTTGTCAACACCGGTAAGTAAAAATAAGACGCTTTTTTAGATACATGTTCCATTAGTAAAATGTTGGGATGCAAATCATAGTACACGGTATCTGTTGTTTGTTAGTCATTTTGTCAACAAATGCACTTAGTTAAATGTTTGCCAATTCCTCTTCGGTTTTATTTTTTAAGCACTTATTACAGGTGGTTAGCCCCGATATGGGTACTTACTGACTTGTCTCATTCGTGAACAGGTAACTCGTTTACGTAGTCTGTTTTCAGGATTATTGTGTATGCCAGGCGCTCTGCTAGCAACATATCTGCACTAGAACTGCAGAATATCTCGTTTTAACATTATTTATGTAGCAGAGTTCGAGAACGCAAGTGTCCAACCACACATTACCCAGTGGTTGTTCACCGTAGTTGTACGACTCATACTTCCATCTGGTATAATTAACTATTGATCCATACTAGACGAGACTGCTAACTTTAGCCTCATCACGCATTTGGTCGATGAAGGGTCTGAGCGAGGACGATTTTTCATCGCATCGGTCCAGGGCACACTGCTTTCACTTATCACGATCGAGCTGTCTTGTGTTTCGACTGAGATCACTAGGTATTTATACCCATCTTCCTCCCCTTCTCGAACCAGGAGGTTTATAGCAGTATAGTCGATGGATTTTCTTTCCTAGACTATATTCCAATCTTTGTGAAAATTCTAGAGTTCGCGGTTGTCTCTTCTCGTGCTGCTTAAATGCGTCCAATATTCCCTACAGGTCGGTTACCAAACCATCACAGTTTCCAAGAGCATGGGTGCATTTCCGAAAGATTGCCGGCATACTTTTAGCTTTTTATAGAAGATTCATACTTTGCAGGTCTGCGAAAAGGACCTTATATTCCCACCCCTTCTTTTCTAGACTAATACCTCCTGATACTCATTTGGTATGCGTCTGCTCACAATATGCAGACACAGGCATTGAGAAAAAACCGCCACTGCAAAAGAACACCTACACTTGGTCACCTTTTGTCGGTACTTATACTTAAAGTCGACTGCTATTCTATCCAGAAGTGCATTCACAACACGTAGATGTTTATGTTCATTCGCTTTCCAAGACTTTGTCCTCGATGTTTGATTCGAAGTGTATAACGTGGCTCCGTCGAGATATCAGAGCCACATTCATTTTCTTATAACCCCGGCAAATAAATATACCCCCAGCACATTAATCAGAACATTAGACACCACTTATTTATTTTGAGGATTTGTAAATTATGCACGTAGAAGTAAAATATCAAGCAAAGATGAGAGAGAGAACGAAATAAACAAATAACACACCTTTCTTTCCTGTTTCCTTCATCCACAATTACCTATTGGTGCCATCCACAGAATTCACCAAATCTAATTCAACAGAACGTATTGAATAGCTCAGTGGAAAATCTGCCACCGCCACCGGCGTATTTTTTGGATAGACAACATTCGAATAGTATACCACAGACTTTATCGGCGGCATCATCGATAAAAGTGGCAGAAACTGTTAAAGCCCTATCAGCGATACGGCATACACCAGCGAGCCCAAGTGCAATCAGGAGAGCACAAAACATAATAAATCAACAACAGCAGCAACAGACTGCAACGATACAGGTGAGACTAAGCGTTAGAAGTTCCTTCAGCACCCACGCAAAGAATTGTCAAAAAAAAAAAAATATATGAATCCCCGGAAAAAAATTTTGACTTTCTTTTAATTTATGTTTTCTTTTTTGATTTCTTAAACCCTTGCATTCCCATCCAAACAAAATCCAGAGTCAAAACCAAGAGAACAACATTTATTCAACAACTCCCCTGATGCATGATGCTCCTGTGGTAGCATTTGAGAATATATACAACAAATCACCACCACAACCACCACCGAAAACACAAGTCTATCAACACTATCAACATCCTCAATCCATAATATCACCATCTTCCCAGCCGCACCTTCAACATCCACAACAACAACAGCACCATAATCGCCAAAGTCATCACAACCATCACGGTGGCCACTATAATAACTATCAACAACAACAAGAGCAACAGTTACCACCACCACCGCCGCCCCATGAGCAGTCAGTTGGACCTCCACCATTACCCCCACCAAATCCCCAACCTAAATACCAACAACAACATAACACAACGAACACAAACAATCATAGTGGTAGTGATAGTAATTCTGTAAGTTTTACTTTGATTTTCTTTTTAATTTGTTCTTTGGTCTTGAAAATGAGTATATAGTCTTGGTCGCATTCTGGGTCTTGGGTTCTTTAAACCTCTGATTGACACCTTCACAGCTTCAGTTATTTTAAGTCAATCAAAATGTTTATATTCTACTTTTGATGTACTCTCAATTTTCTTTCACAGTCATTCAGAACAACATGCAACTCACCGGGCATTTACGCACAGCCTAAGCAAGTCTCTAGTATGTCTAGTTTTCGTTCGTCGAGTCCAGGTCCACAACTGCAACAGCAAACACACACTGTCGCAGCACAGCCGAAGACGAATCCGGTTCTTATTGCTCAACTGAACGCACGCCTCAATAAGCAGCAGCAACAGCAGCCCGAATATGGAACTTATCAAAAGGCCGGACATCATCAGGACAATAATCGCTCAGCGATTAGCGCTCAGCATCATCAGCCCCTATACGGTTCGACGCCAAGCTCACCACATCATCACCAACAGCAGCAGCATCATCACCATCATCAGCAACCACACAACCAAAGCTACAACCAATCATCGGCAGAACAGATATATTCGCGACAAGTTAACGATGTTTACAGTCAAGGTCAACAACACCATCATCATAATCAACAGCAGCACTACGACGGTAAACAAAATCAAATCTATGGTAGCACTTTTAGTAACACTTCCACCCACCACCATCACCATCATAATATTCCACCATCATCACATTCATCATCTCTCTATCACCCTCCATCTCAACCATCACCATTACAATCATGTTCATCGCAATCACAAAATGCAGCAGCGCAATCCATGCCGTTCACTCATTCAACTACCAATCAAACAGTTGCGGCTGCATCAGCAGCTCATCAGCACTATCACCAATATCAGCAGCTTCACTATTCCGGTCCTCCCCCACAAGAAGAACCACCACCACCGCCTATCGCATCAGCTACAATGCCACGGAGCATGCGTGCTGCTCATTCCACTGGTGCATCTACCATTTCATCCAATCATGCTGCTGCTTCTACTCCTTGCTCAACTGTTTCATCGACATCTACTATCCCAAAGAATCATCACTTGCGGTCCCAGCAACACCATCATCTTCAAGGCGTCAGCAGCAACAATAACAACAATAATCATTCTCAGCGCCCACCATCGTCTGCTAATAGCATTGTCGGCGGTGGTCATATCCATCATAAGCAACCACCTGTTCCAGCTCGACATAGTAGTGTCCAGCAGAAAATTTTCGTAACTACAAATCCCTTTATGTCGACAACGGCAATCCATTGTGCATCTGGCAATCCTCCAACCTGTTCGTCTCCTGCATCAGCTGCGTACACTCAAATATATGGTAGCGGTGGAAATGGCTCTAGACAAACAACATTTGGTCATAATCAACCGCAACAGCACTATCAGCAGGCGGGCAACAATCCTTCGGGTGGCCAATATATGACGAACACAAGTAATTGAGACAAAAAGCATTCATTGTGGAGAGATTTTGTGTTTGTTTTTTGTTGGCTCTGTCTCTCTCTCTCTCTTAACAACTTGCGTGAGAATTCCTGGACGAAACAGTATTTTTGTATAAACTGTGAGAGTGACGTTTTTTTTTTTATTTTTTTTGAAGGAGGAGAACAGTTCATCTTCCTTCTATGTGAGATGATCATTTACCATGTGGAAGGAAGACTATTTTACGTCGAAACGCTGCATTTTGTTTGATGCTTGATTTTTGATTTTTCTTTACTTTTTTTTGTTTTGTTTTCCTTTTCGAAAGTTCTTACATTCATACATTCATGCATACACATAAGTTTGCCCATTTTCATTATGGAGTTCTTAATCATTTATTTGCACAATTTACAGTTGGCATGGGCACGAAGTAGTCTAGCTGTCTGTTGGCATAAGACTGAAAATAACCTTATTGTTTTACTGTGCACAAAAAATTTTGCATCGACGAATTTGACGACGCTTCTGGATACAATTCGTTTGCACCTGACATAAGGTTCAAGTTTACTTAAGTTACTGTGTTGTCTACCCGTTCATACAACACAAAAATTGCACAGGGATCATTACGAGGCACCGGTGTTAGGCGACCCAGCTAAATAAAATATAACACAGCCTTAATGATGTGTCAGAAATAATACCGCTCAGACTCATGTTTACTACCTTTCTAGAATCTCTTAACGAGAAACCTTTGAGAAGAAATCTAAATTCTTTCAATGGACTGAGTACAACAGACATTCACTTACTTATTTCTCTTTTAAGTTGAAATCTTGTTCCTAAAATTACGTCGAAATCAAAGTAAGACTCCAAATGAACATCGTAATCGTCTAATTTTCTTCAAACAGTGTACTCAGTGAACTCTTTCTACTCTCTCTGTCGCTGTCACACTATCAAAGTTCGTCAAAATGCCGCCATGCTTTCACACGGTCAGTTTCTCGGTAGTTTTTTTTTTAAATTACATTCTCTTTCGCACGCGTTACATGCTTTCGATACCCAACGCGGAAAATAAAGAAACATACGATACGATATCTGTATGCGACACGGTATGGCAGTCTATCGAACTTTTCGCTTCCCTTGCTTACTAACTTCGCAGTAGATGCGACGCAATTTGTCAAATTTTGACCGTGTAAAAACTAACATGTTACACTATTCACTCACATCAAGCACCCATGTATGGGAGAGAAATAAAACAGTGCAATAACCAGTATTGTACAGTATTTGTTTCCCGTGGTGTTAAAGAATGGCAATACACTGGAATTTAGAACAGGCTTAGAAAAATCAAGAGACTCGCTCAAGAGACATTTCTTTTAACTTTTGGCAGCAGCAGCCCTACCATTGCTTTATTTTTTTTTTATCCGAGGCATAGAAGCGTTTCGCTTTTAAATATATAATGGTTTTATAATCGCGGGCATAAATTCGTGAAAATTGGCAAAACTAATCATATATCAACCCAATCATAACTAAGCAAAAGTTTTTTCTTTCAGCTTAATGCATTCAAAATGTTGAATAAATTTTTGTACTTCTAATACGTTTATTGTGTTGCAATTGCATTTGTCATGTTATTTATTTATTTACTTTCTCATTTTCAGAGTGTGATGGTTTTTAATTCTCATTTGCACATAAATATAACTACTTGATGCTTTTTTTTGTTTTTTCTTCCATCAAACTCTGTTTGTAAAACTGAAGATTTTTTTACATAAATTTTATATTGTTGTTATTTTAGATTATTCGTCCGCAACTAACGATAAATCGAGTAACATCCGATCAAAGACCAAAGCTGAATTCTTAGAGAATCTCAATGCGAAATTGGCTAAACAGGGCATCTCAGGACGAGCATTCGCAGTGCGAAACCTAATCAACAGTAAAGCGTTGGTAAGACAATAAACAGAAATACATTTTCGTATATTTTGTATTTCCTCACAAATACTTTTCAAAATTGAAACTTGCTTATGTGCTGTGAAAACAAAATTTTTAGTTGTATCAAAATCCGAAAAAGTTATCACGTCCAAGTTCACAATATCAGCAACAACAGCCACAGCAACAACGACGATCATCAAATGGTGGTGGTGAGTTAAACCAAGAATGTAAGCGATGATCCAGACAAACCCGAACAAAAAGTAAGAAGTGCCCTAAATGGAGACCTACACGTTATGAACACCTCAACTTTAACAATTAACAAAGCTATTGTTGGTTTTAAGAACACCTAACTCAATAAAATCTTATAGAAAATAATTTCTGATAAAAGGGGTTACCAAGTTGAAATGGCAAGAACCTAAATAACATGCTTACAAACTAAAATCGAGTTAATAAGACGGAAAGCTATGACTCCTAATAATTGTAATAATGGTGGCATTTCACTCTGAGGTCAGTCTGAACTGGGCCTAGTTTCTACATCAATCGCTCGTTTTGCTATTGCTCCTTCATGAGTAAAGAAGACTTAAATTTTTATGCTGACTAGATATTCGTCAGTCATCTGCCCGTGAGCACTCAGGGAGATTATGCTAACAATTATGAGTTGTTGTATGTTGTCTTGGAAACCCAGTGTGGACGAACATTCATTCACCGCCGCTGCTCAAAAAAGAGCATTTTCACGAAACTTATATCAGGTTTCAAAATTTATAGCAATTGCGTCATTTGTCTATGTCAAATATTTGCACTTACGGTTCACAGAGTTGTAGATAATTGAATTAAATTCTAGTGTTTGCCAAGTTTTAGTTTAAATGATCTTCTGTCTGCTACTTTCAATCCAATTGACTTTCACTCAGCTCTCTATATTCGCAGCAATATTTATGACCATCCCTTTTCTTCGATAAATTTGATCGGCAACGTACTTATAGTAACGCTCATATTCGTTTTTAGCCGTACCACTCGAATATGCAATGCTCTTCCAGTCTCAATGTTTCCCAGTCACTACCATCCACAGCAATTTGCGCACAGGACCTCTTCTCTCTTTCTCCCTCCATAAAATGGGCCCGTTATTAGTTTAAAAGGAAGTTGTATGCATAATGCAACACATTTCAACACAAACCCAAAAAAAATTGCTGGATTTTATGTAGATGTATTTGTGTAGTATCTTAACATCTTCTCATGAATCAATATGGTTGTGTCTTTCTCCACGCGATGTCCTTTGCGGAACTTGCACTGCTGGCTTTGGAATCTTTACAGTTCCTGGTTAAATCTTCTCATCCGATCTCGAACTTAACTATGTCCCACACCAATACTCATTAAAAACAAATGCGTTTTTTATCAATAAATAAACTCATAGATTGTAAGACAAGTCCAAAATAATTCATTACACGAAAAACTCAAATGCTATGTCCTTACCAAAAGTTACAGTCTTTTACCTGAAGTGATAGTTAAAAATAATATATAATTACATTAAAAGTAATCTGAGGTCTCATTTATTAGAATCATAGACAAGGTTTGATGAGGCCATCCTGACTTTCTTGCGATCATATCATAGTGCTCTTTGGTTGTTTTTGTTCCTTTTTTTTTGTTATGGATCTTAAACGTTCTAAGATTCTTGAGTATTCTTTTGGCGAAGCGGTTGTTGTCTGGGATCTACAAAAACACTGACAACTGCGCGTGGCACTACTTGCAATGAACTTTGAGTGCTATTCAACTCTCATATGTGAAGCGATGTATAACGTGATGGGTCCGCGTGTCAGCGAAGTTGAGAATGTTTTTCTTGACATGTAGATTCTTTGAAGATTGTGACAGAGACTGAAGTCATGAACTATGAAAAATTCACCCACTCACAACTCCTCTGCAGTCATCTATACACATGAAAATTTGGTCAATATTTTGAAGTATTAAGTTTGAGTAAACATGGTGATTATTCTGTAATCTATTCGAGGGTGTAACATATTGTTGGTTGTGATAAATATTTGTATAGCAACGATAACTTAATCTAACAGCTTTTAAATCATTTTTGGCCGCCTTACAACTTTGCAATTCATTAATTTAAATAAATATAAGTAACCTATTAAACACTACATATGTTTTTGTTATTTTTTTCTCTCTCCTTACAGCCCGATCCAAGATTGTGTCACGAATCCTTGATGGATCAAATAAAGCGTGGCGCAAATCTTAAGCGAAATCAGAAAATTAACGACAGAAGTGCCCCGAAAATACACTAAACAATAAAACATTATTTATACGCTAAAAATATTTTAAGGTTTAAGAACACACACAAACAAAAAGAATTGAATTTTGTTTTCTTTTTGTTTTATTTAAATGTAAAATTGCTCTAACTTATTATTTATTCATACAGAGAAAAATGGAAAAAAAAAAGAAAATTGTTGCAAAATATCATTTAATTAAGAGTTTAATTTATTTTTATTCATAATAAAGAGAACAAAATGAAAGAAAACATTTATGAATTTATGAAAAAATATAAATAAACAAACAGACCACAGAAACACGTGGAAGACAATGTTTTTATGTAATTAATTATATTTCGTTTAAAGCTATTCTTTATTCTTTATTTTTCTTTGCTCTTGGTTAATCCCAAGAAGAATTACAATTTATCTTAATCCTGTTTACTAAAAAACGTCAAAATAAGAAATATACCGAATAAGTAGATTTTAACTTACTTTGAATAAATATTGTGAAGAAATACATACACTTTATGAAAATTGTACGAGTATGAATTAAATATTAACAAAATAAAAGTTAAATTTTTAAAGAATCTAAACTTGTAGAAAATGAGTACTGTTTTTGTTCTAATTTCCTCAGTGTGGATTTATTTTATGATACAAAAAATTGATAGATTTTCTTTTCCTTTCAAATACTTGCGTTTGTAACGATAGCAGTAAATGTATATTGTATAAATAATATTTTCCGGTTTGTGTTTACCATGTCATGTGATTACGAATAATATCCATAATTATCATCGTTAAATAAACGTAAATAAATTATTTTAATAATTTTTATTTGTTTTTTATTATTATTTTTTTTCCTTATTAAAGCGAAAAAGGTTAAAGAAACCAAATTTTCGAAGAAGAAGCTCATTCGCAATGACCACATGCAGTGGCAGCCAAAAAAAAGTGTTAAATGTTGTGTAAAAATTTAGTTTAAGTAAAAATTTAAATTGAATAACTTATTAAGATCATATTATAGAATGTAGATCTTGGAATTTTTTTCCAATATCTGTAGATATCTTGCGTTTGGCATTTGTAATTACATATCCTTTTTGAAATCCATTTTTAAACGTACGCTTTTGTACATGATAGTTTTTATTTCAGTATGAACGTTTTCAAAAACATTTGTAATGATAACATTTTAAAGAATAAATCTAAAATCGAAAAATTAACAAGAAACTAAACAAACCTAAGAAGCATATGAAGGAGACGTCAATTGAAACAATATGTAAGAGAACACTTTTGAATGTGAACTCGAAGAACTTGAAGATAAAAGTCTGAATTTTTATAAACCTCAAACTCATGGTGAAGGAAATGTACGATAACTTCTATTGTGAGCATTTCATATGAATAATGCACTGACTCTAAATAATATCTTATGTATATCTATTTCGATATTTTCGATCTGACATCATAATATATAAACTCGGGAGTTGAAATGCAATCCATTTCTATAGCTAATTGAACCAATACCGTGTTATCAACATCTCTCTCCTCTTCGTCTTCATCTTCCTATATTGATTTATTTCGCAACTCGGATAGTAGATGTTCTTTCATCGTCCTTTTTCGGGGGTTATATTCCTGGAGCCGTTCAAGGTTTTCAGTTTTCCACCGAATGAAGTCTAGGTCTAACTTTTGTAACTTTTTCAGGGACCAAGACGCATAATTTAGTGCATGCACATTTCTATCTTGCATAACTTTTCTCAAATTAGCATAATTACACAATTATTCAAGATACCGCAGTTGGTAAGAGTTTTCTGAATTTCATTTCTTGGTACTATTTGTCTCTTAGCCAGCAAACGATGTTTCTGCCTATAATGAAGTTGCTACTATACATTGGGATACTTTGTCCACGATATTGGTGTTGTTGAGGTCAGCATATACTTCACACTAGCCCGTTACCTTGTTTTTTTACCAACTTGTTGGGCAGAACTGAAGGTAGCTAGTCAGAGAAAGCTCTATCTGTTGAAGTTTGTAAGTCCAGATTCGGATTCACCTACTGTTAATTTGCTTGATGCCTTTACCATACAACTTTCTTGCACTTCCTGGTCAGTCGCAAAAACCACCACGCTTTCGCGTCAATATCATCACCAGACCGTCACTCAATTTATAATTTTGTTCAACATTATTTTTAAAACATCTTTCAGCAGAACATGCAAGCTTTTACTACTATCACTGCACTGCTGTTTTTATTTTTTCTGTGACAAGACTCTCCCGCACTAATAAGGAATATCAGTATTAAATTAATTAAAAAAAAAAAAAACCTTTTTTCACTCCCACTGATACAAATGGAGAAAGTTAATGGCTCCAAAATGATGTTAAAATCAACGATAGACTTCTTCATGACCCCTTTAAAACTAGACTATCGCATTTATAGTCAGCGCTTATTCATTGAAATGTTAACACTAATAGGAAATTATCACAGTTATTTACCTGGATTAATGGACTGATGAGTTGTTTTCTAATCTCTACTTCAATTTATAAGTAAAACGAATCCTAACGTCAATCGAATTTGATGCTTTTCAGATTTAACGAAAATTCCTTCCTAAAACTACGAGCAATCTTTTCACTCCTACCTTCTATAGGTAAATATTCCTAGCACTAAGCCATTTCATATACTATCTGAATAAAAAATAGTCAATTTGAAAAACAAAAAATTAACACTACCCATATATACTCGTATGCATATACCAAATATAAATCAAATTAGAAGATTAATTAAAAACTCGTAATCTATTGAAAAGCTTAACAACAAATTAACAGTTATCCTTTACTGGATTCAGGCTATTACTTGGATCAATGGATTTGCAGCGCACTACTCAGTTCCTGCCATCAGTGTTTGATATTATGTTTCTTAGTGCATATCTACAACATAAGACTATTACTTAGAATTGGTAATAATCGTACAACTGCTTGTGACTTTATTTCAAGTAGTCTCTCAATTTCTCTTAAGTCTTCTTGTAACTCCACCGATTCTCTCCTTTAGAATTTATTTACATATTTGACTGGAACTATTAAAAAAGAAAAAAAAAAAACTTTAAATTCCATTATACATACACACATATATCATCCTTTCTTACCGTATACATATTTTATACTACACACGATACAATTTATCGCTTAGCTAGAGGCTTTTGTATTTCTTTTAAGAAGGCAATTGTTTAATTAAATGCATCCCTAACAAGAAAAAAAAAGTGATATTTTTTGTTTGATTTAAAAGAAAAAAGTTTTGTATTTACATTTTATTACTTTATTCAATAAGCTCTGTTGTAAATAATCTACAGTTTACACACATTCACTATTATTCATTGTTTGTACTCTATTTTGAATTTCGTATCGTAACGCATAAATAAGCATACTTACGTAAATATAGCTAACAAACAATAAATAAAACAATAACTATTGATAATTCTATGGAACTTTTGTAACGGGCTATCGCCTAACTATTGTCGCGAATGGAATATATTAACACCATTTTAAAGGTAATAAACGTAAACTAAAACTATATTTCAATAATTTTTATGAGATAATTACATAGATTATTGTCAAACTAGTTATAATAAATATTTAAAAATATTTATAAATATAAATAATAATCTATATATGTATGTATACATTAAACAAAGTCTGTAATGAACAACAACAAAGTAAAGTAAATGGAAGTCTACCATTTGGAAGTGAAATAAAATACAACACATGAAATGTGAAACTAAAAATATTCTTTCATTTATGGCTGGAATCTCATATGTGTGTGGTTGGTTGGCGGTTCAAAGTGAACCCAATTAACATTGCTGACCTATTTGATGACACAGCTGCGATTTAAGTGAGTTGTAGTGAGTTTAGAAGCATCATGATTGGCTGAGGAACAGTCACACCTATTCTCAAACCCGTCGGCGGACCAGTCCGTTAAAATCGAAAATTCCCTATTACCAAGTGAATTGTCTGCATGGCGGTTACGTGAATTGAGATCCACTGCATTATTATTCGAATACGATACGTTAGGGTGGATTTCAGGACACGAGTATATTTATTAAACGTCCTACGACAAAATTACAGTATAAAATGTTGTAGCTTGTAAATTGATCTAGAGGGTGGAATTGGAAAATTCACCAATTTACCGTTGCTTGGGCAGATTTAAAAAAAAAGGGAAATTAGTTTCTCTGACGTAAATTATATGAAATTTTACATCGGCTTTGATGCAAGGTCGATCTTAATAGTTGCTCTTGACGTGAATTTACATTGTGCAAGTTTTCATCACCCTCCATCGTTGGCAAGTTGATAATTAAATTTATTTTACTACAAAAAGTCCCTCATTCATTCAAATTTATACCCTCATAACGGTGGATCCGTCCGTTGTCCAACTCCATCCTCTAGATAAAGTCATAAGCTACAAAATTGGCCTAATTTTCTGTAGGACGCACGGTTCTTGAGATATGAGCGAGCTAAGGCAACATTCATGCTTTCCCAATGTCGGGAAAAAATCGACGTTTGTAGCAAACATTTGTCTGGGACATTAGGCCACCATAAATTTCAGCAGGGGTTCTGGTGGTTCGCATGGGAGTAATTTTGGCCCCTACCGAATAGTGTTTCTGGACACCAGGTGTCCAGATAGTAATTTCGGCCCATACCGAGATACTACACACTGTGATGTCCAGAAACAAATTGCGCGCCATACCATAAAACCTTTCTGGTTTTCTCAAGTTCTCTCGTTAAACGCACCCTCGTTGAAATCTGCACAACCATTCCGATCCAATTTAGATCCCACCGCAAGCATTGCCAGGCGATTGCACCAACTCCTCAGTTCAATTAGTGACGTCATGAAAAATGAAGAGCCCACTTTTCTCGAAATTCCAAGGACTCCCATAGAATTTTTTTACTGAATTAACTTCGATTACCCTTTCCCCACCCAGGCCCTTTCATTCGAGGCGAAATGTCCGCAGAGAAACTCAAAATATCGACTTTTCAAAAATTGACACACTTCACACGAAAAAATGCAGAGAAATGGTTTCCCATTCCGGTCGCATTTTTTTTTTGCTGAAATAGACGTATTTTCGTAGGAGTCAATTTCATGAGTACATAATCTGATGAAAGAAATATCTCTTGAATTAAGACGAATCCAAGGATTTGTGGTACCAGGATGGAAAGAAAATTTCATGTAGATGCAAAGAAATTCGCGGCTTCTTGAGGGGAATGCTGGTGAGTCAAAGTCCGTCATAACCTCTATTTTCGCATTAAAATTGCGGAATTGGAAGATGTGATGTTTTGTGGAACGAATTTCTCGGAATCTAGGACGAGCCCATGATTGAGGGGTAACATGATGACGAGGAAATCTTATGCAGATGTGAATTAAGGCCAGACTTTTTAGCGGAAGTGCCGTGGTTGACAAGTTTGAAGGCAAAAACCAGACGTCCTCTAGGACCAGCCTATGGTTGGAGAGTATCTTTCTGAAGAGGAAATTTCATGTTGATGTGTATTGAGGTACTACTTTGTAGTGGGAGTGCCGTGCTTGACAAGTTTGAACCCGAAAACCAGATGTCGTCTTATGGCCTTCGAAAGGTGATGAGTTCGAAGATGTGTTGTTTTGTGAATCAAATATCTCGGAAACTAGGACGAGGCCATGATTGCGGGTTAGCATGATGAAGAGGAAATTAAATGCAGATGTTGACAAGTTTGAATGATGAAATATGACCTCGACACCTGGCCACCGTGGTATTCATTGGCCCTAGCTGAGACCCCGTTGCATGCGGTCGTATAGTTGCCGGTCTTCCTCCACCTCAATTGGCATTCGAAGGGTACTCAAAAACCATCGGCTGCTGTTATCGGCGTGCGGCATGTTTGTATCATCCTCAATTTGTACTCCAAATCACCCAATGTCGTGTCTTCGGTGATAAATTGCTTGTTCGACATTGACCAGAGTCCTGAAAAAAGTTGCTATACGGCGCGCAATTTGTTTCTATGCCGATAACAGCGCAATTTGTGTCTGGACACTGTGGTGTCGGCGCGCAATATATTCCCGTTACTCTACATCTATAAAAGAGAAAAAATTTTTCTGTTTGGCCACGAATAGCAAGTAGGTACCTAACGATACCCCAACAATTTATTCATCAATCGATTCGTCGTGAGTAGCGGTATAAGTCAAAATGATTTTTAATATAGCAAGTTTGTTATTCGCCCTTTATCCATTTTATATGATTTAACCCGATTTTTTGTGCTATACACACATATTACTACAGAATGGCTGAACGCCATAGCCCGAAATTTTCTGGCCACTGGGCTAGAAATCTAGGGCTAGATTCTAGAGCTAGTTTCTAGGGCTAAAAAATCTAGGGCTAGACTCTAGGGCTAGATTCTAGCGCGATTCAAACGCTACAAGCTAGAGTGACTATAGTTAGTCAAGGGGATAGTCTAGAGAGTCGTTACTAACGTCACTCTAGATACTGTCTAGTTGTCACTCTAGTAACTAGACTGACGATAGTAACGAGAGTGACGATAGGAACGAGATTGACGATAGTAACGAGAGTGACAATAGTAACTAGACTGACGATAGTAACGAGAGTGACGATAGGAACGAGATTGACGATAGTAACGAGAGTGACGATAATAACGAGAGTGACGATAGTAACGAGAGTGATGATAGTAACAAGAGTGATGATAGTAACGAGAGTGTCGACAGTGATTAGAGCCACAAATGTGAAGGTACTAACGAGAGTGATGATTGTAACAAGTGACGATAGTCACAAGAGTGACGATAGTAACTAGAGTTACGATAGCAACAAGAGTGACGACAGTGACTAGAGCAACCAGGGTGAAGGTAGTAACGGGAGTGACGATAGTAACAAGTGACGATAGTGACTAAAGTGACGACAGTAACTAGAGTGACACTAGTAACAAGTGACGATAGTAACAAAGGTGATGACAGTAATGTGAGTGACTATAGTAACTAGAGTGACGAGCATTCATGTGTTACTCTCGTTACCATCGTCACTCTAGATACTGTCAAGTTGTCACTCTAGAAACTAGACTGACGACAGTAACGAGAGTGACGATAGCAACGAGAGTGACGATAGGAACGAGATTGACGATAGTAACGAGAGTGACTAGAGTGACGATAGTAACTAGACTGACGATAGTAACGAGAGTGACGGTAGGAACGAGATTGACGATAGTAACGAGAGTGACTACAGTGACGATAGTAAATAGACTGACGATAGTAACGAGAGTGACGATAGTAACGAGAGTGACGATAGTAACGAGAGTGACGATAGTAACGAGAGTGACGACAGTGACTAGAGCCACAAATGTGAAGGAAGTAACGAGAGTGATGATTGTAACAAGTGACAATAGTCAGAAGAGTGACGACAGTAACTAGAGTTACGTTAGCAACAAGAGTGACGACGGTGTCTAGACCAACCAGGGTGAAGGTAGTAACGAGAGTGACGATAGTAACAAGTGACGATAGTGACTAGAGTGACGATAGTAACAAGTGACGACAGTATCTAGAGTGATGCTAGTAACAAGTGACGATAGTAACAAAGGTGATGACAGTAATGTGAGTGAGGATAGTAACTAGAGTGACGAGCGTTCATGTGTTACTCTGGTTACTATCGTCACTCTAGATACTGTCTAGTTGCCACGCTCGTTACTAACGTCACTCTAGTTACTAATTAGACAGACTGAGAACTAGACAGTAAATAGAGTGACAATAGTAACGAGAGTGACGATCGTTAGTCACTCTAGAAACTAGAGTAACTAGAGTCTAGTATGACTAGAGTAGAGAGTGACTAGAGTCGAGAGTGACTAGTGTCTAGAGTGACTAGAATCTAGAGTGACTAGAGTCTAGAGTGACTAGAGTCAAGAGTGACTAGAGTCTAGAGTGACTAGAGTCTAGAGTGTCTAGAGTTCAGAGTGACTAGAGTCTAGAGTGACTAGAGCTTAGAGTGACTAGAGTCTAGAGTGTCATTCTACAAACTAGTGTGACGATAGTTAGTTTCTAGCACTAGATTCTAGGGCTAGATTCTAGGGCTAGATAATAGGGCAAGATTCTAGGGCTAGAAGTCTATGGCTAGATTCTAGGGCTAGAAATCTAGGGCTAGTTTCTACGGCTGGGAATCTAGGGTTAGAAATCTAGGGCTAGATTCTAGGGCTAGACACTAATGCTAGATTCTAGGGCTAGATTCTAGGGCTTGAAATCTAGGGCTAGATTCCAGGGCTTGAAATCTAGGGCTAGATTCTAGGGCTAGATTCTAGCGCTAGATTCCAGGGCTAGATTTAGAAACTAGCTATCGTCACTCTAGTTTCTAGCGTGACAAGTTATTGTCCCTCTAGTTTCTAGATTAACAAACTACCGTCGCTCAAGTTTCTAGCGTGACAAGCTATCGTAGCCTTAGTTTGCAGCGCTAGATTCTAGGGATAGAAATCTAGGGCTAGAAATCTATGGCTATAAATCTAGGGCTAGATTCTAGGGCTAGATTCTAAGGCTAGATTCTAGGGCTAGATTCGACGGCTAGAAATCTAGGGCTAGAATCAAGGGCTAGATTCTAGGGCTAGAAATCTAGCGCTACAACCTAGAGTGACGATAGTTAGTTAGTTTGTCACTAGAATTTAGCGCTAGAAACTAACTATCGTCACTGTAGTTTCTAGAGTGACAAGCTATCGTCACTCTAGTTTCTAGCGTGACTAACTATCATCACTCTAGTTTCTAGAGTGACAAGCTATCGTCACTCTATTTTCTAGAGTGACACTCTAGACTCAAGTCACTCTAGACGCATTCTAGGCTAGAAATCTAGGGCTAAATTCTAGCCCTAGATTTATAGCCATAGATTTCTAACCCTTGATTTCTATCTCTAGAATCTAACGCTAGAATCTAGTAGTTTGTTACCCTAGAAACTAGAGTGACGATAGTTAGTTTCTAGGGGTAGATTCTAGCGCTAGATTCTAGGGCTAGATATAAGGGAATCTACCCCTACAATCTAGCGCTAGAAACTAACCATCGTCACACTAGTTTGTAGAGTGACACTCTAGACTCTAGTCACTCTAGACTCTAGTCACTCTGGACCCTAGTCACTCTCGACTCTAGTCACTCTAGATTCTAGTCACTCTAGTTTCTAGAGTGACAGTCACTCTAGACTCTAGTCTAAACTCTAGGCACTCTAGACTCTAGTCACTCTGGACTCTAGTCGCTCTAGACTCTCTAGCGCTAGAAACTAACTATCGTCACTGTAGTTTCTAGAGTGAGAAGCTATCGTCACTCTAGTTTCTAGCGTGACTAACTATCATCACTCTAGTTTCTAGAGTGACAAGCTATCGTCACTCTATTTTCTAGAGTGACACTCTAGACTCTAGTGTTAGTAGACTCTAGTCACTCTAGTTTCTAGAGTGACAGTCACTCTAGACTCTAGTCACTCTAAACTCTAGTCACTCTAGACTCTAGTCAGTCTAGATTCTAGTCACTCTAGACTCTAGTCACTCTAGTTTCTAGTGTACCCGTGTAGCCGAGTACCCGTGTACCCGTGTACCCGTGTATCAGAGTACACGTGTACCCGTGTACCCGTGTATCAGAGTACCCGTGTACCCGTGTATCAGAGTACACGTGTACTGGTTTACCCGTGTACCCGTGTACCCGTGTATCAGTGTACCCGTGCACCAGTGTACCCGTGTACGGTGCCAGAGTACCCATGTTCACTTGTACCCGTGTACCAGAGAACCCGTGTTCCCTTGTACCCGTGTACCCATGTACCCGTTTACCCGTGTACCCGTGCACCAGTGTACCCGTGCACCCGTGTATTAGTACGGATACTCTACCCGTGTACCCGTGTATACCGTGTACCCGTGTACCCGTGTATCAGAGTGCCCGTGTACCCGTGTACCCGTGTACTGTACCAGAGTACCCATGTTCCCGTATACCCGTGTACCCGTGCACCAGTGTACCCGTCTACTGTACCAGAGTACCCATGTTCCCTTGTACCCATGTACCCGTGTACCCGTGTACCCGTGCACCAGTGTACCCGTGTACTGTACCCGCGTACTGTACCCGTGTACCCGTGTACCCGTGTACCAGAGTACCCATGTTCCCGTGTACCCGTGTACCCGTGCACCAGTGTAACCGTGCACCCGTGTATTAGTACGGATACTCTACCCGTGTACCCGTGTATACCGTGTACCCGTGAACCCGTGTATTAGAGTGCCCGTGTACCCGTGCACCAGTGCACCCGTGTACCGTACCCGTGTACCCGTGTACCCGTGTACCCGTGTACCAGAGTACCGATGTTCCCGTGTACCCGTGTACCCGTGTACCCGTGTACCCGTGTACCCGTGTACCCGTGTACCCATGTACCCGTGCACCAGTGTACCCGTGTACTTTACCCGTGTACCCGTGTACCAGAGTACCCATGTTCCCGTGTACCCGTGTACTCGTGCACCAGTGTACCCGTGTACTGTACCAGAGTACCCATGTTCCCTTGTACCCGTGTACCCGTGCACCAGTGTACCCGTGTACCCGTGTACCAGAGTACCCATGTTCCCGTGTACCCGTGTACCCGTGTACCCGTGTACCCGTGCACCAGTGTACCCGTGTACTGTACCCGTGTACCCGTGTACCAGAGTACCCATGTTCCCGTGTACCCGTGTACTCGTGCACCAGTGTACCCGTGTACTGTACCAGAGTACCCATGTTCCCTTGTACCCGTGTACCCGTGCACCAGTGTACCCGTGTACTGTACCCGTGTACCCGTGTACCAGAGTACCCATGTTCCCGTGTACCCGTGTACCCGTGTACCCGTGTACCAGAGTACCCATGTTCCCGTGTACCCGTGTACTCGTGCACCAGTGTACCCGTATACTGTACCAGAGTACCTGTGTACTCGTGTGCCAGAAAACCCGTGTACCCGTGTACCCGTGTACCCGTGTACCCATGTACCCGTGTACCCGTGTATCAGAGTACCCGTGTACCCATGTACCCGTGTATCAGAGTACCCGTGTACCCGTATACCAGAGTACCCGTGTACCAAAGTACGGGTACTCTACACGGGTACCAATCTAGGGCTAGAAACCTAGGGCTAGAAATATAGGGCTAGACTCTAGGGCTAGAAATCTATGGCTAAATTCTAGGGGTATTTTCTACGGCTGGAAATCTAGGGTTAGAAATCTAGGGCTAGATTCTAGGGCTAGACACTAATGGTAGATTCTAGGGCTAGATTCAATGGCCAGTAATCTATGGCTATAAATCTAGGGCTAGATTCTAGGGCTAGATTCTAGGGCTAGAAATCTAGGGCTAGATTCAATTGCTTGAAATCTAGGGCTAGATTCTAGCGCTAGATTCTAGGGCTAGAAATCTAGGGCTAGATTCTAGGGCTAGATTCTAGGGCTAGAAATCTAGGGTTAGATTCTAGGGCTAGATTCTAGGGCTAGATTCTAGGGCTAGATTGTAGGGCTAGATTCTAGCGCTACATTCTAGGGCTTGAAATCTAAGGCTAGATTCTAGGGCTATAAATCTAGGGCTAGATTCAATTGCTTGAAATCTAGGGCTAGATTCTAGGGCTAGAAATCTAGGGCTAGATTCTAGGGCTAGATTCTAGGGCTAGAAATCTAGGGTTAGATTCTAGGGCTAGATTCTAGGGCTAGATTCTAGGGCTAGATTCTAGGGCTAGATTCTTGGGCTAGAAATCTAGGCCTAGATTCTAGGGCTAGATTCTAGGGCTATATACTAGCGCTAGATTGTAGGGCTAGATTCTAGGGCTAGATTCTGGGGCTAAAAAAACTAGGGCTAGACTCTAGCGCTAGATTGTAGGGCTAGATTCTAGGGCTAGAAATCTAGGGCTAGATTCTAGGGCTAGATTCTAGGGCTAGATTCTAGTGCTAGATTGTAGGGCTAGATTCTAGGGCTAGATTCTGGGGCTAAAAAACTAGGGCTAGATTCTAGGGCTAGACTCTAGCGCTAGATTGTAGGGCTAGATTCTAGGGCTAGAAATCTAGGGCTAGATTCTAGGGCTAGATTCTAGGGATAGATTCTAGTGCTAGATTCTAGGGCTAGAAATCTAGGGCTAGATTCTAGCGCAAGATTCTAGGGCTAGATTCTAGGGCTAGAGATCTAGGGCTAGATTCTAGGGCTAGAATTCTAGGGCTAGAAATCTAGGGCTGGATTCTGGGGATTGATTCAAGGGCTAGATTCTAGGGCTAGAAATCTAGCGCTACAACCTAGAGTGACGATAGTTAGTTAGTTTGTCACTCTAGAATTTAGCGCTAGAAACTAACTATCGTCACTGTAGTTTCTAGCGTGACTAACTATCATCACTCTAGTTTCTAGAGTGACAAGCTATCGTCACTCTATTTTCTATAGTGACACTCTAGACTCTAGTGTTAGTAGACTCTAGTCACTCTAGACTCTAGTCACTCTAGATTCTAGTCACTCTAGACTCTAGTCACTCTAGTTTCTAGTAAGTCTAAACTCTAGTCACTCTAGTTTCTAGTGTACCCGTGTACCCGTGTACTCGTGTATCCGTGTATCAGAGTACCCGCGTACCCGTGTACCCGTGTATCAGAGTACCGCGTGTACCCGTGTATCAGAGTACCCGTGTACCCGTGTACCCGTGTACCAGAGTACACGTGTACCGGTTTACCCGTGTACCCGTGTACCCGTGTATCAGTGAACCTGTGCACCAGTGTACCCGTGTACGGTACCAGAGTACCCATGTTCCCTTGTACCCGTGTACCAGAGTACCCATGTTCCCTTGTACCCGTGTACCCTTGTACCCGTGTACCCGTGCACCAGTATACCCGTGTACTGTACCAGAGAACCCATGTTCCCTTGTACCCGTGTACCCATGTACCCGTTTACCCGTGTACCCGTGCACCAGTGTACCCGTGCACCCGTGTATTAGTACGGATACTCTACCCGTGTACCCGTGTTTACCGTGTACCCGTGTACCCGTGTATTAGAGTGCCCGTGTACCGGTGTACCCGTGTACTGTACCAGAGTACCCATGTTCCCTTGTACCCGTGTACCCGTGTACCCGTGTATCCGTGTATCAGAGTACCCGTGTACCCGTGAACCCGTGTACCCGTGTACCCGTGTATCCGTGTATCAGAGTACCCGTGTACCCGTGTACCCGTGTACCCGTGTACCCGTGTATCAGAGTACCCATGTTCCCGCATACCCGTGTACCCGTGCACCAGTATACCCGTGTACTGTACCAGAGAACCCATGTTCCCTTGTACCCGTGTACCCGTGTACCCATGTACCCGTTTACCCGTGTACCCGTGCACCCGTGTATTTGTACGGATACTCTACCCGTGTACCCGTGTATACCGTGCACCCGTGTACCCGTGTACCCGTGTACCCGTGCACTAGTGTACCCGTATACTGTACCAGAGTACCTGTGTACTCGTGTACCAGAAAACCCGTGTACCCGTGTACCCATGTACCCGTGTACCCGTGTATCAGAGTACCTGTGCACCAGTGTACCCGTGTACGGTACCAGAGTACCCATGTTCCCTTGTACCCGTGTACCAGAGTACCCATGTTCCCTTGTACCCGTGTACCCTTGTACCCGTGTACCCGTGCACCAGTATACCCGTGTACTGTACCAGAGAACCCATGTTCCCTTGTACCCGTGTACCCGTGCACCAGTATACCCGTGTACTGTACCAGAGAACCCATGTTCCCTTGTACCCGTGTACCCATGTACCCGTTTACCCGTGTACCCGTGCACCAGTGTACCCGTGCACCCGTGTATTAGTACGGATACTCTACCCGTGTACCCGTGTATACCGTGTACCCGTGTACCCGTGTATTAGAGTGCCCGTGTACCGGTGTACCCGTGTACTGTACCAGAGTACCCATGTTCCCTTGTACCCGTGTACCCGTGTACCCGTGTATCCGTGTATCAGAGTACCCGTGTACCCGTGAACCCGTGTACCCGTGTACCCGTGTATCCGTGTATCAGAGTACCCGTGTACCCGTGTACCCGTGTACCCGTGTATCAGAGTACCCGTATTCCCGTGTGCCCGTGTAACCGTATACCCGTGTACCCGTGTAACCGTGTACCCGTGTATCAGAGTACCCATGTTCCCGCATACCCGTGTACCCGTGCACCAGTATACCCGTGTACTGTACCAGAGAACCCATGTTCCCTTGTACCCGTGTACCCTTGTACCCATGTACCCGTTTACCCGTGTACCCGTGCACCCGTGTATTTGTACGGATACTCTACCCGTGTACCCGTGTATACCGTGTACCCGTGTACCCGTGTACCCGTGTACCCGTGCACTAGTGTACCCGTATACTGTACCAGAGTACCTGTGTACTCGTGTACCAGAAAACCCGTGTACCCGTGTACCCATGTACCCGTGTACCCGTGTATCAGAGTACCCGTGTACCAAAGTACGGGTACTCTACACGGGTACACGGGTACACTGGTACAAGGTCGCCCAAGAGGACGGTCGGACTAGAGGACGGATGGACTAGAGGTCGTGTACCCGTGTATCAGAGTACCCGTGTACCCGTGTATCCGTGTATCAGAGTACCCGTGTACCCGTGTACCCGTGTACCCGTGTATCACAGCACCCGTATTCCCGTGTACCCGTGTAACCGTATACCCGTGTACCCGTGTAACCGTGTACCCGTGTATCAGAGTACCCATGTTCCCGCATACCCGTGTAACCATGCACCAGTGTACCCGTGCACTGTACCAGAGTACCCATGTTCCCTTGTACCCGTGTACCCATGTTCCCTTGTACCCGTGTACCCGTGTACCCGTGTACCAGAGTACCCGTGTATCAGAGTACCCGTGTATCCGTGTACCAGTGTACCAGAGTACCCGTGTACCAGAGTACCCGTGTGTCACTCTAGTTTCTGGAGTAACAAACTACTAGATTCTAGCGTTAGATTCTAGAGATAGAAATCTAGGGTTAGAAATCTTTGGCTATAAATCTAGGGCTAGATTCTAGGGCTAGGTACGTGTACCCGTGTACCCGTGTACCCGTGTACCGGTGTACCCGGGTACCAGAGTACGGGTACTCTACACGGGTACACGGGTACCTGTGTACCCGTGTATCAGAGTACCCGTGTACCCGTGTATCAGAGTACCCATGTTCCCGCGTACCCGTGTAACCATGCACCAGTGTACCCGTGTACTGTACCAGATTACCCATGTTCCATAGTAACGTGAGTTACTATGCTCGTTAGTCACTTAGAACACTAGAAACTAGAGTGCCTAGAGTGAATAAAATTGCAATATTTTGTGCAATTTATAATACAACACGTACTTACTTAAAAAAAGAAAAACGGAATGAAATAAAACGCGTGCGCTTAGATCGGTGAATCGTTAACAAGTGGTTTATTTGGCTTTGCGAATATTGTATACAGGTCATGTTTTTATTCGTTAAGTCTAATAATAAAATATGGCCGCTTAGGCGCGCAATTCAAATCTTAGACCAATTCGCTCATTGGATAATTCACAATTACAATTATTATATATTACACCGGCCGCTTTGAAGGGCTGTAGTCCTCAACATCAATCTGGAAGCACAGCCAACTTAGTTATTGGTCGTCTTAGTACGCCGTTCCGGGTCCTCACGTCCGCGACCCTGACTCTTCCGTCCACCCCTGCGACGACTGCGATGACTCGACCTAACGTCCATTGCTGTGGTGGCGTGTTGTCCTCGTGTACGACGACGACCTTTCCCACGGCGAGATTTGGTTGCTCTCGTACCCACTTGCTGCGTTCTTGGAGACCCACTAGGTAGTCCGTTGACCACTTTCGCCAGAACTGCTGCTTGAGATAGCATACAAGCTGCCATCTTTTTAAGCAGCGCTGTTGATGTTGTGGTACTTGTTCCGGCGGCAGCGCTCGCAGGGAGGTTCCTATTAATAGGTGGGCGGGAGTGAGCGCCTCGCTGTCGTTGGGGTCCGCGCTTAGGGGTGCGATTGGTCTCGAGTTGAGGATCGCTTCTACCTCGGAGAGGACCGTATGCAGCTCTTCGCTTGTGAGGAGCGCGTTTCCGACCGTCCGCTGCAGAAGTCGCTTCGCTGACTTCACCGCCGCCTCCCACAGACCGCCGAAATGAGGCGCCCTTGGTGGTATGAAGGCGAAGCTGAACCCTTCTTCTGCTGCGTACCGGTGTACAGCTTCTTTCTCTCGCTCGAACTGCTGGCGAACATCCTGCAACTTCCGTTGAGCTCCCACGAAGTTCGTCCCGTTGTCGCAGTGGACTGTCTTGGGAATTCCTCTTCGGGCGATGAACCTTTTAAGGGCGCGAATAAAAGAATCAGAGGACAGATCGGTTGCAGTTTCAAAATGCACAGCTTTGGACGTGAAACAGACAAACACAGCGATGTACGTTTTTACGGGGGGTCTACCGCGGATTCTTAATGACGTATACACGGGACCACAGAAATCAACGCCACATATAAGGAAGGGTCGTTGTGCCCTAAGTCTGTCAGCTGGTAAATTGCCCATAATCTGCGTTAGCAGTCTTGGCCTATACCTAAAGCACTGTATACAGCTGTGTACCGTTTTCCTGCATGCTTCTCGGGCATTGACTAGCCATATTTTCTCTCGAAGCAGAGATACTAATGCCTTCGGACCGGCATGGCAGTTATTTTTATGCAGGTACCGCAAATACCCTTCAATAAAGTTGGTTTTCTTTGTTAGTAAGAGCGGGAATTTGGCATCGAACTCAATCGGTGCATGTAGAAGACGTCCACCTACACGAAGTAGGGAGAATGTGCAATTGCTGTCTTCAAATTCATGCATGAAAGGATTGAGTTTTTGCATGTTTGATGGAAGTGCGTCTTTACGTTTTAACTTACGAATTTCTTGCGCAAACTCGTAGTGTTGAACAATCTGTATTAGTTTTAGGAATGATAACTGCAATTCCTTTGCAGTGAGCACATTTTCGAATTTTTCCGATTTATCCTTAAGTTTTCGAATGAAACGTATAACATATGCAAATATTCTAACTAATTTTGCATATGACGAAATTCTGTCTATTATCTCCATACCACTATTTCGAGATTTTTCGACAGCTAGCAAAATACATTTCGTTTTGCGTTTTTCCAATACCTCATCACTCAATGATAGCTCAAAATGAGCATTAACTGGCCATGCAGTCTGTTCTTCCAAAAGGAACTGTGGACCATTGAACCAAATTGAACTATTTAGTTCGTCCACGTTACAACCTCTGGAAACAATATCTGCTGGATTGTGTTTGGTAGGGACGTGTCTCCATGAGCAACTTTGCGTCCACTCTTGGATTTCTGCCACGCGATTAGCCACAAAGGTTGCTAGCGTTGATGGATGAGTCTTTATCCAATGCAGAGTAATTTCGGAATCAGTCCAAAATACAATTTGCTCTACTTGGAGATTCAACATCGCCGATACTCTCATCCACAATTTAGAGAGAGTATGCGCTGCGCAAAGTTCTAACCGCGGAAGCGATTTAGTTTTCAAAGGGGCTACTTTTGACTTTGCTGTTACTAGCGTCAACTTGATACCTTCTTCGGTTTGACTGCGTATATATATACAGCAACCATACGCTCTCATCGAAGCGTCGGCGAACCCATTAACCTGCAACTTCGCGTTGGGATGTGTATTCACAAACCTTGGTATTTTTATTTCGCGAAGTTGCGTAAGATTCATTTTGAAGTTCTGCCAACTCGTATCAAGGCGTAACGGAATCGACTCATCCCAATCTAATTTGGTAATCCATAGTTCTTGCAACAAAATTTTTGCCTTGGTAACTATGGGGCAGAGTAATCCAAGAGGATCAAATAACCGCGAGGAAACGGACAGAATGTTCCTTTTCGTCGCTGGCAGCTCATCGAAGTCGTTACCTAGGCTAAACCTAAATATATCTTCCTTTGGTTGCCATTGTATACCAAGCGTTTTCGTGGAATCTAATGCATTAAAATTGATTTCCTTTTTCATGCTCTCTGCTTCGTAAAACGCTGGGTGATTTGAAAACCACTTGGCTAGTTGGAATCCGCCTTGTTCCAGAATATCTTTAACCTCTTTTTGGGTTTTGGCAAGGGTTTCAATATCGTTGGCACCAGTTAGAAGATCATCGACGTAGAAATCTCGCAATATGACGTCAGACCCTAACGGGTGTGAGTTTCTGTGTGCATCACTTAGCATTTTTAAACACCGTATTGCCAAGAATGGTGCTGATGCGGTACCATACGTGACTGTGTTTAGTCTAAAATGCTGTAACGGTTGGGATGGATGCTGCCTCCACACTACGAGCTGATAATTCGAGTGCTCTTCGGCAATTTGAACTTGCCTGTACATTTTCGCAATATCCGCTGTTAGTTCGTATCTTTTAGTGCGAAAACGGAGCAACGTGGAGAAAAGCTCCTCTTGAATGGTTGGCCCAACCATCAAGATGTCATTCAACGACACTTGAGTCGATGTACGACTCGATGCATCAAACACTACTCGCAATTTCGTGCTTGTGCTCTGTGGTCTTAGAACACATTGGTGCGGAATGAAGTAGTGTGGGGTCTTTGGGATTTCATTATTCGTCGGTGACATGTGTCCCAACTCAAGGTATTGGTTCATGAACTCTAAATACATTTTTCTGAGTTCATTATCTTTGGATAATCTTTTCTCTAGTGAGAGAAACCGACGTTTGGCAGTTTCAAACGACGATC
Organism: Eristalis intricaria; assembly: GCA_964034865.1. NCBI lineage: Eukaryota > Metazoa > Arthropoda > Insecta > Diptera > Syrphidae > Eristalis > Eristalis intricaria. The sequence goes on from OZ035877.1 coordinate 25,207,103, forward strand.
CGAGCGAGGTAGGAGGTGCCTTGAAGGGCAATTTTACCTCAAATCTACCGGCTGGCAAAAGCTTTGTATTTTCAACAAAGTGCCTTTCGCACATTTGTTGCTCTGGAGTAAACATTGTGTTTAAGTCTCCAGGCATTTCTTCTAAGGACCAGAATTTCTGAACGATTTGGTCAAGAGTTACGGACTCTTCGTTCTGGCATATCAGATTGCAGATCTTTGTATCTGCGTTAAGACAGTTGGAATACTTTCCAGAAACTATCCAACCAAGCAGCGTTTTTTGAATCGTAGGGAACTCCGGGCCTTTTTTTATTTGGCCAACGGATAGCAAATCGAAGAACGTTTCAGCCCCCAACAACAAATCGATTTTTTGGGGCTTATGGAACCACGGGTCAGCCAATTCGATGTTTCGAGGAATGTCCCAGTTGGCTGTGTTTATAGCACGATCAGGTTGATATGCTGAAATTGAAGTCATAACCCAGTAGTCCGCCGAGAATGAGTGATCATTCAATCTAGATTTAAGTACCGCATGTACCTTTTTGTTGACTTTTGAATTCGTTTTACCGATACCAAGCAAGTTTAACGAGTTGTCTTCTTTGCGAAAATTTAGCCTCTGAACCAGCTCTTCAGTAATGAAGTAAATTTGTGAACCTGAATTAAGCAAGGCTCGCGCTAGCAAATAGTCGCCATTCTTGCATTTGATCTTCACAACAGCTGTTGCCAAAATGACTTGGTCCGTTGATTCAGAGGCATGCATGCCTTGGGAGGTCGAAGGTTGTAAGCTATTAAACGTCGTCGCATATTGATGCAACAGCGAATGATGCGCACGATTGCAGACACTACACCGGTTGGCCTTGCATTTTGATATTGTGTGCCCTTTGCGCAGACAGTTAATGCAAATCGGAACACTTTTTGCGAATTCAAATCTTTGTAACACCGGGAGTGTGGTAAACGATTGGCATGCGGTTATGAAGTGATCATTTTATTTGCAAAAGATGCATTTCAAATTATCTTGTTGTTGTTGTTGAATTTGTTTTTGTGTGTTTACACACGAAAATGATGATCTATGGGTCTTATGTCGACCAAGATCTCTCTTTGGATTTGACTGCTTGTCACTAGGTTTGAATCTTGACGTGGCCGACTCTTCCGCCGCTATGTGTTGATACCTTTTGTTCAGTGCTGTTTCACAGTCACTCCACAAAGGAAGAGTGCTATAGTCGAGCTGCTCTTCCCACTTCGACCTCGTGGCTGCATCAACTCTTGACATCACCAAACGAATAATAATTGCATTTGTGATGTTCTTTTCGTCTCCTAGTGACAAAAGTGAGTCGTAAATGGCAGAAACTGTATCGATCATACTGCGTAGTGCAGACGCCGGTGGTTTAGTGATCTCAGGTAGATCAAAAAGTGTTGAAATATTGTCAAAAAATATAAGACAATTGTTATCATACACTCTTTTTAAACTAGTCAACGCTTTGGGATAGTTTTGTTCCGTAATTTGGAAGGCCTTAACTGTTCCTAAGGCTTCACCGGACAGACACGAAATCAGATGATTGAATTTTTCAATATCTGGAAGATTGGGATCATTGTCCACTAAACTTTCAAATAAGCTGATGAAATTTTTATACTCAGCATATTTGCCGCTGAACTTGGGAAGAGACATTTTCGGAAGTCGAGAGTGTTGAGGCCCAATAAAGGAATATTCAGCAACGCTAGATTTCCGCCTCTGATTTAAAACACTCATTATTAGTGACTTTGTACATACACAAATGTCTTCTAATTCCCCGCGGAACGTGTCATTGTGATCAGCTAGTTCTATGTCTGATTGAGAGATCATAGCTTGATCAATATACGAATTTAACAAATCCAATCGACATTCTAGTTCAATTGGATTTTGTGAAATTGTCTTTTGCTCTAAAGCCGCTTTAACTCGAGAAATGTTTCCTACGATTATCGACCTCTGATGCTTTAATTGCTCAAGAGTGTCATTTTTGTTCGGAGACGCTTGTCTCTTTGGTGCCATTATACTATCGCGAGAGGAAATTAAATTTAAACCACTTGGTATTTTATATGGAATTAGTTTATCCACCGGCTGTGCCCTGGTTCTCAAAATTAATAATCGCTGTGTAAATTATTTCACGCAATAGTTACGTACTCACTGTACTTATTTGGAACCAAATCAGGTGCACTAGCCGAAAATACCATACATTAATTTTGTATTATGGTTTAATTTCACTTTCGCTTCACCACTATAAATTTATTTAATCACCGTGCTTTGTTTTAAATTTGCTGAATGCACTTTCACTCAAAAAAAATCAAAATAATTTTTGATCACTGAATGCACTTAACTTTGTTTTGGTTCTAACCAATATAATACAGAACTGTCATTCGCTTGGAAAACAATACGTGACGAAATGTAAAAAAACCAAACACAGGATTGTCAAATCGGTTTGTGCATTTGTTTTGATGTTTAATTCGAATTTGAATTTAATTTGAACAAATTTTAGTGATCGTAGTGGATAAATTTTTGGTGAAGTGCATATGGATGCGAATTATCTTTGTGTCAATGAACACTGAAGGGCAATGGCGGTACAGCGGCGATGGTGATGGCGGTGGCACTACGAACAATGTCGGAAATTTACTTCTAAAACCGATTGTTCCAACGTTAATATAATTTAAAATGACTTGTTAATAATAAAGCTATTGTACTTATTAGTTTTTAGTCAATAAAATTTATTTAGTTTATAAAAACCGCGCACTTGTTTTATTTCCATATATTTCCACTGTATGTATTCGTATGTGTACGTATGTATGTACTTTGTATGTACTTTGTACATGCAACACTTACAAGAATTGAAAGTGGGTTTTATGTTCCCATTTATTGGAGCACAATTAACAACTTGCTCTACAATATTTAACTTTCAATTTTTGTTGAATACCTGTTTTAAGGAAACTTCCCTTTTGCACTCCTCAAAGTTGCAGTTTGGATGAACCATTTGTTCTCCTGGATGTTAAAGCTGTAACGTGTGGTGATGTATGTATGTAATTGCACGTCGCGAATTTGATTTTATTATTCACTTATTCACTTATTATTCACGTTCACAATTTCTATTTTATTTTTATATTTTTTTTTTCTTTTTGTTTTACACCGGTATGTATTTTTTCACTTAGCACTTTGCACTCTATGTAGATATACTTTTTGTTTAACTCTTTAAATGCTGGAACTCTTTTATTATTTAATTTTTAATCAAGTCCCTGCTCGGGCGCCATGAATAAAAATATTTTTTGCAAATTTATAATACAACACGTACTTACTTAAAAAAAGAAAAACGGAATGAAATAAAACGCGTGCGCTTAGATCGGTGAATCGTTAACAAGTGGTTTACTTGGCTTTGCGAATATTGTATACATATAATAAAATATGGCCGCTTAGGCGCGCAATTCAAATCTTAGACCAATTCGCTCATTGGATAATTCACAATTACAATTATTATATATTTTTTTTTTTTTTAATTCATCAAATTCAGCAATTATTTGTGCTGACGAAACATAGAGTCTAGACTGACTAGAAACTAGAGTGACTAGAGTCTAGAGTGACTAGAATCTATAGTGACTAGAGTCGAGAGTGACTAGAGTCTAGAGTGACTAGAGTTTAGAGTGACTAGAGTCTAGAGTGACTAGAGTTTAGAGTGACTAGAGTCTAGAGTGACTAGAGTCTAGAGTGTCACTCTACAAACTAGTGTGACGATAGTTAGTTTCTAGCGCTAGATTCTAGGGCTAGATTCTAGGGCTAGATAGGGCTAGAAATCTAGGGCTAGATTCTAGGGCTAGAAATCAAGAGCTAGAAATCTATTGCTAGATTCCGGTGCTAGATTCAAGGGCTAGATACTAGGGCAAGAAATCGAAACCCCTAGAATGTAGCGCTAGAATCTACCCCTAGAAGCTAACTATCGTCACTCTAGTTTCTAGCGTGACAAGCTATTGTCACTCTAGTTTCGAGAGTAACAAACTACTAGATTCTAGGACTTGAAATCTAGGGCTAGATTCTAGGGCTTGAAATCTAGGGCTAGATTCTAGGGCTAGATTCTAGGGCTAGATTCTAGGGCTAGATACTAGGGCAAGAAATCGAAACCCCTAGAATGTAGCGCTAGAATCTACCCCTAGAAGCTAACTATCGTCACTCTAGTTTCTAGCGTGACAAGCTATTGTCACTCTAGTTTCGAGAGTAACAAACTACTAGATTCTAGGACTTGAAATCTAGGGCTAGATTCTAGGGCTTGAAATCTAGGGCTAGATTCTAGGGCTTGAAATCTAGGGCTAGATTCTAGGGCTTGAAATCTAGGGCTAGATTCTAGGGCTAAATTCTAGGGCTTGAAATCTAGGGCTAGATTCTAGGGCTAGACTCTAGGGCTTGAAATCTAGGGCTAGATTCTAGGGCTAGATTCTAGGGCTTGAAATCTAGGGCTAGATTCTAGGGCTAGATTCTAGGGCTAGATTCTGGGGCTGGAAATCTAGGGCTAGATTCTAGGGCTTGAAATCTGGGGCTAGATTCTAGGGGTAGATTCTAGCGCTAAATTCTAGGGCTAGATTCTAGGGCTAGAAATCTAGTGCTAGAAATCTAGGGCTAGATTCAAGGGCTAGATTCTAGCGCTAGATTCTAGGGCTAGATTCTAGGGCTAGAAATCTAGGGCTTGAAATCTAGAGCTTGAAATCTGGGGCTAGACTCTAGGGCTTGAAATCTAGGTCTGGATTCTAGGGCTAAATTCTAGGGCTAGATTCTAGGGCTAGCTTCCAGGGCTAGAAATCTAGGGCTGGAAATCTAGGGCTAGAAACCTAGGGCTAGAAATATAGGCCTAGACTCTAGGGCTAGAAATCTATGGCTAAATTCTAGGGCTATTTTCAACAGCTAGAAATCAAGGGCTAGAAATCTAGAGCTAGAAATCTAGAGCTAGAAATCTAGGGCTAGATTCTAGGGCTAGACTCTAGCGCTAGATTCTAGGGCTATAAATCTAGGGCTAAATTCTAGGGATAGATTCTAGGGCTAGATTCTAGGGCTAGAAATCTAGGGCTAGAAGTCTAGGGCTAGAAATCTAGGGCTAGATTCTAGGGTTAGAAATCTGGGGCTAGAAATCTAGGGCTAGAATCTAGGGCTTGAAATCTATGGCTGGAAATCTAGGGCTAGAAACCTAGGGCTAGAAATGTAGGGCTACATTCTAGGGCTAGAAATCTATGGCTAAATTCTAATGCTATTTTCTACAGTTGGAAATCTAGGGTTAGAAATCTAGGGCTAGATTCTAGGGCTAGACACTAATGGTAGATTCTAGGGCTAGATTCTATTACTATATACTAGGGCTAGATTCTAGGCCTAGAAACAGGATGAATGTAGTAGCGAGAGTGACGATAGTAGCAAGTGACGACAGTAACATGACGTGACGATAGTAACTAGAGTGACTAACTAGTTGTGACGTACCTAGAATGACGATCGTTAGTCGTAGACTAGAGTTTAGAGTGACTAGAGTCTATAGTGTCACTCTACAAACTAGTGTGACGATAGTTAGTTTCTAGCGCTAGATTCTAGGGCTAGATTCTATTGCTAGATAGGGCTAGAAATCTAGGGCTAGATTCTAGGGCTAGATATCAAGAGCTAGAAATCTATTGCTGGATTCTGGTGCTAGATTCAAGGGCTAGATACTAGGGCTAGAAATCGAAACCCCTAGAATCTAGCGCTAGAATCTACCCCTAGAAGCAAACTATCGTCACTCTAGTTTCTAGCGTGACAAGCTATTGTCACTCTAGTTTCGAGAGTAACAAACTACTAGATTCTAGGACTTAAAATCTAGGGCTAGATTCTAGGGCTTGAAATCTGGGGCTAGATTCTAGGGCTTGAAATCTAGGGCTAGATTCTAGGGCTAGAAATCTAGGGCTTGAAATCTGGGGCTTGAAGTCTAGGGCTAGATTCTAGGGCTTGAAATCTAGGGCTAGATTCTAGCGCTAGATTCTAGGGCTAGAAGTCTAGGGCTTGAAATCTAGGGCTAGATTCTAGGGCTAGCTTCTAGGGCTAGAAATCTAAGGCTTGAAATCTAGGGCTAGATTCTAGGGCTTAAAATCTAGGGCTGGATTCTAGGGCTAGATTCTAGCGCTAGATTCTAGGGCTTGAAATCTAGGGCTAGATTCTAGGGCTTGAAATCTAGGGCTAGATTCTAGGCCCTAGAAGCTAACTATCGTCACTCTAGTTTCTAGCGTGACAAGCTATTGTCACTCTAGTTTCGAGAGTAACAAACTACTAGATTCTAGGACTTGAAATCTAGGGCTAGATTCTAGGGCTTGAAATCTAGGGCTAGATTCTAGGGCTAGATTCTAGGGCTAGATTCTAGGGCTAGAAATCTAGGGCTTGAAATCTAGGGCTTGAAATCTAGGGCTAGATTCTAGGGCTTGAAATCTAGGGCTTGAAATCTAGGGCTAGATTCTAGGGCTTGAAATCTAGGGCTAGATTCTAGGGCTAAATTCTAGGGCTTGAAATCTAGGGCTAGATTCTAGGGCTAGACTCTAGGGCTTGAAATCTAGGGCTAGATTCTAGGGCTTGAAATCTGGGGCTAGATTCTAGGGGTAGATTCTAGCGCTAAATTCTAGGGCTAGATTCTAGGGCTAGAAATCTAGTGCTAGAAATCTAGGGCTAGGTTCAAGGGCTAGATTCTAGCGCCAGATTCTAGGGCTAGATTCTAGGGCTAGAAATCTAGGGCTTGAAATCTAGAGCTTGAAATCTGGGGCTAGATTCTAGGGCTTGAAATCTAGGGCTAGATTCTAGGACTTGAAATCTAGGGCTAGATTCTAGGGCTTGAAATCTAGGGCTGGATTCAAGGGCTAAATTCTAGGGCTAGATTCTAGGGCTAGCTTCTAGGGCTAGAAATCTAGGGCTGGAAATCTAGGGCTAGAAACCTAGGGCTAGAATTATAGGGCTAGACTCTAGGGCTAGAAATCTATGGCTAAATTCTAGGGCTATTTTAAACAGCTAGAAATCAAGGGCTAGAAATCAAGAGCTAGAAATCTAGAGCTAGAAATCTTGGGCTAGATTCTAGGGCTAGACTCTAGCGCTGGATTCTAGGGCTATAAATCTAGGGCTAAATTCTAGGGATAGATTCTAGGGCTAGATTCTAGGGCTAGAAATCTAGGGCTAGAAGTCTAGGGCTAGAAATCTAGGGCTAGATTCTAGGGTTAGAAATCTGGGGCTAGAAATCTAGGACTAGAATCTAGGGCTTGAAATCTAGGGCTGGAAATCTAGGGCTAGAAACCTAGGGCTAGAAATGTAGGGCTAGATTCTAGGGCTAGAAATCTATGACTAAATTCTAGGGCTATTTTCTACAGTTGGAAATCTAGGGTTAGAAATCTAGGGCTAGATTCTAGGGCTAGACACTAATGGTAGATTCTAGGGCTAGATTCTATTACTATATACTAGGGCTAGATTCTAGGCCTAGAAACAGGATGAATGTAGTAGCGAGAGTGACGATAGTAGCAAGTGACGACAGCAACATGACGTGACGATAGTAACTAGAGTGACTAACTAGTTGTGACGTAACTAGAATGACGATCGTTAGTCGTAGACTAGAGTTTAGAGTGACTAGAGTCTATAGTGTCACTCTACAAACTAGTGTGACGATAGTTAGTTTCTAGCGCTAGATTCTAGGGCTAGATTCTATTGCTAGATAGGGCTAGAAATCTAGGGCTAGATTCTAGGGCTAGATATCAAGAGCTAGAAATCTATTGCTAGATTCTGGTACTAGATTCAAGGGCTAGATACTAGGGCTAGAAATCGAAACCCCTAGAATCTAGCGCTAGAATCTACCCCTAGAAGCTAACTATCGTCACTCTAATTTCTAGCGTGACAAGCTATTGTCACTCTAGTTTCGAGAGTAACAAACTACTAGATTCTAGGACTTGAAATCTAGGGCTAGATTCTAGGGCTTGAAATCTAGGGCTAGATTCTAGGGCTTGAAATCTAGGGCTAGATTCTAGGGCTAGATTCTAGGGCTAGAAATCTAGTGCTAGAAATCTAGGTTTAGATTCAAGGGCTAGATTCTAGCGCTAGATTCTAGGGCTAGATTCTAGGGCTAGAAATCTAGGGCTTGAAATCTGGGGCTTGAAGTCTAGGGCTAGATTCTAGGGCTTGAAATCTAGGGCTAGATTCTAGCGCTAGATTCTAGGGCTAGAAATCAAGGGCTAAATTCCAGGGCTAGATTCTAGGGCTAGCTTCTAGGGCTAGAAATCTAAGGCTAAAAATCTAAAACTAGATTCTAGGGCTTAAAATCTAGGGCTGGATTCTAGGGCTAGATTCTAGCGCTAGATTCTAGGGCTTGAAATCTAGGTCTGGATTCTAGGGCTAAATTCTAGGGCTAGATTCTAGGGCTAGCTTCTAGGGCTAGAAATCTAGGGCTGGAAATCTAGGGCTAGAAACCTAGGGCTAGAAATATAGGCCTAGACTCTAGGGCTAGAAATCTATGGCTAAATTCTAGGGCTATTTTCAACAGCTAGAAATCAAGGGCTAGAAATCTAGAGCTAGAAATCTAGAGCTAGAAATCTAGGGCTAGATTCTAGGGCTAGACTCTAGCGCTAGATTCTAGGGCTATAAATCTAGGGCTAAATTCTAGGGATAGATTCTAGGGCTAGATTCTAGGGCTAGAAATCTAGGGCTAGAAGTCTAGGGCTAGAAATCTAGGGCTAGATTCTAGGGTTAGAAATCTGGGGCTAGAAATCTAGGGCTAGAATCTAGGGCTTGAAATCTATGGCTGGAAATCTAGGGCTAGAAACCTAGGGCTAGAAATGTAGGGCTAGATTCTAGGGCTAGAAATCTATGGCTAAATTCTAATGCTATTTTCTACAGTTGGAAATCTAGGGTTAGAAATCTAGGGCTAGATTCTAGGGCTAGACACTAATGGTAGATTCTAGGGCTAGATTCTATTACTATATACTAGGGCTAGATTCTAGGCCTAGAAACAGGATGAATGTAGTAGCGAGAGTGACGATAGTAGCAAGTGACGACAGTAACATGACGTGACGATAGTAACTAGAGTGACTAACTAGTTGTGACGTATCTAGAATGACGATCGTTAGTCGTAGACTAGAGTTTAGAGTGACTAGAGTCTATAGTGTCACTCTACAAACTAGTGTGACGATAGTTAGTTTCTAGCGCTAGATTCTAGGGCTAGATTCTATTGCTAGATAGGGCTAGAAATCTAGGGCTAGATTCTAGGGCTAGATATCAAGAGCTAGAAATCTATTGCTAGATTCTGGTGCTAGATTCAAGGGCTAGATACTAGGGCTAGAAATCGAAACCCCTAGAATCTAGCGCTAGAATCTACCCCTAGAAGCAAACTATCGTCACTCTAGTTTCTAGCGTGACAAGCTATTGTCACTCTAGTTTCGAGAGTAACAAACTACTAGATTCTAGGACTTAAAATCTAGGGCTAGATTCTAGGGCTTGAAATCTAGGGCTAGATTCTAGGGCTTGAAATCTAGGGCTAGATTCTAGGGCTAGAAATCTAGGGCTTGAAATCTGGGGCTTGAAGTCTAGGGCTAGATTCTAGGGCTTGAAATCTAGGGCTAGATTCTAGCGCTAGATTCTAGGGCTAGAAGTCTAGGGCTTGAAATCTAGGGCTAGATTCTAGGGCTAGCTTCTAGGGCTAGAAATCTAAGGCTTGAAATCTAGGGCTAGATTCTAGGGCTTAAAATCTAGGGCTGGATTCTAGGGCTAGATTCTAGCGCTAGATTCTAGGGCTTGAAATCTAGGGCTAGATTCTAGGGCTTGAAATCTAGGGCTAGATTCTAGGCCCTAGAAGCTAACTATCGTCACTCTAGTTTCTAGCGTGACAAGCTATTGTCACTCTAGTTTCGAGAGTAACAAACTACTAGATTCTAGGACTTGAAATCTAGGGCTAGATTCTAGGGCTTGAAATCTAGGGCTAGATTCTAGGGCTAGATTCTAGGGCTAGATTCTAGGGCTAGAAATCTAGGGCTTGAAATCTAGGGCTTGAAATCTAGGGCTAGATTCTAGGGCTTGAAATCTAGGGCTTGAAATCTAGGGCTAGATTCTAGGGCTTGAAATCTAGGGCTAGATTCTAGGGCTAAATTCTAGGGCTTGAAATCTAGGGCTAGATTCTAGGGCTAGACTCTAGGGCTTGAAATCTAGGGCTAGATTCTAGGGCTTGAAATCTGGGGCTAGATTCTAGGGGTAGATTCTAGCGCTAAATTCTAGGGCTAGATTCTAGGGCTAGAAATCTAGTGCTAGAAATCTAGGGCTAGGTTCAAGGGCTAGATTCTAGCGCCAGATTCTAGGGCTAGATTCTAGGGCTAGAAATCTAGTGCTTGAAATCTAGAGCTTGAAATCTGGGGCTAGATTCTAGGGCTTGAAATCTAGGGCTAGATTCTAGGACTTGAAATCTAGGGCTAGATTCTAGGGCTTAAAATCTAGGGCTGGATTCAAGGGCTAAATTCTAGGGCTAGATTCTAGGGCTAGCTTCTAGGGCTAGAAATCTAGGGCTGGAAATCTAGGGCTAGAAACCTAGGGCTAGAATTATAGGGCTAGACTCTAGGGCTAGAAATCTATGGCTAAATTCTAGGGCTATTTTCAACAGCTAGAAATCAAGGGCTAGAAATCTAGAGCTAGAAATCTAGAGCTAGAAATCTTGGGCTAGATTCTAGGGCTAGACTCTAGCGCTGGATTCTAGGGCTATAAATCTAGGGCTAAATTCTAGGGATAGATTCTAGGGCTAGATTCTAGGGCTAGAAATCTAGGGCTAGAAGTCTAGGGCTAGAAATCTAGGGCTAGATTCTAGGGTTAGAAATCTGGGGCTAGAAATCTAGGACTAGAATCTAGGGCTTGAAATCTAGGGCTGGAAATCTAGGGCTAGAAACCTAGGGCTAGAAATGTAGGGCTAGATTCTAGGGCTAGAAATCTATGACTAAATTCTAGGGCTATTTTCTACAGTTGGAAATCTAGGGTTAGAAATCTAGGGCTAGATTCTAGGGCTAGACACTAATGGTAGATTCTAGGGCTAGATTCTATTACTATATACTAGGGCTAGATTCTAGGCCTAGAAACAGGATGAATGTAGTAGCGAGAGTGACGATAGTAGCAAGTGACGACAGCAACATGACGTGACGATAGTAACTAGAGTGACTAACTAGTTGTGACGTATCTAGAATGACGATCGTTAGTCGTAGACTAGAGTTTAGAGTGACTAGAGTCTATAGTGTCACTCTACAAACTAGTGTGACGATAGTTAGTTTCTAGCGCTAGATTCTAGGGCTAGATTCTATTGCTAGATAGGGCTAGAAATCTAGGGCTAGATTCTAGGGCTAGATATCAAGAGCTAGAAATCTATTGCTAGATTCTGGTGCTAGATTCAAGGGCTAGATACTAGGGCTAGAAATCGAAACCCCTAGAATCTAGCGCTAGAATCTACCCCTAGAAGCTAACTATCGTCACTCTAGTTTCTAGCGTGACAAGCTATTGTCACTCTAGTTTCGAGAGTAACAAACTACTAGATTCTAGGACTTGAAATCTAGGGCTAGATTCTAGGGCTTGAAATCTAGGGCTAGATTCTAGGGCTTGAAATCTAGGGCTAGATTCTAGGGCTAGATTCTAGGGCTAGAAATCTAGTGCTAGAAATCTAGGTTTAGATTCTGGGGCTAGATATCTAGGGCTTGAAATCTAGGGCTAGATTGTAGGGCCTGAAATCTAGGGCTAGATTCTAGGGCTTGAAATCTAGGGCTAGATTCTAGGGCTAGATTCTAGGGCTAGATCCTGGGGTTAGAAATCTAGGGCTAGATTCTAGGGCTTGAAATCTAGGGCTAGAAGTCTAGGGCTAGAAATCTATGGCTAGACTCTAGGGCTTGAAATCTAGGGCTAGATTCTAGAGCTTGAAATCTAGGGCTAGATTCTAGGGCTAGATTCTAGGGCTAGATCCTAGGGTTAGAAATCTAGGGCTAGATTGTAGGGCTTGAAATCTAGGGCTAGACTCTAGGGCTAGAATCTAGCGCTAGATTCTAGGGCTTGAAATCTAGGGCTAGATTCTAGGGCTAAATTCTAGGGCTTGAAATCTAGGGCTAGATTCTAGGGCTTGAAATCTAGGGCTAGATTCTAGGGCTAGATTCTAGGGCTAGATCCTAGGGTTAGAAATCTAGGGCTAGATTGTAGGGCTTGAAATCTAGGGCTAGATTCTAGGGCTTGAAATCTAGAGCTAGATTCAAGGGCTTGAAATATAGGGCTAGATTCTACTACTAGCTTCTAGGGCTAGAAATCTAGGGCTAGAAGTCTAGGGCTAGAAATCTATGGCTGGATTCTAGGGTTAGTAATCTGGGGCTAGAAATCTAGGGCTAGAATCTAGGGCTTGAAATCTAGGGCTGGAGATCTAGGGCTAGAAACCTAGGGCTAGAAATATAGGGCTAGACTCTAGGGCTAGAAATCTGGGGCTAAATTCTAGGGCTATTTTCTACAGCTGGAAATCTAGGGTTAGAAATGTAGGGCTAGTTTCTAGGGCTAGACACTAATGGTAGAGTCTAGGGCTAGATTCTATTACTATATACTAGGGCTAGATTCTAGGCCTAGAAACAGGATGAATGTAGTAGCGAGAGTGACGATAGTAGCAAGTGACGACAGCAACATGACGTGACGATAGTAACTAGAGTGACTAACTAGTTGTGACGTAACTAGAATGACGATCGTTAGTCGTAGACTAGAGTTTAGAGTGACTAGAGTCTATAGTGTCACTCTACAAACTAGTGTGACGATAGTTAGTTTCTAGCGCTAGATTCTAGGGCTAGATTCTATTGCTAGATAGGGCTAGAAATCTAGGGCTAGATTCTAGGGCTAGATATCAAGAGCTAGAAATCTATTGCTAGATTCTGGTGCTAGATTCAAGGGCTAGATACTAGGGCTAGAAATCGAAACCCCTAGAATCTAGCGCTAGAATCTACCCCTAGAAGCTAACTATCGTCACTCTAGTTTCTAGCGTGACAAGCTATTGTCACTCTAGTTTCGAGAGTAACAAACTACTAGATTCTAGGACTTGAAATCTAGGGCTAGATTCTAGGGCTTGAAATCTAGGGCTAGATTCTAGGGCTTGAAATCTAGGGCTAGATTCTAGGGCTAGATTCTAGGGCTAGAAATCTAGTGCTAGAAATCTAGGTTTAGATTCTGGGGCTAGATATCTAGGGCTTGAAATCTAGGGCTAGATTGTAGGGCCTGAAATCTAGGGCTAGATTCTAGGGCTTGAAATCTAGGGCTAGATTCTAGGGCTAGATTCTAGGGCTAGATCCTGGGGTTAGAAATCTAGGGCTAGATTCTAGGGCTTGAAATCTAGGGCTAGAAGTCTAGGGCTAGAAATCTATGGCTAGACTCTAGGGCTTGAAATCTAGGGCTAGATTCTAGAGCTTGAAATCTAGGGCTAGATTCTAGGGCTAGATTCTAGGGCTAGATCCTAGGGTTAGAAATCTAGGGCTAGATTGTAGGGCTTGAAATCTAGGGCTAGACTCTAGGGCTAGAATCTAGCGCTAGATTCTAGGGCTTGAAATCTAGGGCTAGATTCTAGGGCTAAATTCTAGGGCTTGAAATCTAGGGCTAGATTCTAGGGCTTGAAATCTAGGGCTAGATTCTAGGGCTAGATTCTAGGGCTAGATCCTAGGGTTAGAAATCTAGGGCTAGATTGTAGGGCTTGAAATCTAGGGCTAGATTCTAGGGCTTGAAATCTAGAGCTAGATTCAAGGGCTTGAAATATAGGGCTAGATTCTACTACTAGCTTCTAGGGCTAGAAATCTAGGGCTAGAAGTCTAGGGCTAGAAATCTATGGCTGGATTCTAGGGTTAGTAATCTGGGGCTAGAAATCTAGGGCTAGAATCTAGGGCTTGAAATCTAGGGCTGGAGATCTAGGGCTAGAAACCTAGGGCTAGAAATATAGGGCTAGACTCTAGGGCTAGAAATCTGGGGCTAAATTCTAGGGCTATTTTCTACAGCTGGAAATCTAGGGTTAGAAATGTAGGGCTAGTTTCTAGGGCTAGACACTAATGGTAGAGTCTAGGGCTAGATTCTATTACTATATACTAGGGCTAGATTCTACGGCTAGAAACAGGATGAATGTAGTAGCGAGAGTGACGATAGTAGCAAGTGACGACAGCAACGTGACGTGACGATAGTAACTAGAGTGACTAACTACTTGTAACGTAACTAGAATGACGATCGTTAGTCGTAGACTAGAGTTTAGAGTGACTAGAGTCTATAGTGTCACTCTACAAACTAGTGTGACGATACTTAGTTTCTACCGCTAGATTCTAGGGCAAGATTCTAGCCGAAGAGGTTTCTAGCCGTAATCTAGTTTCTAGATTAACAAATTACCGTCGCTCAAGTTTCTAGCGTGACAAGCTATCGTAGCCTTAGTTTGTAGCGCTAGATTCTAGGGATAGAAATCTAGGGCTAGAAATCTATGGCTATAAATCTAGGGCTAGATTCTAGGGCTAGATTCTAAGGCTAGATTCGAGGGCTAGATTCGAGGGCTAGAAATCTAGGGCTAGAAATCTAGCGCTACAACCTAGAGTGACGATAGCTATTTAGTTTGTCACTCTAGAATCTAGCGCTAGAAACTAACTATCGTCTCTGTAGTTTCTAGAGTGACAAGCTATAGTCACTATAGTTTCTAGCGTGACTAACTATCATCACTCTAGTTTCTAGAGTGACAAGCTATAGTCACTATAGTTTCTAGCGTGACTAACTATCATCACTCTAGTTTCTAGAGTGACAAGCTATCGTCACTCTATTTTCTGGAGTGACACTCTAGTCACTCTAGACTCTAGTGTTAGTAGACTCTAGTTACTCTAGCCTCTAGTCACTCTAGTTTCTAGAGTGACTAACGATCGTCACTCTCGTTACTATCGTAACATGTAACTCGTAACATGTAACGGGTAAACGGGTACACGTGTACTCTGATACACGGGTACACGGGTACTCTGATACACGGGTACACGGGTACACGGGTACACGGGTACACGGGTACACGGGTACACGGGTACTCTGATACACGAGTACACGACCTCTAGTCCGACCGTCCTCTTGACCGATCGTCCTCTCGGCCGGCCGACCGTCCACTAGGCCGACCTAGTACCAGTGTGATACTGGTACAGTACACGGGTACATTGGTGCACGGGTACACGGGTACACGGGTACACAGGTACATGGGTACACGTGTACACAGGTACACGGGTACACGTGTACTCTGATACACGGGTACACGGGTACACGGGTACACTAGAGGACGGTCGGCCTAGTGGACGGTCGGTCGGCCGAGAGGACGGTCGTCCAAGAGGACGGTCGGACTAGAGGACGGACGGACTAGAGGTCGTTTACCCGTGTATCAGAGTACCCGTGTTCCCGTGTATCCGTGTATCAGTGTACCCGCGTACCCGTGTACCGTGTACCCGTGTATCAGAGTACCCGTATACCCGTGTATCAGAGTGCCCGTGTACCCGTGTACCCGTGACCCGTGTATCAGAGTACCCGTGTATCCGTGTACCTGTGTACCAGAGTACCCGTGTACCAGAGTACCCGTGTGTACCAGAGTACCCGTGTACCCGGGTACCAGAGTACGGGTACTCTACACGGGTACACGGGTACCTGTGTACCCGTGTAGCCGTGTACCCGTGTACCCGGACGGTCGGTCGGCCGAGAGGACGGTCGGCCAAGAGGATGGTCGGACTAGATGACCGACGGACTAGAGGTCGTGTACCCGTGTATCAGAGTACCCGTGTACCCGTCCAGCCGTGCACCCGTGTACCCGTGTAGCCGTGTACCCGTGAAGCCGTGTACCCGTGTACCCGTGTAACCGTGTACCCGTGTACCCGTGTAACCGTGTACCCGTGTACCCGTGTACCCGTGTATCCGTGTACCCGTGTAACCGTGTACCCGTGTACCAGAGTTCCCATGTTCCCGTGTACCCGTGTACCCGTGTACCCGTGTAGCCGTGTACCCGTGTACTCGTGTACCCGTGTAACCGTGTACCCGTGTAACCGTGTACCCGTGTACCCGTGTAGCCGTGTACCCGTGTACCAGAGTACCCGTGTACCAGAGTACCCGTGTGTACCAGAGTACCCGTGTACCCGTGTACCCGTGTAGCCGTGTACCCATGTATCAGAGTACCCGTGTATCCGTGTACCCGTGTACCAGAGTACCCGTGTACCAGAGTACCCGTGTGTACCAGAGTACCCGTGTACCCGTGTACCAGAGTACCCGTGTACCCGTGTATCAGAGTACCCATGTTCCCGCGTACCCGTGTAACCGTGTACCCGTGTACCCGTGTATCAGAGTACCCATGTTCCCGCGTACCCGTGTAACCATGCACCAGTGTACCCGTATACTGTATCAGATTTCCCATGTTCCATAGTAACGAGAGTTACTATGCTCATTAGTCACTTAGAACACTAGAAACTAGAGTGACTAGAGTCTAGAGTGACTAGAATCTATAGTGACTAGAGTCGAGAGTGACTAGAGTCTAGAGTGACTAGAGTCTAGATTGTCACTCTACAAACTAGTGTGACGATAGTTAGTTTCTAGCGCTAGATTCTAGGGCTAGATTCTAGGGCTAGATGGGGCTATAAATCTAGGGATAGATTCTAGGACTAGAGGACGGACGGACTAGAGGTCGTGTACCCGTGTATCAGAGTACCCGTGTTCCCGTGTATCCGTGTATCAGTGTACCCGTGTACCCGTGTACCGTGTACCCGTGTATCAGAGTACCCGTATACCCGTGTATCAGAGTGCCCGTGTACCCGTGTACCAGACTACCCGTGTATCAGAGTACCCGTGTATCCGTGTACCCGTGTACCAGAGTACCCGTGTACCAGAGTACCCGTGTGTACCAGAGTACCCGTGTACCCGTGTACCAGAGTACCCGTGTACCAGAGTACCCGTGTGTACCAGAGTACCCGTGTACCCGGGTACCAGAGTACGGGTACTCTACACGGGTACACGGGTACCGACGGACTAGAGGTCGTGTACCCGTGTATCAGAGTACCCGTGTACCCGTCCAGCCGTGCACCCGTGTACCCGTGTAGCCGTGTACCCGTGTAGCCGTGTACCCGTGTACCCGTGTACCCGTGTAACCGTGTACCCGTGTAACCGTGTACCCGTGTACCCGTGTACCCGTGTACCCGTGTAACCGTGTACCCGTGTACCAGAGTTCCCATGTTCCCGTGTACCTGTGTACCCGTGTACCCGTGTAGCCGTGTACCCGTGTACTCGTGTACCCGTGTAACCGTGTACCCGTGTAACCGTGTACCCGTGTACCCGTGTACCCGTGTAACCGTGTACCCGTGTACCCGTGTAACCGTGTACCCGTGTACCCGTGTACCCGTGTACCCGTGTACCCGTGTAACCGTGTACCAGAGTTCCCATTTTCCCGTGTACCCCTGTAGCCGTGTACCCGTGTACCAGATTACCCGTGTGTACCAGAGTACCCGTGTACCCGTGTACCCGTGTAGCCGTGTACCCGTGTACCAGAGTACCCGTGTATCAGAGTACCCGTGTACCCGTATACTGTACCAGATTTCCCATGTTCCATAGTAACGAGAGTTACTATGCTCATTAGTCACTTAGAACACTAGAAACTAGAGTGACTAGAGTCTAGACTGACTAGAAACTAGAGTGACTACAGTCTAGAGTGACTAGAATCTATAGTGACTAGAGTCGAGAGTGACTAGAGTCTAGAGTGACTAGAGTCTAGAGTGACTAGAGTCTAGAGTGTCACTCTACAAACTAGTGTGACGATAGTTAGTTTCTAGCGCTAGATTCTAGGGCTAGATTCTAGGGCTAGATAGGGCTATAAATCTAGGGCTAGATTCTAGGGCTAGAAATCAAGTGCTAGAAATCTATAGCTAGATTCTGGTGCTAGATTCAAGGGCTAGATACTAGGGCTAGAAATCTAAACCCCTAGAATCTAGCGCTAGAATCTACCCCTAGAAGCTAACTATCGTCACTCTAGTTTCTAGCGTGACAAGCTATTGTCACTCTAGTTTAAAGAGTAACAAACTACTAGATTCTAGGACTTGAAATCTAGGGCTAGATTCTAGGGCTTGAAATCTAGGGCTAGATTCTAGGCCTAGATTCTAGGGCTAGATTCTAGGGCTTGAAATCTAGGGCTTGAAATCTAGGGCTAGATTCTAGGGCTTGAAATCTAGGGCTAGATTCTAGGGCTAAATTCTAGGGCTTTAAATATAGGGCTAGATTCTAGGGCTAGACCCTAGGGCTTGAAATCTAGGGCTAGATTCTAGGGCTAGATTCTAGGGCTTGAAATCTAGGGCTAGACTCTAGGGCTAGAATCTAGCGCTAGATTCTAGGGCTTGAAATCTAGGGCTAGATTCTAGGGCTAGATTCTAGCGCTAGATTCTAGGGCTAGATTCTGGGGCTAGATATCTACGGCTTGAAATCTAGGGCTAGATTCTAGGGCTTGAAATCTAGGGCTAGATTCTAGGGCTTGAAATCTAGGGCTAGATTCTAGGGCTAGATTCTAGGGCTAGATCCTGGGGTTAGAAATCTAGGGCTAGATTCTAGGGCTTGAAATCTAGGGCTAGATTCTACTACTAGCTTCTAGGGCTAGAAATCTAGGGCTAGAAGTCTAGGGCTAGAAATCTATGGCTAGATTCTAGGGTTAGTAATCTGGGGCTAGAAATCTAGGGCTAGAATCTAGGGCTTGAAATCTAGGGCTGAAAATCTAGGGCTAGAAACCTAGGGCTAGAAATGTAGGGCTAGATTCTAGGGCTAGAAATCTATGGCTAAATTCTAGGGCTATTTTCTACAGTTGGAAATCTAGGGTTAGAAATCTAGGGCTAGATTCTAGGGCTAGACACTAATGGTAGATTCTAGGGCTAGATTCTATTACTATATACTAGGGCTAGATTCTAGGGCTAGAAACAGGATGAATGTAGTAGCGAGAGTGACGTGACGATAGTAACTAGAGTGACTAACTACTTGTGACGTAACTAGAATGACGATCGTTAGTCGTAGACTAGAGTTTAGAGTGACTAGAGTTTAGAGTGACTAGAGTCTATAGTGTCACTCTACAAACTAGTGTGACGATACTTAGTTTCTACAGCTGGATTCAGTGTACCCGTGTACTGTACCATAGTACCCATGTTCCCGTGTACCCGTGTAGCCGTGTACCCGTGTACCCGGACGGTCGGTCGGCCGAGAGGACGGTCGGCCAAGAGGACGGTCGGACTAGAGGACGGACGGACTAGAGGTCGTGTACCCGTGTATCAGAGTACCCGTGTATCAGAGTACCCGTGTACCCGTGCACCCGTGCACCCGTGTACCCGTGTAGCCGTGTACCCGTGTACCCGGACGGTCGGTCGGCCGAGAGGACGGTCGGCCAAGAGGACGGTCGGACTAGAGGACGGACGGACTAAAGGTCGTGTACCCGTGTATCAGAGTACCCGTGTACCCGTGTACCCGTGTACCCGTGTACCCGTGTACCCGTGTACCCGTGTACCCGTGTACCCGTGTAGCCGTGTACCCGGACGGTCGGTTGGCCGAGAGGACGGTCGGCCAAGAGGACGGTCGGACTAGAGGACGGACGGACTAGAGGTCGTGTACCCGTGTATCAGAGTACCCGTGTACCCGTGCACCCGTGCACCCGTGTACCCGTGTAGCCGTGTACCCGTGTACCCGGACGGTCGGTCGGCCGAGAGGACGGTCGGCCAAGAGGACGGTCGGACTAGAGGACGGACGGACTAAAGGTCGTGTACCCGTGTACCCGTGTACCCGTGTACCCGTGTAGCCGTGTACCCGTGTACCAGACTACCCGTGTATCAGAGTACCCGTGTATCCGTGTACCCGTGTACCCGTGTACCCGTGTACCCGTGTACCCGTGTAACCGTGTACCCGTGTACCAGAGTTCCCATGTTCCCGTGTACCCGTGTACCCGTGTACCCGTGTAGCCGTGTACCCGTGTACCAGACTACCCGTGCATCAGAGTACCCGTGTATCCGTGTACCCGTGTACCAGAGTACCCGTGTACCAGAGTACCCGTGTGTACCAGAGTACCCGTGTACCTGTGTAACCGTGTACCCGTGTACCCGTGTACCCGTGTACCCGTGTACCCGTGTACCCGTGTAGCCGTGTACCCGGACGGTCGGTTGGCCGAGAGGACGGTCGGCCAAGAGGACGGTCGGACTAGAGGACGGACGGACTAGAGGTCGTGTACCCGTGTATCAGAGTACCCGTGTACCCGTGCACCCGTGCACCCGTGTACCCGTGTAGCCGTGTACCCGTGTACCCGGACGGTCGGTCGGCCGAGAGGACGGTCGGCCAAGAGGATGGTCGGACTAGAGGACCGACGGACTAGAGGTCGTGTACCCGTGTATCAGAGTACCCGTGTACCCGTGCACCCGTGCACCCGTGCACCCGTGCACCCGTGCACCCGTGTACCCGTGTAGCCGTGTACCCGTGTACCAGAGTTCCCATGTTCCCGTGTACCCGTGTACCCGTGTACTCGTGTACCCGTGTTACCGTGTACCCGTGTAACCGTGTACCCGTGTACCCGTGTACCCGTGTACCCGTGTACCCGTGTAACCGTGTACCCGTGTAACCGTGTACCCGTGTACCCGTGTAACCGTGTACCCGTGTACCCGTGTACCCGTGTACCAGAGTTCTTATGTTCCCGTGTACCCGTGTAGCCGTGTACCCGTGTAGCCGTGTACCCGTGTACCAGAGTACCCGTGTACCAGAGTACCCGTGTGTACCAGAGTACCCGTGTACCCGTGTACCCGTGTAGCCGTGTACCCGTGTACCAGAGTACTCGTGTACCAGAGTACCCGTGTGTACCAGAGTACCCGTGTACCCGTGTACCCGTGTAGCCGTGTACCCGTGTATCAGAGTACCCATGTTCTCGCGTACCCGTGTAACCATGCACCAGTGTACCCGTATACTGTACCAGATTTCCCATGTTCTATAGTAACGAGAGTTACTATGCTCATTAGTCACTTAGAACACTAGAAACTAGAGTGACTAGAGTCTAGACTGACTAGAAACTAGAGTGACTAGAGTCTAGAGTGACTAGAATCTATAGTGACTAGAGTCGAGAGTGACTAGAGTCTAGAGTGACTAGAGTCTAGAGTGTCACTCTACAAACTAGTGTGACGATAGTTAGTTTCTAGCGCTAGATTCTAGGGCTAGATAGGGCTATAAATCTAGGGCTAGATACTAGGGCTAGAAATCTAAGCCCCTAGAGTCTAGCGCTAGAATCTACCCCTAGAAGCTAACTATCGTCATTCTAGTTTCTAGCGTGACAAGCTATTGTCACTCTAGTTTAAAGAGTAACAAACTACTAGATTCTAGGACTTGAAATCTAGGGCTAGATTCTAGGGCTTGAAATCTAGGGCTAGATTCTAGGGCTAGATTCTAGGGCTAGATTCTAGGGCTTGAAATCTAGGGCTTGAAATCT
This sequence comes from Eristalis intricaria, assembly GCA_964034865.1. NCBI lineage: Eukaryota > Metazoa > Arthropoda > Insecta > Diptera > Syrphidae > Eristalis > Eristalis intricaria. The sequence continues at coordinate 25,228,576 of OZ035877.1, forward strand.
AGGGCTAGATTCTAGGGCTTGAAATCTAGGGCTAGATTCTAGGGCTAAATTCTAGGGCTTGAAATCTAGGGCTAGATTCTAGGGCTAGACCCTAGGGCTTGAAATCTAGGGCTTGATTCTAGGGCTAGAAATCTAGCGCTACAACCTAGAGTGACGATAGCTTCTTAGTTTGTCACTCTAGAATCTAGCGCTAGAAACTAACTATCGTCACTGTAGTTTCTAGAGTGACAAGCTATAGTCACTCTAGTTTCTAGCGTGACTAACTATCATCACTCTAGTTTCTAGAGTGACAAGCTATCGTCACTCTATTTTCTGGAGTGACCCTCTAGTCACTCTAGACTCTAGTGTTAGTAGACTCTAGTTACTCTAGCCTCTAGTCACTCTAGTTTCTAGAGTGACTAACGATCGTCACTCTCGTTACTATCGTAACATGTAACTCGTAACATGTAACGGGTAAACGGGTACACGTGTACTCTGATACACGGGTACACGGGTACTCTGATACACGGGTACACGGGTACACGGGTACACGGGTACACGGGTACTCTGATACACGAGTACACGAACTCTAGTCCGACCGTCCTCTTGACCGACCGTCCTCTCGGCCGACCGACCGTCCACTAGGCCGACCTAGTACCAGTGTGATACTGGTACAGTACACGGGTACACTGGTGCACGGGTACACGGGTACACGGGTACACGGGTACACGTGTACTCTGATACACGGGTACACGGGTACACGGGTACACACCGTGTAACAGAGTACGGGTACTCTACACGGGTACACGGGTACACGGGTACACGGGTACACGGGTACACGGGTACACGGGTACACGGGTACACGGGTACACGGGTACTCTGATACACGAGTACACGACCTCTAGTCCGACCGTCCTCTTGACCGACCGTCCTCTCGGCCGACCGACCGTCCACTAGGCCGACCTAGTACCAGTGTGATACTGGTACAGTACACGGGTACACTGGTGCACTGGTACACGGGTACACGGGTACAAGGGAACATGGGTACAGTACAGTACACGGGTACACCGGTACACGGGTTTTTTTTTTTTTTTTTTTTTTATGGTTTGCGCCAATGGATGTGGAATCTTCTTCAAGATACTGGTAACCCGTGTTACCAGCATGAACGATTCACGGGATATTGTTCTCCTTTTTCCTCGCGCCTACGTCCTAAACCACACCTCTGCACACTTCTACCACTCTCCCCGCGGAACTGCCGTTAGGTATTACTTCGCGGGGCTGGTTAGCATATCACGCTATGTGATCTATATTTGCCAATTCGGCCTTTCTTTCTTTTTCCAGCCTTCTTAGCTCGATCTGCACCCTTGTAATAAAGGAACATGTCACTAGCCATTTGTCAGCTGACTCCATCATATGGCTAACTACGAGCTCGGGAGTTGGTAGACTTCCTCTCGCCACGGCAAAGCGTCTGCAATGGAATATTACGTGCTCTGCGTCTTCATCTTCGCGCGCGCATTCTGGACAAGTGGGTGAGCTGTCGTGACCGAAACTGTGGAGGTATTTTCGGTAACCCCCATGGCCCGACAAGAACTGCGTGAGGTGGTAGTTGCAGTTGCCGTGAGCTCTCGTTGTCCAGGCTTCTATTCTGGGTATCAATTTATGGGTCCATCTGCCTTTGGTTGTGGTGTCCCACCTGGTTTGCCACAGTGCCATTGATGTTGCCCTTTCTTCCTTTTTTAGACCTCTTGCGCTAGTCACCGAGTGATTTGCAGATCTCCGTAGGTAGATCCTTTGCATTTCGCTGGCGAGAATGTCGATCGGGACCATACCCGCAATGACGCAGGCTGCTTCGTGCGAAATTGTTCGGAAACCGCTGATTGCTCTTATCACGCAGAGCCTGTATGATGTCGAGAGCTTCCTTGCTGCATCCGTGTTCGCCAGGGCCCCCGCCCATACTGGTGCAGCATATAGGCGGATTGAGCTTACCACTGTGGAAAGCAGGATCCTTCTCTCGTATCCAGGTCCTCCGATGTTGGGCAGCATTCCTGAGAGCGCTGCCTGCATCCTTGCTGCCTTTTTGCTGCAGTACTCGACGTGCGTTTTAAAGTTAAGCCGGTTGTTGAGCATTACCCCTAGGTATTTCAGAGCCATCTTCGATCGAATTATCTGGGAACCAACCCGGAAGCTAGCGTATTCCACCGTCTTTCGACTGGTTATTAAGACAGCCTCAGTCTTGTGGTCAGCTAGTTCTAAGTCGGCGGATTCCATCCAATCCTTGATCCTGGCGATCGCTTCGTTTGTGGCTGCTTCCACCTCGTGGATATTTTTGGCTACTGTCACGACCGCGATGTCGTCGGCAAAACCGATCACCTTGACTCCGTCTGGTTGCGTGAGTCTCAGTACTCCGTCGTACATTAGGTTCCACAGGAGGGGTCCAAGGACTGAGCCCTGTGGAACGCCTGCCGAGACTTCGTGGTATTTCATTCCATCGTCAGTCTGGTATCTAAGTTTCCTATTGGTGAAGTAGCTGACGATAATCTTCCTCAAGTACTGCGGTGTGCTCATCCTATTCAAGGCTCTCATGATGCAGGACCAGTTCGCTGAGTTAAACGCGTTTTTGATGTCCAGCGTAACTACGGCACAGTATTTTTTTGTACCGCCCCTCCATCTTGAACCCGTTATCGCTTCGCTTGCTGTGTCTACCACCTCTTTGATGGCGTCGATGGTGGAGCGCGATTTCCTAAAGCCGAACTGATGGTCGGACAAGGCTCCTCGCTCCTCCGCCACACCGATTAACCTGCCGTATATGATGCTCTCAAGGATCTTTCCCGTGGTGTCAAGCAGGCAGATTGGTCGGTACCCTGACGGTTCTCCTGGGGGCTTATTGCCTTTGGGTATCAGTACCAGGTTTTGGAGTTTCCAGCGATTTGGAAAGTTACCTTCTTCGAGGCACCTTTGCATCGCCGCTGTGAACAGTTCGGGCCTCTTCTCGACGGCCGCCTTGATGGCTTTATTAGGGATGCCGTCAGGGCCAGGTGCTTTTTTGTCGGCAATTTTCCTGCACGCAATCTGCAGCTCTTCAGCCGTGACTGGTGGGATTTGATCCGAACTAGCTCCTTGTGTAAGGACGAACATTGTAGGAGGTTTCCTGGGGAACAGGTGTTCCACTATTGTTTTGAGCATCAGTGGGCAGGTTAGTTGAGGCGTCCTACTGCCTTTCACTTTTTTCATTAGCACTTTATATGCTCCTCCCCAGGGGTCTAGGTCTGCTTCCTTGCAAAGATTCTTGAAGTAATTTGCTTTGCTCTCCTTAATTGCCTTTTCCAGGTTGCGCCTTGCCAGCCTGAAGGCGGCCAATCGTTCCTGGAACTCCGGTCTACCTCTGGAACGCTGGGATCTACGACGGGCTTTAAGGCAGGTTGTCCTGAGATTCCTTATGCTGTCGTTCCACCAGTAGCATGGTTCTCCCCTTCCGCTAGTGGACCTCCTAGGCATCGCTGCGTCGCATGCTGTTGATAATGCTTGGATCAGATTACTCGACATGCTTTCCGCTGATGTGGTGTTGGCGGGGAAGTCAGAGCTTATCGTTTCTCCAAACACTTCTTCATCGAAGGTGGTGTCCTTCCACTTGGGCCCCGTTCGTTTTGGTCGCTGTCTGGGCCTCACACTATCAATCTTGAATACAACCGCCTGGTGGTCACTGTGCGTGTATTTCTCGCTGACTCGCCAATTTGTTTTGGGCAATAGAGAGTTGCTTGCGAACGTTATGTCAACTATGGAACTTCTGCCTGCTTTGCGGAAGGTTTGTGTTGAACCTTTGTTTACTAGGCCAATCTCCAACGATGCGAATGCTTCTAGGAGGGCAACCCCCCTTTTATTTGTGCATCTACTGCCCCATTCCGTAGCCCACGCGTTGAAGTCTCCGGCAATGATGACCGGATGCTTTCCTCGTGCGTCCGCTACTATATGATCTAAGAGACTCAGGTATTCTCTGTGTGGTAGACTTGGGGGAGCATAGCAGCTGTAAAAGTGGGTACCATTTATCCGGGCGCACGCAACATATTCCGTTACTGTGCTAATGTTTTGGAAGGTGTGGTTTCCACAGATCCAAATTGCTGCTTTCTTGGATGTGTCATCTGTCCAGCTGCCGCCATCTAGGGATTTATACGGCTCGCTGATGATGGCAACATCCGCTTTTTCTTCTCTTGACATTTGTGCCAGAAGGTCTTGTGCGGCCGCACAGTGATTAAGGTTAATTTGTATAACCTTCATCATGTTTTATTGGTGAGGGCCCTCCTGAAAACCGGACACTTTGCACTGCCAGCTACATGTCCTGCGTTGTCGGGGTTGGTGCTCTTGCACCAGAAACACTTCGGCTCGTGAGAGCAGTTCTTAGCTATGTGGCCCTCTGTGCCACATCTTCTGCACATTTTGGAGCGGTCCTGCTCACTCTTGCACTGACGTGCTGTGTGCCCAAATCCTAGGCATCTAAAGCACTTGGTTAGCGCTGTGCGTTCCCGGATACGGCAGTTGATCCAGCCTATCCGTATCTTTCCCTCCTTCAGCAGTGAGTTTGCATTTTCTGCGGGTAATCCAATCATTGCGACTTGGGTGCCGCCATAGGCTTTGCGCAGACTTACTATGTCTGTTTCCTTCAGTTCGGTCAGCTGAGTCTGGGATACTATTGCCTCGCAGATATCCGCTTTGGTGGTTACCTCGTCTATATCCTTGATTTCGACGGTAACGCAGTGGGTCAGTGTTCTGACCTCTGCGTCTTTTCCCAGGGATTCTCCAATTATTCCCTTAAAATGGTCGGCCTTTATTCCCGCTCCTTTTAGCTGGAAGAGCAGGTCTCCTTTTTGTGTGCGGCGGATTTTTGTCACCGATTCGCCGAGGTTTCCAAGCTTGGGATCGTTCTTGACTTTCCGCAGTATATCCGCGTACGACAAGTCGCCCTTCGCTGCTACAACTATTGCGTCAGGTCTTGTTTTCTCCTTGGTTTTCCTCGGAATATCATCTTTCCTCTGCGAATCCTTCGCAAAGTTCAGCTTTCTGCTGCTATCCGCGGGTTTCGCTTTCGGCTTTTTCGTTGTTTTTTGGGGATGGGCTTCCGCGTTCTCTCTTCCTTCGATCTTGCGCGAGGATTGCTCTTTGCGGGTGATATTTTTCCCCGTCGCTTCTGGCTGATTTTGCCTCCGTTTAGGGCTCGGGCTTTTCCCGTTCTGCTCCGGGCCTCGCTTGGTTTTTTCCGCAACTGCGGGTTTCATCCATGGGGATGTTTGGGAAGCGTTGTTCTTCCGTATCACTTCTTTGGCCTTGTCGTCGTGTGACTCGATAGCTGCCAGTTCATAGAGCGCCTTGATGCTCTCGATGGCGTCTCGCATTGGCTGGTGGATTGAGCGTCTCTTTCCGTCTTCCAGCATTTCAACCAGCGCTTTGATCTGTTCCCCTAGTTTGTGGAAGATAGATGGGTTGCTAGTTGCTTCAGGTATGGGCTTTGCGCGTACTTGTTGGGCCACGCTATCCTCCTCGCTTGCTCGGGGCGTTGATATTTGCCCTACTGGTGATCTCTGCACCTTCGCGCTCCTTTGAAAAGCCGCGACAATCGTCCCTTCGCTTCCTCCGTTTCTGTTTAAGTTACTTGTTGTGTTCATGTTGTTTGGTCCCCACTCAAAGCCGTTATCAATGTTCGAATGTGTAGTCACCCGGGATCCCATGGTTGTCTATGCAAGCAGGGAGGCCATGCGAGGGTTGACACGCGCCCTTATGGGGTCGTGTGCCAGAGCCGGATCGGTGCTAACCAGGAATGTTACATCTGGACCTACACCACCAACTTAATGGCGACGCAACATTGAGCGTTCTTTGAGTCCTGCCAAGGTTTTAACGGGACGGGGGCGTGTGTAGCATTAGCCTGAGAGCCGTTTCAACCGGATTTCACTCCAGCTTACTCGGGTAACAGAATACTACCAACGTCAGCCCTTATAGCTTCCGAAATCCAAATCGATGTTTCCAGTATACCATAATTAAGACCTTACGGGTACACGGGTTTTTTTTTTTTTTTTTTTTTTTTTTTTTTTTATGGTTTGCGCCAATGGATGTGGAATCTTCTTCAAGATACTGGTAACCCGTGTTACCAGCATGAACGATTCACGGGATATTGTTCTCCTTTTTCCTCGCGCCTACGTCCTAAACCACACCTCTGCACACTTCTACCACTCTCCGGGTACACGGGTGCACAGGTACATGGGTACACGTGTACACAGGTACACGGGTACACATGTACTCTGATACACGGGTACACGGGTACACGGGTACACACCGTGTAACAGAGTACGGGTACTCTACACGGGTACACGGGTACACTGGTACAAGTTCGGCCTAGACGACGGTCGGCCTAGTGGACGGTCGGTCGGCCGAGAGGACGGTCGGCCAAGAGGACGGTCGCACTAGAGGACGGACGGACTAGAGGTCGTGTACCCGTGTATCAGAGTACCCGTGCACCCGTGTACCCATGTACCCGTGTAACCGTGTACCCGTGTAGCCGTGTACCCGTGTACCCGTGTACCCGTGTAACCGTGTAACCGTGTACCCGTGTATCAGAGTACCCGTGTATCAGAGTACCCGTGTATCCGTGTACCAGAGTACCCGTGTACCAGAGTACCCGTGTGTACCAGAGTACCCGTGTACCCGTGTATCAGAGTACCCGTGCACCCGTGTACCCATGTACCCGTGTAACCGTGTACCCGTGTAACCGTGTACCCGTGTACCCGTGTAACCGTGTAACCGTGTACCCGTGTAACCATGCACCAGTGTACCCGTGTACTGTACCAGAGTACCCATGTTCCCGTGTACACGGACGGTCGGTCGGCCGAGAGGACGGTCGGCCAAGAGGACGGTCGGACTAGAGGACGGACGGACTAGAGGTCGTGTACCCGTGTAACCGTGTACCCGTGTATCAGAGTACCCATGTTCCCGCATACCCGTGTAACCATGCACCAGTGTACCCGTGAGTACACGTACCCATGTTCCCGTGTACCCATGTTCCCGTGTACCCGTGTACCCGTGTACCCGGACGTGTGTAACCGTGTACCAGTGTAACCGTGTACCCGTGTACCCGTGTACCCGTGTACCCGTGTAACCGTGTACCCGTGTACCCGTGTAACCGTGTACCCGTGTACCAGAGTTCCCATGTTCCCGTGTACCCGTGTACCCGTGTAGCCGTGTACCCGTGTACCAGAGTACCCGTGTATCAGAGTACCCGTGTATCCGTGTACCAGAGTACCCGTGTACCAGAGTACCCGTGTGTACCAGAGTACCCGTGTACCCGTGTATCAGAGTACCCATGTTCCCGCGTACCCGTGTAACCATGTACCCGTGTATCAGAGTACCCATGTTCCCGCGTACCCGTGTAACCATGCACCAGTGTACCCGTGTACTGTACCAGATTTCCCATGTTCCATAGTAACGAGAGTTACTAAGCTCGTTAGTCACTTAGAACAATAGAAACTAGAGTGACTAGAGTCTAGACTGACTAGAAACTAGAGTGACTAGAGTCTAGAGTGACTAGAGTTTAGAGTGACTAGAGTCTAGAGTGACTAGAGTCTAGAGTGTCACTCTACAAACTAGTGTGACGATAGTTAGTTTCTAGCGCTAGATTCTAGGGCTAGATACTAGGGCTAGAAATCGAAACCCCTAGAATCTAGCGCTAGAATCTACCCCTAGAAGCTAACTATCGTCACTCTAGTTTCTAGCGTGACAAGCTATTGTCACTCTAGTTTCGAGAGTAACAAACTACTAGATTCTAGGGCTTGAAATCTAGGGCTAGATTCTAGGGCTAGATTCTAGCGCTAGATTCTAGGGCTAGACTCTAGGGCTAGAATCTAGCGCCAGATTCTAGGGCTTGAAATCTAGGGCTAGATTCTAGGGCTAGATTCTAGCGCTAGATTCTAGGGCTAGATTCTAGGGCTAGATTCTAGGGCTAGAAATCTAGTGCTAGAAATCTAGGGCTGGATTCAAGGGCTAGATTCTAGCGCTAGATTCTAGGGCTAGATTCTAGGGCTAGATTCTGGGGCTAGAAATCTAGGGCTAGATTCTAGGGCTTGAAATCTAGGGCTAGATTCTAGGGCTAGAAATCTAGGGCTTGAAATCAAGGGCTAGATTCTAGAGCTTGAAATCTAGGGCTAGATTCTAGCGCTAGATTCTAGGGCTAGATTCTAGGGCTAGAAATCTAGTGCTAGAAATCTAGGGCTAGATTCAAGGGCTAGATTCTAGCGCTAGATTCTAGTGCTAGATTCTAGGGCTAGAAATCTAGGGCTAGATTCTAAGGCTAGCTTCTAGGGCTAGAAATCTATTGCTAGAAGTCTAGGGCTAGAAATCTAGGGCTAGATTCTAGGGTTAGAAATCTGGGGCTAGAAATCTAGGGCTTGAAATCTAGGGCTAGATTCTAGGGCTAGAAATCTAGGGCTTGAAATCAAGGGCTAGATTCTAGGGCTTGAAATCTAGGGCTTGATTCTAGCGCTAGATTCTAGGGCTAGATTCTAGGGCTAGAAATCTAGTGCTAGAAATCTAGGGCTGGATTCAAGGGCTAGATTCTAGCGCTAAATTCTAGGGCTAGATTCTAGGGCTAGAAATCTAGGGCTTGAAATCTAGGGCTAGATTCTAGGGCTTGAAATCTAGGGCTAGATTCTAGGGCTTGAAATCTAGGGCTAGATTCTAGGGCTAGATTCTAGGGCTAGATTCTGGGGCTAGAAATCTAGGGCTTGAAATCTAGGGCTAGATTCTAGGGCTTGAAATCTAGGGCTAGATTCTAGGGCTTGAAATCTAGGGCTAGATTCTAGGGCTAGAAATCTAGGGCTTGAAATCAAGGGCTAGATTCTAGGGCTTGAAATCTAGGGCCAGATTCTAGCGCTAGATTCTAGGGCTTGATTCTAGGGCTAGAAATCTAGGGCTTGAAATCTAGGGCTAGATTCTAGGGCTTGAAATCTAGGGCTAGATTCTAGGGCTTGAAATCTAGGGCTAGATTCTAGTGCTAGAAATCTAGGGCTAGATTCAAGGGCTAGATTCTAGCGCTAGATTCTAGGGCTAGATTCTAGGGCTTGAAATCTAGGGCTAGATTCTAGGGCTAGCTTCTAGGGCTAGAAATCTAGGGCTAGATTCTAGGGGTAGAAATCTAGTGCTAGAAATCTAGGGCTAGATTCAAGGGCTAGATTCTAGCGCTAGATTCTAGGGCTAGATTCTAGGGCTAGAAATCTAGGGCTAGATTCTAGGGCTAGCTTCTAGGGCTAGAAATCTAGGGCTAGATTCTAGGGCTAGAAATCTAGTGCTAGAAATCTAGGGCTAGATTCAAGGGCTAGATTCTAGCGCTAGATTCTAGGGCTAGATTCTAGGGCTTGAAATCTAGGGCTAGATTCTAGGGCTTGAAATCTAGGGCTAGATTCTAGCGCTAGATTCTAGGGCTAGATTCTAGGGCTAGAAATCTAGTGCTAGAAATCTAGGGCTAGATTCAAGGGCTAGATTCTAGCGCTAGATTCTAGGGCTAGATTCTAGGGCTAGATTCTAGGGCTAGATTCTAGGGCTAGAAATCTAGTGCTAGAAATCTAGGGCTGGATTCAAGGGCTAGATTCTAGCGCTAAATTCTAGGGCTAGATTCTAGGGCTAGAAATCTAGGGCTTGAAATCTAGGGCTAGATTCTAGGGCTTGAAATCTAGGGCTAGATTCTAGGGCTTGAAATCTAGGGCTAGATTCTAGGGCTTGAAATCTAGGGCTAGATTCTAGGGCTAAATTCTGGGGCTAGAAATCTAGGGCTAGATTCTAGGGCTTGAAATCTAGGGCTAGATTCTAGGGTTAGAAATCTGGGGCTAGAAATCTAGGGCTAGAATCTAGGGCTTGAAATCTAGGGCTGGAAATCTAGGGCTAGAATTCTAGGGCTAGAAATCTAGGGCTAGATTCTAGGGTTAGAAATCTGGGGCTAGAAATCTAGGGCTAGAATCTAGGGCTTGAAATCTAGGGCTGGAAATCTAGGGGTAGAAACCTACCTAGAATCTAGCCCTAGATTCTAGGGCTTGAAATCTAGGGCTAGATTCTAGGGCTTGAAATCTAGGGCTAGATTCTAGGGCTAGATTCTAGGGCTAGAAATCTAGTGCTAGAAATCTAGGCCTAGATTCAAGGGTTAGATTCTAGCGCTAGATTCTAGGGCTAGATTCTAGGGCTAGAAATCTAGGGCTTGAAATCTAGGGCTAGATTCTAGGGCTTGAAATCTATGGCTAGATTCTAGGGTTAGATTCTAGCGCTAGAATCTAGGGCTAGATTCTAGGGCTAGAAATCTAGTGCTAGAAATCTAGGGCTAGATTCAAGGGCTAGGTTCTAGCGCTAGACACTAATGGTAGATTCTAGGGCAAGATTCTAGCAATAGAGGTTTCTAGCCGTAATCTAGTTTCTAGATTAACAAACTACCGTCGCTCAAGTTTCTAGCGTGACAAGCTATCGTAGCCTTAGTTTATAGCGCTAGATTCTAGGGATAGAAATCTAGGGCTAGAAATCTATGGCTAAATTCTAGGGCTATTTTCTACAGCTGGAAATCTAGGGTTAGAAATCTAGGGCTAGATTCTAGGGCTAGACACTAATGGTAGATTCTAGGGCAAGATTCTAGCAATAGAGGTTTCTAGCCGTAATCTAGTTTCTAGATTAACAAACTACCGTCGCTCAAGTTTCTAGCGTGACAAGCTATCGTAGCCTTAGTTTATAGCGCTAGATTCTAGGGATAGAAATCTAGGGCTAGAAATCTATGGCTATAAATCTAGGGCTAGATTCTAGGGCTAGATTCTAAGGCGCTACGCTAGAAACTAACTATCGTCACTGTAGTTTCTAGAGTGACAAGCTATAGTCACTGTAGTTCCTAGCGTGACTAACTATCATCACTCTAGTTTCTAGAGTGACAAGCTATCGTCACTCTATTTTCTGGAGTGACACTCTAGACTCTAGTCACTCTAGACTCTAGTGTTAGTAGACTCTAGTCACTCAAGCCTCTAGTTTCTAGAGTGACTAACGATCGTCACTCTCGTTACTATCGTCACTCGTTAGTCACTTAGAACACTAGAAACTAGAGTGACTAGAGTCTAGACTGACTAGAAACTAGAGTGACTAGAGTCTAGAGTGACTAGAGTCTAGAGTGACTAGAGTTTAGAGTGACTAGAGTCTAGAGTGACTAGAGTTTAGAGTGACTAGAGTCTAGAGTGACTAGAGTTTAGAGTGACTAGAGTCTAGAGTGACTAGAGTCTAGAGTGTCACTCTACAAACTAGTGCGACGATAGTTAATTTCTAGCGCTTGATTCTAGGGCTAGATTCTAGGGCTAGATAGGGCTAGAAATCTAGGGCTAGATTCTAGGGCTAGAAATCAAGAGCTAGAAATCTATTGCTAGATTCTGGTGCTAGATTCAAGGGCTAGATACTAGGGCTAGAAATCTAAACCCCTGGAATCTAGCGCTAGAATCTACCCCTAGAAGCTAACTATCGTCACTCTAGTTTCTAGCGTCACAAGCTACTGTCACTCTAGTTTCGAGAGTAACAAACTACCAGATTCTAGGGCTTGAAATCTAGGGCTAGATTCTAGGGCTAGATTCTAGGGCTAGAAATCTAGTGCTTGAAATCTAGGGCTAGATTCTAGTGCTTGAAATCTGGGGCTAGATTCTAGGGCTAGATTCTAGCGCTAGATTCTAGGGCTAGATTCTAGGGCTAGAAATCTAGTGCTAGAAATCTAGGGCTAGATCCAAGGGCTTGAAATCTAGGGCTAGATTCTAGGGCTTGAAATCTAGGGCTAGATGCTAGGGCTAGATTCTAGGGCTAGATTCTGGGGCTAGAAATCTAGGGCTAGAATCTAGCCGTGTACCCGTGTACCCGGACGGTCGGTCGGCCGAGAGGACGGTCGGCCAAGAGGACGGCCGGACTAGAGGACGGACGGAGTAGAGAACGGACGGACTAGAGGTCGTGTACCCGTGTATCAGAGTACCCGTGTACCCATGTACCCGTGTACCCGTGTACCCATGTACCCGTGTAGCCGTGTACCCGTGTACCCGGACGGTCGGTCGGCCGAGAGGACGGTCGGCCAAGAGGACGGTCGGACTAGAGGACGGACGGACTAGAGGTCGTGTACCCGTGTATCAGAGTACCCTTGTACCCGTGTACCCGTGTACCCGTGGACCCGTGTACCCATGTACCCATGTCAAGAGGACGGTCGGACTAGAGGACCTTGTACCGTGTAGAGTACCCGTACTCTGGTACACGGGTACACGGGTACTCTGATACACGGGTACACGGGTTCTCTGGTACACGGGTACACAGGTACTCTGGTACAGTACACGGGAACACTGGTACACGGGGTACACGGGTACACGGGTACTCTGATACACGGGTACACGGGTACACGGGTACTCTGATACACGGGTACACGGGTACCAGTGTAGAGTACTCGTACTCTGGTACCCGGGTACACGGGTACTCTGGTACACGGGTACACGGGTACACGGGTACACGGGTACTCTGATATACTTGTAAACGGGTACTTGGGTACTCCGATACACGGGTACACGGGTACCTGTGTACCTGTGTACACAGTTACCTTTGTACACAGGTACCCGTGTACCCGTGTATCGGAGTACCCAAGTACCCGTTTACAAGTATAGTAGAGTACCCGTACTCTGGTACCTGTGTACCCGTGTATCAGAGTACCCGTGTACCCGTGTATCAGAGTACCCGTGTACCCGTTTACCCGTGTATCAGAGTACCCGTGTACCCGTGTACCCGTGTACCAGAGTACCCGTGTACCCGGGTACCAGAGTACGGGTACTCGTGTACCCGTGTATCGGATCTAGAATCTAGCCCTAGACCTCTAGCCCTAGAATTCTAGCCCTAGTATCCAGCCCTAGAATCTAGCCCTAGATTTCTAGCCCTCAAATCTAGCCCTAGAATCTAGCCTTAGAACCTAGCCCTAGAATCTAGCCCTAGATTTATAGCCATAGACTTCTAGCCCTAGATTTCTATCCCTAGAATCTAGCGCTACAAACTAAGGCTACGATAGCTTGTCACGCTAGAAACTTGAGCGACGGTAGTTTGTTAATCTAGAAACTAGAGTGACAATAACTTGTCACGCTAGAACCTAGAGTGACGATAGCTAGTTTCTAGGAGTAGATTCTAGCGCGAGATTCTAGGGCTAGATATAAGGACTACACTTTAGCGCTAGATTCTAGGCTAGAAATCTAGGGCTAAATTCTAGCCCTCTACGGCTAGAAATCTAGGGCTAAATTCTAGCCCTCTACGGCTAGAATCTTGCCCTAGAATCTAGCGGTAGAAACTAAGTATCGTCACACTAGTTTGTAGAGTGACACTATAGACTCTAGTCACTCTAGACTCTAGTCTACGACTAACGATCGTCATTCTAGTTACGTCACAACTAGTTAGTCACTCTAGTTACTATCGTCACGTCACGTTGCTGTCGTCACTTGCTACTATCGTCACTCTCGCTACTACATTCATCTTGTTTCTAGGCCTAGAATCTAGCCCTAGTATATAGTAATAGAATCTAGCCCTAGAATCTACCATTAGTGTCTAGCCCTAGAATCTAGCCCTAGATTCCTAACCCTAGATTTACACTTGTAGAAAATAGCCCTAGAATTTAGCCATAGATTTCTAGCCCTAGAGTCTAGCCCTATATTTCTAGCCCTAGGTTTCTAGCCCTAGATTTCCAGCCCTATATTTCAAGCCCTAGATTCTAGCCCTAGATTTCTAGCCCCAGATTTCTACCCCTAGAATCTAGCCCTAGATTTCTAGCCCTAGACTTCTAGCCCTAGATTTCTAGCCCTAGAAGCTAGCCCTAGAATCTAGCCCTAGATTTCTAGCCCCAGAATCTAGCCCTAGAATCTAGCCCTAGAGTCTAGCAATAGATTTCAAGCCCTAGAATCTAGTAGTTTGTTACTCTCGAAACTAGAGTGACAATAGCTTGTCACGCTAGAAACTAGAGTGACGATAGTTAGTTTCTAGCGCTAGATTCTAGGGGTTTAGATTTCTAGCTCTAGTATCTAGCCCTTGAATCTAGCACCAGAGTCTAGCTCTTGATTTCTAGCCCTAGAATCTAGCCCTAGATTTCTAGCCCTATCTAGCCCTAGAATCTCGCCCTAGAATCTAGCGCTAGAAACTAACTATCGTCACACTAGTTTGTAGAGTGACACTCTAGACTCTAGTCACTCTAAACTCTAGTCACTCTAGACTCTAGTCACTCTAAACTCTAGTCACTCTAGACTCTAGTCACTCTCGACTCTAGTCACTATAGATTCCAGTCACTCTAGACTCTAGTCACTCTAGTTTCTAGTCAGTCTAGACTCTAGTCACTCTAGTTTCTCGTGTTCTAAGTGACTAACGAGCATAGTAACTCACGTTACTATGGAACATGGGAAATCTGGTACAGTACACGGGTACACTGGTGCACGGTTACACGGGTACACGGGTACACGGGCACTCTGATACACGGGTACACGGGTATACGGGTACTCTGATACACGGGTACACGGGTACACGGGTACTCTGATACACAGATACACGGGTACACGGGTACACGGTTACACGGGTACACGGGTACTCTGATACACGGGTACTCTGGTACACACGGGTACTCTGGTACACGGGTACTCCGGTACACGGGTACACGGATACACGGGTACTCTGATACACGGGTACTCTGGTACACGGGTACACGGCTACACGGGTACACGGGAACATGGGCACTCTGGTACAGTACACGGGTACACTGGTGCATGGTTACACGGGTATGCAGGAACATGGATACTCTGATACACGGGTACACGGTTACACGGGTACATGGGTACACGGGCACTCTGATAAACGGGTACACGGGTATACGGGTACTCTGATACACGGGTACACGACCTCTAGTCCGCCCGTCCTCTAGTCCGACCGTCCTCTAGGCCGACCTTGTACCAGTGTACCCGTGTACCCGTGTACACGTGTAGAGTACCCGTACTCTGGTACACGGGTACACGGCTACACCGGTACACGGGTACACGGGTACTCTGGTACACGGGTACTTGGGTACACGGCTACTCTGATACACGGGTACACGGGTACTTTGGTGCACGGGTACACGGGTTCACGGGTACACGGGTACACAAGTTCTCTGGTACGCGGTAACACGGGTACTCTGGTACCCGTGTACCAGTGTACCAGTGTACCCGTGTACCAGAGTACCCATGTTCCCGTGTACCCGTGTACCCGTGTACCCGTGTACCGGTGTAGCCGTGTACCCGTGTACCAGAGTACGGGTACTCTACACGTGTACACGGGTACACGGGTACACTGGTACAAGGTCGGCCTAGAGGACGGTCGGACTAGAGGACGGGCGGACTAGAGGTCGTGTACCCGTGTATCAGAGTACCCGTATACCCGTGTACCCGTTTATCAGAGTGCCCGTGTACCCATGTACCCGTGTAACCGTGTACCCGTGTATCAGAGTATCCATGTTCCTGCATACCTGTGTACCCGTGTACCAGAGTACCCGTGTACCCGTAGTACGGGTACTCTGGTACATGGGTACACTGATACACGATCGGCCTAGTGGATGGTCGGCTTAGAGGACGGTCGGCCTAGAGCACGGGAACATAGGAACATGGGTACTCTGGTACACGGGTACACTGGTGCACGGGTACACGGGTTCACGGGTACACGGGTACACGGGTACACGGGTTCACGGGTTCACGGGTACACGGGTACACGGGTACACAAGTTCTCTGGTACGCGGTAACACGGGTACTCTGGTACCCGTGTACCAGTGTACCAGTGTACCCGTGTACCAGAGTACCCATGTTCCTATGTTCCCGTGCTCTAGGCCGACCGTCCTCTAAGCCGACCATCCACTAGGCCGATCGTGTATCAGTGTACCCGTGTACCAGAGTACCCGTACTACGGGTACACGGGTACTCTGGTTCACGGGTACACAGGTACTCTGGTACAGTACACGGGTACACGGGTACACGGGTACACGGGAACATGGGTACTCTGGTACACGGGTACACGGGTACTCTGATACACGGGTACACGGGTATTCTGATACACGGGTACACGGGTACATGGGTACACGGGTACACGGGTTCTCTGGTACACGGGTACACAGGTACTCTGGTACAGTACACGGGTACACTGGTGCACGGGTACACTGGTGCACGGGTACACTGGTGCACGGGTACACGGGTACACGGGTACACGGGTACACAGGGACACGGGTACACGTGTACTCTGATACACGGGTACATGGGTACACGGGTACACTGGTACAAGGTCGGCCTAGTGGACGGTCGGTCGGCCAAGAGGACGGTCGGACTAGAAGACGGACGGACTAGAGGTCGTGTACCCGTGTATCAGAGTACCCGTGTACCCGTGTATCCATGTATCAGAGTACCCGTGTACCCGTGTACCCGTGTACCCGTGTATCAGAGTACCCGTGTACCCGTGTATCAGAGTACCCGTTTATCCGTGTACCCGTGTAACCGTGTAACCGTGTACCCGTGTACCCGTGTATCAGAGTACCCATGTTCCCGCGTACCCGTGTAACCATGCACCAGTGTACCCGTGTACTGTACCAGATTACCCATTTTCCATAGTAACGTGAGTTACTATGCTCGTTAGTCACTTAGAACACTAGAAACTAGAGTGACTAGAGTCTAGACTGACTAGAAACTAGAGTGACTATAGTCTAGAGTGACTAGAGTTTAGAGTGACTAGAGTCTAGAGTGACTAGAGTCTAGAGTGTCACTCTACAAACTAGTGTGACGATTGTTAGTTTCTAGCGCTAGATTCTAGGGCTAGATTCTAGGGCTAGATAGGGCTAGAAATCTAGGGCTAGATACTAGGGCTAGAGATCTAGTGCTAGAAATCTAGGGCTAGATTCAAGGGCTAGATTCTAGCGCTAGATTCTAGGGCTAGAATCTAGCACTAGATTCTAGGGCTTGAAATCTAGGGCTAGACTCTAGAGCTAGACACTAATGGTAGATTCTAGGGCTAGATTCTATTACTATATACTAGGGCTAGATTCTAGGCCTAGAAACAGGATGAATGTAGTAGCGAGAGTGACGATAGTAGCAAGTGACGACAGCAACGTGACGTGACGATAGTAACTAGAGTGACTAACTAGTTGTGACGTAACTAGGGCTAGATTCTAAGGCTAGATTCTAGGGCTAAATTTGAGGGCTAGAAATCTAGGGCTAGATCCTAGGGCTGGATACTAGGGCTAGAATTCTAGGGCTAGAGATCTAGGGCTAGATCTAAATCTAGGGTTAGAAATCTAGCGCTACAACCTAGAGTGACGATAGCTAGTTAGTTTGTCACTCTAGAATCTAGCGCTAGAAACTAACTATCGTCACTGTAGTTTCTAGAGTGACAAGCTATAGTCACTCTAGTTTCTAGCGTGACTAACTATCATCACTCTAGTTTCTAGAGTGATAAGCCATCGTCACTCTATTTTCTGGAGTGACACTCTAGACTCTAGTCACTCTAGACTCTAGTGTTAGTAGACTCTAGTCACTCTAGCCTCTAGTAATCGAATCCGAGACTTTGGACTGCGTAGCGCGAGGTCGAAATTTTTTCATAAAATTTTTCCTATGCCTCGAGGTCGATTTTCGACCGTTTTTCCACATCATCTCCCGACTGCCAAACCGGCCGTGTTAGGCCTACCGATGACTTCTGCGCACGTTTTGTGATGTGCTCTTACGTATATTAATCGAATCCGAGACTTTGAACTGCGTAGCGCGAGGTCGAAATTTTTTCATTAAATTTTTCCTATGCCTCGAGGTCGATTTTCGGCCGTTTTTGCACATCATCTCCCGACTGCCAAACCGGCCGTGTTAGGCCTACCGATGACTTCTGCGCACGTTTTGTGATGTGCTCTTACGTATATTAATCGAATCCGAGACTTTGGACTGCGTAGCGCGAGGTCGAAATTTTTTCATAAAATTTTTCCTATGCCTCGAGGTCGATTTTCGACCGTTTTTCCACATTATCTCTCGACTGCCAAACCGCCCGTGCTAGGCCTACCGATGACTTCTGCGCACGTTTTGTGATGTGCTCTTACGTATATTAATCGAATCCGAGACTTTGGACTGCGTAGCGCGAGGTCGAAATTTTTTCATAAAATGTTTACTATGCCTCGAGGTCGATTTTCGACCGTTTTTCCACATTATCTCTCGACTGCCAAACCGGCCGTGTTAGGCCTACCGATGACTTCTGCGCACGTTTTGTGATGTGCTCTTACGTATATTAATCGAATCCGAGACTTTGGACTGCGTAGCGCGAGGTCGAAATTTTTTCATAAAATTTTTCCTATGCCTCGAGGTCGATTTTCGGGTATTCTGATACACGGGTACATGGGTACACGGGTACACGGGTACACGGGTACACGGGTTCTCTGGTACACGGGTACACAGGTACTCTGGTACAGTACACGGGTACACTGGTGCACGGGTACACTGGTGCACGGGTACACGGGTACACGGGTACACGGGTACACAGGGACACGGGTACACGTGTACTCTGATACACGGGTACATGGGTGCACGGGTACACGGGTACACTGGTACAAGGTCGGCCTAGTGGACGGTCGGTCGGCCAAGAGGACGGTCGGACTAGAAGACGGACGGACTAGAGGTCGTGTACCCGTGTATCAGAGTACCCGTGTACCCGTGTATCCATGTATCAGAGTACCCGTGTACCCGTGTACCCGTGTATCAGAGTACACGTATACTCGTGTACCCGTGTATCAGAGTGCCCGTGTACCCGTGTATCAGAGTGCCCGTGTACCCGTGTACCCGTGTATCAGAATATCCATGTTCCCGCATACCCGTGTAGCCGTGTACCCGTGCATCAGTGTAACCGTGCACCAGTGTACCCGTGTACTGTACCAGAGTACCTGTGTACCCGTGTACCAGAGAACCCGTGTACCCGTGTACCCGTGTAGCCGTGTACCCGTGTAAAAGAGTACCCGTGTATCAGAGTACATGTGTATCCGTGTACCCGTGTACCAGAGTACCCGTGTACCAGAGTACCCGTGTGTACCAGAGTACCCGTGTACCCGTGTATCAGAGTACACGTATACCCGTGTACCCGTGTATCAGAGTGCCCGTGTACCCGTGTATCAGAGTGCCCGTGTACCCGTGTACCCGTGTATCAGAATATCCATGTTCCCGCGTACCCGTGTAACCATGCACCAGTGTACCCGTGTATCAGAGTACCCATGTTCCCGCTTACCCGTGTAACCATGCACCAGTGTACCCGTGTACTGTACCAGATTACCCATGTTCCATAGTATCGTGAGTTACTATGCTCGTTAGTCACTTAGAACACTAGAAACTAGAGTGACTAGAGTCTAGACTGACTAGAAACTAGAGTGACTAGAGTCTAGAGTGACTAGAGTTTAGAGTGACTAGAGTCTAGAGTGACTAGAGTCTAGAGTGTCACTCTACAAACTAGTGTGACGATTGTTAGTTTCTAGCGCTGGATTCTAGGGCTGGATAGGGCTAGAAATCTAGGGCTAGATACTAGGTCTAGAAATCTAAGCCCCTAGAATCTAGCGCTAGAATCTACCCCTAGAAGCTAACTATCGTCACTCTAGTTTCTAGCGTGACAAGCTATTGTCACTCTAGTTTCGAGAGTAACAAACTACTAGATTCTAGGGCTAGATTCTAGCGCTAGATTCTAGGGCTAGACTCTAGGGCTAGAATCTAGCACTAGATTCTAGGGCTTGAAATCTAGGGCTAGATTCTAGGGCTAGAGATCTAGTGCTAGAAATCTAGGGCTAGATTCAAGAGCTAGATTCTAGCGCTGGATTCTAGGGCTATTTTCTACAGCTGGAAATCTAGGGTTAGAAATCTAGGGCTAGACTCTAGCGCTAGACACTAATGGTAGATTCTAGGGCTAGATTCTATTACTATATACTAGGGCTAGATTCTAGGCCTAGAAACAGGATGAATGTAGTAGCGAGAGTGACCATAGTAGCAAGTGACGACAGCAACGTGACGTGACGATAGTAACTAGAGTGACTAACTAGTTGTGACGTAACTAGAATGACGATCGTTAGTCGTAGACTAGAGTCTAGAGTGACTAGAGTCTATAGTGTCACTCTACAAACTAGTGTGACGATACTTAGTTTCTACCGCTAGATTCTAGGGCAAGATTCTAGCCGTAGAGGTTTCTAGCCGTAATCTAGTTTCTAAATTAACAAACTACCGTCGCTCAAGTTTCTAGCGTGACAAGCTATCGTAGCCTTAGTTTGTAGCACTAGATTCTAGGGATAGAAATCTAGGGCTAGAAATCTATGGCTATAAATCTAGGGCTAGATTCTAGGGCTAGATTCTAAGGCTAGATTCTAGGGCTAAATGTGAGGGCTAGAAATCTAGGGCTAGATTCTAGGGCTGGATACTAGGGCTAGAATTCTAGGGCTAGAGATCTAGGGCTAGATTCTAGGGCTAGAAATCTAGGGTTAGAAATCTAGCGCTACAACCTGATGTGCTCTTACGTATATTAATCGAATCCAAGACTTTGAACTGCGTAGCGCGAGGTCGAAATTTTTTCATTAAATTTTTCCTATGCCTCGAGGTCGATTTTCGGCCGTTTTTCCACATTATCTCTCGACTGCCAAACCGGCCGTGCTAGGCCTACCGATGACTTCTGCGCACGTTTTGTGATGTGCTCTTACGTATATTAATCGAATCCGAGACTTTGGATTGCGTAGCGCGAGGTCGAAATTTTTTCATAAAATGTTTACTATGCCTCGAGGTCGATTTTCGACCGTTTTCCCACATTATCTCTCGACTGCCAAACCGGCCGTGTTAGGCCTACCGATGACTTCTGCGCACGTTTTGTGATGTGCTCTTACGTATATTAATCGAATCCGAGACTTTGGACTGCGTAGCGCGAGGTCGAAATTTTTTCATAAAATTTTTCCTATGCCTCGAGGTCGATTTTCGGGTATTCTGATACACGGCTACATGGGTACACGGGTACACGGGTACACGGGTACACGGGTACACGGGTTCTCTGGTACACGGGTACACAGGTACTCTGGTACAGTACACGGGTACACTGGTGCACGGGTACACTGGTGCACGGGTACACGGGTACACGGGTACACGGGTACACAGGGACACGGGTACACGTGTACTCTGATACACGGGTACATGGGTGCACGGGTACCCGTGTACCCGTGTATCAGAATATCCATGTTCCCGCATACCCGTGTAGCCGTGTACCCGTGCATCAGTGTAACCGTGCACCAGTGTACCCGTGTACTGTACCAGAGTACCTGTGTACCCGTGTACCAGAGAACCCGTGTACCCGTGTACCCGTGTAGCCGTGTACCCGTGTAAAAGTGTACCCGTGTATCAGAGTACCCGTGTATCCGTGTACCCGTGTACCAGAGTACCCGTGTACCAGAGTACCCGTGTGTACCAGAGTACCCGTGTACCCGGGTACCAGATTACGGGTACTCTACACGGGTACACGGGTACCTGTGTACCCGTGTATCAGAGTACCCGTGTACCCGTGTATCAGAGTACCCGTTTATCCGTGTACCCGTGTAACCGTGTAACCGTGTACCCGTGTACCCGTGTATCAGAGTACCCATGTTCCCGCGTACCCGTGTAACCATGCACCAGTGTACCCGTGTACTGTACCAGATTACCCATGTTCCATAGTAACGTGAGTTACTATGCTCGTTAGTCACTTAGAACACTAGAAACTAGAGTGACTAGAGTCTAGAGTGACTAGAGTTTAGAGTGACTAGAGTCTAGAGTGACTAGAGTCTAGAGTGTCACTCTACAAACTAGTGTGACGATTGTTAGTTTCTAGCGCTAGATTCTAGGGCTAGATTCTAGGGCTAGATAGGGCTAGAAATCTAGGGCTAGATACTAGGTCTAGAAATCTAAGCCCCTAGAATCTAGCGCTAGAATCTACCCCTAGAAGCTAACTATCGTCACTCTAGTTTCTACGGTGACAAGCTATTGTCACTCTAGTTTCGAGAGTAACAAACTACTAGATTCTAGGGCTAGATTCTAGCGCTAGATTCTAGGGCTAGACTCTAGGGCTAGAATCTAGCACTAGATTCTAGGGCTTAAAATCTAGGGCTAGATTCTAGGGCTAGAGATCTAGTGCTAGAAATCTAGGGCTAGATTCAAGAGCTAGATTCTAGCGCTAGATTCTAGGGCTATTTTCTACAGCTGGAAATCTAGGGTTAGAAATCTAGGGCTAGACTCTAGAGCTAGACACTAATGGTAGATTCTAGGGCTAGATTCTATTACTATATACTAGGGCTAGATTCTAGGCCTAGAAACAGGATGAATGTAGTAGCGAGAGTGACGATAGTAGCAAGTGACGACAGCAACGTGACGTGACGATAGTAACTAGAGTGACTAACTAGTTGTGACGTAACTAGAATGACGATCGTTAGTCGTAGACTAGAGTCTAGAGTGACTAGAGTCTATAGTGTCACTCTACAAACTAGTGTGACGATACTTAGTTTCTACCGCTAGATTCTAGGGCAAGATTCTAGCCGTAGAGGGCTAGAATTTAGCCCTAGATTTCTAGCCGTAGAGGGCTAGAATTTAGCCCTAGATTTCTAGCCTAGAATCTAGCGCTAAAGTGTAGTCCTTATATCTAGCCCTAGAATCTCGCGCTAGAATTTACCCCTAGAAACTAGCTATCGTCACTCTAGGTTCTAGCGTGACAAGTTATTGTCACTCTAGTTTCTAGATTAACAAGCTACCGTCGCTCAAGTTTCTAGCGTGACAAGCTATCGTAGCCTTAGTTTGTAGCGCTTGATTCTAGGGCTTGAAATCTAGGGCTGGAGATCTAGGGCTAGAAACCTAGGGCTAGAAATATAGGGCTAGACTCTAGGGCTAGAAATCTATGGCTAAATTCTAGGGCTATTTTCTACAGCTTGAAATCTAGGGTTAGAAATCTAGGGCTAGATTCTAGGGCTAGACACTAATGGTAGATTCTAGGGCTAGATTCTATTACTATATACTAGGGCTAGATTCTAGGGCTAGAAACAGGATGAATGTAGTAGCGAGAGTGACGATAGTAGCAAGTGACGACAGCAACGTGACGTGACGATAGTAACTAGAGTGACTAACTACTTGTGACGTAACTAGAATGACGATCGTTAGTCGTAGACTAGAGTTTAGAGTGACTAGAGTCTATAGTGTCACTCTACAAACTAGTGTGACGATACTTAGTTTCTACCGCTAGATTCTAGGGCAAGATTCTAGCCGAAGAGGTTTCTAGCCGTAATCTAGTTTCTAGATTAACAAACTACCGTCGCTCAAGTTTCTAGCGTGACAAGCTATCGTAGCCTTAGTTTGTAGCGCTAGATTCTAGGGATAGAAATCTAGGGCTAGAAATCTATGGCTATAAATCTAGGGCTAGATTCTAGGGCTAGATTCTAAGGCTAGATTCGAGGGCTAGATTCGAGGGCTAGAAATCTAGGGCTAGATTCTAGGGCTGGATACTAGGGCTAGAATTCTAGGGCTAGAGATCTAGGGCTAGATTCGAGGGCTAGAAATCTAGGGCTAGATTCTAGGGCTAGAAATCTAGGGCTAGAAATCTAGGGCTAGAAATCTAGCGCTACAACCTAGAGTGACGATAGCTAGTTAGTTTGTCACTCTAGAATCTAGCGCTAGAAACTAACTATCGTCACTGTAGTTTCTAGAGTGACAAGCTATAGTCACTCTAGTTTCTAGTCAGTCCAGACTCTAGTCACTCTAGTTTCTAGCGTGACTAACTATCATCACTCTAGTTTCTAGAGTGACAAGCTATCGTCACTCTCGTTACTATCGTAACATGTAACTCGTAACATGTAACGGGTAAACGGGTACACGTGTACTCTAATACACGGGTACTCTGATACACGGGTACACGGGTACACGGGTACACGGGTACACGGGTACACGGGTACACGGGTACACGGGTACACGGGTACACGGGTACACGGGTACACGGGTACACGGGTACACGGGTACACGGGTACTCTGATACACGAGTACACGACCTCTAGTCCGACCGTCCTCTTGACCGACCGTCCTCTCGGCCGACCGACCGTCCACTAGGCCGACCTAGTACCAGTGTGATACTGGTACAGTACACGGGTACACTGGTGCACTGGTACACGGGTACACGGGTACAAGGGAACATGGGTACAGTACAGTACACGGGTACACCGGTACACGGGTTTTTTTTTTTTTTTTTTTTTTATGGTTTGCGCCAATGGATGTGGAATCTTCTTCAAGATACTGGTAACCCGTGTTACCAGCATGAACGATTCACGGGATATTGTTCTCCTTTTTCCTCGCGCCTACGTCCTAAACCACACCTCTGCACACTTCTACCACTCTCCCCGCGGAACTGCCGTTAGGTATTACTTCGCGGGGCTGGTTAGCATATCACGCTATGTGATCTATATTTGCCAATTCGGCCTTTCTTTCTTTTTCCAGCCTTCTTAGCTCGATCTGCACCCTTGTAATAAAGGAACATGTCACTAGCCATTTGTCAGCTGACTCCATCATATGGCTAACTACGAGCTCGGGAGTTGGTAGACTTCCTCTCGCCACGGCAAAGCGTCTGCAATGGAATATTACGTGCTCTGCGTCTTCATCTTCGCGCGCGCATTCTGGACAAGTGGGTGAGCTGTCGTGACCGAAACTGTGGAGGTATTTTCGGTAACCCCCATGGCCCGACAAGAACTGCGTGAGGTGGTAGTTGCAGTTCCCGTGAGCTCTCGTTGTCCAGGCTTCTATTCTGGGTATCAATTTATGGGTCCATCTGCCTTTGGTTGTGGTGTCCCACCTGGTTTGCCACAGTGCCATTGATGTTGCCCTTTCTTCCTTTTTTAGACCTCTTGCGCTAGTCACCGAGTGATTTGCAGATCTCCGTAGGTAGATCCTTTGCATTTCGCTGGCGAGAATGTCGATCGGGACCATACCCGCAATGACGCAGGCTGCTTCGTGCGAAATTGTTCGGAAACCGCTGATTGCTCTTATCACGCAGAGCCTGTATGATGTCGAGAGCTTCCTTGCTGCATCCGTGTTCGCCAGGGCCCCCGCCCATACTGGTGCAGCATATAGGAGGATTGAGCTTACCACTGTGGAAAGCAGGATCCTTCTCTCGTATCCAGGTCCTCCGATGTTGGGCAGCATTCCTGAGAGCGCTGCCTGCATCCTTGCTGCCTTTTTGCTGCAGTACTCGACGTGCGTTTTAAAGTTAAGCCGGTTGTCGAGCATTACCCCTAGGTATTTCAGAGCCATCTTCGATCGAATTATCTGGGAACCAACCCGGAAGCTAGCGTATTCCACCGTCTTTCGACTGGTTATTAAGACAGCCTCAGTCTTGTGGTCAGCTAGTTCTAAGTCGGCGGATTCCATCCAATCCTTGATCCTGGCGATCGCTTCGTTTGTGGCTGCTTCCACCTCGTGGATATTTTTGGCTACTGTCACGACCGCGATGTCGTCGGCAAAACCGATCACCTTGACTCCGTCTGGTTGCGTGAGTCTCAGTACTCCGTCGTACATTAGGTTCCACAGGAGGGGTCCAAGGACTGAGCCCTGTGGAACGCCTGCCGAGACTTCGTGGTATTTCATTCCATCGTCAGTCTGGTATCTAAGTTTCCTATTGGTGAAGTAGCTGACGATAATCTTCCTCAAGTACTGCGGTGTGCTCATCCTATTCAAGGCTCTCATGATGCAGGACCAGTTCGCTGAGTTAAACGCGTTTTTGATGTCCAGCGTAACTACGGCATAGTATTTTTTTGTACCGCCCCTCCATCTTGAACCCGTTATCGCTTCGCTTGCTGTGTCTACCACCTCTTTGATGGCGTCGATGGTGGAGCGCGATTTCCTAAAGCCGAACTGATGGTCGGACAAGGCTCCTCGCTCCTCCGCCACACCGATTAACCTGCCGTATATGATGCTCTCAAGGATCTTTCCCGTGGTGTCAAGCAGGCAGATTGGTCGGTACCCTGACGGTTCTCCTGGGGGCTTATTGCCTTTGGGTATCAGTACCAGGTTTTGGAGTTTCCAGCGATTTGGAAAGTTACCTTCTTCGAGGCACCTTTGCATCGCCGCTGTGAACAGTTCGGGCCTCTTCTCGACGGCCGCCTTGATGGCTTTATTAGGGATGCCGTCAGGGCCAGGTGCTTTTTTGTCGGCAATTTTCCTGCACGCAATCTGCAGCTCTTCAGCCGTGACTGGTGGGATTTGATCCGAACTAGCTCCTTGTGTAAGGACGAACATTGTAGGAGGTTTCCTGGGGAACAGGTGTTCCACTATTGTTTTGAGCATCAGTGGGCAGGTTAGTTGAGGCGTCCTACTGCCTTTCACTTTTTTCATTAGCACTTTATATGCTCCTCCCCAGGGGTCTAGGTCTGCTTCCTTGCAAAGATTCTTGAAGTAATTTGCTTTGCTCTCCTTAATTGCCTTTTCCAGGTTGCGCCTTGCCAGCCTGAAGGCGGCCAATCGTTCCTGGAACTCCGGTCTACCTCTGGAACGCTGGGATCTACGACGGGCTTTAAGGCAGGTTGTCCTGAGATTCCTTATGCTGTCGTTCCACCAGTAGCATGGTTCTCCCCTTCCGCTAGTGGACCTCCTAGGCATCGCTGCGTCGCATGCTGTTGATAATGCTTGGATCAGATTACTCGACATGCTTTCCGCTGATGTGGTGTTGGCGGGGAAGTCAGAGCTTATCGTTTCTCCAAACACTTCTTCATCGAAGGTGGTGTCCTTCCACTTGGGCCCCGTTCGTTTTGGTCGCTGTCTGGGCCTCACACTATCAATCTTGAATACAACCGCCTGGTGGTCACTGTGCGTGTATTTCTCGCTGACTCGCCAATTTGTTTTGGGCAATAGAGAGTTGCTTGCGAACGTTATGTCAACTATGGAACTTCTGCCTGCTTTGCGGAAGGTTTGTGTTGAACCTTTCTTTACTAGGCCAATCTCCAACGATGCGAATGCTTCTAGGAGGGCAACCCCCCTTTTATTTGTGCATCTACTGCCCCATTCCGTAGCCCACGCGTTGAAGTCTCCGGCAATGATGACCGGATGCTTTCCTCGTGCGTCCGCTACTATATGATCTAAGAGACTCAGGTATTCTCTGTGTGGTAGACTTGGGGGAGCATAGCAGCTGTAAAAGTGGGTACCATTTATCCGGGCGCACGCAACATATTCCGTTACTGTGCTAATGTTTTGGAAGGTGTGGTTTCCACAGATCCAAATTGCTGCTTTCTTGGATGTGTCATCTGTCCAGCTGCCGCCATCTAGGGATTTATACGGCTCGCTGATGATGGCAACATCCGCTTTTTCTTCTCTTGACATTTGTGCCAGAAGGTCTTGTGCGGCCGCACAGTGATTAAGGTTAATTTGTATAACCTTCATCATGTTTTATTGGTGAGGGCCCTCCTGAAAACCGGACACTTTGCACTGCCAGCTACATGTCCTGCGTTGTCGGGGTTGGTGCTCTTGCACCAGAAACACTTCGGCTCGTGAGAGCAGTTCTTAGCTATGTGGCCCTCTGTGCCACATCTTCTGCACATTTTGGAGCGGTCCTGCTCACTCTTGCACTGACGTGCTGTGTGCCCAAATCCTAGGCATCTAAAGCACTTGGTTAGCGCTGTGCGTTCCCGGATACGGCAGTTGATCCAGCCTATCCGTATCTTTCCCTCCTTCAGCAGTGAGTTTGCATTTTCTGCGGGTAATCCAATCATTGCGACTTGGGTGCCGCCATAGGCTTTGCGCAGACTTACTATGTCTGTTTCCTTCAGTTCGGTCAGCTGAGTCTGGGATACTATTGCCTCGCAGATATCCGCTTTGGTGGTTACCTCGTCTATATCCTTGATTTCGACGGTAACGCAGTGGGTCAGTGTTCTGACCTCTGCGTCTTTTCCCAGGGATTCTCCAATTATTCCCTTAAAATGGTCGGCCTTTATTCCCGCTCCTTTTAGCTGGAAGAGCAGGTCTCCTTTTTGTGTGCGGCGGATTTTTGTCACCGATTCGCCGAGGTTTCCAAGCTTGGGATCGTTCTTGACTTTCCGCAGTATATCCGCGTACGACAAGTCGCCCTTCGCTGCTACAACTATTGCGTCAGGTCTTGTTTTCTCCTTGGTTTTCCTCGGAATATCATCTTTCCTCTGCGAATCCTTCGCAGAGTTCAGCTTTCTGCTGCTATCCGCGGGTTTCGCTTTCGGCTTTTTCGTTGTTTTTTGGGGATGGGCTTCCGCGTTCTCTCTTCCTTCGATCTTGCGCGAGGATTGCTCTTTGCGGGTGATATTTTTCCCCGTCGCTTCTGGCTGATTTTGCCTCCGTTTAGGGCTCGGGCTTTTCCCGTTCTGCTCCGGGCCTCGCTTGGTTTTTTCCGCAACTGCGGGTTTCATCCATGGGGATGTTTGGGAAGCGTTGTTCTTCCGTATCACTTCTTTGGCCTTGTCGTCGTGTGACTCGATAGCTGCCAGTTCATAGAGCGCCTTAATGCTCTCGATGGCGTCTCGCATTGGCTGGTGGATTGAGCGTCTCTTTCCGTCTTCCAGCATTTCAACCAGCGCTTTGATCTGTTCCCCTAGTTTGTGGAAGATAGATGGGTTGCTAGTTGCTTCAGGTATGGGCTTTGCGCGTACTTGTTGGGCCACGCTATCCTCCTCGCTTGCTCGGGGCGTTGATATTTGCCCTACTGGTGATCTCTGCACCTTCGCGCTCCTTTGAAAAGCCGCGACAATCGTCCCTTCGCTTCCTCCGTTTCTGTTTAAGTTACTTGTTGTGTTCATGTTGTTTGGTCCCCACTCAAAGCCGTTATCAATGTTCGAATGTGTAGTCACCCGGGATCCCATGGTTGTCTACGCAAGCAGGGAGGCCATGCGAGGGTTGACACGCGCCCTTATGGGGTCGTGTGCCAGAGCCGGATCGGTGCTAACCAGGAATGTTACATCTGGACCTACACCACCAACTTAATGGCGACGCAACATTGAGCGTTCTTTGAGTCCTGCCAAGGTTTTAACGGGACGGGGGCGTGTGTAGCATTAGCCTGAGAGCCGTTTCAACCGGATTTCACTCCAGCTTACTCGGGTAACAGAATACTACCAACGTCAGCCCTTATAGCTTCCGAAATCCAAATCGATGTTTCCAGTATACCATAATTAAGACCTTACGGGTACACGGGTTTTTTTTTTTTTTTTATGGTTTGCGCCAATGGATGTGGAATCTTCTTCAAGATACTGGTAACCCGTGTTACCAGCATGAACGATTCACGGGATATTGTTCTCCTTTTTCCTCGCGCCTACGTCCTAAACCACACCTCTGCACACTTCTACCACTCTCCGGGTACACGGGTGCACAGGTACATGGGTACACGTGTACACAGGTACACGGGTACACATGTACTCTGATACACGGGTACACGGGTACACACCGTGTAACAGAGTACGGGTACTCTACACGGGTACACGGGTACACTGGTACAAGTTCGGCCTAGACGACGGTCGGCCTAGTGGACGGTCGGTCGGCCGAGAGGACGGTCGGCCAAGAGGACGGTCGCACTAGAGGACGGACGGACTAGAGGTCGTGTACCCGTGTATCAGAGTACCCGTGCACCCGTGTACCCATGTACCCGTGTAACCGTGTACCCGTGCAGCCGTGTACCCGTGTACCCGTGTAACCGTGTAACCGTGTACCCGTGTATCAGAGTACCCGTGTATCAGAGTACCCGTGTATCCGTGTACCAGAGTACCCGTGTACCAGAGTACCCGTGTGTACCAGAGTACCCGTGTACCCGTGTATCAGAGTACCCGTGCACCCGTGTACCCATGTACCCGTGTAACCGTGTACCCGTGTAACCGTGTACCCGTGTACCCGTGTAACCGTGTAACCGTGTACCCGTGTAACCATGCACCAGTGTACCCGTGTACTGTACCAGAGTACCCATGTTCCCGTGTACACGGACGGTCGGTCGGCCGAGAGGACGGTCGGCCAAGAGGACGGTCGGACTAGAGGACGGACGGACTAGAGGTCGTGTACCCGTGTAACCATGTACCCGTGTATCAGAGTACCCATGTTCCCGCATACCCGTGTAACCATGCACCAGTGTACCCGTGAGTACACGTACCCATGTTCCCGTGTACCCATGTTCCCGTGTACCCGTGTACCCGTGTACCCGGACGTGTGTAACCGTGTACCAGTGTAACCGTGTACCCGTGTACCCGTGTACCCGTGTACCCGTGTAACCGTGTACCCGTGTACCCGTGTAACTGAGTACACGTACCCATGTTCCCGTGTACCCATGTTCCCGTGTACCCGTGTACCCGTGTACCCGGACGTGTGTAACCGTGTACCAGTGTAACCGTGTACCCGTGTACCCGTGTACCCGTGTACCCGTGTAACCGTGTACCCGTGTACCCGTGTAACCGTGTACCCGTGTAACCGTGTACCCGTGTACCAGAGTTCCCATGTTCCCGTGTACCCGTGTACCCGTGTAGCCATGTACCCGTGTACCAGAGTACCCGTGTATCAGAGTACCCGTGTATCCGTGTACCAGAGTACCCGTGTACCAGAGTACCCGTGTGTACCAGAGTACCCGTGTACCCGTGTATCAGAGTACCCATGTTCCCGCGTACCCGTGTAACCATGTACCCGTGTATCAGAGTACCCATGTTCCCGCGTACCCGTGTAACCATGCACCAGTGTACCCGTGTACTGTACCAGATTTCCCATGTTCCATAGTAACGAGAGTTACTAAGCTCGTTAGTCACTTAGAACAATAGAAACTAGAGTGACTAGAGTCTAGACTGACTAGAAACTAGAGTGACTAGAGTCTAGAGTGACTAGAGTTTAGAGTGACTAGAGTCTAGAGTGACTAGAGTCTAGAGTGTCACTCTACAAACTAGTGTGACGATAGTTAGTTTCTAGCGCTAGATTCTAGGGCTAGATTCTAGGGCTAGATAGGGCTAGAAATCTATTGCTAGATTCTGGTGCTAGATTCAAGGGCTAGATACTAGGGCTAGAAATCTAAACCCCTAGAATCTAGCGCTAGAATCTACCCCTAGAAGCTAACTATCGTCACTCTAGTTTCTAGCGTGACAAGCTATTGTCACTCTAGTTTCGAGAGTAACAAACTACTAGATTCTAGGGCTTGAAATCTAGGGCTAGATTCTAGGGCTAGATTCTAGCGCTAGATTCTAGGGCTAGACTCTAGGGCTAGAATCTAGCGCCAGATTCTAGGGCTTGAAATCTAGGGCTAGATTCTAGGGCTAGATTCTAGCGCTAGATTCTAGGGCTAGATTCTAGGGCTAGATTCTAGGGCTAGAAATCTAGTGCTAGAAATCTAGGGCTGGATTCAAGGGCTAGATTCTAGCGCTAGATTCTAGGGCTAGATTCTAGGGCTAGATTCTGGGGCTTGAAATCTAGGGCTAGATTCTAGGGCTAGAAATCTAGGGCTTGAAATCAAGGGCTAGATTCTAGGGCTTGAAATCTAGGGCTAGATTCTAGCGCTAGATTCTAGGGCTAGATTCTAGGGCTAGAAATCTAGTGCTAGAAATCTAGGGCTAGATTCAAGGGCTAGATTCTAGCGCTAGATTCTAGTGCTAGATTCTAGGGCTAGAAATCTAGGGCTAGTCTAGGGCTAGCTTCTAGGGCTAGAAATCTAGGGCTAGAAGTCTAGGGCTAGAAATCTAGGGCTAGATTCTAGGGTTAGAAATCTGGGGCTAGAAATCTAGGGCTTGAAATCTAGGGCTAGATTCTGGGGCTAGAAATCTAGGGCTTGAAATCAAGGGCTAGATTCTAGGGCTTGAAATCTAGGGCTAGATTCTAGCGCTAGATTCTAGGGCTAGATTCTAGGGCTAGAAATCTAGTGCTAGAAATCTAGGGCTGGATTCAAGGGCTAGATTCTAGCGCTAAATTCTAGGGCTAGATTCTAGGGCTAGAAATCTAGGGCTTGAAATCTAGGGCTAGATTCTAGGGCTTGAAATCTAGGGCTAGATTCTAGGGCTAGATTCTAGGGCTAGGTTCTGGGGCTAGAAATCTAGGGCTTGAAATCTAGGGCTAGATTCTAGGGCTTGAAATCTAGGGCTAGATTCTAGGGCTAGCTTCTAGGGCTAGAAATCTAGGGCTAGATTCTAGGGCTAGAAATCTAGTGCTAGAAATCTAGGGCTAGATTCAAGGGCTAGATTCTAGCGCTAGATTCTAGGGCTAGATTCTAGGGCTAGAAATCTAGGGCTAGATTCTAGGGCTAGCTTCTAGGGCTAGAAATCTAGGGCTAGATTCTAGGGCTAGAAATCTAGTGCTAGAAATCTAGGGCTAGATTCAAGGGCTAGATTCTAGCGCTAGATTCTAGGGCTAGATTCTAGGGCTTGAAATCTAGGGCTAGATTCTAGGGCTTGAAATCTAGGGCTAGATTCTAGGGCTTGAAATCTAGGGCCAGATTCTAGGGCTAGATTCTGGGGCTAGAAATCTAGGGCTAGATTCTAGGGCTTGAAATCTAGGGCTAGATTCTAGGGCTAGAAATCTAGGGCTTGAAATCAAGGGCTAGATTCTAGGGCTTGAAATCTAGGGCTAGATTCTAGCGCTAGATTCTAGGGCTAGATTCTAGGGCTAGAAATCTAGTGCTAGAAATCTAGGGCTAGATTCAAGGGCTAGATTCTAGCGCTAGATTCTAGGGCTAGATTCTAGGGCTAGATTCTAGGGCTAGATTCTAAGGCTAGATTCGAGGGCTAGATTCGAGGGCTAGAAATCTAGGGCTAGATTCTAGGGCTGGATACTAGGGCTAGAATTCTAGGGCTAGAGATCTAGGGCTAGATTCGAGGGCTAGAAATCTAGGGCTAGATTCTAGGGCTAGAAATCTAGGGCTAGAAATCTAGGGCTAGAAATCTAGCGCTACAACCTAGAGTGACGATAGCTAGTTAGTTTGTCACTCTAGAATCTAGCGCTAGAAACTAACTATCGTCACTGTAGTTTCTAGAGTGACAAGCTATAGTCACTCTAGTTTCTAGTCAGTCCAGACTCTAGTCACTCTAGTTTCTAGCGTGACTAACTATCATCACTCTAGTTTCTAGAGTGACAAGCTATCGTCACTCTCGTTACTATCGTAACATGTAACTCGTAACATGTAACGGGTAAACGGGTACACGTGTACTCTAATACACGGGTACTCTGATACACGGGTACACGGGTACACGGGTACACAGGTACACGGGTACACGGGTACACGGGTACACGGGTACACGGGTACACGGGTACACGGGTACACGGGTACACGGGTACACGGGTACACGGGTACACGGGTACACGGGTACACGGGTACACGGGTACACGGGTACACGGGTACTCTGATACACGAGTACACGACCTCTAGTCCGACCGTCCTCTTGACCGACCGTCCTCTCGGCCGACCGACCGTCCACTAGGCCGACCTAGTACCAGTGTGATACTGGTACAGTACACGGGTACACTGGTGCACTGGTACACGGGTACACGGGTACAAGGGAACATGGGTACAGTACAGTACACGGGTACACCGGTACACGGGTTTTTTTTTTTTTTTTTTTTTTTATGGTTTGCGCCAATGGATGTGGAATCTTCTTCAAGATACTGGTAACCCGTGTTACCAGCATGAACGATTCACGGGATATTGTTCTCCTTTTTCCTCGCGCCTACGTCCTAAACCACACCTCTGCACACTTCTACCACTCTCCCCGCGGAACTGCCGTTAGGTATTACTTCGCGGGGCTGGTTAGCATATCACGCTATGTGATCTATATTTGCCAATTCGGCCTTTCTTTCTTTTTCCAGCCTTCTTAGCTCGATCTGCACCCTTGTAATAAAGGAACATGTCACTAGCCATTTGTCAGCTGACTCCATCATATGGCTAACTACGAGCTCGGGAGTTGGTAGACTTCCTCTCGCCACGGCAAAGCGTCTGCAATGGAATATTACGTGCTCTGCGTCTTCATCTTCGCGCGCGCATTCTGGACAAGTGGGTGAGCTGTCGTGACCGAAACTGTGGAGGTATTTTCGGTAACCCCCTTGGCCCGACAAGAACTGCGTGAGGTGGTAGTTGCAGTTCCCGTGAGCTCTCGTTGTCCAGGCTTCTATTCTGGGTATCAATTTATGGGTCCATCTGCCTTTGGTTGTGGTGTCCCACCTGGTTTGCCACAGTGCCATTGATGTTGCCCTTTCTTCCTTTTTTAGACCTCTTGCGCTAGTCACCGAGTGATTTGCAGATCTCCGTAGGTAGATCCTTTGCATTTCGCTGGCGAGAATGTCGATCGGGACCATACCCGCAATGACGCAGGCTGCTTCGTGCGAAATTGTTCGGAAACCGCTGATTGCTCTTATCACGCAGAGCCTGTATGATGTCGAGAGCTTCCTTGCTGCATCCGTGTTCGCCAGGGCCCCCGCCCATACTGGTGCAGCATATAGGAGGATTGAGCTTACCACTGTGGAAAGCAGGATCCTTCTCTCGTATCCAGGTCCTCCGATGTTGGGCAGCATTCCTGAGAGCGCTGCCTGCATCCTTGCTGCCTTTTTGCTGCAGTACTCGACGTGCGTTTTAAAGTTAAGCCGGTTGTCGAGCATTACCCCTAGGTATTTCAGAGCCATCTTCGATCGAATTATCTGGGAACCAACCCGGAAGCTAGCGTATTCCACCGTCTTTCGACTGGTTATTAAGACAGCCTCAGTCTTGTGGTCAGCTAGTTCTAAGTTGGCGGATTCCATCCAATCCTTGATCCTGGCGATCGCTTCGTTTGTGGCTGCTTCCACCTCGTGGATATTTTTGGCTACTGTCACGACCGCGATGTCGTCGGCAAAACCGATCACCTTGACTCCGTCTGGTTGCGTGAGTCTCAGTACTCTGTCGTACATTAGGTTCCACAGGAGGGGTCCAAGGACTGAGCCCTGTGGAACGCCTGCCGAGACTTCGTGGTATTTCATTCCATCGTCAGTCTGGTATCTAAGTTTCCTATTGGTGAAGTAGCTGACGATAATCTTCCTCAAGTACTGCGGTGTGCTCATCCTATTCAAGGCTCTCATGATGCAGGACCAGTTCGCTGAGTTAAACGCGTTTTTGATGTCCAGCGTAACTACGGCATAGTATTTTTTTGTACCGCCCCTCCATCTTGAACCCGTTATCGCTTCGCTTGCTGTGTCTACCACCTCTTTGATGGCGTCGATGGTGGAGCGCGATTTCCTAAAGCCGAACTGATGGTCGGACAAGGCTCCTCGCTCCTCCGCCACACCGATTAACCTGCCGTATATGATGCTCTCAAGGATCTTTCCCGTGGTGTCAAGCAGGCAGATTGGTCGGTACCCTGACGGTTCTCCTGGGGGCTTATTGCCTTTGGGTATCAGTACCAGGTTTTGGAGTTTCCAGCGATTTGGAAAGTTACCTTCTTCGAGGCACCTTTGCATCGCCGCTGTGAACAGTTCGGGCCTCTTCTCGACGGCCGCCTTGATGGCTTTATTAGGGATGCCGTCAGGGCCAGGTGCTTTTTTGTCGGCAATTTTCCTGCAC
The DNA here is from genome assembly GCA_964034865.1 of Eristalis intricaria. NCBI lineage: Eukaryota > Metazoa > Arthropoda > Insecta > Diptera > Syrphidae > Eristalis > Eristalis intricaria. The sequence continues at coordinate 25,264,138 of OZ035877.1, forward strand.
GCAATCTGCAGCTCTTCAGCCGTGACTGGTGGGATTTGATCCGAACTAGCTCCTTGTGTAAGGACGAACATTGTAGGAGGTTTCCTGGGGAACAGGTGTTCCACTATTGTTTTGAGCATCAGTGGGCAGGTTAGTTGAGGCGTCCTACTGCCTTTCACTTTTTTCATTAGCACTTTATATGCTCCTCCCCAGGGGTCTAGGTCTGCTTCCTTGCAAAGATTCTTGAAGTAATTTGCTTTGCTCTCCTTAATTGCCTTTTCCAGGTTGCGCCTTGCCAGCCTGAAGGCGGCCAATCGTTCCTGGAACTCCGGTCTACCTCTGGAACGCTGGGATCTACGACGGGCTTTAAGGCAGGTTGTCCTGAGATTCCTTATGCTGTCGTTCCACCAGTAGCATGGTTCTCCCCTTCCGCTAGTGGACCTCCTAGGCATCGCTGCGTCGCATGCTGTTGATAATGCTTGGATCAGATTACTCGACATGCTTTCCGCTGATGTGGTGTTGGCGGGGAAGTCAGAGCTTATCGTTTCTCCAAACACTTCTTCATCGAAGGTGGTGTCCTTCCACTTGGGCCCCGTTCGTTTTGGTCGCTGTCTGGGCCTCACACTATCAATCTTGAATACAACCGCCTGGTGGTCACTGTGCGTGTATTTCTCGCTGACTCGCCAATTTGTTTTGGGCAATAGAGAGTTGCTTGCGAACGTTATGTCAACTATGGAACTTCTGCCTGCTTTGCGGAAGGTTTGTGTTGAACCTTTCTTTACTAGGCCAATCTCCAACGATGCGAATGCTTCTAGGAGGGCAACCCCCCTTTTATTTGTGCATCTACTGCCCCATTCCGTAGCCCACGCGTTGAAGTCTCCGGCAATGATGACCGGATGCTTTCCTCGTGCGTCCGCTACTATATGATCTAAGAGACTCAGGTATTCTCTGTGTGGTAGACTTGGGGGAGCATAGCAGCTGTAAAAGTGGGTACCATTTATCCGGGCGCACGCAACATATTCCGTTACTGTGCTAATGTTTTGGAAGGTGTGGTTTCCACAGATCCAAATTGCTGCTTTCTTGGATGTGTCATCTGTCCAGCTGCCGCCATCTAGGGATTTATACGGCTCGCTGATGATGGCAACATCCGCTTTTTCTTCTCTTGACATTTGTGCCAGAAGGTCTTGTGCGGCCGCACAGTGATTAAGGTTAATTTGTATAACCTTCATCATGTTTTATTGGTGAGGGCCCTCCTGAAAACCGGACACTTTGCACTGCCAGCTACATGTCCTGCGTTGTCGGGGTTGGTGCTCTTGCACCAGAAACACTTCGGCTCGTGAGAGCAGTTCTTAGCTATGTGGCCCTCTGTGCCACATCTTCTGCACATTTTGGAGCGGTCCTGCTCACTCTTGCACTGACGTGCTGTGTGCCCAAATCCTAGGCATCTAAAGCACTTGGTTAGCGCTGTGCGTTCCCGGATACGGCAGTTGATCCAGCCTATCCGTATCTTTCCCTCCTTCAGCAGTGAGTTTGCATTTTCTGCGGGTAATCCAATCATTGCGACTTGGGTGCCGCCATAGGCTTTGCGCAGACTTACTATGTCTGTTTCCTTCAGTTCGGTCAGCTGAGTCTGGGATACTATTGCCTCGCAGATATCCGCTTTGGTGGTTACCTCGTCTATATCCTTGATTTCGACGGTAACGCAGTGGGTCAGTGTTCTGACCTCTGCGTCTTTTCCCAGGGATTCTCCAATTATTCCCTTAAAATGGTCGGCCTTTATTCCCGCTCCTTTTAGCTGGAAGAGCAGGTCTCCTTTTTGTGTGCGGCGGATTTTTGTCACCGATTCGCCGAGGTTTCCAAGCTTGGGATCGTTCTTGACTTTCCGCAGTATATCCGCGTACGACAAGTCGCCCTTCGCTGCTACAACTATTGCGTCAGGTCTTGTTTTCTCCTTGGTTTTCCTCGGAATATCATCTTTCCTCTGCGAATCCTTCGCAGAGTTCAGCTTTCTGCTGCTATCCGCGGGTTTCGCTTTCGGCTTTTTCGTTGTTTTTTGGGGATGGGCTTCCGCGTTCTCTCTTCCTTCGATCTTGCGCGAGGATTGCTCTTTGCGGGTGATATTTTTCCCCGTCGCTTCTGGCTGATTTTGCCTCCGTTTAGGGCTCGGGCTTTTCCCGTTCTGCTCCGGGCCTCGCTTGGTTTTTTCCGCAACTGCGGGTTTCATCCATGGGGATGTTTGGGAAGCGTTGTTCTTCCGTATCACTTCTTTGGCCTTGTCGTCGTGTGACTCGATAGCTGCCAGTTCATAGAGCGCCTTAATGCTCTCGATGGCGTCTCGCATTGGCTGGTGGATTGAGCGTCTCTTTCCGTCTTCCAGCATTTCAACCAGCGCTTTGATCTGTTCCCCTAGTTTGTGGAAGATAGATGGGTTGCTAGTTGCTTCAGGTATGGGCTTTGCGCGTACTTGTTGGGCCACGCTATCCTCCTCGCTTGCTCGGGGCGTTGATATTTGCCCTACTGGTGATCTCTGCACCTTCGCGCTCCTTTGAAAAGCCGCGACAATCGTCCCTTCGCTTCCTCCGTTTCTGTTTAAGTTACTTGTTGTGTTCATGTTGTTTGGTCCCCACTCAAAGCCGTTATCAATGTTCGAATGTGTAGTCACCCGGGATCCCATGGTTGTCTATGCAAGCAGGGAGGCCATGCGAGGGTTGACACGCGCCCTTATGGGGTCGTGTGCCAGAGCCGGATCGGTGCTAACCAGGAATGTTACATCTGGACCTACACCACCAACTTAATGGCGACGCAACATTGAGCGTTCTTTGAGTCCTGCCAAGGTTTTAACGGGACGGGGGCGTGTGTAGCATTAGCCTGAGAGCCGTTTCAACCGGATTTCACTCCAGCTTACTCGGGTAACAGAATACTACCAACGTCAGCCCTTATAGCTTCCGAAATCCAAATCGATGTTTCCAGTATACCATAATTAAGACCTTACGGGTACACGGGTTTTTTTTTTTTTTTTTTTTTTTTTTTTTTTTTTTTTTTTTTTTTATGGTTTGCGCCAATGGATGTGGAATCTTCTTCAAGATACTGGTAACCCGTGTTACCAGCATGAACGATTCACGGGATATTGTTCTCCTTTTTCCTCGCGCCTACGTCCTAAACCACACCTCTGCACACTTCTACCACTCTCCGGGTACACGGGTGCACAGGTACATGGGTACACGTGTACACAGGTACACGGGTACACATGTACTCTGATACACGGGTACACGGGTACACGGGTACACACCGTGTAACAGAGTACGGGTACTCTACACGGGTACACGGGTACACTGGTACAAGTTCGGCCTAGACGACGGTCGGCCTAGTGGACGGTCGGTCGGCCGAGAGGACGGTCGGCCAAGAGGACGGTCGGACTAGAGGACGGACGGACTAGAGGTCGTGTACCCGTGTAACCATGTACCCGTGTATCAGAGTACCCATGTTCCCGCATACCCGTGTAACCATGCACCAGTGTACCCGTGAGTACACGTACCCATGTTCCCGTGTACCCATGTTCCCGTGTACCCGTGTACCCGTGTACCCGGACGTGTGTAACCGTGTACCAGTGTAACCGTGTACCCGTGTACCCGTGTACCCGTGTACCCGTGTAACCGTGTACCCGTGTACCCGTGTAACCGTGTACCCGTGTAACCGTGTACCCGTGTACCAGAGTTCCCATGTTCCCGTGTACCCGTGTACCCGTGTAGCCGTGTACCCGTGTACCAGAGTACCCGTGTATCAGAGTACCCGTGTATCCGTGTACCAGAGTACCCGTGTACCAGAGTACCCGTGTGTACCAGAGTACCCGTGTACCAGTGTATCAGAGTACCCATGTTCCCGCGTACCCGTGTAACCATGTACCCGTGTATCAGAGTACCCATGTTCCCGCGTACCCGTGTAACCATGCACCAGTGTACCCGTGTACTGTACCAGATTTCCCATGTTCCATAGTAACGAGAGTTACTAAGCTCGTTAGTCACTTAGAACAATAGAAACTAGAGTGACTAGAGTCTAGACTGACTAGAAACTAGAGTGACTAGAGTCTAGAGTGACTAGAGTTTAGAGTGACTAGAGTCTAGAGTGACTAGAGTCTAGAGTGTCACTCTACAAACTAGTGTGACGATAGTTAGTTTCTAGCGCTAGATTCTAGGGCTAGATTCTAGGGCTAGATAGGGCTAGAAATCTATTGCTAGATTCTGGTGCTAGATTCAAGGGCTAGATACTAGGGCTAGAAATCTAAACCCCTAGAATCTAGCGCTAGAATCTACCCCTAGAAGCTAACTATCGTCACTCTAGTTTCTAGCGTGACAAGCTATTGTCACTCTAGTTTCGAGAGTAACAAACTACTAGATTCTAGGGCTTGAAATCTAGGGCTAGATTCTAGGGCTAGATTCTAGCGCTAGATTCTAGGGCTAGACTCTAGGGCTAGAATCTAGCGCCAGATTCTAGGGCTTGAAATCTAGGGCTAGATTCTAGGGCTAGATTCTAGCGCTAGATTCTAGGGCTAGATTCTAGGGCTAGATTCTAGGGCTAGAAATCTAGTGCTAGAAATCTAGGGCTGGATTCAAGGGCTAGATTCTAGCGCTAGATTCTAGGGCTAGATTCTAGGGCTAGATTCTGGGGCTAGAAATCTAGGGCTAGATTCTAGGGCTTGAAATCTAGGGCTAGATTCTAGGGCTAGAAATCTAGGGCTTGAAATCAAGGGCTAGATTCTAGGGCTTGAAATCTAGGGCTAGATTCTAGCGCTAGATTCTAGGGCTAGATTCTAGGGCTAGAAATCTAGTGCTAGAAATCTAGGGCTAGATTCAAGGGCTAGATTCTAGCGCTAGATTCTAGTGCTAGATTCTAGGGCTAGATTCTAGCGCTAGATTCTAGTGCTAGATTCTAGGGCTAGAAATCTAGGGCTAGTCTAGGGCTAGCTTCTAGGGCTAGAAATCTAGGGCTAGAAGTCTAGGGCTAGAAATCTAGGGCTAGATTCTAGGGTTAGAAATCTGGGGCTAGAAATCTAGGGCTTGAAATCTAGGGCTAGATTCTGGGGCTAGAAATCTAGGGCTTGAAATCAAGGGCTAGATTCTAGGGCTTGAAATCTAGGGCTAGATTCTAGCGCTAGATTCTAGGGCTAGATTCTAGGGCTAGAAATCTAGTGCTAGAAATCTAGGGCTGGATTCAAGGGCTAGATTCTAGCGCTAAATTCTAGGGCTAGATTCTAGGGCTAGAAATCTAGGGCTTGAAATCTAGGGCTAGATTCTAGGGCTTGAAATCTAGGGCTAGATTCTAGGGCTTGAAATCTAGGGCTAGATTCTAGGGCTAGATTCTAGGGCTAGATTCTGGGGCTAGAAATCTAGGGCTTGAAATCTAGGGCTAGATTCTAGGGCTTGAAATCTAGGGCTAGATTCTAGGGCTAGCTTCTAGGGCTAGAAATCTAGGGCTAGATTCTAGGGCTAGAAATCTAGTGCTAGAAATCTAGGGCTAGATTCAAGGGCTAGATTCTAGCGCTAGATTCTAGGGCTAGATTCTAGGGCTAGAAATCTAGGGCTAGATTCTAGGGCTAGCTTCTAGGGCTAGAAATCTAGGGCTAGATTCTAGGGCTAGAAATCTAGTGCTAGAAATCTAGGGCTAGATTCAAGGGCTAGATTCTAGCGCTAGATTCTAGGGCTAGATTCTAGGGCTTGAAATCTAGGGCTAGATTCTAGGGCTTGAAATCTAGGGCTAGATTCTAGGGCTTGAAATCTAGGGCCAGATTCTAGGGCTAGATTCTGGGGCTAGAAATCTAGGGCTAGATTCTAGGGCTTGAAATCTAGGGCTAGATTCTAGGGCTAGAAATCTAGGGCTTGAAATCAAGGGCTAGATTCTAGGGCTTGAAATCTAGGGCTAGATTCTAGCGCTAGATTCTAGGGCTAGATTCTAGGGCTAGATTCTAGGGCTAGATTCTAGGGCTAGATTCTAGGGCTAGAAATCTAGTGCTAGAAATATAGGGGTGGATTCAAGGGCTAGATTCTAGCGCTAAATTCTAGGGCTAGATTCTAGGGCTAGAAATCTAGGGCTTGAAATCTAGGGCTAGATTCTAGGGCTTGAAATCTAGGGCTAGATTCTAGGGCTTGAAATCTAGGGCTAGATTCTAGGGCTAAATTCTGGGGCTAGAAATCTAGGGCTAGATTCTAGGGCTTGAAATCTAGGGCTAGATTCTAGGGTTAGAAATCTGGGGCTAGAAATCTAGGGCTAGAATCTAGGGCTTGAAATCTAGGGCTGGAAATCTAGGGGTAGAAACCTACCTAGAATCTAGCCCTAGATTCTAGGGCTTGAAATCTAGGGCTAGATTCTAGGGCTTGAAATCTAGGGCTAGATTCTAGGGCTAGATTCTAGGGCTAGAAATCTAGTGCTAGAAATCTAGGCCTAGATTCAAGGGTTAGATTCTAGCGCTAGATTCTAGGGCTAGATTCTAGGGCTAGAAATCAAGAGCTAGAAATCTATTGCTAGATTCTGGTGCTAGATTCAAGGGCTAGATACTAGGGCTAGAAATCTAAACCCCTGGAATCTAGCGCTAGAATCTACCCCTAGAAGCTAACTATCGTCACTCTAGTTTCTAGCGTCACAAGCTACTATCACTCTAGTTTCGAGAGTAACAAACTACCAGATTCTAGGGCTTGAAATCTAGGGCTAGATTCTAGGGCTAGATTCTAGGGCTAGAAATCTAGTGCTTGAAATCTAGGGCTAGATTCTAGTGCTTGAAATCTGGGGCTAGATTCTAGGGCTAGATTCTAGCGCTAGATTCTAGGGCTAGATTCTAGCGCTAGATTCTAGGGCTAGATTCTAGGGCTAGAAATCTAGTGCTAGAAATCTAGGGCTAGATCCAAGGGCTTGAAATCTAGGGCTAGATTCTAGGGCTTGAAATCTAGGGCTAGATGCTAGGGCTAGATTCTAGGGCTAGATTCTGGGGCTAGAAATCTAGGGCTAGAATCTAGCCGTGTACCCGTGTACCCGGACGGTCGGTCGGCCGAGAGGACGGTCGGCCAAGAGGACGGCCGGACTAGAGGACGGACGGAGTAGAGAACGGACGGACTAGAGGTCGTGTACCCGTGTATCAGAGTACCCGTGTACCCGTGTACCCATGTACCCGTGTACCCGTGTACCCATGTACCCGTGTAGCCGTGTACCCGTGTACCCGGACGGTCGGTCGGCCGAGAGGACGGTCGGCCAAGAGGACGGTCGGACTAGAGGACGGACGGACTAGAGGTCGTGTACCCGTGTATCAGAGTACCCTTGTACCCGTGTACCCGTGTACCCGTGGACCCGTGTACCCATGTACCCATGTCAAGAGGACGGTCGGACTAGAGGACCTTGTACCAGTGTACCCGTGTACCCGTGTAGAGTACCCGTACTCTGGTACACGGGTACACGGGTACTCTGATACACGGGTACACGGGTTCTCTGGTACACGGGTACACAGGTACTCTGGTACAGTACACGGGAACACTGGTACACGGGGTACACGGGTACACGGGTACTCTGATACACGGGTACACGGGTACTCTGATACACGGGTACTTGGGTACTCCGATACACGGGTACACGGGTACCTGTGTACCTGTGTACACAGTTACCTTTGTACACAGGTACCCGTGTACCCGTGTATCGGAGTACCCAAGTACCCGTTTACAAGTATAGTAGAGTACCCGTACTCTGGTACCTGTGTACCCGTGTATCAGAGTACCCGTGTACCCGTGTATCAGAGTACCCGTGTACCCGTTTACCCGTGTATCAGAGTACCCGTGTACCCGTGTACCCGTGTACCAGAGTACCCGTGTACCCGGGTACCAGAGTACGGGTACTCGTGTACCCGTGTATCGGATCTAGAATCTAGCCCTAGACCTCTAGCCCTAGAATTCTAGCCCTAGTATCCAGCCCTAGAATCTAGCCCTAGATTTCTAGCCCTCAAATCTAGCCCTAGAATCTAGCCTTAGAACCTAGCCCTAGAATCTAGCCCTAGATTTATAGCCATAGACTTCTAGCCCTAGATTTCTATCCCTAGAATCTAGCGCTACAAACTAAGGCTACGATAGCTTGTCACGCTAGAAACTTGAGCGACGGTAGTTTGTTAATCTAGAAACTAGAGTGACAATAACTTGTCACGCTAGAACCTAGAGTGACGATAGCTAGTTTCTAGGGGTAGATTCTAGCGCGAGATTCTAGGGCTAGATATAAGGACTACACTTTAGCGCTAGATTCTAGGCTAGAAATCTAGGGCTAAATTCTAGCCCTCTACGGCTAGAAATCTAGGGCTAAATTCTAGCCCTCTACGGCTAGAATCTTGCCCTAGAATCTAGCGGTAGAAACTAAGTATCGTCACACTAGTTTGTAGAGTGACACTATAGACTCTAGTCACTCTAGACTCTAGTCTACGACTAACGATCGTCATTCTAGTTACGTCACAACTAGTTAGTCACTCTAGTTACTATCGTCACGTCACGTTGCTGTCGTCACTTGCTACTATCGTCACTCTCGCTACTACATTCATCTTGTTTCTAGGCCTAGAATCTAGCCCTAGTATATAGTAATAGAATCTAGCCCTAGAATCTACCATTAGTGTCTAGCCCTAGAATCTAGCCCTAGATTCCTAACCCTAGATTTACACTTGTAGAAAATAGCCCTAGAATTTAGCCATAGATTTCAAGCCCTAGATTCTAGCCCTAGATTTCTAGCCCCAGATTTCTACCCCTAGAATCTAGCCCTAGATTTCTAGCCCTAGACTTCTAGCCCTAGATTTCTAGCCCTAGAAGCTAGCCCTAGAATCTAGCCCTAGATTTCTAGCCCCAGAATCTAGCCCTAGAATCTAGCCCTAGAATCTAGCAATAGATTTCAAGCCCTAGAATCTAGTAGTTTGTTACTCTCGAAACTAGAGTGACAATAGCTTGTCACGCTAGAAACTAGAGTGACGATAGTTAGTTTCTAGCGCTAGATTCTAGGGGTTTAGATTTCTAGCTCTAGTATCTAGCCCTTGAATCTAGCACCAGAGTCTAGCAATAGATTTCTAGCTCTTGATTTCTAGCCCTAGAATCTAGCCCTAGATTTCTAGCCCTATCTAGCCCTAGAATCTCGCCATAGAATCTAGCGCTAGAAACTAACTATCGTCACACTAGTTTGTAGAGTGACACTCTAGACTCTTGTCACTCTAAACTCTAGTCACTCTAGACTCTAGTCACTCTAAACTCTAGTCACTCTAGACTCTAGTCACTCTCGACTCTAGTCACTATAGATTCCAGTCACTCTAGACTCTAGTCACTCTAGTTTCTAGTCAGTCTAGACTCTAGTCACTCTAGTTTCTCGTGTTCTAAGTGACTAACGAGCATAGTAACTCACGTTACTATGGAACATGGGAAATCTGGTACAGTACACGGGTACACTGGTGCACGGTTACACGGGTACACGGGTACACGGGCACTCTGATACACGGGTACACGGGTATACGGGTACTCTGATACACGGGTACACGGTACACGGGTACACGGGTACTCTGATACACAGATACACGGGTACACGAGTACACGGTTACACGGGTACACGGGTACTCTGATACACGGGTACACGGATACACGGGTACTCTGATACACGGGTACTCTGGTACACACGGGTACTCTGGTACACGGGTACTCCGGTACACGGGTACACGGATACACGGGTACTCTGATACACGGGTACTCTGGTACACGGGTACACGGCTACACGGGTACACGGGTACACGGGAACATGGGCACTCTGGTACAGTACACGGGTTCACTGGTGCATGGTTACACGGGTATGCAGGAACATGGATACTCTGATACACGGGTACACGGTTACACGGGTACATGGGTACACGGGCACTCTGATAAACGGGTACACGGGTATACGGGTACTCTGATACACGGGTACACGACCTCTAGTCCGCCCGTCCTCTAGTCCGACCGTCCTCTAGGCCGACCTTGTACCAGTGTACCCGTGTACCCGTGTACACGTGTAGAGTACCCGTACTCTGGTACACGGGTACACGGCTACACCGGTACACGGGTACACGGGTACTCTGGTACACGGGTACTTGGGTACACGGCTACTCTGATACACGGGTACACGGGTACTTTGGTGCACGGGTACACGGGTTCACGGGTACACGGGTACACAAGTTCTCTGGTACGCGGTAACACGGGTACTCTGGTACCCGTGTACCAGTGTACCAGTGTACCCGTGTACCAGAGTACCCATGTTCCCGTGTACCCGTGTACCCGTGTACCCGTGTACTGTACCAGAGTACCTGTGTACCCGTGTACCAGAGTACCCGTGTACCCGTAGTACGGGTACTCTGGTACACGGGTACACTGATACACGATCGGCCTAGTGGATGGTCGGCTTAGAGGACGGTCGGCCTAGAGCACGGGAACATAGGAACATGGGTACTCTGGTACACGGGTACACTGGTGCACGGGTACACGGGTTCACGGGTACACGGGTACACGGGTACACGGGTTCACGGGTTCACGGGTACACGGGTACACGGGTACACGGGTTCACGGGTTCACGGGTACACGGGTACACGGGTACACAAGTTCTCTGGTACGCGGTAACACGGGTACTCTGGTACCCGTGTACCAGTGTACCAGTGTACCCGTGTACCAGAGTACCCATGTTCCTATGTTCCCGTGCTCTAGGCCGACCGTCCTCTAAGCCGACCATCCACTAGGCCGATCGTGTATCAGTGTACCCGTGTACCAGAGTACCCGTACTACGGGTACACGGGTACTCTGGTTCACGGGTACACAGGTACTCTGGTACAGTACACGGGTACACGGGTACACGGGTACACGGGAACATGGGTACTCTGGTACACGGGTACACGGGTACTCTGATACACGGGTATACGGGTATTCTGATACACGGGTACATGGGTACACGGGTACACGGGTTCTCTGGTACACGGGTACACAGGTACTCTGGTACAGTACACGGGTACACTGGTGCACGGGTACACTGGTGCACGGGTACACTGGTGCACGGGTACACGGGTACACGGGTACACGGGTACACAGGGACACGGGTACACGTGTACTCTGATACACGGGTACATGGGTACACGGGTACACTGGTACAAGGTCGGCCTAGTGGACGGTCGGTCGGCCAAGAGGACGGTCGGACTAGAAGACGGACGGACTAGAGGTCGTGTACCCGTGTATCAGAGTACCCGTGTACCCGTGTATCCATGTATCAGAGTACCCGTGTACCCGTGTACCCGTGTACCCGTGTATCAGAGTACCCGTGTACCCGTGTATCAGAGTACCCGTTTATCCGTGTACCCGTGTAACCGTGTAACCGTGTACCCGTGTACCCGTGTATCAGAGTACCCATGTTCCCGCGTACCCGTGTAACCATGCACCAGTGTACCCGTGTACTGTACCAGATTACCCATTTTCCATAGTAACGTGAGTTACTATGCTCGTTAGTCACTTAGAACACTAGAAACTAGAGTGACTAGAGTCTAGACTGACTAGAAACTAGAGTGACTATAGTCTAGAGTGACTAGAGTTTAGAGTGACTAGAGTCTAGAGTGACTAGAGTCTAGAGTGTCACTCTACAAACTAGTGTGACGATTGTTAGTTTCTAGCGCTAGATTCTAGGGCTAGATTCTAGGGCTAGATAGGGCTAGAAATCTAGGGCTAGATACTAGGGCTAGAGATCTAGTGCTAGAAATCTAGGGCTAGATTCAAGGGCTAGATTCTAGCGCTAGATTCTAGGGCTAGAATCTAGCACTAGATTCTAGGGCTTGAAATCTAGGGCTAGACTCTAGAGCTAGACACTAATGGTAGATTCTAGGGCTAGATTCTATTACTATATACTAGGGCTAGATTCTAGGCCTAGAAACAGGATGAATGTAGTAGCGAGAGTGACGATAGTAGCAAGTGACGACAGCAACGTGACGTGACGATAGTAACTAGAGTGACTAACTAGTTGTGACGTAACTAGGGCTAGATTCTAAGGCTAGATTCTAGGGCTAAATTTGAGGGCTAGAAATCTAGGGCTAGATCCTAGGGCTGGATACTAGGGCTAGAATTCTAGGGCTAGAGATCTAGGGCTAGATCTAAATCTAGGGTTAGAAATCTAGCGCTACAACCTAGAGTGACGATAGCTAGTTAGTTTGTCACTCTAGAATCTAGCGCTAGAAACTAACTATCGTCACTGTAGTTTCTAGAGTGACAAGCTATAGTCACTCTAGTTTCTAGCGTGACTAACTATCATCACTCTAGTTTCTAGAGTGATAAGCCATCGTCACTCTATTTTCTGGAGTGACACTCTAGACTCAAGTCACTCTAGACTCTAGTGTTAGTAGACTCTAGTCACTCTAGCCTCTAGTAATCGAATCCGAGACTTTGGACTGCGTAGCGCGAGGTCGAAATTTTTTCATTAAATTTTTCCTATGCCTCGAGGTCGATTTTCGACCGTTTTTCCACATTATCTCTCGACTGCCAAACCGGCCGTGCTAGGCCTACCGATGACTTCTGCGCACGTTTTGTGATGTGCTCTTACGTATATTAATCGAATCCGAGACTTTGGACTGCGTAGCGCGAGGTCGAAATTTTTTCATAAAATGTTTACTATGCCTCGAGGTCGATTTTCGACCGTTTTTCCACATTATCTCTCGACTGCCAAACCGGCCGTGTTAGGCCTACCGATGACTTCTGCGCACGTTTTGTGATGTGCTCTTACGTATATTAATCGAATCCGAGACTTTGGACTGCGTAGCGCGAGGTCGAAATTTTTTCATAAAATTTTTCCTATGCCTCGAGGTCGATTTTCGGGTATTCTGATACACGGGTACATGGGTACACGGGTACACGGGTACACGGGTACACGGGTTCTCTGGTACACGGGTACACAGGTACTCTGGTACAGTACACGGGTACACTGGTGCACGGGTACACTGGTGCACGGGTACACGGGTACACGGGTACACGGGTACACAGGGACACGGGTACACGTGTTCTGATACACGGGTACATGGGTGCACGGGTACACGGGTACACTGGTACAAGGTCGGCCTAGTGGACGGTCGGTCGGCCAAGAGGACGGTCGGACTAGAAGACGGACGGACTAGAGGTCGTGTACCCGTGTATCAGAGTACCCGTGTACCCGTGTATCCATGTATCAGAGTACCCGTGTACCCGTGTACCCGTGTATCAGAGTACACGTATACCCGTGTACCCGTGTATCAGAGTGCCCGTGTACCCGTGTATTAGAGTGCCCGTGTACCCGTGTACCCGTGTATCAGAATATCCATGTTCCCGCATACCCGTGTAGCCGTGTACCCGTGCATCAGTGTAACCGTGCACCAGTGTACCCGTGTACTGTACCAGAGTACCTGTGTACCCGTGTACCAGAGAACCCGTGTACCCGTGTACCCGTGTATCCGTGTACCCGTGTACCAGAGTACCCGTGTACCAGAGTACCCGTGTGTACCAGAGTACCCGTGTACCCGGGTACCAGAGTACGGGTACTCTACACGGGTACACGGGTACCTGTGTACCCGTGTATCAGAGTACCCGTGTACCCGTGTATCAGAGTACCCGTTTATCCGTGTACCCGTGTAACCGTGTAACCGTGTACCCGTGTACCCGTGTATCAGAGTACCCATGTTCCCGCGTACCCGTGTAACCATGCACCAGTGTACCCGTGTATCAGAGTACCCATGTTCCCGCGTACCCGTGTAACCATGCACCAGTGTACCCGTGTACTGTACCAGATTACCCATGTTCCATAGTATCGTGAGTTACTATGCTCGTTAGTCACTTAGAACACTAGAAACTAGAGTGACTAGAGTCTAGACTGACTAGAAACTAGAGTGACTAGAGTCTAGAGTGACTAGAGTTTAGAGTGACTAGAGTCTAGAGTGACTAGAGTCTAGAGTGTCACTCTACAAACTAGTGTGACGATTGTTAGTTTCTAGCACTGGATTCTAGGGCTAGATTCTAGGGCTAGATAGGGCTAGAAATCTAGGGCTAGATACTAGGTCTAGAAATCTAAGCCCCTAGAATCTAGCGCTAGAATCTACCCCTAGAAGCTAACTATCGTCACTCTAGTTTCTAGCGTGACAAGCTATTGTCACTCTAGTTTCGAGAGTAACAAACTACTAGATTCTAAGGCTAGATTCTAGCGCTAGATTCTAGGGCTAGACTCTAGGGCTAGAATCTAGCACTAGATTCTAGGGCTTGAAATCTAGGGCTAGATTCTAGGGCTAGAGATCTAGTGCTAGAAATCTAGGGCTAGATTCAAGAGCTAGATTCTAGCGCTGGATTCTAGGGCTATTTTCTACAGCTGGAAATCTAGGGTTAGAAATCTAGGGCTAGACTCTAGCGCTAGACACTAATGGTAGATTCTAGGGCTAGATTCTATTACTATATACTAGGGCTAGATTCTAGGCCTAGAAACAGGATGAATGTAGTAGCGAGAGTGACCATAGTAGCAAGTGACGACAGCAACGTGACGTGACGATAGTAACTAGAGTGACTAACTAGTTGTGACGTAACTAGAATGACGATCGTTAGTCGTAGATTAGAGTCTAGAGTGACTAGAGTCTATAGTGTCACTCTACAAACTAGTGTGACGATACTTAGTTTCTACCGCTAGATTCTAGGGCAAGATTCTAGCCGTAGAGGTTTCTAGCCGTAATCTAGTTTCTAAATTAACAAACTACCGTCGCTCAAGTTTCTAGCGTGACAAGCTATCGTAGCCTTAGTTTGTAGCACTAGATTCTAGGGATAGAAATCTAGGGCTAGAAATCTATGGCTATAAATCTAGGGCTAGATTCTAGGGCTAGATTCTAAGGCTAGATTCTAGGGCTAAATGTGAGGGCTAGAAATCTAGGGCTAGATTCTAGGGCTGGATACTAGGGCTAGAATTCTAGGGCTAGAGATCTAGGGCTAGATTCTAGGGCTAGAAATCTAGGGTTAGAAATCTAGCGCTACAACCTAGAGTGACGATAGCTAGTTAGTTTGTCACTCTAGAATCTAGCGCTAGAAACTAACTATCGTCACTGTAGTTTCTAGAGTGACAAGCTATAGTCACTCTAGTTTCTAGCGTGACTAACTATCATCACTCTAGTTTCTAGAGTGACAAGCCATCGTCACTCTATTTTCTGGAGTGACGCTCTAGACTCTAGTCACTCTAGACTCTAGTGTTAGTAGACTCTAGTCACTCTAGCCTCTAGTAATCGAATCCGAGACTTTGGACTGCGTAGCGCGAGGTCGAAATTTTTTCATAAAATTTTTCCTATGCCTCGAGGTCGATTTTCGACCGTTTTTCCACATCATCTCCCGACTGCCAAACCGGTCGTGTTAGGCCTACCGATGACTTCTGCGCAGGTTTTGTGATGTGCTCTTACGTATATTAATCGAATCCAAGACTTTGAACTGCGTAGCGCGAGGTCGAAATTTTTTCATTAAATTTTTCCTATGCCTCGAGGTCGATTTTCGGCCGTTTTTCCACATTATCTCTCGACTGCCAAACCGGCCGTGCTAGGCCTACCGATGACTTCTGCGCACGTTTTGTGATGTGCTCTTACGTATATTAATCGAATCCGAGACTTTGGATTGCGTAGCGCGAGGTCGAAATTTTTTCATAAAATGTTTACTATGCCTCGAGGTCGATTTTCGACCGTTTTTCCACATTATCTCTCGACTGCCAAACCGGCCGTGTTAGGCCTACCGATGACTTCTGCGCACGTTTTGTGATGTGCTCTTACGTATATTAATCGAATCCGAGACTTTGGACTGCGTAGCGCGAGGTCGAAATTTTTTCATAAAATTTTTCCTATGCCTCGAGGTCGATTTTCGGGTATTCTGATACACGGCTACATGGGTACACGGGTACACGGGTACACGGGTACACGGGTTCTCTGGTACACGGGTACACAGGTACTCTGGTACAGTACACGGGTACACTGGTGCACGGGTACACTGGTGCACGGGTACACGGGTACACGGGTACACGGGTACACAGGGACACGGGTACACGTGTACTCTGATACACGGGTACATGGGTGCACGGGTACACGGGTACACTGGTACAAGGTCGGCCTAGTGGACGGTCGGTCGGCCAAGAGGACGGTCGGACTAGAAGACGGACGGACTAGAGGTCGTGTACCCGTGTATCAGAGTACCCGTGTACCCGTGTATCCATGTATCAGAGTACCCGTGTACCCGTGTACCCGTGTACCCGTGTATCAGAGTACACGTATACCCGTGTACCCGTGTATCAGAATATCCATGTTCCCGCATACCCGTGTAGCCGTGTACCCGTGCATCAGTGTAACCGTGCACCAGTGTACCCGTGTACTGTACCAGAGTACCTGTGTACCCGTGTACCAGAGAACCCGTGTACCCGTGTACCCGTGTAGCCGTGTACCCGTGTAAAAGTGTACCCGTGTATCAGAGTACCCGTGTATCCGTGTACCCGTGTACCAGAGTACCCGTGTACCAGAGTACCCGTGTGTACCAGAGTACCCGTGTACCCGGGTAACAGAGTACGGGTACTCTACACGGGTACACGGGTACCTGTGTACCCGTGTATCAGAGTACCCGTGTACCCGTGTATCAGAGTACCCGTTTATCCGTGTACCCGTGTAACCGTGTAACCGTGTACCCGTGTACCCGTGTATCAGAGTACCCATGTTCCCGCGTACCCGTGTAACCATGCACCAGTGTACCCGTGTACTGTACCAGATTACCCATGTTCCATAGTAACGTGAGTTACTATGCTCGTTAGTCACTTAGAACACTAGAAACTAGAGTGACTAGAGTCTAGAGTGACTAGAGTTTAGAGTGACTAGAGTCTAGAGTGACTAGAGTCTAGAGTGTCACTCTACAAACTAGTGTGACGATTGTTAGTTTCTAGCGCTAGATTCTAGGGCTAGATTCTAGGGCTAGATAGGGCTAGAAATCTAGGGCTAGATACTAGGTCTAGAAATCTAAGCCCCTAGAATCTAGCGCTAGAATCTACCCCTAGAAGCTAACTATCGTCACTCTAGTTTCTAGCGTGACAAGCTATTGTCACTCTAGTTTCGAGAGTAACAAACTACTAGATTCTAGGGCTAGATTCTAGCGCTAGATTCTAGGGCTAGACTCTAGGGCTAGAATCTAGCACTAGATTCTAGGGCTTAAAATCTAGGGCTAGATTCTAGGGCTAGAGATCTAGTGCTAGAAATCTAGGGCTAGATTCAAGAGCTAGATTCTAGCGCTAGATTCTAGGGCTATTTTCTACAGCTGGAAATCTAGGGTTAGAAATCTAGGGCTAGACTCTAGAGCTAGACACTAATGGTAGATTCTAGGGCTAGATTCTATTACTATATACTAGGGCTAGATTCTAGGCCTAGAAACAGGATGAATGTAGTAGCGAGAGTGACGATAGTAGCAAGTGACGACAGCAACGTGACGTGACGATAGTAACTAGAGTGACTAACTAGTTGTGACGTAACTAGAATGACGATCGTTAGTCGTAGACTAGAGTCTAGAGTGACTAGAGTCTATAGTGTCACTCTACAAACTAGTGTGACGATACTTAGTTTCTACCGCTAGATTCTAGGGCAAGATTCTAGCCGTAGAAGGCTAGAATTTAGCCCTAGATTTCTAGCCGTAGAGGGCTAGAATTTAGCCCTAGATTTCTAGCCTAGAATCTAGCGCTAAAGTGTAGTCCTTATATCTAGCCCTAGAATCTCGCGCTAGAATCTACCCCTAGAAACAAGCTATCGTCACTCTAGGTTCGAGCGTGACAAGTTATTGTCACTCTAGTTTCTAGATTAACAAGCTACCGTCGCTCAAGTTTCTAGCGTGACAAGCTATCGTAGCCTTAGTTTGTAGCGCTAGATTCTAGGGATAGAAATCTAGGGCTAGAAGTCTATGGCTATAAATCTAGGGCTAGATTCTAGGGCTAGGTTCTAAGGCTAGATTCTAGGGCTAAATGTGAGGGCTAGAAATCTAGGGCTAGATTCTAGGGCTGGATACTAGGGCTAGAATTCTAGGGCTAGAGATCTAGGGCTAGATTCTAGGGCTAGAAATCTAGGGTTAGAAATCTAGCGCTACAACCTAGAGTGACGATAGCTAGTTAGTTTGTCACTCTAGAATCTAGCGCTAGAAACTAACTATCGTCACTGTAGTTTCTAGAGTGACAAGCTATAGTCACTCTAGTTTCTAGCGTGACTAACTATCATCACTCTAGTTTCTAGAGTGACAAGCCAGCGTCACTCTATTTTCTGGAGTGACGCTCTAGACTCTAGTCACTCTAAACTCTAGTGTTAGTAGACTCTAGTCACTCTAGCCTCTAGTAATCGAATCCGAGACTTTGGACTGCGTAGCGCGAGGTCGAAATTTTTTCATAAAATTTTTCCTATGCCTCGAGGTCGATTTTCGACCGTTTTTCCACATCATCTCCCGACTGCCAAACCGGCCGTGTTAGGCCTACCGATGACTTCTGCGCAGGTTTTGTGATGTGCTCTTACGTATATTAATCGAATCCAAGACTTTGAACTGCGTAGCGCGAGGTCGAAATTTTTTCATTAAATTTTTCCTATGCCTCGAGGTCGATTTTCGGCCGTTTTTCCACATTATCTCTCGACTGCCAAACCGGCCGTGCTAGGCCTACCGATGACTTCTGCGCACGTTTTGTGATGTGCTCTTACGTATATTAATCGAATCCGAGACTTTGGACTGCGTAGCGCGAGGTCGACATTTTTTCATAAAATGTTTACTATGCCTCGAGGTCGATTTTCGACCGTTTTTCCACATTATCTCTCGACTGCCAAACCGGCCGTGTTAGGCCTACCGATGACTTCTGCGCACGTTTTGTGATGTGCTCTTAGGTATATTAATCGAATCCGAGACTTTGGACTGCGTAGCGCGAGGTCGAAATTTTTTCATAAAATTTTTCCTATGCCTCGAGGTCGATTTTCGACCGTTTTTCCACATCATTTCCCGACTGCCAAACCGGCCGTGATAGGCCTACCGATGACTTCTGCGCACGTTTTGTTATGTGCTCTTACTTATATTAATCGAATCCGAGACTTTGGACTGCGTAGCGCGAGGTCGAAATTTTTTCATAAAATTTTTCCTATGCCTCGAGGTCGATTTTCGACCGTTTTTCCACATCATCTTCCGACTGCCAAACCGGCCGTGTTAGGCCTACCGATGACTTCTGCGCACGTTTTGTGATGTGCTCTTACTAATATTAATCGAACCCGAGACTTTGGATTGCGTAGCGCGAGGTCGAAACTTTTTCATAAAATTTTTCCTATGCCTCGAGGTCGATTTTCGGCCGTTTTTTCCACATCATCTCCCGACTGCCAAACCGGCCGTGTTAGGCCTACCGATGACTTCTGCGCACGTTTTGTGATGTGCTCTTACGTATATTAATCGAATCCGAGACTTTGGACTGCGTAGCGCGAGGTCGAAATTTTTTCATAAAATTTTTCCTATGCCTAGATTTTCGACCGTTTTTCCACATCATCTCCCGACTGCCAAACCGGCCGTGTTAGGTCTACCGATGACTTCTGCGCACGTTTTGTTATGTGTTCTTACTTATATTAATCGAATCCGAGACTTTGGACTGCGTAGCGCGAGGTCGAAATTTTTTCATAAAATTTTTCCTATGCCTCGAGGTCGATTTTCGACCGTTTTTCCACATCATCTCCCGACTGCCAAACCGGCCGTGTTAGGCCTACCGATGACTTCTGCGCACGTTTTGTGATGTGCTCTTACGTATATTAATCGAATCCGAGACTTTGGACTGCGTAGCGCGAGGTCGAAATTTTTTCCTATAACTTTTTCCTATGCTTCGAGGTCGATTTTCGACCGTTTTTTCCACATCATCTCCTAACTGCCAAACCGGCCGTGTTAGGCCTACCGATGACTTCTGCGCACGTTTTGTGATGTGCTCTTACGTATATTAATCGAATCCGAGACTTTGGACTGCGTAGCGCGAGGTCGAAATTTTTTCATAAAATTTTTCCTATGCCTCGAGGTCGATTTTCGGCCGTTTTTCCACATCATCTCCCGACTGCCAAGCCGGCCGTGTTAGGCCTACCGATGACTTCTGCGCACGTTTTGTGATGTGCTCTTACGTATATTAATCGAATCCGAGACTTTGGACTGCGTAGCGCGAGGTCGAAATTTTTTCCTAAAATTTTTCCTATGCCTAGATTTTCGACCGTTTTTCCACATCATCTCCCGACTGCCAAACCGGCCGTGTTAGGTCTACCGATGACTTCTGCGCACGTTTTGTGATGTGCTCTTACGTATATTAATCGAATCCGAGACCTTGGACTGCGTAGCGCGAGGTCGAAATTTTTTTATTAAATTTTTCCTATGCCTCGAGGTCGATTTTCGACCGTTTTTCCACATCATCTCCCGACTGCCAAACCGGTCGTGTTAGGCCTACCGATGACTTCTGCGCAGGTTTTGTGATGTGCTCTTACGTATATTAATCGAATCCAAGACTTTGAACTGCGTAGCGCGAGGTCGAAATTTTTTCATTAAATTTTTCCTATGCCTCGAGGTCGATTTTCGGCCGTTTTTCCACATTATCTCTCGACTGCCAAACCGGCCGTGCTAGGCCTACCGATGACTTCTGCGCACGTTTTGTGATGTGCTCTTACGTATATTAATCGAATCCGAGACTTTGGATTGCGTAGCGCGAGGTCGAAATTTTTTCATAAAATGTTTACTATGCCTCGAGGTCGATTTTCGACCGTTTTTCCACATTATCTCTCGACTGCCAAACCGGCCGTGTTAGGCCTACCGATGACTTCTGCGCACGTTTTGTGATGTGCTCTTACGTATATTAATCGAATCCGAGACTTTGGACTGCGTAGCGCGAGGTCGAAATTTTTTCATAAAATTTTTCCTATGCCTCGAGGTCGATTTTCGGGTATTCTGATACACGGCTACATGGGTACACGGGTACACGGGTACACGGGTACACGGGTTCTCTGGTACACGGGTACACAGGTACTCTGGTACAGTACACGGGTACACTGGTGCACGGGTACACTGGTGCACGGGTACACGGGTACACGGGTACACGGGTACACAGGGACACGGGTACACGTGTACTCTGATACACGGGTACATGGGTGCACGGGTACACGGGTACACTGGTACAAGGTCGGCCTAGTGGACGGTCGGTCGGCCAAGAGGACGGTCGGACTAGAAGACGGACGGACTAGAGGTCGTGTACCCGTGTATCAGAGTACCCGTGTACCCGTGTATCCATGTATCAGAGTACCCGTGTACCCGTGTACCCGTGTACCCGTGTATCAGAGTACACGTATACCCGTGTACCCGTGTATCAGAATATCCATGTTCCCGCATACCCGTGTAGCCGTGTACCCGTGCATCAGTGTAACCGTGCACCAGTGTACCCGTGTACTGTACCAGAGTACCTGTGTACCCGTGTACCAGAGAACCCGTGTACCCGTGTACCCGTGTAGCCGTGTACCCGTGTAAAAGTGTACCCGTGTATCAGAGTACCCGTGTATCCGTGTACCCGTGTACCAGAGTACCCGTGTACCAGAGTACCCGTGTGTACCAGAGTACCCGTGTACCCGGGTAACAGAGTACGGGTACTCTACACGGGTACACGGGTACCTGTGTACCCGTGTATCAGAGTACCCGTGTACCCGTGTATCAGAGTACCCGTTTATCCGTGTACCCGTGTAACCGTGTAACCGTGTACCCGTGTACCCGTGTATCAGAGTACCCATGTTCCCGCGTACCCGTGTAACCATGCACCAGTGTACCCGTGTACTGTACCAGATTACCCATGTTCCATAGTAACGTGAGTTACTATGCTCGTTAGTCACTTAGAACACTAGAAACTAGAGTGACTAGAGTCTAGAGTGACTAGAGTTTAGAGTGACTAGAGTCTAGAGTGACTAGAGTCTAGAGTGTCACTCTACAAACTAGTGTGACGATTGTTAGTTTCTAGCGCTAGATTCTAGGGCTAGATTCTAGGGCTAGATAGGGCTAGAAATCTAGGGCTAGATACTAGGTCTAGAAATCTAAGCCCCTAGAATCTAGCGCTAGAATCTACCCCTAGAAGCTAACTATCGTCACTCTAGTTTCTAGCGTGACAAGCTATTGTCACTCTAGTTTCGAGAGTAACAAACTACTAGATTCTAGGGCTAGATTCTAGCGCTAGATTCTAGGGCTAGACTCTAGGGCTAGAATCTAGCACTAGATTCTAGGGCTTAAAATCTAGGGCTAGATTCTAGGGCTAGAGATCTAGTGCTAGAAATCTAGGGCTAGATTCAAGAGCTAGATTCTAGCGCTAGATTCTAGGGCTATTTTCTACAGCTGGAAATCTAGGGTTAGAAATCTAGGGCTAGACTCTAGAGCTAGACACTAATGGTAGATTCTAGGGCTAGATTCTATTACTATATACTAGGGCTAGATTCTAGGCCTAGAAACAGGATGAATGTAGTAGCGAGAGTGACGATAGTAGCAAGTGACGACAGCAACGTGACGTGACGATAGTAACTAGAGTGACTAACTAGTTGTGACGTAACTAGAATGACGATCGTTAGTCGTAGACTAGAGTCTAGAGTGACTAGAGTCTATAGTGTCACTCTACAAACTAGTGTGACGATACTTAGTTTCTACCGCTAGATTCTAGGGCAAGATTCTAGCCGTAGAAGGCTAGAATTTAGCCCTAGATTTCTAGCCGTAGAGGGCTAGAATTTAGCCCTAGATTTCTAGCCTAGAATCTAGCGCTAAAGTGTAGTCCTTATATCTAGCCCTAGAATCTCGCGCTAGAATCTACCCCTAGAAACAAGCTATCGTCACTCTAGGTTCGAGCGTGACAAGTTATTGTCACTCTAGTTTCTAGATTAACAAGCTACCGTCGCTCAAGTTTCTAGCGTGACAAGCTATCGTAGCCTTAGTTTGTAGCGCTAGATTCTAGGGATAGAAATCTAGGGCTAGAAGTCTATGGCTATAAATCTAGGGCTAGATTCTAGGGCTAGGTTCTAAGGCTAGATTCTAGGGCTAAATGTGAGGGCTAGAAATCTAGGGCTAGATTCTAGGGCTGGATACTAGGGCTAGAATTCTAGGGCTAGAGATCTAGGGCTAGATTCTAGGGCTAGAAATCTAGGGTTAGAAATCTAGCGCTACAACCTAGAGTGACGATAGCTAGTTAGTTTGTCACTCTAGAATCTAGCGCTAGAAACTAACTATCGTCACTGTAGTTTCTAGAGTGACAAGCTATAGTCACTCTAGTTTCTAGCGTGACTAACTATCATCACTCTAGTTTCTAGAGTGACAAGCCAGCGTCACTCTATTTTCTGGAGTGACGCTCTAGACTCTAGTCACTCTAAACTCTAGTGTTAGTAGACTCTAGTCACTCTAGCCTCTAGTAATCGAATCCGAGACTTTGGACTGCGTAGCGCGAGGTCGAAATTTTTTCATAAAATTTTTCCTATGCCTCGAGGTCGATTTTCGACCGTTTTTCCACATCATCTCCCGACTGCCAAACCGGCCGTGTTAGGCCTACCGATGACTTCTGCGCAGGTTTTGTGATGTGCTCTTACGTATATTAATCGAATCCAAGACTTTGAACTGCGTAGCGCGAGGTCGAAATTTTTTCATTAAATTTTTCCTATGCCTCGAGGTCGATTTTCGGCCGTTTTTCCACATTATCTCTCGACTGCCAAACCGGCCGTGCTAGGCCTACCGATGACTTCTGCGCACGTTTTGTGATGTGCTCTTACGTATATTAATCGAATCCGAGACTTTGGACTGCGTAGCGCGAGGTCGACATTTTTTCATAAAATGTTTACTATGCCTCGAGGTCGATTTTCGACCGTTTTTCCACATTATCTCTCGACTGCCAAACCGGCCGTGTTAGGCCTACCGATGACTTCTGCGCACGTTTTGTGATGTGCTCTTAGGTATATTAATCGAATCCGAGACTTTGGACTGCGTAGCGCGAGGTCGAAATTTTTTCATAAAATTTTTCCTATGCCTCGAGGTCGATTTTCGACCGTTTTTCCACATCATTTCCCGACTGCCAAACCGGCCGTGATAGGCCTACCGATGACTTCTGCGCACGTTTTGTTATGTGCTCTTACTTATATTAATCGAATCCGAGACTTTGGACTGCGTAGCGCGAGGTCGAAATTTTTTCATAAAATTTTTCCTATGCCTCGAGGTCGATTTTCGACCGTTTTTCCACATCATCTTCCGACTGCCAAACCGGCCGTGTTAGGCCTACCGATGACTTCTGCGCACGTTTTGTGATGTGCTCTTACTAATATTAATCGAACCCGAGACTTTGGATTGCGTAGCGCGAGGTCGAAACTTTTTCATAAAATTTTTCCTATGCCTCGAGGTCGATTTTCGGCCGTTTTTTCCACATCATCTCCCGACTGCCAAACCGGCCGTGTTAGGCCTACCGATGACTTCTGCGCACGTTTTGTGATGTGCTCTTACGTATATTAATCGAATCCGAGACTTTGGACTGCGTAGCGCGAGGTCGAAATTTTTTCATAAAATTTTTCCTATGCCTAGATTTTCGACCGTTTTTCCACATCATCTCCCGACTGCCAAACCGGCCGTGTTAGGTCTACCGATGACTTCTGCGCACGTTTTGTTATGTGTTCTTACTTATATTAATCGAATCCGAGACTTTGGACTGCGTAGCGCGAGGTCGAAATTTTTTCATAAAATTTTTCCTATGCCTCGAGGTCGATTTTCGACCGTTTTTCCACATCATCTCCCGACTGCCAAACCGGCCGTGTTAGGCCTACCGATGACTTCTGCGCACGTTTTGTGATGTGCTCTTACGTATATTAATCGAATCCGAGACTTTGGACTGCGTAGCGCGAGGTCGAAATTTTTTCCTATAACTTTTTCCTATGCTTCGAGGTCGATTTTCGACCGTTTTTTCCACATCATCTCCTAACTGCCAAACCGGCCGTGTTAGGCCTACCGATGACTTCTGCGCACGTTTTGTGATGTGCTCTTACGTATATTAATCGAATCCGAGACTTTGGACTGCGTAGCGCGAGGTCGAAATTTTTTCATAAAATTTTTCCTATGCCTCGAGGTCGATTTTCGGCCGTTTTTCCACATCATCTCCCGACTGCCAAGCCGGCCGTGTTAGGCCTACCGATGACTTCTGCGCACGTTTTGTGATGTGCTCTTACGTATATTAATCGAATCCGAGACTTTGGACTGCGTAGCGCGAGGTCGAAATTTTTTCCTAAAATTTTTCCTATGCCTAGATTTTCGACCGTTTTTCCACATCATCTCCCGACTGCCAAACCGGCCGTGTTAGGTCTACCGATGACTTCTGCGCACGTTTTGTGATGTGCTCTTACGTATATTAATCGAATCCGAGACCTTGGACTGCGTAGCGCGAGGTCGAAATTTTTTTATTAAATTTTTCCTATGCCTCGAGGTCATCTCCCGCCTGCCAAACCGGCCGTGTTAGGCCTACCGATGACTTCTGCGCACGTTTTGTGATGTGCTCTTACGTATATTAATCGAATCCGAGACCTTGGACTGCGTAGGGCGAGGTCGAAATTTTTTCTTTAAATTTTTCCTATGCCTCGAGGTCGATTTTCGACCGTTTTTCCACATCATCTCCCGACTGCCAAACCTGCTGTGTTAGGCCTACCGATGACTTCTGCGCACGTCTTGTGATGTGCTCTTACGTATATTATTCGAATCCGAGACTTTGAACTGCGTAGCCCGAGATCGAAATTTTTTCATAAAATTTTTCCTATGCCTAGAGGTCGATTTTCGGCCGTTTTTCCACATCATCTCCCGACTGAAAAACCGGCCGTGTTAGGCCTACCGATGATTTCTGCGCACGTTTTGTGATGTGCTCTTACGTATATTAATCGAATCCGAGACTTTGGACTGCGTAGCGCGAGGTCGAAATTTTTTGATAAAATTTTTCCTATGCCTCGAGGTCGATTTTCGACCGTTTTTCCACATCATCTCCCGACTGCCAAAACGGCCGTGTTAGGCCTACCGATGACTTCTGCGCACGTTTTGTGATGTGCTCTTACGTATATTAATCGAATCCGAGACTTTGGACTGCGTAGCGCGAGGTCGAAATTTTTTCATAAAATTTTTACTATGCCTCGAGGTCGATTTTCGGCCGTTTTTCCCCATCATCTCCCGACTGCCAAACCGGCCGTGTTAGGCCTACCGATGACTTCTGCGCACGTTTTGTGATGTGCTCTTACTAATATTAATCGAACCCGAGACTTTGGACTGCGTAGGGCGAGGTCGAAATTTTTTATTAAATTTTTCCTATGCCGTGATAGGCCTACCGATGACTTCTGCGCACGTTTTGTGATGCGCTCTTACGTATATTAATCGAATCCGAGACTTTGGACTGCGTAGCGCGAGGTCGAAATTTTTTCATAAAATTTTTCCTATGCCTCGAGGTCGATTTTCGACCGTTTTTCCACATCATTTCCCGACTGCCAAACCGGCCGTGTTAGGCCTACCGATGACTTCTGCGCACGTTTTGTTATGTGCTCTTACTTATATTAATCGAATCCGAGACTTTGGACTGCGTAGCGCGAGGTCGAAATTTTTTCATAAAATTTTTCCTATGCCTCGAGGTCGATTTTCGACCGTTTTTCCACATCATCTCCCGACTGCCAAACCTGCCGTGTTAGGCCTACCGATGACTTCTGCGCACGTTTTGTGATGTGCTCTTACTAATATTAATCGAACCCGAGACTTTGGATTGCGTAGCGCGAGGTCGAAACTTTTTCATAAAATTTGTCCTATGCCTCGAGGTCGATTTTCGGCCGTTTTTTCCACATCATCTCCCGACTGCCAAACCGGCCGTGTTAGGCCTACCGATGACTTCTGCGCACGTTTTGTGATGTGCTCTTACGTATATTAATCGAATCCGAGACTTTGGACTGCGTAGCGCGAGGTCGAAATTTTTTCATAAAATTTTTCCTATGCCTAGATTTTCGACCGTTTTTCCACATCATCTCCCGACTGCCAAACCGGCCGTGTTAGGTCTACCGATGACTTCTGCGCACGTTTTGTTATGTGCTCTTACGTATATTAATCGAATCCGAGACTTTGGACTGCGTAGCGCGAGGTCGAAATTTTTTCATAAAATTTTTCCTATGCCTCGAGGTCGATTTTCGACCGTTTTTCCACATCATCTCCCGACTGCCAAACCGGCCGTGTTAGGCCTACCGATGACTTCTGCGCACGTTTTGTGATGTGCTCTTACGTATATTAATCGAATCCGAGACTTTGGAATTCGTAGCGCGAGGTCGAAATTTTTTCCTATAACTTTTTCCTATGCTTCGAGGTCGATTTTCGACCGTTTTTTCCACATCATCTCCTAACTGCCAAACCGGCCGTGTTAGGCCTACTGATGACTTCTGCGCACGTTTTGTGATGTGCTCTTACGTATATTAATCGAATCCGAGACTTTGGACTGCGTAGCGCGAGGTCGAAATTTTTTCATAAAATTTTTCCTATGCCTCGAGGTCGATTTTCGGCCGTTTTTCCACATCATCTCCCGACTGCCAAACCGGCCGTGTTAGGCCTACCGATGACTTCTGCGCACGTTTTGTGATGTGCTCTTACGTATATTAATCGAATCCGAGACTTTGGACTGCGTAGCGCGAGGTCGAAATTTTTTCCTAAAATTTTTCCTATGCCTAGATTTTCGACCGTTTTTCCACATCATCTCCCGACTGCCAAACCGGCCGTGTTAGGTCTACCGATGACTTCTGCGCACGTTTCGTGATGTGCTCTTACGTATATTAATCGAATCCGAGACCTTGGACTGCGTAGCGCGAGGTCGAAATTTTTTTATTAAATTTTTCCTATGCCTCGAGGTCGATTTTCGACCGTTTTTCAACATCATCTCCCGACTGCCAAACCGGCCGTGTTAGGCCTACCGATGACTTCTGCGCACGTTTTGTGATGTGCTCTTACGTATATTAATCGAATCCGAGACCTTGGACTGCGTAGCGCGAGGTCGAAATTTTTTCTTTAAATTTTTCCTATGCCTCGAGGTCGATTTTCGGCCGTTTTTCCACATCATCTCCCGACTGCCAAACCGGCCGTTTTAGGCCTACCGATGACTTCTGCGCACGTTTTGTGATGTGCTCTTACGTATATTAATCGAATCCGAGACTTTGGACTGCGTAGCGCGAGGTCGAAATTTTTTCCTAAAATTTTTCCTATGCCTAGATTTTCGACCGTTTTTCCACATCATCTCCCGACTGCCAAACCGGCCGTGTTAGGTCTACCGATGACTTCTGCGCACGTTTCGTGATGTGCTCTTACGTATATTAATCGAATCCGAGACTTTGGACTGCGTAGCGCGAGGTCGAAATTTTTTTATTAAATTTTTCCTATGCCTCGAGGTCGATTTTCGACCGTTTTTCAACATCATCTCCCGACTGCCAAACCGGCCGTGTTAGGCCTACCGATGACTTCTGCGCACGTTTTGTGATGTGCTCTTACGTATATTAATCGAATCCGAGACCTTGGACTGCGTAGCGCGAGGTCGAAATTTTTTTATTAAATTTTTCCTATGCCTCGAGGTCGATTTTCGACCGTTTTTCAACATCATCTCCCGACTGCCAAACCGGCCGTGTTAGGCCTACCGATGACTTCTGCGCACGTTTTGTGATGTGCTCTTACGTATATTAATCGAATCCGAGACCTTGGACTGCGTAGCGCGAGGTCGAAATTTTTTCTTTAAATTTTTCCTATGCCTCGAGGTCGATTTTCGGCCGTTTTTCCACATCATCTCCCGACTGCCAAACCTGCCGTGTTAGGCCTACCGATGACTTCTGCGCACGTCTTGTGATGTGCTCTTACCTATATTATTCGAATCCGAGACTTTGAACTGCGTAGCCCGAGATCGAAATTTTTTCATAAAATTTTTCCTATGCCTAGAGGTCGATTTTCGGCCGTTTTTCCACATCATCTCCCGACTGAAAAACCGGCCGTGTTAGGCCTACCGATGATTTCTGCGCACGTTTTGTGATGTGCTCTTACGTATATTAATCGAATCCGAGACTTTGGACTGCGTAGCGCGAGGTCGAAATTTTTTCCTAAAATTTTTCCTATGCCTAGATTTTCGACCGTTTTTCCACATCATCTCCCGACTGCCAAACCGGCCGTGTTAGGTCTACCGATGACTTCTGCGCACGTTTCGTGATGTGCTCTTACGTATATTAATCGAATCCGAGACCTTGGACTGCGTAGCGCGAGGTCGAAATTTTTTTATTAAATTTTTCCTATGCCTCGAGGTCGATTTTCGACCGTTTTTCAACATCATCTCCCGACTGCCAAACCGGCCGTGTTAGGCCTACCGATGACTTCTGCGCACGTTTTGTGATGTGCTCTTACGTATATTAATCGAATCCGAGACCTTGGACTGCGTAGCGCGAGGTCGAAATTTTTTCTTTAAATTTTTCCTATGCCTCGAGGTCGATTTTCGGCCGTTTTTCCACATCATCTCCCGACTGCCAAACCTGCCGTGTTAGGCCTACCGATGACTTCTGCGCACGTCTTGTGATGTGCTCTTACCTATATTATTCGAATCCGAGACTTTGAACTGCGTAGCCCGAGATCGAAATTTTTTCATAAAATTTTTCCTATGCCTAGAGGTCGATTTTCGGCCGTTTTTCCACATCATCTCCCGACTGAAAAACCGGCCGTGTTAGGCCTACCGATGATTTCTGCGCACGTTTTGTGATGTGCTCTTACGTATATTAATCGAATCCGAGACTTTGGACTGCGTAGCGCGAGGTCGAAATTTTTTCATAAAATTTTTCCTATGCCTCGAGGTCGATTTTCGACCGTTTTTCCACATCATCTCCCGACTGCCAAAACGGCCGTGTTAGGCCTACCGATGACTTCTGCGCACGTTTTGTGATGTGCTCTTACGTATATTAATCGAATCCGAGACTTTGGACTGCGTAGCGCGAGGTCGAAATTTTTTCATAAAATTTTTACTATGCCTCGAGGTCGATTTTCGACCGTTTTTCCACATCATCTCCCGACTGCCAAACCGGCCGTGTTAGGCCTACCGATGACTTCTGCGCACGTTTTGTGATGTGCTCTTACTTATATTAATCGAATCCGAGACTTTGGACTGCGTAGCGCGAGGTCGAAATTTTTTCATAAAATTTTTCCTATGCCTCGAGGTCGATTTTCGGCCGTTTTTCCCCATCATCTCCCGACTGCCAAACCGGCCGTGTTAGGCCTACCGATGACTTCTGCGCACGTTTTGTGATGTGCTCTTACGTATATTAATCGAATCCGAGACTTTGGACAGCGTAGCACGAGGTCGAAATTTTTTCATAAAATTTTTCCTATGCCTAGATTTTCGACCGTTTTTCCACATCATCTCCCGACTGCCAAACCGGCCGTGTTAGGTCTACCGATGACTTCTGCGCACGTTTTGTTATGTGCTCTTACTTATATTAATCGAATCCGAGACTTTGGACTGCGTAGCGCGAGGTCGAAATTTTTTCATAAAATTTTTCCTATGCCTCGAGGTCGATTTTCGACCGTTCTTCCACATCATCTCCCGACTGCCAAACCGGCCGTGTTAGGCCTACCGATGACTTCTGCGCACGTTTTGTGATGTGCTCTTACGTATATTAATCGAATCCGAGACTTTGGACTGCGTAGCGCGAGGTCGAAATTTTTTCCTAAAATTTTTCCTATGCCTCGAGGTCGATTTTCGGCCGTTTTTCCACATCATCTCCCGATTGCCAAACCGGCCGTGTTAGGCCTACCGATGACTTCTGCGCACGTTTTGTGATGTGCTCTTACGTATATTAATCGAATCCGAGACTTTGGACTGCGTAGCGCGAGGTCGAAATTTTTTCCTAAAATTTTTCCTATGCCTAGATTTTCGACCGTTTTTCCACATCATCTCCCGACTGCCAAACCGGCCGTGTTAGGTCTACCGATGACTTCTGCGCACGTTTTGTGATGTGCTCTTACGTATATTAATCGAATCCGAGACCTTGGACTGCGTAGCGCGAGGTCGAAATTTTTTTATTAAATTTTTCCTATGCCTCGAGGTCGATTTTCGACCGTTTTTCCACATCATCTCCCGACTGCCAAACCGGCCGTGTTAGGCCTACCGATGACTTATGCGCACGTTTTGTGATGTGCTCTTGCGTATATGAATCGAATCCGAGACTTTGGACTGCGTAACGCGAGGTCGAAATTTTTTCATAAAATTTTTCCTATGCCTCGAGGTCGATTTTCGACCGTTTTTCCACATCACCTCCCGACTGCCAAACCGGCCGTGTTAGGCCTACCGATGACTTCTGCGCACGTTTTGTGATGTGCTCTTACGTATATTAATCGAATCCGAGACTTTGGACTGCGTAGCGCGAGGTCGAATTTTTTTCATTAAATTTTTCCTATGCCTCGAGGTCGATTTTAGACCGTTTTTCCACATCATCTCCCGACTGCCAAACCTGCCGTGTTAGGCCTACCGATGACTTCTGCGCACGTTTTGTGATGTGCTCTTACGTATATTAATCGAATCCGAGACTTTGGACTGCATAGCGCGAGGTCGAAATTTTTTCATAAAATTTTTCCTATGCCTCGAGGTCGATTTTCGACCGTTTTTCCACATCATCTCCCGACTGCCAAACCTGCCGTGTTAGGCCTACCGATGACTTCTGCGCACGTTTTGTGAAGTGCTCTTACGCATATTAATCGAATCCGAGACTTTGGACTGCGTACGCGAGGTCGAAATTTTTTCATAAAATTTTTCCTATGCCTCGATGTCGATTTTCGACCGTTTTTCCACATCATCTCCCGACTGCCAAACCTGCCGTGTTAGGCCTACCGATGACTTCTGCGCACGTTTTGTGATGTGCTCTTACGTATATTAATCGAAGCCGAGACTTTGGACTGCGTAGCGCGAGGTCGAAATTTTTTCATAAAATTTTTCCTATGCCTCGAGGTCGATTTTCGACCGTTTTTCCACATCATCTCCCGACTGCCAAACCGGCCGTGTTAGGCCTAGCGATGACTTCTGCGCACGTTTTGTGATGTGCTCTTGCGTATATTAATTGAATCCGAGACTTTGGACTGCGTAACGCGAGGTCGAAATTTTTTCATAAAATTTTTCCTATGCCTCGAGGTCGATTTTCGACCGGTTTTCCACATCATCTCCCGACTGCCAAACCGGCCGTGTTAGGCCTAGCGATGACTTCTGCGCACGTTTTGTGATGTGCTCTTGCGTATATTAATCGAATCCGAGACTTTGGACTGCGTAACGCGAGGTCGAAATTTTTTCATAAAATTTTTCCTATGCCTCGAGGTCGATTTTCGACCGTTTTTCCACATCATCTCCCGACTGCCAAACCTGCCGTGTTAGGCCTACCGATGACTTCTGCGCACGTTTTGTGATGTGCTCTTACGTATATTAATCGAATCCGAGACTTTGGACTGCGTAGCGCGAGGTCGAAATTTTTTCATAAAATTTTTCCTATGCCTCGAGGTCGATTTTCGACCGTTTTTCCACATCATCTCCCGACTGCCAAACCTGCCGTGTTAGGCCTACCGATGACTTCTGCGCACGTTTTGTGATGTGCTCTTATATTTATTAATCGAATCCGAGACTTTGGACTGCGTAGCGCGAGGTCGAAATTTTTTCCTAAAATTTTTCCTATGCCTCGAGGTCGATTTTCGACCGTTTTTCCACATCATCTCCCGACTGCCAAACCGGCCGTGTTAGGCCTAGCGATGACCTCTGCGCACGTTTTGTGATGTGCTCTTGCGTATATTAATCGAATCCGAGACTTTGGACTGCGTAACGCGAGGTCGAAATTTTTTCATAAAATTTTTCCTATGCCTCGAGGTCGATTTTCGACCGTTTTTCCACATCATCTCCCGACTGCCAAACCTGCCGTGTTAGGCCTACCGATGACTTCTGCGCACGTTTTGTGATGTGCTCTTGCGTATATTAATCGAATCCGAGACTTTGGACTGCGTAACGCGAGGTCGAAATTTTTTCATAAAATTTTTCCTATGCCTAAAGGTCGATTTTCGACCGTTTTTCCACATCATCTCCCGACTGCCAAACCTGCCGTGTTAGGCCTACCGATGACTTCTGCGCACGTTTTGTGATGTGCTCTTACGTATATTAATCGAATCCGAGACTTTGGACTGCGTAGCGCGAGGTCGAAATTTTTTCATAAAATTTTTCCTATGCCTCGAGGTCGATTTTCGACCGTTTTTCCACATCATCTCCCGACTGCCAAACCGGCCGTGTTAGGCCTACCGATGACTTCTGCGCACGTTTTGTGATGTGCTCTTACGTATATTAATCGAATCCGAGACTTTGGACTGCGTAGCGCGAGGTCGAAATTTTTTTCTAAAATTTTTCCTATGCCTCGAGGTCGATTTTCGACCGTTTTTCCACATCATCTCCCGACTGCCAAACCTGCCGTGTTAGGCCTACCGATGACTTCTGCGCACGTTTTGTGATGTGCTCTTACGTATATTAATCGAATCCGAGACTTTGGACTGCGTAGCGCGAGGTAGAAATTTTTTCATAAAATTTTTCCTATGCCTCGAGGTCGATTTTCGACCGTTTTTCCACATCATCTCCCGACTGCCAAACCGGCCGTGTTAGGCCTACCGATGACTTCTGCGCACGTTTTGTGATGTGCTCTTACGTATATTAATCGAATCCGAGACTTTGGACTGCGTAGCGCGAGGTAGAAATTTTTTCATAAAATTTTTCCTATGCCTCGAGGTCGATTTTCGACCGTTTTTCCACATCATCTCCCGACTGCCAAACCGGCCGTGTCAGGCCTAGCGATGACTTCTGCGCACGTTTTGTGATGTGCTCTTGCGTATATTAATTGAATCCGAGACTTTGGACTGCGTAACGCGAGGTCGAAATTTTTTCATAAAATTTTTCCTATGCCTCGAGGTCGATTTTCGACCGTTTTTCCACATCATCTCCCGACTGCCAAACCTGCAGTGTTAGGCCTACCGATGACTTCTGCGCACGTTTTGTGATGTGCTCTTACGTATATTAATCGAATCCGAGACTTTGGACTGCGTAGCGCGAGGTCGAAATTTTTTCATAAAATTTTTCCTATGCCTCGAGGTCGATTTTCGACCGTTTTTCCACATCATTTCCCGACTGCCAAACCGGCCGTGTTAGGCCTAGCGATGACTTCTGCGCACGTTTTGTGATGTGCTCTTGCGTATATTAATTGAATCCGAGACTTTGGACTGCGTAACGCGAGGTCGAAATTTTTTCATAAAATTTTTCCTATGCCTCGAGGTCGATTTTCGACCGGTTTTCCACATCATCTCCCGACTGCCAAACCGGCCGTGTTAGGCCTAGCGATGACTTCTGCGCACGTTTTGTGATGTGCTCTAACGTATATTAATCGAATCCGAGACTTTGGACTGCGTAGCGCGAGGTCGAATTTTTTTCATAAAATTTTTCCTATGCCTCGAGGTCGATTTTCGACCGTTTTTCCACATCATCTCCCGACTGCCAAACCTGCCGTGTTAGGCCTACCGATGACTTCTGCGCACGTTTTGTGATGTGCTCTTACGTATATTAATCGAATCCGAGACTTTGGACTGCGTAGCGCGAGGTAGAAATTTTTTCATAAAATTTTTCCTATGCCTCGAGGTCGATTTTCGACCGTTTTTCCACATCATCTCCCGACTGCCAAACCGGCCGTGTTAGGCCTACCGATGACTTCTGCGCACGTTTTGTGATGTGCTCTTACGTATATTAATCGAATCCGAGACTTTGGACTGCGTAGAGCGAGGTCGAAGTTTTTCATAAAATTTTTCCTATGCCTCGAGGTCGATTTTCGGCCGTTTTTCCACATCATCTCCCGACTGCCAAACCGGCCGTGTCAGGCCTAGCGATGACTTCTGCGCACGTTTTGTGATGTGCTCTTGCGTATATTAATTGAATCCGAGACTTTGGACTGCGTAACGCGAGGTCGAAATTTTTTCATACAATTTTTCCTATGCCTCGAGGTCGATTTTCGACCGGTTTTCCACATCATCTCCCGACTGCCAAACCGGCCGTGTTAGGCCTAGCGATGACCTCTGCGCACGTTTTGTGATGTGCTCTTGCTTATATTAATCGAATCCGAGACTTTGGACTGCGTAACGCGAGGTCGAAATTTTTTCATAAAATTTTTCCTATGCCTCGAGGTCGATTTTCGACCGTTTTTCCACATCATCTCCCGACTGCCAAACCTGCAGTGTTAGGCCTACCGATGACTTCTGCGCACGTTTTGTGATGTGCTCTTACGTATATTAATCGAATCCGAGACTTTGGACTGCGTAGCGCGAGGTCGAAATTTTTTCATAAAATTTTTCCTATGCCTCGAGGTCGATTTTCGACCGTTTTCCCACATCATCTCCCGACTGCCAAACCGGCCGTGTTAGGCCTAGCGATGACTTCTGCGCACGTTTTGTGATGTGCTCTTGCGTATATTAATTGAATCCGAGACTTTGGACTGCGTAACGCGAGGTCGAAATTTTTTCATAAAATTTTTCCTATGCCTCGAGGTCGATTTTCGACCGGTTTTCCACATCATCTCCCGACTGCCAAACCGGCCGTGTTAGGCCTAGCGATGACCTCTGCGCACGTTTTGTGATGTGCTCTTGCGTATATTAATCGAATCCGAGACTTTGGACTGCGTAACGCGAGGTCGAAATTTTTTCATAAAATTTTTCCTATGCCTCGAGGTCGATTTTCGACCGTTTTTCCACATCATCTCCCGACTGCCAAACCTGCCGTGTAAGGCCTACCGATGACTTCTGCGCACGTTTTGTGATGTGCTCTTACGTATATTAATCGAATCCGAGACTTTGGACTGCGTAGCGCGAGGTCGAAATTTTTTCATAAAATGTTTCCTATGCCTCGAGGTCGATTTACGACCGTTTTTCCACATCATCTCCCGACTGCCAAACCGGCCGTGTTAGGCCTAGCGATGACTTCTGCGCACGTTTTGTGATGTGCTCTTGCGTATATTAATCGAATCCGAGACTTTGGACTGCGTAACGCGAGGTCGAAATTTTTTCATAAAATTTTTCCTATGCCTCGAGGTCGATTTTCGACCGTTTTTCCACATCATCTCCCGACTGCCAAACCTGCCGTGTTAGGCCTACCGATGACTTCTGCGCACGTTTTGTGATGTGCTCTTACGTATATTAATCGAATCCGAGACTTTGGACTGCGTAACGCGAGGTCGAAATTTTTTCATAAAATTTTTCCTATGCCTCGAGGTCGATTTTCGACCGTTTTTCCACATCATCTCCCGACTGCCAAACCTGCCGTGTTAGGCCTACCGATGACTTCTGCGCACGTTTTGTGATGTGCTCTTACGTATATTAATCGAATCCGAGACTTTGGACTGCGTAGCGCGAGGTCGAAATTTTTTCATAAAATTTTTCCTATGCCTCGATGTCGATTTTCGACCGTTTTTCCACATCATCTCCCGACTGCCAAACCGGCCGTGTTAGGCCTACCGATGACTTCTGCGCACGTTTTGTGATGTGCTCTTACGTATATTAATCGAATCCGAGACTTTGGACTGCGTAGCGCGAGGTCGAAATTTTTTCATAAAATTTTTCCTATGCCTCGAGGTCGATTTTCGACCGTTTTTCCACATCATCTCCCGACTGCCAAACCTGCCGTGTTAGGCTTACCGATGACTTCTGCGCACGTTTTGTGATGTGCTCTTATGTTTATTAATCGAATCCGAGACTTTGGACTGCGTAGCGCGAGGTCGAAATTTTTTCCTAAAATTTTTCCTATGCCTCGAGGTCGATTTTCGACCGTTTTTCCACATCATCTCCCGACTGCCAAACCGGCCGTGTTAGGCCTAGCGATGACTTCTGCGCACGTTTTGTGATGTGCTCTTGCGTATATTAATTGAATCCGAGACTTTGGACTGCGTAACGCGAGGTCGAAATTTTTTCATAAAATTTTTCTTATGCCTCGAGGTCGATTTTCGACCGGTTTTCCACATCATCTCCCGACTGCCAAACCGGCCGTGTTAGGCCTAGCGATGACCTCTGCGCACGTTTTGTGATGTGCTCTTGCGTATATTAATCGAATCCGAGACTTTGGACTGCGTAACGCGAGGTCGAAATTTTTTCATAAAATTTTTCCTATGCCTCGAGGTCGATTTTCGACCGTTTTTCCACATCATCTCCCGACTGCCAAACCGGCCGTGTTAGGCCTACCGATGACTTCTGCGCACGTTTTGTGATGTGCTCTTACGTATATTAATCGAATCCGAGACTTTGGACTGCGTAGCGCGAGGTCGAAATTTTTTCATAAAATTTTTCCTATGCCTCGAGGTCGATTTTCGACCGTTTTTCCACATCATCTCCCGACTGCCAAACCGGCCGTGTTAGGCCTAGCGATGACTTCTGCGCACGTTTTGTGATGTGCTCTTGCGTATATTAATTGAATCCGAGACTTTGGACTGCGTAACGCGAGGTCGAAATTTTTTCATAAAATTTTTCCTATGCCTCGAGGTCGATTTTCGACCGGTTTTCCACATCATCTCCCGACTGCCAAACCTGCCGTGTTAGGCCTACCGATGACTTCTGCGCACGTTTTGTGATGTGCTCTTGCGTATATTAATCGAATCCGAGACTTTGGACTGCGTAACGCGAGGTCGAAATTTTTTCATAAAATTTTTCCTATGCCTCGAGGTCGATTTTCGACCGTTTTTCCACATCATCTCCCGACTGCCAAACCTGCCGTGTTAGGCCTACCGATGACTTCTGCGCACGTTTTGTGATGTGCTCTTACGTATATTAATCGAATCCGAGACTTTGGACTGCGTAGCGCGAGGTCGAAATTTTTTCATAAAATTTTTCCTATGCCTCGAGGTCGATTTTCGACCGTTTTTCCACATCATCTCCCGACTGCCAAACCGGCCGTGTTAGGCCTAGCGATGACTTCTGCGCACGTTTTGTGATGTGCTCTTGCGTATATTAATTGAATCCGAGACTTTGGACTGCGTAACGCGAGGTCGAAATTTTTTCATAAAATTTTTCCTATGCCTCGAGGTCGATTTTCGACCGGTTTTCCACATCATCTCCCGACTGCCAAACCGGCCGTGTTAGGCCTAGCGATGACCTCTGCGCACGTTTTGTGATGTGCTCTTGCGTATATTAATCGAATCCGAGACTTTGGACTGCGTAACGCGAGGTCGAAATTTTTTCATAAAATTTTTCCTATGCCTCGAGGTCGATTTTCGACCGTTTTTTCACATCATCTCCCGACTGCCAAACCTGCCGTGTTAGGCCTACCGATGACTTCTGCGCACGTTTTGTGATGTGCTCTTACGTATATTAATCGAATCCAAGACTTTGGACTGCGTAGCGCGAGGTCGAAATTTTTTCATAAAATTTTTCCTATGCCTCGAGGTCGATTTACGACCGTTTTTCCACATCATCTCCCGACTGCCAAACCGGCCGTGTTAGGCCTACCGATGACCTCTGCGCACGTTTTGTGATGTGCTCTTGCGTATATTAATCGAATCCGGGACTTTGGACTGCGTAACGCGAGGTCGAAATTTTTTCATAAAATTTTTCCTATGCCTCGAGGTCGATTTTCGACCGTTTTTCCACATCATCTCCCGACTGCCAAACCGGCCGTGTTAGGCCTAGCGATGACTTCTGCGCACGTTTTGTGATGTGCTCTTGCGTATATTAATCGAATCCGAGACTTTGGACTGCGTAACGCGAGGTCGAAATTTTTTCATAAAATTTTTCCTATTCCTCGAGGTCGATTTTCGACCGTTTTTCCACATCATCTCCCGACTGCCAAACCTGCCGTGTTAGGCCTACCGATGACTTCTGCGCACGTTTTGTGATGTGCTCTTACGTATATTAATCGAATCCGAGACTTTGGACTGCGTAGCGCGAGGTCGAAATTTTTTCATAAAATTTTTCCTATGCGTCGATGTCGATTTTCGACCGTTTTTCCACATCATCTCCCGACTGCCAAACCTGCCGTGTTAGGCCTACCGATGACTTCTGCGCACGTTTTGTGATGTGCTCTTACGTATATTAATCGAATCCGAGACTTTGGACTGCGTAGCGCGAGGTCGAAATTTTTTCATAAAATTTTTCCTATGCCTCGAGGTCGATTTACGACCGTTTTTCCACATCATCTCCCGACTGCCAAACCGGCCGTGTTAGGCCTACCGATGACTTCTGCGCACGTTTTGTGATGTGCTCTTACGTATATTAATCGAATCCGAGACTTTCGACTGCGTAGCGCGAGGTCGAAATTTTTTCATAAAATTTTTCCTATGCCTCGAGGTCGATTTTCGACCGTTTTTCCACATCATCTCCCGACTGCCAAACCGGCCGTGTTAGGCCTAGCGATGACTTCTGCGCACGTTTTGTGATGTGCTCTTGCGTATATTAATCGAATCCGAGACTTTGGACTGCGTAACGCGAGGTCGAAATTTTTTCATAAAATTTTTCCTATGCCTCGAGGTCGATTTTCGACCGTTTTTCCACATCATCTCCCGACTGCCAAACCTGCCGTGTTAGGCCTACCGATGACTTCTGCGCACGTTTTGTGATGTGCTCTTACGTATATTAATCGAATCCGAGACTTTGGACTGCGTAGCGCGAGGTCGAAATTTTTTCATAAAATTTTTCCTATGCGTCGATGTCGATTTTCGACCGTTTTTCCACATCATCTCCCGTTTGCCAAACCTGCCGTGTTAGGCCTACCGATGACTTCTGCGCACGTTTTGTGATGTGCTCTTACGTATATTAATCGAATCCGAGACTTTGGACTGCGTAGCGCGAGGTCGAAATTTTTTCATAAAATTTTTCCTATGCCTCGAGGTCGATTTTCGACCGTTTTTCCACATCATCTCTCGACTGCCAAACCTGCCGTGTTAGGCCTACCGATGACTTCTGCGCACGTTTTGTGATGTGCTCTTGCGTATATTAATCGAATCCGAGACTTTCGACTGCGTAGCGCGAGGTCGAAATTTTTTCATAAAATTTTTCCTATGCCTCGAGGTCGATTTTCGACCGTTTTTCCACATCATCTCCCGACTGCCAAACCGGCCGTGTTAGGCCTAGCGATGACTTCTGCGCACGTTTTGTGATGTGCTCTTGCGTATATTAATCGAATCCGAGACTTTGGACTGCGTAACGCGAGGTCGAAATTTTTTCATAAAATTTTTCCTATGCCTCGAGGTCGATTTTCGACCGTTTTTCCACATCATCTCCCGACTGCCAAACCTGCCGTGTTAGGCCTACCGATGACTTCTGCGCACGTTTTGTGATGTGCTCTTATGTTTATTAATCGAATCCGAGACTTTGGACTGCGTAGCGCGAGGTCGAAATTTTTTCCTAAAATTTTTCCTATGCCTCGATGTCGATTTTCGACCGTTTTTCCACATCATCTCCCGACTGCCAAACCGGCCGTGTTGGGCCTAGCGATGACTTCTGCGCACGTTTTGTGATGTGCTCTTGCGTATATTAATTGAATCCGAGACTTTGGACTGCGTAACGCGAGGTCGAAATTTTTTCATAAAATTTTTCCTATGCCTCGAGGTCGATTTTCGACCGTTTTTCCACATCATCTCCCGACTGCCAAACCGGCCGTGTTAGGCCTACCGATGACTTCTGCGCACGTTTTGTGATGTGCTCTTGCGTATATTAATCGAATCCGAGACTTTGGACTGCGTAACGCGAGGTCGAAATTTTTTCATAAAATTTTTCCTATGCCTCGAGGTCGATTTTCGACCGTTTTTCCACATCATCTCCCGACTGCCAAACCTGCCGTGTTAGGCCTACCGATGACTTCTGCGCACGTTTTGTGATGTGCTCTTATGTTTATTAATCGAATCCGAGACTTTGGACTGCGTAGCGCGAGGTCGAAATTTTTTCATAAAATTTTTCCTATGCCTCGAGGTCGATTTTCGACCGTTTTTCCACATCATCTCCCGACTGCCAAACCTGCCGTGTTAGGCCTACCGATGACTTCTGCGCACGTTTTGTGATGTGCTCTTATGTTTATTAATCGAATCCGAGACTTTGGACTGCGTAGCGCGAGGTCGAAATTTTTTCCTAAAATTTTTCCTATGCCTCGATGTCGATTTTCGACCGTTTTTCCACATCATCTCCCGACTGCCAAACCGGCCGTGTTAGGCCTAGCGATGACCTCTGCGCACGTTTTGTGATGTGCTCTTGCGTATATTAATCGAATCCGAGACTTTGGACTGCGTAACGCGAGGTCGAAATTTTTTCATAAAATTTTTCCTATGCCTCGAGGTCGATTTTCGACCGTTTTTCCACATCATCTCCCGACTGCCAAACCGGCCGTGTTAGGCCTACCGATGACCTCTGCGCACGTTTTGTGATGTGCTCTTGCGTATATTAATCGAATCCGAGACTTTGGACTGCGTAACGCGAGGTCGAAATTTTTTCATAAAATTTTTCCTATGCCTCGAGGTCGATTTTCGACCGGTTTTCCACATCATCTCCCGACTGCCAAAACCTGCCGTGTTAGGCCTACCGATGACTTCTGCGCACGTTTTGTGATGTGCTCTTACGTATATTAATCGAATCCGAGACTTTGGACTGCGTAGAGCGAGGTCGAAGTTTTTCATAAAATTTTTCCTATGCCTCGAGGTCGATTTTCGACCGTTTTTCCACATCATCTCCCGACTGCCAAACCTGCCGTGTTAGGCCTAGCGATGACTTCTGCGCACGTTTTGTGATGTGCTCTTGCGTATATTAATCGAATCCGAGACTTTGGACTGCGTAACGCGAGGTCGAAATTTTTTCATAAAATTTTTCCTATGCCTCGAGGTCGATTTTCGACCGTTTTTCCACATCATCTCCCGACTGCCAAACCTGCCGTGTTAGGCCTACCGATGACTTCTGCGCACGTTTTGTGATGTGCTCTTACGTATATTAATCGAATCCGAGACTTTGGACTGCGTAGCGCGAGGTCGAAATTTTTTCATAAAATTTTTCCTATGCGTCGATGTCGATTTTCGACCGTTTTTCCACATCATCTCCCGACTGCCAAACCTGCCGTGTTAGGCCTACCGATGACTTCTGCGCACGTTTTGTGATGTGCTCTTACGTATATTAATCGAATCCGAGACTTTGGACTGCGTAGCGCGAGGTCGAAATTTTTTCATAAAATTTTTCCTATGCCTCGAGGTCGATTTTCGACCGTTTTTCCACATCATCTCCCGACTGCCAAACCTGCCGTGTTAGGCCTACCGATGACTTCTGCGCACGTTTTGTGATGTGCTCTTATGTTTTGTTTAGAATAAGAACAATAAAGATATATTGATGTACTATAAATATATATAGAACCATGTTC
Source organism: Eristalis intricaria (assembly GCA_964034865.1). Lineage (NCBI taxonomy): Eukaryota > Metazoa > Arthropoda > Insecta > Diptera > Syrphidae > Eristalis > Eristalis intricaria. Next base: position 25,306,594 of record OZ035877.1, read on the forward strand.
CCAACTGTCCGCATACATTCCCACTTCCATAGTTTATCATTTATTTCCCACAATCCATTCTGCACACTCATCACCTTTTGCACAGTGCGTTCCGTCGCCGCCTTATCAATTCCTCCAGCCAAACACTGGACTCATATTTCGGCGGAGAATTTTGGCGAGGAAAATTGATATGCGGCAATGGAACCACAATAAATTTTCCCACATTTTCTTGACCTAGTATTTTGTATATAAACTGCATACATTTTTGAATAAAGTCACTTGTTCACTATCATTCAGTGTGTCATTGCAGATCAAAATAGATCTGTTCATTTTTGGTGACCCCGACGTGATCTTGCTTCCCCCCACCAGCGGTAAGGGGCAAATCACCACCTTCGCATAAGCGTTTCCAGGGCTTCAAACACTGGTTCATACAGACGTGATCTTGCTTCCCCCCACCAGCGGTAAGGGGCAAATCACCACCTTCGCATAAGCGTTCCAGGGCTTCAAACACTGGTTCATACAGACGTGATCTTGCTTCCCCCCACCAGCGGTAAGGGGCAAATCACCACCTTCGCATAAGCGTTTCCAGGGCTTCAAACACTGGTTCATACAGACGTGATCTTGCTTCCCCCCACCAGCGGTAAGGGGCAAATCATCAACTTTAACTTCTACAAAGCATCGCCAGACGACTTGATCTTGCTTCCCCCAACCAGCAGTAAGGGACAAATCAATCTCTTGCGGACATAGGTGCCATCTTGCTTTCTTACCGGTTGTGACAGATTAAAGACATGGAGTCTCTAATCAAAGAACAGTCCGAAGCAGCGGAGAAGATCAGCAAGTTATTTACCAACTTCAAGAAGGATGGACCAAGCAGACGGACAAAGTCGTATTTGGATTCTCGTCTAGAGCGACTGGAGTTCGAATGGAGGCTGTTCGAAAGTCGCGATATGCAGCTCCAACCCTACAGGAAGGAAAACCCAGAGAGCTCATATTTCAAAAAGGATTACCACAAACAGGTGGATGGAGTCTACAGCAGTTATAAGGCCGCCATCCTTCAATCCCAAGCAGACCTTGAGAGTGCAGCACCTGAAGATCGGTTAGAAACTAGTCTTTTACGAAGGTTGGTAAGGCAGCAGATAGCGTCTATCAGTTCCCTTGAAAAATTTCTATCGAATATTGATGGTCAACTGGAGGGCCGGTCAAGTGCCTACTATAGGCAAAAAATTGCCAGCATCAACGAGCAGTGGTCAATCATAGCCACGCGTCATTTGGAAATTATGGCTGAAGGAGAGGCTTCTGACTACTCCAGTGATAAAGTTTCTGAACTGGAGGAACGATGTCAATCACTTCTTATCAAACTTCAAGAAAGGCTAGAGAGTAAGGCAGGAGGCCAATTAGCTACCCCAAAAGACGACAAGCCGCAGCTGCATCTGAAGCTTCCAAAGATAACGTTGCCGATGTTCGATGGAAATTACCTTCACTGGAAGGAATTTCATGATTTATACGACCAGCTCATACATACACAGCCTATAAGCCAGGCAGAAAAAATGTTTTACCTGAAAGCTAATTTGTCTGGAGAAGCGGCAAAACTGATCCAGCATTTACAAGTATCCGAAAGTAACTACGAATCAGCCTGGTCAACGCTCAAGCATCGCTATGATAATAAGCGACTGCTGCTTTCAGCTTTGCTCCATAAACTACTGGGGCAAGGGACGATCACCAGCGACTCTTTCGGCGCAGTCAAGCGATTGCACGATACTACAAAGGAATGTCTTCTCGGCATCAGCAATTTAGGAGTGTCGACCGCCGACTGGGATCCACTCCTAATTCATCTTATTCTCCCTAAAATGGATAAGGAATCGCATAGACTATACGAGCAATCCCTCGCTAAACCACGTGAACTACAAACCTTTAGTAGCTTGCTCACGTTTCTCGAAGGGCGGTTCCAGATGTTGGAGGCCCTGGGAACAAAGGAAAAATGTGTAGCTAAGCAACCAACCAGGTTCGCTTTGACTTCCAACTCAGAAGACACAAAATGCCCTGTTTGCATACAATCTAACCACCCCCTTCACAAGTGCCCAAAGTTCCTGCAGCTAACAACAACAGAGAAACTGAAGAAAATAAAAATACTGAACCGATGCATTAACTGTCTACGGGACGGACATCGGGCTTTAAACTGCAAGTCTGGACATTGTATGAAGTGCAAGCAATTTCACCACACCTTACTTCATATCCCGAATTATGAACCGAAGACGCAATTAAAATTTGACAACAGAACCAGCATGTCGGCTACAGACTACGGTTCTGCAAACAATAATTATGTGTTTCTAGGAACAGCAGTTGTGAATGTTCTCAACCGGACGAACCAGCCAGTAAAAACAAGAGCGTTACTCGATTCAGGCTCACAGGTCAATCTCATTACCGAAAAATTGGCAAAGAAGTTAAAACTAGCATTCAAACACGAACCCGTTGAGATTTCTGGTATGGGAGAAAACACACTAAAAAGCGGAAAAAAGGTCAATCTCTGTCTTCAATCCAGAATCAATGGATACACTATGTGTGTTACGTCCTGAAAGTAGCACAACAAAGCTACGTGTCGTATTCGATGCTTCCGCAAAAACTTCGAATAATATATCTTTAAATGATGTGCTATACCCTGGACCAGCTTTGCAAAACGACCTGTTTACCATTATGTTACGGTTTAGAACTCTTGTCTATGTATTTACGGCTGATATTTCAAAAATGTATCGCCAGATACTTGTAGACGAAGACAGTAAACGTTTCCAACGAATCATCTGGAGGAGATCACCCGAGCAACCGTTAAAAACTTACCAACTTAACACTGTCACCTACGGAACAAAATCGGCTCCATATTTAGCGTTAAGATGCTTACAGGACCTTGCACAAACTGCAGATCGTCAGTACCCTTTGGGATCAACCATCATTCAACGAGATATATATGTAGACGATATTCTCACCGGTAGCAATAATTTGCAAGAAGCCTTACAGATGCAACAAGAATTGAGGAATCTCTTAGACGAGGGCCAATTCCCTCTGCGAAAATGGTGTTCCAACACGCAGTCCCTTCTGGCAAACATACCTGAAGATCATCGAGAAACAGAAAACAACCTGCATGATCAAAACGAAGGTTACGTCAAAACGCTTGGTCTAACCTGGCTTCCATCCTCTGATCACTTCATCATCAAAACGAAGTGGAAACCAGCCAACAAAATCACCAAACGCACAATCTTATCAGATACCGCTCACATATTCGACCCTCTTGGAATTGTGAGTCCAGTCGTCACACTGGCAAAAATCTTCCTGCAAGAACTATGGAGGCTGAAACTCGACTGGGATGCTGCGTTACCCATGGAATTACATACTAAATGGGTTAACTTCAGACAACATTTGCTTCTCCTCAACGAAGTAAAAATTCCGCGACATATGATACTCAAAGATGCAATAAATATCGAGCTTCATGCTTTCTCGGATGCATCCGAGCGAGCGTATGGAGCAGCAGTATACTTAAGATCTATGAACAACCACAAAGAAGTATATGTACAGTTGGTATGTTCAAAATCCAGGGTCGCACCCACCAAACAGCTTACTATTCCTCGCCTGGAGCTTTGTGCAGCCAAACTAATGGTCCAACTTATAAAAATTGTTAAAGACAGTATCCCTACAACGATCGACGAAACGATCTTATGGACAGATTCACAGATAGTATTGTCATGGATTCACTCTCAGTCGCCACTGCAGACTTTCGTTTCCAATCGCATTTCATACATAAAAAATGAAACAAAGAAACAGCAATGGAAGTACGTCAACTCCAAGCTTAATCCAGCCGATTTTTTGTCTCGTGGGTTGTATCCGGACCAGTTCTTGAAAGAAACTACGTGGTTGACAGGACCAACCTTTTTAAAAGGGAGCCGATCATCATGGCCGACTCAGCCACCAACAGCAGCAGATGAAGATGTTCCCGAACGAAAACACATAAAAACGGTACTAACAGTTATCAAAACCAGCAACCATTTTTTGGACAGAATAAATCATCGCAACTCGTTTCGCACTCTACTGAGAACAACTGCATACGTTATCCGGTTTATCAGTAACCTAAAGAGAGCCAGAAATTACAGATTGCTAAGTTCCACACCATCGGTACAAGAACTAAAAGCAGCAAAGCTAACTATAGTCAGGTACATTCAAGAAAGGAGCTTCCCCGAAGAACTTCATTCATTAAAAACGACAAAACTCGTGTCGGATAAAAGTCGCTTAAGCCCTTTGTCTCCATTTATTGACGATCGGGGGTTGATTCGCGTTGGTGGCAGATTAGACGCATCTCACCTTCCATATGAAGCTAAGCATCAACTGGTACTTCCTTACGCACACGAATTTACAAAGCTAATAATGACGTACTTGCATGAAGAAAATTTACATGCAGGTCCTCAAGCCTTACTTGCCAAAACCAGACAAACATATTGGATTCTTCGAGGGAAACAACTAGCTCAATCCATCGTGCACAACTGCATTCGGTGCTTCAAAGCCAAGCCGAGAAGTATTGAGCAGTTAATGGGTAATCTGCCCCCAGAACGTGTTCAACCAAGCAGACCCTTCATAAACGTAGGAATTGACTTTCTTGGACCACTATACATCCATTATAAAATCCGGGGTAAACAACCTACAAAGTCCTATGTGGCAGTGTTCGTCTGCTTCGCAACAAAGGCCATACATCTGGAGTTAGTTTCTGACTTGACTACGCAAGCCTTCGTGGGAGCTCTGAAGCGATTTACTGCACGACGAGGATGTCCAATAAAGATATTCTCTGACAACGCCACTAACTTCATAGGAGCACGAAATGAACTGAACGAGCTCTACTCTTCGCTATTTTCAAAGGAAGGCGAGCATACCATTAATACACATTGTGCTGATAAGGGAATTGAATGGAAAACAATACCGCCACGATCACCTCATTTTGGAGGCTTATGGGAGGCCGCCGTTAAGTCAGCTAAACACCATATGAAAAGAGTATTTGGTGGTGCATCCCTAACTCAAGAGGAACTTACAACAGCGCTAGCACAAATTGAAGCCATTCTCAACTCTCGTCCACTGACGCCCATGTCAACAGATCCGAATGACATGGAAGTGCTTACACCCGGGCATTTCTTAATTGGTGCTCCTCTGACTGCAATTGCAGATATAGAGTGCAGGCCACTTAATACATCCAATGCATCAAGGTGGAACCTGGTCACTTCGATTCATCGAGAATTTTGGCGTCGATGGACGCAAGAATATTTGCAAGAAATTCAAAATCGATATAAGTGGAAACATCCACAGGAAGACGTGCCACTGGGAACGTTGGTACTTGTAAAAGACGACAACTTGCCTCCACTTCAATGGCGAATGGGAAGAATTATAAGAACGATACCAGGAAAGGATAAATGTTCGAGGGTGGTAGACATAAGAACATCAGCAGGGGAAATTAGAAGGTCGATCTTCAAAATCTGTCCCTTACCTAAAGACGTACAACCAAGTGTAGAAGCTGTAGAACCTGCTGTAAAGGTTAAGATTCCAAAGAACCCAACCGTACAACATCCTTTGAAGGGAAGATTCCTGCCGATTACATCTTCAGCTACAAAGACTATATCAAGCAACAAAGCTCAAAAACGTAAAATTGCTGAAGACTCATCCCAAAAAATTCGGAAAATCGGAATCAATCCACTTTCAACTTTACTGATATGCTTATTAGTAATCGGTTCAACATTTGGATCAACGAAAGCTCACAGCCCAGTAGAAGTTAAGAAATTCATTGACAATCCAGGGATGTACTTTGAGGATTTAGGCAAAGTAAGCTTAAACAGTAACGAATGGAATCTGTACGTATATTTGAACATGGCATCATATTGGGAAGAATATAATTGCTTAAAGGAAGGCGTTCGAATGCTACGGAGTAAATGCGACAAATTAAAACATCAGCCAAACAACTTCTGTGACGCTATGGTTAATCAACTGGAGCATCGGCTTACGCACACTAACAATCTCAATGAAATACTACAACATAGAAACGGAATCCCAATTCGAAGAAAGAGATCACCCTTTGACTTCATAGGAACTGTGGCAAACAAGCTATTTGGTATTCTTGATCAGGAATACGCACAACACATTGAGCACAACATCCACCAAGCAACCCAAAACCAAGAACATCTGTTGCAGTTAAATAAAAACCAAACGTCGATAATCGAATCCACAGTCAACGTCCTCAATAAATCGTTAAGTTCTATAAAGGATCAGTTTCTCCTTATAAATCATCAATTAACACGAATCCACCACAATATCACGAACATGAGTCAAATGGATAGAGAAACCTTCAATTATGTGGCTATTTATGTATCCCAACTTATGGATAGTTTCCAACAAACTCAAACAGCAATTTTGGATGCAATAACAAACACCCATCAAGGAAAAATTAGCCCGTTGCTTCTTCCACCAAAACAATTGCTGAATGAACTCAACATTATCCATAAATCATTACCAACCACCCTATCTATCCCTGATTATGACGAATATAATTTACCAAAATTATACGAACTTTTAATGGTTAAGGGTCGAGTAACTCCCTCCAACATAATCTTCCATGTCAAGTTACCACTTCTAAACCGACAAAAGTTCCAAATCTACAAAGTCATACCTTTACCAGTTAAACAAGACGATTATTTTGTGTTCATCCAGCCCTCAACAGCATTCATAGTGATCACACCTTTTCGGGACCAATATTTCGCTATATCATTAGAAGAATTTCGGAGATGCATTGAGCACGCCGATCGAGAGTTCGTGTGTAAGCAACATCATCCTATTTTTAATACCCACTCCACGGAACATCAGTGCGAGGTTTATTTACTTAACCATCAGAAGTCATTATCCACCTACTGCGAACTAAAGAAATCAAAGCTGGAAAAGATCTGGATTCAGTTACATAACCCAAATCATTGGATATTTGCATTTAAACATGAGGAAATATTCTCAATCGTTTGTGGATCCGATATCCTCGACACTAAGCTAGAAGGAGTAGGGCTGTTAACCTTAGCCTCCAACTGCATAATCCGACAATCAACCATGACGATCAATGCTCACAATTTCTATACCACTAAATCCAAGATGTCCCTCGTCCCAGCACTTAACTTAAGTCGGTTCCTAATTGCGCAACCAACCGCAGCAGTTTCAAGGACATTACCAGAAAACTTTATCATTAGAGGCGATGAAGACCTGACAATCATCAGAAAAGGAATTCTAGACTTAAAGGCTCAACAAACGCTCCCCGGACAACTCACCCATCATGATATACACCAGTATTCAATAGGATATCTATCGCTATCAATGTTATTGATACTTGCACTAGTTATAATCATCCGAAGATGTAAACAGCCCAAACCTCAGCAATCTACCGAGGAAGAATTTGAGCTCCATGAGCTCAAGGTCGGGGAGGATGTTTAGAATAAGAACAATAAAGATATATTGATGTACTATAAATATATATAGAACCATGTTCCCAACTGTCCGCATACATTCCCACTTCCATAGTTTATCATTTATTTCCCACAATCCATTCTGCACACTCATCACCTTTTGCACAGTGCGTTCCGTCGCCGCCTTATCAATTCCTCCAGCCAAACACTGGACTCATATTTCGGCGGAGAATTTTGGCGAGGAAAATTGATATGCGGCAATGGAACCACAATAAATTTTCCCACATTTTCTTGACCTAGTATTTTGTATATAAACTGCATACATTTTTGAATAAAGTCACTTGTTCACTATCATTCAGTGTGTCATTGCAGATCAAAATAGATCTGTTCATGTTTATTAATCGAATCCGAGACTTTGGACTGCGTAGCGCGAGGTCGAAATTTTTTCATAAAATTTTTCCTATGCCTCGAGGTCGATTTTCGACCGTTTTTCCACATCATCTCCCGACTGCCAAACCTGCCGTGTTAGGCCTACCGATGACTTCTGCGCACGTTTTGTGATGTGCTCTTATGTTTATTAATCGAATCCGAGACTTTGGACTGCGTAGCGCGAGGTCGAAATTTTTTCCTAAAATTTTTCCTATGCCTCGATGTCGATTTTCGACCGTTTTTCCACATCATCTCCCGACTGCCAAACCTGCCGTGTTAGGCCTACCGATGACTTCTGCGCACGTTTTGTGATGTGATCTTACGTATATTAATCGAATCCGAGACTTTGGACTGCGTAGAGCGAGGTCGAAGTTTTTCATAAAATTTTTCCTATGCCTCGAGGTCGATTTTCGACCGTTTTTCCACATCATCTCCCGACTGCCAAACCGGCCGTGTTAGGCCTAGCGATGACTTCTGCGCACGTTTTGTGATGTGCTCTTGCGTATATTAATTGAATCCGAGACTTTGGACTGCGTAACGCGAGGTCGAAATTTTTTCATAAAATTTTTCCTATGCCTCGAGGTCGATTTTCGACCGTTTTTCCACATCATCTCCCGACTGCCAAACCGGCCGTGTTAGGCCTACCGATGACTTCTGCGCACGTTTTGTGATGTGCTCTTGCGTATATTAATCGAATCCGAGACTTTGGACTGCGTAACGCGAGGTCGAAATTTTTTCATAAAATTTTTCCTATGCCTCGAGGTCGATTTTCGACCGTTTTTCCACATCATCTCCCGACTGCCAAACCTGCCGTGTTAGGCCTACCGATGACTTCTGCGCACGTTTTGTGATGTGCTCTTACGTATATTAATCGAATCCGAGACTTTGGACTGCGTAGAGCGAGGTCGAAGTTTTTCATAAAATTTTTCCTATGCCTCGAGGTCGATTTTCGACCGTTTTTCCACATCATCTCCCGACTGCCAAACCGGCCGTGTTAGGCCTAGCGATGACTTCTGCGCACGTTTTGTGATGTGCTCTTGCGTATATTAATTGAATCCGAGACTTTGGACTGCGTAACGCGAGGTCGAAATTTTTTCATAAAATTTTTCCTATGCCTCGAGGTCGATTTTCGACCGGTTTTCCACATCATCTCCCGACTGCCAAACCGGCCGTGTTAGGCCTAGCGATGACCTCTGCGCACGTTTTGTGATGTGCTCTTGCGTATATTAATCGAATCCGAGACTTTGGACTGCGTAACGCGAGGTCGAAATTTTTTCATAAAATTTTTCCTATGCCTCGAGGTCGATTTTCGACCGTTTTTCCACATCATCTCCCGACTGCCAAACCTGCCGTGTTAGGCCTACCGATGACTTCTGCGCACGTTTTGTGATGTGCTCTTACGTATATTAATCGAATCCGAGACTTTGGACTGCGTAGCGCGAGGTCGAAATTTTTTCATAAAATTTTTCCTATGCCTCGAGGTCGATTTTCGACCGTTTTTCCACATCATCTCCCGACTGCCAAACCGGCCGTGTTAGGCCTAGCGATGACTTCTGCGCACGTTTTGTGATGTGCTCTTGCGTATATTAATTGAATCCGAGACTTTGGACTGCGTAACGCGAGGTCGAAATTTTTTCATAAAATTTTTCTTATGCCTCGAGGTCGATTTTCGACCGGTTTTCCACATCATCTCCCGACTGCCAAACCGGCCGTGTTAGGCCTAGCGATGACCTCTGCGCACGTTTTGTGATGTGCTCTTGCGTATATTAATCGAATCCGAGACTTTGGACTGCGTAACGCGAGGTCGAAATTTTTTAATAAAATTTTTCCTATGCCTCGAGGTCGATTTTCGCCCGTTTTTCCACATCATCTCCCGACTGCCAAACCTGCCGTGTTAGGCCTACCGATGACTTCTGCGCACGTTTTGTGATGTGCTCTTACGTATATTAATCGAATCCGAGACTTTGGACTGCGTAGCGCGAGGTCGAAATTTTTTCATAAAATTTTTCCTATGCCTCGAGGTCGATTTACGACCGTTTTTCCACATCATCTCCCGACTGCCAAACCGGCCGTGTTAGGCCTACCGATGACCTCTGCGCACGTTTTGTGATGTGCTCTTGCGTATATTAATCGAATCCGAGACTTTGGACTGCGTAACGCGAGGTCGAAATTTTTTCATAAAATTTTTCCTATGCCTCGAGGTCGATTTTCGACCGTTTTTCCACATCATCTCCCGACTGCCAAACCTGCCGTGTTAGGCCTACCGATGACTTCTGCGCACGTTTTGTGATGTGCTCTTACGTATATTAATCGAATCCGAGACTTTGGACTGCGTAGCGCGAGGTCGAAATTTTTTCATAAAATTTTTCTTATGCCTCGAGGTCGATTTTCGACCGTTTTTCCACATCATCTCCCGACTGCCAAACCTGCCGTGTTAGGCCTACCGATGACTTCTGCGCACGTTTTGTGATGTGCTCTTATGTTTATTAATCGAATCCGAGACTTTGGACTGCGTAGCGCGAGGTCGAAATTTTTTCCTAAAATTTTTCCTATGCCTCGATGTCGATTTTCGACCGTTTTTCCACATCATCTCCCGACTGCCAAACCTGCCGTGTTAGGCCTACCGATGACTTCTGCGCACGTTTTGTGATGTGCTCTTACGTATATTAATCGAATCCGAGACTTTGGACTGCGTAGAGCGAGGTCGAAGTTTTTCATAAAATTTTTCCTATGCCTCGAGGTCGATTTTCGACCGTTTTTCCACATCATCTCCCGACTGCCAAACCGGCCGTGTTAGGCCTAGCGATGACTTCTGCGCACGTTTTGTGATGTGCTCTTGCGTATATTAATTGAATCCGAGACTTTGGACTGCGTAACGCGAGGTCGAAATTTTTTCATAAAATTTTTCCTATGCCTCGAGGTCGATTTTCGACCGTTTTTCCACATCATCTCCCGACTGCCAAACCGGCCGTGTTAGGCCTAGCGATAACTTCTGCGCACGTTTTGTGATGTGCTCTTGCGTATATTAATTGAATCCGAGACTTTGGACTGCGTAACGCGAGGTCGAAATTTTTTCATAAAATTTTTCCTATGCCTCGAGGTCGATTTTCGACCGGTTTTCCACATCATCTCCCGACTGCCAAACCGGCCGTGTTAGGCCTAGCGATGACCTCTGCGCACGTTTTGTGATGTGCTCTTGCGTATATTAATCGAATCCGAGACTTTGGACTGCGTAACGCGAGGTCGAAATTTTTTCATAAAATTTTTCCTATGCCTCGAGGTCGATTTTCGACCGTTTTTCCACATCATCTCCCGACTGCCAAACCTGCCGTGTTAGGCCTACCGATGACTTCTGCGCACGTTTTGTGATGTGCTCTTACGTATATTAATCGAATCCGAGACTTTGGACTGCGTAGCGCGAGGTCGAAATTTTTTCATAAAATTTTTCCTATGCCTCGAGGTCGATTTTCGACCGTTTTTCCACATCATCTCCCGACTGCCAAACCGGCCGTGTTAGGCCTAGCGATGACTTCTGCGCACGTTTTGTGATGTGCTCTTGCGTATATTAATTGAATCCGAGACTTTGGAATGCGTAACGCGAGGTCGAAATTTTTTCATAAAATTTTTCCTATGCCTCGAGGTCGATTTTCGACCGGTTTTCCACATCATCTCCCGACTGCCAAACCGGCCGTGTTAGGCCTAGCGATGACCTCTGCGCACGTTTTGTGATGTGCTCTTGCGTATATTAATCGAATCCGAGACTTTGGACTGCGTAACGCGAGGTCGAAATTTTTTCATAAAATTTTTCCTATGCCTCGAGGTCGATTTTCGACCGTTTTTCCACATCATCTCCCGACTGCCAAACCGGCCGTGTTAGGCCTACCGATGACTTCTGCGCACGTTTTGTGATGTGCTCTTACGTATATTAATCGAATCCGAGACTTTGGACTGCGTAGCGCGAGGTCGAAATTTTTTCATAAAATTTTTCCTATGCCTCGAGGTCGATTTTCGACCGTTTTTCCACATCATCTCCCGACTGCCAAACCGGCCGTGTTAGGCCTAGCGATGACTTCTGCGCACGTTTTGTGATGTGCTCTTGCGTATATTAATTGAATCCGAGACTTTGGACTGCGTAACGCGAGGTCGAAATTTTTTCATAAAATTTTTCCTATGCCTCGAGGTCGATTTTCGACCGTTTTTCCACATCATCTCCCGACTGCCAAACCTGCCGTGTTAGGCCTACCGATGACTTCTGCGCACGTTTTGTGATGTGCTCTTACGTATATTAATCGAATCCAAGACTTTGGACTGCGTAGCGCGAGGTCGAAATTTTTTCATAAAATTTTTCCTATGCCTCGAGGTCGATTTTCGACCGTTTTTCCACATCATCTCCCGACTGCCAAACCGGCCGTGTTAGGCCTACCGATGACTTCTGCGCACGTTTTGTGATGTGCTCTTACGTATATTAATCGAATCCGAGACTTTGGACTGCGTAGCGCGAGGTCGAAATTTTTTCATAAAATTTTTCCTATGCCTCGAGGTCGATTTTCGACCGTTTTTCCACATCATCTCCCGACTGCCAAACCGGCCGTGTTAGGCCTACCGATGACTTCTGCGCACGTTTTGTGATGTGCTCTTGCGTATATTAATCGAATCCGAGACTTTGGACTGCGTAGCGCGAGGTCGAAATTTTTTCATAAAATTTTTCCTATGCCTCGAGGTCGATTTTCGACCGTTTTTCCACATCATCTCCCGACTGCCAAACCGGCCGTGTTAGGCCTAGCGATGACTTCTGCGCACGTTTTGTGATGTGCTCTTATGTTTATTAATCGAATCCGAGACTTTGGACTGCGTAGCGCGAGGTCGAAATTTTTTCATAAAATTTTTCCTATGCCTCGAGGTCGATTTTCGACCGTTTTTCCACATCATCTCCCGACTGCCAAACCGGCCGTGTTAGGCCTACCGATGACTTCTGCGCACGTTTTGTGATGTGCTCTTACGTATATTAATCGAATCCGAGACTTTGGACTGCGTAGCGCGAGGTCGAAATTTTTTCATAAAATTTTTCCTATGCCTCGAGGTCGATTTTCGACCGTTTTTCCACATCATCTCCCGACTGCCAAACCTGCCGTGTTAGGCCTACCGATGACTTCTGCGCACGTTTTGTGATGTGCTCTTATGTTTATTAATCGAATCCGAGACTTTGGACTGCGTAGCGCGAGGTCGAAATTTTTTCCTAAAATTTTTCCTATGCCTCGATGTCGATTTTCGACCGTTTTTCCACATCATCTCCCGACTGCCAAACCGGCCGTGTTAGGCCTACCGATGACTTCTGCGCACGTTTTGTGATGTGCTCTTACGTATATTAATCGAATCCGAGACTTTGGACTGCGTAGAGCGAGGTCGAAGTTTTTCATAAAATTTTTCCTATGCCTCGAGGTCGATTTTCGACCGTTTTTCCACATCATCTCCCGACTGCCAAACCGGCCGTGTTAGGCCTAGCGATGACTTCTGCGCACGTTTTGTGATGTGCTCTTGCGTATATTAATTGAATCCGAGACTTTGGACTGCGTAACGCGAGGTCGAAATTTTTTCATAAACTTTTTCCTATGCCTCGAGGTCGATTTTCGACCGGTTTTCCACATCATCTCCCGACTGCCAAACCGGCCGTGTTAGGCCTAGCGATGACCTCTGCGCACGTTTTGTGATGTGCTCTTGCGTATATTAATCGAATCCGAGACTTTGGACTGCGTAACGCGAGGTCGAAATTTTTTCATAAAATTTTTCCTATGCCTCGAGGTCGATTTTCGACCCGTTTTCCACATCATCTCCCGACTGTCAAACCTGCCGTGTTAGGCCTACCGATGACTTCTGCGCACGTTTTGTGATGTGCTCTTACGTATATTAATCGAATCCGAGACTTTGGACTGCGTAGAGCGAGGTCGAAGTTTTTCATAAAATTTTTCCTATGCCTCGAGGTCGATTTTCGACCGTTTTTCCACATCATCTCCCGACTGCCAAACCGGCCGTGTTAGGCCTAGCGATGACTTCTGCGCACGTTTTGTGATGTGCTCTTGTGTATATTAATTGAATCCGAGACTTTGGAATGCGTAACGCGAGGTCGAAATTTTTTCATAAAATTTTTCCTATGCCTCGAGGTCGATTTTCGACCGGTTTTCCACATCATCTCCCGACTGCCAAACCGGCCGTGTTAGGCCTAGCGATGACCTCTGCGCACGTTTTGTGATGTGCTCTTGCGTATATTAATCGAATCCGAGACTTTGGACTGCGTAACGCGAGGTCGAAATTTTTTCATAAAATTTTTCCTATGCCTCGAGGTCGATTTTCGACCGTTTTTCCACATCATCTCCCGACTGCCAAACCTGCCGTGTTAGGCCTACCGATGACTTCTGCGCACGTTTTGTGATGTGCTCTTACTTATATTAATCGAATCCGAGACTTTGGACTGCGTAACGCGAGGTCGAAATTTTTTCATAAAATTTTTCCTATGCCTCGAGGTCGATTTTCGACCGTTTTTCCACATCATCTCCCGACTGCCAAACCGGCCGTGTTAGGCCTAGCGATGACTTCTGCGCACGTTTTGTGATGTGCTCTTGCGTATATTAATTGAATCCGAGACTTTGGACTGCGTAACGCGAGGTCGAAATTTTTTCATAAAATTTTTCCTATGCCTCGAGGTCGATTTTCGACCGGTTTTCCACATCATCTCCCGACTGCCAAACCGGCCGTGTTAGGCCTAGCGATGACCTCTGCGCACGTTTTGTGATGTGCTCTTGCGTATATTAATCGAATCCGAGACTTTGGACTGCGTAACGCGAGGTCGAAATTTTTTCATAAAATTTTTCCTATGCCTTGAGGTCGATTTTCGACCGTTTTTCCACATCATCTCCCGACTGCCAAACCTGCCGTGTTAGGCCTACCGATGACTTCTGCGCACGTTTTGTGATGTGCTCTTACGTATATTAATCGAATCCGAGACTTTGGACTGCGTAGCGCGAGGTCGAAATTTTTTCATAAAATTTTTCCTATGCCTCGAGGTCGATTTACGACCGTTTTTCCACATCATCTCCCGACTGCCAAACCGGCCGTGTTAGGCCTACCGATGACCTCTGCGCACGTTTTGTGATGTGCTCTTGCGTATATTAATCGAATCCGAGACTTTGGACTGCGTAACGCGAGGTCGAAATTTTTTCATAAAATTTTTCCTATGCCTCGAGGTCGATTTTCGACCGTTTTTCCACATCATCTCCCGACTGCCAAACCTGCCGTGTTAGGCCTACCGATGACTTCTGCGCACGTTTTGTGATGTGCTCTTACGTATATTAATCGAATCCGAGACTTTGGACTGCGTAGCGCGAGGTCGAAATTTTTCATAAAATTTTTCCTATGCCTCGAGGTCGATTTTCGACCGTTTTTCCACATCATCTCCCGACTGCCAAACCGGCCGCGTTAGGCCTAGCGATGACTTCTGCGCACGTTTTGTGATGTGCTCTTGCGTATATTAATCGAATCCGAGACTTTGGACTGCGTAACGCGAGGTCGAAATTTTTTCATAAAATTTTTCCTATGCCTCGAGGTCGATTTTCGACCGTTTTTCCACATCATCTCCCGACTGCCAAACCTGCCGTGTTAGGCCTACCGATGACTTCTGCGCACGTTTTGTGATGTGCTCTTGCGTATATTAATCGAATCCGAGACTTTGGACTGCGTAACGCGAGGTCGAAATTTTTTCATAAAATTTTTCCTATGCCTCGAGGTCGATTTTCGACCGTTTTTCCACATCATCTCCCGACTGCCAAACCTGCCGTGTTAGGCCTACCGATGACTTCTGCGCACGTTTTGTGATGTGCTCTTACGTATATTAATCGAATCCGAGACTTTGGACTGCGTAGAGCGAGGTCGAAGTTTTTCATAAAATTTTTCCTATGCCTCGAGGTCGATTTTCGACCGTTTTTCCACATCATCTCCCGACTGCCAAACCGGCCGTGTTAGGCCTAGCGATGACTTCTGCGCACGTTTTGTGATGTGCTCTTGCGTATATTAATTGAATCCGAGACTTTGGACTGCGTAACGCGAGGTCGAAATTTTTTCATAAAATTTTTCCTATGCCTCGAGGTCGATTTTCGACCGGTTTTCCACATCATCTCCCGACTGCCAAACCGGCCGTGTTAGGCCTAGCAATGACCTCTGCGCACGTTTTGTGATGTGCTCTTGCGTATATTAATCGAATCCGAGACTTTGGACTGCGTAACGCGAGGTCGAAATTTTTTCATAAAATTTTTCCTATGCCTCGAGGTCGATTTTCGACCGTTTTTCCACATCATCTCCCGACTGCCAAACCTGCCGTGTTAGGCCTACCGATGACTTCTGCGCACGTTTTGTGATGTGCTCTTACGTATATTAATCGAATCCGAGACTTTGGACTGCGTAGAGCGAGGTCGAAGTTTTTCATAAAATTTTTCCTATGCCTCGAGGTCGATTTTCGACCGTTTTTCCACATCATCTCCCGACTGCCAAACCGGCAGTGTTAGGCCTAGCGATGACTTCTGCACACGTTTTGTGATGTGCTCTTGCGTATATTAATTGAATCCGAGACTTTGGACTGCGTAACGCGAGGTCGAAATTTTTTCATAAAATTTTTCCTATGCCTCGAGGTCGATTTTCGACCGTATTTCCACATCATCTCCCGACTGCCAAACCGGCCGTGTTAGGCCTAGCGATGACTTCTGCGCACGTTTTGTGATGTGCTCTTACGTATATTAATCGAATCCGAGACTTTGGACTGCGTAGCGCGAGGTCGAAATTTTTTCATAAAATTTTTCCTATGCCTCGAGGTCGATTTTCGACCGTTTTTCCACATCATCTCCCGACTGCCAAACCGGCCGTGTTAGGCCTAGCGATGACTTCTGCGCACGTTTTGTGATGTGCTCTTGCGTATATTAATCGAATCCGAGACTTTGGACTGCGTAACGCGAGGTCGAAATTTTTTCATAAAATTTTTCCTATGCCTCGAGGTCGATTTTCGACCGTTTTTCCACATCATCTCCCGACTGCCAAACCGGCCGTGTTAGGCCTACCGATGACTTCTGCGCACGTTTTGTGATGTGCTCTTACGTATATTAATCGAATCCGAGACTTTGGACTGCGTAGCGCGAGGTCGAAATTTTTTCATAAAATTTTTCCTATGCCTCGAGGTCGATTTTCGACCGTTTTTCCACATCATCTCCCGACTGCCAAACCGGCCGTGTTAGGCCTACCGATGACTTCTGCGCACGTTTTGTGATATGCTCTTACGTATATTAATCGAATCCGAGACTTTGGACTGCGTAGCGCGAGGTCGAAATTTTTTCATAAAATTTTTCCTATACATCGAGGTCGATTTTCGACCGTTTTTCCACATCATCTCCCGACTGCCAAACCGGCCGTGTTAGGCCTACCGATGACTTCTGCGCACGTTTTGTGATGTGCTCTTGCGTATATTAATCGAATCCGAGACTTTGGACTGCGTAGCGCGAGGTCGAAGTTTTTCATAAAATTTTTCCTATGCCTCGAGGTCGATTTTAGACCGTTTTTCCACATCATCTCCCGACTGCCAAACCTGCCGTGTTAGGCCTACCGATGATTTCTGCGCACGTTTTGTGATGTGCTCTTACGTATATTAATCGAATCCGAGACTTTGGACTGCGTAGCGCGAGGTCGAAATTTTTTCATAAAATTTTTCCTATGCCTCGAGGTCGATTTTCGACCGTTTTTCCACATCATCTCCCGACTGCCAAACCGGCCGTGTTAGGCCTAGCGATGACTTCTGCGCACGTTTTGTGATGTGCTCTTGCGTATATTAATCGAATCCGAGACTTTGGACTGCGTAGCGCGAGGTCGAAATTTTTTCATAAAATTTTTCCTATGCCTCGAGGTCGATTTTAGACCGTTTTTCCACATCATCTCCCGACTGCCAAACCTGCCGTGTTAGGCCTACCGATGACTTCTGCGCACGTTTTGTGATGTGCTCTTACGTATATTAATCGAATCCGAGACTTTGGACTGCGTAGCGCGAGGTCGAAATTTTTTCATAAAATTTTTCCTATGCCTCGAGGTCGATTTTCGACCGTTTTTCCACATCATCTACCGACTACCAAACCGGCCGTGTTAGGCCTACCGATGACTTCTGCGCACGTTTTGTGATGTGCTCTTGCGTATATTAATCGAATCCGAGACTTTGGACTGCGTAGCGCGAGGTCGAAATTTTTTCATAAAATTTTTCCTATGCCTCGAGGTCGATTTTCGACCGTTTTTCCACATCATCTCCCGACTGCCAAACCGGCCGTGTTGGGCCTACCGATGACTTCTGCGCACGTTTTGTGATGTGCTCTTACGTATATTAATCGAATCCGAGACTTTGGACTGCGTAGCGCGAGGTCGAAATTTTTTCATAAAATTTTTCCTATGCCTCGAGGTCGATTTTCGACCGTTTTTCCACATCATCTCCCGACTGCCAAACCGGCCGTGTTAGGCCTACCGATGACTTCTGCGCACGTTTTGTGATGTGCTCTTACGTATATTAATCGAATCCGAGACTTTGGACTGCGTAGCGCGAGGTCGAAATTTTTTCATAAAATTTTTCCTATGCCTCGAGGTCGATTTTCGACCGTTTTTCCACATCATCTCCCGACTGCCAAACCGGCCGTGTTAGGCCTACCGATGACTTCTGCGCACGTTTTGTGATGTGCTTTTACGTATATTAATCGAATCCGAGACTTTGGACTGCGTAGCGCGAGGTCGAAATTTTTTCATAAAATTTTTCCTATGCCTCGAGGTCGATTTTCGACCTTTTTTCCACATCATCTCCCGACTGCCAAACCGGCCGTGTTAGGCCTAGCGATGACTTCTGCCCACGTTTTGTGATGTGCTCTTGCGTATATTAATCGAATCCGAGACTTTGGACTGCGTAGCGCGAGGTCGAAATTTTTTCATAAAATTTTTCCTATGCCTCGAGGTCGATTTTCGACCTTTTTTCCACATCATCTCCCGACTGCCAAACCGGCCGTGTTAGGCCTAGCGATGACTTCTGCGCACGTTTTGTGATGTGCTCTTGCGTATATTAATCGAATCCGAGACTTTGGACTGCGTAACGCGAGGTCGAAATTTTTTCATAAAATTTTTCCTATGCCTCGAGGTCGATTTTCGACCGTTTTTCCACATCATCTCCCGACTGCCAAACCGGCCGTGTTAGGCCTACCGATGACTTCTGCGCACGTTTTGTGATGTGCTCTTACGTATATTAATCGAATCCGAGACTTTGGACTGCGTAGCGCGAGGTCGAAATTTTTTCATAAAATTTTTCCTATGCCTCGAGGTCGATTTTCGACCGTTTTTCCACATCATCTCCCGACTGCCAAACCGGCCGTGTTAGGCCTAGCGATGACTTCTGCGCACGTTTTGTGATGTGCTCTTGCGTATATTAATCGAATCCGAGACTTTGGACTGCGTAGCGCGAGGTCGAAATTTTTTCATAAAATTTTTCCTATGCCTCGAGGTCGATTTTAGACCGTTTTTCCACATCATCTCCCGACTGCCAAACCTGCCGTGTTAGGCCTACCGATGACTTCTGCGCACGTTTTGTGATATGTGCTCTTACGTATATTAATCGAATCCGAGACTTTGGACTGCGTAGCGCGAGGTCGAAATTTTTTCATAAAATTTTTCCTATGCCTCGAGGTCGATTTTCGACCGTTTTTCCACATCATCTCCCGACTGCCAAACCGGCCGTGTTAGGCCTACCGATGACTTCTGCGCACGTTTTGTGATGTGCTCTTACGTATATTAATCGAATCCGAGACTTTGGACTGCGTAGCGCGAGGTCGAAATTTTTTCATAAAATTTTTCCTATGCCTCGAGGTCGATTTTCGACCGTTTTTCCACATCATCTCCCGACTGCCAAACCGGCCGTGTTAGGCCTACCGATGACTTCTGCGCACGTTTTGTGATGTGCTCTTACGTATATTAATCGAATCCGAGACTTTGGACTGCGTAACGCGAGGTCGAAATTTTTTCATTAAATTTTTCCTATGCCTCGAGGTCGATTTTCGACCGTTTTTCCACATCATCTCCCGACTGCCAAACCGGCCGTGTTAGGCCTAGCGATGACTTCTGCGCACGTTTTGTGATGTGCTCTTGCGTATATTAATCGAATCCGAGACTTTGGACTGCGTAGCGCGAGGTCGAAATTTTTTCATAAAATTTTTCCTATGCCTCGAGGTCGATTTTCGACCGTTTTTCCACATCATCTCCCGACTGCCAAACGGCCGTGTTAGGCCTAGCGATGACTTCTGCGCACGTTTTGTGATGTGCTCTTGCGTATATTAATCGAATCCGAGACTTTGGACTCGTAACGCGAGGTCGAAATTTTTTCATTAAATTTTTCCTATGCCTCGAGGTCGATTTTCGACCGTTTTTCCACATCATCTCCCGACTGCCAAGCCGGCCGTGTTAGGCCTAGCGATGACTTCTGCGCACGTTTTGTGATGTGCTCTTGCGTATATTAATCGAATCCGAGACTTTGGACTGCGTAGCGCGAGGTCGAAATTTTTTCATAAAATTTTTCCTATGCCTCGAGGTCGATTTTCGACCGTTTTTCCACATCATCTCCCGACTGCCAAACCGGCCGTGTTAGGCCTAGCGATGACTTCTGCGCACGTTTTGTGATGTGCTCTTACGTATATTAATCGAATCCGAGACTTTGGACTGCGTAGCGCGAGGTCGACATTTTTTCATAAAATTTTTCCTATGCCTCGAGGTCGATTTTCGACCGTTTTTCCACATCATCTCCCGACTGCCAAACCGGCCGTGTTAGGCCTAGCGATGACTTCTGCGCACGTTTTGTGATGTGCTCTTGCGTATATTAATCGAATCCGAGACTTTGGACTGCGTAGCGCGAGGTCGAAATTTTTTCATAAAATTTTTCCTATGCCTCGAGGTCGATTTTCGACCGTTTTTCCACATCATCTCCCGACTGCCAAGCCGGCCGTGTTAGGCCTAGCGATGACTTCTGCGCACGTTTTGTGATGTGCTCTTGCGTATATTAATCGAATCCGAGACTTTGGACTGCGTAGCGCGAGGTCGAAATTTTTTCATAAAATTTTTCCTATGCCTCGAGGTCGATTTTCGACCGTTTTTCCACATCATCTCCCGACTGCCAAACCGGCCGTGTTAGGCCTAGCGATGACTTCTGCGCACGTTTTGTGATGTGCTCTTACGTATATTAATCGAATCCGAGACTTTGGACTGCGTAGCGCGAGGTCGAAATTTTTTCATAAAATTTTTCCTATGCCTCGAGGTCGATTTTCGACCGTTTTTCCACATCATCTCCCGACTGCCAAACCGGCCGTGTTAGGCCTAGCGATGACTTCTGCGCACGTTTTGTGATGTGCTCTTGCGTATATTAATCGAATCCGAGACTTTGGACTGCGTAACGCGAGGTCGAAATTTTTTCATAAAATTTTTCCTATGCCTCGAGGTCGATTTTCGACCGTTTTTCCACATCATCTCCCGACTGCCAAACCGGCCGTGTTAGGCCTACCGATGACTTCTGCGCACGTTTTGTGATGTGCTCTTACGTATATTAATCGAATCCGAGACTTTGGACTGCGTAACGCGAGGTCGAAATTTTTTCATAAAATTTTTCCTATGCCTCGAGGTCGATTTTCGACCGTTTTTCCACATCATCTCCCGACTGCCAAACGGCCGTGTTAGGCCTACCGATGACTTCTGCGCACGTTTTGTGATGTGCTCTTACGTATATTAATCGAATCCGAGACTTTGGACTGCGTAGCGCGAGGTCGAAATTTTTTCATAAAATTTTTCCTATGCCTCGAGGTCGATTTTCGACCGTTTTTCCACATCATCTCCCGACTGCCAAACCGGCCGTGTTAGGCCTAGCGATGACTTCTGCGCACGTTTTGTGATGTGCTCTTGCGTATATTAATCGAATCCGAGACTTTGGACTGCGTAGTGCGAGGTCGAAATTTTTTCATAAAATTTTTCCTATGCCTCGAGGTCGATTTTCGACCGTTTTTCCACATCATCTCCCGACTGCCAAACCGGCCGTGTTAGGCCTACCGATGACTTCTGCGCACGTTTTGTGATGTGCTCTTACGTATATTAATCGAATCCGAGACTTTGGACTGCGTAACGCGAGGTCGAAATTTTTTCATAAAATTTTTCCTATGCCTCGAGGTCGATTTTCGACCGTTTTTCCACATCATCTCCCGACTGCCAAACCGGCCGTGTTAGGCCTACCGATGACTTCTGCGCACGTTTTGTGATGTGCTCTTACGTATATTAATCGAATCCGAGACTTTGGACTGCGTAGCGCGAGGTCGAAATTTTTTCATAAAATTTTTCCTATGCCTCGAGGTCGATTTTCGACCGTTTTTCCACATCATCTCCCGACTGCCAAACCGGCCGTGTTAGGCCTACCGATGACTTCTGCGCACGTTTTGTGATGTGCTCTTACGTATATTAATCGAATCCGAGACTTTGGACTGCGTAGCGCGAGGTCGAAATTTTTTCATAAAATTTTTCCTATGCCTCGAGGTCGATTTTCGACCGTTTTTCCACATCATCTCCCGACTGCCAAACCGGCCGTGTTAGGCCTACCGATGACTTCTGCGCACGTTTTGTGATGTGCTCTTACGTATATTAATCGAATCCGAGACTTTGGACTGCGTAGCGCGAGGTCGAAATTTTTTCATAAAATTTTTCCTATGCCTCGAGGTCGATTTTCGACCGTTTTTCCACATCATCTCCCGACTGCCAAACCGGCCGTGTTAGGCCTAGCGATGACTTCTGCGCACGTTTTGTGATGTGCTCTTACGTATATTAATCGAATCCGAGACTTTGGACTGCGTAGCGCGAGGTCGACATTTTTTCATAAAATTTTTCCTATGCCTCGAGGTCGATTTTCGACCGTTTTTCCACATCATCTCCCGACTGCCAAACCGGCCGTGTTAGGCCTAGCGATGACTTCTGCGCACGTTTTGTGATGTGCTCTTGCGTATATTAATCGAATCCGAGACTTTGGACTGCGTAACGCGAGGTCGAAATTTTTTCATAAAATTTTTCCTATGCCTCGAGGTCGATTTTCGACCGTTTTTCCACATCATCTCCCGACTGCCAAGCCGGCCGTGTTAGGCCTAGCGATGACTTCTGCGCACGTTTTGTGATGTGCTCTTGCGTATATTAATCGAATCCGAGACTTTGGACTGCGTAGCGCGAGGTCGAAATTTTTTCATAAAATTTTTCCTATGCCTCGAGGTCGATTTTCGACCGTTTTTCCACATCATCTCCCGACTGCCAAACCGGCCGTGTTAGGCCTAGCGATGACTTCTGCGCACGTTTTGTGATGTGCTCTTACGTATATTAATCGAATCCGAGACTTTGGACTGCGTAGCGCGAGGTCGAAATTTTTTCATAAAATTTTTCCTATGCCTCGAGGTCGATTTTCGACCGTTTTTCCACATCATCTCCCGACTGCCAAACCGGCCGTGTTAGGCCTAGCGATGACTTCTGCGCACGTTTTGTGATGTGCTCTTGCGTATATTAATCGAATCCGAGACTTTGGACTGCGTAACGCGAGGTCGAAATTTTTTCATAAAATTTTTCCTATGCCTCGAGGTCGATTTTCGACCGTTTTTCCACATCATCTCCCGACTGCCAAACCGGCCGTGTTAGGCCTACCGATGACTTCTGCGCACGTTTTGTGATGTGCTCTTACGTATATTAATCGAATCCGAGACTTTGGACTGCGTAACGCGAGGTCGAAATTTTTTCATAAAATTTTTCCTATGCCTCGAGGTCGATTTTCGACCGTTTTTCCACATCATCTCCCGACTGCCAAACCGGCCGTGTTAGGCCTACCGATGACTTCTGCGCACGTTTTGTGATGTGCTCTTACGTATATTAATCGAATCCGAGACTTTGGACTGCGTAGCGCGAGGTCGAAATTTTTTCATAAAATTTTTCCTATGCCTCGAGGTCGATTTTCGACCGTTTTTCCACATCATCTCCCGACTGCCAAACCGGCCGTGTTAGGCCTAGCGATGACTTCTGCGCACGTTTTGTGATGTGCTCTTGCGTATATTAATCGAATCCGAGACTTTGGACTGCGTAGTGCGAGGTCGAAATTTTTTCATAAAATTTTTCCTATGCCTCGAGGTCGATTTTCGACCGTTTTTCCACATCATCTCCCGACTGCCAAACCGGCCGTGTTAGGCCTACCGATGACTTCTGCGCACGTTTTGTGATGTGCTCTTACGTATATTAATCGAATCCGAGACTTTGGACTGCGTAACGCGAGGTCGAAATTTTTTCATAAAATTTTTCCTATGCCTCGAGGTCGATTTTCGACCGTTTTTCCACATCATCTCCCGACTGCCAAACCGGCCGTGTTAGGCCTACCGATGACTTCTGCGCACGTTTTGTGATGTGCTCTTACGTATATTAATCGAATCCGAGACTTTGGACTGCGTAGCGCGAGGTCGAAATTTTTTCATAAAATTTTTCCTATGCCTCGAGGTCGATTTTCGACCGTTTTTCCACATCATCTCCCGACTGCCAAACCGGCCGTGTTAGGCCTACCGATGACTTCTGCGCACGTTTTGTGATGTGCTCTTACGTATATTAATCGAATCCGAGACTTTGGACTGCGTAGCGCGAGGTCGAAATTTTTTCATAAAATTTTTCCTATGCCTCGAGGTCGATTTTCGACCGTTTTTCCACATCATCTCCCGACTGCCAAACCGGCCGTGTTAGGCCTACCGATGACTTCTGCGCACGTTTTGTGATGTGCTCTTACGTATATTAATCGAATCCGAGACTTTGGACTGCGTAGCGCGAGGTCGAAATTTTTTCATAACATTTTTCCTATGCCTCTAGGTCGATTTTCGACTGTTTTTCCACATCATCTCCCGACTGCCAAACCGGCCGTGTTAGGCCTAGCGATGACTTCTGCGCACGTTTTGTGATGTGCTCTTGCGTATATTAATCGAATCCGAGACTTTGGACTGCGTAACGCGAGGTCGAAATTTTTTCATTAAATTTTTCCTATGCCTCGAGGTCGATTTTCGACCGTTTTTCCACATCATCTCCCGACTGCCAACCCTGCCGTGTTAGGCCTAGCGATGACTTCTGCGCACGTTTTGTGATGTGCTCTTACGTATATTAATCGAATCCGAGACTTGGGACTGCGTAGCGCGAGGTCGAAATTTTTTCATAAAATTTTTCCTATGCCTCGAGGTCGATTTTAGACCGTTTTTCCACATCATCTCCCGACTGCCAAACCGGCCGTGTTAGGCCTAGCGATGACTTCTGCGCACGTTTTGTGATGTGCTCTTGCGTATATTAATCGAATCCGAGACTTTGGACTGCGTAGCGCGAGGTCGAAGTTTTTCATAAAATTTTTCCTATGCCTCGAGGTCGATTTTAGACCGTTTTTCCACATCATCTCCCGACTGCCAAACCTGCCGTGTTAGGCCTACCGATGACTTCTGCGCACGTTTTGTGATGTGCTCTTGCGTATATTAATCGAATCCGAGACTTTGGACTGCGTAGCGCGAGGTCGAAGTTTTTCATAAAATTTTTCCTATGCCTCGAGGTCGATTTTCGACCGTTTTTCCACATCATCTCCCGACTGCCAAACCGGCCGTGTTAGGCCTAGCGATGACTTCTGCGCACGTTTTGTGATGTGCTCTTGCGTATATTAATCGAATCCGAGACTTTGGACTGCGTAGCGCGAGGTCGAAGTTTTTCATAAAATTTTTCCTATGCCTCGAGGTCGATTTTAGACCGTTTTTCCACATCATCTCCCGACTGCCAAACCTGCCGTGTTAGGCCTACCGATGACTTCTGCGCACGTTTTGTGATGTGCTCTTACGTATATTAATCGAATCCGAGACTTGGGACTGCGTAGCGCGAGGTCGAAATTTTTTCATAAAATTTTTCCTATGCCTCGAGGTCGATTTTAGACCGTTTTTCCACATCATCTCCCGACTGCCAAACCGGCCGTGTTAGGCCTACCCATGACTTCTGCGCACGTTTTGTGATGTGCTCTTACGTATATTAATCGAATCCGAGACTTTGGACTGCGTAGCGCGAGGTCGAAATTTTTTCATAAAATTTTTCCTATGCCTCGAGGTCGATTTTCGACCGTTTTTCCACATCATCTCCCGACTGCCAAACCGGCCGTGTTAGGCCTAGCGATGACTTCTGCGCACGTTTTGTGATGTGCTCTTGCGTATATTAATCGAATCCGAGACTTTGGACTGCGTAACGCGAGGTCGAAATTTTTTCATAAAATTTTTCCTATGCCTCGAGGTCGATTTTCGACCGTTTTTCCACATCATCTCCCGACTGCCAAACCGGCCGTGTTAGGCCTACCGATGACTTCTGCGCACGTTTTGTGATGTGCTCTTACGTATATTAATCGAATCCGAGACTTTGGACTGCGTAGCGCGAGGTCGACATTTTTTCATAAAATTTTTCCTATGCCTCGAGGTCGATTTTCGACCGTTTTTCCACATCATCTCCCGACTGCCAAACCGGCCGTGTTAGGCCTAGCGATGACTTCTGCGCACGTTTTGTGATGTGCTCTTGCGTATATTAATCGAATCCGAGACTTTGGACTGCGTAACGCGAGGTCGAAATTTTTTCATAAAATTTTTCCTATGCCTCGAGGTCGATTTTCGACCGTTTTTCCACATCATCTCCCGACTGCCAAACCGGCCGTGTTAGGCCTACCGATGACTTCTGCGCACGTTTTGTGATGTGCTCTTACGTATATTAATCGAATCCGAGACTTTGGACTGCGTAACGCGAGGTCGAAATTTTTTCATAAAATTTTTCCTATGCCTCGAGGTCGATTTTCGACCGTTTTTCCACATCATCTCCCGACTGCCAAACCGGCCGTGTTAGGCCTACCGATGACTTCTGCGCACGTTTTGTGATGTGCTCTTACGTATATTAATCGAATCCGAGACTTTGGACTGCGTAGCGCGAGGTCGAAATTTTTTCATAAAATTTTTCCTATGCCTCGAGGTCGATTTTCGACCGTTTTTCCACATCATCTCCCGACTGCCAAACCGGCCGTGTTAGGCCTAGCGATGACTTCTGCGCACGTTTTGTGATGTGCTCTTGCGTATATTAATCGAATCCGAGACTTTGGACTGCGTAGTGCGAGGTCGAAATTTTTTCATAAAATTTTTCCTATGCCTCGAGGTCGATTTTCGACCGTTTTTCCACATCATCTCCCGACTGCCAAACCGGCCGTGTTAGGCCTACCGATGACTTCTGCGCACGTTTTGTGATGTGCTCTTACGTATATTAATCGAATCCGAGACTTTGGACTGCGTAGCGCGAGGTCGAAATTTTTTCATAAAATTTTTCCTATGCCTCGAGGTCGATTTTCGACCGTTTTTCCACATCATCTCCCGACTGCCAAACCGGCCGTGTTAGGCCTACCGATGACTTCTGCGCACGTTTTGTGATGTGCTCTTACGTATATTAATCGAATCCGAGACTTTGGACTGCGTAGCGCGAGGTCGAAATTTTTTCATAAAATTTTTCCTATGCCTCGAGGTCGATTTTCGACCGTTTTTCCACATCATCTCCCGACTGCCAAACCGGCCGTGTTAGGCCTACCGATGACTTCTGCGCACGTTTTGTGATGTGCTCTTACGTATATTAATCGAATCCGAGACTTTGGACTGCGTAACGCGAGGTCGAAATTTTTTCATAAAATTTTTCCTATGCCTCGAGGTCGATTTTCGACCGTTTTTCCACATCATCTCCCGACTGCCAAACCGGCCGTGTTAGGCCTACCGATGACTTCTGCGCACGTTTTGTGATGTGCTCTTACGTATATTAATCGAATCCGAGACTTTGGACTGCGTAACGCGAGGTCGAAATTTTTTCATAAAATTTTTCCTATGCCTCGAGGTCGATTTTCGACCGTTTTTCCACATCATCTCCCGACTGCCAAACCGGCCGTGTTAGGCCTACCGATGACTTCTGCGCACGTTTTGTGATGTGCTCTTACGTATATTAATCGAATCCGAGACTTTGGACTGCGTAGCGCGAGGTCGAAATTTTTTCATAAAATTTTTCCTATGCCTCGAGGTCGATTTTCGACCGTTTTTCCACATCATCTCCCGACTGCCAAACCGGCCGTGTTAGGCCTACCGATGACTTCTGCGCACGTTTTGTGATGTGCTCTTACGTATATTAATCGAATCCGAGACTTTGGACTGCGTAGCGCGAGGTCGAAATTTTTTCATAAAATTTTTCCTATGCCTCGAGGTCGATTTTCGACCGTTTTTCCACATCATCTCCCGACTGCCAAACCGGCCGTGTTAGGCCTACCGATGACTTCTGCGCACGTTTTGTGATGTGCTCTTACGTATATTAATCGAATCCGAGACTTTGGACTGCGTAGCGCGAGGTCGAAATTTTTTCATAAAATTTTTCCTATGCCTCGAGGTCGATTTTCGACCGTTTTTCCACATCATCTCCCGACTGCCAAACCGGCCGTGTTAGGCCTACCGATGACTTCTGCGCACGTTTTGTGATGTGCTCTTACGTATATTAATCGAATCCGAGACTTTGGACTGCGTAACGCGAGGTCGAAATTTTTTCATAAAATTTTTCCTATGCCTCGAGGTCGATTTTCGACCGTTTTTCCACATCATCTCCCGACTGCCAAACCGGCCGTGTTAGGCCTACCGATGACTTCTGCGCACGTTTTGTGATGTGCTCTTACGTATATTAATCGAATCCGAGACTTTGGACTGCGTAACGCGAGGTCGAAATTTTTTCATAAAATTTTTCCTATGCCTCGAGGTCGATTTTCGACCGTTTTTCCACATCATCTCCCGACTGCCAAACCGGCCGTGTTAGGCCTACCGATGACTTCTGCGCACGTTTTGTGATGTGCTCTTGCGTATATTAATCTAATCCGAGACTTTGGACTGCGTAACGCGAGGTCGAAATTTTTTCATTAAATTTTTCCTATGCCTCGAGGTCGATTTTCGACCGTTTTTCCACATCATCTCCCGACTGCCAAACCGGCCGTGTTAGGCCTACCGATGACTTCTGCGCACGTTTTGTGATGTGCTCTTACGTATATTAATCGAATCCGAGACTTTGGACTGCGTAGCGCGAGGTCGAAATTTTTTCATAAAATTTTTCCTATGCCTCGAGGTCGATTTTCGACCGTTTTTCCACATCATCTCCCGACTGCCAAACCGGCCGTGTTAGGCCTACCGATGACTTCTGCGCACGTTTTGTGATGTGCTCTTACGTATATTAATCGAATCCGAGACTTTGGACTGCGTAGCGCGAGGTCGAAATTTTTTCATAACATTTTTCCTATGCCTCTAGGTCGATTTTCGACTGTTTTTCCACATCATCTCCCGACTGCCAAACCGGCCGTGTTAGGCCTAGCGATGACTTCTGCGCACGTTTTGTGATGTGCTCTTGCGTATATTAATCGAATCCGAGACTTTGGACTGCGTAACGCGAGGTCGAAATTTTTTCATTAAATTTTTCCTATGCCTCGAGGTCGATTTTCGACCGTTTTTCCACATCATCTCCCGACTGCCAACCCTGCCGTGTTAGGCCTAGCGATGACTTCTGCGCACGTTTTGTGATGTGCTCTTGCGTATATTAATCGAATCCGAGACTTTGGACTGCGTAGCGCGAGGTCGAAGTTTTTCATAAAATTTTTCCTATGCCTCGAGGTCGATTTTCGACCGTTTTTCCACATCATCTCCCGACTGCCAAACCGGCCGTGTTAGGCCTAGCGATGACTTCTGCGCACGTTTTGTGATGTGCTCTTGCGTATATTAATCGAATCCGAGACTTTGGACTGCGTAACGCGAGGTCGAAATTTTTTCATAAAATTTTTCCTATGCCTCGAGGTCGATTTTCGACCGTTTTTCCACATCATCTCCCGACTGCCAAACCGGCCGTGTTAGGCCTACCGATGACTTCTGCGCACGTTTTGTGATGTGCTCTTACGTATATTAATCGAATCCGAGACTTTGGACTGCGTAGCGCGAGGTCGACATTTTTTCATAAAATTTTTCCTATGCCTCGAGGTCGATTTTCGACCGTTTTTCCACATCATCTCCCGACTGCCAAACCGGCCGTGTTAGGCCTAGCGATGACTTCTGCGCACGTTTTGTGATGTGCTCTTGCGTATATTAATCGAATCCGAGACTTTGGACTGCGTAACGCGAGGTCGAAATTTTTTCATAAAATTTTTCCTATGCCTCGAGGTCGATTTTCGACCGTTTTTCCACATCATCTCCCGACTGCCAAACCGGCCGTGTTAGGCCTACCGATGACTTCTGCGCACGTTTTGTGATGTGCTCTTACGTATATTAATCGAATCCGAGACTTTGGACTGCGTAGCGCGAGGTCGACATTTTTTCATAAAATTTTTCCTATGCCTCGAGGTCGATTTTCGACCGTTTTTCCACATCATCTCCCGACTGCCAAACCGGCCGTGTTAGGCCTAGCGATGACTTCTGCGCACGTTTTGTGATGTGCTCTTGCGTATATTAATCGAATCCGAGACTTTGGACTGCGTAACGCGAGGTCGAAATTTTTTCATAAAATTTTTCCTATGCCTCGAGGTCGATTTTCGACCGTTTTTCCACATCATCTCCCGACTGCCAAACCGGCCGTGTTAGGCCTACCGATGACTTCTGCGCACGTTTTGTGATGTGCTCTTACGTATATTAATCGAATCCGAGACTTTGGACTGCGTAACGCGAGGTCGAAATTTTTTCATAAAATTTTTCCTATGCCTCGAGGTCGATTTTCGACCGTTTTTCCACATCATCTCCCGACTGCCAACCCTGCCGTGTTAGGCCTAGCGATGACTTCTGCGCACGTTTTGTGATGTGCTCTTGCGTATATTAATCGAATCCGAGACTTTGGACTGCGTAGCGCGAGGTCGAAGTTTTTCATAAAATTTTTCCTATGCCTCGAGGTCGATTTTCGACCGTTTTTCCACATCATCTCCCGACTGCCAAACCGGCCGTGTTAGGCCTAGCGATGACTTCTGCGCACGTTTTGTGATGTGCTCTTGCGTATATTAATCGAATCCGAGACTTTGGACTGCGTAACGCGAGGTCGAAATTTTTTCATAAAATTTTTCCTATGCCTCGAGGTCGATTTTCGACCGTTTTTCCACATCATCTCCCGACTGCCAAACCGGCCGTGTTAGGCCTACCGATGACTTCTGCGCACGTTTTGTGATGTGCTCTTACGTATATTAATCGAATCCGAGACTTTGGACTGCGTAGCGCGAGGTCGACATTTTTTCATAAAATTTTTCCTATGCCTCGAGGTCGATTTTCGACCGTTTTTCCACATCATCTCCCGACTGCCAAACCGGCCGTGTTAGGCCTAGCGATGACTTCTGCGCACGTTTTGTGATGTGCTCTTGCGTATATTAATCGAATCCGAGACTTTGGACTGCGTAACGCGAGGTCGAAATTTTTTCATAAAATTTTTCCTATGCCTCGAGGTCGATTTTCGACCGTTTTTCCACATCATCTCCCGACTGCCAAACCGGCCGTGTTAGGCCTACCGATGACTTCTGCGCACGTTTTGTGATGTGCTCTTACGTATATTAATCGAATCCGAGACTTTGGACTGCGTAGCGCGAGGTCGACATTTTTTCATAAAATTTTTCCTATGCCTCGAGGTCGATTTTCGACCGTTTTTCCACATCATCTCCCGACTGCCAAACCGGCCGTGTTAGGCCTAGCGATGACTTCTGCGCACGTTTTGTGATGTGCTCTTGCGTATATTAATCGAATCCGAGACTTTGGACTGCGTAACGCGAGGTCGAAATTTTTTCATAAAATTTTTCCTATGCCTCGAGGTCGATTTTCGACCGTTTTTCCACATCATCTCCCGACTGCCAAACCGGCCGTGTTAGGCCTACCGATGACTTCTGCGCACGTTTTGTGATGTGCTCTTACGTATATTAATCGAATCCGAGACTTTGGACTGCGGAACGCGAGGTCGAAATTTTTTCATAAAATTTTTCCTATGCCTCGAGGTCGATTTTCGACCGTTTTTCCACATCATCTCCCGACTGCCAAACCGGCCGTGTTAGGCCTACCGATGACTTCTGCGCACGTTTTGTGATGTGCTCTTACGTATATTAATCGAATCCGAGACTTTGGACTGCGTAGCGCGAGGTCGAAATTTTTTCATAAAATTTTTCCTATGCCTCGAGGTCGATTTTCGACCGTTTTTCCACATCATCTCCCGACTGCCAAACCGGCCGTGTTAGGCCTAGCGATGACTTCTGCGCACGTTTTGTGATGTGCTCTTGCGTATATTAATCGAATCCGAGACTTTGGACTGCGTAGTGCGAGGTCGAAATTTTTTCATAAAATTTTTCCTATGCCTCGAGGTCGATTTTCGACCGTTTTTCCACATCATCTCCCGACTGCCAAACCGGCCGTGTTAGGCCTACCGATGACTTCTGCGCACGTTTTGTGATGTGCTCTTACGTATATTAATCGAATCCGAGACTTTGGACTGCGTAACGCGAGGTCGAAATTTTTTCATAAAATTTTTCCTATGCCTCGAGGTCGATTTTCGACCGTTTTTCCACATCATCTCCCGACTGCCAAACCGGCCGTGTTAGGCCTACCGATGACTTCTGCGCACGTTTTGTGATGTGCTCTTACGTATATTAATCGAATCCGAGACTTTGGACTGCGTAGCGCGAGGTCGAAATTTTTTCATAAAATTTTTCCTATGCCTCGAGGTCGATTTTCGACCGTTTTTCCACATCATCTCCCGACTGCCAAACCGGCCGTGTTAGGCCTACCGATGACTTCTGCGCACGTTTTGTGATGTGCTCTTACGTATATTAATCGAATCCGAGACTTTGGACTGCGTAGCGCGAGGTCGAACTTTTTTCATAAAATTTTTCCTATGCCTCGAGGTCGATTTTCGACCGTTTTTCCACATCATCTCCCGACTGCCAAACCGGCCGTGTTAGGCCTACCGATGACTTCTGCGCACGTTTTGTGATGTGCTCTTACGTATATTAATCGAATCCGAGACTTTGGACTGCGTAGCGCGAGGTCGAAATTTTTTCATAACATTTTTCCTATGCCTCTAGGTCGATTTTCGACTGTTTTTCCACATCATCTCCCGACTGCCAAACCGGCCGTGTTAGGCCTAGCGATGACTTCTGCGCACGTTTTGTGATGTGCTCTTGCGTATATTAATCGAATCCGAGACTTTGGACTGCGTAACGCGAGGTCGAAATTTTTTCATTAAATTTTTCCTATGCCTCGAGGTCGATTTTCGACCGTTTTTCCACATCATCTCCCGACTGCCAACCCTGCCGTGTTAGGCCTAGCGATGACTTCTGCGCACGTTTTGTGATGTGCTCTTGCGTATATTAATCGAATCCGAGACTTTGGACTGCGTAGCGCGAGGTCGAAGTTTTTCATAAAATTTTTCCTATGCCTCGAGGTCGATTTTCGACCGTTTTTCCACATCATCTCCCGACTGCCAAACCGGCCGTGTTAGGCCTAGCGATGACTTCTGCGCACGTTTTGTGATGTGCTCTTGCGTATATTAATCGAATCCGAGACTTTGGACTGCGTAGCGCGAGGTCGAAGTTTTTCATAAAATTTTTCCTATGCCTCGAGGTCGATTTTAGACCGTTTTTCCACATCATCTCCCGACTGCCAAACCTGCCGTGTTAGGCCTACCGATGACTTCTGCGCACGTTTTGTGATGTGCTCTTACGTATATTAATCGAATCCGAGACTTGGGACTGCGTAGCGCGAGGTCGAAATTTTTTCATAAAATTTTTCCTATGCCTCGAGGTCGATTTTAGACCGTTTTTCCACATCATCTCCCGACTGCCAAACCGGCCGTGTTAGGCCTACCGATGACTTCTGCGCACGTTTTGTGATGTGCTCTTACGTATATTAATCGAATCCGAGACTTAGGACTGCGTAGCGCGAGGTCGAAATTTTTTCATAAAATTTTTCCTATGCCTCGAGGTCGATTTTCGACCGTTTTTCCACATCATCTCCCGACTGCCAAACCGGCCGTGTTAGGCCTAGCGATGACTTCTGCGCACGTTTTGTGATGTGCTCTTACGTATATTAATCGAATCCGAGACTTTGGACTGCGTAGCGCGAGGTCGAAATTTTTTCATAAAATTTTTCCTATGCCTCGAGGTCGATTTTCGACCGTTTTTCCACATCATCTCCCGACTGCCAAACCGGCCGTGTTAGGCCTACCGATGACTTCTGCGCACGTTTTGTGATGTGCTCTTACGTATATTAATCGAATCCGAGACTTTGGACTGCGTAGCGCGAGGTCGAAATTTTTTCATAAAATTTTTCCTATGCCTCGAAGTCGATTTTCGGCCGTTTTTCCACATCATCTCCCGACTGCCAAACCGGCCGTGTTAGGCCTACCGATGACTTCTGCGCACGTTTTGTGATGTGCTCTTACGTATATTAATCGAATCCGAGACTTTGGACTGCGTAGCGCGAGGTCGAAATTTTTTCATAAAATTTTTCCTATGCCTCGAGGTCGATTTTCGACCGTTTTTCCACATCATCTCCCGACTGCCAAACCGGCCGTGTTAGGCCTAGCGATGACTTCTGCGCACGTTTTGTGATGTGCTCTTGCGTATATTAATCGAATCCGAGACTTTGGACTGCGTAGCGCGAGGTCGAAATTTTTTCATTAAATTTTTCCTATGCCTCGAGGTCGATTTTAGACCGTTTTTCCACATCATCTCCCGACTGCCAAACCGGCCGTGTTAGGCCTACCGATGACTTCTGCGCACGTTCTGTGATGTGCTCTTACGTATATTAATCGAATCCGAGACTTTGGACTGCGTAGCGCGAGGTCGAAATTTTTTCATAAAATTTTTCCTATGCCTCGAGGTCGATTTTCGACCGTTTTTCCACATCATCTCCCGACTGCCAAACCGGCCGTGTTAGGCCTAGCGATGACTTCTGCGCACGTTTTGTGATGTGCTCTTGCGTATATTAATCGAATCCGAGACTTTGGACTGCGTAACGCGAGGTCGAAATTTTTTCATTAAATTTTTCCTATGCCTCGAGGTCGATTTTCGACCGTTTTTCCACATCATCTCCCGACTGCCAAACCGGCCGTGTTAGGCCTAGCGATGACTTCTGCGCACGTTTTGTGATGTGCTCTTGCGTATATTAATCGAATCCGAGACTTTGGACTGCGTAACGCGAGGTCGAAATTTTTTCATAAAATTTTTCCTATGCCTCGAGGTCGATTTTCGACCGTTTTTCCACATCATCTCCCGACTGCCAAACCGGCCGTGTTAGGCCTACCGATGACTTCTGCGCACGTTTTGTGATGTGCTCTTACGTATATTAATCGAATCCGAGACTTTGGACTGCGTAGCGCGAGGTCGACATTTTTTCATAAAATTTTTCCTATGCCTCGAGGTCGATTTTCGACCGTTTTTCCACATCATCTCCCGACTGCCAAACCGGCCGTGTTAGGCCTAGCGATGACTTCTGCGCACGTTTTGTGATGTGCTCTTGCGTATATTAATCGAATCCGAGACTTTGGACTGCGTAACGCGAGGTCGAAATTTTTTCATAAAATTTTTCCTATGCCTCGAGGTCGATTTTCGACCGTTTTTCCACATCATCTCCCGACTGCCAAACCGGCCGTGTTAGGCCTACCGATGACTTCTGCGCACGTTTTGTGATGTGCTCTTACGTATATTAATCGAATCCGAGACTTTGGACTGCGTAGCGCGAGGTCGAAATTTTTTCATAAAATTTTTCCTATGCCTCGAGGTCGATTTTCGACCGTTTTTCGAAATCATCTCCCGACTGCCAAACCGGCCGTGTTAGGCCTACCGATGACTTCTGCGCACGTTTTGTGATGTGCTCTT
Organism: Eristalis intricaria; assembly: GCA_964034865.1. Lineage (NCBI taxonomy): Eukaryota > Metazoa > Arthropoda > Insecta > Diptera > Syrphidae > Eristalis > Eristalis intricaria. The sequence continues at coordinate 25,342,486 of OZ035877.1, forward strand.
GCGTATATTAATCGAATCCGAGACTTTGGACTGCGTAGCGCGAGGTCGAAATTTTTTCATAAAATTTTTCCTATGCCTCGAGGTCGATTTTCGACCGTTTTTCCACATCATCTCCCGACTGCCAAACCTGCCGTGTTAGGCCTACCGATGACTTCTGCGCACGTTTTGTGATGTGCTCTTACGTATATTAATCGAATCCGAGACTTTGGACTGCGTAGCGCGAGGTCGAAATTTTTTCATAAAATTTTTCCTATGCCTCGAGGTCGATTTTCGACCGTTTTTCCACATCATCTCCCGACTGCCAAACCGGCCGTGTTAGGCCTAGCGATGACTTCTGCGCACGTTTTGTGATGTGCTCTTACGTATATTAATCGAATCCGAGACTTTGGACTGCGTAACGCGAGGTCGAAATTTTTTCATAAAATTTTTCCTATGCCTCGAGGTCGATTTTCGACCGTTTTTCCACATCATCTCCCGACTGCCAAACCGGCCGTGTTAGGCCTAGCGATGACTTCTGCGCACGTTTTGTGATGTGCTCTTACGTATATTAATCGAATCCGAGACTTTGGACTGCGTAACGCGAGGTCGAAATTTTTTCATAAAATTTTTCCTATGCCTCGAGGTCGATTTTCGACCGTTTTTCCACATCATCTCCCGACTGCCAAACCGGCCGTGTTAGGCCTAGCGATGACTTCTGCGCACGTTTTGTGATGTGCTCTTGCGTATATTAATCGAATCCGAGACTTTGGACTGCGTAACGTGAGGTCGAAATTTTTTCATAAAATTTTTCCTATGCCTCGAGGTCGATTTTCGACCGTTTTTCCACATCATCTCCCGACTGCCAAACCGGCCGTGTTAGGCCTAGCGATGACTTCTGCGCACGTTTTGTGATGTGCTCTTGCGTATATTAATCGAATCCGAGACTTTGGACTGCGTAACGCGAGGTCGAAATTTTTTCATAAAATTTTTCCTATGCCTCGAGGTCGATTTTCGACCGTTTTTCCACATCATCTCCCGACTGCCAAACCGGCCGTGTTAGGCCTACCGATGACTTCTGCGCACGTTTTGTGATGTGCTCTTACGTATATTAATCGAATCCGAGACTTTGGACTGCGTAGCGCGAGGTCGAAATTTTTTCATAAAATTTTTCCTATGCCTCGAGGTCGATTTTCGACCGTTTTTCCACATCATCTCCCGACTGCCAAACCGGCCGTGTTAGGCCTAGCGATGACTTCTGCGCACGTTTTGTGATGTGCTCTTACGTATATTAATCGAATCCGAGACTTTGGACTGCGTAGCGCGAGGTCGAAATTTTTTCATAAAATTTTTCCTATGCCTCGAGGTCGATTTTCGACCGTTTTTCCACATCATCTCCCGACTGCCAAACCGGCCGTGTTAGGCCTACCGATGACTTCTGCGCACGTTTCGTGATGTGCTCTTACGTATATTAATCGAATCCGAGACTTTGGACTGCGTAACGCGAGGTCGAAATTTTTTCATAAAATTTTTCCTATGCCTCGAGGTCGATTTTCGACCGTTTTTCCACATCATCTCCCGACTGCCAAACCGGCCGTGTTAGGCCTAGCGATGACTTCTGCGCACGTTTTGTGATGTGCTCTTGCGTATATTAATCGAATCCGAGACTTTGGACTGCGTAACGCGAGGTCGAAATTTTTTCATTAAATTTTTCCTATGCCTCGAGGTCGATTTTCGACCGTTTTTCCACATCATCTCCCGACTGCCAAACCGGCCGTGTTAGGCCTAGCGATGACTTCTGCGCACGTTTTGTGATGTGCTCTTGCGTATATTAATCGAATCCGAGACTTTGGACTGCGTAGCGCGAGGTCGAAATTTTTTCATAAAATTTTTCCTATGCCTCGAGGTCGATTTTCGACCGTTTTTCCACATCATCTCCCGACTGCCAAACCGGCCGTGTTAGGCCTAGCGATGACTTCTGCGCACGTTTTGTGATGTGCTCTTGCGTATATTAATCGAATCCGAGACTTTGGACTGCGTAACTCGAGGTCGAAATTTTTTCATAAAATTTTTCCTATGCCTCGAGGTCGATTTTCGACCGTTTTTCCACATCATCTCCCGACTGCCACACCGGCCGTGTTAGGCCTAGCGATGACTTCTGCGCACGTTTTGTGATGTGCTCTTGCGTATATTAATCGAATCCGAGACTTTGGACTGCGTAACGCGAGGTCGAAATTTTTTCATAAAATTTTTCCTATGCCTCGAGGTCGATTTTCGACCGTTTTTCCACATCATCTCCCGACTGCCAAACCGGCCGTGTTAGGCCTACCGATGACTTCTGCGCACGTTTTGTGATGTGCTCTTACGTATATTAATCGAATCCGAGACTTTGGACTGCGTAGCGCGAGGTCGAAATTTTTTCATAAAATTTTTCCTATGCCTCGAGGTCGATTTTCGACCGTTTTTTCCACATCATCTCCCGACTGCCAAACCTGCCGTGTTAGGCCTACCGATGACTTCTGCGCACGTTTTGTGATGTGCTCTTACGTATATTGATCGAATCCGAGACTTTGGACTGCGTAGCGCGAGGTCGAAATTTTTTCATAAAATTTTTCCTATGCCTCGAGGTCGATTTTCGACCGTTTTTCCACATCATCTCCCGACTGCCAAACCGGCCGTGTTAGGCCTAGCGATGACTTCTGCGCACGATTTGTGATGTGCTCTTACGTATATTAATCGAATCCGAGACTTTGGACTGCGTAGCGCGAGGTCGAAATTTTTTCATAAAATTTTTCCTATGCCTCGAGGTCGATTTTCGACCGTTTTTCCACATCATCTCCCGACTGCCAAACCGGCCGTGTTAGGCCTAGCGATGACTTCTGCGCACGTTTTGTGATGTGCTCTTACGTATATTAATCGAATCCGAGACTTTGGACTGCGTAACGCGAGGTCGAAATTTTTTCATAAAATTTTTCCTATGCCTCGAGGTCGATTTTCGACCGTTTTTCCACATCATCTCCCGACTGCCAAACCGGCCGTGTTAGGCCTAGCGATGACTTCTGCGCACGTTTTGTGATGTGCTCTTACGTATATTAATCGAATCCGAGACTTTGGACTGCGTAGCGCGAGGTCGAAATTTTTTCATAAAATTTTTCCTATGCCTCGAGGTCGATTTTCGACCGTTTTTCCACATCATCTCCCGACTGCCAAACCGGCCGTGTTAGGCCTAGCGATGACTTCTGCGCACGTTTTGTGATGTGCTCTTGCGTATATTAATCGAATCCGAGACTTTGGACTGCGTAGCGCGAGGTCGAAGTTTTTCATAAAATTTTTCCTATGCCTCGAGGTCGATTTTCGACCGTTTTTCCACATCATCTCCCGACTGCCAAACCGGCCGTGTTAGGCCTACCGATGACTTCTGCGCACGTTTTGTGATGTGCTCTTACGTATATTAATCGAATCCGAGACTTTGGACTGCGTAGCGCGAGGTCGAAATTTTTTCATAAAATTTTTCCTATGCCTCGAGGTCGATTTTCGACCGTTTTTCCACATCATCTCCCGACTGCCAAACCGGCCGTGTTAGGCCTAGCGATGACTTCTGCGCACGTTTTGTGATGTGCTCTTGCGTATATTAATCGAATCCGAGACTTTGGACTGCGTAACGCGAGGTCGAAATTTTTTCATAAAATTTTTCCTATGCCTCGAGGTCGATTTTCGACCGTTTTTCCACATCATCTCCCGACTGCCAAACCGGCCGTGTTAGGCCTAGCGATGACTTCTGCGCACGTTTTGTGATGTGCTCTTACGTATATTAATCGAATCCGAGACTTTGGACTGCGTAGCGCGAGGTCGAAATTTTTTCATAAAATTTTTCCTATGCCTCGAGGTCGATTTTCGACCGTTTTTCCACATCATCTCCCGACTGCCAAACCGGCCGTGTTAGGCCTAGCGATGACTTCTGCGCACGTTTTGTGATGTGCTCTTACGTATATTAATCGAATCCGAGACTTTGGACTGCGTAGCGCGAGGTCGAAATTTTTTCATAAAATTTTTCCTATGCCTCGAGGTCGATTTTCGACCGTTTTTCCACATCATCTCCCGACTGCCAAACCGGCCGTGTTAGGCCTAGCGATGACTTCTGCGCACGTTTTGTGATGTGCTCTTACGTATATTAATCGAATCCGAGACTTTGGACTGCGTAGCGCGAGGTCGAAATTTTTTCATAAAATTTTTCCTATGCCTCGAGGTCGATTTTCAACCGTTTTTCCACATCATCTCCCGACTGCCAAACCGGCCGTGTTAGGCCTACCGATGACTTCTGCGCACGTTTTGTGATGTGCTCTTACGTATATTAATCGAATCCGAGACTTTGGACTGCGTAGCGCGAGGTCGAAATTTTTTCATAAAATTTTTCCTATGCCTCGAGGTCGATTTTCGACCGTTTTTCCACATCATCTCCCGACTGCCAAACCGGCCGTGTTAGGCCTACCGATGACTTCTGCGCACGTTTTGTGATGTGCTCTTACGTATATTAATCGAATCCGAGACTTTGGACTGCGTAGCGCGAGGTCGAAATTTTTTCATAAAATTTTTCCTATGCCTCGAGGTCGATTTTCGACCGTTTTTCCACATCATCTCCCGACTGCCAAACCGGCCGTGTTAGGCCTACCGATGACTTCTGCGCACGTTTTGTGATGTGCTCTTACGTATATTAATCGAATCCGAGACTTTGGACTGCGTAGCGCGAGGTCGAAATTTTTTCATAAAATTTTTCCTATGCCTCGAGGTCGATTTTCGACCGTTTTTCCACATCATCTCCCGACTGCCAAACCGGCCGTGTTAGGCCTAGCGATGACTTCTGCGCACGTTTTGTGATGTGCTCTTGCGTATATTAATCGAATCCGAGACTTTGGACTGCGTAGCGCGAGGTCGAAATTTTTTCATAAAATTTTTCCTATGCCTCGAAGTCGATTTTCGGCCGTTTTTCCTCATCATCTCCCGACTGCCAAACCAGCCGTGTTAGGCCTACCGATGACTTCTGCGCACGTTTTGTGATGTGCTCTTACGTATATTAATCGAATCCGAGACTTTGGACTGCGTAGCGCGAGGTCGAAATTTTTTCATAAAATTTTTCCTATGCCTCGAGGTCGATTTTCGGCCGTTTTTCCTCATCATCTCCCGACTGCCAAACCGGCCGTGTTAGGCCTACCGATGACTTCTGCGCACGTTTTGTGATGTGCTCTTACGTATATTAATCGAATCCGAGACTTTGGACTGCGTAGCGCGAGGTCGAAATTTTTTCATAAAATTTTTCCTATGCCTCGAGGTCGATTTTCGGCCGTTTTTCCTCATCATCTCCCGACTGCCAAACCGGCCGTGTTAGGCCTACCGATGACTTCTGCGCACGTTTTGTGATGTGCTCTTACGTATATTAATCGAATCCGAGACTTTGGACTGCGTAGCGCGAGGTCGAAATTTTTTCATAAAATTTTTCCTATGCCTCGAGGTCGATTTTCGGCCGTTTTTCCTCATCATCTCCCGACTGCCAAACCGGCCGTGTTAGGCCTACCGATGACTTCTGCGCACGTTTTGTGATGTGCTCTTACGTATATTAATCGAATCCGAGACTTTGGACTGCGTAGCGCGAGGTCGAAATTTTTTCATAAAATTTTTCCTATGCCTCGAGGTCGATTTTCGGCCGTTTTTCCTCATCATCTCCCGACTGCCAAACCGGCCGTGTTAGGCCTACCGATGACTTCTGCGCACGTTTTGTGATGTGCTCTTACGTATATTAATCGAATCCGAGACTTTGGACTGCGTAGCGCGAGGTCGAAATTTTTTCATAAAATTTTTCCTATGCCTCGAGGTCGATTTTCGGCCGTTTTTCCTCATCATCTCCCGACTGCCAAACCGGCCGTGTTAGGCCTACCGATGACTTCTGCGCACGTTTTGTGATGTGCTCTTACGTATATTAATCGAATCCGAGACTTTGGACTGCGTAGCGCGAGGTCGAAATTTTTTCATAAAATTTTTCCTATGCCTCGAAGTCGATTTTCGGCCGTTTTTCCTCATCATCTCCCGACTGCCAAACCAGCCGTGTTAGGCCTACCGATGACTTCTGCGCACGTTTTGTGATGTGCTCTTACGTATATTAATCGAATCCGAGACTTTGGACTGCGTAGCGCGAGGTCGAAATTTTTTCATAAAATTTTTCCTATGCCTCGAGGTCGATTTTCGGCCGTTTTTCCTCATCATCTCCCGACTGCCAAACCGGCCGTGTTAGGCCTACCGATGACTTCTGCGCACGTTTTGTGATGTGCTCTTACGTATATTAATCGAATCCGAGACTTTGGACTGCGTAGCGCGAGGTCGAAATTTTTTCATAAAATTTTTCCTATGCCTCGAGGTCGATTTTCGGCCGTTTTTCCTCATCATCTCCCGACTGCCAAACCGGCCGTGTTAGGCCTACCGATGACTTCTGCGCACGTTTTGTGATGTGCTCTTACGTATATTAATCGAATCCGAGACTTTGGACTGCGTAGCGCGAGGTCGAAATTTTTTCATAAAATTTTTCCTATGCCTCGAGGTCGATTTTCGGCCGTTTTTCCTCATCATCTCCCGACTGCCAAGCCGGCCGCGTTAGGCCTACCGATGACTTCTGCGCACGTTTTGTGATGTGCTCTTACGTATATTAATCGAATCCGAGACTTTGGACTGCGTAGCGCGAGGTCGAAATTTTTTCATAAAATTTTTCCTATGCCTCGAAGTCGATTTTCGGCCGTTTTTCCTCATCATCTCCCGACTGCCAAACCAGCCGTGTTAGGCCTACCGATGACTTCTGCGCACGTTTTGTGATGTTCTCTTACGTATATTAATCGAATCCGAGACTTTGGACTGCGTAGCGCGAGGTCGAAATTTTTTCATAAAATTTTTCCTATGCCTGCCTCGAGGTCGATTTTCGGCCGTTTTTCCTCATCATCTCCCAACTGCCAAACCGGCCGTGTTAGGCCTACCGATGACTTCTGCGCACGTTTTGTGATGTGCTCTTACGTATATTAATCGAATCCGAGACTTTGGACTGCGTAGCGCGAGGTCGAAATTTTTTCATAAAATTTTTCCTATGCCTCGAGGTCGATTTTCGGCCGTTTTTCCTCATCATCTCCCGACTGCCAAACCGGCCGTGTTAGGCCTACCGATGACTTCTGCGCACGTTTTGTGATGTGCTCTTACGTATATTAATCGAATCCGAGACTTTGGACTGCGTAGCGCGAGGTCGAAATTTTTTCATAAAATTTTTCCTATGCCTCGAGGTCGATTTTCGGCCGTTTTTCCTCATCATCTCCCGACTGCCAAACCGGCCGCGTTAGGCCTACCGATGACTTCTGCGCACGTTTTGTGATGTGCTCTTACGTATATTAATCGAATCCGAGACTTTGGACAGCGTAGCGCGAGGTCGAAATTTTTTCATAAAATTTTTCCTATGCCTCGAAGTCGATTTTCGGCCGTTTTTCCTCATCATCTCCCGACTGCCAAACCAGCCGTGTTAGGCCTACCGATGACTTCTGCGCACGTTTTGTGATGTGCTCTTACGTATATTAATCGAATCCGAGACTTTGGACTGCGTAGCGCGAGGTCGAAATTTTTTCATAAAATTTTTCCTATGCCTCGAGGTCGATTTTTGGCCGTTTTTCCTCATCATCTCCCGACTGCCAAACCGGCCGTGTTAGGCCTACCGATGACTTAAGCGCACGTTTTGTGATGTGCTCTTACGTATATTAATCGAATCCGAGACTTTGGACTGCGTAGCGCGAGGTCGACATTTTTTCATAAAATTTTTCCTATGCCTCGAAGTCGATTTTCGGCCGTTTTTTCTCATCATCTCCCGACTACCAAACCGGCCGTGTTAGGCCTACCGATGACTTCTGCGCACGTTTTGTGATGTGCTCTTACGTATATTAATCGAATCCGAGAATTTGGACTGCGTAGCGCGAGGTCGAAATTTGTTCATAAAATTTTTCCTATGCCTCGAGGTCGATTTTCGGCCGTTTTTCCTCATCATCTCCCGACTGCCAAACCGGCCGTGTTAGGCCTACCGATGACTTCTGCGCACGTTTTGTGATGTGCTCTTACGTATATTAATCGAATCCGAGACTTTGGACTGCGTAGCGCGAGGTCGACATTTTTTCATAAAATTTTTCCTATGCCTCGAAGTCGATTTTCGGCCGTTTTTTCTCATCATCTCCCGACTACCAAACCGGCCGTGTTAGGCCTACCGATGACTTCTGCGCACGTTTTGTGATGTGCTCTTACGTATATTAATCGAATCCGAGAATTTGGACTGCGTAGCGCGAGGTCGAAATTTGTTCATAAAATTTTTCCTATGCCTCGAGGTCGATTTTCGGCCGTTTTTCGTCATCATCTCCCGACTGCCAAACCGGCCGTGTTAGGCCTACCGATGACTTCTGCGCACGTTTTGTGATGTGCTCTTACGTATATTAATCGAATCCGAGACTTTGGACTGCGTAGCGCGAGGTCGAAATTTTTTCATAAAATTTTTCCTATGCCTCGAGGTCGATTTTCGGCCGTTTTTCCTCATCATCTCCCGACTGCCAAACCGGCCGTGTTAGGCCTACCGATGTCTTCTGCGCATGTTTTATGATGTGCTCTTACATATATTAATCGAATCCGAGACTTTGGACTGTGTAGCGCGAGGTCGAAATTTTTTCATAAAATTTTTCCTATGCCTCGAAGTCGATTTTCGGTCGTTTTTCCTCATCATCTCCCGACTGCCAAACCGGCCGTGTTAGGCCTACCGATGACTTCTGCGCACGTTTTGTGATGTGCTCTTACGTATATTAATCGAATCCGAGACTTTGGACTACGTAGCGCGAGGTCGAAATTTTTTCATAAAATTTTTCCTATGCCTCGAGGTCGATTTTCGGCCGTTTTTCCACATCATCTCCCGACTGCCAAACCGGCCGTGTTAGGCCTACCGATGACTTCTGCGCACGTTTTGTGATGTGCTCTTACGTATATTAATCGAATCCGAGACTTTGGACTGCGTAGCGCGAGGTCGAAATTTTTTCATAAAATTTTTCCTATGCCTCGAGGTCGATTTTCGGCCGTCTTTCCACATCATCTCCCGACTGCCAAACCGGCCGTGTTAGGCCTACCGATGACTTCTGCGCACGTTTTGTGATGTGCTCTTACGTATATTAATCGAATCCGAGAATTTGGACTGCGTAGCGCGAGGTCGAAATTTGTTCATAAAATTTTTCCTATGCCTCGAGGTCGATTTTCGGCCGTTTTTCCTCATCATCTCCCGACTGCCAAACCGGCCGTGTTAGGCCTACCGATGACTTCTGCGCACGTTTTGTGATGTGCTCTTACGTATATTAATCGAATCCGAGACTTTGGACTGCGTAGCGCGAGGTCGAAATTTTTTCATAAAATTTTTCCTATGCCTCGAGGTCGATTTTCGGCCGTTTTTCCTCATCATCTCCCGACTGCCAAACCGGCCGTGTTAGGCCTACCGATGACTTCTGCGCACGTTTTGTGATGTGCTCTTACATATATTAATCGAATCCGAGACTTTGGACTGTGTAGCGCGAGGTCGAAATTTTTTCATAAAATTTTTCCTATGCCTCGAAGTCGATTTTCGGTCGTTTTTCCTCATCATCTCCCGACTGCCAAACCGGCCGTGTTAGGCCTACCGATGACTTCTGCGCACGTTTTGTGATGTGCTCTTACGTATATTAATCGAATCCGAGACTTTGGACTACGTAGCGCGAGGTCGAAATTTTTTCATAAAATTTTTCCTATGCCTCGAGGTCGATTTTCGGCCGTTTTTCCACATCATCTCCCGACTGCCAAACCGGCCGTGTTAGGCCTACCGATGACTTCTGCGCACGTTTTGTGATGTGCTCTTACGTATATTAATCGAATCCGAGACTTTGGACTGCGTAGCGCGAGGTCGAAATTTTTTCATAAAATTTTTCCTATGCCTCGAGGTCGATTTTCGGCCGTTTTTCCACATCATCTCCCGACTGCCAAACCGGCCGTGTTAGGCCTACCGATGACTTCTGCGCACGTTTTGTGATGTGCTCTTACGTATATTAATCGAATCCGAGACTTTGGACTGCGTAGCGCGAGGTCGAAATTTTTTCATAAAATTTTTCCTATGCCTCGAAGTCGATTTTCGGCCGTTTTTCCTCATCATCTCCCGACTGCCAAACCGGCCGTGTTAGGCCTACCGATGACTTCTGCGCTCGTTTTGTGATGTGCTCTTACGTATATTAATCGAATCCGAGACTTTGGACTGCGTAGCGCGAGGTCGAAATTTTTTCATAAAATTTTTCCTATGCCTCGAAGTCGATTTTCGGCCGTTTTTCCTCATCATCTCCCGACTGCCAAACCGGCCGTGTTAGGCCTACCGATGACTTCTGCGCACGTTTTACGATGTGCTCTTACGTATACTAATCGAATCCGAGACTTTGGACTGCGTAGCGCGAGGTCGAAATTTTTTCATAAAATTTTTCCTATGCCTCGAGGTCGATTTTCGGCCGTTTTTCCACATCATCTCCCGACTGCCAAACCGGCCGTGTTAGGCCTACCGATGACTTCTGCGCACGTTTTGTGATGTGCTCTTACATATATTAATCGAATCCGAGACTTTGGACTGTGTAGCGCGAGGTCGAAATTTTTTCATAAAATTTTTCCTATGCCTCGAAGTCGATTTTCGGTCGTTTTTCCTCATCATCTCCCGACTGCCAAACCGGCCGTGTTAGGCCTACCGATGACTTCTGCGCACGTTTTGTGATGTGCTCTTACGTATATTAATCGAATAATCGAATCCGAAACTTTGGACTGCGTAGCGCGAGGTCGAAATTTTTTCATAAAATTTTTCCTATGCCTCGAGGTCGATTTTCGGCCGTTTTTCCTCATCATCTCCCGACTGCCAAACCGGCCGTGTTAGGCCTACCGATGACTTCTGCGCACGTTTTGTGATGTGCTCTTACGTATATTAATCGAATCCGAGACCTTGGACTGCGTAGCGCGAGGTCGAAATTTTTCCATAAAATTTTTCCTATGCCTCGAGGTCGATTTTCGGCCGTTTTTCCTCATCATCTCCCTCCCGACTGCCAAACCGGCCGTGTTAGGCCTACCGATGACTTCTGCGCACGTTTTGTGATGTGCTCTTACGTATATTAATCGAATCCGAGACTTTGGACTGCGTAGCGCGAGGTCGAAATTTTTTCATAAAATTTTTCCTATGCCTCGAGGTCGATTTTCGGCCGTTTTTCCTCATCATCTCCCGACTGCCAAACCGGCCGTGTTAGGCCTACCGATGACTTCTGCGCACGTTTTGTGATGTGCTCTTACGTATATTAATCGAATCCGAGACTTTGGACTGCGTAGCGCGAGGTCGAAATTTTTTCATAAAATTTTTCCTATGCCTCGAGGTTGATTTTCGGCCGTTTTTCCTCATCATCTCCCGACTGCCAAACCGGCCGTGTTAGGCCTACCGATGACTTCTGCGCACGTTTTGTGATGTGCTCTTACGTATATTAATCGAATCCGAGACTTTGGACTGCGTAGCGCGAGGTCGAAATTTTTTCATAAAATTTTTCCTATGCCTCGAGGTCGATTTTCGGCCGTTTTTCCTCATCATCTCCCGACTGCCAAACCGGCCGTGTTAGGCCTACCGATGACTTCTGCGCACGTTTTGTGATGTGCTCTTACGTATATTAATCGAATCCGAGACTTTGGACTGCGTAGCGCGAGGTCGAAATTTTTTCATCTAATTTTTCCTATGCCTCGAAGTCGATTTTCGGCCGTTTTTCCTCATCATCTCCCGACTGCCAAACCGGCCGTGTTAGGCCTACCGATGACTTCTGCGCACGTTTTGTGATGTGCTCTTACGTATATTAATCGAATCCGAGACCTTGGACTGCGTAGCGCAAGGTCGAAATTTTTTCGTAAAATTTTTCCTATGCCTCGAGGTCGATTTTCGGCCGTTTTTCCTCATCATCTCCCGACTGCCAAACCGGCCGTGTTAGGCCTACCGATGACTTCTGCGCACGTTTTATGATGTGCTCTTACGTATATTAATCGAATCCGAGACTTTGGACTGCGTAGCGCGAGGTCGAAATTTTTTCATAAAATTTTTCCTATGCCTCGAGGTCGATTTTCGGCCGTTTTTCCTCATCATCTCCCGACTGCCAAACCGGCCGTGTTAGGCCTACCGATGACTTCTGCGCACGTTTTGTGATGTGCTCTTACGTATATTAATCGAATCCGAGACTTTGGACTGCGTAGCGCGAGGTCGAAATTTTTTCATAAAAATTTTCCTATGCCTCGAGGTCGATTTTCGGCCGTTTTTCCTCATCATCTCCCGACTGCCAAACCGGCCGTGTTAGGCCTACCGATGACTTCTGCGCACGTTTTGTGATGTGCTCTTACGTATATTAATCGAATCCGAGACTTTGGACTGCGTAGCGCGAGGTCGAAATTTTTTCATAAAATTTTTCCTATGCCTCGAGGTCGATTTTCGGCCGTTTTTCCTCATCATCTCCCGACTGCCAAACCGGCTGTGTTAGGCCTACCGATGACTTCTGCGCACGTTTTGTGATGTGCTCTTATGTACATTAATCGAATCCGAGACTTTGGACTGCGTAGCGCGAGGTCGAAATTTTTTCATAAAATTTTTCCTATGCCTCGAGGTTAATTTTCGTCCGTTTTTCCTCATCATCTCCCGACTGCCAAACCGGCCGTGTTAGGCCTACCGATGACTTCTGCGCACGTTTTGTGATGTGCTCTTACGTATATTAATCGAATCCGAGACTTTGGACTACGTAGCGCGAGGTCGAAATTTTTTCATAAAATTTTTCCTATGCCTCGAGGTTGATTTTCGGCCGTTTTTCCTCATCATCTCCCGACTGCCAAACCGGCCGTGTTAGGCCTACCGATGACTTCTGTGCACGTTTTGTGATGTGCTCTTTCGTATATTAATCGAATCCGAGACCTTGGACTGCGTAGCGCGAGGTCGAAATTTTTTCATAAAATTTTTCCTATGCCTCGAAGTCGATTTTCGGCCGTTTTTCCTCATCATCTCCCGACTGCCAAACCGGCCGTGTTAGGCCTACCGATGACTTCTGCGCACGTTTTGTGATGTGCTCTTACGTATATTAATCGAATCCGAGACTTTGGACTGCGTAGCGCGAGGTCGAAATTTTTTCATAAAATTTTTCCTATGCCTCGAGGTCGATTTTCGGCCGTTTTTCCTCATCATCTCGCGACTGCCAAACCGGCCGTGTTAGGCCTACCGATGACTTCTGCGGACGTTTTGTGATGTGCTCTTACGTATATTAATCGAATCCGAGACTTTGGACTGCGTAGCGCGAGGTCGAAATTTGTTCATAAAATTTTTCCTATGCCTCGAGGTCGATTTTCGGCCGTTTTTCCTCATCATCTCCCGACTGCCAAACCGGCCGTGTTAGGCCTACCGATGACTTCTGCGCACGTTTTGTGATGTGCTCTTACGTATATTAATCGAATCCGAGACTTTGGACTGCGTAGCGCGAGGTCGAAATTTTTTCTTAAAATTTTTCCTATGCCTCGAGGTCGATTTTCGGCCGTTTTTCCTCATCATCTCCCGACTGCCAAACCGGCCGTGTTAGGCCTACCGATGACTTCTGCGCACGTTTTGTGATGTGCTCTTACGTATATTAATCGAATCCGAAACTTTGGACTGCGTAGCGCGAGGTCGAAATTTTTTCATAAAATTTTTCCTATGCCTCGAGGTCGATTTTCGGCCGTTTTTCCTCATCATCTCCCGACTGCCAAACCGGCCGTGTTAGGCCTACCGATGACTTCTGCGCACGTTTTGTGATGTGCTCTTACGTATATTAATCGAATCCGAGACCTTGGACTGCGTAGCGCGAGGTCGAAATTTTTCCATAAAATTTTTCCTATGCCTCGAGGTCGATTTTCGGCCGTTTTTCCTCATCATCTCCCTCCCGACTGCCAAACCGGCCGTGTTAGGCCTACCGATGACTTCTGCGCACGTTTTGTGATGTGCTCTTACGTATATTAATCGAATCCGAGACTTTGGACTGCGTAGCGCGAGGTCGAAATTTTTTCATAAAATTTTCCTTTGCCTCGAGGTCGATTTTCGGCCGTTTTTCCTCATCATCTCCCGACTGCCAAACCGGCCGTGTTAGGCCTACCGATGACTTCTGCGCACGTTTTGTGATGTGCTCTTACGTATATTAATCGAATCCGAGACTTTGGACTGCGTAGCGCGAGGTCGAAATTTTTTCATAAAATTTTTCCTATGCCTCGAGGTTGATTTTCGGCCGTTTTTCCTCATCATCTCCCGACTGCCAAACCGGCCGTGTTAGGCCTACCGATGACTTCTGCGCACGTTTTGTGATGTGCTCTTACGTATATTAATCGAATCCGAGACTTTGGACTGCGTAGCGCGAGGTCGAAATTTTTTCATAAAATTTTTCCTATGCCTCGAGGTCGATTTTCGGCCGTTTTTCCTCATCATCTTCCGACTGCCAAACCGGCCGTGTTAGGCCTACCGATGACTTCTGCGCACGTTTTGTGATGTGCTCTTACGTATATTAATCGAATCCGAGACTTTGGACTGCGTAGCGCGAGGTCGAAATTTTTTCATCTAATTTTTCCTATGCCTCGAAGTCGATTTTCGGCCGTTTTTCCTCATCATCTCCCGACTGCCAAACCGGCCGTGTTAGGCCTACCGATGACTTCTGCGCACGTTTTGTGATGTGCTCTTACGTATATTAATCGAATCCGAGACCTTGGACTGCGTAGCGCGAGGTCGAAATTTTTTCGTAAAATTTTTCCTATGCCTCGAGGTCGATTTTCGGCCGTTTTTCCTCATCATCTCCCGACTGCCAAACCGGCCGTGTTAGGCCTACCGATGACTTCTGCGCACGTTTTATGATGTGCTCTTACGTATATTAATCGAATCCGAGACTTTGGACTGCGTAGCGCGAGGTCGAAATTTTTTCATAAAATTTTTCCTATGCCTCGAGGTCGATTTTCGGCCGTTTTTCCTCATCATCTCCCGACTGCCAAACCGGCCGTGTTAGGCCTACCGATGACTTCTGCGCACGTTTTGTGATGTGCTCTTACGTATATTAATCGAATCCGAGACTTTGGACTGCGTAGCGCGAGGTCGAAATTTTTTCATAAAAATTTTCCTATGCCTCGAGGTCGATTTTCGGCCGTTTTTCCTCATCATCTCCCGACTGCCAAACCGGCCGTGTTAGGCCTACCGATGACTTCTGCGCACGTTTTGTGATGTGCTCTTACGTATATTAATCGAATCCGAGACTTTGGACTGCGTAGCGCGAGGTCGAAATTTTTTCATAAAATTTTTCCTATGCCTCGAGGTCGATTTTCGGCCGTTTTTCCTCATCATCTCCCGACTGCCAAACCGGCTGTGTTAGGCCTACCGATGACTTCTGCGCACGTTTTGTGATGTGCTCTTATGTACATTAATCGAATCCGAGACTTTGGACTGCGTAGCGCGAGGTCGAAATTTTTTCATAAAATTTTTCCTATGCCTCGAGGTTAATTTTCGTCCGTTTTTCCTCATCATCTCCCGACTGCCAAACCGGCCGTGTTAGGCCTACCGATGACTTCTGCGCACGTTTTGTGATGTGCTCTTACGTATATTAATCGAATCCGAGACTTTGGACTACGTAGCGCGAGGTCGAAATTTTTTCATAAAATTTTTCCTATGCCTCGAGGTTGATTTTCGGCCGTTTTTCCTCATCATCTCCCGACTGCCAAACCGGCCGTGTTAGGCCTACCGATGACTTCTGTGCACGTTTTGTGATGTGCTCTTTCGTATATTAATCGAATCGGAGACCTTGGACTGCGTAGCGCGAGGTCGAAATTTTTTCATAAAATTTTTCCTATGCCTCGAAGTCGATTTTCGGCCGTTTTTCCTCATCATCTCCCGACTGCCAAACCGGCCGTGTTAGGCCTACCGATGACTTCTGCGCACGTTTTGTGATGTGCTCTTACGTATATTAATCGAATCCGAGACTTTGGACTGCGTAGCGCGAGGTCGAAATTTTTTCATAAAATTTTTCCTATGCCTCGAGGTCGATTTTCGGCCGTTTTTCCTCATCATCTCGCGACTGCCAAACCGGCCGTGTTAGGCCTACCGATGACTTCTGCGGACGTTTTGTGATGTGCTCTTACGTATATTAATCGAATCCGAGACTTTGGACTGCGTAGCGCGAGGTCGAAATTTGTTCATAAAATTTTTCCTATGCCTCGAGGTCGATTTTCGGCCGTTTTTCCTCATCATCTCCCGACTGCCAAACCGGCCGTGTTAGGCCTACCGATGACTTCTGCGCACGTTTTGTGATGTGCTCTTACGTATATTAATCGAATCCGAGACCTTGGACTGCGTAGCGCGAGGTCGAAATTTTTTCATAAAATGTTTCCTATGCCTCGAGGTCGATTTTCGGCCGTTTTTCCTCATCATCTCCCGACTGCCAAACCGGCCGTGTTAGGCCTACCGATGACTTCTGCGCACGTTTTGTGATGTGCTCTTACGTATATTAATCGAATCCGAGACTTTGGACTGCGTAGCGCGAGGTCGAAATTTTTTCATAAAATTTTTCCTATGCCTCGAGGTCGATTTTCGGCCGTTTTTCCTCATCATGTCCCGACTGCCAAACCGGCCGTGTTAGGCCTACCGATGACTTCTGCGCACGTTTTATGATGTGCTCTTACGTATATTAATCGAATCCGAGACTTTGGACTGCGTACCGCGAGGTCGAAATTTTTTCATAAAATTTTTCCTATGCCTCGAGGTCGATTTTCGGCCGTTTTTCCTCTTCATCTCCCGACTGCCAAACCGGCCGTGTTAGGCCTACCGATGACTTCTGCGCACGTTTTGTGATGTGCTCTTACGTATATTAATCGAATCCAAGACTTTGGACTGCGGAGCGCGAGGTCGAAATTTTTTCATAAAATTTTTCCTATGCTTCGAGGTCGATTTTCGGCCGTTTTTCCACATCATCTCCCGACTGCCAAACCGGCCGTGTTAGGCCTACCGATGACTTCTGCGCACGTTTTGTGATGTGCTCTTACGTATATTAATCGAATCCGAGACTTTGGACTGCGTAGCGCGAGGTCGAAATTTTTTCACAAAATTTTTCCTATGCCTCGAGGTCGATTTTCGGCCGTTTTTCCTCATCATCTCCCGACTGCCAAACCGGCCGTGTTAGGCCTACCGATGACTTCTGCGCACGTTTTGTGATGTGCTCTTACGTATATTAATCGAATCCGAGACTTTGGACTGCGTAGCGCGAGGTCGAAATTTTTTCATAAAATTTTTCCTATGCCTCGAGGTCGATTTTCGGCCGTTTTTCCTCATCATCTCCCGACTGCCAAACCGGCCGTGTTAGGCCTACCGATGACTTCTGCGCACGTTTTGTGATGTGCTCTTACGTATATTAATCGAATCCTAGACTTTGGACTGCGTAGCGCGAGGTCGAAATTTTTTCATAAAATTTTTCCTATGCCTCGAGGTCGATTTTCGGCCGTTTTTCCTCATCATCTCCCGACTGCCAAACCGGCCGTGTTAGGCCTACCGATGACTTCTGCGCACGTTTTGTGATGTGCTCTTACGTATATTAATCGAATCCGAGACCTTGGACTGCGTAACGCGAGGTCGAAATTTTTTCATAAAATTTTTCCTATGCCTCGAGGTCGATTTTCGGCCGTTTTTCCTCATCATCTCCCGACTTGCAAACCGGCCGTGTTAGGCCTACCGATGACTTCTGCGCACGTTTTGTGATGTGCTCTTACGTATATTAATCGAATCCGAGACCTTGGACTGCGTAGCGCGAGGTCGAAATTTTTTCATAAAATTTTTCCTATGCCTCGAGGTCGATTTTCGGCCGTTTTTCCTCATCATCTCCCGACTGCCAAACCGGCCGTGTTAGGCCTACCGATGAATTCTGCGCACGTTTTGTGATGTGCTCTTACGTATATTAATCGAATCCGAAACTTTGGACTGCGTAGCGCGAGGTCGAAATTTTTTCATAAAATTTTTCCTATGCCTCGAGGTCGATTTTCGGCCGTTTTTCCTCATCATCTCCCGACTGCCAAACCGGCCGTGTTAGGCCTACCGATGACTTCTGCGCACGTTTTATGATGTGCTCTTATGTACATTAATCGAATCCGAGACTTTGGACTGCGTAGCGCGAGGTCGAAATTTTTTCATAAAATTTTTCCTATGCCTCGAAGTCGATTTTCGGCCGTTTTTCCTCATCATCTCCCGACTGCCAAACCGGCCGTGTTAGGCCTACCGATGACTTCTGCGCACGTTTTGTGATGTGCTCTTACGTATATTAATCGAATCCGAGACTTTGGACTGCGTAGCGCGAGGTCGAAATTTGTTCATAAAATTTTTCCTATGCCTCGAGGTCGATTTTCGGCCGTTTTTCCTCATCATCTCCCGACTGCCAAACCGGCCGTGTTAGGCCTACCGATGACTTCTGCGCACGTTTTGTGATGTGCTCTTACGTATATTAATCGAATCCGAGACTTTGGATTGCGTAGCGCGAGGTCGAAATTTTTTCATAAAATTTTTCCTATGCCTCGAGGTCGATTTTCGGCCGTTATTCCTCATCATCTGCCGACTGCCAAACCGGCCGTGTTAGACCTACCGATGACTTCTGCGCACGTTTTGTGATGTGCTCTTACGTATATTAATCGAATCCGAGACTTTGGACTGCGTAGCGCGAGGTCGAAATTTTTTCATAAAATTTTTCCTATGCCTCGAGGTCGATTTTCGGCCGTTTTTCCTCATCATCTCCCGACTGCCAAACCGGCCGCGTTAGGCCTACCGATGACTTCTGCGCACGTTTTGTGATGTGCTCTTACGTATATTAATCGAATCCGAGACTTTGGACTGCGTAGCGCGAGGTCGAAATTTTTTCATAAAATTTTTCCTATGCCTCGAGGTCGATTTTCGGCCGTTTTTCCTCATCATCTCCCGACTGCCAAACCGGCCGCGTTAGGCCTACCGATGACTTCTGCGCACGTTTTGTGATGTGCTCTTACGTATATTAATCGAATCCGAGACTTTGGACTGCGTAGCGAGAGGTCGAAATTTTTTCATAAAATTTTTCCTATGCCTCGAGGTCGATTTTCGGCCGTTTTTCCTCATCATCTCCCGACTGCCAAACCGGCCGTGTTAGGCGTACCGATGACTTCTTCGCACGTTTTATGATGTGCTCTTACGTATATTAATCGAATCCGAGACTTTGGACTGCGTAGCGCGAGGTCGAAATTTTTTCATAAAATTTTTCCTATGCCTCGAAGTCGATTTTCGGCCGTTTTTTCTCATCATCTCCCGACTGCCAAACCGGCCGTGTTAGGCCTACCGATGACTTCTGCGCACGTTTTGTGATGTGCTCTTACGTATATTAATCGAATCCGAGACCTTGGACTGCGTAGCCCGAGGTCGAAATTTTTTCATAAAATTTTTCCTATGCCTCGAGGTCGATTTTCGGCCGTTTTTCCTCATCATCTCCCGACTGCCAAACCGGCCGTGTTAGGCCTACCGATGACTTCTGCGCACGTTTTGTGATGTGCTCTTACGTATATTAATCGAATCCGAGACTTTGGACTGCGTAGCGCGAGGTCGAAATTTTTTCATAAAATTTTTCCTATGCCTCGAGGTCGATTTTCGGCCGTTTTTCCTCATCATCTCCCGACTGCCAAACCGGCCGTGTTAGGCCTACCGATGACTTCTGCGCACGTTTTGTGATGTGCTCTTACGTATATTAATCGAATCCGAGACTTTGGATTGCGTAGCGCGAGGTCGAAATTTTTTCATAAAATTTTTCCTATGCCTCGAGGTCGATTTTCGGCCGTTTTTCCTCATCATCTCCCGACTGCCAAACCGGCCGTGTTAGGCCTACCGATGACTTCTGCGCACGTTTTGTGATGTGCTCTTACGTATATTAATCGAATCCGAGACTTTGGACTGCGTAGCGCGAGGTCGAAATTTTTTCATAAAATTTTTCCTATGCCTCGAGGTCGATTTTCGGCCGTTTTTCCTCATCATCTCCCGACTGCCAAACCGGCCGCGTTAGGCCTACCGATGACTTCTGCGCACGTTTTGTGATGTGCTCTTACGTATATTAATCGAATCCGAGACTTTGGACTGCGTAGCGCGAGGTCGAAATTTTTTCATAAAATTTTTCCTATGCCTCGAAGTCGATTTTCGGCCGTTTTTCCTCATCATCTCCCGACTGCCAAACCAGCCGTGTTAGGCCTACCGATGACTTCTGCGCACGTTTTGTGATGTGCTCTTACGTATATTAATCGAATCCGAGACTTTGGACTGCGTAGCGCGAGGTCGAAATTTTTTCATAAAATTTTTCCTATGCCTCGAGGTCGATTTTCGGCCGTTTTTCCTCATCATCTCCCGACTGCCAAACCGGCCGTGTTAGGCCTACCGATGACTTCTGCGCACGTTTTGTGATGTGCTCTTACGTATATTAATCGAATCCGAGACTTTGGACTGCGTAGCGCGAGGTCGAAATTTTTTCATAAAATTTTTCCTATGCCTCGAGGTCGATTTTCGGCCGTTTTTCCTCATCATCTCCCGACTGCCAAACCGGCCGTGTTAGGCCTACCGATGACTTCTGCGCACGTTTTGTGATGTGCTCTTACGTATATTAATCGAATCCGAGACTTTGGACTGCGTAGCGCGAGGTCGAAATTTTTTCATAAAATTTTTCCTATGCCTCGAGGTCGATTTTCGGCCGTTTTTCCTCATCATCTCCCGACTGCCAAACCGGCCGCGTTAGGCCTACCGATGACTTCTGCGCACGTTTTGTGATGTGCTCTTACGTATATTAATCGAATCCGAGACTTTGGACTGCGTAGCGCGAGGTCGAAATTTTTTCATAAAATTTTTCCTATGCCTCGAAGTCGATTTTCGGCCGTTTTTCCTCATCATCTCCCGACTGCCAAACCAGCCGTGTTAGGCCTACCGATGACTTCTGCGCACGTTTTGTGATGTTCTCTTACGTATATTAATCGAATCCGAGACTTTGGACTGCGTAGCGCGAGGTCGAAATTTTTTCATAAAATTTTTCCTATGCCTCGAGGTCGATTTTCGGCCGTTTTTCCTCATCATCTCCCGACTGCCAAACCGGCCGTGTTAGGCCTACCGATGACTTCTGCGCACGTTTTGTGATGTGCTCTTACGTATATTAATCGAATCCGAGACTTTGGACTGCGTAGCGCGAGGTCGAAATTTTTTCATAAAATTTTTCCTATGCCTCGAGGTCGATTTTCGGCTGTTTTTCCTCATCATCTCCCGACTGCCAAACCGGCCGTGTTAGGCCTACCGATGACTTCTGCGCACGTTTTGTGATGTGCTCTTACGTATATTAATCGAATCCGAGACTTTGGACTGCGTAGCGCGAGGTCGAAATTTTTTCATAAAATTTTTCCTATGCCTCGAGGTCGATTTTGGGCCGTTTTTCCTCATCATCTCCCGACTGCCAAACCGGCCGTGTTAGGCCTACCGATGACTTCTGCGCACGTTTTATGATGTGCTCTTACGTATATTAATCGAATCCGAGACTTTGGACTGCGTAGCGCGAGGTCGAAATTTGTTCATAAAATTTTTCCTATGCCTCGAGGTCGATTTTCGGCCGTTTTTCCTCATCATCTCCCGACTGCCAAACCGGCCGTGTTAGGCCTACCGATGACTTCTGCGCACGTTTTGTGATGTGCTCTTACGTATATTGATCGAATCCGAGACTTTGGACTGCGTAGCCCGAGGTCGAAATTTTTTCATAAAATTTTTCTTATGCCTCGAGGTCGATTTTCGGCCGTTTTTCCTCATCATCTCCCGACTGCCAAACCGGCCGTGTTAGGCCTACCGATGACTTCTGCGCACGTTTTGTGATGTGCTCTTACGTATATTAATCGAATCCGAGACTTTGGATTGCGTAGCGCGAGGTCGAAATTTTTTCATAAAATTTTTCCTATGCCTCGAGGTCGATTTTCGGCCGTTTTTCCTCATCATCTCCCGACTGCCAAACCGGCCGTGTTAGACCTACCGATGACTTCTGCGCACGTTTTGTGATGTGCTCTTACGTATATTAATCGAATCCGAGACTTTGGACTGCGTAGCGCGAGGTCGAAATTTTTTCATAAAATTTTTCCTATGCCTCGAGGTCGATTTTCGGCCGTTTTTCCTCATCATCTCCCGACTGCCAAACCGGCCGCGTTAGGCCTACCGATGACTTCTGCGCACGTTTTGTGATGTGCTCTTACGTATATTAATCGAATCCGAGACTTTGGACTGCGTAGCGCGAGGTCGAAATTTTTCCTATGCCTCGAGGTCGATTTTCGGCCGTTTTTCCTCATCATCTCCCGACTGCCAAACCGGCCGCGTTAGGCCTACCGATGACTTCTGCGCACGTTTTATGATGTGCTCTTACGTATATTAATCGAATCCGAGACTTTGGACTGCGTAGCGCGAGGTCGAAATTTGTTCATAAAATTTTTCCTATGCCTCGAGGTCGATTTTCGGCCGTTTTTCCTCATCATCTCCCGACTGCCAAACCGGCCGTGTTAGGCCTACCGATGACTTCTGCGCACGTTTTGTGATGTGCTCTTACGTATATTGATCGAATCCGAGACTTTGGACTGCGTAGCCCGAGGTCGAAATTTTTTCATAAAATTTTTCCTATGCCTCGAGGTCGATTTTCGGCCGTTTTTCCTCATCATCTCCCGACTGCCAAACCGGCCGTGTTAGGCCTACCGATGACTTCTGCGCACGTTTTGTGATGTGCTCTTACGTATATTAATCGAATCCGAGACTTTGGATTGCGTAGCGCGAGGTCGAAATTTTTTCATAAAATTTTTCCTATGCCTCGAGGTCGATTTTCGGCCGTTTTTCCTCATCATCTCCCGACTGCCAAACCGGCCGTGTTAGACCTACCGATGACTTCTGCGCACGTTTTGTGATGTGCTCTTACGTATATTAATCGAATCCGAGACTTTGGACTGCGTAGCGCGAGGTCGAAATTTTTTCATAAAATTTTTCCTATGCCTCGAGGTCGATTTTCGGCCGTTTTTCCTCATCATCTCCCGACTGCCAAACCGGCCGCGTTAGGCCTACCGATGACTTCTGCGCACGTTTTGTGATGTGCTCTTACGTATATTAATCGAATCCGAGACTTTGGACTGCGTAGCGCGAGGTCGAAATTTTTTCATAAAATTTTTCCTATGCCTCGAGGTCGATTTTCGGCCGTTTCTCCTCATCATCTCCCGACTGCCAAACCGGCCGCGTTAGGCCTACCGATGACTTCTGCGCACGTTTTGTGATGTGCTCTTACGTATATTAATCGAATCCGAGACTTTGGACTGCGTAGCGCGAGGTCGAAATTTTTTCATAAAATTTTTCCTATGCCTCGAAGTCGATTTTCGGCCGTTTTTCCTCATCATCTCCCGACTGCCAAACCGGCCGTGTTAGGCCTACCGATGACTTCTGCGCACGTTTTATGATGTGCTCTTACGTATATTAATCGAATCCGAGACTTTGGACTGCGTAGCGCGAGGTCGAAATTTTTTCATAAAATTTTTCCTATGCCTCGAAGTCGATTTTCGGCCGTTTTTTCTCATCATCTCCCGACTGCCAAACCGGCCGTGTTAGGCCTACCGATGACTTCTGCGCACGTTTTGTGATGTGGTCTTACGTATATTAATCGAATCCGAGACCTTGGACTGCGTAGCCCGAGGTCGAAATTTTTTCATAAAATTTTTCCTATGCCTCGAGGTCGATTTTCGGCCGTTTTTCCTCATCATCTCCCGACTGCCAAACCGGCCGTGTTAGGCCTATCGATGACTTCTGCGCACGTTTTGTGATGTGCTCTTACGTATATTAATCGAATCCGAGACTTTGGACTGCGTAGCGCGAGGTCGAAATTTTTTCATAAAATTTTTCCTATGCCTCGAGGTCGATTTTCGGCCGTTTTTCCTCATCATCTCCCGACTGCCAAACCGGCCGTGTTAGGCCTACCGATGACTTCTGCGCACGTTTTGTGATGTGCTCTTACGTATATTAATCGAATCCGAGACTTTGGATTGCGTAGCGCGAGGTCGAAATTTTTTCATAAAATTTTTCCTATGCCTCGAGGTCGATTTTCGGCCGTTTTTCCTCATCATCTCCCGACTGCCAAACCGGCCGTGTTAGGCCTACCGATGACTTCTGCGCACGTTTTGTGATGTGCTCTTACGTATATTAATCGAATCCGAGACTTTGGACTGCGTAGCGCGAGGTCGAAATTTTTTCATAAAATTTTTCCTATGCCTCGAGGTCGATTTTCGGCCGTTTTTCCTCATCATCTCCCGACTGCCAAACCGGCCGCGTTAGGCCTACCGATGACTTCTGCGCACGTTTTGTGATGTGCTCTTACGTATATTAATCGAATCCGAGACTTTGGACTGCGTAGCGCGAGGTCGAAATTTTTTCATAAAATTTTTCCTATGCCTTGAAGTCGATTTTCGGCCGTTTTTCCTCATCATCTCCCGACTGCCAAACCAGCCGTGTTAGGCCTACCGATGACTTCTGCGCACGTTTTGTGATGTGCTCTTACGTATATTAATCGAATCCGAGACTTTGGACTGCGTAGCGCGAGGTCGAAATTTTTTCATAAAATTTTTCCTATGCCTCGAGGTCGATTTTCGGCCGTTTTTCCTCATCATCTCCCGACTGCCAAACCGGCCGTGTTAGGCCTACCGATGACTTCTGCGCACGTTTTGTGATGTGCTCTTACGTATATTAATCGAATCCGAGACTTTGGACTGCGTAGCGCGAGGTCGAAATTTTTTCATAAAATTTTTCCTATGCCTCGAGGTCGATTTTCGGCCGTTTTTCCTCATCATCTCCCGACTGCCAAACCGGCCGTGTTAGGCCTACCGATGACTTCTGCGCACGTTTTGTGATGTGCTCTTACGTATATTAATCGAATCCGAGACTTTGGACTGCGTAGCGCGAGGTCGAAATTTTTTCATAAAATTTTTCCTATGCCTCGAGGTCGATTTTCGGCCGTTTTTCCTCATCATCTCCCGACTGCCAAACCGGCCGCGTTAGGCCTACCGATGACTTCTGCGCACGTTTTGTGATGTGCTCTTACGTATATTAATCGAATCCGAGACTTTGGACTGCGTAGCGCGAGGTCGAAATTTTTTCATAAAAT
Source organism: Eristalis intricaria (assembly GCA_964034865.1). Classification (NCBI taxonomy): domain Eukaryota; kingdom Metazoa; phylum Arthropoda; class Insecta; order Diptera; family Syrphidae; genus Eristalis; species Eristalis intricaria. The sequence continues at coordinate 25,367,757 of OZ035877.1, forward strand.
TTTTCCTATGCCTCGAAGTCGATTTTCGGCCGTTTTTCCTCATCATCTCCCGACTGCCAAACCAGCCGTGTTAGGCCTACCGATGACTTCTGCGCACGTTTTGTGATGTTCTCTTACGTATATTAATCGAATCCGAGACTTTGGACTGCGTAGCGCGAGGTCGAAATTTTTTCATAAAATTTTTCCTATGCCTCGAGGTCGATTTTCGGCCGTTTTTCCTCATCATCTCCCGACTGCCAAACCGGCCGTGTTAGGCCTACCGATGACTTCTGCGCACGTTTTGTGATGTGCTCTTACGTATATTAATCGAATCCGAGACTTTGGACTGCGTAGCGCGAGGTCGAAATTTTTTTCATAAAATTTTTCCTATGCCTCGGGGTCGATTTTCGGCTGTTTTTCCTCATCATCTCCCGACTGCCAAACCGGCCGTGTTAGGCCTACCGATGACTTCTGCGCACGTTTTGTGATGTGCTCTTACGTATATTAATCGAATCCGAGACTTTGGACTGCGTAGCGCGAGGTCGAAATTTTTTCATAAAATTTTTCCTATGCCTCGAAGTCGATTTTCGGCCGTTTTTCCTCATCATCTCCCGACTGCCAAACCGGCCGTGTTAGGCCTACCGATGACTTCTGCGCACGTTTTATGATGTGCTCTTACGTATATTAATCGAATCCGAGACTTTGGACTAAGTAGCGCGAGGTCGAAATTTTTTCATAAAATTTTTCCTATGCCTCGAAGTCGATTTTCGGCCGTTTTTTCTCATCATCTCCCGACTGCCAAACCGGCCGTGTTAGGCCTACCGATGACTTCTGCGCACGTTTTGTGATGTGCTCTTACGTATATTAATCGAATCCGAGACCTTGGACTGCGTAGCCCGAGGTCGAAATTTTTTCATAAAATTTTTCCTATGCCTCGAGGTCGATTTTCGGCCGTTTTTCCTCATCATCTCCCGACTGCCAAACCGGCCGTGTTAGGCCTACCGATGACTTCTGCGCACGTTTTGTGATGTGCTCTTACGTATATTAATCGAATCCGAGACTTTGGACTGCGTAGCGCGAGGTCGAAATTTTTTCATAAAATTTTTCCTATGCCTCGAGGTCGATTTTCGGCCGTTTTTCCTCATCATCTCCCGACTGCCAAACCGGCCGTGTTAGGCCTACCGATGACTTCTGCGCACGTTTTGTGATGTGCTCTTACGTATATTAATCGAATCCGAGACTTTGGATTGCGTAGCGCGAGGTCGAAATTTTTTCATAAAATTTTTCCTATGCCTCGAGGTCGATTTTCGGCCGTTTTTCCTCATCATCTCCCGACTGCCAAACCGGCCGTGTTAGGCCTACCGATGACTTCTGCGCACGTTTTGTGATGTGCTCTTACGTATATTAATCGAATCCGAGACTTTGGACTGCGTAGCGCGAGGTCGAAATTTTTTCATAAAATTTTTCCTATGCCTCGAGGTCGATTTTCGGCCGTTTTTCCTCATCATCTCCCGACTGCCAAACCGGCCGCGTTAGGCCTACCGATGACTTCTGCGCACGTTTTGTGATGTGCTCTTACGTATATTAATCGAATCCGAGACTTTGGACTGCGTAGCGCGAGGTCGAAATTTTTTCATAAAATTTTTCCTATGCCTCGAAGTCGATTTTCGGCCGTTTTTCCTCATCATCTCCCGACTGCCAAACCAGCCGTGTTAGGCCTACCGATGACTTCTGCGCACGTTTTGTGATGTGCTCTTACGTATATTAATCGAATCCGAGACTTTGGACTGCGTAGCGCGAGGTCGAAATTTTTTCATAAAATTTTTCCTATGCCTCGAGGTCGATTTTCGGCCGTTTTTCCTCATCATCTCCCGACTGCCAAACCGGCCGTGTTAGGCCTACCGATGACTTCTGCGCACGTTTTGTGATGTGCTCTTACGTATATTAATCGAATCCGAGACTTTGGACTGCGTAGCGCGAGGTCGAAATTTTTTCATAAAATTTTTCCTATGCCTCGAGGTCGATTTTCGGCCGTTTTTCCTCATCATCTCCCGACTGCCAAACCGGCCGTGTTAGGCCTACCGATGACTTCTGCGCACGTTTTGTGATGTGCTCTTACGTATATTAATCGAATCCGAGACTTTGGACTGCGTAGCGCGAGGTCGAAATTTTTTCATAAAATTTTTCCTATGCCTCGAGGTCGATTTTCGGCCGTTTTTCCTCATCATCTCCCGACTGCCAAACCGGCCGCGTTAGGCCTACCGATGACTTCTGCGCACGTTTTGTGATGTGCTCTTACGTATATTAATCGAATCCGAGACTTTGGACTGCGTAGCGCGAGGTCGAAATTTTTTCATAAAATTTTTCCTATGCCTCGAAGTCGATTTTCGGCCGTTTTTCCTCATCATCTCCCGACTGCCAAACCAGCCGTGTTAGGCCTACCGATGACTTCTGCGCACGTTTTGTGATGTTCTCTTACGTATATTAATCGAATCCGAGACTTTGGACTGCGTAGCGCGAGGTCGAAATTTTTTCATAAAATTTTTCCTATGCCTGCCTCGAGGTCGATTTTCGGCCGTTTTTCCTCATCATCTCCCAACTGCCAAACCGGCCGTGTTAGGCCTACCGATGACTTCTGCGCACGTTTTGTGATGTGCTCTTACGTATATTAATCGAATCCGAGACTTTGGACTGCGTAGCGCGAGGTCGAAATTTTTTCATAAAATTTTTCCTATGCCTCGAGGTCGATTTTCGGCCGTTTTTCCTCATCATCTCCCGACTGCCAAACCGGCCGTGTTAGGCCTACCGATGACTTCTGCGCACGTTTTGTGATGTGCTCTTACGTATATTAATCGAATCCGAGACTTTGGATTGCGTAGCGCGAGGTCGAAATTTTTTCATAAAATTTTTCCTATGCCTCGAGGTCGATTTTCGGCCGTTTTTCCTCATCATCTCCCGACTGCCAAACCGGCCGTGTTAGGCCTACCGATGACTTCTGCGCACGTTTTGTGATGTGCTCTTACGTATATTAATCGAATCCGAGACTTTGGACTGCGTAGCGCGAGGTCGAAATTTTTTCATAAAATTTTTCCTATGCCTCGAGGTCGATTTTCGGCCGTTTTTCCTCATCATCTCCCGACTGCCAAACCGGCCGCGTTAGGCCTACCGATGACTTCTGCGCACGTTTTGTGATGTGCTCTTACGTATATTAATCGAATCCGAGACTTTGGACTGCGTAGCGCGAGGTCGAAATTTTTTCATAAAATTTTTCCTATGCCTCGAAGTCGATTTTCGGCCGTTTTTCCTCATCATCTCCCGACTGCCAAACCAGCCGTGTTAGGCCTACCGATGACTTCTGCGCACGTTTTGTGATGTGCTCTTACGTATATTAATCGAATCCGAGACTTTGGACTGCGTAGCGCGAGGTCGAAATTTTTTCATAAAATTTTTCCTATGCCTCGAGGTCGATTTTCGGCCGTTTTTCCTCATCATCTCCCGACTGCCAAACCGGCCGTGTTAGGCCTACCGATGACTTCTGCGCATGTTTTGTGATGTGCTCTTACGTATATTAATCGAATCCGAGACTTTGGACTGCGTAGCGCGAGGTCGAAATTTTTTCATAAAATTTTTCCTATGCCTCGAGGTCGATTTTCGGCCGTTTTTCCTCATCATCTCCCGACTGCCAAGCCGGCCGCGTTAGGCCTACCGATGACTTCTGCGCACGTTTTGTGATGTGCTCTTACGTATATTAATCGAATCCGAGACTTTGGACTGCGTAGCGCGAGGTCGAAATTTTTTCATCATCTCCCGACTGCCAAACCGGCCGTGTTAGGCCTACCGATGACTTCTGCGCACGTTTTGTGATGTGCTCTTACGTATATTAATCGAATCCGAGACTTTGGACTGCGTAGCGCGAGGTCGAAATTTTTTCATAAAATTTTTCCTATGCCTCGAAGTCGATTTTCGGCCGTTTTTCCTCATCATCTCCCGACTGCCAAACCAGCCGTGTTAGGCCTACCGATGACTTCTGCGCACGTTTTGTGATGTGCTCTTACGTATATTAATCGAATCCGAGACTTTGGACTGCGTAGCGCGAGGTCGAAATTTTTTCATAAAATTTTTCCTATGCCTCGAGGTCGATTTTCGGCCGTTTTTCCTCATCATCTCCCGACTGCCAAACCGGCCGTGTTAGGCCTACCGATGACTTCTGCGCACGTTTTGTGATGTGCTCTTACGTATATTAATCGAATCCGAGACTTTGGACTGCGTAGCGCGAGGTCGAAATTTTTTCATAAAATTTTTCCTATGCCTCGAGGTCGATTTTCGGCCGTTTTTCCTCATCATCTCCCGACTGCCAAACCGGCCGTGTTAGGCCTACCGATGACTTCTGCGCACGTTTTGTGATGTGCTCTTACGTATATTAATCGAATCCGAGACTTTGGACTGCGTAGCGCGAGGTCGAAATTTTTTCATAAAATTTTTCCTATGCCTCGAGGTCGATTTTCGGCCGTTTTTCCTCATCATCTCCCGACTGCCAAGCCGGCCGCGTTAGGCCTACCGATGACTTCTGCGCACGTTTTGTGATGTGCTCTTACGTATATTAATCGAATCCGAGACTTTGGACTGCGTAGCGCGAGGTCGAAATTTTTTCATAAAATTTTTCCTATGCCTCGAGGTCGATTTTCGGCCGTTTTTCCTCATCATCTCCCGACTGCCAAACCGGCCGTGTTAGGCCTACCGATGACTTCTGCGCACGTTTTGTGATGTGCTCTTACGTATATTAATCGAATCCGAGACTTTGGATTGCGTAGCGCGAGGTCGAAATTTTTTCATAAAATTTTTCCTATGCCTCGAGGTCGATTTTCGGCCGTTTTTCCTCATCATCTCCCGACTGCCAAACCGGCCGTGTTAGGCCTACCGATGACTTCTGCGCACGTTTTGTGATGTGCTCTTACGTATATTAATCGAATCCGAGACTTTGGACTGCGTAGCGCGAGGTCGAAATTTTTTCATAAAATTTTTCCTATGCCTCGAGGTCGATTTTCGGCCGTTTTTCCTCATCATCTCCCGACTGCCAAACCGGCCGCGTTAGGCCTACCGATGACTTCTGCGCACGTTTTGTGATGTGCTCTTACGTATATTAATCGAATCCGAGACTTTGGACTGCGTAGCGCGAGGTCGAAATTTTTTCATAAAATTTTTCCTATGCCTCGAAGTCGATTTTCGGCCGTTTTTCCTCATCATCTCCCGACTGCCAAACCAGCCGTGTTAGGCCTACCGATGACTTCTGCGCACGTTTTGTGATGTGCTCTTACGTATATTAATCGAATCCGAGACTTTGGACTGCGTAGCGCGAGGTCGAAATTTTTTCATAAAATTTTTCCTATGCCTCGAGGTCGATTTTCGGCCGTTTTTCCTCATCATCTCCCGACTGCCAAACCGGCCGTGTTAGGCCTACCGATGACTTCTGCGCACGTTTTGTGATGTGCTCTTACGTATATTAATCGAATCCGAGACTTTGGACTGCGTAGCGCGAGGTCGAAATTTTTTCATAAAATTTTTCCTATGCCTCGAGGTCGATTTTCGGCCGTTTTTCCTCATCATCTCCCGACTGCCAAACCGGCCGTGTTAGGCCTACCGATGACTTCTGCGCACGTTTTGTGATGTGCTCTTACGTATATTAATCGAATCCGAGACTTTGGACTGCGTAGCGCGAGGTCGAAATTTTTTCATAAAATTTTTCCTATGCCTCGAGGTCGATTTTCGGCCGTTTTTCCTCATCATCTCCCGACTGCCAAACCAGCCGTGTTAGGCCTACCGATGACTTCTGCGCACGTTTTGTGATGTTCTCTTACGTATATTAATCGAATCCGAGACTTTGGACTGCGTAGCGCGAGGTCGAAATTTTTTCATAAAATTTTTCCTATGCCTGCCTCGAGGTCGATTTTCGGCCGTTTTTCCTCATCATCTCCCAACTGCCAAACCGGCCGTGTTAGGCCTACCGATGACTTCTGCGCACGTTTTGTGATGTGCTCTTACGTATATTAATCGAATCCGAGACTTTGGACTGCGTAGCGCGAGGTCGAAATTTTTTCATAAAATTTTTCCTATGCCTCGAGGTCGATTTTCGGCCGTTTTTCCTCATCATCTCCCGACTGCCAAACCGGCCGTGTTAGGCCTACCGATGACTTCTGCGCACGTTTTGTGATGTGCTCTTACGTATATTAATCGAATCCGAGACTTTGGACTGCGTAGCGCGAGGTCGAAATTTTTTCATAAAATTTTTCCTATGCCTCGAGGTCGATTTTCGGCCGTTTTTCCTCATCATCTCCCGACTGCCAAGCCGGCCGCGTTAGGCCTACCGATGACTTCTGCGCACGTTTTGTGATGTGCTCTTACGTATATTAATCGAATCCGAGACTTTGGACTGCGTAGCGCGAGGTCGAAATTTTTTCATAAAATTTTTCCTATGCCTCGAAGTCGATTTTCGGCCGTTTTTCCTCATCATCTCCCGACTGCCAAACCAGCCGTGTTAGGCCTACCGATGACTTCTGCGCACGTTTTGTGATGTTCTCTTACGTATATTAATCGAATCCGAGACTTTGGACTGCGTAGCGCGAGGTCGAAATTTTTTCATAAAATTTTTCCTATGCCTGCCTCGAGGTCGATTTTCGGCCGTTTTTCCTCATCATCTCCCAACTGCCAAACCGGCCGTGTTAGGCCTACCGATGACTTCTGCGCACGTTTTGTGATGTGCTCTTACGTATATTAATCGAATCCGAGACTTTGGACTGCGTAGCGCGAGGTCGAAATTTTTTCATAAAATTTTTCCTATGCCTCGAGGTCGATTTTCGGCCGTTTTTCCTCATCATCTCCCGACTGCCAAACCGGCCGTGTTAGGCCTACCGATGACTTCTGCGCACGTTTTGTGATGTGCTCTTACGTATATTAATCGAATCCGAGACTTTGGACTGCGTAGCGCGAGGTCGAAATTTTTTCATAAAATTTTTCCTATGCCTCGAGGTCGATTTTCGGCCGTTTTTCCTCATCATCTCCCGACTGCCAAACCGGCCGTGTTAGGCCTACCGATGACTTCTGCGCACGTTTTGTGATGTGCTCTTACGTATATTAATCGAATCCGAGACTTTGGATTGCGTAGCGCGAGGTCGAAATTTTTTCATAAAATTTTTCCTATGCCTCGAGGTCGATTTTCGGCCGTTTTTCCTCATCATCTCCCGACTGCCAAACCGGCCGTGTTAGGCCTACCGATGACTTCTGCGCACGTTTTGTGATGTGCTCTTACGTATATTAATCGAATCCGAGACTTTGGACTGCGTAGCGCGAGGTCGAAATTTTTTCATAAAATTTTTCCTATGCCTCGAGGTCGATTTTCGGCCGTTTTTCCTCATCATCTCCCGACTGCCAAACCGGCCGCGTTAGGCCTACCGATGACTTCTGCGCACGTTTTGTGATGTGCTCTTACGTATATTAATCGAATCCGAGACTTTGGACAGCGTAGCGCGAGGTCGAAATTTTTTCATAAAATTTTTCCTATGCCTCGAAGTCGATTTTCGGCCGTTTTTCCTCATCATCTCCCGACTGCCAAACCAGCCGTGTTAGGCCTACCGATGACTTCTGCGCACGTTTTGTGATGTGCTCTTACGTATATTAATCGAATCCGAGACTTTGCACTGCGTAGCGCGAGGTCGAAATTTTTTCATAAAATTTTTCCTATGCCTCGAGGTCGATTTTTGGCCGTTTTTCCTCATCATCTCCCGACTGCCAAACCGGCCGTGTTAGGCCTACCGATGACTTAAGCGCACGTTTTGTGATGTGCTCTTACGTATATTAATCGAATCCGAGACTTTGGACTGCGTAGCGCGAGGTCGACATTTTTTCATAAAATTTTTCCTATGCCTCGAAGTCGATTTTCGGCCGTTTTTTCTCATCATCTCCCGACTACCAAACCGGCCGTGTTAGGCCTACCGATGACTTCTGCGCACGTTTTGTGATGTGCTCTTACGTATATTAATCGAATCCGAGAATTTGGACTGCGTAGCGCGAGGTCGAAATTTGTTCATAAAATTTTTCCTATGCCTCGAGGTCGATTTTCGGCCGTTTTTCCTCATCATCTCCCGACTGCCAAACCGGCCGTGTTAGGCCTACCGATGACTTCTGCGCACGTTTTGTGATGTGCTCTTACGTATATTAATCGAATCCGAGACTTTGGACTGCGTAGCGCGAGGTCGAAATTTTTTCATAAAATTTTTCCTATGCCTCGAAGTCGATTTTCGGCCGTTTTTTCTCATCATCTCCCGACTACCAAACCGGCCGTGTTAGGCCTACCGATGACTTCTGCGCACGTTTTGTGATGTGCTCTTACGTATATTAATCGAATCCGAGAATTTGGACTGCGTAGCGCGAGGTCGAAATTTGTTCATAAAATTTTTCCTATGCCTCGAGGTCGATTTTCGGCCGTTTTTCCTCATCATCTCCCGACTGCCAAACCGGCCGTCTTAGGCCTACCGATGACTTCTGCGCACGTTTTGTGATGTGCTCTTACGTATATTAATCGAATCCGAGACTTTGGACTGCGTAGCGCGAGGTCGAAATTTTTTCATAAAATTTTTCCTATGCCTCGAGGTCGATTTTCGGCCGTTTTTCCTCATCATCTCCCGACTGCCAAACCGGCCGTGTTAGGCCTACCGATGTCTTCTGCGCATGTTTTATGATGTGCTCTTACATATATTAATCGAATCCGAGACTTTGGACTGTGTAGCGCGAGGTCGAAATTTTTTCATAAAATTTTTCCTATGCCTCGAAGTCGATTTTCGGTCGTTTTTCCTCATCATCTCCCGACTGCCAAACCGGCCGTGTTAGGCCTACCGATGACTTCTGCGCACGTTTTGTGATGTGCTCTTACGTATATTAATCGAATCCGAGACTTTGGACTACGTAGCGCGAGGTCGAAATTTTTTCATAAAATTTTTCCTATGCCTCGAGGTCGATTTTCGGCCGTTTTTCCACATCATCTCCCGACTGCCAAACCGGCCGTGTTAGGCCTACCGATGACTTCTGCGCACGTTTTGTGATGTGCTCTTACGTATATTAATCGAATCCGAGACTTTGGACTGCGTAGCGCGAGGTCGAAATTTTTTCATAAAATTTTTCCTATGCCTCGAGGTCGATTTTCGGCCGTCTTTCCACATCATCTCCCGACTGCCAAACCGGCCGTGTTAGGCCTACCGATGACTTCTGCGCACGTTTTGTGATGTGCTCTTACGTATATTAATCGAATCCGAGAATTTGGACTGCGTAGCGCGAGGTCGAAATTTGTTCATAAAATTTTTCCTATGCCTCGAGGTCGATTTTCGGCCGTTTTTCCTCATCATCTCCCGACTGCCAAACCGGCCGTGTTAGGCCTACCGATGACTTCTGCGCACGTTTTGTGATGTGCTCTTACGTATATTAATCGAATCCGAGACTTTGGACTGCGTAGCGCGAGGTCGAAATTTTTTCATAAAATTTTTCCTATGCCTCGAGGTCGATTTTCGGCCGTTTTTCCTCATCATCTCCCGACTGCCAAACCGGCCGTGTTAGGCCTACCGATGTCTTCTGCGCATGTTTTATGATGTGCTCTTACATATATTAATCGAATCCGAGACTTTGGACTGTGTAGCGCGAGGTCGAAATTTTTTCATAAAATTTTTCCTATGCCTCGAAGTCGATTTTCGGTCGTTTTTCCTCATCATCTCCCGACTGCCAAACCGGCCGTGTTAGGCCTACCGATGACTTCTGCGCACGTTTTGTGATGTGCTCTTACGTATATTAATCGAATCCGAGACTTTGGACTACGTAGCGCGAGGTCGAAATTTTTTCATAAAATTTTTCCTATGCCTCGAGGTCGATTTTCGGCCGTTTTTCCACATCATCTCCCGACTGCCAAACCGGCCGTGTTAGGCCTACCGATGACTTCTGCGCACGTTTTGTGATGTGCTCTTACGTATATTAATCGAATCCGAGACTTTGGACTGCGTAGCGCGAGGTCGAAATTTTTTCATAAAATTTTTCCTATGCCTCGAGGTCGATTTTCGGCCGTTTTTCCACATCATCTCCCGACTGCCAAACCGGCCGTGTTAGGCCTACCGATGACTTCTGCGCACGTTTTGTGATGTGCTCTTACGTATATTAATCGAATCCGAGACTTTGGACTGCGTAGCGCGAGGTCGAAATTTTTTCATAAAATTTTTCCTATGCCTCGAAGTCGATTTTCGGCCGTTTTTCCTCATCATCTCCCGACTGCCAAACCGGCCGTGTTAGGCCTACCGATGACTTCTGCGCTCGTTTTGTGATGTGCTCTTACGTATATTAATCGAATCCGAGACTTTGGACTGCGTAGCGCGAGGTCGAAATTTTTTCATAAAATTTTTCCTATGCCTCGAAGTCGATTTTCGGCCGTTTTTCCTCATCATCTCCCGACTGCCAAACCGGCCGTGTTAGGCCTACCGATGACTTCTGCGCACGTTTTACGATGTGCTCTTACGTATACTAATCGAATCCGAGACTTTGGAGGTCGAAATTTTTTCATAAAATTTTTCCTATGCCTCGAGGTCGATTTTCGGCCGTTTTTCCACATCATCTCCCGACTGCCAAACCGGCCGTGTTAGGCCTACCGATGACTTCTGCGCACGTTTTGTGATGTGCTCTTACGTATATTAATCGAATCCGAGACTTTGGACTGCGTAGCGCGAGGTCGAAATTTTTTCATAAAATTTTTCCTATGCCTCGAGGTCGATTTTCGGCCGTTTTTCCACATCATCTCCCGACTGCCAAACCGGCCATGTTAGGCCTACCGATGACTTCCGCGCACGTTTTGTGATGTGCTCTTACGTATATTAATCGAATCCGAGACTTTGGACTGCGTAGCGCGAGGTCGAAATTTTTTCATAAAATTTTTCCTATGCCTCGAGGTCGATTTTCGGCCGTTTTTCCACATCATCTCCCGACTGCCAAACCGGCCATGTTAGGCCTACCGATGACTTCTGCGCACGTTTTATGATGTGCTCTTACGTCTATTAATCGAATCCGAGACTTTGGACTGCGTAGCGCGAGGTCGAAATTTTTTCATAAAATTTTTCCTATGCCTCGAGGTCGATTTTCGGCCGTTTTTCCACATCATCTCCCGACTGCCAAACCGGCCGTGTTAGGCCTACCGATGACTTCTGCGCACGTTTTGTGATGTGCTCTTACGTATATTAATCGAATCCGAGACTTTGGACTGCGTAGGGCGAGGTCGAAATTTTTTCATAAAATTTTTCCTATGCCTCGAGGTCGATTTTCGGCCGTTTTTCCTCATCATCTCCGGACTGCCAAACCGGCCGTGTTAGGCCTACCGATGACTTCTGCGCACGTTTTGTGATGTGCTCTTACGTATATTAATCGAATCCGAGACCTTGGACTGCGTAGCGCGAGGTAGAAATTTTTTCATAAAATTTTTCCTATGCCTCGAAGTCGATTTTCGGCCGTTTTTCCTCATCATCTCCCGACTGCCAAACCGGCCGTGTTAGGCCTACCGATGACTTCTGCGCACGTTTTGTGATGTGCTCTTACGTATATTAATCGAATCCGAGACCTTGGACTGCGTAGCCCGAGGTCGAAATTTTTTCATAAAATTTTTCCTATGCCTCGAAGTCGATTTTCAGCCGTTTTTCCTCATCATCTCCCGACTGCCAAACCGGCCGTGTTAGGCCTACCGATGACTTCTGCGCACGTTTTATGATGTGCTCTTACGTATATTAATCGAATCCGAGACTTTGGACTGCGTAGCGCGAGGTCGAAATTTTTTCATAAAATTTTTCCTATGCCTCGAGGTCGATTTTCGGCCGTTTTTCCTCATCATCTCCCGACTGCCAAACCGGCCGTGTTAGGCCTACCGATGACTTCTGCGCACGTTTTGTGATGTGCTCTTACGTATATTAATCGAATCCGAGACTTTGGACTGCGTAGCGCGAGGTCGAAATTATTTCATAAAATTTTTCCTATGCCTCGAAGTCGATTTTCGGCCGTTTTTCCTCATCATCTCCCGACTGCAAAACCGGCCGTGTTAGGCCTACCGATGACTTCTGCGCACGTTGTGTGATGTGCTCTTACGTATATTAATCGAATCCGAGACTTTAGACTGCGTAGCGCGAGGTCGAAATTTTTTCATAAAATTTTTCCTATGCCTCGAGGTCGATTTTCGGCCGTTTTTCCTCATCATCTCCCGACTGCCAAACCGGCTGTGTTAGGCCTACCGATGACTTCTGCGCACGTTTTGTGATGTGCTCTTACGTATATTAATCGAATCCGAGACTTTGGACTGCGTAGCCCGAGGTCGAAATTTTTTCATAAAATTTTTCCTATGCCTCGAAGTCGATTTTCGGCCGTTTTTCCTCATCATCTCTCGACTGCCAAACCGGCCGTGTTAGGCCTACCGATGACTTCTGCGCACGTTTTGTGATGTGCTCTTACGTATATTAATCGAATCCGAGACTTTGGACTGCGTAGCGCGAGGTCGAAATTTTTTCATAAAATTTTTCCTATGCCTCGAGGTCGATTTTCGGCCGTTTTTCCTCATCATCTCCCGACTGCCAAACCGGCCGTGTTAGGCCTACCGATGACTTCTGCGCACGTTTTGTGATGTGCTCTTACGTATATTAATCGAATCCGCGACCTTGGACTGCGTAGCCCGAGGTCGAAATTTTTTCATAAAATTTTTCCTATGCCTCGAAGTCGATTTTCGGCCGTTTTTCCTCATCATCTCCCGACTGCCAAACCGGCCGTGTTAGGCCTACCGATGACTTCTGCGCACGTTTTGTGATGTGCTCTTACGTATATTAATCGAATCCGAGACTTTAGACTGCGTAGCGCGAGGTCGAAATTTTTTCATAAAATTTTTCCTATGCCTCGAGGTCGATTTTCGGCCGTTTTTCCTCATCATCTCCCGACTGCCAAACCGGCCGTGTTAGGCCTACCGATGACTTCTGCGCACGTTTTGTGATGTGCTCTTACGTATATTAATCGAATCCGAGACCTTGGACTGCGTAGCGCGAGGTCGAAATTTTTTCATAAAATTTTTCCTATGCCTCGAGGTCGATTTTCGGCCGTTTTTCCTCATCATCTCCCGACTGCCAAACCGGCCGTGTTAGGCCTACCGATGACTTCTGCGCACGTTTTGTGATGTGCTCTTACGTATATTAATCGAATCCGAGACCTTGGACTGCGTAGCGCGAGGTCGAAATTTTTTCATAAAATTTTTCCTATGCCTCGAGGTCGATTTTCGGCCGTTTTTCCTCATCATCTCCCGACTGCCAAACCGGCCATGTTAGGCCTACCGATGACTTCTGCGCACGTTTTGTGATGTGCTCTTACGTATATTAATCGAATCCGAGACCTTGGACTGCGTAGCCCGAGGTCGAAATTTTTTCATAAAATTTTTCCTATGCCTCGAGGTCGATTTTCGGCCGTTTTTCCTCATCATCTCCCGACTGCCAAACCGGCCGTGTTAGGCCTACCGATGACTTCTGCGCACGTTTTGTGATGTGCTCTTACGTATATTAATCGAATCCGAGACCTTGGACTGCGTAGCCCGAGGTCGAAATTTTTTCATAAAATTTTTCCTATGCCTCGAGGTCGATTTTCGGCCGTTTTTCCTCATCATCTCCCGACTGCCAAACCGGCCGTGTTAGGCCTACCGATGACTTCTGCGCACGTTTTGTGATGTGCTCTTACGTATATTAATCGAATCCGAGACTTTGGACTGCGTAGCGCGAGGTCGAAATTTTTTCATAAAATTTTTCCTATGCCTCGAATTCGATTTTCGGCCGTTTTTCCTCATCATCTCCCGACTGCCAAACCGGCCGTGTTAGGCCTACCGATGACTTCTGCGCACGTTTTGTGATGTGCTCTTACGTATATTAATCGAATCCGAGACTTTAGACTGCGTAGCGCGAGGTCGAAATTTTTTCATAAAATTTTTCCTATGCCTCGAGGTCGATTTTCGGCCGTTTTTCCTCATCATCTCCCGACTGCCAAACCGGCCGTGTTAGGCCTACCGATGACTTCTGCGCACGTTTTGTGATGTGCTCTTACGTATATTAATCGAATCCGCGACCTTGGACTGCGTAGCCCGAGGTCGAAATTTTTTCATAAAATTTTTCCTATGCCTCGAAGTCGATTTTCGGCCGTTTTTCCTCATCATCTCCCGACTGCCAAACCGGCCGTGTTAGGCCTACCGATGACTTCTGCGCACGTTTTGTGATGTGCTCTTACGTATATTAATCGAATCCGAGACTTTAGACTGCGTAGCGCGAGGTCGAAATTTTTTCATAAAATTTTTCCTATGCCTCGAGGTCGATTTTCGGCCGTTTTTCCTCATCATCTCCCGACTGCCAAACCGGCCGTGTTAGGCCTACCGATGACTTCTGCGCACGTTTTGTGATGTGCTCTTACGTATATTAATCGAATCCGAGACCTTGGACTGCGTAGCGCGAGGTCGAAATTTTTTCATTAAATTTTTCCTATGCCTCGAGGTCGATTTTCGGCCGTTTTTCCACATCATCTCCCGACTGCCAAACCGGCCGTGTTAGGCCTACCGATGACTTCTGCGCACGTTTTGTGATGTGCTCTTACGTATATTAATCGAATCTGAGACCTTGGACTGCGTAGCCCGAGGTCGAAATTTTTTCATAAAATTTTTCCTATGCCTCGAGGTCGATTTTCGGCCGTTTTTCCTCATCATCTCCCGACTGCCAAACCGGCCGTGTTAGGCCTACCGATGACTTCTGCGCACGCTTTATTATGTGCTCTGACGTATATTAATCGAATCCGAGACTTTGGACTGCGTAGCGCGAGGTCGAAATTTTTTCATAAAATTTTTCCTATGCCTCGAAGTCGATTTTCGGCCGTTTTTCCACATCATCTCCCGACTGCCAAACCGGCCGTGTTAGGCCTACCGATGACTTCTGCGCACGTTTTGTGATGTGCTCTTACGTATATTAATCGAATCCGAGACTTTAGACTGCGTAGCGCGAGGTCGAAATTTTTTCATAAAATGTTTCCTATGCCTCGAGGTCGATTTTCGGCCGTTTTTCCTCATCATCTCCCGACTGCCAAACCGGCCGTGTTAGGCCTACCGATGACTTCTGCGCACGTTTTGTGATGTGCTCTTACGTATATTAATCGAATCCGAGACCTTGGACTGCGTAGCCCGAGGTCGAAATTTTTTCATAAAATTTTTCCTATGCCTCGAGGTCGATTTTCGGCCGTTTTTCCTCATCATCTCCCGACTGCCAAACCGGCCGTGTTAGGCCTACCGATGACTTCTGCGCACGTTTTGTGATGTGCTCTTACGTATATTAATCGAATCCGAGACTTTGGACTGCGTAGCGCGAGGTCGAAATTTTTTCATAAAATTTTTCCTATGCCTCGAAGTCGATTTTCGGCCGTTTTTCCTCATCATCTCCCGACTGCCAAACCGGCCGTGTTAGGCCTACCGATGACTTCTGCGCACGTTTTGTGATGTGCTCTTACGTATATTAATCGAATCCGAGACTTTAGACTGCGTAGCGCGAGGTCGAAATTTTTTCATAAAATTTTTCCTATGCCTCGAGGTCGATTTTCGGCCGTTTTTCCTCATCATCTCCCGACTGCCAAACCGGCCGTGTTAGGCCTACCGATGACTTCTGCGCACGTTTTGTGATGTGCTCTTACGTATATTAATCGAATCCGCGACCTTGGACTGCGTAGCCCGAGGTCGAAATTTTTTCATAAAATTTTTCCTATGCCTCGAAGTCGATTTTCGGCCGTTTTTCCTCATCATCTCCCGACTGCCAAACCGGCCGTGTTAGGCCTACCGATGACTTCTGCGCACGTTTTGTGATGTGCTCTTACGTATATTAATCGAATCCGAGACTTTAGACTGCGTAGCGCGAGGTCGAAATTTTTTCATAAAATTTTTCCTATGCCTCGAGGTCGATTTTCGGCCGTTTTTCCTCATCATCTCCCGACTGCCAAACCGGCCGTGTTAGGCCTACCGATGACTTCTGCGCACGTTTTGTGATGTGCTCTTACGTATATTAATCGAATCCGAGACCTTGGACTGCGTAGCGCGAGGTCGAAATTTTTTCATTAAATTTTTCCTATGCCTCGAGGTCGATTTTCGGCCGTTTTTCCACATCATCTCCCGACTGCCAAACCGGCCGTGTTAGGCCTACCGATGACTTCTGCGCACGTTTTGTGATGTGCTCTTACGTATATTAATCGAATCCGAGACCTTGGACTGCGTAGCCCGAGGTCGAAATTTTTTCATAATATTTTTCCTATGCCTCGAGGTCGATTTTCGGCCGTTTTTCCTCATCATCTCCCGACTGCCAAACCGGCCGTGTTAGGCCTACCGATGACTTCTGCGCACGCTTTATTATGTGCTCTGACGTATATTAATCGAATCCGAGACTTTGGACTGCGTAGCGCGAGGTCGAAATTTTTTCATAAAATTTTTCCTATGCCTCGAAGTCGATTTTCGGCCGTTTTTCCACATCATCTCCCGACTGCCAAACCGGCCGTGTTAGGCCTACCGATGACTTCTGCGCACGTTTTGTGATGTGCTCTTACGTATATTAATCGAATCCGAGACTTTAACTGCGTAGCGCGAGGTCGAAATTTTTTCATAAAATTTTTCCTATGCCTCGAGGTCGATTTTCGGCCGTTTTTCCTCATCATCTCCCGACTGCCAAACCGGCCGTGTTAGGCCTACCGATGACTTCTGCGCACGTTTTGTGATGTGCTCTTACGTATATTAATCGAATCCGAGACCTTGGACTGCGTAGCGCGAGGTCGAAATTTTTTCATAAAATTTTTCCTATGCCTCGAGGTCGATTTTCGGCCGTTTTTCCACATCATCTCCCGACTGCCAAACCGGCCGTGTTAGGCCTACCGATGACTTCTGCGCACGTTTTGTGATGTGCTCTTACGTATATTAATCGAATCCGAGACCTTGGACTGCGTAGCCCGAGGTCGAAATTTTTTCATAAAATTTTTCCTATGCCTCGAGGTCGATTTTCGGCCGTTTTTCCTCATCATCTCCCGACTGCCAAACCGGCCGTGTTAGGCCTACCGATGACTTCTGCGCACGCTTTATTATGTGCTCTGACGTATATTAATCGAATCCGAGACTTTGGACTGCGTAGCGCGAGGTCGAAATTTTTTCATAAAATTTTTCCTATGCCTCGAGGTCGATTTTCGGCCGTTTTTCCTCATCATCTCCCGACTGCCAAACCGGCCATGTTAGGCCTACCGATGACTTCTGCGCACGTTTTGTGATGTGCTCTTACGTATATTAATCGAATCCGAGACCTTGGACTGCGTAGCCCGAGGTCGAAATTTTTTCATAAAATTTTTCCTATGCCTCGAGGTCGATTTTCGGCCGTTTTTCCTCATCATCTCCCGACTGCCAAACCGGCCGTGTTAAGCCTACCGATGACTTCTGCGCACGTTTTGTGATGTGCTCTTACGTATATTAATCGAATCCGAGACCTTGGACTGCGTAGCCCGAGGTCGAAATTTTTTCATAAAATTTTTCCTATGCCTCGAGGTCGATTTTCGGCCGTTTTTCCTCATCATCTCCCGACTGCCAAACCGGCCGTGTTAGGCCTACCGATGACTTCTGCGCACGTTTTGTGATGTGCTCTTACGTATATTAATCGAATCCGAGACCTTGGACTGCGTAGCCCGAGGTCGAAATTTTTTCATAAAATTTTTCCTATGCCTCGAGGTCGATTTTCGGCCGTTTTTCCTCATCATCTCCCGACTGCCAAACCGGCCGTGTTAGGCCTACCGATGACTTCTGCGCACGTTTTGTGATGTGCTCTTACGTATATTAATCGAATCCGAGACCTTGGACTGCGTAGCCCGAGGTCGAAATTTTTTCATAAAATTTTTCCTATGCCTCGAGGTCGATTTTCGGCCGTTTTTCCTCATCATCTACCGACTGCCAAACCGGCCGTGTTAGGCCTACCGATGACTTCTGCGCACGTTTTGTGATGTGCTCTTACGTATATTAATCGAATCCGAGACCTTGGACTGCGTAGCCCGAGGTCGAAATTTTTTCATAAAATTTTTCCTATGCCTCGATTTTCGGCCGTTTTTCCACATCATCTCCCGACTGCCAAACCGGCCGTGTTAGGCCTACCGATGACTTCTGCGCACGTTTTGTGATGTGCTCTTACGTATATTAATCGAATCCGAGACCTTGGACTGCGTAGCGCGAGGTCGAAATTTTTTCATAAAATTTTTCCTATGCCTCGAGGTCGATTTTCGGCCGTTTTTCCACATCATCTCCCGACTGCCAAACCGGCCGTGTTAGGCCTACCGATGACTTCTGCGCACGTTTTGTGATGTGCTCTTACGTATATTAATCGAATCCGAGACCTTGGACTGCGTAGCGCGAGGTCGAAATTTTTTCATAAAATTTTTCCTATGCCTCGAGTCGATTTTCGGCCGTTTTTCCTCATCATCTCCCGACTGCCAAACCGGCCGTGTTAGGCCTACCGATGACTTCTGCGCACGTTTTGTGATGTGCTCTTACGTATATTAATCGAATCCGAGACTTTGGACTGCGTAGCGCGAGGTCGAAATTTTTTCATAAAATTTTTCCTATGCCTCGAGGTCGATTTTCGGCCGTTTTTCCTCATCATCTCCCGACTGCCAAACCGGCCGTGTTAGGCCTACCGATGACTTCCGCGCACGTTTTGTGATGTGCTCTTACGTATATTAATCGAATCCGAGACTTTGGACTGCGTAGCGCGAGGTCGAAATTTTTTCATAAAATTTTTCCTATGCCTCGAGGTCGATTTTCGGCCGTTTTTCCACATCATCTCCCGACTGCCAAACCGGCCGTGTTAGGCCTACCGATGACTTCTGCGCACGTTTTGTGATGTGCTCTTACGTATATTAATCGAATCCGAGACTTTGGACTGCGTAGCGCGAGGTCGAAATTTTTTCATAAAATTTTTCCTATGCCTCGAGGTCGATTTTCGGCCGTTTTTCCACATCATCTCCCGACTGCCAAACCGGCCGTGTTAGGCCTACCGATGACTTCTGCGCACGTTTTGTGATGTGCTCTTACGTATATTAATCGAATCCGAGACTTTGGACTGCGTAGCGCGAGGTCGAAATTTTTTCATAAAATTTTTCCTATGCCTCGAGGTCGATTTTCGGCCGTTTTTCCACATCATCTCCCGACTGCCAAACCGGCCGTGTTAGGCCTACCGATGACTTCTGCGCACGTTTTGTGATGTGCTCTTACGTATATTAATCGAATCCGAGACTTTGGACTGCGTAGCGCGAGGTCGAAATTTTTTCATAAAATTTTTCCTATGCCTCGAGGTCGATTTTCGGCCGTTTTTCCTCATCATCTCCCGACTGCCAAACCGGCCGTGTTAGGCCTACCGATGACTTCTGCGCACGTTTTGTGATGTGCTCTTACGTATATTAATCGAATGGACTGCGTAGCGCGAGGTCGAAATTTTTTCATAAAATTTTTCCTATGCCTCGAGGTCGATTTTCGGCCGTTTTTCCTCATCATCTCCCGACTGCCAAACCGGCCGTGTTAGGCCTACCGATGACTTCTGCGCACGTTTTGTGATGTGCTCTTACGTATATTAATCGAATGCGAGACCTTGGACTGCGTAGCGCGAGGTCGAAATTTTTTCATAAAATTTTTCCTATGCCTCGAGGTCGATTTTCGGCCGTTTTTCCACATCATCTCCCGACTGCCTAACCGGCCGTGTTAGGCCTACCGATGACTTCTGCGCACGTTTTGTGATGTGCTCTTACGTATATTAATCGAATCCGAGACTTTGGACTGCGTAGCGCGAGGTCGAAATTTTTTCATAAAATTTTTAATATGCCTCGAGGTCGATTTTCGGCCGTTTTTCCTCATCATCTCCCAACTGCCAAACCGGCCGTGTTAGGCCTACCGATGACTTCTGCGCACGTTTTGTGATGTGCTCTTACGTGTATTAATCGAATCCGAGACTTTGGACTGCGTAGCCCGAGGTCGAAATTTTTTCATAAAATTTTTCCTATGCCTCGAGGTCGATTTTCGGCCGTTTTTCCTCATCATCTCCCGACTGCCAAACCGGCCGTTTTAGGCCTACCGATGACTTCTGCGCACGTTTTGTGATGTGCTCGTACGTATATTAATCGAATCCGAGACTTTGGACTGCGTAGCCCGAGGTCGAAATTTTTTCATAAAATTTTTCCTATGCCTCGAAGTCGATTTTCGGCCGTTTTTCCTCATCATCTCCCAACTGCCAAACCGGCCGTGTTAGGCCTACCGATGACTTCTGCGCACGTTTTGTGATGTGCTCTTACGTATATTAATCGAATCCGAGACTTTGGACTGCGTAGCGCGAGGTCGAAATTTTTTCATAAAATTTTTCCTATGCCTCGAGGTCGATTTTCGGCCGTTTTTCCTCATCATCTCCCGACTGCCAAACCGGCCGTGTTAGGCCTACCGATGACTTCTGCTCACGTTTTGTGATGTGCTCTTACGTATATTAGTCGAATCCGAGACTTTGGACTGCGTAGCGCGAGGTCGAAATTTTTTCATAAAATTTTTCCTATGCCTCGAGGTCGATTTTCGGCCGTTTTTCCTCATCATCTCCCGACTGCCAAACCGGCCGTGTTAGGCCTACCGATGACTTCTGCGCACGTTTTGTGATGTGCTCTTACGTATATTAATCGAATCCGAGGCTTTGGACTGCGTAGCCCGAGGTCGAAATTTTTTCATAAAATTTTTCCTATGCCTCGAGGTCGATTTTCGGCCATTTTTCCTCATCATCTCCCGACTGCCAAACCGGCCGTGTTAGGCCTACCGATGACTTCTGCGCACGTTTTGTGATGTGCTCTTACGTATATTAATCGAATCCGAGACTTTGGACTGCGTAGCGCGAGGTCGAAATTTTTTCATAAAATTTTTCCTATGCCTCGAGGTCGATTTTCGGCCGTTTTTCCACATCATCTCCCGACTGCCAAACCGGCCGTGTTAGGCCTACCGATGACTTCTGCGCACGTTTTATGATGTGCTCTTACGTATATTAATCGAATCCGAGACCTTGGACTGCGTAGCCCGAGGTCGAAATTTTTTCATAAAATGTTTCCTATGCCTCGAGGTCGATTTTCGGCCGTTTTTCCTCATCATCTCCCGACTGCCAAACCGGCCGTGTTAGGCCTACCGATGACTTCTGCGCACGTTTTGTGGTGTGCTCTTACGTATATTAATCGAATCCGAGACTTTGGACTGCGTAGCGCGAGGTCGAAATTTTTTCATAAAATTTTTCCTATGCCTCGAAGTCGATTTTCGGCCGTTTTTCCTCATCATCTCCCGACTGCCAAACCGACCATGTTAGGCCTACCAATGACTTCTGCGCACGTTTTGTGATGTGCTCTTACGTATATTAATCGAATCCGAGACTTTGGACTGCGTAGCGCGAGGTCGAAATTTTTTTCATAAAATTTTTCCTATGCCTCGAATTCGATTTTCGGCCGTTTTTCCTCATCATCTCCCGACTGCCAAACCGGCCGTGTTAGGCCTACCGATGACTTCTGCGCACGTTTTGTGATGTGCTCTTACGTATATTAATCGAATCCGAGACCTTGGACTGCGTAGCCCGAGGTCGAAATTTTTTCATAAAATTTTTCGTATGCCTCGAGGTCGATTTTCGGCCGTTTTTCCTCATCATCACCCGACTGCCAAACCGGCCGTGTTAGGCCTACCGATGACTTCTGCGCACGTTTTGTGATGTGCTCTTACGTATATTAATCGAATCCGAGACCTTGGACTGCGTAGCCCGAGGTCGAAATTTTTTCATAAAATTTTTCCTATGCCTCGAGGTCGATTTTCGGCCGTTTTTCCTCATCATCTCCCGACTGCCAAACCGGCCGTGTTAGGCCTACCGATGACTTCTGCGCACGTTTTGTGATGTGCTCTTACGTATATTAATCGAATCCGAGACTTTGGACTGCGTAGCCCGAGGTCGAAATTTTTTCATAAAATTTTTCCTTGCCTCGAGGTCGATTTCCGGCCGTTTTTCCTCATCATCTCCCGACTGCCAAACCGGCCGTGTTAGGCCTACCGATTACTTCTGCGCACGTTTTGTGATGTGCTCTTACGTATATTAATCGAATCCGAGACCTTGGACTGCGTAGCCCGAGGTCGAAATTTTTTCATAAAATTTTTCCTATGCCTCGAGGTCGATTTTCGGCCGTTTTTCCTCATCATCTCCCGACTGCCAAACCGGCCGTGTTAGGCCTACCGATGACTTCTGCGCACGTTTTGTGATGTGCTCTTACGTACATTAATCGAATCCGAGACTTTGGACTGCGTAGCGCGAGGTCGAAATTTTTTCATAAAATTTTTCATATGCCTCGAGGTCGATTTTCGGCCGTTTTTCCTCATCATCTCCCGACTGCCAAACCGGCCGTGTTAGGCCTACCGATGACTTCTGCGCACGTTTTGTGATGTGCTCTTACGTATATTAATCGAATCCGAGACTTTGGACTGCGTAGCGCGAGGTCGAAATTTTTTCATAAAATTTTTCCTATGTCTCGAGGTCGATTTTCGGCCGTTTTTCCTCATCATCTCCCGACTGCCAAACCGGCCGTGTTAGGCCTACCGATGACTTCTGCGCACGTTTTGTGATGTGCTCTTACGTATATTAATCGAATCCGAGACTTTGGACTGCGTAGCCCGAGGTCGAAATTTTTTCATAAAATTTTTCCTATGCCTCGAGGTCGATTTTCGGCCGTTTTTCCTCATCATCTCCCGACTGCCAAACCGGCCGTGTTAGGCCTACCGATGACTTCTGCGCACGTTTTATGATGTGCTCTTACGTATATTAATCGAATCCGAGACTTTGGACTGCGTAGCGCGAGGTCGAAATTTTTTCATAAAATTTTTCCTATGCCTCGAGGTCGATTTTCGGCCGTTTTTCCTCATCATCTCCCGACTGCCAAACCGGCCGTGTTAGGCCTACCGATGACTTCTGCGCACGTTTTGTGATGTGCTCTTACGTATATTAATCGAATCCGAGACCTTGGACTGCGTAGCCCGAGGTCGAAATTTTTTCATAAAATTTTTCCTATGCCTCGAGGTCGATTTTCGGCCGTTTTTCCTCATCATCTCCCGACTGCCAAACCGGCCGTGTTAAGCCTACCGATGACTTCATCGCACGTTTTATGATGTGCTCTTACGTATATTAATCGAATCCGAGACTTTGGACTGCGTAGCGCGAGGTCGAAATTTTTTCATAAAATTTTTCCTATGCCTCGAGGTCGATTTTCGGCCGTTTTTCCTCATCATCTCCCGACTGCCAAACCGGCCGTGTTAGGCCTACCGATGACTTCTGCGCACGTTTTGTGATGTGCTCTTACGTATATTAATCGAATCCGAGACCTTGGACTGCGTAGCGCGAGGTCGAAATTTTTTCATAAAATTTTTCCTATGCCTCGAGGTCGATTTTCGGCCGTTTTTCCTCATCATCTCCCGACTGCCAAACCGGCCGTGTTAGGCCTACCGATGACTTCTGCGCACGTTTTATGATGTGCTCTTACGTATATTAATCGAATCCGAGACTTTGGACTGCGTAGCGCGAGGTCGAAATTTTTTCATAAAATTTTTCCTATGCCTCGAGGTCGATTTTCGGCCGTTTTTCCTCATCATCTCCCGACTGCCAAACCGGCCGTGTTAGGCCTACCGATGACTTCTGCGCACGTTTTGTGATGTGCTCTTACGTATATTAATCGAATCCGAGACTTTGGACTGCGTAGCGCGAGGTCGAAATTTTTTCATAAAATTTTTCCTATGCCTCGAAGTCGATTTTCGGCCGTTTTTCCTCATCATCTCCCGACTGCCAAACCGGCCGTGTTAGGCCTACCGATGACTTCTGCGCACGTTTTGTGATGTGCTCTTACGTATATTAATCGAATCCGAGACCTTGGACTGCGTAGCGCGAGGTCGAAATTTTTTCATAAAATTTTTCCTATGCCTCGAGGTCGATTTTCGGCCGTTTTTCCTCATCATCTCCCGACTGCCAAACCGGCCGTGTTAGGCCTACCGATGACTTCTGCGCACGTTTTGTGATGTGCTCTTACGTATATTAATCGAATCCGAGACTTTGGACTGCGTAGCGCGAGGTCGAAATTTTTTCATAAGATATTTCCTATGCCTCGAGGTCGATTTTCGGCCGTTTTTCCTCATCATCTCCCGACTGCCAAACCGGCCGTGTTAAGCCTACCGATGACTTCTGCGCACGTTTTATGATGTGCTCTTACGTATATTAATCGAATCCGAGACTTTGGACTGCGTAGCGCGAGGTCGAAATTTTTTCATAAAATTTTTCCTATGCCTCGAGGTCGATTTTCGGCCGTTTTTCCTCATCATCTCCCGACTGCCAAACCGGCCGTGTTAGGCCTACCGATGACTTCTGCGCACGTTTTGTGATGTGCTCTTACGTATATTAATCGAATCCGAGACCTTGGACTGCGTAGCGCGAGGTCGAAATTTTTTCATAAAATTTTTCCTATGCCTCGAGGTCGATTTTCGGCCGTTTTTCCTCATTATCTCCCGACTGCCAAACCGGCCGTGTTAGGCCTACCGATGACTTCTGCGCACGTTTTATGATGTGCTCTTACGTATATTAATCGAATCCGAGACTTTGGACTGCGTAGCGCGAGGTCGAAATTTTTTCATAAAATTTTTCCTATGCCTCGAGGTCGATTTTCGGCCGTTTTTCCTCATCATCTCCCGACTGCCAAACCGGCCGTGTTAGGCCTACCGATGACTTCTGCGCACGTTTTGTGATGTGCTCTTACGTATATTAATCGAATCCGAGACCTTGGACTGCGTAGCGCGAGGTCGAAATTTTTTCATAAAATTTTTCCTATGCCTCGAGGTCGATTTTCGGCCGTTTTTCCTCATCATCTCCCGACTGCCAAACCGGCCGTGTTAGGCCTACCGATGACTTCTGCGCACGTTTTGTGATGTGCTCTTACGTATATTAATCGAATCCGAGACTTTGGACTGCGTAGCGCGAGGTCGAAATTTTTTCATAAAATTTTTCCTATGCCTCGAGGTCGATTTTCGGCCGTTTTTCCACATCATCTCCCGACTGCCAAACCGGCCGTGTTAGGCCTACCGATGACTTCTGCGCACGTTTTGTGATGTGCTCTTACGTATATTAATCCAATCCGAGACCTTGGACTGCGTAGCGCGAGGTCGAAATTTTTTCATAAAATTTTTCCTATGCCTCGAGGTCGATTTTCGGCCGTTTTTCCACATCATCTCCCGACTGCCAAACCGGCCGTGTTAGGCCTACCGATGACTTCTGCGCACGTTTTGTGATGTGCTCTTACGTATATTAATCGAATCCGAGACTTTGGACTGCGTAGCGCGAGGTCGAAATTTTTTCATAAAATTTTTTCCTATGCCTCGAAGTCGATTTTCGGCCGTTTTTCCTCATCATCTCCCGACTGCCAAACCGGCCGTGTTAGGCCTACCGATGACTTCTGCGCACGTTTTGTGATGTGCTCTTACGTATATTAATCGAATCCGAGACTTTGGACTGCGTAGCGCGAGGTCGAAATTTTTTCATAAAATTTTTCCTATGCCTCGAGGTCGATTTTCGGCCGTTTTTCCTCATCATCTCCCGACTGACAAACCGGCCTTGTTAGGCCTACCGATGTCTTCTGCGCACGTTTTGTGATGTGCTCTTACGTATATTAATCGAATCCGAGACCTTGAACTGCGTAGTGCGAGGTCGAAATTTTTTCATAAAATTTTTCCTATGCCTCGAGGTCGATTTTCGGCCGTTTTTCCTCATCATCTCCCGACTGCCAAACCGGCCGTGTTAGGCCTACCGATGACTTCTGCGCACGTTTTGTGATGTGCTCTTACGTATATTAATCGAATCCGAGACTTTGGACTGCGTAGCGCGAGGTCGAAATTTTTTCATAAAATTTTTCCTATGCCTCGAGGTCGATTTTCGGCCGTTTTTCCTCATCATCTCCCGACTGCCAAACCGGCCGTGTTAGGCCTACCGATGACTTCTGCGCACGTTTTGTGATGTGCTCTTACGTATATTAATCGAATCCGAGACTTTGGACTGCGTAGCGCGAGGTCGAAATTTTTTCATAAAATTTTTCCTATGCCTCGAGGTCGATTTTCGGCCGTTTTTCCTCATCATCTCCCGACTGCCAAACCGGCCGTGTTAGGCCTACCGATGACTTCTGCGCACGTTTTGTGATGTGCTCTTACGTATATTAATCGAATCCGAGACCTTGGACTACGTAGCGCGAGGTCGAAATTTTTTCATAAAATTTTTTCTATGCCTCGAGGTCGATTTTCGGCCGTTTTTCCTCATAATCTCCCGACTGCCAAACCGGCCGTGTTAGGCCTACCGATGACTTCTGCGCACGTTTTGTGATGTGCTCTTACGTATATTAATCGAATCCGAGACCTTGGACTGCGTAGCGCGAGGTCGAAATTTTTTCATAAAATTTTTCCTATGCCTCGAGGTCGATTTTCGGCCGTTTTTCCTCATCATCTCCCGACTGCCAAACCGGCCGTGTTAGGCCTACCGATGACTTCTGCGCACGTTTTGTGATGTGCTCTTACGTATATTAATCGAATCCGAGACCTTGGACTGCGTAGCGCGAGGTCGAAATTTTTTCATAAAATTTTTCCTATGCCTCGAGGTCGATTTTCGGCCGTTTTTCCTCATCATCTCCCGACTGCCAAACCGGCCGTGTTAGGCCTACCGATGACTTCTGCGCACGTTTTGTGAAGTGCTCTTACGTATATTAATCGAATCCGAGACCTTGGACTGCGTAGCGCGAGGTCGAAATTTTTTCATAAAATTTTTCCTATGCCTCGAGGTCGATTTTCAGCCGTTTTTCCTCATCATCTCCCGACTGCCAAACCGGCCGTGTTAGGCCTACCGATGACTTCTGCGCACGTTTTATGATGTGCTCTTACGTATATTAATCGAATCCGAGACTTTGGACTGCGTAGCACGAGGTCGAAATTTTTTCATAAAATTTTTCCTATGCCTCGAGGTCGATTTTCGGCCGTTTTTCCTCATCATCTCCCGACTGCCAAACCGGCCGTGTTAGGCCTACCGATGACTTCTGCGCACGTTTTGTGATGTGCTCTTACGTATATTAATCGAATCCGAGACTTTGGACTGCGTAGCGCGAGGTCGAATTTTTTTCATAAAATTTTTCCTATGCCTCGAAGTCGATTTTCGGCCGTTTTTCCTCATCATCTCCCGACTGCCAAACCGGCCGTGTTAGGCCTACCGATGACTTCTGCGCACGTTTTGTGATGTGCTCTTACGTATATTAATCGAATCCGAGACCTTGGACTGCGTAGCGCGAGGTCGAAATTTTTTCATAAAATTTTTCCTATGCCTCGAGGTCGATTTTCGGCCGTTTTTCCTCATCATCTCCCGACTGCCAAACCGGCCGTGTTAGGCCTACCGATGACTTCTGCGCACGTTTTGTGATGTGCTCTTAGGTATATTAATCGAATCCGAGACTTTGGACTGCGTAGCGCGAGGTCGAAATTTTTTCATAAAATTTTTCCTATGCCTCGAGGTCGATTTTCGGCCGTTTTTCCTCATCATCTCCCGACTGCCAAACCGGCCGTGTTAGGCCTACCGATGACTTCTGCGCACGTTTTGTGATGTGCTCTTACGTATATTAATCGAATCCGAGACCTTGGACTGCGTAGCGCGAGGTCGAAATTTTTTCATAAAATTTTTCCTATGCCTCGAGGTCGATTTTCGGCCGTTTTTCCTCATCATCTCCCGACTGCCAAACCGGCCGTGTTAGGCCTACCGATGACTTCTGCGCACGTTTTATGATGTGCTCTTACGTATATTAATCGAATCCGAGACTTTGGACTGCGTAGCGCGAGGTCGAAATTTTTTCATAAAATTTTTCCTATGCCTCGAGGTCGATTTTCGGCCGTTTTTCCTCATCATCTCCCGACTGCCAAACCGGCCGCGTTAGGCCTACCGATGACTTCTGCGCACGTTTTGTGATGTGCTCTTACGTATATTAATCGAATCCGAGACCTTGGACTGCGTAGCGCGAGGTCGAAATTTTTTCATAAAATTTTTCCTATGCCTCGAGGTCGATTTTCGGCCGTTTTTCCTCATCATCTCCCGACTGCCAAACCGGCCGTGTTAGGCCTACCGATGACTTCTGCGCACGTTTTGTGATGTGCTCTTACGTATATTAATCGAATCCGAGACTTTGGACTGCGTAGCGCGAGGTCGAAATTTTTTCATAAAATTTTTCCTATGCCTCGAGGTCGATTTTCGGCCGTTTTTCCTCATCATCTCCCGACTGCCAAACCGGCCGTGTTAAGCCTACCGATGACTTCTGCGCACGTTTTATGATGTGCTCTTACGTATATTAATCGAATCCGAGACTTTGGACTGCGTAGCGCGAGGTCGAAATTTTTTCATAAAATTTTTCCTATGCCTCGAGGTCGATTTTCGGCCGTTTTTCCTCATCATCTCCCGACTGCCAAACCGGCCGTGTTAGGCCTACCGATGACTTCTGCGCACGTTTTGTGATGTGCTCTTACGTATATTAATCGAATCCGAGACCTTGGACTGCGTAGCGCGAGGTCGAAATTTTTTCATAAAATTTTTCCTATGCCTCGAGGTCGATTTTCGGCCGTTTTTCCTCATCATCTCCCGACTGCCAAACCGGCCGTGTTAGGCCTACCGATGACTTCTGCGCACGTTTTATGATGTGCTCTTACGTATATTAATCGAATCCGAGACTTTGGACTGCGTAGCGCGAGGTCGAAATTTTTTCATAAAATTTTTCCTATGCCTCGAGGTCGATTTTCGGCCGTTTTTCCTCATCATCTCCCGACTGCCAAACCGGCCGTGTTAGGCCTACCGATGACTTCTGCGCACGTTTTGTGATGTGCTCTTACGTATATTAATCGAATCCGAGACCTTGGACTGCGTAGCGCGAGGTCGAAATTTTTTCATAAAATTTTTCCTATGCCTCGAGGTCGATTTTCGGCCGTTTTTCCTCATCATCTCCCGACTGCCAAACCGGCCGTGTTAGGCCTACCGATGACTTCTGCGCACGTTTTGTGATGTGCTCTTAGGTATATTAATCGAATCCGAGACTTTGGACTGCGTAGCGCGAGGTCGAAATTTTTTCATAAAATTTTTCCTATGCCTCGAGGTCGATTTTCGGCCGTTTTTCCTCATCATCTCCCGACTGCCAAACCGGCCGTGTTAGGCCTACCGATGACTTCTGCGCACGTTTTGTGATGTGCTCTTACGTATATTAATCGAATCCGAGACCTTGGACTGCGTAGCGCGAGGTCGAAATTTTTTCATAAAATTTTTCCTATGCCTCGAGGTCGATTTTCGGCCGTTTCCTCATCATCTCCCGACTGCCAAACCGGCCGTGTTAGGCCTACCGATAACTTCTGCGCACGTTTTGTGATGTGCCCTTACGTATATTAATCGAATCCGAGACTTTGGACTGCGTAGCGCGAGGTCGAAATTTTTTCATAAAATTTTTCCTATGCCTCGAGGTCGATTTTCGGCCGTTTTCCACATCATCTCCTGACTGCCAAACCGGCCGTGTTAGGCCTACCGATGACTTCTGCGCACGTTTTGTGATGTGCTCTTACGTATATTAATCGAATCCGAGACTTTGGACTGCGTAGCGCGAGGTCGAAATTTTTTCATAAAATTTTTCCTATGCCTCGAGGTCGATTTTCGGCCGTTTTTCCTCATCATCTCCCGACTGCCAAACCGGCCGTGTTAGGCCTACCGATGACTTCTGCGCACGTTTTGTGATGTGCTCTTACGTATATTAATCGAATCCGAGACTTTGGACTGCGTAGCGCGAGGTCGAAATTTTTTCATAAAATTTTTCCTATGCCCTGAGGTCGATTTTCGGCCGTTTTTCCTCATCATCTCCCGACTGCCAAAACTGCCGTGTTAGGCCTACCGATGACTTCTGCGCACGTTTTGTGATGTGCTCTTACGTATATTAATCGAATCCGAGACTTTGGACTGCGTAGCGCGAGGTCGAAATTTTTTCATAAAATTTTTCCTATGCCTCGAGGTCGATTTTCAGCCGTTTTTCCACATCATCTTTCGACTGCCAAACCGGCCGTGTTAGGCCTACCGATGGCTTCTGCGCACGTTTTGTGATGTGCTCTTACGTATATTAATCGAATCCGAGACTTTGGACTGCGTAGCGCGAGGTCGAAATTTTTTCATAAAATTTTTCCTATGCCTCGAGGTCGATTTTCGGCCGTTTTCCACATCATCTCCTGACTGCCAAACCGGCCGTGTTAGGCCTACCGATGACTTCTGCGCACGTTTTGTGATGTGCTCTTACGTATATTAATCGAATCCGAGACTTTGGACTGCGTAGCGCGAGGTCGAAATTTTTTCATAAAATTTTT